>JAELVL010000004.1:2458000-3678500 GCA_018853505.1 Colletotrichum camelliae | reverse complement strand
ACGCCATGGACGTCCTCGCTGTTAAGGCCGCCGTCAAGTACGGAAAGGACTGGGCTGTCGCCGAGAATGGACCCCTCGTCATGGAGTACGTTACCTACCGCTACGGTGGTCACTCCATGTCCGACCCCGGAACCACCTACCGCACCCGTGAGGAAATCCAGCGCATGCGCTCCACCAACGACCCTATCGCCGGACTCAAGCAGAAGATCATGGACTGGGAGGTTGTCACCGAGGATGAGCTCAAGGCCATTGACAAGGAGGCCCGCAGCTTCGTCAACGAGGAGGTTGCCGCCGCCGAGGCTATGGCCGTCCCCCAGACCACCCCCCAGATCCTGTACGAGGACATCTACGTCAAGGGCACTGAGCCCAAGTACATCCGTGGACGTACCGCCGAGGAGTCTTTCTACTTCAACTAAATTTCCCGCATGAAAAGAATAATTGTCTCCTAACCAACCTGTCATATTGTACAATACCTGCTAGCTAGAAGGGTGAAGTGGTCACAATCTGAACATGGCCGGGGACTGAAGATATCCACCTGGTTCAACGTCTCTAGTGTTCGGTTATGCATTATGAAGCGTATCAAATCTGTATTCAATGTTTAGTGACTTGTAGCGCCACAATATTTGCCAACGATCTCGTATGTCATGCTTTTGTTTTCAGTGAAAGTGAGACCGAAACTTCAATTGGTGCATAAGCCAACTTCCCAGTCCGGCAATCTGCCTAGTCGTCAAAGTGGGCCCATGCACTCAACGGGTCGTTTTCGCGTCACTGACAGGTCCCTACACTGGCGCACCTGCTGTGCTAATTAACGCGTTTCTGCCTGGAGCGGCGCGTCGAGCTTCCCCATCGTCGCACGCCAAACTTCATGTCTGCCTTCGCCTGCGCCCGCCTTTTAAGAAGTCCAATTCCTCACAGGACCACGACCAGGGCGCTCATCAATTGCCACACCAGATCCCTTACTATCTCCCGTCGACTGACTCGCACAATGGCGCCGAAGCAGGCCACACTGGGGTACGTCAAGCCCTCGCAGACAACGTTGGGGTGTGTACAAAGGCGAAGTTCTTGGGATCACTGTGGATTACGCAGGCTGCTTCTCCAATGCGTCTATGGGCCCTTGCATGGCTCAAACGACATTGTACTGACTGTTTGAATAGTAAATTCTTTGGGGCGAAGGGTTCTAAGCCTGAGCCACAGCAGAGCAAGCTGAGCTTTGCCACCAAAGCAGCTCCAAAGAAGGAGGCCAAGGAGGAGACCACCCCCGTTGACGATGCGAAGGACAAGAAGGATGCATCTAGTATGCCCGCCTTAGACTACTCAACTGTACAGAATGCTTACAGATCACCTACAGAGGCGAGGAAACGTACCCGAAGCCCGAGTCCCACAGCCAAGCCCTCGAGCCCTCGAGTTAAGAACGAAGACGTTGAAGAGGAAGACGATGCGCCTGTCTCTAAGAGGCCACGAAGGGGCCGTCAGCGTGTTGTAGACGAGGATGACGAGGATGACGTGATGGACGAGGCCCCAGCCAAGTCAACCAAACCTACAAAAGCAGAGAAGAGCAGCCCAAAGAAGGTAGAGAAGAAGACGGCGGCCTCCAAGTCCAAAATTTCAAAGGCTGCGGCGCCTGCGAAAAAGTCCAAGTCTCCTTCTCCAGCGGTCGTTGCCAAGGATGAAGATGAGGAGTCAGCAGCGTCCGTCTCTGAGGCCGAAGAGGTTGAGGACGAAGAAGACGAAGTTAAGTCCAAGGCGGTTAAGAAGACACTGGAGAAGGTCCAGATGAAGCTCAAGACGGCGACCAAGGACCCTTATCCCGACTGGAAGCCAGGAGAACCGGTTCCCTACGCGGCGCTCTGCAAGACCTTCTCTCTCATTGAGATGACAACTAAGCGGCTTGAGATTATGGCTCATTGCTCTCTCTTTCTCCGCCAAGTCATGCGTCTGACGCCCGATGATCTCTTACCTACTGTTCTTCTCATGATCAACAAGCTGGCCCCTGACTATGCTGGTATAGAGCTTGGCATTGGCGAGTCGCTCATCATGAAGGCCATTGGCGAGACCACAGGACGCAGTCTTGCTGTCATCAAGCAAGATCAGAAGGAGATTGGAGATCTTGGCCTCGTCGCGGTCAAGAGTAGATCAACTCAGCCAACCATGTTCAAGCCCAAGGCTCTGACGATCAGAGGAGTTCACAAGGGCCTGATGGGCATCGCCACAGTTTCTGGCAACGGAGCTCAAGGCCGCAAGGTGGATTCGATCAAGAAGCTGTTGTCGGCAGCTGACGCCCACAACACCGGAAAGGTGGACATTACCAAAGACAAGGGGGGCCCCAGCGAAGCCAAGTATCTCGTTCGCTTCCTCGAGGGCAAGCTCCGTCTGGGTCTGGCAGAAAAGACAGTCTTGGTCTCATTGGCCCAAGCCGTGTCGTATCACGAAGCAGACGCCAAAGGCCAGTCTCCAAAGACAACGGATGTCGAGCAAGCAGAAGCTGTCCTCAAGCAAGTCTACAGGTATGTTCGACCTAGTTAATTTGCCAAAACGGTACTGACTGTACACAGTGAGCTTCCCAGCTACGATGTCATCATCCCAGCAATGGTGGAGCATGGCATCATGAATCTCCGCGAGCATTGCAAGCTCAAGCCTGGCGTGCCCCTGAAACCCATGTTGGCGAAACCAACAAAGGCAATCACCGAGGTTCTCGATCGCTTCGAGAACCAAACATTCACTTGCGAGTACAAGTACGATGGTGAAAGAGCGCAGATACACTATGTGGCGAAAAATGCGGACGAGGAACTTAGTCAGTCCTTGCCGGGAGCTACACAAGCTGCGGCAGACGGTGTCGCTTCAATCTTCTCGAGGAATTCTGAGGATCTTTCCAAGAAGTACCCCGATATCATGGCAAAGTTGCACAGTTGGGTCAAGCCCGACACGAAGAGCTTCGTCCTGGACTGCGAGACTGTTGCCTGGGATGTTGACGAGAAGAAGGTTCTTCCTTTCCAACAATTGATGACCCGCAAGAAGAAGGATGTCAAGATCGAGGACGTCAAGGTCAAGGTCTGTGTGTTTGCTTTCGACTTGCTCTATCTCAATGGCGAAGCTATCGTTGAGAAGTCCCTTCGCGAGCGCCGTGAGCTTCTCGAGAACGCCTTTGCGCCGGTCGAGGGCGAATTTGCTTTGGCAACACACATGAACGGACAAGAGCTCGAGCAAATTCAAGAGTTCCTTGACGAGAGTGTCAAGGCGTCCTGCGAAGGTCTCATGGTCAAGATGTTGGACGGTTCGGAGAGCGGGTACGAGCCCAGCAAGAGAAGTCGCAACTGGCTCAAGGTGAGTGCCACTATGATCCCTCATTTTCTTGCTTATCCTCACGGTCATTTACGCCGATATTCTGACCGCTCTTCTCCCTTTCTAGATCAAGAAGGATTACCTCAGCGGCATCGGCGACTCGCTCGATCTCGTTGTGCTGGGCGCGTATCACGGAAAAGGCAAGCGCACGTCGGTCTACGGCGCGTTCCTGCTCGCATGCTATAACCCATCGTCCGATTCGTATGAAACCGTGTGCAATATCGGGACGGGATTCTCCGAAGCGGTCCTCGAGGAGCTGCACAAGCAGCTCTCAGACATTGTCATTGACCGGCCGAAGCCATTCTACGCACACTCCTCGGGCGGACAGCACCAGCCCGACGTCTGGTTCGAGCCTCGTTACGTCTGGGAGGTCAAGACGGCTGACTTGACGCTCAGCCCGCGCTACAAGGCCGGGTGCAAGGAAGGCGTGGACCCGGCCGGCGAGAAGGGCATCTCACTGCGTTTTCCACGATTCATTAAGGTGCGCGACGACAAGAAGCCCGACGAGGCTACCTCGAGTCGCCAGGTGGCCGAGATGTACCGCAAGCAGGAGAGCGTCACCAAGAGCAAGGGACCTGCTGTGGATGACGATTTCGAGTATTAATGAGTATGAGGCTTATGCGCTATGGGCATGTTCAGAAATAGGAATGGGAGGTTTCCTTTTTAGGCGTTTTAGCACTGGCCTTTTTTTCCCCGAAAGATGGAAAAAAAATTAAGGGAATGCGTATTTGTAAGAGAGAAGAAGCAGGGAGGGAGGGTACTGGCTAAACACCACGACCACATGGGTCTAAATTTGCTTCACTTAAGAAACGCCATGCACTCGCGCTGCTAGCTGCGGCTCTCTGTGCTCATGCCGACATCACCTTATCTGCGTGCGTGCGTCCAATATCTCCGTTCCTTCGGTGCATGTCTCACGGTGGAAAATCCCGTCTCGATTTACTTTGGCCTTGCATGCGCATGCATCCAGGCAGCACTGGGTTGGACGTCTGGTTGTCGTTGCTGCGGGTTTTTCCTCGTCATTGTGCTTTTGTGTTCTTCCCTATTCCATGTTGTTTACTCTATAGCAATATTCCGACTGTATGCAGCGTACGCATACACCTCTGTCCTCGTCATTGTGCTTGACACGGCAGCTTATTCCCCCTTTTTGGGGGTGATGGAAGGTCATGGTTGGTGATGTACGGATTGAAGGTTCGAGTGCGTTCAGGGTAGTGACATTACTCGTATGCTTTTTTTGTTCGTTGGTTATTCTATGGTACAGGTGTAAACATGTGTAGCTGGTGGGTTGGTCACTTTATTTCCATCTGTGACTCCGTTCCATCACATGTGAAGCATCGTCGAAAGGGGCTGACGATGCCTTGCTAAGCTCCGGCAACACCATTCCTTCCCGCCTTGGCCTTCTGAACCGCATGGCCCATCCCGATTCCTTTTCTTCGGCCCCGGATGACAGCCTCTAATGCCTTGCCCACGGCTGGCAGATCGCCGAGCATGGTCAAGTGGCCGCGCCTGGTGCGAACCAGACCGTTGTTCACCAGCTCATACCCCTCTGGCAGCTGAGCCTCACGACTGAGAACGACACCGTCTCCAGCACCAAAGATCAGGTTGTCGTAGGCGTCGGCGTGGGCAATGGCCTCTCGGCTGCTAACGTTGACGGCAGAGACGGTCGGAATCTCCTTGCTGTAGATAACGCCGAGAGGTGGGTAGACGTTAGCTTCTGTATGCGCCGGCTTATACTGCGTCTCGGCGCGGAACCTTTTCACCTCCGCAAGGGTGCGCTCGAGGTAAGCAAGATTTCTGGCGCGGTTGGGCGGCGTCGGTGTTCCTGGAACGCCCTTGGTGAAGGGCGACGGTGCAGTCTGATGAGAATCTTGGTGATGAGCGTTTCCGTCAATCTGGGGGTTGAGATTGCCCTCTCGTGCAAGTTCAACTCGGCGAGCAGCATCAGCCAAGGAAGATGGCGGGACGTGGCTGTTCTTTTTCTCACTCGAGGCGCGACTGCGAAGCGGAAGAAGGGAGCTGAAGTTATATGGACTCTCCTTGGGGTTAAGCGGTGGTAATGTTGCCTCTATACATGGCGAGAGGCGGTACTTAATCCAGGTGCTGATATCGTGAAAGTCGACACGATATTCCTCTTTAGTTTCTTTGTTGGCGAAACAGGCGCCGTCCTCGGGAAGGAAAACGAACGATGTCCTTATTGAAAAGTTGACCTGCGCAGTCAAAATCTTCTCGTTCAGCAAAACTGAATCACCGTCCCTGAGAGGCCCCACATTGATGCATCTTTGCGGTGTACCGACGTAGACGACACCCGAGAAAAGCTCTGGCCTCTGGTTGACAGCATGGCGTGTAAGGAGGCCGCCAAGACTGTGTGCCAAGACAAGCGCGCCCCTTGGTTCCTTTGAATCCGGCTGATTTGACGGAAGTTTTTCCATGAATTCGATCATCTTTCGTGACAGTAGGTGAGGACTCAGTCTCCAATCGTAACCGTAGTCCCACAGTCGCAGCTTGCCTTTACGGACGTTCTCGCAGGCCGCAACTTTCCTGAACAATTTCCTCGAGATGTCGATTGGACCAATATTCTGAAGCATTCCGGAGGGAATGATACGCTCCTCCATGTTCTCCTCGTCTTCATGATCAAGGCCAACCTCAAGGTCAACCTTTCTCATGTTCAGTCCAATTTTGACGGGAGCCCAAAGTTGTTGGTGCGGGGGCTCGGCCGACCGCAGAATTGAGCCACGGTAGCCGCCTAGAATCACGATATCGCCCGTGAGCTTCTCTAGTACTTTGTCCAAAATGGCAGGGTCATCCGGTTGAAGCTTCGGGATCGATGTTGTACTATTCACCGCGTCTTCGTTCAGCCTGAGTGATGACGGGAGTTTGGGTAGACTAAGCATCTTGAAGGTCGGTCTTTCGGGTAAACTGTCTTTGATAGCCTTCATCCTTACGTTGGCCATTTCTCGTACGTGTTCGAATCTTCCGTCGTCGTCACCGATGGAAGATGTGCGAGATAGAGAGTGATACAAGAGCGAATCATCGGAGGTGACCCTTCGAAGGGCACGAGGTCGGGCTGCAGGCGGTCGAGACGATGACACAGAAGCCCGGCTGACGTTTGCAGCATCCGTTGAGGATTCAGCCTGGCGAGGGTGAGCGGCCAGATGAGATTCAGGACTCGTGTTACTATGAGGTCTGCTCGATTGAGGAAAAGTTGATTTTCGTATAGTTGATGTGTGTTTTGGCTCCGCTTTCTCGGCAGCGGCAGTGAAGAACGAGAAGGAATTAAAGATCGACGACGGCGCTGGAAACGAAGGCAGTGCTTTTGAGAAACGTTTCAACGCGTCGGCTCCGGTAGACGATGAGCGTTTGTGTCTCGTTTGGCCGAAAGATATCGACTCCAGCGCACTCTTATGACCCGCGCCGTCTCCACCACCAAAAAAGGCATTCCGAGGACTCGATTGCCACGGTGAGGGCAAATCCCTGTCTCTCGGAGCAGGCCTGGGCTTTTGAAGTTTGGGCGTTTGTCGTCGGGCTGGTGATGATGGAGAGATTTGCAGGTCGGATTCGGGTTCGAAATTGGTGGGTATCTCGTCCGGGAAAGGCGTCAATTCTGGAGAGCTCGAAGAATCTTCACTACTAGGCAGACCAGAATCAAAAGCTCGGCGACTTTGCCTGGTTTCCATAGCCGCAGCCTTTTCAGCAGCGGATGTTTTTGGTAGGGTGAGGCGAGTGGCGACGGCGTTCAAGGCAGGCTGCATGACAGACTGGGCGCCATCTTGATCGTCTTCGCCATAGACAGGATCCTCAGATGGGACCCTTTCTATGGGACCTGGAGGCGAATTGACCCTTAAGGTGAGAATCTCCTTCTGCGACATGGCTACCATCATGAGTATCCTGCAATACGCGGACAGAGTACGAGAACCGTCGGGTCGCAGGGTTGTTTATATAAGTTGCAGATTTGTAGAGCCGGGCGTTCCGGGGTTAGTTCAAGCACATGCTCAGTGTCCTTTTTGGGGAGGAGCAAGAGTGGACACCAGCCAACGCAGCACCGAGGCAGATGCGGATGAATACCCAAAAGAATGCTCGAAAACCGAAAACGTCAGATGGAAAGAAGGTACAAGATCTGGGGGAGAAGTCGGGTTAGACAATGATTTGAGGCGGCCCAAAAGAAAAGGAAAAGTGGTCGCGACGGGAGAAAGCCCCAGCTGAGGTTGGTGTTGTTGGATTTCGTAGGTTGGGTAAAGTTGGTGAAGATGTTTTGGGGTTGAAAGAAGGCGGTTCAATGCAACCCCCCTTTGAAATCTGGATCTGGAAGATTGAATTGGCAATGACGACTGGGACCCTGGGGGCAGGGAAGGACCAAGTTTAATTATATAAGGAATGGCCTTGAATCGCGCCTACCACACCCTAAGGTAACTCACCGTCTACTATCTGGCACCGGCCCTGGCACTGGCACAAGCGCACGACTGGAACAGGCGCAGGACAGCAGACTGCCTGGCAGAGGGAATCCACGTGTGTGGCTGCCAGCCAACCCCCGAATCGGTATTACCTTGCTGCATAGGTATGTTCCTTGAACGAGGGCAAAGAGAAGACAGACAGTTACTTTGGCGTACAGCGTGGTAGCAGCACCAAGAAATGTACCTTGCAGCGCGAAGACTTGACGGGCTACGTACTTGGCGGTAGCGCGTAGCTAAGGCGGCCCTTGAGCATGGAAGGGAAGCTTGCTGATGTCGTCCCGCCGTGTACTGCGTAGTAGGGACTACGGCAGCGAAGAGCCAAAGTCTGATAGCATGCACAAAGCTGCGCCTCACTCGCCCGAGGGCAGGGGGATCCTTCGTCGGTCGTACATCGTAACGATCTCCGGTCCGAGAGGGCTCTTTGGGGGCTCAGGCCCAGGCTGCCAGATCGAAATACGGCTAGGCCAGGGATCGCTGTGCGTTCATCTCACTGATGTTTCTCTCTGTGTGCGTCTGCGTCTCTCTGCCCCCCCGTTTGACACTGCTCACCGAGTCACCCTCTGTGTGCTCCGCCAAGTGTCCACCGCCTATCATGGACATGGAAGGCTCCGCCTTGCCCAGCACGGATGGATCCTGTCTTGTCGCCCGGTCTTTTTCTTTCCTCTTGAAGAGAATCCATCTTTTGCGTTTTGTTTCGAGTCGAATTCTCTGCCGTTGCACCTGCGGCGGCCGCTCCAATCGCATGGGATTGTGTCTCCCGGTTCGAAGCGACTCGTGTTGTAGGTTGTAGGTAGTCAGCGGCATTGCTGGCTCCAGATTCTCGTTGCGTTTGTCTCGTTCTGATTATGTCAGTGGCACATGCTACACCCGCGCTAGGTATGCTCGAGTAGACCCCACCAATTGGCGGAGACGTCATTGGTCCATTTGCCCCCTCCTCGACCGGCATCGACGGCGATTGCGGCACCCGATGACCCGGTATTCCTGACCGTCGATCGGCTTCGATCAGGCAGCTTGGTCGATCTTACTGGCTGCAGTCAATGCTTACGGCAAGAGAGGGTATATGAACAAGGAAATGGCATACAGACGCAGCAATGCGCTATACGCATACCCAGAATACAAGGCCGTGGTGGGTGGTATGCATCCATACGTTGGTAGATGATGCACTTTCACATGGATAAAGACAACTGCATAGCAGGGAACGCTGCAGTCGGGAACGCAATCTCGCGGGTTAGACCCGATTGCTCGAGACGTGTGGTGGGCAGAAGCAAGTATTAGGTGCCGCCGTCAAAAGGTAAGCTCAGGCTATGGCCTGACAAAAGCCCAAACTCGCAACCTGCGTCAACTTCAGATGAGTTTGCTTGGGCGTTCTACCGTGATTCCAGATTGCGATTTAGGCCGATGTGCGGCGCAGGATGGACGATAATTACCCGAAGAGCCAGCTGGAGTAAGTACGGCGGTAAGGTCCCTCGGTACCTTGGAGCACATACTACCGAGTAGTGACGTGCCAAGGTGCCTTCCACTGGCTCTTCCGATAAGGAGCTTATCGTCCCAGTGCCCTCCCTACCTTAGCTTCCAAGGCTCCCTACTGCGTACACGTACCTAGCACGCCTACCTAGCTACCTTAGGTAAGGCAGGTAAGGTAGGTAGGTAGGTACTAAGTACGCCAAGGTGCCTCCTGCTAGCGTAGCCGCGGGCCAAAAGCCTCACCCGCAACCAAGACACTCGCCGTACTGAGGTTACGTAGGTAGGTAGCTTGGCTTTGCTCCCAACGTCAAAATCCCTGCCCCGCATATTCCCATCCTCCGTCCTACCTACAGCCTACAGCTTTCTATTGTTTCTCACACGCAAGGTACCACCACAGTGTCACAAAAGGGGGCTGGTCCAACCGATTGCCTCGCGGAACAAAAGAGACCCATCTGCTTATAGCGCCTGCGCGTTCTGAGCTGCGTCCGCTTCTTTCTACTTCCGTCGCCTCATCCCATGAATTACTCTTGTTTGCTAAGCTGAGCTGAGCTGTGTCTTTCACCATCTTCACCTTCGCCCTCCCCTCCCCTCTTCCTCCGACCCCCGACCTCCCCCGTGCGAGCGTCAGTGTCACAGGCATTCCTCTCCAAACACTCACCTCCTCGCGTTGTCTCGTTAGCTCCGAAACTATGACGACCCTTGAGCCTCGCAAACCCTACACTGATGCCGAGTTGCGCCAGCTGTACCCTCCGCAGCTCAAGCTACAGCTCGTGCAGATCCTCCTGCGCCACGGTGAGCGCACGCCTGTCACCCCACGCTTCCAGGAGACTGGCCTGCCTCCGTACTGGCCCTACTGCCGCGTCGTCCGCCACCTCCGCTCCGCCGTCCTGGATCCCGACACGGGAGAGTATTCTTATCTTGACTGGAAGCGCCGCCTCGAGACCTTCAACCCTGCAGATGACAGCCCTATCATCGCCGCCGGCCCCAACGCCGAGCTCGACGATATATGTGACCATGGCATGCTCACCGACCGCGGTCGGGAGACCACCCGCAACTTAGGCCGTCGTTTCCGCAATCTCTACGTCGATCGCCTCGGCTTCCTCCCCGCGGACCTCACCAACGCAGATTCCCTCTACCTGCGCTCGACTCCCGTCCCCAGAGCTCTGGAATCGCTGCAACAGGCTCTTACAGGCCTCTACCCAACTCATAACCGAGCCCCCGACCTGCCGACCCTCGCCATCATCACCCGATTACAACCAGACGAAACCCTCTTCCCCAATGATGGCATGTGCCGTCGTTTGCCGTCCTTTCCCGCGCGTTTGCCCAGCGTACTGCCGACCGGTGGAACGACACGCCAGAGATGGCATACCTGAATAAGAAGCTCGGCAAGTGGATGCCCCCAGGCTCGCGAGTTGCCGTTGACTCCCGCCCTCGATTGAGTGGTGTCATGGACAGTATCAATGCCACGCGTGCCCATGGTCCACAGACGAAGCTTCCCTCCGAGTTCTACGATGCCAAAGCCATTTCAATCATAGAGAAGATTGGTGTCGAGGAGTGGTATAGCGGATACAAGGAGAGTCAGGAGTATCGTACCTGGGCATCGGTGGTCTGATGGGCGATGTTGTGGCCCGCATGGTCGGCAGCGTGGAGCACACTCCGGCCGATGGTGACTACGAAATCAAGAATCCTGGCGCCGCTCCCCATCCCGTAAGATTTGGCATGAGTGGTTGCCATGATACAACCTTGGCAGGTGTATTGTCTAGTCTGGGGGCTTTCGGCAATGACAAGTGGCCCCCCTTCACTAGTCACATCGCCATTGAACTGTTCCGTGACTCTAAGGTCCCGACCGTAGAGACTTCCACCGCTGTGCCAGCTGCTGCCGCCCCTCAAACCGGCAGCTGGTTCGGCTCATGGTTCTCGTTTGGCCGCTCCAGCACTCCTTCTCCCGGCACCGCGCCGCCAGGGATTGGTCGCAAGCCCACCTCCGACCTGACTGAAGCCGAGAAGAGCCAGCTGGACGGATACTATGTGAGACTGAGATACAACGATGAGCCTGTCACCATCCCCGGCTGTAAGCCCGCCGGAAGCCATCTTGAAGGTGACGAGTCGTTTTGCACCTTGGTAAGCATTGCCGATCAGACCCTAACGGCCCCAGCGTGCGCAATTCTGACATGTCACGTAGGCCACCTTCAAGTCGATCGTCGACAAGTACACCCCCAAGAACTGGAAGCAACAGTGCCGTACGAACCTCGACGCCCCGGCTATCCCGGCCAACCCAGAGCCAGCTGGATACTAATGACTCTACTTGAGATGATGGAGTAATGTTTTGACTGCTTAGGATCCAAAAAGAGCGCGTATTTTTGACGAGCAAGTTTATTTACCGGATAGAGCAGAGAGATGTGCCACATTTACAGGGATCACAGGGTCACATACTTAGTCGTTCATCATATTGCACAGAAAAATACCCGATTGGTTACGTTTCGTCCCTTCCGATGATGTAGTGGGCTTTTTACATTAGTACCGTCAACTTCGAGCAGGAATAGAGAGCAGAGAACACAAGAACCAGACGTATCCAAGTGAACAAACTGGAACATGCCGGGGCTGATCACAATCTTACATCAAGCTCTTCAGGCTTTTATGGTTGGTACAACGCAGGAGCAACAACATCGAGTGAGAAACACAGAGAGACTACTTCCCTCTCTCGCGATGCCATGTGTACGCATCATGCTTCAATGGGTGTTTATGGATATACATGACACCTCTGTACCTCTCAAACTCAACCGAGTCTGTGTACGATATCGTCAACAATGAAGTAGTACCCAAAGTCAAGCGTACAATCTGGCTTTCCCACTAGTAAAAGATAATCATCGCTCAAAGCCTATCAGATGTAAAAGAAAAAAAAGAAAAAAAAGAAAAAAAAGAAAAAAAAGAAAAAAAAAGAAAAAAAAGGCCAGCTCAGGATTCTGTACGAAGGCGCGTTGGTGGAGGCTCATTCATCTAGATCGCATATTCCATACATGCGCGCGTTCTAGAGACATGAGTAGAATACGACAAACGTGACGTGTACTTGGGCAAAAGAAACATTGCTGGCGGTCAGATCGATCATTCTTCTGAACTCCAACAGGTTACAAGCGCGTAGTGTGAGTGCTGATATTGTACAGATTGGGTGTTGAGGTAATGCTTTGCATCGCCTCATGGAGATTGCCGATTCCTGGGGGAAACATACCCATGCGACTATATGAAAGTGAGTGACATCTTAAGTACATCTTATGAAGACATAAACCATCAACTTCTTAGGCCAGGGCCGAGCAAAAGATTGATTCACAGTGGCGCGCATCAACACACAAGAGTTACAAACGGAGATCGCTTGCATTTTGTTCAGGGAATCCTATACCTTTCCTGAACGACGCTCTAATACACGTACATGCTGGCGATGCTGCTGCCTCGCAAAGCCAGCATCGCTTCCACTCTCTAGATCCTCTCTCCGTTCCTCTAGCCCGCCGTGGGCTCATTTTTCCATTCCATTCCACGTTGGCTACAGATCATGAAAACCATGTTCCAGGCAAATCATAATCTGGTATCTGCTGCTATGTTCAACCACAATCATATGCATGAAAGGGGTGTGCCAAAAGATTTTGTGTGGTAAGTCTCCTCCCCGTGCTCTGGGATCGGGAAAACAGCCCAAGACCACTTTGCCAAACCGGCCAAAATTATAGATGAGAAGAACAAAAAAAGATGAAATTGAATCAAGAATCAAGAAATGAAGGAGAAGTGAGAAGACGCGAGATGCAATTACAACAATTAACCAATCTTTCCGCTATGTTCCTAAAGCACCATGCTGAGGGGAGCGAAGGCAACCTGCCGACTTAGTTGGCAACCTCCTCTTCAACCCACCCATTCAGGCCACCCTGAATGGCGAGTCCGTAACCAGCACCCATACCGCCAAAGCTGGCCTGGTACTGGTGGCCACGGCGCTCAGGGCCCTCGTGCGAGGGAACACCGCCGTTCTCGAAGCCGGGGTTCAGGGCAGGCAAGCTGACGGCACGGTTGTGCTGGCCGCGGCCATTGCCAGGGGCCAAGAGACCACCGATGGTGGTAGGGCCAGGGCCGGAGGCACTCTGGGGGTAGCCGTTGGAGATGCTGGCCGACTGCTGGTGGCCCGAGATGGGACCCTGCGACTGGACGTCGATGGAAAGCTAGGGGAGGACTGAGCGGTGCCAAACAGAGCCTGTTGTTGAACATGGAACTGCTGCTGGTGGGCATGTTGTTGATGCTGGGCCTGCTGAGAGACTTGGTTCAAGTACAGGGTCAAGGGGTTGTTGTTTCCATTGAACAGGGTGGCAGACTGCTGAGGGGTGTTGCCGTTGGTAGGAGAGCCCGAGTTCTGGGAGCCAGTGGGCGGCGGCGAAGAAACACCTTCAGTTCGAGGGGACTGGGCTTGCTGCTGAGACAGCTGACGAGGGGGGTTGCCGCATCGGTCCTTGCCGAAGTTGACCTTGAACTTCTTGTACTCGTCCTTGCTGCGTACAGCCTCGATAGCCTTGATGGCGTTTGCGATGTTGGTGAAGTTGACGAAAGCACAGCTCTTCTCCCTCAGGGCATTGACCAGTTCAATTTCGCCGTACTCGGAAAAGTCTTGTCTCAGGCGCTCCTCAGTCCAGGTCTCGTCCAAGTTGCCAATGTACACGTTACGCGAGGCTCCCCCGCTCACAGCAAGGGCGATGGCAGGAGGCAAAGCACCGGAATGCTTGCCCCAGCCGATCTTCAGTCTGCGGTTGTGGATCATCAAGCCCTGGAGGTTGCTTAGGGCGTAAAAGGAAGCAGCCGCTGTAGGATCGATGAACGTGACGAAGCAGATGTGCTTGTCAGGGATGTAACGGATGTGGTGAAGCAGACCACCACGAACGACGTTGCAAATCTCCTCGATCGTCGTCTCGGGGTGGATGTTGCCCAGGTAGATGGTGCGGTTGCCGAGATTGTTAATACCACCGGCGGTCGTCGCAACAGCAGCCGCAGCCACCGACTGCTGAGCCAGAGCGTTGGAAATCAAGTCGCGGTCGGCACCAGTAAGCATGTGCGCGTACCCAGGCGCGATTCCAAGGTACTGAGCAGCATTCTGCTGCTGCGTCTTAGAAACGTAAGCGCAACGGTCCTTACCGTAGTAAACGCGACGAGGGGCCTGCCACTTGGGCTCCTGAGGAAGTTGAGAGACTGCCTTGATCGCGTTGGCGATGGACAAGAAGTGAATGAAGGCGATGCTCTTCTCGCGAACAATCTTGATCGTGTCAACGGCACCAAACTTGCCAAGGTCCTCGCGCAACTCCTCCTCGGTAATATCCTCCGGCAGGTTACCCAGGTAGACGTTGCGAGAAGCACCCGACTGTTGGACAGCCAAAGCTACCGAGGTGGGAACCTGGGATGGCTTGCCCCAACCAACCTTGATGTCCTGGCCCTTGATGCAGAGCTTTTTCAAGATGGCATCAGAGTGGAAGTGGGTGGCAGAGCTGGCGTCCAAGAAAGAAATGAAGGCGCAGTTCTTGTCGGGCAGAAGACGAACGGACTCAATCTGCCCGCTGCGGACGTGACCCAGGATCTCCTCAGCTGAAGTGTCGGGGGGGATGTTGCCAAGGTAGACGGTGCGGCTAGTGCCGGTTACCATGCCAGGTCCCATAGAGACGGGGGAGCTGGGCTGCATGGGAATCTGCATGTTGCTGAACCCGCCGCTCGTGGGGGACTGAGGCTGGAAGAACTGGGGAGCGCCGTAAGTCGAAGGGGAGACCATGGCCTGGTACTGCTGAGGAGACATGCTCTGCTGGACGGGACTCATGGGGCCGTTTTGATGCTGCTGCTGTTGAGCCTGCTGCTGGGCCTGCTGGAAGCTCTGGAGGTTCTGAAACTGGGGGCTGGCAAAGGCCGCAGGGGTACCGGGCTGGAAGGGGCTTCCGAGAAGCAGCTGAGAAGGCAGCAGAGGGGTGAATTGCATATCGAAGGCGGTGCCAGGAGTGGCCATGTCGGCGGCGGACGGAGGAGCCTGCTGGTGCTGGGTCAAGGGCTGGGTGTTGATGGTGGGAATGTTACCGCGGCGAGGGTGCCTGTCGGCAAAGCCAGAGATGTTGGAAGTGAAAGCTCCATGAGAGAAGCCGGTGTCGCTGTTAGAAGGCTTGGAAGCATGTCCAGGAAAGCGGTTGCCAGGCGCACTGGGGCCGCCTTGGCCGACCGGTCCTTGGATTTCCTGCATCCCGAGTAGATGCGGAGGGACAAGGTTGTCCCGACCGATTTGGGATAGAACCGCCGTTTTGACGGATTAAACGTGCCCCGAGCAGGCACGGAAACCTGTAGACTGGCGCGTTCGAATGCTACGAGACTCGATGGGAACCGTAACGTCGACGTGTGATTGGACGGGTCTCAAATCTGACCAGATGGGTGACGAAGTAGGCTTTGGTGTCCAAGTCGAATACAGTGAATTATACAAATCGAAACAACGAAACCCAAAGTTCGCGTGTGGGCGCTTCAGGCAGCGAGACTGTCGAAAGGGATCGAACTGGAGTTGGTATCTCGCCGGGTTGACTGGGCACGGAGCAGGCCGGTGACGGATTCCCTCTTTCTCTGCTGGAGCAAGAAGTTGAACAGGTTGTTAAGCTGTGTAGCAATGTTGGAAGCAATAGTTGTGATTCGCTGGCGAGGTCGATTCTGAGGTACCGTCTGCTGAGTGAAGGTCGTGTATGCGATTCGGATCGAGTCGTACGACTTGGTGAATGGCTCCTTGCAGGTCGAGCTAGCGGTGGTCAAAGAATTATAGACGAAGGTTATACGGGCAACGAATGTGGAAGCCAAGGTAAAAGATTGGTCAAGGTGGCAGAAGCCGTAACGATCGCATGAGCCAGTGAGGTCGTCAGCGGCGACTCGCGGATTGGCTGGAAAGAATGAAGAATAGAAGGTGGGAAGGTTAAGGATGAGGGCGGGCGGATGGAGAAGAAAAAGGGAGGACGGGGGTGGAAGAGGAGGATTGGGGACGGTATAAGGTGATGAGGGTTAGAGGAGGTGAAGTTGAGAAGGGGGTGGCGGGTGGAAAGGGAAGTAGGGTAAGGTAGGAGAAGGTGACCAGAAGAGGAGAGCAGGGTTATGAAGCAGCAAAAGGAGGGAAGAAAGAAGGAAGGGGAGGAAGATGCCAGGAAGCGAGAGTGAGAAGCGAGAGTGAGAAGCGAGAGAGAGAAGCGAGAGAGCGTGTGTGTGCGTGAGAGGGAGGGCGTAAAAAAAAGAGGTGAGCAAAAAAGCAGAAGAGCGGAGAGGGAGGAGTATGCAGTAAGGTGGCAGGCTCAGGACGGAGTCGAGAGGTAAGGGTAGTGAGGGTACACGCGCTGCGTTCCGGGGGGTTCGTGTAGGCTTTTGATTACCCAAAAGGGTGCAACTAGAATTGGCTGCGCTAAGTTTGATGAGGTTTACCAGGATTAGGGGGGGAGAACCCACAGTGCCTTGCCCACAGGAGGCTAGCAGAGCCCGGGGGATTGGAGCAGCGCGGTGCGGTTGACAGTGCAGCAGTGCAGCAGCAGCAAAGTGCAGACTGCAGCGAGGGTCGGGTGGTGTTGGTACGATTCGACGAATGGCAGCAAGGTACACCACCGGTCTGTCTTTTCCCGTCAAAGGTAGAAAGGTACGAATATCTGTATCCTCACGAGCCGTTTCCCCCAAGAACACATACATGGGGCAGATGGCAGACCGGCAACCACCTTGAGAGATCCCCCTGGTAGGTAGGCAAAGAAGCAGAGAAGAGAGAGGAAGCAAGAGAAAAATAAGAGCACGCAATGCCGGCGGGGCAGAAAAGTAAAAGGGAAGAGGGAGAGAGAGTTCTGCACTTATTCGTGGCCAAGACCACTGACAGCCGTGATATGAAGACTTGGTACTTTGCTTTTGGGTGTGTGGGTATGTATGTATGCGTGCGTGTGTGTGTGTGTGTGTGTGTGTTGTTGCGTGTCTTTCTACCCGTCCATGTCTATCTACCTAGTACCTTAATTGTCGCCGCCGCCGCCAATGTCCAAATGCTTTTGTCGATGTTCTAGCAGCTGGAAAGTACAGACGACCGACGGTATTAAGGTACTCAGCATCACTGGACGGGTTCGACTGCACGGCTCGTCTGCCTGCCTCGCTCTCCATCGCTTGGCTCTGCCTTCTCCTCGGCGGTGATCACTGATCAGGATGGCACGCAGTATCCGTACACCACGGCCCACGCACATCCATCACCACCCACTCTGACAGGAACCTGACACCCACGGTCTGAGTTGAACTATCTCGCCCTGACGGTATGACGGTAGGACGGTCGTTCATTGTAGTCCAGGTCCAAGTTCCAAAGGCAACTAACTCTCTGTTTCGTTGGACCTGGACCTGGACCTGGACCTGGACTTTTGGTAGGCCGTAGACCAGACCGACCCAACTGGTTGATTGTCGATCCATCCGTCCGTCAGTCCATCTCGTCTTGTCAGTCGGTGCCAACGGCGGCCCCCTGGGGCCTTTGCATGAGGTCGCCCCCCTTGGTGAGTATTCTGCGTTAGAAATTACACGTCAAAGATACTTTCAACGGCGTGATGGCCCCTTCTGGGCGTGCTGCACGGTTGCAGTTAGGGGGGAAGGTGGGGAGGAGAAAGAGACGTGGAAAGGGGGTGCCAGACGAGGGACCAATAAGACGAGCCGTCTTAGGTCAGGCAGGCACCGCTTTCTAGTCTCTGGCGACTGACAGTGGGCGGTGGACGGTGGACGGACGCAGTGGGGGACGAGGATGAGCTCTCGAGTCCCCAACGGGCGACGGAACATTGGACTAACCTTGTATCGCACGGGGTACGTACCGAACACAGCATGTTCCTGGCATTTCAGGCCGATCTGCACAAATAATCAGGAGCCAACGCAAGGTACATCCGTGGCACAATTCCCTGACGGGGGGCTCTGGCACTGACTTTACCAACGGTGATGAACATAGGATAAAAGTGTCAGACAGTCAGAGAGCATCGTCGATGATGATTGTGATGTGACGGGAACCACCCTATTATCATCAGCAGCATGCTGAAGGACATGATGATACGTACATCAAAAGCGACTTGCAATACGGATACGGCCTGCATTTTCTTTCGACTTGGGACCTATTCGCATGTACGTAAAAGCACACACCTTGCGGGAACCAACAGGACCCGCGCCCATCATCGACTCTCACATCCCACCCCGAACTCAAATGCAAACCCCAACAGGCTCGAGGCGGGTAGGGCCAGTCCAGCCGTCATTTCTCATTAGCCGCAGCCATGAGACTTGAACATCTACCGCCGTGGTGGTTACTCTAGCGTCATCACGCCGCCATCTACGGACCACCATTGGTTGTCTTTAGTTCGAAGGGGTTCGCGCATTAGGCCGGCCTACACGTATTGCATTCGTACTTCTCTCTCGAGTCCCCTGACTAAGGTAGGGACGCGAAATACTACTACTAAGTCAGTCACCTACTCTAGACGACAAGTTCTACCCGCAAGTTTCTGTCTCCTGAGCCTTTTGCCCGTAAGCTGTGGAGATTCCACAACTCTAGGTGAGATGAGGTACTTTTACTGCTCTGACTAGCCTGCCTCGTTGAGTTGATACTACTCGGCAAGGCTCGCAATCACGGGAAACTGCTTGTTACTCTGTCCCAGTCATACATTGCACCTGCATCTCTTCGATAATCGGATAGCCTCCTCGCCCTGGATGCGGATGCGGGTGAGCCGCCATCTCCACAACCCGCCAACCAACCAACCACTCAGCCAGTGCCTAGAGGTACAACTTGCCTACCGCCGGACACCGGGCGCATCTTCACTCTTGTACAGAGTAATTGCTCCCTCAACGCCCTCCGGCTTAAGCATTTTTCTGCCCTCCGTCCATGATTTGTTAGTCTCGAATATCCACATCTACAGCCTTCGCGGCCCCTGGCCTGGTCCCCCTTTTTTTTTTTGGCCCCCTTTAAGCCCCCCTCTCTCCTGGGCCCTGGCTGGCCTTGGACCTCCATCTCCAATTGCGAAGACTCGGAGCTTGAGCCTCGTTTCCCCTGATTAGTCGGCTGGTCAAGTGTCACCTCGACTTTTAGCCCCCGTCGACCATCGTGGACTTTGCTGACTGGCGGCGGCTGGGCAGACAACAGGGGGGATCTGGGTGACGCTAGCCATCTACGAACGCGATTCTCCATCTCCGAGACAACACTGAAGTGCAGTGCAAGTGCATAGCGACGTGGCCAGAGGTGAACGAGTCGGTTTGGCGCTCACAAACAGAGTCAAGCAAGTAAGCATTACTTACTACTAGGTAGCTGCCTTTACTTGGTAAACGAGATGAATAATCCGTACTTGTGCTGCCCTCCACTGTCTGCGGGCACAGCCAGCTTGCCGATATTGCATTGTCAGGTACGGGCATTCTTGCTCAACCTTAGGTACTTGCTCTGCACCGAAAGCCCCTCCCCCCTTCCTTTCCTTCCCTTAGCCTCTTAGGTACTTCGCAGGTCCCCTCCAAAAACCCCTGATCACATCCCTGGCCGCTTCCAGCCAGCCTTCCCCTTGCTCCCACCTGGCCGACAGGGGAAGGCACGGCCTTTTCTGGCTTGGTCTGTCCCGTTCCTAACACTTTCCCCGATCAATCCTCCAAGGGTTCATCATTCTCCCCACCCAGCTCGATGGAACACTGACAGCCGCCTTTGCCAGAACGTCTTCCAAACTCGGCTCCACTCCAACAATCTACCTACGCCCACACTTTGTACGGATGACCTGCAGTTAGTTGTGTGAGCCCTCCAAGATATCCGAACTCCCGCCTGTCTCTCAGCGCCTTGGTGAAGAATTGAAATTGCACCAGCTGCACCTCAATCTTGCACACCACACTCGTGGAATCTGGCCCGCTCATCCCTCTCTCGGTTCGCCGCTCATCCCACGACATCTTTTGACCCAACGCTCTAGAACGCCAGAGCGCGAGAATATCGACGGACGTGCCGTTGCTCCAGAATTGCGATACAGCTCACACCCAATACTCTGCTTATCCCCCACTATACGACACTCTTCGGGGACAAGACCGACCACCAACGTCGAGCACAGTGCCCACGGGTGGCTACGCAATGAATCCGAGCCTCCTCGATCCTGTTCTTACAATCGACCGGCGCTACCACCGTGATTTCAACTTTCTACCCCTACGCGACCTCGGCCTGCCTCCACTTCTGTCCAGCTATTCGGATGAAACACCGCTGCAAGGAGCCTGGGTTCATCAAAAACCCCAGACTGCTACGGAGGCTTTGGGACACGAGAATTCAACTTCAGGTCAATATCTTGAAAACCTCTAACGCGGCTGGCCCCGTCAGCCGTGGCTTAGCTTTCGCCAGTGTGTGTCCGACACCATCAATCGTACACCTCAAATAAGCACAGATTTGACAGAAATGGCGAGAGAAACAACTGGCCGAAACCAAGCTTGGCTTCTGAACCCAAACTCGGGACTTCCTTGGCACCAAGCGCCGCCAAGCGAAATCCGAATGCTGCACCATCTAAATGTGCTGGCCAGATATCTTTGCCCTCTCAGATCATTTCCCGAATTCATTGGGACGCCGTGTCTTATGCTTGGCTTGCCTCAAAGCCATTAGCCATATAGCCACCTAAGCCGCTCGATTTGGTAGCCTACTCATGGCTTGCTCGACTCAAGAACGACATATATAACGGATGCATAACAAGGCCAACGACACTCAACACCTGCCAATTGCCATATACATTCCAGCCGCTATTCAAAGCGGACAGAATTTCCCTCGCCCGTGGTGCCTTACATAGCCGCGATGGTACCAAAAGCGCCAATGCATGTGCTCGACCCGACGCAGACGCACAGCGGCAGCGGCAATGTCCACGCCCCTTGAATGGAGCTGGAACCATCAGCTGCAGGCAGTATCCGCATTAGATCCGCCTCGCATCAAGTCATTACTCGTCCAATTGTCTCTCTCATCAGATCATCAACTGACCACAGCCATGGCTTTCCTCCGCTGCCAGAAATGCGTTTTTCTCGGGCCACCTCCGTTTGCAGAGTCGACCCACGCCACATCGTTGAGCAACAACGTCCTTGAGTCAAGCAAAAGAGAGACTAGGCTGGTTGCTTTGTCGCTGTTCAATACCGGCCACAATTCCCAGCCAAAATACCATGGCGCCCTGCCATGCCATGCCATAAATCCGAGGAAGCCAGTACCGGCGAGCTTTCTCCCACCGCAGCCATCCATAATTGGGTTTTAAGCTTCATGGATAGCCTGTTGGCTGGTACGACGTTGTGTCTTGTTCGCTGGACAAACCTTGCCACCCTTCCGAACGCCCTGTCCGACGGCTCCGGGTTCTGTGATGGACATGCCCGGCATGCATACCCACCATCTGCCTTACTGCGGTACTGACTGCGCTGTTCATTTCACTCTGCCGCCCCGTGAATAGTCTGGCTGTACGCGCCAGCGCCCGCTCGGTTCCTCCCCTTGAACCGCTTGGCAGCATCCAATGGTCGCTGTCCCCGCCTGCTGGCCGATCGCCGGGACATCAGTGCGCACGCGATCTGCCGCTTTTGAGGGCGGCCGCGATGGTATGCCGGTAATTGAACATTCAATACGTGTTCCTGATCAATAGTCCGAACTTGAGGGACTGGGCTCTAAAAAAGTTGAAAGAAAAGCGTCGCGCAAAACCAACGAAAACGTTTTGCCCTCCGAGGTGTCGGGTGGTACTGCCACACACTCTCCTCGCACGACAGCCGCCTCGCAACCACGGCTCGACCGCACAGACCTGGGCTGAAGGCCGGCCGACTCCTCGACTCGGCGAGCATCCACCAAAATCCCTTCCCCCTTTCTGAAGAGCATGGCACCAAGTTCTTCTAGAAGAGGTCTGATGTGGGCGCCTCAAACACAAGATCGGCCGGGCCAGGGCGAAGGAGACGCTGCAGCTTCTCTAACAGGCTCCGAGCCTTCACCCCCTCGTCTCTCAATTGGCGACTCCAGCATACCCAGTATCCGTATTCCCCCCTTGTCTGCCCAATGTTCAGAGCCGGATCCTGGTTTTCGGCCAGGAAGCATCGCCCGCGAACAGACGACACCCCCGGTCGTACGTGGTGATGGTTGGTTTGCCTGCGTTTGTCCGTCTACCCTCTATCCTGCCATTCCAACAGCATGCAGAAGGCAAGAGCTTAAAGTCTGACTTGAAATAACAAGATTTGAAGCTTAGGCAAATTAACATGTGGTGCTAGGCTCGGCTCGCGCACCATGTCTCACTATTTGGCTTTTTTTCTGTTTTCGCGTCTTTCGTCTGTCGAAAGTGACGAGCCCCCCCGCCGGCAGGCAAGACAAGGTGACAGCATGCCAGGGCCCAATCGGCGCGTTTTCGAACCGAATTTCAATCCTCAAAGTCGACGTCACCCGAGCTGGAAAACAACCATGTCGGCACTCGGCAGAGGTTTGACGGGAACCCAGGCGTCTGTCACTTTTGGTGGTGCTTCGGCTTTTGTTGTCTCTTAGTACAAGTCACCTTTCGCGGAGCTCAACCGCTTTCGTCCTCCGGAAATCATGCTCCGGTAGGGATGGTTTGAATTCCGCAACTCCTATCTAGGCCGACCCGTCTCCGATACCTTTGCCCAACTTAATGCCGGCAAACCATTGCAAAGTCCCCTGAAAACCCTGAATGATCTCGCTGATGCCTCGCCGCAGCGTTTTCCTCTTTTCTTCTCAAGCACGCTAGACTTTCCACTACACATCTGCCTGTCTCTCGCAACAGTCCACCTCTTTACGGCTTGCAACGGCCCATGTAACGGGGGTACAAGCATGTCGTGCGGACGGTGTGCTGGTTGGCCAGCCAGGCCAGGAAACGCTCAAGACCAAGTCCATAACCGCCGTGGGGGGAGGTGCCGTACCTAGAAAGATCATGGTCAGCGCTGGTGTATGGATTCGTCATTGTTGGGGAGAACTCACTTTCTCTGGTCAGTGTACCAGTAGTAGTCCTTGGACGGGATGCCCTCTCTGTCGTAGGCGGCGAGCAGCTCCTCGTAGCCCTCCATTCTCATCGATCCGCCCACAATCTCACCAACACCGGGCATCAAACAGTCGACGCTTTCGGTCACGCGGGGGTCCTGGGGGTCTTTCTTCATGTAGAAGGCCTTGATCTCGGTAGGGAAGTGGGTGAGGAAGATGGGCTTGTTGATGGCGTCGGTCATCTTGCGCTCAGCAGCCTCGGCGATGTCGTCGCCAAATTTGTGGGGCTCGCCCTCCTCGTTGAGGATGGGGGGATCTTGGGCGTTGAGCCAGTCAATGGCGTCGGTACTTCATGCGCATGAAGGGACGGACGGGCCTCTTGAAGTCGGGGTTGAGCTCCTTGATCAAGGCGGCAATCTCCTCGTCGGCCAGAACGTTGTCAATGACACGGCACATGACCTCCTCAAGATGCTCCAGCAGATCGGGGAACTCAATAAAGTCCAACTCGGCCTCGACGTGGGAGTACTCGGCCAAATGTCTACGGGTCAAGCTGCGCTCGGCACGGAACGACTTCTCGATACAGTAGACGCTGCCAAGACTGGGGAGGACAGTCTCGAGGTACAGCTGGGAGGACTGGGTGAGATATGCGGTCTCATCGTAGTAAGGAACGGAGAAGAGCGTGGCACCGCCCTCGACCTGGGTCTGCACCAGGGCAGGCGGGGAGACCTTTGTGATCTTGAGGTCCTTGTAGGTCTTGGTGAAGGCCCACTCGACAGCCGCGCGAATCTTCATGATGGCAGACGCGTTGTCGCCGCGGAGAACCAGGTGGCGATTGTCCAGCATCTGGGAGTCCCATTGGTTCTGGGTCAGGGAGACCTTGTTGGTGATGGCATCGTCATCCCTGGGGGCGCTGCCGATGACCTTGTAGTAGTCGACGTGCAGCTCGCGGTTGTCGGGGGCCGTCTGGCCCTCGGGCACCTTCTTCAGCTCTCCGTAAACCCAGAGAGAAGTGCCCTGCGCGAAGGTGAGGGCATCGTAGGTCTTGGTCAGATCACCGGCCTGCAGGACGCACTGCAGGTGGCCGTATCCATCAATCAGGGTGATGAAGGTGGCCTGCTTCTGCTCGCGCAGTCTGTGGATGCGGCCGGCAATCTTGACGCGGGCGCCCTTCTTATCGCCGTCGCCAAGCTCGACGTTCTTCTCACCAATGGTGATGCGCTTCGCGGGCGGGAGTGAGTCATCTTCCTTGATGACAATCTGCTTGGCGACCTCGAGGGTCTGCAGGCGCTGCTTCTCGCGCTCCTCCTCCTGGGCCTTGTTCTGAGCGGCCTTGGCCAGCTTCTTCTTGTGGGCGTCGAGGGCGGACTGGGCCTTCTTGACGGCGCTCTTGGCGGGCTCCTTCCACTCGAGGCGAGCAACCTCGTCGTCGCCCGTCTTGGAGGCGCGGGAAAGGAACGAGCGGCCGGGAGTGTCGATGTTGGCAATGTATGCGGCGGCGAGGGACTTGAAGGGGGAGGATTCGGTGCCCGCGGTCGTGGGCTCGTCAGCGCCGGCGTCGGTGTCGACGTAGACCTTGTCGTCTGACTTGAGGCGCTCGGCCAATTCTTGGACGGCGGCCATGGTTGCGGTGTTTCTGAAAGTGCCTGGCTTCTTATTCCACTGAAATTTCAATCAGACTCGGAAAAGATGGCGTGTGTGACGATGGCCGCAGTGGACACGGTGTTTGTTGACTCGTTTCTCGTCCCGGACGTGAGGCGAGAAATTTTTGGGCTGCGGTCGAGCGAGGATGGCGGGGTAGTAAAATCGGATTGAGTTGGTGGGAATGCGAGACGGAGGGGGGATCCAAGGTGACGGAGGAGGGGTGGGCCTAATGTACCTTCCCGCAGCTGCGCTGTGTGAGTCACTAAAAATTGACCCTTCGAACCGGGAACCAAGTACACAAATGTCACCAGAGGATGCGAATTGATATTACAGGAGTTTCTCACGGGCGAGTATCTTCCGTCGAGGGCCTCGTTTATCTAATCACATACTCCGGCATTCCAGAGACCAGGTGAGGAGAGGGTGAGTCACTCATCATACCCAGGGGTTTGTTACACTGGTCAGACCCCTTGATACCTCTACCCGACGAGGAATATCTGGCCTGTGTCGTGTTTGTTGCTACCTACGGCCCTCGGGCAACGCAAGGGCACACACATCAACAGTGAATATTATGGCTTGCCGGCGCGCTGGACGGGCTGAGGACAATGCCTGTGCTTCGAGCGGGTGTCAATTGAGCATTTCGATTGCTCAGAGATAAGAGGGGGGGAGCTCGGGCCCTTGAACGATAGGGTTGGGCTCCGAAGATAGGAGTTTCGAACACACTCCCTTGGCTTGACTCGCCTGTTTGTTGTTAAGAGGGCAGGCAAGGAAGGCAGGTGGAAGGGAAACTGAAAGGCGGTCAACTCACCGACATGCCAGACTTGATGGTTTTGTGCCGGGATGCCATGTGCTTGGTGGTGTTTTTGATCTCCAGAGACATGCTATGTTGACCGTTGCTTTCTGAACAAAGATACAGCCGGGATGTGGGGATATTGACTTGGGCGGCGCAAGTGACCTGGTTCTCGCTGTGAAGTCAAGAGATGCATAATAACTCACGTCACTGGAGCCGAGTCGACGATTCCTAGCACTCATATCAACACGAGCGGCGCAAATAAATACAATATCAGGACTAGCGCGCTTGACAGAAGATGCAGTTGACGTGAACCCGGCTAGGGATTCGCATGCTTAAGGGGAAAACCGCTGGAGATATTCAACTTGTTGCTCGATACTCATGCCAAGGCGTGATCAAAGCGATATTTCGAACAACAGCTCGCTATACTGGTCGCACAGGTCGTGCATGGATTGACCGAAAGTCTGGTGTAATCACCTAGCATCTCACTAACGGACCAACCCCTCCCTCAACAGTGGCGAACGAGCCAGTCTTCAATCTTCAATATAAGCCGCTAAATTCGCTGGAGATAGACCTTAAATGGCCCTATGTGAGTCGATCATGAGATGCCTTTCGCCGCCTTACCTCAAAACCCAACCCAACGCGCCTTTGTCATCCAGTTCGTCAACCCCAAGCCAAAGGTATGCCCGATGGGCGTGGCCCATCCTCGTTTTGAACGCCCCATCCTCTCGTCATAACCCGCTTCATCCCGACGCCGGTATCAGTCCTCAAAGTACCCGCTTACAGCTCATCCTTCACCTCGGCGTCGACAGCAGCAGCAGCAGCAGCCTTGCCCTCCTTGCCCATCCCCTCCAACCCCTTCTTCACCATGGAGCTCAACACTTCATACACGACCTGTGCCGCCGCCAGCGCCGTCTCCTCGCCAGCGTTCTGGTACGCAGGCGAGACCTCGACAACATCGGCACCAACAAGGTTCAGACCCTCGATACCTCTCAGGATACGGATCAGCTCGCGGGTCGTCCAGCCACCAGGCTCAGGGGTACCAGTGCCAGGGGCAAACGCAGGATCCAGCACGTCAATGTCGATCGATAGGTACACGGGGTCCTCCGTCCCCAGCGTCTCCATGATAGTCTTGACGATGCCGGCCGTGCCAATCTCGTCAATGTCATCGGCGGCGATGCGCACCCAGTTCTGCGCCGTGTCGTCCTCATGGTCGGAAAAGTCCGTGCCGGACAAACGAGTGCGCAGGCCCGCGTGGACGGAGGGGGCAGACGTGGTGTTGGACAGGAGGCCCTCGTTGCCGGCCATCCAGAACATGGAGCCGTGGTTGAACTGGGTCGACGTCCAGTAGGAGGGGTACTTTTCCGGGTGCCAGGTGTCCAGGTGCGCGTCGAAGTGCAGCACGCGAAGCTGTCCATAAGTCTCCTTCAACGCCCTCAGCGCAGGCAGCGCCAGGCTGTGATCGCCGCCGAGGGTGATCAGCTTGGGCTTGCTCAGAGACGAGGAGACGGGTTTTCTCTGTCCCAGCTCCCTGAAGGCGGTGCTCATTTGGTTGAGAGCGATGACGTTGTCCATGGGCGTGACGGGGATGTCACCACAGTCGATAATGGTGGCCCAGTTGGCGTACGGATTGATGTTGGCACGAGGGTTGAAGCCACGGAAGGACGTTTGTCTGCTGGATGCCTGGCGAATCGCGCGGGGACCGAAGCGGGCGCCTGAGGGTCATGTTTCAGCTGATGGGTTCTCACGAGCGAAGCAGAGACGTTGATACCTGGTCTGTAGCTCACGGCCGTGTCGAAGGGCGCGCCGATGATGGCGATATCGTACAGTTCTTGGGGTGTGGTCAAGCACTTTGCATGCTTGAGATGAGCAAACGTGCCTATTCCCGTGAAGCCTGCACTTGTGAGTTGAGTATTTCATGTCATCGATGGTGATTACGAACCCCACTGCCAAAACAGTCAGTCTTGATGCCTACTCGTAATGTCAGAAAAGTCGGACTCACCTCAAAGCCCCATTTGGCCTCCAGCTCATCCAGCTCAGCTTTGGTCCATTCCTTGTCGTCGCCGTGGTTGCCGCAAGCAGAAGCTAGCAGAGCCGACGAGCAGCCCAGCAGCAGAGAAGTCAACTTCATGGTCCGTGTCTATCTTCGTGGGGTGGATGAATAGTTGTTGCGTCTATTATCGATCAAATCGAGACAGATGGATTGAGAGGTTGAGGTTCAGACAAGGACAGGACGGACGGCTGGGGAAAAAATAAAATGCCTGGTTTCAAGTCTATCGGAAGAAGTGCATGACAACTTTAAAGCACCAGCCGATTCGGCGGGACCGGCTCAGTGCACCGCAACCGGCCCGGCCTCCATTTGGGAGATGGCCTCAACCTGTCACTTTCATTGATATGGCCGATTCGCCCACCTTCTTCGTTGCCGAGAAGGGCGCTACCTAGTCTCCAGTCGAAGCTCCCCCGAGGGGAAAGATACCCGCTGCCCGCGGCCCAATTGGCCAATGCATCCACCGTCGTCCGTCGTTGCGGTGTCAAGCTCCTGGCCGGAGCTTCTAGGCTCCCGGAAAATGCGGAGAACATCGGGTTCGAAATAGGCAAGCTATCCGTTCTGACCAGTCAATCGACCCCCATATCCGAGGGGGGCAATAAACCGTCAACCAATGCATTAGCCTATCTTCGGACCTCTGCTCCTTGGGTCGAATGGCCCCCGCGGAGGATGGAGGGGTAGCGTGGCCGCCGGCGAAGGGACTGCGGGGCCGGATATGCAGCTAAGCAGCGTCCGATTTCCTGCCGCTCCTCGATAAGATCTTCAAACAGCCTAGATGCAATGATCTACAGAGGTGCGTATATCCATAAGAATCGCCAATCCCCATCCAAATCCAGCCGCACTTCGATACCCTCAGAACTCGTCAACAACATGAGGGGTGGCTGACGTGCCTAGGCATCAAAATACCCCAAGTGAGCATCATCGGCTGGCCAATACGAACCCACCTTATCATCAGAGAGCAGAGCCTTGCATGTCCTTGACCATCGACATCTCCACTCTTGTCCCCGGGGGTCTCCATGACCTCCCTCGTGGCGTTCGTAACCGGCTCCCGACATAGTATGCAACACCAAAGGCAGCGAGAGGAAGATGTCCAAATGCGGGGGAGGCAGGAGAGAGATTCAAAGAGAAGAGAAAAAGCCCGGGTCTCCCCCGCGGGGCGTTTGAACCCGTTAGTAAACGGCACTAGTCTGACCACATCTGTCTCGCATTGATGGTGGCAGAGGCGCCCGAGGTGCGACGTCATTCCCCTTATGCAATACGCCTACCACCCCTCAGCCCAAAGATCGAGGGGACCGAGGGGGTTCTAGTAGTCGTTGCGCCTCTGCGAGTCGTCTGCTGGGCAAGATTGCAAGAAAGGCGTAGTGGAACAAAGAAAGCGGCTGTGTGGCGGCGTCAAGACCGCTGGGCAGACGGAACAACAATGCCGTCCATGTCGCAAAACTTACTGCCTACCGTCCATTGCCCATCGCGTGTGTTTGTCTGCCCCAACGTGGTAGTAATGCTGCCATCTCTCCCTCACCCTCCCCCGCAGGCACCATCAGGGCCTTTGGATGGCGTACTCGGAGCCGAGAGAGGAACTGGCACGCAGGACTGACTCGCCGGGCCGATAGGTGGTGTAAACACCGAGTCTGTGGTGCGATGCACGAAGCAACGTTCCTTGACTGGCCGGTGCTCATTGTCAGTGTGTCTGTACGCCCGCCCAATCATCGCAAGAATGAACCGAATGGAGAATGGGGTCACCAGGAACTTCAGCGCGAAAAAAATTGACCATCGATTTAAAGTGCACTCCAATCGCCAAACTGTCCTATCGAAGTATTCCTGCCTGCGTGTGATGAATTTACCCATCCCTAAATGTAGAAAGAAGCAAGAAAGACCACCAAGATCCGGGCTAGGGGACAAGGAGTTCGAGGGGCTAGGAAGAGGGAAGAGGGTAGTAGGTTGGGGGTAGAGGGAGAGAGAGAGAGGGAAGAGGAGGGGGGTGGCGATGAGGGGACCTTTGGGAAGTGGTGAACCAAGTGTACAAGGGGAAATACAGCCCGTCGTGTTGATCCATTTCCCTCTTTTCCTGCAGTCCTCCTCGTGACGGAAGATGCCTGATAGCCCGGACTGTCGGTCAGATGGTCCAATCCAAACCTCGCTGTAGTTGAACCAGGAAGCTCAATCCATTAATTCGCGAGAGATGACTGCCCTGATCGGTTCCAGAGTTGCGGCTAACCAAGATCCAGCGTGTCCTATGCCATGCGCGCTGCAAACAAAAAGAGGCCCAAAATGCCATTCAAAGCCGGATGTCCAGAACCATTTGCGCGCGCATCTGGAAGGCAAGAGAAAAGGCCCAAGCCTGGTTCTCGGCTTTTTCGCTCGCCGCCAGAGCCAGAACCCGGTCAGGGCGGAAGGAAGCGAGACCCGTGGGGGGAGGGTTCGCAATCAGAGGACAAGGCACTTGTGCGACTTCTTCTTGGGAGCAGGGGGCTCCAGAGCCGCAACGATAGCCTGTACTTGGGTTAGTCGCGCATCACAGCAACGATGATGGAGGAAAGTCGTACCTCATCAAAGACATCCTTCAACTTGAACTGCGTCAGAGCACTGCACTCGACGTACTTCACCGCTCCCAAGTCCTTCGCCATCCGCTCGCCATCCTCTTTCCGTACGGGAGACATCTTCTGCTTAGAAAGCTTCTCGCGCACGCTGGGATCCTCTCTCAAGTCCACCTGGGTGCCGACGATAAGGCAGGGGACGCCAGGGCAGTGGTGATGTACCTCGGGGAACCACTTCTCGCGGACGTTCTCGAAGGAGGCGGGTGATGTGACGCTGAAGCAGACGAGGAAGACGTCGGTCTGGGGGTACGAGAGGGGGCGCAGTCTGTCGTAATCTTCCTGACCGGCGGTATCGAACAGTCCCAGGGTGTAAGGCTCATCTCCGATCCTGCGAAAAAGGAGGCCATCAGCGCAAGGCCTACCAAGTTTTCCCAAACAATGCCAGCAGAATCCATTCCCTTGATCCTCCCATCCCTTTTGTCCGTCCATTCATGCTTGGTCCGCCTCTTCAAAGGCCTCGGAGCCTGGTGTTTGTGTGTCTGGAAGTGCTGGAGAAACTCACATTACAGTGACGGCATAGTTATCGAAAACGGTCGGGACGTATTCGGAGGGGAACTTGTTCGTCGTGTAGCTGATGAGCAGGCATGTCTTTCCGACCGCACCGTCGCCGACGACAACGCACCTAGGAGATGAGGGTCAGTTCTAGTTCTGAGCACAATACCCAGTGACATGCGCGCTTTGATGACTGCGGTGAGAGAGAGAGGGAGAGAGAGGGGTCTGCCAATCCATAGGCAGCCAGCGCCAGAGAGGGCAGCCTCCGCCATCTGGATACGAAGGCAATATAGCAAGGACGAGCGACAACATCTGGATGGGCGTAGATAGTGAGGCAGGTGGAATGGAGCGACACAGCTGAAGTCGAGGGACCACAACTTGTGACTGGGGAAGGAGATGGAGATGGGGATAGGGCCAAGGCAAAACGGAGAGAAAATGTACGCACTTGATAGTAGCGACGACCATTGTCTAGATCAAAGATGCTCCTGTGCAGGAGCAGAGACCTGGGGAAGAAAAAAAATAAGACTGGTCTCTCAGTCTCTCCCTTATCGCGCGGCGCGTCGTCGAGTGTCTCTGGTCTTGTCGGGGTGTGATTTCCAGGCGGGTAAGGTAGGCAGGTAGGTTGGAGAGTGGCAGTGGTAGTTGGTAGCAGTGGTGGTTGCCGTCGCTGCAGGGCGAAAGATGGGTAGTGGAGACGGTCGAATCGAAATGGGGGGCGGCGGCGAGGAGGAGGAACGTGGAACGGGTCCTTGTTCGAAGCCGCAGGTAGGCAGGCAGGGCGGGTGGTGGTGGTGGTTAGTTGGAGAAGGAGAGAGGGTCCAGGGTGAGCAGGTCGAGTAGGCCCGTCTTGCAAGGTAAGCGTGGGATTGGAAGTGTAAGGTAGCGGCGTCGCAGCGGTAGCGGCAGGACAGCAATAGCGGCAGACGCAGGAATAAGGCAGGGCCCGGCCAGGCAAGCTAGCGGGTCGGGTAGGTGAGTGGGTGGGAGTGGTAGAGGAGGTCAGTTGTGTTGTCGAGTAGGAACGGCCAACGGAGAGGAGCAGGTGGGCGGGCGAGGGGAGGGAGGGAAAAAAAATAAAAAAATAAAAAGGGTAAGAGGTGACACTGGCGAGTGGTGATGAATGGGTGAATGGATCGATGGATGGGGGGGCCGTCCCAACCAAGGTCGCAAGTGAGATGTCGTCGGGGATTTTTTTGTGTTCTTTTTTAGCAGCGATGGCGTCGGGCGGTCTCGACACACACGCAGGAAAGTGGAACAGCAGGCCCGACCTGGAAGTAAGGTAATAGAAGGAGGGGGGGAAAGGGGTCACCTTGGGGGTGGAAAGCCAGAGGCGAGGAGCGGGCAAAAATGAATAATGAAATAAGTTTTTTGGGTGACGACCAGGAGGAGCCTGAGGACCTGAACGCTTTGAGTGCGAGGTGTTCCGTCAGGGAAGGAGAGCACCATGGACTGAGGATACCCTACCTGGACAGACAGACAAGTACCTGCGACGGCAGGGGATCGAGGGGCAGAAAATAAGAAAAGAGGGAGTAAAAAAAAAAAAAAAAAAAAGGAAAGATTCCGCAAGCAAACCGGTAATAAGTAGACACGATGGGCGGCTGCAGGAACAGAACCTTGCACCTCGAGGCTTGTGTTGGTTGTGCCAAATAAAATAAAGGTACTCGAGGATTAGAAAAGAAAAGAGAAAATTAAAGGTTCTCTCTTGAGTTGATCATGGCACGCACGCAAACGTTGGTTCCATCTACGGAGGCAGGCAGCGGCTGCAGTAGCACGAATAAGGGTGCCAAGTCATGGTTCAGTACCAATGGCCAAACTCGTAGCGGACGGGATGTCATGGAGCATTGTACTTGGTAAGAGCATGCCAGCTTCTTTCCGGAAAGCAAAGTAAAAGAGATCCATGAATGGCAATCTAGCCAGGCGAGCCAGCAACAGCTGGCCTTCCTCAGAGGCCAAAGACGATAACCTATCAAACTGTCTTGCCTTGCCTTGGACACACTACGCGTATGATGTTGAAAGGGGGAAAGAAGCCCTCCTGTCGTCACAAATATCATTGACACAACAGGGTCTGGAAACCCCCCGAGAGACAATCACTACAAACCCGGCATACCACATTCGCAACATACCTAGTCATAACCTCGTCCTCCTGGGCTGCCTCGAGATAAGTCAAGTGCTCGGTGATTCGGGGGGCGGGGGGGAGGCTTGGGAAGGGGGTTTTGCAAGGCTGAATCTTGCAAGTTTTGGGATTGGCGCCTGCCCTTGGATGGGAGTTCACTGTTCCAAAGGGATGGATGGCGCCTGGCCAGTGGCTCTCGGGTACTTGGGACGGCCTGTTGGTGCAGTATTAGCTGCGAGCTGGACGGCATGGCCCAACCCCGAAGGTCGACGAAGCAGAGCCCAGGGCAAACCAAGCACCGCCTTTGGAGTTTGGAGTTTGGACTGGGGGGTTCCCATCAACCTCAGCGAACCATCACGCCTGGGCTGGCCTGCGTCCAAGGGGTACGTAGACCCGTACGAGACGGACAAGACGTTGCCAGTCAGCCAATGCCCGGATGGTCCCTCTCCTCGCTCGTCCAGTCTTGCCCGAGATGCAGTAGCATGGACGGGAGGGTAAACAGCCGCCCAAGACTGAGGCACGCATATGGGGTGTCGTCCTTGTCATTGGCACTGCGTATTTGACATCTCCACCACCATGGTGATGAGGTGAGTTGGTCGAGTCTTGGGTTCGGCTTGGTGGTTCCGTCTCGCTCGGGGACGGACGCGGGGCACTCGTAGCTTGTTTTCGTTGACCTCCTCTTTTCTTTGCTCACCGCCCTCACCAACCACTTTGCTACCCGTAAAGAGTGGGCCGGCCCCTCGTCTTTGGTTCAAGCGGGACGCTGGATCTGCTGGCTTGGGGTTCAGCAGAGTGAAAGATCGTGAGCCGGGCTCATTCCGACAATCATGGCGCCAGGCCCGGCCACTCGAGGCTGGCGGCTACCCCTACGTACTTCGCAGTTCGTGGTGACATTGGGTGTCATCTGTCGGCAGAGTGGCTGTTCGTACACTGCGTTGCGTTCATGGAGTGCCAAGTGGTGCTGCATCTCAAGGCGACCCAAGGACCCTCGTCCTGCGTGGGTAAATTGGGGATGGTCCCTCCACCCCATGCAGCGCTGCGACTTTAACATGCAAAATGCATGTGCATATCTAGCGGTAAGGTACGTACGGCTCCCAGGGTATAGTGGATCCGGGACGTCCTGGTGGACGGAGCGACCACCACTGGACACCGCCCACCTCCAGAGCACACCTACGGCGTGCAGTCAGTCCAAGGCTCAAGCTTCTTCTGTAGCAAACCCAACGCTGAAGCAGGTGCACCGCCAGCTCCCAACACCACCACCTCAGATCCAATGCCCAACATCTATCTAAGATGCCTTAAGGTGTAATTATGATATGCACATGCAGCTCAAGCATGAGCGTCAAGTACAAGCACGAGTACACGCACAGGCAGAGAGAGCAAAGCACAAGCAGCGGAACCTACAGACGCACCTCATTCCTGACATCACGCCAGCCAATTTGCGGCCCATTTTGCTTTTTACCTCCCGCTGCATCTGCGACTGCACTTGCACCTGCCATTGCCGTCTTGTGTCACCTCAGCCTGCCACGGTGCACCCCAATCACTCCAAGTCGGGTCGTGATGTCTCTTGTGGGAGGCATCCTGCTCTATGCGCGGATTCCATCACCAGATGAAGGAAGAACCACCAGTTCGATCGCTATATGCCGTTTGATGCCACTTTTAAAACATGCAAAGTCAAAATCACTCACCCGCCTTCATACTTCTCCCTCCCTTCCCGTCCAACCCCGAATGCACAGAGCAGTTTGGGGACCCTCGGATGGACATCAACCCAAGTTTGTCCAGCAAGCTTATTTCTTTCCCATCTACCTATCCAAACTCCAGCCATTTACTTTTTCTCACGTAACCATCCGACGGCTCCCGCCACAATGCGTATCCTGGCCTCCCCATCTCGGAGCAAAATCGTAAGTTTGACCACCGCCGCCGCCGGCCTTCTTCCGCCTCGCATGGCCTGCAGCGGCCGTGTATCGAGATGGCAGGAGCACCGGATCCAGACCGTTCTCTTTGCCAATTGTCCCGAGTGTTACTTTGCGAAGCGGCTGCAAATCCTGGCCCGCTGGTCCCACGCCTCTTGCCCTGTAGTGTGCCGATGCTGGAACAGTGCATCGGCGCAAGGCGACCTGCCCGGGCGTATCCGCACCTCCATAAGCCACGGGGCCTAAAGATTGGCCAGATAGCGATACATCATAAGTTACTTGAACCTCGCTATTCACTTGGCCGTGAAAACTATCTGGGCCGTTTCAGTCAATGCCTGCCGAGGAACAAGAAAGCTGGGTTTCCTCGACGTTGGTTAAGCATCATGTTATGTTGCAGTAGTGTTTACTCACACAGGCAGCGCCAGGACAAGTTGTTACGCCCGAGGCGCCTGAGCGTTGGGTTCATCCAGCAAATACTTCAGCAACCCTTTCTTTGTCTCTGGCTCGAGCGGGCCTTGACACAAAATGCCAAAATTGACACGCCATCCCAATTGCTGGTTGTGACATGTCGTGTCAGCTAGAGTCACGTCCCCTATGCAACTTTCCTTCTGCCGCCTGCCGCCTTCATCATTCGTCGCCGTTGGTGACAAGAAACGTGGGAAATCGAGACAGCAAAGGACAAGCGAGGCACACCAGAGATTTGGGGATGGAGGGCGCTACGGATACGCTGTAGACGATCCCCTCGCAAGTCATTTGGACGACACGCACTTGAGGCAGGTCCCGGTAGCAGGGAATAAGCCAGACGGGGGACCGGTCAGCGGATACCCGCAGACTTCTTCAATGCTTCCATCCATCCATGACTCCGGCACCTGGCATAATGGCTTCGGCTTGCTGTCTCGCATCGTCTTGCCCTATTACATACTAACCTCCAGCCCGATGTTCCATCGCAGAAAGGGCAATCCAATCTACCCTACCGTCTTGGGGGGAGCTAAGCAGTCTACATGCCTTTTTTCCGCCCATCGTCATTCCCAGAACCCCAGTACCGCTGCGTCCCAGGGTCCAACGTGATCGAATACCGGGATCTCCGACATAAAAGGATGGTCCACGGCTCGTGCGCAACGGATTGGCGTTGACGACGGGGAACAGCTCCTAAAGGGCCATTGGTCCATTTCCTCTCACCGTCACTGAGGTGCCAATGTTATCTCGTGATTGTTCCGCTCCCTTCAGACAGCATCTATATGCCCCTGCAGTGTCTTCGCGTCGTTGTGCAATGTCAAGCCGTCGCTCTCTGGTCACTGTCGAGGCTGAAAGATGAAGCGTTGCTGGAACAGTCACGCTGAATGAATACGAAAGCCATGGCATTACAACCAACCAGCCGAACAAACGACCCAACGGCCTCCCGTGAAGGCTCCGGCTCGTAGTGGAAAAGAAAAGGGACTTGACAGTTCCGTCCGCCTTTGTTCCGGTTGTTTGCCGGCCCCTCCCTCGAACTTCGCCTCCTCTTTGTGCGCCAGATTGCCGTTGCATTGCACCCATTCGGTTTGTTTGTTCACCCTTGCCATTGCCCCGGAACGACCGCCCTTGCCGTTGAACTTGCCCGACGACATCCCGCAATAGTGTGAAGTAGCAGCTCCGTGGACAGTCAATCGATGTGCCCTACGGCCAATTGATAGGCAGTTGCTCTCCAGGACAGCTGAAAGTACAGGTACCTTCATCGACAGCTATCATACCCGGATCAGCAGGTGCTTGTCGAAAGCCAAGTACCACTACGACTGCCACAGACTCGGATCTTGGGGTCGCTAGCTCAGGGCACCCCCCTGCATGCCCGTCCCTCCTCTGCAGATCATCGCTCAAGCCACGCAAATTCCTCACTACAGCTGCCCCAACTTCATGCATCGCCTCGCGCAGCCACCTCATTCTGAATATCACCGTTGCCTAGAATCAGACCGCTACGTTTCTCATCTTTGACGACATCTCACCCCTACGTGTCACTATCGTTTACGTGCACCATTGTTTTCTTCTTCTTCGCGGGACAATACAGCAGCCCACCGCTGCCGTCTCGGCCCTTCTGCCACAATATCACCAACCACCCCCGCCCCGGCCCAGCTTCCGACTAACCCGTCTACCGCCGTGCCGCATTACACACCATGGAGACTAATCACGTCGATCAGCTGCTGGAGCGCTTTCTCATCCTCCTGGATGAGTATACCGTTCTGCGAGAGCTCCTCAGCAAGACTCAGGCTGGCATGTATCAGAACATCGCACGAGCCAACTTCTCTGCAGAGAGGGGCGTCAGATACGGCCCGGACTACTACGACGAGCGCATGCAGGCTTCGAGAATCCTCTCCATCTCTGCCGACAGCAAGGGTGTCCCTCGCTTCGAGCTTGTCAAGCCTACAGAAGATGTAACAAACCGAGGGACCCAAGAGGCACCAGTCGGCGAGCGGAAACCCGACGGCCAAGATGAGGCTCCAGCTGATGAGGTCGAGCCAACGGAAAAAGCAAACGGCGCGACGAAGGCGACGAAAAAGAAGAGCACCGACCCCATTCGGTGGTTCGGCATACTTGCGCCGCTGCCTTTGCGTCAGGCGCAAACGTTGTCGGTCAAGGCCGTGCAAGACGTAATTCCTCGTCTGGTCTCCGTCCAGGCTGAGATGAAGCATGTGGAAATCGAGGTCAGGCGGGCACAGAAGAAGCGGGCCAAAGCTGAGGCTGCTCAGAAGAAGATTGACGAAGCGGCGGCAAGTCGCGAGTCGCACGCCCCCATGACAGCAGTTGATTCTACGTAACCAGGCATCCCACGCAACCGCAACCTCTCAATGCTTTTACGAATGGCCCATTTCAAACCCAAGACATCTACGGGTATTGTCACATCGTTCGCTCGGGTTGAACGTGGTCGGGCAGCAGCTCAGGGCTCACCATTTGGAGCTGTTTGCTGTGCCTTCCTTTGCCCGAATGGATTTACGATACAGGTACCTCCGCGAATGAGGACGACTGTTGCCAATATCTCCGTCAGATGTTGTTTCCATACAACCTCGCGTTCTAACCTGGACTGCACTCGCAGTGTAGCTAGTCGGTATTTTGGCCACTTTCTATACGTAGCTGTTGGTATGTCTCTCTGTTGAGGAGACTTACACGACCTGGTCGAGGTTCTATCTATATAGCCCAAGTGTGGGGTGGGCTTGGTTTTGTAATGGCGAGGCTCTCATCTGGACAATTCAATAACAGTACACGGTGCGCGCACCGATGAGAGGACTAGACCAATTATGGAATGATCCCACGTAAGAGAGCGTTGACCCAAATAGCATGCCATGTGCAGGTCTATATCTAGATGATGCGCGCAGAACTTGAATCGGGTCCCATGGCAAATGGCGCCATCATATCAACATTTGGCAGACATGCTGCTATCAATGTACATGATTCTCAATCAATGTTTGTCGTTTCGTTTGGAAGATATGATCTGCGGAAAAGTATAGAACGGCATTAATCCTCATTGATCAGCACAATTGCCCAACAGTACAGGCTATGTACTCGTCGGTTACGGTAATATTGCATGTTATTGGTGTGCCTCTTTACGTCTTTTTCTCTCGAGGCGATGTTCTTGAGAAAGCCCCTATTCTTCTGTGCTTAAGCGACGGCTTTTCCTGTGGGCTTGCTTATCGTCATCGCCGCCGCTTCTGCTGCTCTTGTCATCTTATCGTCATGCACGTCTCTACGGTCCGCCCCTTTACCATTGTTATCCTCGTCATCGCCGGCGTCATCTCCGCTTACTATTGTCGTCCTCCACGGAAGTATCTGCGAGCATATAGTAATATAGCCGCGAGGGCACAGGAAAACTAGGCAGTCTCATTCTTGGCAAACGTCTAGCGGAATCTACCTAGGGTTTCTAGGACGTCGTCCAAGGACTCTTTCAACGGGTGGCTGGTGTCCACATGTCTCTGTAACCGCGCAGCTATGCCGAGAATGGCGCTCGTAGAGTGTACGTACCGCCTCTTCATGCCCTCATGTGCACTCACGAGCAGAGCTGTTGCTAGTTGGAGGGCAGCGATCTGGACCTCCTGAACGAGAAGAGGCTGTTCGGCCTCCGGAACGTCCCAGGCGGCGACGGCAGTGATGTAAGCCATCCAGTCCTCCCTCGCCCCACCATCCTCACCCTCCACGATTGGCAGAAGAACACGCACAATCTCGATCCCACGGGCTGCCTCAATCTGGTTGCCTATCGTCGACGTGTGCTGCAGGATGGCTATCAAGTCGGCCGTGAGGGCCTGCCAGCCACCGTGCGTGGAGAACTCCTCGAGTCCTGCCTTCTCGACGAGAATGCCCTCCAGACCAACCAGGATGGGTGACCGGAAGTCTAGTCCAGAGGGGGAACTGGATTTGTACAGGTCAACCAGCATGTCTGTGAGTCCCGCGGCTTCTTTCCGCAGAAGCTCGTTGTCGTCCTCGCGAAGCCAGATGGCCAAAGCCCTCACAGCTGCCAGGATGAGAGGATCTTCGTGGACGTTGTCCTTCTTGGACTCCCAAGAAATCGTGAGCCTCTTCCCGGCGGAAGTGTCTGTCTGTTTGGTGCGTGCATCTGGGTGCAAGCCGAAAGTGCCCGCCACTGACGCGTCCCACCTGTCTCGAAGAAACTCGATGGCTAACGACATGGCTTCCGAGATTGTCCTTCGGAGCTTCAGCAAGAAGTCTGGGGGCATGACTAACGTGCCTGGCGACTGAATGTCGTCAAGGCTCCTCACTAAGTAGCCGACAAAGTGGGTAGTGACGTCGAGCGCCGAGCCAATACGCTGGGCGACAGAGGGGTAGGTTGGGTCATTAAGAAGTTCTAGAAGTCGTGGTAAGGTTACTCTCGTGTCAGTCAGGAGGAGGGTGATGAGTAGGTAGGAGAAAGGCTTGTCGTCCTTCACGTCGCTGGTAAAGAGAAGCTTTGCCACATCCTCGTGATAGACCTCAAGCAAGGATGCTGCCGCGATGGTGTAGGCATTCCTAGCCTCAGGCGTAGGTCTGCTTGTGAGCAGCGTCTTGACGAAGTCGACGATAGTCTTGATCCATGTTGGGTTCGACGGAAGCGCCTGCGAGCGTGTAAGTCAGCCGCCTGTGTCTTTTCGGTGGGAGGACCTACTTGTGCATCGGAATTTCGGAGAAACTTGCCGAGGAATTCGAGCAGAGTGACTCCATCTGTTCCTTTGAAAGATGAGACGAGGGCCTGGATGGTGCTGTCAATCGTTTTGCTCAAGACAGCTCTGTCCTCGGCAAGGTCCATGCAGTTGATGTACGCGAAAGCAAAGATTTCAAGAGCCACCGGGTCACTCGGTGCAATCTCAACCAGCGGGCTGACATCCTCAATTTCTGAAAACACTCGAGCGCCCTCTGGGAAGGCGACAAGTGCAAGAATGGTCCGCACAATCAGCCGAGATGTCTCGCCAGAACTGCCCCTTGAGAGTTAGCGCTGCAACTTCCCCCCCAGAAAATGTCTTTGGTCGACGCACCTCCGTAGCAAGCCTGACACAAGTAGGGGCAGCCTCCCGACAAGCCTCTTGTCTCTCTTTGCCTGGTCAGGCAGTAATGACGTGAATGTGTGCATGACTGAGACGGCCAGGTCCAACATGTTTCTGGCGTCTGCTGCCTGAGCCGACTGGGCGGACGAGCCCGTCTTCACGAGCCGGTCGAGGAATTTAGGGGGAACGCACGCCCAGAGGATGGAAATCGTCTCTGCGTCGTTCCTGAGTCCTTCGGAGTTGTCAAGCACGCTTTTGAGGAGGGCTAATCCTACGAATCTTGACGTGTCGTCCTTGGCTTTCAGCATGGTCTGGATCTGATCGAGCGAGGCTGTTTGCTGTGTTCCTTGCGAAGCGTCAGGCGTCTGTGAGGCAGTCGCCTGCGGATCCGTAGATCCCGAAGAAGCGCCTTGATCCATTTTGCTCGAATACCTGGCGACAATCTGGTGTTCTCTGCAAATGATAAGGCTGAGTGAGTATAGAGTAAGTTGAGCGAGTTGTAAGTCGGATTAGGACGGTTTCCAGTTGTCAATATCTGACAACGCCCGCGCTCTCTCTCATGAACACCGTCAATCGTTTTCGGTTGGGACCCCCCGGTAAACAGAGAATGTCGGTCAACAGTCTACCGATCTGCAAACAGAAGCTGCCCGAAGCCAAGACCAGAAGAACAACACTCTCGTGGAAAAAATGCCCCGCGCAGATTTGACCCAGCAGATCGAAGGAGCATTCTCCACGGCACATCAACATCCCTGCAAGCGATCACCGGAGGAAAGACTGCCAAATGGCCCGAGCTTTCACATCGAGTCAGCCACGCGCGGCTTGTCACTAAGCAGGTATCTGGCAGAGAAGCGCAAGGTGCGACCTTCAACAAAGGCGAAACGACAACATGATGGCCATTCCGAGGAACTGAAGAGAAGTCGGGTGTTCCTCAGAGTCGCAACATGACCGGCCACGCAAACAATGATTCTTCCGCCTCGTCCTCGTCGCGACCGTTGAACAATGGCAGCAGCAGCAGCAATAGTAACAGCAACAGCAACAGCCCCCCCGGCGACCGAGACGAGCTGGAACTCTGGAGCGAAGACGAGGACATCGCCGACGTTCTCACCGAAGACCCCATCCGCGACCGCGAAGACCTAGAAGAGCCGCTTTCCTTCAAGCGCAAGCAGAAGCAGAACGTGCTGTCCACGCCCGGGCGCTTCCTCTCCGCCATCACAGTTCGCGACCAGGCACCGATTCCCCCCCCACTCATCCCCGCGAGTTCGAACGCCGATCCAAGATGCTGGCCGACCAGGCTTCACCTCCCCGCGCAGGACGGGCGGCAATGCACAACGAATCAAGGGACGAAAGACGGCGCGCCATTGGACTGGTACGTTGAGGGGCCGGGCCGACGAGTTGGATACGAGGATTTGACGGCGATCGATTGGATTTTCGAATACACAAAGGAGCGCCAGCGTTTGCGCGTCCTGTACGCGAGCGCGCAAGGCCTTCTGGGCTACTTCCAGCAGCTTGTCGACTCCAGTCAGGTCTGGGTTATTCTCATCCTGACTGGCATGGCAGTTGGTGCTGTCGCAGCTGGGATAGACATCACCACGGACTGGCTTGGCGACCTGAAGACTGGGTACTGCTCGGGCGGCCCCGAAGGAGGCGCATTCTACCTGAACAAAGGGTTTTGCTGCTGGGGTTACGATGAATTTTCCAAGTGTGCTGGATGGACGCCTTGGGCAAAGGCCTTGGGCGTGACTTCCACGGGCGGGAAGTGGTTCATAGAGTACTTCTTTTTCATGTTTTTATCGGTAGGTGGTGCTTCGGCAGATGCATCAAGAGTCGCTGCTAACTCTTTCCCTAGGTCATTCTGGCCTGCGCAGCGGCTATACTGGTCAGAGAGTACGGTATTTATGCCAAGCATAGTGGTATCCCCGAGATCAAGACGGTCTTGGGCGGTTTCGTTATTAGAAGGTTCCTCGGCAGCTGGACCCTGATCACCAAGTCGCTGGGACTGGTATGTTAACCTAGTGCCAAATGCATGAAACCGCGCTGACAAAATCTATAGTGTCTCGCTGTTGGGTCTGGCATGTGGCTGGGTAAAGAAGGACCTCTTGTCCATGTTGCTTGCTGCTGCGCAAACCTGTTCATAAAGCTGTTTAGCAACATCAACGAAAACGAAGGTTGGCCGTCTGTTACACCGTCCTTCTAGCATATTTCTGACAGTGCCCCAGCTCGGAAGAGAGAGGTTTTGTCTGCAGCGGCGGCGTCTGGCATCTCAGTGGCTTTCGGTTCGCCGATTGGAGGCGTCTTATTCAGCCTTGAAGTTGGTGACGCCCGCATGCCACCCCGTTCTATACTTACTGTGTTCAGCAAATTTCATACTATTTCCCCGACAAGACGATGTGGCAAAGCTTCGTTTGTGCTATGACTGCCGCTGTCGTTCTCCAGGCATTCGACCCCTTTCGCACAGGTCAGCTCGTCATGTATCAGGTCAAGTACAGTACTGGCTGGCATGGTTTCGAGCTCATCCCCTTTGCCCTGCTCGGCATCTTGGGTGTAAGAGATTCTGGATCGAACCCCTCAAGAACAAGGCTAATCAGCGTTGCAGGGCATCTACGGCGGCTTGTTCGTCAAGGCCAACATGGCTGTCGCTCGGTGGAAGAAGAACACCCCGTGGCTCCCTGGGCCCATTACCCAAGTTGCTGCTGTTGCGCTTTTGACAGCGCTCATCAACTATCCAAACTCGTACATGAAGTTCCAGACATCGGAACTAGTATCTAACCTGTTCGTGGAATGCACAAAGTATGTCGATGACCAGATTGGACTTTGCAAGACGGGAGTTGCGTCAGCACCGACCATTGTCCTTTTGGTCTTTGGGGCAGTGCTTGGGTTCTTCCTAGCCACCATCACATTCGGCTTGCAGCTACCTGCTGGCATCATCCTGCCGTCAATGGCGATCGGTGCTCTGAGCGGCCGTGCAGTCGGTATAATTATGGAGATTTGGGTTGCTAACCACCCAACGTTCTTCCCGTTCGCATCATGCGAGCCAGACGTCCCATGCGTAATACCCGGGACGTACGCCATCATTGGCGCAGCAGCAAGTCTGGCGGGCGTCACTAAAATGACTGTGTCGATTGTGGTCATCATGTTCGAGCTGACCGGAGCCTTGACTTACGTCCTGCCCATCATGATTGCGGTCATGATTTCCAAATGGGTGGGCGATGCGATTTCCCGACGGGGCATCTACGAGGCCTGGATACACTTCAATGAGTACCCGTTCTTGGACAACAGCGAGGAAATGGTCATCCCCGACATACCCGCTTCCCAAATCATGACGCGCATTGAGGACCTGGTTGTGCTCACGGCAACAGGCCACACAATAGCCAGCCTCAAGAATATCCTCGACACGCATCCCTACCGCGGCTTCCCAGTAATCTCGGATCCTCGCGATGCTATTCTTCTGGGATATATTTCCCGGCAAGAGCTCACGTACAATCTGCGTATCTCTTCCTCGCCTCCGCGGTCGCTCCCCCCGGAGACGGAGGCCTACTTCTCCCATCAGCCGCTGGCCGATCCCCGCACGACGCTAGACTTGCGCCCGTGGATGGACCAGACGCCAATCACCATGCCCTCAAGGTCCAGTCTTCATCTGGCCGTCACTTACTTCCAGAAGCTCGGCCTGCGCTACGTGCTCTTCAGCGACCGCGGGGCCCTGCAGGGTCTCATGACTAAAAAGGACGTATGGTATGTCCTGAACGGCGCCGAAGAGACGCGCCGGACGAGCGGTCTGAGCAGGGACATGGGTGTGCAGTCTGGCCTCACGCGAGAAGACGGTGGCGGCGAGCAGAGGGGCTTGCTGAGGGACGACGGGCACGAGGAAGGGATAAGCCCTGCGGATGATCGGGACACAATTTTATGAAATAGAGTGTGATCTCGGGATAGTGTACGATTTACAAAGACATGAATATTGTTTGCCATGCCACATATCATTTGACGAGGCTGTCGTACTGGGTGAGCTGAAAGTGTAGCCTGTGTGGCATCGACGTGGGTTTGCCGGGGAACAAAGCAAGTATACTGGCAGATGTTGAACTATGCTTGTGGTGGGAGCTTACATTTCACGTCGAAACCAATTTCGCGGGAGACGACGGTACGAGTGGCTTGTACATGACAAAAACCTGCGCTTGATTTGAGCGTATTCTAACCAACCCGTCTCTTTATTTTGGTAACATTCACGTTTAGAAACGCAGACCGTTTGGCGATTACATGGCTGTGGCTGTGGCAATTATCACGTAACTAACACCAGAGTACGTTTCGTACGACACTCCAACAGGGTGGCATTTCTATCTACCTTTTAAAAGGCTTTATCAAGCTTCGCACATCTCGTGGCTTGTCATACTTGCTAGTTATTGAGAACGTTCATGCAGGCCACTCTGTGTCATGTCCAATGGAAGCAGCCGGCTATTCTAGAAGCAGGAGGTTCGAACACAAATATCACTCTTTCTTGCGAGTCAAGGCCAACCCCGTAGGGATTTGGGGATTATTGAGGCCTTTGATGCTAAAATCACCCGCTTAGAGTCTTTTCCAGTACGGACTTTCACGTGATATTCGAGGGTACGTACGGACGCCTATGACTGATAACTTGGTTCTTTTCTTGTTGGGTGACGTATAACCAGCATTAATTCTTCTTGGGAAGATATATCAAATCTTTACCGAGGAATCAGCGGCATCCCGCCGAGTTGGATATCTGACTTCAACATACAACTTCACAACATAGCCAGAAGCACGAAACGATAAACCGCAGAGGCGAACACCGGTTTATGACGGACGCTTGTCCAGATCCACAGCTCGCAGTTGCTCAATATCAATACTTTACGTTCTCCGCAACACAAAGAACCGTAACGCCTAAACAGATGTGCAGGGTATCTCCAAAATCAGTCTGACCGCCCTTGATGCAACAGGTCAAAAAACAAGTGTCCTCGCATGCGCACACACGCATTGCCGAATCTTCAGCTTCTCGCCTCCATCTCCATCTCAACAGGTAACGTCCCAATCTCGCCTCCCCGACACCATTGCCACGACGCAGGACTCCTGGATCCCGTGTCTATGGCAGGAGTTAGCCCGCATCCCAGGGCCATGATACGCCACGAAGGCGGTCGCCAGTCGGGAAACATCTCAGCCACGGCCTTCATGCCGGCCTCCATCTGCAGACTCATGATCTGCACCAGCTCCGACTGCCGATTTGCCTCGACGAGTTCGACCTGGTCGTCGTACACCGGGTTCTCGTCCCTCGGGATGAAGACGAGACTCTCCAGCCGCGGCATGCGCGCGCGAACCTGCTTCAGCACCTCCACCGTCAGGTTCGCGGCCGACATGCTCTGGTAGTACACGGAGTCGATCCAGAACAGCGAGTCGTTGACGGCGAGGTGGCGCACCTCGGCGAGGTCCGTGGGGTCGCACAGCGCCATGACGGTCATGAACTGCGCTTCTGACGCCATGTAGCCGTCGCGAGCACCAAAGTACAGGACATCGCGGCTCCGATCGAAGAAGATTTGGCCCGGGTTGCGAGTCATGCCGAAACTGAGCCGGTAGGACTTCATGGCCTCGACGCGAGACTCATGGCAGACGTGGAGGTTGACGGGAATGGATGCGTAGGAGATGCAGCCGCTAGTCGATGGTCGTCGCTGGGCAGCTTGGTGGACGTCTGGAGCGAAGGAGAGAGATTTTGCGCCGCACTGTATGGGGACGATGCGTGGCGGGGGTAGGTTGAAGTTCCATATCTTGAGGCGAAGTTCTGCGGGCAGGTATGGGAAAAGGTGCTATCGCGATGGCAAGACTCGATGTTAACGAGGAAAGCTTTCTCGGGAGATCGACGGAGCTACGGCAGTTTAAACGTACAAAGTGGTCCAATGGCCGCGATGGTGTCGTTGGCTCGCGGGAGCCATCCGTTTGGGTCCTCGCAACGGGCGTCGTCGTCGATGTCTTGATGGGTAGCATGGCTCGTCGGGACGCGGGCGCAAGATTCTATCTATCGATGATTGCGAACTCGTCGTCGGTAATGTGGGAGGAAAGAACCGCAAGTGCGGTGGGTAGATGGGTAATTTGGCCAATGCGGGACCCGATGACGGAGGGGTGGGAAGCGTGAGAGGTTATTATATCGGTCGCGGCGGCGCGGCGGGCTGGCAGCGCCATCCTGGGCAAATGGACACAAAGGATATGCCTGCCAACCTGCATCCCGCAAGGTCAAATTCGAGCCGAGACATCATTAGACTTCTTTGACAAATACCCAGCCCCGGCCGAGCTGTCTCTTCACCAAGGTGAAAGGTAAATCAGGCTCGCTGGCCTAGGCGGGGGGGAAGGGCAAGAGTCTGCATACCCAAGTTCTGTCGGTCGTGAATCATGGACATTGAAGACCACACCCCCCCTTCACCCCACCCAGTCATAGACGCATGTTTGTGTCAGGGAAGAAAGTGTGGCGGCCCAGAACCCGAGGCTTTGGGTCGGGTCGACAGGGGTTCTCAGCATTTGAAGGATTCAAATGGTCAATATTTCCCACAAACGCAGCCGGGGGAGGCTCCAAATGACAGGATGCCCGACGGGAGCGAGGTGCTTGGGAGCGGAACCGATCGAAGGGATAGCCATATGCACAACAGAATCACAGATGTGTCAGAACTGAGCCATGGCTTAGGGTCCCATTGCTTGAACGCCTGCAGCCGCTCCCGTATTCCTGCCAATCGTCTTTTGGGACTGGTTTTGTGGTTTAGTCTCAACGGAAACCCATCGACTGAGAATATCTCTGCACCTCAGCAGAGCGAGATGTCATCCGAGGCCATCTGTAGGTCTATCCAAGGCAGGCCTCTTACCGACTACGTCGATCATGGAGTGCGGGTTACAAAGAGCTAGGGGGATCCGTACCGGTCAGGTTCCACTGGACCACACGTTGGGGGGGCAGACTGTAGCTGGGTTTTGCTGTGGGATGACGACGACGCAATATGTGCGGTTCTCGTGGTTGTAGACAGAAAGGAAGTCTGTATATCCGGCCGGCCGTAAGAGAGCGGGACCGTAGATCGTCGAGATGCAAAGGCGGGTGATGGACGTGTGGTTGGTTCCAATCCGTTGGGCTGAGCCAGGGGTCAGGGGTCGAGACAGGGTATGTTTCGCTGGCTGCTGCAGTCTGCTTATGCCTCCCAGTCTGTGAGTGAGCCCAGCTTTGAGCGCTGATTGGTAGATCAAGTCGGCGTCAACGCCGTGCCCCTCGGCTGGCCTGCTAGCAATCTCAGCTGAATCAGGGTACGTAGATTCGCCGACCTGCTCGGCAAGGCTCCAGCATTATTAGATGGCATTCTGGCCAGGAACCTGCAGGGAGAAAAGTCCGATTTTCCGACCTGGCGTTTCTTTACTTTGCACACAAAACGCAACAAGCTGGGGCACGAGAACTCTGAATAGTAATCACAATCGACCGGCTTGCGGTCTCGACTTTTGTTGGTGTTGGTGTCAGTGTCACAAATGTCAACCCGGGCGTTTGGTTCTTTTACCCAGAGGGAGGGACTTGAGGTGCTGTGCCGCTGTGTTTCCCCCGTGGCGCCAGTGTGAGACTTCCTCTAGGCCAAATTGACCTGTCAACTACTGACAACTTGATGGCCGAACTTTGAACCCCACAGTCTTTGGCTGCCGAACTCCGATACTGGCCATTCCTGGCTGAAAGTTGGCCTGGAGGAGGTTCAGACGGCAGCTGTTTGCTTCACGGAGCATGGGCCGATCGACATTCCTCAGCTGCGGACGTTGGAGGCCAAGCAGCTAACCTCCCGCCTCGCCCGTTGATCTTCATTCGCGTCCGCCTTGATCGTTGTCTGATATTGACGATAAGTTTGATGGTGCTCGAGATGACCTTGGGAGGCTGCCGTTATCTCAGGCGAACCGGGGACAGTTTCCTCCTTCGGCTCGGGATCAGCGGCAGGGTGAGGATTGTTGACATGCGGAATATGCGACCCCAGCCGACGAATGCTGGTTTCCCTTGTCAGCAGGAAAAACGCCAAGTGTCATGCCAGAGACCTGGGCCTCCCGATTTGCGTGGGCGATTTGGCAGCGAAAGAGGTGTGAGGCTGGGAAGATTGGCGGAGGGTTGGTGTGACATGCAACAACAAAGTTGACAGACTGACAGGGAGGCAGTGGATGCGTTCGTTGCCAGTGACCCGTTGCCGTCGGCCGCCCGAACGCCATCCAAGCTGTGTTTGTTGCCTTAATTTCCAGTGACGGGGCCAAGGTTCTGCTAATGATGACAGCCCTGCCGCTGATGGTCACCGGTTGGATCTGTTTGGTCCACTGAGAGCCTCGCCGTCTTCTGCGAGCCTGCGGCTGCCATGCAAGAGCGTGAATGCTTACTTGATTGCCTGCCCCTTCGGAAGAGGGTCTGACCCCTGTCGTCGAGACCCCCTGGTGATGTGGAATCAATGAGGAAGCTTTGGGACGGCAAGAACGCCACCATCCCAATGGGTGCTGCATGTCGCAGTTCGCAGACGAGACACACACTCGTGGGTATGGAGAGTCCAGCACCGAATAGTCTAGTCCCCAGAAACAGAGCTTAGCGGATAATATCGCAACGGGCCATCATGAAGATTCCGACGTGTTGAAGCTCCGGGAGGACAGAGGAACCGCAATGCGTATTCGTACGCATGCCGCGCAATTGTTTGGAAACGATAAACATCGAGAGGCGTGGCAAGCAGGGAAAAACCACTGTGTAATTCGAAGATCCGGAGTCATGATGTACTTCGTGCATATACGAAGATGCAAATTGCTTGTTTCGCCACGGCAAAGACGACATCGAGAATGTCTGGCAAAACACCGTGCAGTCCCTGCCAACTGGTGTCAGAAGGAAGGGCCCGCAGAATATCAGACGGGACACTGGAGCTGGTATGCTTAGATAAGCCTAGACTTAAACAGTCACGTGCAGTATCAGCAACTTGTCGGATGACTCAGCCAGACGTCGGATTGAACTTTTGTTTCGTTCCACTGCGTTCAAAGTCTGTCTCCGCCCTTCCCGCTTGACGGGAGCTTATTCTCTGGATCACCTTTACGGCGGCAACTGAGAAGGCCCTCAGAGAGATACCCCTGTGCCGAAGTAACCTCGATTGTGACGCTATTCAAGTCGGCGAATAGGCTTCGTGTCTAGATTTATTTCAGGGTTCGCATGCTGCCATTGGCCTCATCACAGGCCTTCCCACTTCTAAGCGCCTGGGATGACCAAAATAGGGACCAGCATCTGCGGGCATCTGACCAATCCCACGCCGAACCGCTCTCACAGGGTCCCCAACCATCTCCAACTTCACATCTCGGCACGTCGCAAGCGCGGCTATCTTGCATCGGCGCGACGCTCGTCATGATAATTTTGGATCGCATCTCCCTTCTCCGGAGGTTGGCAATTGCGTGCCGCGTCCACACACGGCTCAAGGCCTATCCGATACTTTCAGATGTATTTGTACGCATCCAAGTCCCCCCTCCGAGTTTGGAGATGGCAAACCCAAAGCACTGCCTCCTTTCCCTTTCTCGTTTCCTACGTTTCGTTTCTGTTGTAACGGTCGATCTCTACGTTTAGTCATCTTCTCTTCTTGTCGTAATCTTTGTTTCTCACATCTCCTTCTTTTCCGCCATGTCTTCCGAAGAAAAGAACATTAGCCAAACTTCAGGCTTCGAGGTTGATCCCGAAGACACTCAATACGCGTCGCAAGCCCGTTTCCTTGGGACCATTGATGCGGCAAGAGTCAGCTTGACGGCTGTGGCTCTGCTTGCAGGCATCACCATCCTCGGTGTGTCAGCAGATGCTCTCGCAGTCTATGATGCGACCCACGTACCCGCCGGCTACTTGCTGCCGCTCTGGCCGGATGCCTTCGACCTCAGGCCCACGGTGGCTCTTGTAGTTGGCAGCTCCATCATTGTTGCCAACATTGTTTCGCTGCTTTTTAGCCGTATCCAGTCTGTAAGTTGGGACATCATGGCACGGGATCGCGGCATGTCGACTCGAACTAATGCCAATCGTGAATAGCTGCGCGGGCGAGCCCTCATCCACAACTCACTAAGCATCGCCGCTCCGGCAGTAGGACTTGTGGCTGCAGTTGTTGCCATGTCGGTCTTCTACAGCATCAACGCCTCGACCACTGTGGACACGCTCCAGAGCTGGAGCTGCCGATGGTCTGACGTGGTGATGGTGACGCGGCCTCACTTTGGCACTCTTTGCAAGCAGAGCAAGGCCGGGCTGTACATGTCCATCCTCTTGATCCCAATCGAAGCCATCACTCTGGGAGCTGGGGCATATCAGATGGTACTCGAGAGGAACATCAGCAGGGCCAGCGGTGCAGTTCAAGGACGCCGCAAGTCCGGCAGCCCCGTTCCTTCGTCAGTCACCGCCAGAGATATCGAGGGAGAGGCTCACTAGGATATCCGGAGCGGGGCCGTCGAGACGACGGGGTTGCCTTTGCTACTGGGTCGGGTACGATGTCAGGGCGCGAGTGACGGTAAATGCGCCGGAAACGGATGCTGTGCGGTCATGGAGTGGGCGTTCAGGTCAACGCAAGACCAGGGAGATGTAGAAGTCAGCTGCGTCACATTTGTACCAAGAAGTGTCTCTTTCACGGGTTAATATTCCGCTGTTGTCTACAAGACCGGCGAGACTGTCCAATGGATTACGATTTTCGATCCAGAATCCCCATCGATCCAGGAATTCGATCCCCCTCCTGATTGTTCGCTAGACTCGTAATCTGATTCACGAATTCACCAGTTCATGGCCGCATCCGGCAGCACTGGGACAGAGCAGATTGAGCTCACCACCACTAAGGGTATCAAAAGTGGCGAAAGGAGCCTCCACCTACGCAAGTGCAGCTGAGAGCTTGGGAAGCATCGTTTGAGATACTGGCCGTTTGCGGGTGGAGGATGCGATATGGGGGTCCAGCAGGAGATGCCGTCGTCCCGGCCATCAGGTACGCTGGTCTAGCTTCTCGTACCTAGGGCCTGACATGGCGGTTGGTCAGGTTAAAGCAGGGTGGAAGTCAGATAAGACGCATTTCTTGGGGAAAGGCTCTGACCTAGGTAGGGCGTAGTAGTTCGTCTCTTGTCTGCCGGGAACTACGACGGCCTTGGTTTGAGGACTACTGCAAAATACGAGTCGTCTAGAGCACTCAGAAGACCCCTGCATTTGCCGTACCTCATCTAAGGTTCCTCAGGTACCTTACCTTCAAGCAAGGCATGGACAACTGTGCAGCTCAGTGAGCTGACTCACTCACCTTGGACGCTTCACGTCCCGTCAAATTTCAGTGGAACGCCCGCGCAAGCCACCCAGAAGGGAACACGGACCTGGCGCACTCACGCGAACGCCAGCTACCTAACTAAGGCAGGACTACCTGTAGGCTCGCTACGGGAGTTGGACGCTGCCGGGCCACAGAGGATCTGCCGTGGAATGATTGGCTCAATTGCAAGCGTGCTCAGAAGCTAGACGAGACGAACGCCGCTTGGACCTCTGGTCTTGCCGCACTATTTCTCCGAGCTCACAGGTACCTGCCCACCTTAAGGTAAGGTGCGAATACACACAGCCGAGGGTTCACTCCACACCGCACGCATGGCCCCGGCAAGAGAAACAACAGGTGAGGGCCGTGATCGTGGCTGTCTCTTGGAAACGTCTGGAGGATGATGATCACTGCCTAGGTACGGATACCTTAGGCATCTTGGGTGATGGTGGGTGGTAGGTAGGTAGATCAGTGCCCGGGTGATGGGCGGGCAACCGTAAACTGCCCGGAAACATGTGCATTCCTTCCGTCTTGCTCATCTTAGCCCACTCCGTCACAGGCCATGCAGGACATTCCCTTGGGTCTCCCGCCAAACCCGCGCGTTCGCGTCCCCAGTATATTAGCTCATTCGCCTCTGGACCCGCCGCTGCATTCTTGACCACGCTGATGGCGCAATCAGACGAGAGAGGCGCTCGACGGTTTGGTTCGTTAAGCTTTGCTGAGGCCAGTGTCTAACTACCTTACCTATTCGCTTGCCACAGCGCCTAGGCAAAACATGGTTCCAGAAATGAAAAGACAGGCAGACGGAGCAAAGAGTCCAAGGTTTGCCCTTTTTCTACGGCATATCGCACTGCAAACCACGCGAAAACAGCAAACAATGCTTGTTGGGCATGCCAGCACCGTCGCCTGGGTGCCACGCCCGTCCGTCATGCGGCTGGCCGAGTAGCTGGTCTGCGGCGTGCCGTTGACCCTCCATGACTCTCCTATTCTTCCATACTACCTGACGCCCGACCGACGACAAAGAGATGTAGCCCAAATGGGGTTCCCGCCATGCATTCCAAGGGCGACACGATGGTCCTGGACCCTGCCGTCCCGATGCCTAGTCACATACTAGCGTGCTAGACTGCCCTCGACGATGTCTCCAATGCCATCCATGCCACTTTGGATGTGGAGATGGCATCGCCTCAGTCCTGCGGAATCTCAGAAAATCTATCTTGTCGCAGAGCTCCAGCCGGATACATCTGGACACTGCGGAAACAGCCTCAGGAACTCCCGTCTCCAAGGCGAACGATAGTGGAGGTGTGATGTGATGATGCGTATGGGCTCGGTTGCTACCGCGTGCCACACACACTCGAGTGAACCTCACAGTCGCAATCAACAGAGGAACCCTAGCAACAAGCACAGAGCAGTCCAGGCACAGGGAGCCGGGTAACACGGCGATGCCTCCAGATCCCGTTGGATCCATCAACCTGAGGGACGTCCCCCAGCAGGAGCGATTCCCTATCCTTCCTTAACATAGTTGCCTGGTGAGGAGATCAAAGAATGATATGGCTCGTTAGCACACAGCGTGGATTGAGGTTGGGGGCTCTACCTTGGTTGTCCAAGGACACGAAGCAGAGGCAAATCTAGGGACCAGTACCAACACCAAAGATGAGGCAGGTGAGGTAAGCCCGTCCTGTCCAGTTCAGCCCAAACCGCTTTCCTTCTCCCTCTTTCCTCCTTCCGTTCAACTTGACCGACCTGTCTTGTCTTGCATTGAAACCGGGCTCGTCGAGCGTGGGAAGAAAGACCTAGGTGCGTGCATCGAGCCTTGGCTGTTTCCGTTTTCGACCATCATCTCGCGGTTCTGAGTGGCTATCCGCCTCTTGCATCGATTCCGTCCCAACGACTCGCGGCCGTCGTAGCTCTTTGCGGTGGTGCACTATCCCAGCTAGCTCCGCCCTCGCATCTCTTGTCCTCGTCCTGATATAATAGTCTCCTTCAGTCACCGTACCGTCACACCAGCTTTTTTGTTCGTTCGTCCAGTTGTATGTTTCCCGCTGAACCCTCGGAACTCATCATCAACAAACAATATCATCCGCCGTCCACGTCTTGTGCATCACGAGACCAAGCGGACAACGATCGGCACTCGGTTGCTTCAGTGGCTGCATCTTCGCATCCAACGCCTTGCGCCTTCCTTCCTCACTGCAACGTCTGTTTCCAGGCCTGGCCACCGCGAGGACGAGAAATTTGCCATTCGTCAGCGCACGACCTATCTCCCATTGCAGCTTGACAGCTGAAGATATTGCGCCAAGTCCAAGGGGCCCCTGGTCAATGACCAACGCGGTTGTGAGCATCGCTTGAACGATATCTCGGCCGGCGCCTCTTTCGGTACGTGTCAAGCTAGATAGGCGTTTGCATGGTGGGTTGAGACTAACACGGCCGCTGCTAGTAAGACGCCGCTCCCAAACGACCACGTCTGATACATCCCCCACGAGCTCCAAGCACACACACACGCCTGCAGCCGCCTTTTATCTCAGCTTCGACCCTCCCAACTGTTCCAGAAAATGGCCCTGTCTCCGCCTTCTTCCCCGCAAGAGTCCACCACGACCGGCAGCATCAACGAAAAGGTCAGCTCCACGCCAGTTACCCCCGATAACCACAACAAACGTGTTTCCATCGCAGCAGGCGCCGGGATGTCTTTTGCTGAGAGGAGGATGAGTCGCCGGCCGTCTACCGCGCCGACCCTATCGTCGAGGCCGGCGAGGGAACACGAGACGTCAATCACTCTCTGCCCGGCGACGTTCGCAACAACAGGAAGTCTAAGAACCAAACCGACCTGGCTAGACGTCGCAGCTCTTACTATGAGGAGGCTTTCCAGGGTGATAGAGACATCAACGTCCTCAAGGATCGTGCTTACAGCGAAGCCATCGTCATGGCTGAGCTCCGCACTAACGTCATCGTATGTGTTTGGACTTGCCGATGTCTGGTCATCCATGGCTAACTCCCTCCTAGATTAGCGATGAATTCAGTTTCATCACGGATTTTTCGTATCAGCTCTCTGTTAGGTACCAGCGGCCAGTGTCTTCCATCGTGGTGAACTTGCAACACGGTGCTTGCATGTTGTTTGGCGGAACTTTTGACCCTGCCTACACGATGACAGTCCATGCTCTATCCTGCGAGGTTGGCGTCACTAAGAACAAGAGGAATGCTGCCCTGCTCCAGAAGCACTTGCAAGAAGCCATTGGTGTTGCACCCGTCCGCGGATTCGTCAAATTTACCGAGGTCCCTGCAGAGAACATGGCTGTCAACAGCAAGACCGTGGCTGCCCACATTGCTGAGATGACTGGCGAGGAGGAGGAAACCATTGCTGAGCGCCGTGCACGCAACCGTAAGAGTATCAGTGCTAAGGTAAGACACCAGGGATATCCAGACAAAGAGAACGGGTTACTAACTTGATGTAGGGTGCTTCTGCTCTTCGACATGGCTCCATTGCCGGCCCCAGGAAGGGATCAATCTTTGACTTCAGGAGAGAGTCGGTCGCACCACGAAGAGACTCTGTGATGCCCCCTCCTAATGAGCTCACTCCTCCTCATAGCGCAACCGATGCGCCTCCTATTCCTGCCATTCCTGAGCAACACGTCCAGAACGCCACCACCACGACGACTACAACCACTGACGAGAAGGATGCGCCCATCAAGGAGGTCGAGAAGGCTCCTACCAACACCAGCAGCCTTGCCCCTGGCAAGAAGTCAAAGACGGCGAAACGTAAGAGCAGCTTCGTGACCTCGTTGTTCTCGCGTTCTCCCAGGAACACTCCCTCTCCGATGCCGACTGTTTCCTAAATGGATCCACAACGTTCTTCAACTATATTTTCCTTTGTGTTGCGCTAATTGTCGGGATGAAGGCCGTCGTTTAGATTGGGAGGTCGGAAACAACGGAGCACTGCCTTGTAAAAGCTGGGAGAGGGAGTTTTGCATACCAGCCTGCCTGGGGCGGCCTTCGGTCGTAGTCTAGGGGCGCTTATTCTGTAATGGTATCTGTACTGTCTAATACTTGGAGGCATGAGCAGGAGCAGGTGTAGAGTCTCAATTCATTGCTTGCTACATGAGCATTTGCAAATCCTGGTCTGATCAAGGTGCCCGTTTCCCCCTGGTTATGGTGCTATTTCTTCATGATGGGTTGGTTCAATGATTGCACAGCAGCTTGTCAAATCGGAAACGTGGAAATGTAGTGACAATGTGGCAAAGGGCAGGCAAGCACTAATGTTGATGACAGGATGAAGGCGCTGGTTGCTGGTTTGGGTGGCAGGTCGTAGTCGGATGAAGTAGCAAGGATGTTGCCTCGCCTAAATTAAATGGGTCCCGTCTGCAGTACCCGCGAACCGTTATCTAATCGGAAGCACGCTGCATCGTCATCCTTCCCACCTCGTGCTCAACTGCCAATTGCCTCACCCCATCGTTCACCTTACCCGCTCCACATCTGCGGATTAGTGACCTGCCTACGTTCGAACCCGGTGATAGGCTGGTGTGTGCCGGTCCTTCGGCGACTCGACTGCGACGGAAATTGTTATTATCGCGTCGAAACGGATCTCTCTGAAAGTTAACGTTTTGTTTTGGTCCTCTCGTAACGACTCGGGCATCAGTGACCGTCAATCTCGTTCGATCGGTTACGGGGCCTGATTGCTGGGCGTCGGTGCGGTTGTCGCTGCTGTTGCTGCTGCGGTTTGAAGTGGTCAGCTTGGGGGCTTTTTCTCGGCGGCGTATTCGACAACCCCTTTCAGCCGCAGAGTGAGGCTCAGACAAGGACAAAAAAAAAATGGAGGTGAGAATCCGTCGTATTTCTTAATGTTTACCGTCTGTTGTCACGTCTGCTGCTGCATCTTTCCTCGCATCCCCCTCCCCCCCTGTTCGGCCAGGCGAGCTGCTTGTAGAGTCAGTCTTTCTGTAATTTTGCTTGGGTTGATTGTCCATGGTTGAAGACGGCTTCTCTTAACTTCACACGACTTTCAGGGGGAACGTGTCTCGCGACAATGCGTCCTGGTCTGCGTACTTTGAGGATATCTTCCTCTCAAGCAATGAATGCATCACAGTCGAAAACGGACTGGGATTATCTTGTCCGACGGTACCTTTCCCCCCGCTCCTGTACTTAACTCCCCGATCGTCCACCTGGCCTCGCCAGATGAAGTGGGTTGGCTAAGCCATGGTGTCATGGATGATGTGGCGTTGTGCGACGGTGAGATCAGCACGCGCAGCGGCTCCAGTCCATGCCTGGGGTTGAAGTCGAGAAGGGGGCTTGCGCTTGGTTTGAGCAGGCGAGCATCTCTCCAATGCGGATGGTTCATCTTTCTTTTTTCTCGGTTTACGAAGATGTCCAAGCCTCGTGGTGGGGTTTCCTTTCAGCTGCGCGCATCCGTCAGGGTGGTCGTATTCGAGGGGGTTACCCTGCCTTGAGGCCTTGTGCCTTTCACTGACGACAGACGAATTTGATGACCTTGCGGATTGCTCGGCGTCGTCTCGTTCGGGGGTCAGTCTGATCTCTTGTTCCGCCACGGACCGTCGTCGGGCTCCCGGTTGGTCTTTCCGCGAAGAACCCGTGCAAACACATGGGCTTTGCCGGTCTGTGGCATCAAACTTCCCGAGACACTGGCAAACAGCGATCGAGGACGTGGAAGGAATATTGAGCGATACTTGAAGCCCCTTCGTCCCAACTGTGTGAATCGGCGACATCGCATAGCAAAGGACGCGGCGCGCGTTGTTCAGGATGGCTTCGTCTACATCACCCGATTCCGTTGCTTCATTGCTGTCCCAAGCGGTCGACGGCATGGGCCTCTCCCCCCAGCGAGGGCGTTCGCGAACAAGTGGCCGGCTCAGTCCAGCAAGGCTAACGCTCCAACGTGTCTACAATCAGAGTCTCCAAGGAGCACCGGCGAAAGATGCCAACAAGCCGCTAGAAGGCCCCCCGGGGCCTCCAGGAAAGGGGAAGCCCAGGCTTCTCCTGATGGGTCAGAGAAGGTGAGTCTATTTCCCGTTCGACCACAGCGTACGGGCATCGCGTTGACTGGTAATAGGAGTGGCAAGTCGTCAATATCGAGCGTCGTCTTCCACAAGCTCCCACCAAACGAAACACTTTTCCTCGAATCCACAGCGCGTATCCAAAAGGACTCTATGGCGTAAGAACCCCCTCCCCCCCTCGCTCCCAGCTTGCCCCTCCCGCTAACAGCCAGGTCCTTCATGGACTATCAGGTCTGGGACTTCCCTGGTCAAATCGACTTTTTCGAGAATCCAAACTTTGACATGGACGCCATCTTTGGCGAGATTGGCGCCCTCATCTGGGTCATCGACGCCCAGGATGACTACCTCGAGGCCGTCGCTCGCCTCAACGCCACCGTCCTCAACCTCCAGCGGTTCTACCCAAACATCAACATCGAGGTCTTCATCCACAAGGTCGACGGTCTGTCGGACGACTACAAGCTCGACATCCAGCGCGACATCACCATCCGCATCCAGGACGAGCTCTCGGACCACGGCTTCGAGAATGCCCCCGTCACCTTCCACCTGACGTCCATCTACAACCACTCCATCTTTGAGGCCTTCTCCAAGGTCATCCAGAAGCTCATCCCGCAGCTCGGCACCCTGGAGGCGATGCTCACCAACCTGTGCCGCACATGCCGCTTCGAGAAGGCGTACCTGTTCGACGTGCTGTCCAAGATCTATATCGCCACGGACTCGGCGACGGCCGACATGGCCAGCTACGAAATCTGCTCCGACTACATTGACGTCATCATTGATATCACCGAGGTGTACGGATCCTGGCCGCGCTCCGAGGGCCAGCGCAAACGTCTCGAGGCGGAACCGTGGAACGCAAAAGTCGAGGACCAGGTTGCGTGTAACTGGGCCGAGAGCTGCATGGTGCTCCACGACTCGCAGCGCCCCATTATGCTGCGCGAGGTCGATCGGTACCTGGCTCTCGTCGCCATCATGAAGGAGGACTCCTACGACCGCATGCCGCTCGTGAACATGAATGTGGAAGCCGTGGTACAGGGTGTCACTGAGTTTTTCGAGATCACCAAGTCCAGGAAGTGAGTGAGCCAAAAAGGCGATGCGCAGAGAGAGAGAGAGAGAGAGAGAGAGAGGGAGAGAGGATGGCCATGCTGTACAATACGTCTTTTCTTGCAAAACAATATCAACATGCTTTCCTCTTCAATGTCCCAGCTCTACAGCCTCGAGCGCTCTACCTGAAACCGATCCGAGTGCATAGTCTATTCCATGTTTGCCAACTCATCCAGCGTTGACGACTCCAAACGAGATGCCGGAATACCCATACGCTTTTTGCTGCGTGGCGTGAACCTCTTTGGCGGCACCTTGAACATGTTCCCCGGAGACAATGTGACGGGCGTCTTCTAACCACCTCGTCGCGGGGTCTCCGGCTGGGGGGCCACCGGCTGGATCACACTAGGACTCGGCTTGAGTTCAAGTGCGAAAACCTTGTACGTAGAGCGGTTGGAACCGAGGAGGCAGATGCGGACGGGCATTTCGCCCCGCGCTGACGTGACGTCTTGAACATCCATATGCACCGGCGCGAACGACGAGTCCTCAGGAAGAGCGGTTGCGGTACATTGTCCCATGAGACTAGAAAGCCGCGTGGGACTGGGGAGGTTCCTCTCCTCGTAGTGGGTGTAGTCAAGAGCCTGTGATTGTATGGGAATGGTGATGATGCTGGATTGATTACCTTGTTTGCTGACCAGCAGGATGAGGGTGTTGCCGTTTAGGAACTTGAGGTCGATGATCTTGCCCTCGTCTATTGATATTGCTGCAACGGTCGTGTTGACGTTGCTGCTGATGCCGTTGATGATTCGGATAGATGTGCGAAAGATGTAAACTACCTGCACGTTAGAAAGGGTACATGGGCATAGCGTTGTAGAGCAAACTCACACTCCTGATCCTGACCCTCTGCCATGGCAGCCAGGAGGGATAGTCCATCGACGCCGTCCTAAGGAATGTTAGTCGCCAGTAACCAAAGGCTTATTGTTCTTCAATGTATACCTCTGTCTTCGTTGGGTACATCGTAGAGTCCAACTTGGTGACCTTGTTGCCCAGCACGACCTTGGTTGGTTGTCCGAAGCGAACGCTCCTTTTCTGCGCCTCGGCAATGTCGCCGAATATTCCGTTGGAACGAGAGGTCAGACAGTCGACAAGGAAGCTGACGTTCGGAAACGCTTTAAGGTAAGCATGGCCCTCTTCCTGACGAGCAAGTTGCGTAGTAAGTTCATCAAGCATTGAAGCTCCGCTTTCGGCACGCTCCCAGTTGCTCGCGTAGTCCTCTTTGGTTACTTCGTCGAGAAAGACAGCCATGGGGCTTTCCATCAAGTAACGTTGAATATAGGCGAGAACTTTGCTGTTCTCCATGGTTGCTTCCTTCTCTGTCAATTCATCACTGAAAGAGCTCGACGCGGCGAGACGGTCAATCTGGAAACGCATCCACGAAGAGAAAGCGTTGAAGAGATCAAGCTCATCCATGACGTTGAGGAGGATCTTGTGACCGACCATGTTAAGGCAGGATACAATATCCATGGCTCGGTTGATTTGGGCAACCGAAAAGCCAATGTCGTCGCGGGTATCATAAAACTGGGCCAGCCCTCGAAGGCGGCTGAGTATAATTGCACATCTCTCCAGTACGGGCAGGAGATTCTCGTGCAGAAGACACCGGAGGTTTTCTAGCCCAGAGGTTACGGCTTTGTCCCATCGCTTATGGCCCTGGAATGTGTCAGTATCGCAGCCTTATGTACGACGTGAAGTACTTACGCGCTCAGCAAGATTATCGACCAGCCATTCTCGAACAGGCTCGTACGCGTGACCGGTGACAACTGTGTGGAACAAAGCCTGGACGATGTTCGTCGGACCATGCGTTGCCTGCTCTAAATCTCCCACGACACTGCGAAGGAACCTCGTGGGGAGCTCTCGCGTATTCTTGTACTCAACTTGCATGTGTAGCTGCGCTTGCTTTACGTACCGCAGCAGCTTTTGCAGAGTTGTTAGTTTGGACGCCAGAAGAGAGATGATGATGGGAGACGAAGGAACGAATGGCAAGTCCATTGGGATCAGATAGACTGCCGGATCGCCATCTACAGAAGACTTTAGGAGAAGCGAGTGTGTAGAGATCTCTGGATGAGAGGCATGCCGGATGAGCTGCAGCACGCCCGGTTTGTACATGGAACTCGGAAGAGTGCAACGGAAGTCGCCGATGATGAAAGAGTCGTATATGCTGAGGTGAAGACGGCCGTCGCTGGTTCCCACGACCATTACGAAAACCTGATCGCTGTCTTCGATATTAAAGGGCTGAAAGAGAAACTCGACACCCGTTCGTAGCGTGAAGACGAGACTGTCCTCCCTACATCAGGGTCAGCATGTTTCCAACAAGCCAAGCGAGCGGACGCACCCAGATCCAGCGCTAGATGTGGGCAGAGGACTGATCTTGGGAAGAGCGGAATCAACCTCCAGAAAGGTAAGTTCTCGAGGCAGATCTGAAGGGTCTTGCTTCCCCGGCAGGTTCAGCTCCTCGGACATGAGTTTCTTCCATGGTTGTGAGCCGGTTGGCTGGCGTTGAGCCTGTTGTTTTCCGACGACGTTGCGCGACCAGCCGATGTGAGTGATCGTAGTAGCGGAGTCCGAATCACCGCCAACGCGAATGTGGTGGGCAGCTTTGTTGTTCTCAAGACCCATCAGTCTCACATAACCGTCACTCCAGCCTACCGCCAAAAACTGGCCTGCCTTGTGATCAGGAATATTCAAAATATGTCTCTTTCAAAGTAAACTCACCATCAGGCTTCCACCTCACTGCCTGGGGTTCTGGTGCTGTCTCGCCGGGCTTTGCGAATTGGTGTATCTTGGAGACGACCTGGTCCTTGGGCCGATATATGAGAAGATTCTTCCCGGACGAGTCCCAGCTAACCGACAGATCCACCGTCGGATTGCTGGGAGGGAATCCATCGATGACGCGGTGGTCAAATCTGGTCTCGCTGAAGGGTCGAAGCTGCATTGTTTCAGCCATGGCGCAAAAACGAAGCTGTTCGTGATAAAGGCAAAGAGGGGCCGGCAGACATAACCATGTCTGGGCTCTGCAAGAAGCTTCTGTGATGAAATGAAAGGAGGGTGAGATGCACAGTCGAAATTTGATCTTCGCGAGTTGCTGGGTTGATGTATGGTCAACGCTTCGTGCGGACCTAAAATAGCAAGAGTGATAAATTACTTGTGTATGTCGCCTGCCTCTTTTCTGAGGTTCGTTGCCCACGCAGGTGCAGCCGTGGGCATACCTAAGGTAAGGAAGGTCAGGTACCTACTGTCTCCGTCTCTCTCTCTGCTCGGAGGTAGCGAGTGAGGGTCTGTAGCTGCCCAGGCGACTGACTCCCTAAAATTGGCGGGGCTTAGGTAGGCAGCTGCACTAACTACCTTACCTACCTAGGTGACACGTTTAGTTGCAGCCCACCTTCCATGTCTGACAACCTGTGCAGCACGACCACTTGCACGGCAATCCTTACAAGGATCAAAACCACCGGGGTATTATAAGACATTGATATCAGGAAAAGCATATCATCAGACGGCTTATTCTCTCAGGAGCTTCACATCCTGTATTCTAAGTACGTTTCATATCATGCAGCCACGTATTATGGCAAATATTGTCTAACAAGTCAAACCGCTGCTCGGAAACTCCTGGTTTGGCGCTCAACTTTTAGAACCCCTGACCACTGCATACCTGTCCAGAGTAGTCTGCCCCTTTTACTCGATCAAGAAATTGTCCGCGTGGGACTTGATATCCTTAGAGAAGGTCACTTCCTCATCCTCCTCGAGCAGAGATACACCGAGGACCTATTTTATTCGTTAGCTGCTTGCTCTCCCAACGTCAGGATACGATCACTTACATCAACATCCACGAAGGGAGTCGTCTTCGAGAATCTGACCGTCATGGGGAAGAAGTCATTCTCGTCATTCGTCTCAGCTTCGAACTCGAACGACCCGCTTGGGTTATCTTCTGACACAGTGCCGATGTTCCACTCCAGAGAGTCGCCAGAAACCTCGTATGAAGCGTCGAAGCTCGATACCACAGGCTCGCTGGCCTGGTACGGGATAATGACACTGACATCCTTGAGCGTGTCGCCGCCTGTCAACTCGTACTCCACTGTCATGTTGTACTTGTCTGCATCCTTGTTGATCCAGACAGTGAAAGTGATCGGGCAAGCGCTGGTATCGTCCGCCTTTGCCGTTGCTCTCCAGCGGAGAACACCCACGGACTGGTTGGTAGGGAAACCACGAGCAGTGTTGCTCATCTGAATAACCTTGGAGCTGTTGAACAGGTTCTTGTCGACATTGGGATGCGTACGGAACTGGGCACCGTGGGAAGGGTTTGCCGTCAAATTCAACTTGACCTTGGTCAAGCTCGGGTCGGAGATGCGGAGGTTAAGGTCACCGCTGATTGCCAGAGAGTTCAGAGCACCCTCTCGTGACAGCTTGGCGCTTATGGCTTCATTGACGACGATGTGAATCGCGTCGCGATCCAAAGTTGAGGAGACACGAGCTTCCGCTGCTGGCTCCGAGGCATGGGCAGGGGCCGGAGCGATAAGAGGCGTGTCGTCAACTTCGGCGCCCATCTCGCCACGAACACGCTCGAACATGTCGGTCGTCTTGGACTTCTTGCCCAACTGCATACCCTTGCCCTTGGGGGCACTCAGCCTGCCAACCGTCAGCTACTGTTTGCCACTATCCGATCCTCCAGCTCAGATACTCACTTGTTAAAGGTCTTGTTCTTCTCGGCCTCGTACGAATCGTATGTGTCCGTCGTGGTCGGGCGGGTAGGGGGAGTGTAGGTCGGGTATACGGGGGTTCTGGGCATTCCGCCGCCGACGCGGCCGGCGCGAGCCGTCTCCTTGCGCTGCATCTCCAGCTGCTTGGCCTTGCGCTTGCGCTCTTCGGTGGCCTCGAGCTCTTTGTTCTACAGGATTTGTTAGCCATCTGCTGGTCATTCCGGTAGCTGAGCTGACTGACTCTTGCAATGATCTCCTGGATGCGCTCCTCGTGAGACTCCATTTCAAGGAAGGTTGATCTGGCTGATGGTCAAGTTCTCCCGGTAACCGAGGGTCACCAGCTCGTCAAAGGCGCTGAGAAGTTCGTAGGCATTCTTGACAATCTCCCTCTCGTCGAGGCTTTTGCATGTGCTGGTGACAACCTGCGCGAACAGGTGGAGGGAGTCGATGTCCTGGAGGATGTTCGATTGGCGGTTGGTGATGAGAACCATGTAGAGCTCATCTAGCGGCTGGTAGACAAAGCGCACATTGTCCTGCTCAACGGTGGTGTGCTGGGTACCGCTGTCGGCCAGCTTGGGGAAGGACGCGAGGAGGGCTTCGATGCGGGATCGTGGCATCTCCCTGAACTGGCGGGAGAGGACAGCTTTCCCGCCCCGTGTGCAGATTGACGCCGCAAGGACAACCTAGAACAGTCAGTATTGAGAGGCATAGGACAAGTTAGATGGGTAAAACCAGGCACCATTTTGGGTGGAGTGTTGTGACTGTTGGTTGGACGAATTGGTGTGATGTAGATGGGTTGTCGCTACTTCAACTCAAGGTCCCAAGCCTAAGGAGGGACGGGACCACATCGACGTAGGGAGCTTGAATATTGAGGTCCGAATGTGTGAATCTGGCCAGTGCACGGACCAAGACGGCCTTACGTACAGCGGACCGGTCTAGTCCTAAAGGGGGTAGACTCAAGCTCCAGCTGGAGGCGCACGTAGAGGGGTGTCGCCCAGGCCATTTTTAAATTTCCACGCGCCTCAGTTGGTCTCCACTTTGTGATCCTGCTTGGCCTCACTTGCCAATGTGCCATCGACCAACCACTCTTTGTTCATTCCATCTCTCTGCCCAAGGGCATGACTAAATAGTTGGTCTCACCAAACACATCTTCGAACTTCTATTCAAATAACTTCTCCATCTTAACCTTTGACACACTTCCAGCCAACACGCCTCTCCCAGTTACCCTGCTGGAGTTCCCCAAGCTGGACCGGGTATCCGAGCCACGAGCCCCCAACATTACCGACCACCACCCAGCGCGCCAAATTCCTTCCTGGTATCCTCTCGAGAACCCTCAATTTGTTTACTACGATACAAGTTCCCAAGTGAATCGTTATTCAAACCTACCCCAGAACATGGCGGCAGAAGCAGTGCCGCCGCCGAGCTTCGAAGCTCAGGGTCAAGAGGAGTACATCGATTATTCCGAAGATGACGCAACGTCCCCTACCGTTGCAGCCCAAAACTCCAACCGCACCTCATTCTCGGCCAACGCCCATTTTGTTACCGAGAACTACGAAGAGGCAGCAGCGTCTGTGCAAATAGACGACCAATCTATAGATTTGCAGGCCGTCGAGGTTACTGCAGTGGCCAGCGATGCCCAGCCGGATGGCAGTGGCCAAGATTTGGTTGAAGCAGGTTACACCGAGAGTGCCACTGTGGCCGACCAAGCGCCTCAGAATATTGAAGATGTGTCATTCAACGACAACGAAATCAGCTGGGAAGATGGCAACGACAACCAAGCTGGAGACGCGAGCGATGCCCACCTTGACGCCGAGAAGGGCGAATGGCAGCTTGTTGACGATGATATACACTTGGCCGAGGAAGAATCGGATCTTCCTAAGGGCATGCCGGACATTGAAGATAAGCCCCAAGGAGATGAAGAAGATGCCTCTGAGTCCACTGGCAATTCTGAGAACGTTCATGAGAACGCTCAAGAAATTAGCGCAGCAGATGCCGAGCCGCTTTCGCAAGAGCAGACTTCGGACGTCCAAGGCGTCGACGCAGATGGTGATTTGCACGAAATAGACTACTTCGATGACAGCAACGCCGCTGCGGATGCATCCATGGACACAGCAGCCGAGATACGACCGGAAAGCAACGTTCTCGACCAGGAAGACGTCAGCAACACCCATTCAGACCACCAACACGCGGATCGTGCCACTGATGAACATGACGGCTCGTTGTCTCCACACGAAGCTGAGGATAGTGCTGTTGCGATCGAAGCAGAAGAGGAAGATGACGACCACAACCAGGACCTTGATGGCCAGGCAAATGATGCTGAAGAGTACACGGCGACTGGCGAAGACACTTCCATCCATGATCGCATGGATTATGAAGATGAGCTGCTTGCGAATGCCCATTCACCGGACTCCGATGATGCACCCTCGAATGACGAAACCGAGATCCCCGCTGTCACTGTTTCGTATAAGGGGGTTGAATATCCCTTCTTTTACAACTCGCCGGACAGCGAAGGCAAGGAGTGCTTCTTTGACGATCTATCTCTTTTGCACTGCAAGATGGAAGGTGTGCTTGCAGGTTTCCGCCGTGAGCTTGCCAACGAACTGGGTCCCTTCGACGAACTGGTGTTCCAAATTGACGAGTTGGGACTTGAGTTTGCCGAAGTAAGTTGTCGTACTGGGATATCCGCTAAGACTTTACTAACAGATTCCAAGTCTACTCAGCCAGATTTGATCTCGGATATTACCCTGGGTCAAGTCATTTCCGTGTTTGATTCTCTGGTCAAGAACCAAGATGCTGATGCGTCAAAGCCGTTGTATGCCTTGCTGGTCACACGGCCAAACTGCAAGAAGAGGTGGCTGTCTCTCGTCGATGATGCGTACAATGGCAAGGGACTTGACGAGGTGAGCTATTACTTCGCATCTCAGGCACACAGCGAAATGGCGGAGCCAGAGATACTGGACGATGAACCGGGCATGGTTGGAGAGGATGACAACGCGGATGCCACCGCTTGGCCTGACTCACCTGCTGAAAGCAAGCATGACGACCAGGAAGATGCTCAAGCTCAAGACCTAGGCGAATATGTTCCTAGCACCTTGGAAGATGCAGTTAACCAGGATGACGACGTTGGGACTGGTGTTGCTGAAGAAGATGATGATGCCACGAAGGTCGACGATGCAATTGACGAGAGCGCCTTCGACGCAGAGCTTACCGCCGTTGTTGAAGACCCAGATGGCGAGGCCACTATGGTTGATACGGACATCAACCTCTTGAATGAATCGACCGTGGTCGCAGACGCAGACGTCGTCGAAAGCAACGCAATGACAGATGTGACGGAGGACCATGAGCCTCAGACATCTGGGGAAAATGGTAATCCCGGCTCTTCCTTATCTGACCCCTGCTTTTACCCCCAGTTCTGTCTCTGCGTTGAGTGCGCCTCGACCTACACCACACATGACATGGCAGATAACGACTACGCCTACGCATCTCTGGTGCGGAATACAAGGCAGACTGCTCAAAGTCACCAGTCAACACAATTTCATATTCCTTCTCTAGAAGTTCCCACTGAGGGCTCTCCCCGCTCTCAGATTCGCCATTTCCATTCTCGTTCGGATGTTAGCATGGCATTTTCTTCAACAACAAATGCTGACGATTCATTCCAAGTACCAGAAATCGACGACTCTAACCCACTCGTCAACCCGGATGCGGAAGACGAAGTGGACCTTCTCAACGCTTGAGAATGATCAGCAGTGGCCGAATGACGAAGATAGCGCAGCCCTCGTGGACCAAATTATCGAAGCTACCGATGAAAAACGCGACGAACAAGGTAACCCCTAACACCAGCGCAACTTCAACCTTGAACGGCGATGAAGCCACGTACGAAAAAACAACGAGCTCGATATGAACGCCGACGTGGGCGAAAACGACGGGGCCGATATTGATGGTCAGGACGATGAGCTGGAGGAAATTGACTGGAGAGAGTTCCCTGGGCAAGGCGATGACGAACTTCTGGAGTCCCCTGCGGTCGTGGGCAAACGCCCTCGGTCGGATGTGGACGACCTGCTGGATGATGAAGCTGAGAAAGGTACGCTGCAAGCCAGCAAAAGACTGAGGATATGTCGGGAAACTAACAACATTGCAGACGTCAAGCGTCGTCGCTCTTGAACTTCGTACATCCTCCCACTAACTTCCCATGGTATGCTTTCGCATATTAGTCGGATCTAGGGCCGGCAGGCGTTGCGCGTTATGCAGGTGATGCAATCGGCGAATTCCAACGATACAACAACAAAATGGACAACTGGACCGTCCAAACAGACAAATCTCCAGGAAAATGATGGACTCATTGAAGTCTGCATGACGTACTCAGGTAGGGCACTGAGGATTTTTGTACTGACCCATAGCTTTTTACAATTCGCAACAAAAGGTGCCGAGGTAAACCCTGGCATGTTGAATGGACGATGCGCTCTTCATACAGTATTCCTTCAATCTTCTCGATACCCCGTCTACTGTCTGGCGACATTGGTGGATTTCTGGCGTACAATGGCTTATGAAAATGGTGGGACAACCTGGACGGCGGGCGATGTTCTTGTACAGCGGCAGGTCGATCGTGAGGTGGTCAAAAGGCCTGCTCAGCAAGGCAATGGCCCTTCTCTGTGACACGAGAGGCAGGCAGGTCCAATGTTTGACGATGCTTCTCTAGAACATGCTCTATGAGAGGTAGACTCAGTCATGGAAAGCAGGCGCCTGGTTGGGGACGTGGGCAAGTCGACATGCCAAATTACCGGGTTGCGCTGTTTCTCTCAGGGATGACCTTTTCGATAATTCCGTAGTTACGATGAATAACATCACACTTGATACAAGCTGATTGCATACGACGAGTCATTCTTGGAAGGAATGTCCTCGTTGGGAGACACCCGTCGGCGCATCTTCTGGATCCGTCACGTGCTAATAAGGTATTTGGAGCATAGATGGGACGACGAGGCGCTGAGTAGAGGACGAGTGATTGGGCTCGTCCGACCTTGATCATAAAACAACATCTGTTTGACGGTCTTACAACTAGTCGTCTTCAAGTCAAGATGCCAAATACGCTTATAAGGAATCGCCTTGGCAACTCTGCGAAGAGAATTTGAGACGGTTCCTGATGATTGGAGTGGAGATTGGTCTATGACGAGCAGTGGCCCTGGGTTCACTTCATCCTAAGTCTTAGTTTTGATTCCAACGTGGGTAAAGACTTTGAAGGTTGCAATGGATCAGGAACGGCCAGGGGGCGGGGGGACGAAGGCACGATGGGAGGCGAGGAGCCCTGCGAGGAAAAGACTTAATAGAAGCTTGGGCTTTCTTTGCAGCGCTGGCGAGCAATTCAATGCAAGACCACGCGAACGAAATGCAGTTAGCGACAATGTGAATGACCAGGAGGATCGAGTCGCCAGGAAAAAGTGGTGTGGTGGAATAGACTTTTGTGTCTGGTTGAGTAGGTCTCGACTGTTGCAGGCGTGGGGACCCTTGTGGTGGTGGCCCGTCGTTAGGAGGAGAGACGTTATGGCAGTTTGTTTCGACAACCGTTCTCGTTATGCGGTTCCCGGGCGGCCGCGTTGCCGCATTGAACGCTGAACGAGGGAGGGGGAAAGTGATGGACGCTGGGAAGTGGAAGGACAAACGAGCTGTCATCCACAACGAGGGTGTGTGTGGTTCTTTTTTGTTTCCGAGAGTGCGGTGTTGCGGTTTACGTGGGAATCCGGAGAGGATGGGAAGTCTTTCACAGCAGAGATGCCTGGAGACTGGTCACGATGGTCGCGCCTCTACATTCCTCAGTTCCTTGAAGGGGGCGCTGTAGGATACCTCACCTTAGGTAGCGTCTGGAATTTTGGAGACAGGTGCAGGTTGGCATACAACGTTTGCCTGATATCTACGGGTAGAAGCAGCCAGGTAGACGGACATTTACAGTGGGAGCGTTTGCCGTTCACAGGTTCAGCAGCGAAGGTGATGACGACGAAGGTGCACTATGTGTATTAGAGGGTGTGGCTGTGGTTTAATTAAAGAGGAGCCCGTTTGGTCGTGTCAAGAGAGAGAGGCACAGAGGGAGTGAAGCGGGTTTTCACGGTGTCATTCGTAATGAAGCTGTTTCAACGACCCCACTTGGCTGGTTGGTGCAGATGCACGAGTTGAAAAATAGAAATGCCGATTGTGCCCTGATGCTTGGTGCTTGTGCCTCGGGGGATCGATCTCGTAAGGTATGGAACGTCAAAAATCCCCTTCTCCTGACCGAAAAGAGCAGCCATCCCGCTAATTAACAGACACACGCAGCTGGTAGGCGTCGTAAGTGCAGTGTGGATGTGACCGGGCAGCCAGTGAGCGATTACGTAGCAAGATCCAGGCCCCCGTTCAACGCTGATATCGGAGTCTTGGAGAGCGTGCAGTGTCAACCAGCTGGGCATGCCCCCTGCGGAGAACCCAAGAGACCGGCGGAACCTCCCACGCTTACCAGCCGGCGGTTCACCCCCTGTCGTGGTACGGCGAGGCGAGGGGGACAAGTCAGGGACCGATTGCCAGTTCCGACCCCCTGGCTGATGGTGACCTCAGTCAACTGGCCAGGCGCGTGCCTTGGTTTGAGGATTGTCACTGGGGGACACCGATGAGGATCTAGGATGAGATTATACAGTGGAATAGCAAGAGGATCTGGTCCGAGAAAACGCAGAGAATCAGAAATACCCTATCCGACCAAACTGCAGAAAGCCATTGAAAAACAAGAGACGAAAAAAAGGTACAGGACTCGGCGCAGAGACTTGGCGTCCCTGCAGAATTTGTCTGTGTCAGGAAAATGGCTTTCCGTCCAAAATCGCATGCGAGGGGTGTTCCATCCTCCTGATTCCGACCGTCATCCGTCGAGCATCTGTACAGGTTGCGTACAATTCCATGCACAGACGGGATACAGGCATCATTGCCTCAAGGTGTTCGTAGGTAGTTAGGTAGGTAGGTACGGGAGCGGAACGGACAGTTTGCAGTTCCAATCGACAGCAGCCAGCATCAATCAAGTGACTGACTTACTTGTATGGCAGAGGCAGGAGAGGAACAAGAAGCACATCACCATCAGCGCCTTTGTGCCTCGTTCTTCACCTCAGTCTACGGTACCTACCTCGTTGTCACTACCCTGCCGGTCGTTATTAATTAGTGCCCTGCAACCTGCAGCACGCTAAAACACACCACCTCGCCTCTGCCTCGCCTCATCACATCACCCGCGGCCAGCGACGTGCCACAGCGTACACGGTCAATCAATCTAGAGGTACCTCCTCTGTAACCCACAGCAGCTGCAGCAGCAGGCTGAGCTTCTGTTGTCCCTCCCAAAAGTGGACAGTCTGTCCCGTCCTGGTCGTCGTTGTCACTCGTGGTCCGTCGCCGACGCCGTTCCCCGTACTCCACCATCTACTAAGGTACCTACGGTACCTGATGTCCTCTGCCCACTGGCCAGACCAAGACTCGATCTAACAGTCCCCCTTCGGCCTCAGCCCCTCGTATCGCGTAAGATACTGAGCCGAATAAAGTATCTTTTATTTTTACAGCGGTTAGTCGGGGTTGATAGATGTACCCACCCTCACTCAACAACTCTGCGCCGCAGCCAAGTTCTTTCCACAGAGAGGACTAGGGGAGAAAAAAAGAAGGGACCTATCGCAGCAACCTCTTAGCCAATCTGATCCAGGAACATCTTCGACTACAGGTACCTGGTACCATCTCTAACCCGGGGACAGAGGTACATAGCTCTGACACTCTCTCTTCCCCCACAGCTTTTCGCATCCATCACCCAAGCATATCACTCTCTCTCGCACACACAACATTGGACACACACTCTCTGTCTCCTGCCCAGAGTGACTTGTGACTTGCAACAGGGCACCATTTCCACCCTTCACAGGGGCCTCTGAAACTCAAACCTGTCCCTATCTGGCTGGTTGGCATTCCTCCCGACCTCGACACCACGCACCTACCCACTCCGCGTCCACTGCCAAACTGCGAGGAACCACCCGCCTCTGCCCGCTACCACCTCGTTACCTGAAGGCTACCTTGGCTTGCCGCCCTCTTGTATTATCGTTGCAAGGTACCGATCAAGGCTCGGCCTGTCATACTACGTACCGCCCTCACAGTTTTATCTGCAAAATCCCACGAAACATCTCTCCCTCTCCTTTCGGCCTTCCACTCGCGCCAACCCACCGACCTGTCCCGTCCAGACGAGAGACCACGAAGACGACCCCCTCGACTCGATTCGAACACGACGAGATCGAACCCGAAGACCAGCGGCCATCGCTCTCAACCACGAACCTGTGACTCGGCCTTCCAAACGCTGGAGTCTTCGAGAGTTGCATCGTCTTTCCATGTGTCGCTGCTGACGACGTTCGACTTGACCCCCAACCTCTCCATCTTCCTCGCCCGGCGCGAGCCTCGCCAGCCCCCATCTACGGGACACGACACTCTCTCAGCAACCACCTCGCCACGGCGCACACATCTCCTAGAACCTGACGCTCATTTGGCTCTCTGTCGCCGGTACCGCGCTCATTTTTGGCAACATGATGTTAGACGAGAAGTACGTTTGCGCCCTCGTCGGCCTACGAAGCGATCGCTACGCAATGCCGATGCGTCCACCTGGCCTTGAGAGCAGAGCTCGCTGACACCATCCCGCGCAGATACATTGGCCTGGCCCTTGCCATGGCATCCAGTTTAGCCATAGGTACGCATTTGCTGCTTGGTTTCAGCTCGACCTCCCTTTACTAATTGCCTGCCCATAGGAATCAGTTTCGTGATCACAAAAAAGGTACGCGACCTTTTACCGCGGTATCGAGAGCTACCTCGATCCACCCATCAATCACTCGCGACGCTGATACTGACGGTCGCTACAGGGTCTCATGCAAGCGGAAGAGCGCCATGGATTTGAGGGAGACGGTTTTGTATACCTCAAAAGCCCGGTATGGTGGGCTGGTATCACGACTTGTGAGCTTGTGCGATTTCCATATGATGGCGCTTGTCGCTAACTCCTGCTCAGTGGTTGTTGGAGAGATCTGCAACTTTGCGGCCTACGCCTTTGCGCCTGCGATTCTCGTCACACCTCTAGGAGCTCTTTCTGTCCTCATCGGAGCTGTGCTTGGGTCCTATTTCCTCAAGGAAGAGCTCGGTACGCTGGGCCGTCTCGGCAGTGCCATTTGCTTGATTGGCGCAGTTATCATCGTCCTGCATGCGCCTCCAGATGAGGACATTCAGACGATTGACCAGATTCTGCACTACGCTATTCAGCCGGGTGAGTCTCGATGCAGGCCAGAGCCGGCGTTGCGACAGAAGCTAACACGGTACCAGGCTTCCTGCTGTACGCCTTCGCAGTCACTGTCTTCGCAAGTGTCATGATCTACAAGGTTGCGCCAGTCCACGGAAAGAAGAACGCCCTCATTTACCTCTCGATCTGCTCGACGGTCGGTTCAGTCTCCGTCATGTCTGTCAAGGCGTTTGGCATTGCCCTCAAGCTTACATTCGCCGGAAACAACCAATTTTCCCACCCGTCGACTTACGTGTTCATGATCCTGACGGCCGTTTGCATCTTGACTCAAATGAACTACTTCAATAAGGCGCTCGCCCACTTCCCCACAAACATGTAAGTCGCATGCTAATTTTTGCGTCCGCGGCCGCGGGCTGCGCTAACTAGGTGCCACGTAGCGTCAACCCCCTTTACTACGTAACGTTCACGACCGCGACCCTTTGCGCCTCGTTCATCCTCTTTGGCGGTTTCAACACCACCGACACCGTCAACACGATCTCCCTGATCTGCGGCTTCTTGGTCACCTTCACCGGTGTCTACCTGCTTAACCTTTCGAGATCCGACCCGAATGGACACCACCTGATTGCTGGCCGTGGTGGTTCGGATGCCATGGGCACGGACATGGTCTCAACCATTCAGACTCGCCTTAGTATGCAGGCTCGCAGAAGCACCGACCCGCGAATGAGCATTGGCAGCCGCCACGGTGACACGACCGGCCTGATGAGAGCGTACGACGAGGAGGCCGGTGCCGAGTTTGGGTTGACCGACCTGGCTGATGATAGCGACGACGAAATCGACCACCGCAGAGGCAATGGATCCGCCAACGGCCACTCAAAGTCCTACAACGAGACCATTGAGCTTCAAAATCAGAGATCCGATAGGTGAGGGGGGCAAGACATGGATGTCTGTTTCCTAGTTATTGGTAGAAGTTGAGGCGGCAGTAGTCTTTTTCTCGAAGCATTTCTCTTACCCAGGGCCCGATTTGAAGGGCAGCATTGTACATTTTCTCTCGAAGCCACATGACTGAGAAGTTCTCCACGACATGATCGGATCCAACGAAAGAGGCACAGACCCACGGAAAAGGTGCATGCGCACCCCGAGCAAAGGAGGGGAGCAGTGGGAAACCAGAAAGCAGTTTTCCATACCATTTTCACTTCCGCCACGGCACGAGGAGTATTACAGGGCGGGACGGACATTCGGGGCGTTCATCGGGGTTTGCATGGTTCCAAGTGCGGAAGCACCTCTTGTTGTACGATTAAGGGCGAACGGGAAGAGAGCGTGAGAGGGGCACGCTCTGTTTCGCCGGGCGAGACGGCATTTGATTCCTTGTCCAGAGCATCGAGCACCATAGACCAGGCCATCCAGAGCCTTGAATTAAGTATGACAAGCACAACATTGCCGTCGCAATTCCATGTTCTCAGTGAGACGGGCTGGATGGATGATGCGGGTATCTTGAAATTGGGTACGTAGGTCTAATGAAGTCATGGGCACATCACACACAATTGCTTCTCCTTGCTCCGTTCCTCTACACCGAAGGGGGCCAGACATCACGTCACTTCACATGAGATTACACATGTTGATTGAATGATTTCGTTGCTCATTTCATGGTTTGTACCATTACAAGCCAGTCGCAACTATCCGAGTTCCCTTTTTCGCAGAGTGATGCAAATGTGATCAAGACGCCTGAGTAGTATTCCACCCCCGTCCTCCCTTTGCTGTTCGCGCGGCACCTTTTTGTTTTTTTCCCAAATTGCGAATCTTTTTGGAGAAAAGAGAAGAAGGAAGCGAGCGAGACAGTTGTCCGAAATAGCAGTCTACCAGATAGAGGGCATGTAGCTGGACTGCTGCTGCTGCTGGTAGTTGTTGGCAGACTGCTGGTAGTCATCAACCTCGTGGGTCGAAGAAGCCTGGGGCTCGACAGCCTCCTACGACTGAGCCTCAGCCTCCTCGCCACCCTCCTGCTGCTCCTGTTGTTGCGCCTCGGCGGCGGCCTGGGCCTGGGCGGCCTTGGCACCGTAGTCCTGGGACATGGGCTGGACGACGCTCTGCTCCTCCTTGGGCTCGAGGATAGAGACGGCGTCGGGGAGAGTCTTCTGGGGACCGGCCTTGCCCTCGGGGTCGGAGCCGCGCATGATCTTGACCTTGATACCAAGGACACCCTGGCGGAGGAGGACGTGGCGGGTGGCGGAGTCGATGAAGTCCTTGGCGGGCTGGCCGGAGTGGATCATGAAGCCGTCGGTGAACTTCATGGACTTGGCACGGGCGGCACGGAGCTTGCCGGAGACGACGACCTCGCAACCCTTGGCGCCGGACTCCATGATGAAGCGGAGGACACCGTAGCAGGCACGACGGACGGCGAGACCGTTGAGGAGCTTGTAGCGGAGGGACTCGCACTGGGCGACGGCGGAGAGACCGCGGTTCTGGACCTTGGCGGCGTAGAGGGAGACGGAGTTCTCGGGGAACTTGAAGCGCTTCTGGATGAGGGAGGTGAGCTCGCGGATGCGGCGTCCCTGCTCGCCGAGGACCTCCTGGGTGTGGGTGGCGCGGATGATGATGTCGGTTACCGTGGGGGTGACGCGGACCTCGACGCCGGAGTAGCCCTCCTCGGCCAGCTCGCGCTGGAAGAACTCGTTGAGCTCAGCGTAGAAGACGCCATCGGCGACGAACTTTCTGCGCTTGGAGCTGTGGAAGAAACAAAAGTCAGCATTGTTGGTTCATGTAGTCGTTGGCGAGGCCAGGCCTGATTCTTCTTCTTCTTCTTTTTCTTCTTTTTTCTTTCCTTCTCCCATCATCGCGAAACCTCGAATTTTGGCGGGGGTGGGTTCCTCCCAGCGCAAGACGGAAAAAAGTGTAATTGTCACCGCCGGAAGAGGAGGGGAATTGGCTTACATCTGAGTGCCTGGAACAGCCATCTTGACTTTCTTTGCCCGGTGTCGAAAGGGGTTGGGATAGGTGGACGGGTTGGTTAGAAGTTCGACGTCGTCGGGGGGTGGTGTTGGCGAGTAAATGAGGTTGTCAAAGCAGCTCGATTCGTCCGGCTCGGCTCAGAAGCGGGAATTCTCGCTGTGGGAAGGAAAATTGTGTGAAGCCCTAGAGTCTCGATTGACCTGCGTGGTCTGTGCGTTTTCCTTCCCTCCTTCCAGTGCCTGCACCGGGCGCACGTCCCCCCACGCGCCTTGCTGGATTTTCAGGTGGTCCCCCAGCCAAAGTGGTTTTTTTTCTTTCCTGCAACGCGCCGCCTCGCCTTAGGTAAGCTTCGATCTGCTGACCTTCCACCTGCAACCAGCTGGCTCGAGGTCGGTCCCCGGGATAGACTTTTCCGTTTCCCGGACGGGACCTCCACTGGCGGGAGTGTGGGGTTTCAAGGGGTCACAGTGAATTACCTACTGAACAGCAGACGCCAATCCCGGGGCGACCAGCTCACCACAGGTTGGTGGGGCAGAATGCTCCCTGGGCTGTCTGTCACTGGAAGCTGCCGGTCACAGGTCACAAAGCTGAAGATGTCAGGTGGGTGACATTTACGCAGTCCGTCTGGACCTGGAGCTGCGATTCACGTTACGATGTTTGCTGGTGATGTGTTTTGGTGTGTTTCCCAGAACATGATTAAAGGAACAGATTACGTTTTAGCTCATATGTGTCTGGCTGCACAAACAACTTTGATAAACACATGGACGGAAAAACACACCACCAAGATTCTTACCTGATGTGATGCCCAGCACGCGTCGCTGGTGATGCAACTGCTGGACGTAGCTCCTCTAAGGTTCCCTGCTCAGAGACTTGCTGAAATCACCTCGCAAACTGAAAGCCTGAGAAAAACAAAAGAAAGGCAGAGATCTCACTTACAAGTAAGAAAACAAAACCATCTTCATCGTCACAAAGTAAACAAAGCAGCCAGAAACATCAAAGACCCGGTCACTGAAGAGCAGCACGTGGAAGCTGCTGAAGCTGGAGTGCTTCAGTGCCCAGGCCGCACCCCCTGGGACCAAAGGCTGTGACGTCTGTTTTCAGCCCCTCGATAGTGGGCCACAACCGACCCTTCGTTCCTTCCTGCGTCTGCTGTTGGCGCCTGCGCCTGCCCTGCGACACCAGCAGCCGACCTGACCACCCCGACCTCTACCTTACCTCCCAAACCTTGCTTGACTTGCGCAACCTCCAAAATCCAACGCCGCGCGGTCCAACAAAAATCTCCTCTCTTCACATTTCTCCTTCCTTGCCCAAGCTCACTTTGAAGGAGTTGTGCGGCCTCGCAAGCTGCCCTCTTCGAGTGATTTAACCTGCCGACCTACCTACGACTCCCTTACCTTCCGGACATCCCGCGCGGCCATGCTCCTCTAGCTAAAAAGCAATATCATCACTCGCAGTTCAATATGGAGGCCAGAAAGGCGAGTTACGCGTCCCTTCAGCTGACTTCATACCTTGTTTCCTTCCCTCCCACCACTTCAACTCTCACTACGAGGCATACTAACGTGTGGTCCAACAGGTGGTCGAGAACGTGCAGGGCATCAGCGGCGGAGTCACCTCCACCGGCACCCTTCGTCTGACTGACTACCACCTCGTCTACTGCGTCCCGGTTAAAGCCGCAAAGGACCAACCGCTCCCTCAACCGCCGAACCAAGCACCTAAGACTCGCGAATCATGGATTACGTTTCCTATCCTGTCAAACGTGCAACTCCGGCTCATGCCCCCGACCACTGGTATCCATAGCTCAATCCGCATCCGCTGTCGCGACTTCGTCTTCGTCACCTTTACATTCCAAGACGACAAAGCTGCCAAGGAAGTGTTCGAGTTCATCAAGGCCCGAACCTGCAAGCTCCCCTCCGTCGAGTCGCTCTTCGCGTTCCATCACAAGCCCTCCAAGGTCGAGAAGCATGTCAATGGCTGGCACATCTACGATCCGAGAGCCGAGTTCCGTCGACAGGGTATTAGCGAGAAGTCGGCGGACTTGGGATGGAGAATCAGCAATATCAACAAGGACTATACCTTTTGCGACACGTATCCTGCCGTTCTTGTGGTTCCCTCTTCCATCTCCGATAATGTCCTTAAGTACGCCAAGGATTATCGCTCTAGAAACCGCATCCCGGCACTCAGCTATATTCACAAGGTCAACAACTGCACCATTACTCGCAGCGCCCAGCCCTTATCGGGCATCACCAGGAAAAACAATGTTCAGGATGAGAAGCTTGTGTTGGCGTCATTCGCGGAGCGTGTTCCCCGGACCAGCGTGGACTCTGAGCAGCCTCCCCAGTTGCCGCTTCGGAGACCACCAGCCTTTCAGAGCTCGAGAAGTACGAGGAGAGCATCATCGAGGATGCTGCGCCCAAGGTCTACGACGAGAAGACTGGCAAGAGACTTGTGTATGGAGCTCAGCAAGCCAACATGATCGTCGACGCTCGGCCTACTGTCAACGCTATGGTCAACCAAGTCCAAGGAATGGGATCTGAGCCTATGGACCGCTACCCCGGTGCCACAAAGGCCTTTATGAACATTGAGAACATCCACGTCATGAGAAACTCTCTTAACAAGGTTGTGGACTGCATCAAAGACGCTGACGTCTCGCCCTTGCCGCCCGACCAGAACGCCCTCTTTGCAACTGGCTGGCTCAAGCACACCGCAGCAGTGCTCAACGGTGCTGAGATTATTGCTCGACAAATCTGGTACAAGCACTCCCATGTGTTGATCCATTGCTCTGATGGTTGGGACCGCACAAGTCAGCTCAGTGCCCTTGCTCAGATCCTCCTGGACCCATACTTCCGTACCATTGAGGGGTTCATGGTTCTGGTAGAGAAGGATTGGTTGTCTTTTGGCCACATGTTCAGACTGCGGTCTGGGCCCTTGAACCACGAAAGCTGGTTCAATGTTCAGAGAGATGGCATGGCTGGTCAAACCGTCCAACCTGGCGAGAATGACGGCCGCGCAGATGCATTCCAGAACGTCATCGCCGGAGCGCGCCGATTCTTCAACCAGAACAAGGATGACCCTACTGAGCAGCTTGACGCTATTGGCGAGGCGGCGACTGGCAAGGTTGCCAACGACGAAGCCACCGTCCCTAAGATGATCAGCCCCGTGTTCCACCAATTCTTGGACTGCGTCTACCAACTTCTGCGGCAGAACCCAACCAAGTTTGAGTTTAATGAGCGGTTTCTCCGCCGACTGCTCTACCACCTCTACTCTTGCCAATATGGAACCTTCCTCTACAACTCCGAGAAGCAGAGATGCGATGCCCACGCTGCTGAGCGCACCCAGTCTGTCTGGGACTACTTCCTGGCTCGCAAGCAGGAGTTCATCAACAAGGAATACGATCCCACCATTGACGAATACGTTAAGGGTCGCGATTCGATCATTAAGACAGATCTCAAGGATATTATCTGGTGGCATCAGCTTTTCAACCGGTCTGACGAGGAGATGAACTCAAACCTGCACGCCACAGCTGCGCAGGCGCAGAACAAGGCCTCAGCCATGGCCAATTTCCAGCCCGCGACCGAAGAGTCTTACGCGAGCAGCCATCCAGGCACACCTCCTGACGACACCCCCGGCTCCAAGCCTCCCTCTCTGGCGGCCAGCCAGTCTGTTCTCGCTGCGGTGGAATCATCACACACCACTCTGACACCTGAGGAGCAACGCCAGGGACGACGACTGGATCAGGGACAGGAGCGACACCTGCAACGGAGTGCCTCGGCTGAGAACCCCAATGCCTTCTCGTCCATTCGAGATGGCATTGCAGACGGAATCGCAAATCTCAACATTGGCCGCAACGTCACCGGCATGCTCAACAACCTGGGCACCAACAATCGCAACGGCAGTCCAGCCTCGACCTCGAGGGTCCCGAGTCGCGGCGAGCAAGAGCTACGGGAGATGACTTAGGGTGTCAATTTCGCACAATTGCCCGACGCGCCCTACCTGATCGAAGAGACCGAATCTACTATGCTGTTCGATGCAGACCTATACTATAGGGAGAACTGGGATCCTGATTATCCGAGCGACAGTGAGTCACAGCCGGAATCAAAGAGAGACCCAGAGGTGGGAGGAAAACTCGCGGAGGTGACGGAAGTGCTGACGGGGACTGTTTCAAAGTTGAACGCAGCGAACCTGGCGAAGATATCGGTAGCCACGAACTCTGCCGATGCGGCGACAGTCTCTGAGTCGGATTCGGAGTCTGCCGTGGGTTGGGGTAGCCAAGGCATGCTGGACTGGGGCGTCATGAGCTTTCACGGGTACATGGTCGGTGAGGAGGGCGACAATGAGTGGCCGCCTGGTTACACGTTGAACGGTACTTTCGACGAGACAAGCGGCGAGAGCAGCGGCGACGAGGCCAGCATGCGTAGCGACATCACCAACGGCAGCCAAATGAGCAGCGACAGCATGTCCACGGCCGACGGCGACAACATGAGCATATGCGAGGACACCATCGTTCCCACAACTGAGAGCGACCGCAATCCCGACGGTCTTGACGACAGCTTCGATGAGATGGCCGACGACAGCGTCTTCATCATGGTGGAGAACGACCAGGATGCCCTCTCAGCTGATAATGGCAGTGTCTTGCACTGGATCCAACTGGTGTCCCAGTGAAGATGGCGTCTCCAAGCGTTCAGTTCAAACTTGAATCGTTTCAACAGACACACACAAAGTGCAAACGAGAAAAGTTTGTACGAATGGAGAAGTGAGAAAAGAGAGGCCTTCGACACGTCCCACGGTTTTCACGACACGCAACCAGGAGTTTTGTACATTTATCACCACGATTTTGTTTCTTCGCTTTCGGCCTCTTTCTGCGGTGGGCCAAATAGAGGCATGCCGATACTGCTTTCTGGCGTCAAGGCGAAACGACCTGCATCCAAAGAGCGCTGGCCCAGGGTCAGAAGGATAGGCCAATACAGATGGGAACGGGCTGGAAAACAAAAGGTGCGGAGCAATTGAACGCGTCCGACAGAGGAGAGACGCAGAAGAGGGATGGATGCACTTGGGGCTCATTATATAGATCCGCCTTGGGTTTTGAACTCTCCGTACTCTTTGAGAAGTTTCTTAATTCTAATCAGTTAAAGTCACGTCTTGCATTTCTTGTGAAGTTTGAATGTTAAAAAATTACTGGCATACCGGGTGTTGCTCCTCACAGGCAAGCTGTCATTGATGAACCATTTTGCAACATTGGGCGGCATTTTTTTTTTCGATCTTTTTTTTTGTCTTCAGTCTGTTTTATCTGGCAAAGCTTTGGGCCCACTTCTGGTCCAGAGAACAAGTCTATATCTGTCTGCCCACGCACCGCCGAACTTTTACGAGTTTTTTAAATTCCGTAGCCAACCGTCATGTCCACATGTCCCATCATGCTCATCACTACAAGAAGACCTCAAGGTTGATCTCAAGGGTGCTCACGGGGTATCTACGTGGGTTAGTATTCATTCTCTGTTGCAGTCAGGGGAGGAGAGGAAACCCGTACCTCAAGTCAAACTTCTCCAGCACGGTGGGGTGCAGGATGCCAAACTCGCCGATGCGCTGCTCCTTGCCGCCAAGGCGAAGGTAAATGGCAGCCGCGTGGCCAGGGAAGAAGGTGTCCTCGTTAATCTCCTCGATCCAGTAGCCGTCCGGCTTTCCGGGGTTCTCGGCGACCTTGAAGTCGAGGCTCTTGCCGGCCGTCAAACCCTCGTCGTGGGTGAGGAAGGCGGTGCGGAGCATCAGGAGGATGCGGTCCAGGAGACCGTGGACGATCTCGAAACCAGAAGTCTTGCCATACCAAGCGGCAGCAAAGTGGCGCTCGTTGCGAGCCTTGCGCTCCAGAGACTCATCCTTGAATACGACATCGGAAGCCTCGAAGATCTTGATGGGTACGCTGTGCTTCTTGTTCTCGCGAATTGTCTTGAGAAGACCGGGGACCAGAGATGTGCGAACGACCTGGTACTCGGCAGTCTTGGGGTTGGCGAGCTTGACGGCGGTCTTCCCGTCGTCTTTCCTGTTCAACCAACCAAAGTTCTCGTCGTGGCTGCACAGAATAAGAGGCAAGACCTCGCTCCAGCCTGCCATAGCAGCCTCGTTTCGGATGATGTCGGCGAGCTTGTTAATCATGAGAGGCGCACCAATGGTCGCGCTCTTGTTGGGGGAGGATCTGGGGAGGTTGTTGTAGCCGTAGCAAATGGCGAGGTCCTCCATAACGTCGCACTGGTGTAGCACATCGGCGCGGGTGACTGGGATAGTAACACTCAAAAGGTTGCTGTCCTTCTCTGACGGCTTGGCGATGTAGGCCATCTTGGTGAGAAGCTTGCAGAGCGTCTCGGGTGACTCGCTCAGGCCAGTACAGGCGTTGAGGTAGTCGATCTCCACGTCGATAGTGCGGGGCTCGAGACTGGGCGTCGTCCTTGAGGCACCGTTGTGCTCGGAGACGATCTTCACAGGCTCAACAGTGAAGGGCTCGGCTGTGTACTGAGAGAACATGGTGACCATCATGTCGCAAACGATGTCGAGCTTGGTGGCGTCGGTAGCTGTCATCTCGATGAAGACATTTGTGGTGTTGACGGTGATTTTGGAGTGGTCGCCGTTGATGATGGGCGGCAAGGAGCAGACGGTGCGGTTCTTGTCGTAGATGACGGGGTAGACAGGCGAGTCCTTGATGATGTGCAGGTACTTGCCAAGGTGTTTGTCGCCCTCGTAGAACTGCATCAATTCCTCGCCATTCATCTCCTTGGTCTGGTTCAGGGGCTTGAACTTGATGTCCTTGGGGGCTAGCGCCTCATACGTGAAGGGGCCCTGAATGGTGTCAAGATCGTGAGTGCCAATAGCCACCAATGTCCTTTGTCTCGCCAGGTTCATGTGCAGCTTGTCCTGAAGGCCGATGAAGGAGTCGTAGCTTTCTTGGGTGAACTTGACGTTTCTGAGGATAGCACCGGCAACGAGAGGACGGATCTTGCTGGTATCTTGGGCCACGGTGATGACCTGGTTCTCGGGTTCCTTGGGCTCAACGACCTTGTAGTTTGGCGGGGCGACCTTTCCCCTGAAGATGTTGAGCATGAGCGCTATTCCCTCGAAACACAGCATATCATATCGGTTGGCGGGGATCTCGATCTTGAGCTGGGGCGGCTCCTGCACGCCATTGACGATAGGTCGGTCGTCATTCTCGGTGTCTTCGTCGAGCTCGATACCGAATTCGAAGCAGAGGTCCTCAAACTCCTGGGTGGTGAAGCTGTGTGCGGTGATGTTTAGCGGAGGGGCACTCGGGATGGCGGGGTCGTAATCTGGATCGGGGCAGGCGGTGCGACCACGGCGCAACTCACTTTTGGCCCAGGGCCTTGTACAGATCGTACTTGTTAACGGCGATGGTAGGCATGGTGAGGATTGACGAGAATCTCTCGAGGAAATATCGGTCCGGCGGTCGTCAGAGGGCGGGAGAGGCTCCGTGAAGTGGTCGCTGTCCTTCTCCGAGTGGCCTTGAGTCACAGAAATTTTGGGGGATTGTCGGAGGTCGAGCAATTGCATGTACAGAGGGTCACTGGCGGGATGAAGTTGCTGCTTTACACAGCCAAAAGAGTCATCGGGCGGTCCTGGCGCCAATTGAGGGAGTGCGGGGTTGAGGGGCTGCAAAAGCGGCGGGCAGACTCGGCATCTCAATTTTCCAGGGTCCGATGTGGCTCGTGCCCGGGCAACCTAGCGAGACCGGGAAGGGCAGCGACGGGCTGCTGGACTGATCTGTTGTCGCTGACGCTGGCTCCTGATGACAGCTGGCGACCAGTGCGTCTGCGTCTGCGTCTGCGTCCGCGTCCAGACCCAGCCGTAGGCTCTACATTCCAGTTCCACATGTTTATGCCCGAGAAACAGACACGAGGTAATTAAGAGATGAAGCTGTTTGTTGGCGTTGCCTTGCATCTGACAGAGGCCTGACGTGACGTCTCCATGCGTGAAGCGCGTGTTTGGTTTCTGGAATCAAGCATCGTCACCAGCGCACGGAGGCGATATCCGTGAGGCAGGTGCCTTTGGGCGAAGCACTTGCAGCTCATATGTACTTGTAGCTCAGCTGCACCTCGTCATCGCCCCTCCATGAAGTGTACGTCTTTTGCATGGAGTTTTCGTCTGGTGCTTGATCGACAGGCCGTGTTCTGCTGCAGGCCTCGGGAGAATCGTAGGATCCTGCCTTTCTGGCATGAAATGGGAGATTTGTGCATTTCCTTCCTTCTAGAACGATGAAGACGTGTTGCAGAAATAACTTGATATCTTGGGCAGGCTTAAGCTGCTTGCCTGAGAAGAGGCAAGAGACGGCAAGGGCAGCCCCTCCCCTCACAAAAGAGCCACTGTGAACTGCACCCCTGCCTTACGTCGTCCAAGGCTCCAAGATCCAGGCTGGAAAATACGTACCTTACCTAAGGCAGCATTGGATCTCAGCTGGGGCACTGGACCGCTGCCCTGAGGTGCTGCCTGTGGTCACAGATACAGTGTCTCTGGGCAGGGCATGGCATTTGTTGATCAGTGGAAGCTTTGCTAGCCCACCTTTTAGCACGCTGCATCTCACTCACTGGCCACGCTGCGGTGGTGGGACTGGCTGGCAGAACCCAGCCCGGCGAGCAGCACAGGACAGAAACGTCAGGTTGACCTTCCCGTCCAGCGACCAGAGACCAGACCAGACCAGACCAGAACAGAACGGCGTCGTCAAACTTGCCTCTCCTTGCCCTTCGCTGCCTCCGTCCACCACCTGGAATCAACACCACCTTTTCCTACTCCACCATTGCCGCGATATCTTGCTGATTCTGCCGCCAACCCGCCCTTCGGATCGTGGCATGGTCTGCTCACCTGCAACCTCCGCCTCGTAGTAATTACCATCCACCATCCCGGTTGCGTCGTCTCAGATTTTAGAGCCCCCCCATCCCACAACGACCGTTGCTCGCCCTCAACCAACCCATTGCATCACTCGCACGCGATCCACCCCGATCGCCCAAAAGACGTCGACGACCTTCCCCCTTCACACACTTCGACCAACCCATCGATAGACGCGCCTGCGCCCGAATCGCTCGCCATGGCAGACGCGCCGAATACCCAGGACGAGCTCTATCCCATCGCCGTCCTCATCGACGAGCTAAAGGTATGGCGGTGACTGTCTCTCTTCCCTCCCCGTCCTCGGCCTCCTGCCCGACCAGACTGCCGCCACCACCACCACCATCCATCCACCCGCCGCGCACCTTCGATGCTGACAGATCAAATACAGCACGACGATGTCCTCCTGCGCCTCAATGCCATCCACCGCCTTTCTACTATCGCCCTCGCCCTGGGCGCCGAGCGCACGCGCGAGGAGCTGATCCCCTTCCTCGACGGTTAGTGTCGCGCATCCCATCCTTCTTTGAGCCATATCTAAACAAACCACTAGAATCTGTCGAGGACGAGGACGAGGTCTTGGTCGCTCTCAGCGGCGAGCTTGGCAACTTCATCGAATACGTCGGAGGCCCTCAATGGGGCCACGTCCTCCTATCTCCCCTCGAGAACCTCGCTGCCATCGAGGAGCCCGTCGTGCGGGACAAGGTAGCTATCGCCCCCTTCTCCACCTGCAACTTACGTCGCCTAACCAGCATAGGCCGTCGAGTCTCTCAACAAGATCTGCGAGGAGCTGTCCTCCCAACAAGTCGAAGAATACTTCATCCCCTTGACGGTTCGTTTGTCAAAAGCAGACTGGTTCACCTCCAAGGTCTCTGGCTGCGGCCTTTACACAACCCCCTACAAGAAGGTTTCCCCCGGCGTTCAAGAAGAGCTTCGGAAGCAATTTGGTCAGCTTGTCCACGATGAGACGCCCATGGTCAGACGTCAGGCTGCCACCAACCTGTCAAAGTTCGTCAAGGAGATGCCGGCCGCCGTCGTTGTTGAAGAGATGATACCCCTTTTCCAGCACCTCGCCCAAGACGACCAGGACTCCGTCCGCCTACTCACCGTCGAGATTCTCATTTCCATCGCCGAAGTCGTCCCTAAGGAGCAGCAGTCTAGCCACGGCGTCCTCCTCACTTCCCTGCGCAACCTGATTGAGGACAAGAGCTGGAGGGTTCGGTACATGATTGCTGACAGATTTGAGAAGGTGGGTTTCGTCGTTGGTCAAGAGGAGATGTTATGCTAAATGTGCGCGCAGATTTCCAAGGCTGTTGATGAGGAGGTTGTGTCGAGAGATCTGGTTCCGTCCTTTGTCAAGCTGCTGAAGGACAACGAGGCCGAGGTCCGGACTGCGATCGCTGGCCAAATACCCGGCTTCTGCGCTCTCGTCGACAGGACCGTGCTTCTTAACGACATCATGGGCAGCGTCGAGGACCTCGTTTCCGATACCTCTCAGCACGTCAGAGCTGCCCTTGGAACGCAGATTAGTGGTCTTGCGCCCATTTTGGGCAAGCAAGAGTGAGTTTCTTGGCTGCGGCGGGCGCTCTACGGCGTAGATGTGAAACTAACGTGTTCCAGGACCATCGACCACCTTTTGCCCATGTTCTTGCAGATGCTGAAGGATGAGTTCCCCGAAGTCCGTCTTCACATCATCTCAAAGCTTGAGCTTGTCAATCAGGGTATGTGACAACCCAGAAGATACGAGTTCAACGCTGATTGATCCTAGTTATTGGCATTGACCTGCTCTCGCAATCTCTCCTTCCAGCGATTACCCAGCTTGCGGAAGACAAGCAATGGCGTGTGAGGCTTGCGATTATCGAGTACATTCCTCTGCTCGCGAGCCAGCTCGGCGTCAAGTTCTTCGATGAGAAGTTGGGCAACCTTTGCATGAGCTGGTTGGGTGATACCGTTCTCTATCCGCGAGGCTGCGACGCACAACTTGAAGAAGCTGACTGAGGTTTTCGGGGTTGAATGGGCAAGTGAGGCAATCATTCCCAAGGTTATGGCTATGGGCAACCACCCCAACTACCTCTACCGCATGACAACCTGCTTCGCCATCACGGTGAGTATCCTCGCACCGTTGACAGTATGTACATACTGACATTAGTAGACTCTCGCCTCGGTCGTCAGCATGGACGTCATCGCCGACAAGATTCTCCCGATGCTCGACAAGCTGGTTGACGACGAGATCCCCAACATTCGTTTCAATGTTGCCAAGACATACGGTGTTCTCATCGACGTCCTTCGCCGTTTGCCGGAAGAGGGTACCATCTACTCGCTGGAGAAGGAGGGTGCCAGCTTCAGCCCGTCCCCTAGAGGTATGGAGCTGATCCAGTCGCGCGTCATCCCCAAGCTTGAGAAGCTGCAAAAGGATGACGACGTCGACGTGCGGTACTTTGCGACAACGTCCGCGAACAGCGTGACTGGACCTTCTGCTGGCGAACCTATGAATACATCACCATAGATGAGAGACGTAATGAAGCAATTCCCAATCTTTTACCCGAGCCCGCCCCAACATTCTTAACCTTGCATGCTTCGGCAACACGACAGTTCTTTGGTGCTTCTTTAGCTGGCCTGTTCGGATCGCAAAAAAAAAAAGAGTTTAGAAAGAGGGGAACGGATGTTCAGAGGTCAATCGAGGAGAACTCAAGGAGGGTCGGCTCCGGGGCATCGGTTGCATGACGGAGTAGAACTGCAGGAAAGTTGAGGGTAGGTGACGCTGCCTGGATTCCCCAATAAAAAAGAAACCAAATGTATGATACACAGCAGCAGTCAGAAGAACGCGTTGCAACGAGCACATGAGGTCAGCCGTGATCATCAACACTGGGGTATTCATGTCTCCTTTTCTTTTTTTTTCCCTTTTTTTTTTTTTTTTTTTTTTTGGTTCTCTCCATTCGTCAAATCATTGCGTCATGGCATGCATCTAGGCCTGTCTCTGGAAGCACAAACTGCTAATCGTCTGGCCCTTGGCGCCACCAAAGGTGAAGCTGGGGTAATCGACCTTGCCGACCGCAACAAACCTTCCGACGTCGCCCTCTCTCGCGGGGCCCTCGAACCACGCTTTGAGCTCCTCCTCGGTCCAGTTGCAGCTCGTGATGAGCAAAAGGCCACCGGGCTTTACGAGACGCAAGACGCGACCCCTGTAGCCCTCGCAGATCCTCCGGCCTTGCGCATCCTTCTCGTCGCTCAAGCAGATGGCGTCGAAAGTTCCCTTGTCGAGCACAACGTCCCAGCCCTCCTGCTGGCTGCCGTTCAGGACGGTCTCCCACGGCCCGTTGAGCAGATCCCACTCGTCGAACTCGGGCTCCTTGACGTCATCCTCTTCGTCGCCGTCGTTGCCGTCGGCCATGTCTTCATCCTCCTCCTCCTTGGGAGCCTCGGCGCGCTGGCGGGCGATGCGGCGGGCAAGCTCGACGCTCTGGGGCGCGTAGTCCGACGCCGAGGGCGCGGCCGTGCCAGCCCTCGTCGCGGAGGCGAAGAGGAGGGAGCCGTTGCCGCAGCCGAGGTCGAGGAAGGTGGCGTCGGGCTGGCGGAGGGAGTGGTCGAAGGCGGCGGACTCAGTAAGGTCCTCGAGGTAGGTAAGGAGCTTGGTCGGCGTCGGAGTCGTCGAACCAGACGGTGCCGCGGTCGGTCGGGTCGGAGGCGTTGTTTGTGAGTTCGGTGGTGTAGAGGGAGGACCAGCTGTTGTTTCCGTCAGTTAGCTTGGGGAAGGGGGGCGCGGGAAGCCCAGAGGTGAATTGCGGCAGTAGTACTATTCTTTTGTTCCGAGCTTGGAGGGCTCCAGGTGGGCGGGTTGAGAAGCCATTTTTGAGAGTGGTATTCCGTGATGCCGCGGTGGTGCTTCGGTACAGAGTGCTAGGGCGAGAGGGGAAGAGAAATTATGCAGTCACCACGTAATGCGACGATACTGACCAAACCCGGTTTTTTTGATGCCATCGCGAATTGTGTTTTTTGGCGGGGTGTTTCCGCCGCTGCACACTGGAAGCGGCAGGCGGTGAGACGGCCAAGTCAACTCCTACGCCGTCGGCCCCCACTCACCCTCCCTCGTCTTTTCAAGCACAAACCATGCAAAGCAACCCCTCGCTGCCCGATGAAGGAGGGGCTGCCTTTTGGTAGGGACCCAGGGTAAGGTGGGCAGGTAAGGTAGGTAGGTAGCTCCAGTGGCAGGTGGGTTGAAACTCTGATGTGTTGTGAAGCTCCGAAGCAAAGACTGCTCTTCGACTTGGGCGCAGCTGTCATCTTGAGCCCGGCCGGTGATTGCATACAAGAGGAACCTATGTATGGGTGGCAATCATGACAGAGAACAGTGATGTAAATTATTTCCGCCTGATGTTTCCCTTTTCCCTCCCGCAAGGATCCATTCGTATGACAGCTAGGGTTATCTACGTAAGACGGGGAGGGCGAACTGCAACCACACGAGCATTCCGACCGAGTACAACCACTAGAGACGATGATGGTGCAGCCATGTTTGTCCTCACCGATGGGAAACAAGAAACGCGCAATGCGTGAGCTTCTTTTTGGTTGGCTCTGCGGAGGGGAAGGGTCTGTGTGTGCTTGTGTGACCCCGAATCCTCAAAGATGTAGGCAAAAATGTATCGCCACTGCGCGCGGGTGCCATAAGGTGACGTTTCGTCTGTTCTTCCCGCACCGCACCCGTGGACGTGCCTCGTGAGTGAGTGATTGTGAGTGTGTGCGTTTGTGTTTGTGTGTTAGAAAAAGAGGATGAACTCCTCCCCGCACCCTCTTTTCCTGAGCGAGAGAGTTTCGTTCTGTTCTGATTCAACTGCCCCTCGTTTGGTGCAGAGCAGGATTTACATTCGCTTGACACACACGCATACACACACACACACACACACACACACACACAACCGCCTACCTCATCTACCCCTTCCAGCAATAACGCCTTCGATAATCTCCAACCCAGATTCAAGAGAAAGAAAGAGTATGGCCGTGTTCAACCTCCACCTCTTCGTCCTCGCCGCGCTTCTGGTTCTCGGTACCGTCTCGGCGAGGAGGTTGGTCTACGTCGAGGTCCGACAGTCTCAGGATGAGACCAGGACGAGAGGTGTAAGTCCACCACATCCACCAGCCTGCAGTGAGCGAGCCTCGATTGCTGAACGATGCGTCCTAGACCTGCACACAAATGAGCAACAAATGTCATCTCGCAAGCCGCGATGACCAGGTCTGTCCGGCCGATTACAATAGGGTACGTAGCAGCTCCCTTTCCGGACGCGTTTCGTCGTGGGGTATTGCGTCGAACACCAGTTAACATTACTGCAGTGTCCCTTTGACGGGGCTCCCTGTGTCTTGATCGAGCCACGGGGAGATTCGAGTCGTAAACCCGAAGTTCGGTGCGGATATCTGGGCGCACAGGGAGCGTGATGACGGAGACGAGAGAGCAATGAGAGCGAGAAAGCAAGCAACTTGGAGGTACCTTGGCAACTATCTAGGCGCTCCCCTTCAGAGAGAGATACCCCAGCGTCCAAGCATACCGTCCTGGTATGAATGTGAATCTTCAGTCATGAAATATCGCCCATAGCCTATTCCGTGGTGTTGGTTCTTAGTCCCCATCCCCTTTCTTCTCAATAGTGACTAGCTCCGACCAACATATTCTTCCATCTCCAAAGCCCCTCTTATTTAATGGCGATAAGCGAAGGCTTTCCTCATCATGCAGGCCGTCATGCAGCCCCAGGGACGTCTCTTCCAGTCCTCTCTATTCACCATCTTCAGCGTCTTCAGAGCGTCCAGACAGGCGCCTTCACCAACACTTGACGACCCCGTACTTCCACTGCGGGGAAGCCGGCGAGCCGTACCTTGTTGTTGTCTTTGGGTGGAAGCGCTGAAGGGGGGGCTGCATCAGTACTTGAAGGTACGATCGACGAAGCGTTGCTGCTCTTTCGAGGCGGTCCGCCGCCGAGAATGTTTGTGAACATACCGCTTCTGGTCTTGTCCGCCCGCCGGTCCTTGCCGTTCTTGTCCTTGTCAGAATCATCCCCGACCTCCTCGCCCTCCTTTTGCGTCTCCAGCGGTGGAAGAGGCGCCTTCTCCACTTCCATAATGTTAGGGTTGATGGGATCCCCAGGCAGCGGGTAGGTGATGGCAACGTCTCTGCTCTCCAACGGCAGGTTGGCGGCTATGCCTACTGCGAGCTCCACGATCATGGACGCGCTGCCATCTACACCAGGCGGCGGCGGATCTGTCATGTACTGGAACAGCGTTGCCGTGAGGTTTGACGTGCACATGCGGGTGAAGTCTGCTCTGTTGTCTGCGCTCTCGGGGGAGTTCAAAGCTCTCTGAAGACCCTCCAGCGTTGCCATACGCCAGCTTACGACCTTGTTCGTCAAGGCGTCGAACTCCTCCTGGCTGTTCATCGTGTACGAGAACCGCCGGATATTGAGCTCAATATCCTTCAACTGCCGACTTAGGTCGAAGTTGAGACCCGGGTGGAAGCACTTGTTGAAGATCTCTTCTACAATCCACCTCGTAATGACAGCACGGCCGACTGCTGTCATCTCTTGCTTGCCGGTCTTCAGGGTCGATGCTCACGTACATGTCCAGCCATTGCGGCACTGTCCGCCAATCCTTGCGAATGTTGAATGACAGGTTGTTGATGGCGCCGTTGAGGCGGTTGAACCTGGTGATGTACTCGCTGTCGTCGAGAGCGGTGCGGGACTGTGACATTCGCTGGTTCGCAACGGCGTTCTGCAGTTGCTCGATCTGGGAGTTCAAGTTGTCGATCTGTGTCTTGCCATCGAAGTAAAGGCGCTTAACGTTCTTGTACTTGGTGACTGGTAGCTGTTAGCACATGCCAGCACAATACTTGCGACTACCTTACGTAGCTCCTTGAACTTGTCAGGATCGGTGCCGTCGCGGTCAGGGTTCGACGGCTGAGGGCTGTTGCGACCTTGCTCTCCCCCAGACCCCTCGAACTGGCGGCCTTCTTGAGCGCTGCCGGTACGGAAGGCCGGGTTTGCAGCAGCAGCACCGCCAGTGGTAGGCATAGTCTGACTCTGTCTGTAGCCCGGCGGGGGACCACCGGGTGCATCAACCTGACTTCTCAACGTCTTCTCCGTCTCTGCTTGGGGTCGTCGTTCGGATCGCGGAGGTGGTCCTCCAGCAGGGGGCGTCATGTTTTGCTGCTGAGGCTGAGAGCTACCTTGGGCGGGTGGGAGTGTAGGAGGCAGCGGGTTGTCGGTGGTCTGCACGGCGTATCTTACTGCGGGGGAGGTTTGTGCGGACTGGACGTTTGCCGAGCGAGCGTCTGGATCAGTAACCGGTGATTCATGCGACAACTGGGAAACGGTCTCGGGATTTTGGTGAGAACCGGTACCCAAGTGGCCAGTGTGAATGGGAGACGGTCCGCCTTGGTATTGGCCAGCCTGGTGTTGGGAATATTGCTGGTACTGCTGTTGGGAGGGGTCGTAAGCAGACTGCTGAGCGTGCTGGTGTTGGTCTTGCAATGCGTGCAGCTGCTGTTGTTGCTGCTGGAGATATGCAGGGTCTTCGTAAGGGGTATTGTCTAAATCGCTGGGAACGTAACGAATGGAATTGCGGTGGGAATCGGGGGTCTGTAGACGATGGTCTCTGTTAGGGTCTTGTGCAAAGCGGTGTTGATCCTCGATCTCGCCGACGCCTTGTAGCGGGGAGGGTTGCTGATTCAGTGCGGGCAAGGGCCAGTCTGTCGACTGCTGATCGAGCGACAGCTGGGAAGGCTGCTGGGATAATGCGGTTCTCGCGGGTGGTGGATTGCTCACTCTCTTTGACGGTCGGCGAGCGAGGCCACCAGTGTTATCGTAGGAGCCTGGCGGGGTAGGCTGCTGGGAAGGAGGAGGGGTGTTGTGATGATCTCGGCCCGCTCCCAGGATGTTTTTGAGCAACCTCCGTGCAGAACGCTTCTCAGGCTGGGGTGCAGGCTGAGGAGTAGGAGAGGTTGCCTGAGATTGGGCGGTCGCAGTCGAAGTGTTGTTGAGGGATGCTCTGAGGTTGTCGACGGAGCTGGAGGCTGCGCCGTACTGGGTGTTGGGGTAGGGGGCTACGGCCGGCGGATAGCGCTGAGATTGGGAGCGGGAGACGGAGTCGGCGAATTCCTGCTGCTGCTGCTGCTGCTGCTGCTGCTGACCTGGACCCCTCTGGCGCGAATCGGCGGCTGTAGTGGGTTGTGCTGCAAGAGGAGGGAGTTGCGAGGCAGCAGCTGCGGCGGGCGAGGCAGAGGCAGGATAATCGTGGGGCGGTGGAGGCCCTTGCTGCCCTTGCTGATGCTGGTGCTGTAGCTGGTGCTGGTGCTGGTGCTGTTGCTGTTGAAGGTTTTGGAGTTGTTGCTGCTGATGTTGCAGCTGGTGTTGGGTGTCAAAGGACTCGATGGAGCTGAAGGCGGTCGACGAGGCTGAATGGGGGGTAATTGGGTTATTAGCGCCGCCAGTAGTGGTAGTGGTGGTGGTGGGAGTGGTTGACGAAGAGGTAGGCGCGGGCGCAGGAGCCAGTGAGTGGGAGATTGAGAGGCCGTGGCCGTGACCTTGGCCTTGAGGGTGAGACTGAGAGTGGCCTGAAGGAGGAAGGGAACTTGACCACCAGCACCCGACAGCGCGGCGGGCACAGCAGATAGAGGCGTAGGTGAGTTGCCTGCTGAAGGGGCACCGCCAACCGGCTCGACAAGTGCTTGTTGCGAGCGGTTGTTGTGCCTCCCAATGCGACCGAAGCTCGGCATTATAATTGCGATATCTTGTCGTGCGCAGCCGCCGCAACCTAGACCTCTAGAGACGAATGGATGGGCAGGTTTTCTTCCTTTTCGTTGCTAAGATTACCCTGGCCTGTCTGTGCCAATGCAAATGCAGACGGGCAGTCAGTCCCGGGCAAGCAGCAAGCCGGCAAGTAAACAAAATAAAAAAAATATAATAAAAAAAAACCCCCCAGGGCAGGCAATAAGGCACAGCCCGTGTATGTGTGTCTGTATGTGTATCGACTGACAATGAGCAACAGAAACAGACACACAAGACGGGAACGGGAGACGGGGGTGGAGGATGAGGAGGAGGGGAATGAATGGAGCTCTCTATCTCTCTCTCTCTCACTCTCTTGCTCTGAGTGTGAGTGACAAGCTCAGCTCAGCTCCGCCTGTTCTGCTCTCACTGTCTTTGGCTTCTGTCTTCTTCGGCCCTTTCTTCTTTTTTTCTCTTGTTTCTTCCGCGTGGGGTCTTTTCTCACTCTCTGTCCCTCTGTCTATCAGTCACCCAAGCCAGTCAGTCAGTTCCAAGTTTCCCAGGGTTGACAGAAACAAGCAGCGGCAAGACGAGCAAGCAGGCAGGCGAGCGAGCGAAAGGAGCGGCGGCAGCAAAAGCAGGCAAGCAGCGCGGCGGAGCGGCAGCAAGCAGGAAAGGGAAAGCAAGAGGACGGCCGATGGATGACGGGACGGGGAGAGATTGGAGATTGACCAGCCCGGCCAGCTGGTCCCTGTTCCTATTTTTTGCGCGTCTGCGTCTGGCGACCCTGTCGAGTCTGTCCACTTCTCACTCACTTCAATCAAACGTCCGTACGGATTGGATACGTGGTGTCGTCCTGTGCCGCCAAAAGGAAGATAGTCCCAGCCCGCCAGCGGCGAGAGCAGCAGGCAGAACCAGACGGCTCGGACTGGATTGGCTACGCCGGCTGCAGAAGCGGATGCTGTGCTGGGTTCCCTGGGGCCCGGGAGGGGAGGGGAACGTGGAGGGGCTTCCTTGGGGCTGTGCACACAAGTCAATCCCAGCGGCAGCTCGTCTGTCAGCTGTCTAGGATGCGACGAGATGGGATGAGGTGCTCTGTCTGGTTGGGCGTCTGTCTGTCGAGGTCCGCGTCCGCGTCCGCGTCCGCGCCTGCGTCTGTTGGATTCGCTGGTGGGCGAGGCTTGCTCGAATGCTTGCTAGGGTGGGTGGTGCCGATGGCTGAGGGAGGTGATTTGATGGAAGCAGTCTCTGTTTCCCGGCATGCAGCGCTATGCCATTCTTGACGGACAATGGCAGGTCGAAAAGCAAAGGTAGCGAGTAGCCCGAGGGGTTCAAAAAGGGGGCGTCAGTCGTCTTCGTGTCCTTGGACTGTGAGGTCGACGTCTGGCTGGCTGGCTGGCTGGCTCTGTGGCCTTTCGCTTCTGGGATGTCTACCTCTCGTCTACGGGTCTGGCTTTGTTCAGACGAACGGCGGTTAACGAGTCCTGTCTTGCAGAGGTGCAGTGCAGTACGGATACTCGCTGTGACCCGACGAGGGGGATGAGCGTCACGCTGCTGATGCGAGTGCTGCGTGCTGCGGGGAGGGATCTGGGGTCGTTTGGTGAAACACAGACGGGTTTCGATCAGCGTCGTCAGGGGGCGGGGGTTGACTATCGGGAACGGAATGGTAGTGTCCTTCTGTTGGCCGATGAGGGCGGGAAGATAGGTAGGCAGAGACAGCTGGCTTGACAAAGGCGGGGAGTTACGATGGACAGCAGATGATGCTGAAGACGGGAGGATGTGAAGGGCAGATTCGGCAGCAGCACCTGACCGGATTAGACGGGAATGCGACAATAATCAGACTCTGAAAAGCCGGGCCTTAGAGGGAAGGTGAGAGAGGCGAATAGCGTCGTCGTGTTGGGGATGCCACGCCAGGATCCAGGATAGGGCTGATCAGTTGCCTTTTCCCTGGGCTCGTCCTTCTTCCCTCCCCACCACATACGCAGTGCGGCGGACTCGGCTCCCATCTCAGAACACGACACTCACTTCTTTTGTCCATTTGCTCTGTCGACAGGGTGTGCAGCCAATGCCATTCACAGCCCACCAGCGCCAGTCAGACGGCTGGAGGATGACAAGAACAGGAAATGAGACGAAGGCCCGAACTCGAGCAGAGGCCGGGCCATTCTCGATATCGGATTGCGGCACTAGCTCTGCCTATGCTAGGTACTTGAGATGGTTGCGGCAGTACCTTGCTAAGGTAGAGAAGGGTCACCAGTAATTTAATTAAACACAAGCTTCGTCCAGAATTCCAGCTCTCACCACCACAACCACCACCACCACCACCACCAACATCAACAACAAAACGGGCTTTTGGTAGAACGGTCACTCACCACTCACAGAAACACCCCAGTCCTCTACATGCCTATGTACACTAGTGCCATCGGCCTCCGCTGGCCGTTGCCGTTCTCTCGGTCCTTCGGCAAGCTACCGGCGGGCTGTCTCGCTGCTGATGCCACCCTGCCCACACCGCAGGCCGTAACCTGGGCTCCTTGGCCCTGCGCCCCCGTTGTCAAAAAAAATCACCGACACCACGACTGCGGCTGACAGATGCCCAGCCCAAGAGAAAGCTCGAAAAAGCCAGCCCAGCATGACACCGACAGACAGCATGCACCGCCTTTCGCGTTGCCCAGCCGAAGGCCAAGGGGGAGACAACAGACGGGACGAAGACAATTGGGACGAAGACAGACGAGGGGTTGTGCCAGCAGGCTGGTTGCGGACTGGATTCAGGTCCGAACAGAGTTTTGGGCTCTCACTCATGGCGACCTTGACCCTGGCATCGCATGCAACCTACGTCGCAATCCGTGCATGCGCGCACATTTTCTTCGCTCTTGCGGCCGCGACGCCACAGCCTCTTGTCTCCGAGCAAGCAACGACATAATGCAACCCCACGTCCATATCCTGCTCGGCCATATGCACCAACTTTTCGGCAGTCTCAAAAAAAAAAAAAAAAAAAAAAAAGGGACAATGACGACATGTCAAGAAGATTCATTGCAGAATCGCCTTGAATACTCTTCTTAGCAACCAAGGCGAGCGCCGAAGCTGTCTGTCAGTCGGGCTTGCTGCTTCCAGAGTCAATGGAAGTCCCAGCACCAGCACCAGCACCAGCACCAGCACCAGCACCCCTCCCCCGCCCAAAGGGCGCAGCAGCTCTCGGACAGCTCAGCCCTAAAACAACCTTGCTTCCAGGAGCTTCAAGATGCCAAGGTGTATTTTGGCCCCTTTCATCTCTTTAACTCGGAAACTTTACAATGTGTGCTGTGGGGAGCTCAACTTTACATGGACTGAACCCGCCCAATCATCTCCCCACCTTACGGTGTGCCCTGTATTCGTAGCTGTGCCATTCTCGTTGATGCCTCGCACAGCACAGCTCGAGGCCTCGACGATGCGAAATCCCACAGCAACAATAACAACAGTACACGCCATGTCGGGTGTGCATGAGTTGGCATGATGTGTCTCCTTGTAGCCCATACTTGACAACTCTTATATCGTCTCAAGATGCTTAATCACAGCTTCTCGTCGCATACTCTGTTCATGCGGCTGCGTTGGTGCGCCGTTTCCCTGAGCTGCCGGGGTGTATGCCAGGGGGTATCATGAATCGTTTGGACTTCCGATCAGTACCCCATTTCACTGCAATATACAGGCCAATCTTCATACTACCCCGTCGAACAGCTGTCGATTTTACAACCACAAACCTCGGCCGAGAGCTCAAGTGGAGTAACTCTCTCATGGGGGGGAAAGAGCTACTAATAACCCACTTCCCGGAAAGAGAACACCAAGACTTGGGGCCACCAGTAAGCTAATCAAACGATTGTTCAAGTTGACGAGCTACGATTATAAAACTACGAGCTTCGTGGTCATTTGGAATGAGTCATGATCCCTTCCCAGCCAGCTGGGTCATGACTGTGTGAGTTGGAACTTGGAACCCGTCTTTAGCAACAAACAAGCTCACCGCCCTCTTTACATGTTGCTCTAGGACCTCTTGGAACTTTGGAAAACTTTCTAGCCGAGTTCCAGGTGGTTGGCGCTCCACGTCTGCGGGTAGAATACAACGTCGTTCGTTAGGCCTTGATTACTGTGGCATCTGCACTCTCCTGTCAACATTCGTCCTCGATCCAAACTGCAACTCCTCACCAGAGGAACTCTCAAGCTCATTGTGGCCGGCACACAGGCGGCGTTCCGAGTAAGGCTGTGGTATCGGCAGGGATGCATCATCCAACCTAGGAGCAGAGGACCCTTTTCTTCGTTCGTGCTCCGTCAGAAAACTTAGTTTTCAGGCGAATGTCTATTAATAGAGCAGAAAAAAAAGGGGCTTTCCCAAATTCCCATTTCTTTCTTTCCCAGTGGGATGTCGGGATCTCTCCACAGGACCACTAATCCCAATCCGGCGTTAGCTCGGACTCAGCTCACCTAAGAAATTCAGGGATCCGTCCAACTGCCTGCCGCAGATCTCACCTGCACTGCACTTGCACTGCACACCACCGGAGAGCCATGCCCGCCGTCTAACGTCTTGCCATGCAAAGCGAAATCCTGGCACGACTTCTTGGACAGACGCTCAAGTTGGGCATCTCTCAAGCTCGACCCCTCGAATGACGTCGAGTCAAGACCTGCTGCCAATCTGGCAGAGATATGCAGGCATGTTGCCTCACCTGACGAGCGACATGATCGACGTCCTGCGTCAAAGGTCGTCTTGTTTCGACGGGCACATCTGAGTGCCGATGCATCATCCCACGCCAGACCTCGCATTAGGCCGAAGCCAACATTCGCTATCATGGCTGAGCTCGCAGTTCCAGACTTTTTCTGCGTCAATATATTGGATCATGACATGCAGACGAGACCTGTTCTAGAACATACGCACACACACCTTCCCCGAACACGAGATCTCGCCCGCGCATAGCGCGACTTGGTCCAACGTCGAGTCCGCGGTCCTCGCTCTCAATACAACCTGATGCGGCCCCCAAAAACCACTAGACGCGGAACACAGTCCGGATGTTGATATTACTTACCTTACTTTGGCCAACCCGACTGCCCTTAAAACGCTGTGCTAAACCCTAAAATGATCCGACCCGGAGCGGAAATAGAAAGCCCCCAAGGCTTTCTGCCCCCGTTTCGTACACGTGCGAGGAAAGATAAGCTGGCATTAAGGCTGAACCGAACGAAGCAGTTCCCCTTCATGATCCACTTGCAGGGCGGCACCGCCACCGGCACGTCGTATCTGAACGGGACGGAGCCCGAGCGTTCGGAGATGCCGGCCAGGTTCCTTTGAATTTCTTGCCCCGTTTTTTCCTTGCCGTCCCGTCCCGTCCGTGACCCGCGGCTTCCAGCTCCGGCAAACGACGGCATTTCCGCCCTGGGACCTTTTGTCCGCCTCCCATGTCGGTATTCTCCAGACAAACGGCTTGGGGACTGCCGACGTAAATGTTCGTTGGGTTTATCCTGCAGGGCGTTATGTCTAGTGTCTAGGATGAAGACACCATTGCTACTATAGTCGGTGGTGCGATTGTAGAGGACCCGTAGATTGGTCGCTCTAGTCCCCAAGGAAGAGAACATCTTATGCTTCCTGTGAGCCGTGGCGCCACCAGAAACAGGACTGGTTTGGGTATCTTCAGAGAGTATTTGCGTCAGAGCTGCAGTCAAATCCAACAACAGTTCAGTGCAGAGTTTGATAGTTTCATCGGAGTCAAGACGTGGCATGATGGTAATACCAGATGCAAAGGATTGGGCCGGAAGGCAATACTGAACTGCGGAAGGGGCAAAGGCTGAAAGACTTTTGCTAGCCGGGCAGTGTTACTTAGCTATCCGGGTAGTGTCCCTTCAACTTTCATCGTAGTATACTTCTACAAGTACGATAATAGTAGAGAAAATAATAGGAGTAGTAATGTTAAAAACGACGGTAAACGACGACCACGATAGTTAATAACCACAACGACGATAACGACGATAATAACAGTAATAGCGATGACGAAAGCGAGTATGTAGGACATCTTGTCACTTTGGTATAGGATATATTACACCCGCGTGTGTAGACACTGCCCAGCTAGCAAAACTTGGCTTAAAATTTCAGACCTGAGACGATGGCGGGACAGAAGTGGCAGCAGCAATTGCAAAAGACATGCTTTCCCAAATTCTCATCCCAGTTCCTCCCTTAAACTGAACTCCCTTCTGCGATTCCGGCGCATGAGCCAAGGAGACATCTTCCCGTTGTGCCGCTACCCAGTGCTTTGCACCACGGCATCAAACTCAACGACACTCGGCCATTTCTTGACCATCCTCGAGCCGGTAACAATCGACAAGATCAAATAGATATCGATTTCAATATCAATGATCACTGCCAACTAGTCTTGGCTGCTCTGGTATAATCATGCAATCCCCCTCGCTAGTTTTCTTACTTTACCCCTTTGTCACGTCCAGTTGCCCACGACTGCGGCGGCGGCTGCCTCGTGGGGCTCGTGTTTAAGGCGAGAGCCCGTCTGGAGGTAGTTTGATTAACGTTTTCCCTTCAGCATACTATTCTATCTGTTACAGGAGCTCCTTGTTTGCCTGCCACGGCCCTTCCCGATGAAGATGGTCCGCTGAGCCAAATGCTGCCGTCCGACACGACGAGACCTCGTGGCAATGGCCCTGGACTCAGCACTCATGCTAACCACGCCGTGTTTGGCGACACTGCCTACCCCCTTTACTCTCGGCTCTGAGCGACTGCAAGTCACACGAAGCCGGTCAGCGCATGGAAGGAGCTCGTCAATGCTTCAACGAGGGACCCAGGCTCAATCTTGATGACCCTCAGCCAAGAAGCGGTGTGCGTGTTTGCCGATTTCACACAGACACCTTCATCCTTAAAGTTGGCATCACGTTAACAAGAGCATTGTTTGGCGCTCAGTCGGTCAATGAAGCTGTGACTCCTCGAGCAGTACGACGGCTTCACCTCGGAGATCGACGACACGCACATCATCGCGAGGCCGACTTGACTGATTGGCTCACTGCGAGAATTCCTCACCGCCGGCAAATAGTCCATGCTGCCTGAAACGGAACATTCAAGCGATCTTGGGAACGGGTTGAGATATGGCTTGTATGTAGTCGCAAATGAGCCCCTCGATAATCCTTTGGACAACAACCTGTCGAGGCTCTGCGAAACTACCACTCGCTGACACACATGACCATTTCTGGACAAACCGAGAGCGTTTTTGGACTCAAGGCGCAGCATCGCGCCCTGGATGGCTGCATTGATAATGCTACGCGAAGTATTCCAGGGGGCTGGGTATGCTTCTTGCTGGAAGCCGATGTTCCATGCATTCTGGTTCGAAGAAGACCGAGAAAGAACCTGCTCAAGCAAACAGAGCTCGTCCGGCAACCCTTCCGCCACCGAAAGGGTACCACAAGCAGCGTCTGAAAGCAACTTTCCGCGCTGGTTGCACGGGAAAACGAATCATCTGTGACTAGCCGCCTCATCTACAGCAATCCACACGCCACCCTGATTGGACCATGTTCTCCTGCTATGTGTAGGAGATTGGCCATCCGGATGGGTATGACTTGTGCAGATATACTTGGCTCTTTTAGGATCGATATTCTGGTCGCCCGCGGGCCAACTTACACAACCGTCCACTACGAGTCACTACTAGGAAGTTCAACGACAAGCTCTTGCTGCAACCCAAGCGTTGATCATGATCACGAGTTTCACTTTGTTCCAGTTGCCTGACCTGTTGTCGTCCGCCAAGCAACATCGCCTCGTTTTCGACAGCTTCAGCAAATGATCTGAGCGAAGGGACTTTTGGACGTGATCAGACACATCACCAGCGGGCGAGAGCTGAGCATCTTTTCGATTCGCGCCACAACCGTTGTGCCCTCTTTATCTTCTTGTGACCTGGAGGCCATGATCCTCGGTGTTACAACAATCTCCGGGAAACACGGGCAACTTCTCGGCAGGTACCCTCCTGATTTCGGCTCTTCCGTTCCGGCGACTGGCTGGCACCGCATCCAGCTTTCCCTCGAAAGCTGGCTGAATATCGTATTTGTGACGAACGGGGTTTGCCCGTAGCCGCGCACAATGACGGCTTCTCGCACCGGCCCGCGTTGGGCATATCGTCGGCCGGGTACACGATGCCGTTGCTCCAATGACTTTGCAGTCCGAGGCGGTCTACGACGACATTCGGTTGCGGCGACGGGGGAGACTGCATAGGCTGCGCTGTCATCGAATCTATAAGTAATGGCCTGAGCGCAATCTTGGAGGCCATCACTTGACGGCATCTGAGTCAAAACTTAACGAGTAAAACCGAGATCCTCACCAGACAAATTGAGAACTATAGTTCCGTTTACAGCAGCAACACTATCTCAGCCATCGCAACACTGAACACGATGAAGTCTCTCCTCTTCATATCCATGCTGTCTGTTATACCTCTCGCAGCCTCCTTGCCGATGGCGTTAGAAGAAGACGAGAAGATACACCAAGACGCCAGCGGGTTCAGATATCCGTGGTTGAACATGACACTGAGCAACCTGGCCACCATCTGCCAAAAGACAGAGACCTCAGATATGTATGACTGCACACTTGCTTGTAAGTCTTAGTTTAACACCATTGTCGTGCCTCACTAACATGGCAATGCCAGTCGACTTTTACGACTACAACACAGAAGGCGTCGTCGACATCAACGGCGCTCACTGCAACGCAACTTGGCAGTGGGACGGGATAACCCCTGAAAACGGCCCAAACAACACTTTCCCCAGCAATGGCGCACTCTGCTGGACGTCACCGACCAACATCTTCACGTTCAAGGTCGTTGAGTTCCGTTCAGCCTCAAACTTCATGATATACGTGAGCCACTTTTACAGAGACTCGAGGTAAGCGGCCGGGCGGCACACATTCTCTACGCCGTTCCACTTGGATGCTGTGTTTGCTCACAGTAGAAAAAACCCAGATTCTTTCAATTTCCATACGACGGTCGAAAAGCCATGGTCGAGATCAAGATCCCGACCAACCATCCGGCACCCCCATTGGCTCCATTCATACCTCCCGTCAACCAGTTCGAATTCATCGCCACGGCAACGATATCGAAACGCACAGACGGGTTGTCGTAGGAACGACTGGCCTTGATGTCTCTCAGTCTTTTGTGCTTAACGAATGTCACGTTATTCCTCCCGTCGGATGTGGGTGGGTGTTCATCAGAGTTGTCGTAGTGCGCGCCGGTCGGAACAACTTTCCTTCGTGTTTTACCACCGCCTCATGTTGTCCAAGATGGGACGGATTCTCCCTCCTGTGCTCAAGCCAGGCGATTCGTGCTCTTTTGTATGACTAGGTGGTATCTAGGAGATAATCAGATAAACTTTGCACGGAAACGACAAAAACATTAGCAGTGGTGATGTGTCTCCTCTGGGATGCGGCTTCGGCCTATTACACCCTATGCGTCGCCTATGCTGTTGACGAAAGATCCAGACCAACAACTCAACCGAAGAATCTCCTGGAACGTCCCGTCTAAGCAGCGGTCTTTTGTGGTTTCCGATTCCATCCTAACTACCCTTCTCAGCAGTGTTCAGCCGCCTGGTGTCTCTTCAGCACCGAAAGGGGTCAGGCGCCAGACCGGAGGGCGGCTCGGATTCGGAACCTAAACAATGCAGAGGCCGCCATGACCATGCCATCCCGTTTGCTCTGCCCAAGGAGCACGGCCCGGCACAGAAACAACTCTACACACTTGCCAAGAAAATATGAAGGGGGAGGGGAGAGAAGGCCGCAGTGGTCGGAAACTCCCAGTTATCATCCGTTCCCGGGCATCTGGTCGCTTTCCCCCGGGACCCTCGCCCGCCGGGGCCTTCAAATCCAAATCATTTGTCGGGAGGTGAAGGGGCCGTCGAGCGGTCATCACCTGCGGACAGAGAAGAGCACTTCAGCCGTCGGTAGTTGATTGGATCTACGGCGCTAGCAGCGCGGCCCCATTGCTTGTTTTCTAATCCTCTTGGCCTTTTTTTCATATCCTGGGGAGGATCGCCCCGGAGATTGGCGGGGTGTTTCTCTCACTGCGACGATCAAGCTTTCGCAGCAGGATTTGCCAAGCGATGCGGCTTCATGTCTTGTTTCTTCGTAATGCGGGCGACGGAGGCTATTCCGGACGTCTTGGGCATTCAAACGGGGCGTCCTATATTTTCGTCCCTCCGCTGTCGAACCAGAGAACACCCGATCACCGGTGCCAAGGACACGAGCGACAGGAAGGAAAAATAACCTAAGGTATGGCGAAGAATTAACCGCGTCAACCTGCAGAGGAGACGTAATCGTGTGGTCGTAGACGCGGGTGTGATGGCCCAGTCAGTTGATCGAAAGACCTTTGAACTGACATGATTCACACCTTAAATCTCCCGCGAGTCGTTGACCCAGTTCAGCCAACGCAAGGCTTTGCAAGATTCGAAGCTAGGGGGGGAGCAAGGGAGCGTTGAGTTTTCATGTGGAAGGTGGTGGATGGCAAATAAGTGGCCGTAGTAAACCGTGGGACGCGCGGGATGGAAAGGCAAGGGCCGGCCATTGATCTTCTGCACTCCGCGAAGAGAAAACAAGGTTTGGTGTTCCTGCATTGCGCTCCCTCAGAAACTACTACTAAGTACGCAGTAGATACTTGCCTTCTGTGTCGGCTATCCCGCGGCCAGATTTGTATTTGCGCGAGGGCAAGGTCCAGGTATTGAAACGTGCAGCTTGCACGTTTGGGATCTTGTAACCTTAAAGTCTGATCCCGCCGGTTGGACGCCTTCAGACGAAAACCTGCGCGGGAAGGGCTGCACCTACCCTACTGCGCAGCGTGATTCTACGACATGTACTGTCTGAACCATTGCACCTGGCCCCGGCAGGGCCTTTGGATCGAAGGCAAACAGTAGTTGCAGTGCTGTCCCCTCGAGTAAGAAGGAGAAACTGTGCCTGGGGTTGGTAGTTCGGATACGACCGTAGAGCCGACTGCCCTCCGACTCGTGATCCGTACTTGTAATCGTCTCTACTTCTCGTTGAGAGCTGTCTTTGATTTTCGTATTTCCTTCATGTGCCTCGTGGTAGTTGGCTATTATTTCTAGACGTGAATTAATATCCCAAATCGGCCCTCTGAGAGACGCGAACGACGACTCGACAATCCTCACCTCCTCCTCGAGTCCATCCAACGAAAAGGCCAGCCGGAATGGCTCCTCTCAAGGCCCTCCTGGCCCTGGCGGCCGCTGCCGTCGCAGTCGAAGCTCGCCTAATGTCTCGAGCAGCCAACTTCGCCTCGGGCGTCTCGATGGTCAACATGGCGGCCGAAGGCGAGCAGATCAACCTCCAGATCGGCCTGAAGCTGCAGAACATCGACAAGCTCGAGCCCATGCTCAAGGACGTCTCTGATCCCGACAGCCCCAACTACGGCAAGTACCTCTCGGCGGCGCAGGTCAACGATATGTTCAAGCCCGCAGAGCAGGCCGTCGCCGCGGTGCAGGCGTGGCTGGCCAAGGAGAACGTCAAGGATGTCTCGTACACCGACGGCGGCCGCTTCGTCAACTTCGCGACGGACGTGGGGACAGCGAACAGGATCCTCGGGGCCAACTTTGCCTACTACGACGTCCAGGGCACGATGAAGCTGCGGACGCAGCAGTATTCTCTCCCCGACACCATGGCGGAGCACATTGAGCTCGTGACCCCGACGACATACTTTGGAAAGATGAAGTCGGACCCCGCGTTCGCGGCCCCGATGCCCGCCGGTGCCATGCCGCCCATGCCTCCCCCGCTGGCTCGCAGACAGGGACAGAACCCCCCAGGCGCCACGGCGAACTGCTCCAAGGCCTTCACCCCAGCCTGCTTCGAGCTGGCGTACAACTACGGCGCCTATCAAGCCGACCCCGCAGCCGGCAGCCGCGTCGGTTTTGCGAGTTTCTTGAACCAGTCTGCGCGCCAGGACGACCTTACGGCGTTCCTGACACGCTTCCAGCTGCCGCCGCAGAGCTTCAAGAGCGTGCTCGTCAACGGAGGCCAGGACCACCAGGACCCCAAGGGTCAGATCGGCGAGGCGAACCTCGACGCGCAAGTCATGGCTGCCGCCGTCAAGAACCTCCCCATCACCCAGTTCATCACCGGAGGCAAGCCGCCCTTGATCCCCAACCTCCGCACGCCGACGCAGGCCGACAACCAGAACGAGCCGTTCTTGGACTTTTACCAGTTCATGATGACGCAGGAGAACGCCGCCATCCCGCAGGTGCTTTCCGTTTCTTACGGCGACGACGAGCAGACGGTGCCCATCGAGTATGCCACACGCGTGTGCAACCTCATCGGCATGATGGGGCCTCCGCGGTGTGACTATCCTTGAATCGAGCGGTGATACTGGCGTCGGCGCCCCCTGCCGTGCCAACGACGGCAGCAACGCTCCCCAGTTCACCCCGACCTTCCCCGCCACCTGCCCGTACATCACCGCCGTGGGAGGCACGCAGGCGTTCGGCCCGGAGATCACGTGGGTCGCCTCCGGCAGTGGCTTCAGCAACTACTTCAAGCAGGCGTGGTACCAGGAGGCCGCGGTGACCTCGTACCTGGCGACGAACATCTCTCCCGAGACCAAGAAGTACTACGAGCCGTTCGCCAACTTCACCGGCCGTGGGTTTCCCGACATCGCAGCCCACTCCGCAAGCCCGCCGTTTCCGATCGTCAACGCGAACCGTCTCGTCGGCACGGGAGGAACGTCCGCCTCTGCCCCGCTGGTTGCCGGCCTGGTTGGCCTTCTCAACGATGCTCGGATCCGTGTCGGCCAGCCGACGATGGGCTTCATGAACCCCTGGTTATACAAGCGAGGATTCCGGGGCCTGACGGACGTGAACACGGGTGTCGCGCAGGGTTGCGGCGGTGTTGATTTGCAGTCTGGAAAGCCGTTGCAGGGCGCCGGCGTCATCCCCTTTGCAACATGGAACGGAACTCAGGGCTGGGATCCTGTGACGGGATTGGGTCTCCCTAATTTCGAGATGATGAAGACGATTGCTCTGATGAAGTGAGCGGGTACTTCTATAGACCAGCCATGGTTCGCTCTGGATGCTGTATACTTATGGATTCTTGTCAGAGGCTGATGTACTTTCATAAAACGTTCAAACCAGAATTGGCTAAAAGATCGTGATATGACCTTGCCATGATCGGCTCGTGACTGGTCACAAGTGTGGTTTGGATGTGCGATGTTGTTCATCGATAGCTGAAGCTGTCAACAAGATACTCTCTTGCCAACCTTACAGGCCGCCCAAAGATGTAACGTCCCTGAATATGTTTCTTTTCCGCAAAGAAAAGATTGTCTACTTGACAATGCATGAAGAGGGAAAAGCCCGAAGCTCTGAGAGCAAACCTGTGGTGATAGGAGAATAGGAGACTGGCTTTGAAGAGGTCAATTATCTCGATCTGGCACTAAGAGCAAGTTAAGATGCCTCCAATAAAGAGCAACCTTATTAGTGCCCCAGGTATTGGCAGCGTGGGTAACCAAGATCCAAACTATCGGCGAGGTAGGGCTGGGAAATCATCTGCATTGTCTTGCGTGATGAATCGGCGCACCGGCTAAGGCTGTTCCGCTAAAGTGCCTGCCAGCCTTTAGACAATGCCCCAGATGAGAACCACGGAATCGTAGTTATCTTGCTTTGTCCTGCTTTTGGATCCATCAACAGCTTCACGAAACTGCGGTGGTCGGCTGAGCAGGACTAGTAGTGCAGCCCCCCCACTCACTTGGTTGAGTTGAGGATGACAGAGTGAGATATGCCGATAATGAGAACGGCGGCTTTCCTTGAAGCACCAAGCTGCCACCCCAGTGACAGCAGACTTTGATATTGGACCCTGGCATATACTAGACCTTTTATCAGACCGGCACTAGCCTTTCAAATGTGAGGATAGCCTGTCAGGGTAGGGTCGAATTTTCCGGGAGTGTGGACCAGTTCCGCGCGCGATAAGTCCCATGGCCCTGGGACCAGCTCCTTGCTTGTGAAGTCGGAATGCTTGTTCTTGCTCTCGCCGGGTGCTCAGCCTGTCAGATTCCATCTTGGAGGTTAAATGAGGGCTGAGTTACAGAGTCAGGGTAGCGTGTTCGTGGCTCGTGGCAGGGTCCGAGCCCAAGCACGATTTTCGCAATGGAAGTGACAGCTGAACCCTTAGCATCAAAAAGAGGCTGTTCAGGGGCAAATTGGGCTTCCATGCCCCTGGAGCGCACAATTAATCCACACACTGGCTTTTGGCCGCCGTGAATCCTGCCTCGCGGGCGCAAAAAGCAAGATATCTTTCTGTGAATGTTTGGAACGCTGAGATACCGAGACGCTCCAGTTGACAGCGAGGAATCTGACAGAAAAAGGGGGCCTTCTGACGTGTCTGCTTCGCGATGATGTCTGCTTCGGGGCATGAGGTTTCCTGAAATAGCCAGGATCGAGGCCACGCGGGAAGCAACATGATAAGACCTAGTCGTGGTTCGTTGCCTAGCGGTGTGATGGTGTCGGTCCAGACCTACCGGCGGCGGGAGGAGACCCTTGACTGCAACCTGCAGCTTGACGGGGTCGACGAAGAGGGCCGGAAGCACAGCGGAACTCGTATTTGGTTGCACAAGTTGATAGCAAGTTGGATTGGAGCCGTCCACAATATCGATCTGTGGCTTGTTGGGGCAAATTTTCCGACTTGGGGAGATTAAACGGTACGAATATGCAACTGCGGCGTGTGTTCGTAATTCTTGTCCGAGAATAATTTGGGAAGCCGTTTTCTGCGTTGACGTAGATATCATTGCCTGCCATTGGACAGTCCGTGGTGCGATTAGGTGTTCATAGGCGTTTGAGACCAAAAGAGGACGACTTTCTCTACGATGCAACTCTGGATTCAGCTGAGAGTTCTAAGTGGGGGTCGGCAATGGGCCATTCGGGGCTTCCACCCTTGAACAGTTTACTCTGGGTTATCGTTGGCGTGGTGTGTGTCCATATGGCTCGGCTGCTCATCGACCTGGCAAAGCTGGGCAAGAGTCAGAATCGGTTAGTTCAGCATGGCAAGCCAGGATGTGTAAATGCGTGATGGCAATAGTGCAGGACGGGATCTGCACAAACCCTCCGTCAGTTCTTTGATAGCTCGACTGAACGGGCACCCCATGACAATTTGGCGACTTGCCACCTCTTGAATGACAACATGCGGCAGCAGAAATCTCATGCGTCTCGATGCATCTCATAGACGCGGGCTGAACGGGCCGTCTGTTGACGAAATGCCATGTCCAAGAAACGCAGATCCCTCGGCGCTCGGCCTCGCGGTCGAAAGCAAAGCTCGTAAAAGATGATAGGGTGACTGGATGGCCCTGGGCGGTAGGCGGGCCGACGGACGGCAACCAGGCTTCTACACCGGGGCTGGTCGAACCAGGAATGAAGTGTTTGACTTTTCCTGGTGGTAGAGCCGACACTTGTTGGTTCTTTGATCGGCGGACGAGCCACCTCATCAGGACCATTCTTTGTTGGGAGTCGAGTGTTTCCACTTCCATCATTCAGCTAGCAGGAACTGCAGCGAGCCTAGTCGAAAAAGGAGACGATGATACGTAGCCGGGATGCGACGCGGCAGAGGCAATCAAATGGCCGAAAAGGCGCCACCATCGGGATGGATTGGTGATGCGGCCGGAACTTCGTCCAATATTCCTGGTCGTGCAGCACACCAGTTGATATAAACGGACGACAGGGCATGGCATTCGCGGACGACGCCTGGGCAGCAAAGATGGGTGCATGCATACCTAGACCAGGGGGCGGAAGATTTGAGCGAGGAGATTTGTCGCAGCCAAAGAGGGAATGGTAGGCTGGCGTAGTGCCGGCGAGCTGAAGACGGCATAGATGCATATATAGAGCGGGTACCTGCACCTCTCGCGTCCCCGACCAATGGGCATCATTCCAGGGCCATGATAGGTAACAAGCCATCTTGTGCTATTGCATAAAGAAGGAACCACCCCTGGAAGACACCCAGCAAAAGAGACTTCGCCGGATGCGGGATCACCGGCTGGCTTGGGATCTACACCACCGTCCTCCGTCACTACTTTCTTCTTCTTTTGTTCCTATCGTCCCTTTTCATGCAGTTTTCCATCTAGCTTGCCGTCTTTGCCTGCCAGCTCTTGCCGTCCTGCCGTCTCCCGCACGTCGCCCGCATGAATACATACGGGACCACCTTTCGCGGCTTGTCGACACGAATTCCTTGATGTTTGTTATGCCTGCAGGGACACGCACAATCTCCTGACACGCGGTGAGCTAAGCTAGATGTCACAGCTTCAGCAAGCCACAGCACGCACACCCACCGATTTTCCACACTACTCTTCTGATCCATCTCATCTCTCCCGTCTGAACCTATACCTTCGCTTTCAAAAGCGAGCATTTGGAGGCACACACCCCAGTCCTTCTCGTTCACTGGCAAATCCTCGTTGAATACCTCAGAGGCCGCCTTGGCTGAAATTGTACTGGGACTGTTAAGGTGTCGATTTCTCGCGGCAAGCGCCTAGAGTTTTCCTTTTGGTCACTCACAGTGTCGAGTGCCAACTCACAACTCATGGAGTCGAAACCCTCGACGACCTCCGATTCAGCACCCACCGTTGAGAATGATTCAAATCCAGTTTCTTTATGATAATGGAAACATGACGCCAGGTATAGCATCTTTGTTGCGCGTACGAGGCACCGAAGACGTCCCACTAAACGTGGCGAGACTCAGCACTGAAGCCCAGAACAGAGACTCTTCGACTCAGACGGGTATGAGACTCCCTTGTTGGTTCTATTCTTCGTACAAGTGTACCAGATAAGGTTCCCGAGACCTCGGAATGGCCTGGCAAGTCTTGTTGTTTTCCCCAGGGGCTTGGGTTGAATTGGACTTGTCGTCTAAAAACAACTGCCTTGCACTCAGGGACTGTGCTACTTTAGCGCTGGCACCTAAGCCGACCGGCGCAAGCCACATAAACAAGCGTGGTGTCTCAGTGGTCCAAGACCTCTCGGAGGCTGAGCTCGCGGCAAGCCTTTTCTCGAAGCGGAAAGGAGGCGAAAGACACCTTCCCTCACTAGGCTACAGACAACTAGTCGTCTCTGGTTTTGTTTTCTCGGCCCAGCTTCAAAGCACTTCTTGAAGCCTTCGCAGCTTCGTCGTCAACTAGGAGGGCGCCAAGTCAAGGCGGCCTTCGACGTTCCTGAGCTAGATGCACCAGGAACCACGATCCTGTTCCTGATTACTCTGTTCCCCCTCAGAGCAGCATTGATCAATGAAACAGAGCCTCGATGGAGACATGATTCCTGTCGGGGAGATCTCGGCAAGGCAATCGGCCGTTCTCACCAACACAGTCGGTCTGCTTCTTTCTCGATACCGGGTGCTGGGCGATACTGGGCTATCTATCTGCATCCCACGTCCTCCCGCCATCGAGGTGGATATTGTTGGCCATCCCGCCTTGGCCATTTCATGACGGCTGCATGCTGTACCGAGCTTGGGCAGGGGACGCCGATAGACTAGAGCGTGTTTGGCTTCACAGGGGTGTAATGTCTCTTCTCAGTCTAACGGCTTGGCTCGGCGGCGCTTGGGTAGGCAGCGTTTACGCGATAAGGACTCGGCCTGCTTTGTCGCCTCGAGCCACGCTACTACCTCACGATGGGCGGATGTCCCTACCGTCTTTGTGCTTGCCTACCCGTCTTCCATGCAGCGCACGGGTGGCGCCAGCTTCTCATGTACGGAGCCATTCGATGCCGCTTGTCATCAATTCTCAGCTAACCTGATAGTCCGTCTCGCGCGGGCGACTTAGACTGGTGGAACCCACCTTCACACCGTGGCTGTCGAGTCCAGCCGTTGTTTGTTCCCCTCCAAACCCAACTCGAGCATGGCTTTTCGTTGCCGCCGCCCCATAGCTGCTCTGGTTGTCGCGATGGCGGTGCCGGCCAGGCCATGCAATATTGCTCAGCTCCCGGTGCCCCCGTGCATGCGGCTTAGGCTAATCTTTGTCCTGGACTTACTTGCTGACCTTGCCCACTTGAGAGGACTATGCAGTGAGGCCTTCTCAAATATCTCTCTCCTCCTTCCCATCCCCTGGACGACTGAGCCCTTCTCTCCACCATCCACTCACTTACGGTGTCTGCGTCACTCTTTCTTTATCCAGACGCTGGAAGTGGTTTGACCAGCTTTGGTTCGTTCGTTTCAGCACTATCACGAGATGCATGCTTTCAAGTCGTACCTCACGCCTGCCCGGGCGGCAGGCTCTGAGTCCAACAAGTCCACAAGCCAACCGAGGCCAACTCCGCCAACATCACAACACCGACACCAGTCTTCGGGTCACACCCTCCCTATGCCGTCGAACGCAACGCAGTCATCCGAGAAGCCGGGGCCGTACCGAAGCCAGAGCAACAGGACGTCTGCCAGGCAGTCCACCGTGAGCTTGGCTCTCACCGCTGGCATGAGAGACAAGCATGCGAGCAGCATTATCGATCTCAGAGCCGATGTAACGGTGCACGGCATGTACCAGGAACAGCTGAGAAAGGGTTACGCTTCGGCATGGAACTTGGGTGAGGGTCTTGTGCTCAAGAAGGGCCGCAGTGACTTCGTCTGCGCCCCTCCTCAGATGCAGACTGTTCCGTATGGATTCTTTGACATGGTCGGCCAGCTCAACGTCAGCGTAAGTTGAAAAATGAATCACAGTCACATTTTGTCAGAACTGACCTAGACTAGTGTGCCATGACAGTGAACACTCCGGTTATCCAGTCCATCATCCAAGGTCTTCTCAACAGCAGGGAGCCTAAGGACTCCGTTGCCCTGGAGGGAGGGTTGCAACTGCAGGTCCTTCCGAGGATGACCGACTTGCCCAGATGTCAGAAGCATCAGTATGCGGCTTTCGTCCTCGACCCACCCTTGCTGGTTGTGTGGGACGATGAGCCCAACAGAATCTTTTCTAGACCAGAGAGTATCGAGAAGATGATCATTTCCATGATTTGGAAGTCCGAGGATGGCGAGGAAGAAGATGAGCCAAAGAACGAGAAGGCAGTCGACATCAACATCCAAGAATTATCACCCGCCGCTCTTGAGGAGGCACTCAAAGCCGAGGTTCGGCCTTCCAGAATCACCAGTTCCATGGTAGTCGCTCTTGCCCTGGCTCTCTCTATTACTTGCTTGGGTCTTGGTTACCGAGCTCTTGCATTGCAGATTCAGGTCGACAACAGCTATACTCGCTTAGCTCTGCTTGCTGTTGGGCCAGCCACGCTCTTCATCTCCCTATTTTTCTTCATGTCAATATCAGGAAACGTCTTCCAGGTGTTTGGCCCTATCTGGTGTCAACCAGAACTCCAAGAACTTCTCCGGCAAGCCCCCTCGTCGAATGAGTCCTCACTCAGGCGAGCTACCCCATGTCACAATCCAGATGCCTGTTTACAAAGAGGGCCTCAACGCCGTCATCAAGCCTACCGTCATTTCTCTCAAGGCCGCTATCTCGACGTACGAGATGCAGGGTGGCACCGCAAACATTTTGGTCAATGATGACGGTATGCAGCTCATCGACGAAGAGGAGGCTCAGGCTCGCAGAGATTTCTATGAGGAGCACAACATGGGATGGGTCTCCCGTCCTGGTCACAACCCCAACCCCGAGAACCCTGGCGAGGCTCCTTTCTTCCGCAAGGGTCGTTTCAAGAAGGCTTCCAACATGAACTACGCACTCATGACAAGCATCAAGGTGGAGGAGAAATTGATGGAGATTGAGCGCGGAAACAAATGGGGCCAAGAGAGCGAGGACCAAGTCTACGCCGAGGCACTCACCCAAGTCCTTGAGGACTCTGAGGGTCGTACATGGGCCGATGGCAATATTCGAATCGGTGACTACATTCTGCTTATCGACTCCGACACGCGTGTACCACGAGACTGCCTGCTTGACGCCGTCAGCGAGATGGACGCATCCCCCGAGGTCGCCATCATCCAGTACACCTCCGGAGTCATGAATGTCTCGGACTCCTTCTTTGAGCAGGCTGTCACCTGGTTCACCGAAATGATTTACACCTCAATCACATTCGCCGTCGCCAATGGTGATATCTCGCCTTTTGTTGGCCACAATGCTGTCTTGCGCTGGTCTGCTCTTCAGGATGCCGCCTCGTATTTCGACGAGGAAGATGGATACGAGAAGTTCTGGTCCGAATCGCACGTGTCTGAGGACTTTGACATGGCCTTGCGTCTCCAGACAGCCGGATACTCTATTCGGTACGGTGCCTATACTGGGGATGGCTTCAAGGAGGGCGTATCCTTGACTGTCTACGACGAGTTGGCCCGTTGGGAAAAGTATGCGTACGGCTGTAACGAACTGCTATTCCATCCTTTGCGATTCTGGATTACCCGCGGCCCCTTCACTCCCCTCTTCAAGAAGTTCATCTTCTCAAACATTGCTTTCCCCCGGAAGATGACTATCCTGGCTTATATCGGCACCTACTACGCTATCGGAGCTTCGTGGCCTCTGACCGTTCTGAATTACTTTCTGACGGGGTGGTACTGGGGATACTATGACAAGTACTACCTTGATTCGTTCGCTACTTACGTATCGATCATTGTTGTTTTCCCCCTTGTCGGCAATCTCTCCCTGGCTATACTTCGCTACAGACTAGGCGAGAGATCTCTTCTATCAGCTTGTAAGTTCCTCCCGTTCTCTCCGTGACTCCTCTCGCATACTAATCATATCTTCAGTGTGGGAAAACTTCAAGTGGATGCCCATTTTCACGGTATTCCTTGGCGGCATCTCTCTTCACGTCTCCAAGGCGCTTCTTTGCCATTTCTTCGAGATTGATATCCAATGGGGTGCGACATCAAAGGAGGTGGAGAACTGCAACTTTCTCGAGGAGATTCCGAAGATCATCAAGAGCTTTGCGGGTACCTTCGTGTTCTGCTTTGGCGCCACGGCCCTGATCATTTGCGGCTACTACGTTTTCCCAGTGGAGTGGCAGATCAGGACTTTTGCGACCATTTACCCGTTGTGCGTCACCACATTTTCGCATTTCGCGTTGCCGGTCCTCCTCAACCCGGCGTTGATGAAGTTCACTTTCTAAAACCGACGACCTTGCTTGATGATGAGTTTCGTAGCATGAAAATGGGATCTATAGATGGAGTTACTTTGGCAGTTATATCTGTGGGATAGACAGTTGGCATCAAGCGATACGGGCCACTCCTTTTACAATTTTATTAATATTAATCCATCATTCTTTTGGATCTAATACCAAGTTGAAGAAACTAACATGACATTGGCTTGGAGCACTGCATCTGACAATGTGGCCAAGGACTCAAATGTAAACAACCAAACGATGTGCATAAAACAGGGCTGATTGACCTCAGATGCATGATGCGAATGTGATGGTGTCTAGTACCCGACGCAACGGTTGCAGGATGGCTCAAGTCTGGCAAAAGATAAAATTGGATCCAGGAGAGGCCGTGGAATGTGAGAGAGATCAATCAATCTCATGTGTGCGATGTTTAACCACACCAGGAACAAGGGATGGGAACTTGGTCTGGACTGGACCAGAACGGGCTGTCCAACTTCAAGAGGCAAAAAGCGGATCCGTCGGGAGCCAAATTTGGGCCTCGCAAGTCTTCATCAATTAAAATGGAGCGTGCATTGCCTGGTGGATTCACGAGAGTGCCGTGCAGATGACGTAAACTGCCCTCAAGATAAGGCACCTTTGCTGTTTGCTTGCGGACCTTCCAACACTCCGGGCCCGTGCACATGACCCTGTTCGCGCAAGCAGTTGAGTGGTTGTCCCTGCCAAAAACACTTTGCTGAGGGCGCTCCTTGGTATCCGGGAGCCTGCAAAGGGTGTACCTCACTTTTCTACGGACACCTCCCACCCTCTTCCGTTGCGCGTTGCGAACCTTTCGTCCGTCCGCCAAATTTCACCAACGCCGACTTTCCCAACCCCAGCTCCCGATGATCACGAATTAAAGAGCATAATAGCATTTACGAGTCGAATCGAGCACCGCACCGCACCCCATGGACACGCCCCTGACATTGCCGACAACATGTTACACATCGTGAGCGCATCGTCGCCAGTGCCCTCCGAAATCTTTGCGCTTCTTGCGCTGCTTTCCATCTCAGTCATCGTCCTCTTCATTCTGCGCCACTACCTGCCTCTACGAACCACGCCAGCATTCTATCTCGTGCCCATCTTTTTCGCATTATGGCTGCCCGCTTGCATGGTCTTGTTAGTCCCGATCGACCTGGCTTCGAGCGCGAGAACCGACGATGAGGCAACCCGCGGCGTCTGGCTTCCCCAGCGCATGCTGTTGGTTTCGTGGAGGATCACTTACTGGCTGACGTTCGCGTTGACATGGTATGGAGCTTTACCCCTTTATTGTGTTCGTGCCATGTACTGACGCTTCTTGCGATAGGTTTATTCTTCCCATCCTTGGCGAATACTCCGACTCTGGATACCGTGAACCGCAAGACAGCCTCAAGTATTCACTCCGACAGAATGCGCAATACCACGTCATGGTTCTCGGCACGGCTGGCGTCGGACTTGCGTACCTCTTCATCAGATACCAACCTAGCATTACAACACTCAAGACCTCTTTCATGGCGCTTGCTTACTTTTATGGCTTGGTGTTTGCGATATACTTAATGGGTCACGGCCTTGTTTCGATTCCCCGACGACTTTTTCGATACTCGTCTATCAGTGGGCGGCTGCGGAGATTACAGATTCGGGCCCCGAAGTTGTATGAGAAGATGGAGGACTCCTTAATGAACCTGGAGGATGTCGAGTTGCAGGTGTCGGAGCTGGGCCGCAGAAAGACAGGAAGCGCCGTCAAGTTCAGTGACTGGATCGACGAGCTCGTCGAGAGCGCCAACCTTCCAGAGTCGCATCCCAGGTCGACGATGGGCGTGGCTGTCGAGAGCCGTTCTCTGCCGACTGTCATTACAGAAAAGTTCATGGCGGATCTATCTAGGAAATTGATGCGGGCCCGACATGCTCGGTCCCGCTACGTGAACGAATGGAACGATCTGTTGAAGGAAGCCGCAGAGACACAGGCCATCCTCGACTCTGCAGCCTCTAAGAAGCTCGAGTTCGGTGCGCCGTCACCCCACGCGGGATTCTGGGACCGCTTCACCGTACATACACCATATACCCGATACCTGTACTACTATCATTGCGAACCGTACGGCGCCATCTTCCTCGGAGCATTTCTAGCAGTGGCCTCGGCCCTGATTGTTTGGTCTGAGGTGATCAAGGCTGCATTCCCTCAGCTGTCAGTCATCCGCCTTACAGTTGTTCATCATTGGGTCGGCGAAAAGGGCCAGGTCGGTTTCGCCGGTCAAGTCATTTCGGTTCTCTGGCTTCTCTACATGTGCGCGGCTACCTTTACCACCATGACCGAGGTGAAGACGTGGCGAGGACGTGCTCTCGTCCGGCGCAATACGGCTTACGAATCGGCTTTTTGGTACGCTGGCCAGGTCGCCAAGCTGAGCGTCCCTCTGTCCTACAACTTCATGACATTCTTGTCTGAATCCATTTACTCAAAGACACAGTTTACGGGTTCCTCGGACACTCATCGACTTCACCCCCATGGGCCGCTGGGCCGACTACCTGTTCCCCATCTTCGCTCGTCCCCGTCGCTGCCACTTTTGGCCTATATGGCAAAATCAAGCGCATGTTGGTTTCGGCGGAGACTTCATGGACGATGAGGAGGGCGACGGCAGAGTATTTGGAACCGGTTCCTGGAGAGAGGGTAGAGACTTGATCGAGCGTGAATTGGGCGGTAACTCTGCGTTGCGACGACGTGAGGAAGCTTTTGCACGGCTTGAAGTTGGCGGAAGGTCCGCGCCTGTTTTGACCATCCCAGGGGCACGCACTGGCGCGGCAGCGTCTCCGGCAAGTTCGCCTGTGCGAGCCACGCATAAAGCCAGCCCGGACAAAAACGTCTCGCACAAGACCATACCGGGACGAGGAGCCGGAAGACGAAAACTTCTTTGAGTCTCTCGGTCACCGCATGAAGAACACGATGGACACGTTCGAGGCCCCGCAATGGTTCCAGGACATCAAGAAGCCCAAATGGATGGGTGGCGATGACGACGAACCAGGCAGCAGCAGCAACGGGGGTGGTGTCGAGTCGGACATTCGCCGATGGTTTGGCGGAGAAGGCCGCGTAAGACTGTAATTGTCTCTAGGGGTTGCCTGGAGCCATCCTTTTCCTTTTGTTCCTTTGGATCATCATTCGTCGATTTCGAGTCTCTACCAAGAGCTGGGGAGAACATATTGCTAGGAGTTTCGGCTTGAGTTCCCGCGCCAGAGGATGAGACGGAAGTTTGACCAGTCTCGCGCACTTCCCTGTATAGACATGTTGTAATAGCGACGAGACCGCCGTACGTGTACGAGATAGATTTACTTTTCATAGACTCTTGCAACGAACTATAAACCAATATTCAATACCCATTTTCATTGTCTAGTGGTGAACACACCCTTATTCTCATAGGCTTCAGATCATGTAAACCGGCATGGCCAGCCGAGTCCGCTCCGGATGCAGCTCGGTGCCGGTGTGAACGGCCGGCTGCAGGAGTGGGTCACGAATGGACCGTGCACGGCGCAATGGGAATTGCCTTACCTCAGGCGCGCTTCCCTAACCTTGATTCTGAACTTGCGTCCTCAATAACGAACCGCCAAAATGAGCAGACCAGGACTATCATTCGGACTAAACCTTTCCAAAAAGCCCGGCGCGTCTAAGCCGGCTCCGCAAAAACGGAAAACAGCATTCGGCGGCGGCGACGACTCAGACGACGATGCGACGAACAAACCGAACAAAGCCGAGACGCTCGACGAGCTGGGCGGCTTCGACCTTCCATCCTCGACCTCGAGACCAGAAAACGGCAGAAAATCCAAGACGAAGAATCCCTTGCCGCCGGCGCATCCGCCGGCAGGAAAAGCGAAGAAGCAGGAAAGCGCGATGTTTGGCGACCTCTCGAGCACCCTCGCGTCCCGCAAACACGCCGAGAAGGCGGAGGAGCTAGACCCCAGCGTGTACGACTACGACGGGGTGTACGAATCGTTCAAGCAGGCGAAGAAGGAGACGAAGGAGGACGTGGAGAGGAAGCCCAAGTACATGAGCAGCCTGCTGGCGGCGGCGTCGGTGCGGAAGCGGGATGCGCTGATTGCGGAGGAGAAGAAGATTGCAAGGGAGCGCGAGGCGGAGGGGGAGGAGTACGCCGACAAGGAGAAGTTCGTCACGGAGGCGTACAAGAAGCAGCAGGAGGAGAACAGGCGGATTGAGGAAGAGGAGAAGAGGCGAGAGGAGGAGGAGGCGAAGAAGAACAAGACGGGAGGCATGAGCGCGTTCTACAAGAACATGCTAAACAAGGGCGAGGAGAGACATGCCGAGGTCCTCAAGGCTGCGGAGGAAAAGGCCAAGGCAGGTCCTGCCACGGCCGAGAAGGAGGAGGAGGATGGGCCCAAGGAGAAGACCGAGGCCGACATGGCGCGGGAGATTAACGAGAAGGGAGGCTCGGTTGCCGTCAACGAGGAGGGGCAGGTCGTGGACAAGCGGCAGCTGCTCCGGGGCGGCCTCAACGGCGCGAAGAAGGAGGCCCAGGTCAGGCAGGAGGCGGCGCGACCGCGGGAAGCTAGACCGGACCGCGGGAGCGGGTCGGGCTTCGTCGGCTCCGGGGGCAAGGGCGCGATGCGCGAGCGGCAGACGCGGATGATGGAGGCGCAGTTGGAGGCGGCGCTCAAGAGGTCACGGGAGGAAGAGGAGAAGGAGAAGGAAAAGGTGGAGAGGGCCACCAAGACGAGGAAGACAGACGGGGAGATTCAAGCGCAAAGGAGCGTTACCTTGCGAGAAAGCGGGAGGCGGAGGAGGCGAAGGCGAAGGGGCTGGCGGAGCAGTAGATGTCCAACGACCAAGATCAAAGATACCCCCCGAGAACAAAGCTTTCTCTTATTTCCCTTTATATCTACGGGAAAACAGGTCATAAGAGTGGACCATGCTTCTTCCTTTCTATTGCCTCTGTTGTACACGGCGTAGCCTTGATGCAGAGCCTTTGATGGAAAATCCTTTATGCAAGAGTTTTTGCCCTTATATGCGCCCCAAGCTGATGCTTCCTTTGGGCTTGTTGGTGCCCTGCTTTGCGATTCGTGGTCGTATAGTGATAGTACATTCATAAACATCCAGCCCCTTCCGTTCACTCCTGCCGATTTATCTGTGGGTGGATCACAGCAGAGACTGGTTGCCAGACTCCTGCTTTATCCTGTTGATGTAGGCAGTGTTGACCTGGTTCCATGCCGCCATGTACTTCTCCATGCATTGGGTCATGCATGTAGTCTCGCCGCTGGAGAGGGAGGTGCCGGGCTTGGGAACGCACTTCTCGAAGCAGTTCTCTTGGAGCTTCTGTTGAAGACATTGCCTATCAGTATTTGATTTGTCGGTGGTTGACGTCCATTTCGAGGGTTCTGACTTACGTCAATGAGAACGCGGGCGTTAGCCAGGTTGGCCTCTTGGAGGACCTGCTTCATGACAGCCTGCTTGACCGACGTGGAATCCATTGCGACTGTTGGTGGTGGGCGAAATTGGAGCAGTTCTTTTCCTATGACGAACGCGCTGGGCTGAACGGCATTGACACTACAAAAAAGTTGGAAGGCAAGTTGCGATGCGAGGCTGTTGTGGCTGAGGCACCACTCAAAGCACCTGAGGCTCTAGGCCCCAGCCACAGACTCACTTATTGGGTGACAGGGGCTCCTGAAGACCGCCCGACCCGCCAATTAGCAGCTAAAGCGCACTGCTGTTGGTGGTTGCAAAGGTCACTCTTGGGAGGCACCTTCCCCCCTGGAATCTTCCTTAGTGCCTTCAGACAGGGGTAGTAGCTCTCCAAAACGTGCTGACCCCAGGAATCAGGATCCATCGGCCAAAAAAAGAGGACAGCTAACGGCTGGGAAGAACACACGAGCAAAACCCACCACCATTCGTGTGCCGAACGACGTCTTTTTGTCGCTGGACCGACCTTGCGGCTACTTCACCTCCCACCCTCAACCCGGCGGCCCTCCTTTCTGTTCCCACGCGCGCGCGACGACAGTTTCCCTCTTTTCCGTTTCTCCCCCGGTTTCTTCCCTCTGTTTCGATCCGGCACCTCACTCAACATGTGGTTCAAGCCATCCGTGTCGGCCCTGTGGCTGGCCGCAATGGCCTGGGGTGCCGCGAAGGCGGACGATGGCGAGGTTAAGAGCATCGCGGTAAGTCGTCTACTTCCGAGCGCAGCAATTGCGCAACTTGCCCAAAGTTGCAGAAGATGACGAGAACTGACTTTTTTGTGTTGCAGCTCCGAACGCACTCCCTGAACCAGGTTCGCGATTCCCGCATCCACATGCCATCCCCCTAACCTGCGATATACTAAGACCTTTCTTTACAATGTAGCCCTACCTCGATTCCGACATGGCGAGTAGATGGTACGACTTTGGAGGAGACACTATTATTCGAACAGACTCGTATGTCGCATCCCGCCCATAACACAAGGAAAAGGAAAAGGGGGAGAAAGGAAGAGAAAAAAGAGAGAGGCTAAACAAAGGGGTTACCACAGCTACATCCGCTTAACGTCCGACCGCCCGTCGCAAACGGGCTGGCTCTTTAGCAGAGTGCCCCTGACCGCGACCAACTGGGAGATTGAAGTCGAGTTCAAGATTCACGGCAAGAACCAGCTCTACGGCGACGGCTTCGCCATGTGGGTGACCAAGTCCCGCGGCACCCAGGGTACCGTCTTCGGCAGCCCGGACAACTTTGAGGGTCTCGGCATCTTCTTCGACACGTACAAGAACAACCGCCCCGGCACCGTGTTCCCCTATGTCATGGCCATGTTCGGCGACGGCAAGACGGCCTACGACAAGGACAACGACGGCAAGGGCACCGAGCTCGCGGGCTGCTCGACGCGCGGCATCCGCCACGCCAGCGTGCCGACCAAGGCTAAGGTGACGTACTTCCAGGACAAGCAGCTCAAGCTCGAGCTGCAGTACAAGTCCGAGGGCGACTGGACGCTGTGCTTCGAGACGGAGAGCCCGCCCGCCATCCCGCAGATCGCGTACCTCGGCTTCAGCGCCGAGACGGGCGAGCTGAGCGACAACCACGACATCATCTCGATCCAGGCCAAGAACCTCTACACGACGCAGACGGGCAAGGGGTCCAGCAAGACAACGCCGGGCAGCGGCAAGGGTAAGAAGGGCTCCGGATCTGTCAAGCAGCCCAAGGAGGGCGGCAGCTGGACGTGGTTCTTCCTCAAGGTCTTCCTCTTCTTTGGTCTCGTCGGCGGTGGCTACGTTGGCTACACTGCCTGGAGGGCGAAGAACGACAAGAGACACCGCTTTTAAAAGAAGAGCGAGAGGTGTGTGACGATGGATTTGGAAGTTTATTTATTTATTTTTCAAGTCAAGAGGTTGTCTCTGGGGGCAACAGAATGATGAAGAGGAAAAAAGACGGACGAAAGGAGGGGGGGCGGCGAGTTTGGTTGGATTAGGAGAGATGACCGTACATACCAACGACACTCACACATTGCATGGGTAGGTCAAACAAACCAAAAACCGAGATTCAAGGCTGTGTTTTTTCCCCCCTAACAAAACCCCCCTTCGCTCACTCATGTTTCTTATGATACTCGGTCTGAGATGAATCAAGTGTGTTTATACGATGGTTGTCTGGGAGATGTGTGTGTGAGAGAGAGAGAGAGAGAGCGAGTGAGAGAAGACAAGTGTGTCGTCGCAAAAGTTCCGTGCCAACAACAACGTTAGGATCGGGTGGCTCAGGTATGCAGCTCGGCCGTCGGTAATCCGCCCGAGATTGGTTCCAGATCCGAATCTTGAGAACATGATGACTTATTGATTTTGGTAGATACGCTTCGAGGCTAGAGGGAATTTGGCAAAAGCTACGGGATAACAACCTCTCTGGCACGGCTACTTGGCACGTTTAAAATTTATACGGTCAAAGGTGCTATGCCGGTGTAATGCAGGACTGGTCGGATGAATTGGGATGGCCGGGAAGGATCGTCTGTTCTGTCGGTTTCTCACGTTCACAAGGGCAGGGCACTCGATATCGGTTATAGAAATGTACACCGATGATTATCGGCGTTTATAGCAAGATTACCGACGGCCAAAGCGCTTGGAGCAAGGCGATTGAAGCAATTCTATGATGCTGCAACGCGGGCAGGCTTTTGTAGACGGGATGATATGGTGGCTTCGGCTTATCGTTATCCTGATAGGACACCGTTATGTGGCTCATGCCGGTGGGAAGCTCCCGCCACACATGTCGGCCACAGCCCGTCGCTCTCGGCATATCCAAAGAAAGACTGGACAAGCGACAACCGAGATAGTCAGGGCAGGCCATGGCCGGGGTGTATTCGGATACTTGGTTCCCCATTGCTGGGATCGGCTTGTTGGGATCTTGGAACCAGACAACGACCCCGGTTTCAACATGCTGCTTGCAGTCAAGAGGTTACGGCGGAATCAGGATCGAGACGGGGGGAAGTGAGGAATCGGTGCCCGGATGACAGCCGTTCCCGGCGGCGCATGTCAGTCTCGGGAATTTCCAGCTGTGTTGGGCGGCAACTGCCAGGGACCATCGGACGAGTTTTTTCCTTTGGCCTGCTCATTACTGGGGGGAACTTGGAGGTCGATCCGGGTCTCCGGGACTGGACTGTCAGCAGCAAGGGCCGGGAGGAGAAAAGCATCCTCTTTGGGTGTGTGGAATTCTGATGCCTCCTGTCTCCGCGGGCGTCTTGTCGCTTGCTGTTGGGAGGGCGAGCGTCTCATTATGTCTCACTGGGGGGAAAGCAGTGGCTGGGTGACAGGACTGCAGTCTGCGGGGAGGGTCAAATACTTGATTTGCTCGCACAAGCTTGCGGACAGCTCAAAGCTCAGGTTGGTTAAGGTTTCGGTAGAGCAAGACGGTAGCGGCGGCGAGAATGGCGAGACTTTGCAAGAATGGGCCATCATCGATGGAATGAGGGGCTCAATGGGGGTGGTGGACGATCGCTGACAAGTGCGGATGGGAAGAGGACGGCGAGTGACGGGAACGTGAAAGGGTATCGTCCAAGACACTCTGGGCGTAGCGTGATGGTCGCAGTTGGAGGATTGGTGGTGGTGGTGGTGGTTGAAGTGACAGGAGGGGAGGTTAGAGGCGAGGTTGCAGCGGGGTACGTATCTTTTCGTGGAGGTCTGAGGTGGGTGAGCTGAGCTGAGGAGGGGTCGTCGGGTTGAAGCAAGTGCAAGTGCAAGCAAGCAGCGAAAGTGCAGGAGCCATGTCCTGACGTCTCCTTCCCACTTCTTTTCAGGTAAGTTGGGGGAGCAGGGCACCTTAGTGGGCGAGGGCCCTTGACTTAGCTGTGTCCCTCAGGCGAGGTAAGGTACCTTACCTCCCATCCCAGTGCTTCCACAATGAGGGGTCATGTCCATGATCTTGCAGCTTGGCCGGTGGTTCACGTGTAGTGCTTGCGCATTCATTGATCAAACGCGAATTGTATAGGCAAGCAGCTCCCACATTGACGGAGTAGCAGAAAACAGCAATTGATATCCGGGGCAAGGTGAACTTCGAGTCAATCATCGAGGGCCCGGCCAGGTCACGCAGGTCGGAAATGTATCTGGCGCTGCAACTGTGACCCGTCAAGATTCAGGTCAGGTTACTTGGCTGCCCCTACCCCACCTTTGCTGGGCTGGCTACCACCACCTCGGCCTCATGGCGAAGCTAACGTACCTAAGGTAAAGGTACTTACTTACTTACCTACCTACTGACCTATCTACCTTACCTTACCTTACCTACGTAGCTAACAGAGAGCAGCCGTGGGTTGAAAGTGCTGGGTATGATGGCAACCGTAGAAGCCAGACTCAGGGTACCTCAATTGAACCGTCCTCGGTATGCCCAATTGGCAATTTCACTTCTCTTTCTGTCCAAAGGCATCCAGGGTAAGGAATTCGTACCTTGGATGCTGCTAGGAAAGTAGCTACGCCGTTCCCGTCTAAACGCGGACGTCGACCCGCGAGTCTGAACCATCACTACAAAGTACCTCTTCCGCCACGCCTGCATCCACACGCACGCCCTCTCGCCCTGCACCAACAGCAAGCATCCATCCATACCTTATCCACCACCTCATTCCCTCCTTCACGCCTTCCCTAGCTCTCCCGCAGCCGCCTTAGCAGCCCAGCACGACTTCCTACATCATCATCATCGGCCTCGACCTCCCTCTCCTGCTACTGGTCAAGCTTTCTTTCTTTCCTTCTCCTCCCCTCTCCTCTCGTCTCCTTCTGCACCAACTTCCGACATCTTCTACAACCCAGCTTCGCCATCATCAACTCCGTGTCATCTATACAATCAATTGATGGCAACAGCTGTCACTTAATCTTTGGTCCCATCTTGTCCCCAGTTATCGGTGCGCGCAACGACTCAGTCACCGTCCCGGCGCCTCCTACCTTAATTACTCCGCCCACCATCCTTCATCCCCGCCATACAGAAGGAGGGAAGAGATCCCGTTGCTCCTGTTGGCCCGGCCCAGAGATCCCAGCAGACGCCAGACGAATTCGCAGACGCAGCAGTCGCAAACGCAACAGCCGAATCTGACGCCTCACACTGAGAGCTGCCTCGTCATTCGAGCCATCTGTCGCTTCCGACTGAGAGAGAAAAGAAACCAAGACAGAATCCCACCTTGCCGTCCTGTCCTTGCATTCATTCCACTGGAGCATCCCCATACCAGAGAGACTGAGAAGACCGGCCCCCTCTCAAAGGACCGCGACCAAACTCATCATCTGTTCGTTTCCCCCTCCTCCACCTACCTACCTAGCTTCGTCTTGCCCAAAATCTCCCCTCTTCCTTTATTGTCGCGCTCTCACGCTCACATTTACTTTGCTCCTGGAGCCGCGTGCCGAGTATCAACCAACCCTTTGACCTTGCAACCTGTTGCTCATTGGTTACATTCGCTACCTGCGCCGTAAACTTACACCATTCTTCTGCCCAGCCTCCAAGAAATAGAAGCTCCCGCTTGCTCCGCCCTAGGTTCCCGTTGCAATCCCTAATTGCAATTACTGCCAACTGGCCGGTTCCCTACCTTTAGGTACTTCGCGTTGCTGCCGCTGCCACTGCCACTGCCGCCGGACCTGGACTGCCGCTTCTTGTAATACCGCACTCTCGCAAACTTGCAACTCTGTACGTTCCCATCTGTCCCTTCCCTCCCGCCAAAGAATGCGCCGACTTAGGCCTCATTGTTCCTAACGACAACATTGCCAGCGTAGCCCGGCTTTCGGCTTGCCCTCTTGAGTAATCGCAACTGACGCCCGCGGCCCCCCCCCCGCGCCTCTTTCGGTCCATTCGCCGCTGCTCACCCAACAACCCAACCGGGCTGTCCCTTGAATCGACGAATCACTTTGCGACCGTTCCTCCCCCATACCCATCTTGCAAACGTCGTGGGCCCCGACACCTGCGCCTGCGCATTCCCGCCGTTTCTCCAAGGGGCAAGCAGCCCTTCTCACCTCTCCGACCTCCCCATGCCTACCCTCGGCTTTCTCAAGAAAAAACGGACGAGGGAGGGCAATCAAGACTCTCAGGGCGCCAGCTTACCCACCAGCCCAGTGACGCCTACTTCTTCTAAGCCCTTCGACAGTTCCATCTCGACCACCCTTTCCTCTCTGTCCTCCAACGGCCGGGGACAGAAGCAGGAGGATTCGGCCTCTTTCGAGGCTGCAAAACACCAGCAGATGTATCCCGTCACCGTTCATCCGCCTAATCAATCGGCACCCCACCAGCCTCACTACAACAACAACAACAACCAAGCCGACCAGCAGAACCTCCCGAGCATCAGTAACCTCATCAACCCGCCCCAGCATGACGGTGCCGCCAACAACGGCCAATTCCTAGCGCAACCGCAAGCCCCTCAACCCAATCCCAGCCCCGGTACCGATCCCTCGCGCCTCCAACAGCAGCAGCAACAGTCGATGCTACACACTCCTCAGCAGCAGCAAAGCATGCAGCAGCAGCAGCAGCAGCAACAGCAGCAAGCAGCTGCAGACGCGGTCCGACAGACCAAGGGGAAATACACGCTGCAAGACTTTGATATCCTGCGGACGCTTGGAACGGGTAGTTTCGGCAGAGTTCATCTTGTGCAATCCAAGCACAACCAGCGCTTCTATGCCGTCAAGGTGTTGAAGAAGGCGCAGGTCGTCAAGATGAAGCAGGTTGAACATACCAACGACGAGAGGCGCATGCTGGGCGAGGTCAAGCACCCATTTTTGATCACGTTATGGGGCACGTTTCAGGATTCCAAGAACCTGTACATGGTGATGGACTTTGTCGAAGGTGGTGAACTTTTCTCGCTGCTGAGGAAATCGGGGGTATGTGAAGTTCAAAAGAAACCATGTCGTCCGTGACTGAGCTAACGCGATTTCTCAGCGATTCCCGAACCCCGTTGCGAAATTCTACGCCGCCGAAGTCACGTTAGCGCTCGAGTATTTGCACTCGAGAAACATCATCTATAGAGATCTCAAGCCCGAGAACTTGCTGCTCGACCGGCATGGACACCTTAAGATAACAGATTTTGGTTTCGCCAAGAGAGTGCCAGACAAGACATGGACGCTTTGCGGTACGCCAGACTACCTGGCTCCCGAAGTTGTCTCGAACAAGGGCTACAACAAATCCGTGGATTGGTAAGTTTTTTGTTTTGATTTTTGTGGCCGGCGGGCAGAGTCATTTTCACATGCTGATCCTGGCATAGGTGGTCTCTTGGTATTTTGATATACGAGATGTTGTGCGGGTACACACCGTTTTGGGACAGCGGGTCGCCAATGAAGATCTACGAAAACATCCTCAAGGGCAAGGTGAAATACCCGGCCTATATCAACCCCGACGCGCAGGACTTGTTGGAGAAGCTTATCACGGCCGATCTCACCAAGCGGTTGGGTAACCTGTACGGCGGTCCTGGCGATGTGAAAAACCACCCCTGGTTCACCGAGGTTACGTGGGACAGGCTCGCGCGCAAGGACATTGACGCGCCGTACACGCCCCCGGTCAAGGCCGGCGCGGGCGACGCGAGCCAGTTTGACCGGTACCCTGAGGATCCCGAACGCTACGGCAATAGCGGGCATGACGAGTGGGTTTCTCTGTCGCGAACGATCCGGGGTTCTGCTAACGTGTGGTTTCAGATATGGCCATCTATTCACCGACTTCTAATGTGTCTCTTGGATCAGATTCGACCTAGTGATGTGAACGTGTATGCATGTTCCGGTCTGGGAGTAGCGTTTGAAGAGTATAAGGCGCTTGACAGACGCTGGGGGTCTCATAAATCATGTCTGCACTGTTTTGGGCGCCTGGTTGGTGGTTTGGAAAATGGAAGGGATAGCAATGACGGGGGTCGGTTGGAGGCTTCAAAGGACCTGGAAGATGGAAAAGTGCAACAAGACGAGACTCGTCGCCGTATTATTTGGATACATCAATACCTAACAGCGATTATCTTCCACATCTTGTTTGGTGGACTTGGACGAGGTCTAGACCTTTTATCCAGGTTGCGGGATCAGACCACTGCAGGAACAGGTCCAGATTGGTTAGCCACGGCATTTGGTTACCATAATTTACTAACCGCAAAGCAACACACTGTGATGACGGACATGGGATACGTGCGTGCTGAACTGCGTCTCTGCGCGTCTCTCTCGTGCTCCGGGTTGGATTCTGGACGTCCCAGCTCCAATTCACCGCACTAGAGGGGACACACCCCCACGCAACCGTGAGCCAAGCGTCCAAACAAGCTCCAATGGGTTCTTATCCGGGCCTATTAATGCAGAGGGAGCAGCGGTTCGTTCTGGCGGTGACAGGGTGGAGTGCGGGGATTGTGGCCAGGGCTGCGGGACGGTGTCCATGAGGGAGGCTACAAGCTTTTCGTAGGCGACATTGAGAGCCCGCCGAAATCCCCTGCGGAGGCCGCTGTGGAAAGGCGACGTCCAGTGAGCGAAGGCGCTGTGGGTGGTGTTCCCGGCCAATTGGCAGGGGGGCTTCGAGGTGCAGATTGCATTGGATCCATGGATGATGGACGATGGACCGGACTGGACCCGTTCCCCCGACCGCTTGTGCTGCAGACATGGCGGAAAGTCACGGGGCTGGGCGCGGCTTATGAAAGGAGTCCGTCTGGAGCCATGATGGACGACGACCTGCAGGAACCTACAAAACTCTTTTCCCCTTGACTCCTTTGGCGTAGCCTTGGTTTTGTTTTATTGGCTTTCCTGTTCGTCTCTTTGAGGGATTGGTGAGTTTGTTTTGAACGGCCAATCGAGAGAGAGGAATCGAAGGTTCAAGATGGACGACTACATGTTCCGCGAGCATGTCAGCAAGTGCCGCCAAGTCAGCGAGGCGACGCACTATGTTGAGATACTCAATTATTCGGTAAGACCAAGGCTCTCTAGTCTGGGAGAAATCTGACGATGAGACTGGAGAGACGTCGCGTGTGTTGAGACTGAGCCAATTGAACAGGATCCGTTTTACGACTCGTGCGAGGAGCATCCTCTTACAATGGATGAGTTTGACAACTTCCTGTATCGACGGGTAAGTAGTGCACCGGACCCAGTTACAAGACTGTCCGGAACGCGTGATGAGCGCCGAGTTGGGCTGACGCTGTGTTTGTTTCAGGGCGCATTCGAGCCTCCGAAGGTGAAGGAGGGAGTCGAGTTGATGAGTGGCGTTCGTTTAGTGTTGGCAACTCTCTCAATTGAGACTTGAGGGGGTAAGAGAGACTGACTTTGGAATAGACTTCAGAAGAACGCCAAGCACAAAGACACTTTCACCCCTCACACAATTTCGTTCACGGCCGACGCTTACGAGTCCATGGTAAGAGCCATGAGGCTGCCCTACAGGGCGATTGAGGGGACCAGCGTCGTCGGTCCCTTTTTCTGGTCCGCCTACGACCAGGAAGACGACGACCCGACGCTTCGTGAGTTTTTTTCTTTCTTTCTTCTTCTTTTTCTCCCCTCATTGCATCCTTTCTCCCACGGCTTACTGACGTTTTTAAAACCAAAGAAATCATCTTTCGCAAGTCCGACGTGCGAAAGAAGGGCAAAACCCGAGGATGGGAGATCATGCTGTCGCACCGTTTCAAGACGGGCATCACGTCGGGGTATGTCAAGGGCACCCCGAGCTCCGACATTGTGGCTGCCATCCGCCACCTCAGCTTTTGCGCGAAGCAAGTCGGCCACCCGATGCTGCTCCCCGTCATCATCCTCTCCCACGACCTGTCGTCGCAGAATGACCAGAAGCAGCGCGACGCGCGGGACTGGCTGCGCAGACTGGAGCATGCCGTCAGCATGCGCAACGAGATCGAGGACGAGGAGGGGTACGTGAGCAAGGATGGGTATCTTGAGGTCGACGCCATCAGCCGGGACCTGGTCGAGTGCCACAGCCAGGTCTTGTGGAAGCGGCCGCAGGCGTATCGGGAGGTCGTGAAGGAGCTCGAGGCTGCGATGGCGCTTTTCAAGCACAAGGTGCCGATGGACAAGTTCACGGTCGAGCTGCATAAGTTGCACCGTAGCATGAACGCCCGGCTAGACTTTTACAAGATCAAGTTAAAGGGCATCGAGAATTACCAGGCGACCACGTTGGAGAGACTCCATATCCAGCGAAGTGCGGTACGTATTCTACCTCCCTAGAGAGCGGGCAAGATGTGCTGACTCGGGGGGACAGCTGTACAACTTGCTCTCCCAGCGAGAGTCAAAGATTCAGTTCCAGATGGCTGGCGAGCAGAGGCGGCTGGCGCACGCGAGCAAGAGGGACAGCACGGCGATGAAGACGATCTCGCTGCTCGGTGCGGTGTTCCTGCCGGGCACCTTCCTGGCCTCGGTCTTTAGCATGACGTTCTTTGATTTCGCCAAAGACGCCGATCCCGTCATCTCTAAATCGCTCTGGGTCTACTTTGCAATCACGATACCCCTGACCGTCGTCATCGTCGTCGGATGGATCATGTTCGACCGTCGACGGGAAGGCAAGTTTGCGGTCGAGGACGCCGACCTGGAGAAGAATATCGAGCACATGGAGGCGGACATCATGGCCATGATGAGGAAGCGGACGATGAGCAAGGCCAACACGTGGACGTCAGTAACATCGCCAATCCGGCCGTGAGAGGTGTTTCTGGGGAGAGAAGTTGACTGGAGAATAGGAAGCAGAAGCAGTAGGAAGTGAGACGAGAAGCGGCGGCGGCGGAATAGCTGCGGATAAGGGAGACTCCAAGGAAGATGGAGACAAAGAGCCCATTTAGACCAGGATGGGGATCACACAGGCATTCATTGCCATGTAATGGGTGAGTTTCTTGGTACGATTACGTTAACATTCAGAGGCGAGGGGGCTTGTGGAGGATGGATATGTACATACTGTCACTATCACGCCTTACGAACTGACGACATTTATGAGCGATACATTACGAATAAACGACATTCGATATAGCATCTGGTGACATAAATAAACCAAATGGAGGGCAAGAGAGAGCCGGGATGAAGGCGAGCTGAGCATGAGTTTGGCCCACACGCGACGGGTGCGGCCCGTTCCTCGTACTTTGCGAGTTCATGCTCATGCTCGGGACATGTTCCGGGACCTTGGCGCCATTTCGACATCGGACCAAAGTGAACGAGTCAATTGCCTACCTATTGTATCATGATCACAATAACTCATCACCAAAAAACCAATCGTCTTTCACATACAACGACCTGTGGTCCGAGAGGTGCCAGAGGTTTCAGGCGCAAGGATGCCAGACCGACATTCCGGCACTAAAATGAGGGGTAAAGGAAGGGGTTTGGCGGGGTCGTGGGTTCCATCGTGCGTGTCCAGGTCGTTGCTATCGATAAGGGGCTTCGCTATTAATATCGCCCCCAAAAGACAAAGCCCAGCTGAGATGGAAGCTAGAGCCCAGCGGTCTGGGCTGGACCGGGGGCCTGTTACCGCTAAAGATCGGCTAGGCCAGAACCCTGTGACGCCATTACCACACGTCGTGACCCCGACAGCTCAGGGGAGGGGGGGCAGCAGCAGCATCACCAGGGGACATTTCACAGGAGGAACCACTCAGCTTCGACCCTTCCCTCTGTGCACCCTTGCCGCCCAGCTGAGCACCTTCTGGATCGTCGCTCGGTTGCAATTTGTGCACTACGAAAGGAGCGGGTCGGGAAACAAGATTCCTCTGTCCTCTTCTCACACGTATCGCTGCTTGGCGGGTTGACGTACTGCCACATGTTATTAAAAAAAAAAAAAAACCGGGCTCGGGTTCAAACAAAACAAGACGATCTCTTTTTTGACGTCGACCACGCGGCTCAACCACGCTTACTGGTTGACTGACACCAGCATACGAGACGCGTCCTGTATCCCATAGCCTACTTGCATCATCTGGCGTCTCACTTGCCTGCGATACTCATTCTCTCCCTAGACCCTACAACATATTTCACTCATCATCGCCAATCTCACCGCCCTTTTGCTCCTTCAACATCGACACTAGCCATGGCGGACGCAGCAGCAGCAACCGCAACCGCAACCCAACCGACGGTGACCCCGACGGCGACGGGCACCTCCACGCCCGAGGCAGGCGGCGGCGCCAGCGAACATCACCGCACTGTCAAGTCACTCAACGAGTCTGTCCTACCTCACCTCACCAAGATCTTCAACGTCCACGCCAGCAAGGACGATCAGAAATGGCACAAGGAGCAGATCGTATCCTTTGTCAAGAACGTCCAAGCCGACGAGGAAGCCCTTGAGCATCTCAAGGCGATCGAGGGCGTCTCGGACCAGGAGCTGGATTTCAACGGTTTCTTGGGCTACATGACCTCTTCCCACTCCGCCATCACACGCCCTGCTGCAGAGACGGACCTGACGTACCCCCTGTCGAGCTACTTCATCAGCTCCAGCCATAACACATATCTTACCGGAAACCAACTGTACAGTGAATCGAGCACGCATGCCTACAAGAACGTGTTGCAGAGAGGATGCCGATGCATAGAGATTGACGTCTGGGACGGCGACGATTCCGACAACGAGGATGGCACTTCGGTCAGCAGCAGCGATGAGGAGGTTGCTGCCGGGACCAAGGTGAAGAAGAGCCGGCTGTCGAGGCTCAAGGATAAGATGCCGAGTTCGCTGTCCAGCAGACTTGAGAAGACGTCCCTGGGGAAGAAGATGGATGAGAGGATCGAGAAGAAGGAGGGCACCAGCCCGCCTGCGACGACGACGACGGCGTCGACCGCGGCGACCGCGGCGACGACTGCGACGAAGACTCAAGCAGCGGATGCAACGACTACGACAAGCCCGCCCGCTGAAGGGCAGGAGGTTGAGTTGGTGAAGACACCGTCGCCCAGGCCGTACGGCATCGAGCCTCAAGTGTTCCACGGGTACACACTCACCAAGGAGGTCCCCTTCCGCCACGTCTGCGAGACCATTCGCGACTATGGCTTTTACGCGTCGAACACGCCCCTGATTGTCAGCCTGGAGGTTCACTGTAGCACACAACAACAGGAGGTCATGGTGAAGATTATGCAGGACTGCTGGGCGGACATGTTGATACCAACACCTGACGTCGACGCTGCAGAACTCCCGCGACCGGCGGACCTAAAGGGCAAGATCTTGGTGAAGGTGAAGTACGCACCGCCGACGGGCGACGCTGTGGAATCAGATGAGAATGACGACGCGGCAGCTGGTGAAGCCACTCACCAGAAGGCTGCCGCCGCGAACAAGAAGAAACCCAAGATTATTCAGGCGCTGAGCAAGCTCGGCATCTACACACGGGGCGTCTCATTCAAGTCACTCACGCAGCCTGAGGCGTCGATGCCGACGCACATCTTCTCGCTGTCGGAGAAGGGCGTTATGGAGGTCCACGAGAAGCAGCCCGAGATTCTGTTCCACCACAACAGGCACTACCTGATGAGGGCTTATCCTTCTGGCCTGCGCATCGGGTCCTCCAACCTAGATGCTCCTGTCTTTTGGCGCAGGGGCATCCAGATTGTTGCGCTCAACTGGCAGAATTGGGACGAGGGGATGATGCTCAACGAGGCCATGTTTGCCGGCACGTCTGGTTATGTTTTGAAGCCCGAGGGTAAGTGTCCTCTTGTCTAGTAGCGTGGTTTTATGCTAATGATGAGAACAGGCTACCGGTGCATCAAGGCCGGCTCACCACCACCTGCCCCCGACGCAGCCAAAGACGTGCCGCAGATCGCATACAAGACCCTAGATCTCCAAATTGATGTCCTAGCAGCTCAAAACCTCCCTCTGCCTCCTGGCGACACCAAGGTCTCTGGTTTCAAGCCCTACGTCAAGGTCGAGATTCACGTTGAATCCCCCGAGGAACGCCTGCCCGGAGCGCACATTAAGAACGATGGCCACGAGCAGGAGGGCGAGTACAAGGCCAAGACCAAGTCTAACAGGGGCATCGACCCCGACTTCAAGGGCGAAGAGCTCAAGTTCACGGGCGTGCCAGGCGTCGTGGAGGAGTTGACGTTTGTGAGGTTCACCGTTAGAGACGACGAGATCGGACGGGACGGGTTGGCTGCGTGGGCGGCCGTGAGACTTGACCGGCTGAGGAGCGGATTCCGCTTCGTCCATCTCATGGACTGTGATGGCAAATTGACGGAGAGTGTGATCCTGGTGAGGATCAACAAGAAGGTGTACTGACTTGAGTCATTATCGGTTTGAGTATCATTCAGGGGTAGTCTTTAGCGTAGCATGCAGCGTTAAAATCATATTTTCCTCCTCGTAAGGTCTCTGAATTCGACCAACGGAGGACTGTCACATGGTACCAATAAACCGGTCTGATCTATCTAAATGGAGCATCATCAGCTAATCTTGTTGCTGGTGACATAGCACATGGCTAATAGTAAGCTCATAGACAGCGGTTAAAACCTCCTTACGCCAGTCGATCTTGATCGACCTACGGCGTTGGTGGAGTGTCGAACTTGGTCGATTTACCACCGATGGGTCTTGACATCTCCAACCATTATCCCACACGCTTCCATGGGCGGCCGAACGTGACGGTACCTCTGCTGCGCGCTCAACAGCTACGGCTTGTTTCGAAGCCCAGGTAGTCGTCATTCGCAATCCGTACCAGCTGTTAATGTGCCACCGCCACCGTCGAACGCGCTCTCGCGGCCATCACCGCGGGCACCTCACTTCATTCAGCCTGATAAGGCCGGAGGCCTAGAGTGCTTCGAAATGGTCCTCCCACCGCATCGGGCCTCGGAAGTGGCCAAGAACCCGCCAGCAGTGGCGGGAGCCATCTTGAATGTATCGCCACTTCCCCAAGGCCGTCAGGAGCGCCGCGCCACGAAAGGACCAGCTCGTTGGGCCCTTTGCTCAAGCTTCTTCACCGTCAGCGGCCCAGGACCGGTTTGATTCCAAATATTCACTGGGGAATTTTCTACCCCCCAAACCCTTGACGCTTCTTCAAGTCTGCCCAAAGATAACGCTGCGAGGCCACGCGAGCCACTCTTCCCACCCGGGGCCGAGGTGGTCCCCCACCGCCGTGAGCAGCTGCGCGCCGGCCGCGCCAATCTGCCACATGTCCCGCGCAAAGTGGAGGATGACGGCGTGGTAACCCAGAACGGCGACGGCCTCGGCCCGGCGGCCGCTCAGCATGGCGACGAACTCCTCCGGCACGAGGAACGCCCACGTGAAGATCATCTGCACCATGCGCTGCTGGCCGGGGACGCTGCCGCGGTCCTCCCAGCTGTCGAAGGACACCTGGATCAGCTCCGCGGCGCGCCTGCACGCCGCGGCGGACGTGGAGTCGAGGGTGGTCGCCGAGGAGATGAGGTCCTGCAGGCCGTCGCAGGCGTGGCCCTCCCCGATAAGGTTCTGCAGGCCCGGGCCCCACGCCAGGAAGGGGCGCAGCTCGGAGCTCTCGAGGGCGTTGCGGGCGCTGCGGATGACGTGGGCGCCGCGCTGGCGGAGGCGGGCGAAGTTGAGGTAGCTGTCGAGGAAGGCGTCGAGACCGGCGGCGGCGGGGGTGGCGAGGGCGTCGATGCAGAGGTGGCGGCCGAGGAGGGAGGTGAACATGGTGATGGGCACGCAGTTGGAGTCGTCAATGTCGAAGCTGCTCGTCGTGTTGGAGTTGAAGAGGGAGATGGCCTCCATCTGCAGCTGGACGGCCTGCTCCGTGTAGTACTGTTTCCTGTCGGGCCTGGCGCGGGAGAGGTACAGCGCCGAGACGGAGAGGATCTCGTGCATGAGATAGGGGGCGTCGATGCCTGCCCTCAGCGTGATCCGGCCGCCCCACTCGCGGAGATGCTCGTCGAGCTCCGGGATGATGAGCTCGAGCTTGAAGGTGAGGAGGAGCTCCATGTGGTCCATGTTGACCTGCGGCCCGGAGCGAACGACGGAGGGGTCCGGGTACGCGAGGGGCGACACGCCTTGCTGCTGCTGCTGCTGCCCCGGCGTCCCGGACGAGGAGCCCTGGCATCGTTGTTGCCGCCATCGGCAAAGGGAGAGCATCCGGCGGTATTGGACGGCGTACTCGGTCCCGACTGCAGAGTTTCGGGACCACCCTCGGCGCCGATCCCGAATGCTACCGCGGGGGCTGCTGCCGGCACCACTGCCGGGGGCGGCGTCCTGTACACGCATTCCCGCTCTATGATGGTGCAGTTTTTACACTTGGGGCGGGTTTCATCGCACTGAGTTGTTCTTGTCAGTAAAGGAAGAGAGACCTGATGGTTTGTTCTTTGGGGTACACTCGTGAGAGTCCTCACCTTGATGTGCCTGCGTTTACACTCAACACAGCCGTTCCTCGACTTTTTATGAGCACGGCGGTTCATATTCAGGTGTCGTATACGTGTATGCGTGTAGTGTGCGTGTGGTGTGTGTGCCGTACTGCCGGTATGTGTCAGGTCTCCTTCGACAGCGATTCTGCTTATAATATCATCATTGCTCAACGTGTGAGAGGTCAGGGGGTGAGGATGAAGTGGGAGGGAAAGAATCATTCAGCCCTCGGTCTTGTAATGCGAAAGCGAGGTCTCAGGCGACGCCTTGAAAATGTGGGCAGAAGTTTAGATACCTAAGTCCAATAGGGCGCTGGGCAAGCCCGGAACGTCAGATGAACCCCGGGCACCGGAGGGGCTGAGTTTGTTAGCGTACAGGGACTCACTAGGCGTACTGGACGTCCTGATACGCTGTATCGGGGGTCTTTACACCGGGAGAGCTTAGAGCCTCTCCCCACAGCGCATTTCGTGCGTACAGGATGGGTTCTGCTGTAGAGACTGGCCCCCGTTCTTCAGACTGGGCTTTTTCTTGCCCCCAAACTTAGCCTCCCCGTTTGTGGTGCAATGCAATGGAATGCTCCGTGAGTGGGGCGGAAAGGGCCGATGAGGAGTGTGGGATGTGTCTGTGATTCAGCGACTGCACCGTGTCGATAGCGAAATGCGAAATGCGAAGTGCGAAATGCGAGATGCGAGATGGTGCTGCTCGACGAGATAGAGAGAGATGCGGTGGATCTTGTAGGAAAGGGTGAAAAAAAAGTCGAATAGAACATTGTGTATATAACGCTGCCTTTCTTTTTGTGCTTCCAAAAGTCAGTCTATAGATTCAAATCATCCAGTCTTTACTCCCCGGCTCCATCTTCCCAATCTCACTTACACGCCAGTCCTCCTCCCCGCGGAACTTGACAATGGCATCCTATAACCTCTACAAGTACTCTCCGTCAGGAGCGGCTGCCATGATCTTCTTGGTTGGCTTCGTCATCGGGTGCGCATGGCACGTAGTCATCATCATCCGCCGGCGGGCATGGTACTTTATCCCCTTGATCATCGGCTGTCTCCGTACGTTATCCCATACTTGCCACACAACCTCACTTCACCACTGACAAAGATTTCCAACAGTCGAGATCGCGGGATACCTAGGCCGATTCCTCTCTTCCACCGATGCGGGCAACCTCGGCTTCTTCATGATCCAAACCCTCTGCCTCCTCGTCGCCCCGCCCTCTTCGCCGCCTCGATCTACATGGTGCTCGGCCGCCTGATCCTCTACCTCCAATGCGCGCCCCTCTCCCCGATAAAGCCCTCGCGCCTCACAAAGATCTTCGTCGTCGGCGATTTTCTCCTTCCTCGTCCAGGTCATGGGCGCCGGTCTGCTCGCCCAGGCAAAGTCGATGAACACGGGCAAGACTATCATCCTGCTCGGCCTGGCCGTCCAGCTCATCTTTTTTGGTCTCTTCGTCGTGGCGGCCGCCGTGTTCCATCGTCGACTCCTGGACCGCGTGCCGCCCGCTGTCCTGCACGAAGAGGCTAATTCGGGTTGGCAGAGGCACATTAGAGGATGGAGGGGTGTGATGAGCGTGCTCTACGTCGCGAGCGGTCTGATTTTCGTGAGATCGATGTTTCGACTCGTCGAGTACGTCGAAGGAAACGATGGCGTCCTACTCTCGACGGAGGTGTATTTATACATCTTTGACGCGCTGCTGATCCTCGGTGTCGTGGCTGTTACGGCGGTCCTGCACCCCGCCAAGTATGTGCCCGGCAAAAAGGAGATTATGGCCATGCAGGATATGGATGGTTGATGTTCCTGGGAGGTTTGCTGTGAATACAATACCCCGTCATGACCAGCTATGCGGACAAGCTGGGGCTGTATGATTAGTGGCCGCGTCTAGAAGTCTTATCGGTCTCTAATTGTGAACCGAACATGTTAGAATCAGGGGTACACCTGAGCATTAGATAATACATACCTTGCTTTTGTCTGTCAATTGCTCGCTTCTATCAACCTCAATCAAACGAATCCTTCAAAGGAATTCTCGTCTCGGAGACATTCACGGGACACAAGCCCAAGAAGGTACTCCTTCAGGAGGCTCGTATCCTTGACTCTAACGGCAACCTTTGGGGCAGCCAAAGGCGTAGCCCACTCGCTCCCGACCGCTAAAGCAATCCTCTCCATCTCCTGAACAGCCACGTCCTCGTATAGCCAAACCTTGGGAAACCAGTGGAAGAACGGCAGGTAGTAACTCATCACGGCCAGAGCCCTGGGCCTCAGTTGACGAGCCATGTCCACGAATCTCGACGAGACGAACAAGAATGGCCATGCCCTGGCTTTGAATGCCACGCAGCTATCGCAGGTTGGACATGCCAACGCGCCAAACAGCTTCCCAATCCCGATTCCCGCGCGTCGGAGGTCTTCGCGAAATTCCCAGTCCTCGTCGTCCTCGTCCATCCGCAGAGCATCTTCCAGATCCAGTGGAATCGCTACGGGGGCAGCGTGCTCGAGCGGTATGCTTCTCTGCGGCGTGGGGCGGAGCGACACTTGTTTCCTGAGCCCATCGATCATCATCCGCGGTCCGATGGCCATCGCAAGCCAGTTCGTAAGCCAGATCCCATCATAGCCCGTGTGCCGATCGGCTGCGAGAGCAGTCACGGACAACAAAAGTGAGGCCATAAAGACGGGCCGGGCGTTGTCTTCCGATACATGCTCGACTTGGTGCCGAAGCTGCCTCACCGCGCGGTCTCGGTACTTGGTGACGGGGAGGTTAGTGGACGGATCCGTGCTGGCCAGGTGAAGGAGGGTGACGGAGAGCAGGGCGTCCATGAGGTAGTGGTGCTCGAGGGCCAGGCTCGGGACCTCAAGGCGGAGGACCTCCGACTTGAAGCCCTCGAGCTGGAAGGCGTCGGTAAAGGACTGCACCGTGTAGGTGTTGTAGTGGTGCAGGAGGCGAAGGTGCAGCAAGTGTTCGGGGGTGTAGATGGTTTCGTAGCTTGGTGACGGCTGGCGATGGTTGGCGGATGCGTCGTCGGTGTCTGTTTGAGGACTGCCAGTGCCGGACTTCTCCTGCCCAGGGTGTCTTCGGTGGCCTGGCTCCACGTAGTGGCATTGCGTCTCTCGCCTTGCGCATGCTGAACATGTCGGCTTCTTCTCGTCACACTACGGACGACGTGTTAGTGATTTGTTGCTGTCCGCCTGGTTACGATACGAGGGCAAACGTGCCTTTACACGCCTGGTCTTGCATTCGAGACATCCTCTCCTGGACTTTTTGTGATGCCGGATCTGGTGATACTTGGCCACGCGAGATTCAGGCAAGGGTGTTGTTATATTCATCCGCGATCAAGGCTGGCTCTGGCGCCGGCTCTATTGACAGACCAGCAGATCACAAAGCCGCCGAACGAGTGGTGAAGGAGAGAATCCATCGCCAAGAACCGGTCCTGCTTCGGTCGACGGAACTATCCAGGCATGGGTGGCAGTGCCAGACCCTGAAGCTTAGCATCACCTCTCACCTCGAAAGGAAGCTTGATTGGACACGGGATGGTTCATCTCAGCTAGTCGTTGGAAATTGTGTCTCTGAGCTTTACCGAATACACGTATTCGCGCCGCAGCATCCTTGTCAAGCTGGAAGGTGCTGGGAAGAACCCACCAGACCAACGGAAAGAGACCTTAGCGCCAGGTAGGTGCCCTGTAGCTGATTACATAACCACCAGTGCCGTCCTCAAGACAGCGGCCTCCAAAGAAGACAGGGGACCCAAGAACGTGGGACCAACGATTCGCGAGAAATCTGCCACCTCCCAGAGAAAAAGCTCCCTTCGTCCCTTCTTCTTCCCATGGCGGGGTAAACGGCAACGACGTTCACTAAGACATGCGGCCATTGCCTTAGTGCGGGCACTCGGTCCCAGAACCTCAGCTCTTGGCTGTCTCTGCCGCAATGACATATCCCTCCACCACCTGGACTGGACACCGTCCAACCAGTTCTCCATCCCACCATCTCGGGGAGGCCTGCGCAATGGTCTCCGGTATGACGCCATGTGGGTGGATCGGACGTCAGTCCGTCATGACATTCGCGCTGGTGTCGCCCTCAATTCTGTGATATCTTTAATCGACGGTAGGAAGACGCGCTGCCTTGTTTTCCTTTGGCAATTGAGTATGCCTACGCCGTACGTCTGACATGTCGCCGAGGGGGCCCCGACGGCAGGCTGGGAACGCATTCCGTCTTTCCGAGTCTTCATCATTCTCGCCGATCAGGGGCCCAGTCTTTGGTTCCCCATCGTCAGCTCTCATGTCCCTGCTTGGCCCCTCCCATAACAAGCTGAGCTGCACAGGACAATTACACTATCGGATGTGCTTTGCTAGACCAGGCCGAGAAGAGCCTAGGGCTTCCCTAAACAAGCTCTCCTCGTCCTAAATCGCGCTTGCCAAGTGGCGCGTATCACGAACCTGCTTCTGTACCTCCAACAGGTTCAGCTAGGCAAGGCAGTGACCTCCCCAAATCAAGCTTCAACGTCCCATCCATCCCATCATTCCCCGAGCACGTACGGCCTCCCAGAAATGTCGTAAACATGCGTTTTCTAGCGGCCCCCAGACACACACGTCCGATGGGCCACCGCCTTGTCGATCGGGAGGGTCCAGGTTCCTGCCAAGCGCACATGTGAGAGTGAGACCGTTGTCACTGGCATCATGCTGCAGGTGTGATGGCCGTTAAATACCCCGTCGAAGCCCCTCGTCCGTTGGGTATAGGTCCGCATCATCTCATAATCATCTGAACCAATCTGCAATCCATTCCCTTATTCTAAACAAGAAAATAGCCATCATGTCTTACGGTGGAAACGACGACGTGAGTTCAACCTCAGCCTTACAGTTCAAGTTCCACATGACTAACAGATTTACAGTCTTACGGTTCCAGCAGGAACGAGGACAGCTACGGCTCCAACACCGGCTCCGGCCTCGGCTCCTCTCGCAACGACAACGACTCTTACGGCTCCTCCCGCCGTGACAACGACGACTCGTACGGCTCATCCGGCCGCAACAACGAGTCTTCGTACGGATCCTCCAATAACGACTCCTACGGCTCATCCCGTCGCGACGACGACGATAGCTATGGTTCATCTGGCCGCAAGAACAACGAGACTTCCTACGGATCTTCCAACACAGACTCGTACGGCTCCTCTCGTAATGACAACGACTCGTACGGCTCCTCCCGCAAGGACAACGACTCCTACGGCTCTTCAAACGTGAAGAGCTCCGCCTTTGGCGAGTCAACCTCCTCCAACCTTGCCGGCGCCGACTCCCTCTCCTACAACGCCTCCGAGAACAAGGGCCGCACCTACGACAACACCAACGACAACGACAGCTACGGCTCCTCGGGCCGCAAGAACAACGACTCTTCCTTCGGGTCTTCCAACACAGACTCCTACGGCTCCGGCCGCAACAACGACACCTCCGACTCCTATGGCTCAGGTCGCAACAACAACAGCACCTCTGACTCTTACGGCTCCACGGGCCGCAACGACGACTCCTACGGTTCGTCAGGTCGCGTCGGCGGCAACGACTCTTACGGATCTAGCCGCAACGACAACGACGACAGCTACGGTTCTTCTCGTCGTGACAATGACGACAGCTACGGCAGCAGCAACAAGGGCGGCGACAGCAAGCTCGGCAAGGTGCTCGAGAAGGCGGGCAACCTCCTCAACAGCGACAAGCTCGAGAGCAAGGGACAGGAGAAGAGAGAGGCCAAGGGATACGGCAACGACGACTACTAGGCTTCCAGATTCTGTAAAGTCTTCTCCAATCTTGGGAGATGATTTGTCTTATTAGCTTGGCCTAGCGAATTTAATACAATGTAATGACCAAAAGTTCTGTCGTTTTCAGCTGTCAGTAGTGATATGTGAGTATGTCGTCATAGCCAGATGTAATTCGCCCACACATACATGTGCCGATCTCGCAGACATACATAAACCATCGCAGGGAGGGTGAGTTTTTCACCATTCGCATGCTACGAATTCATCGGGATGACTACGGATGAAGGTCAGTGCTAAGAACGGGCAAGAAAATTCTAGGTCTTGCGACGACCAAGCATTCTAGTGTGCTAACGTTGTCGTCAAGTATGAAGCCATCTTAACATACTCCTTGACCTACAAGCACTTGACATGGGCTAGAACGTCTGCAGGAATCAGACAAAAGTGGTTATCATTCTGCAACTCTGTCTTGTCTTTCCGCACTACAATGCAGTACGTTTCATCATTTGTCAAAGATGCCACAACGGTCGACTTTGTTCAAAACCATCAAAACTAGAAGACCTTTGCCGAGTACCCTATGAAGTGGATTCATAGCCTTCAATCTTCCTGATAATCACCACAACTCATATACGTCAGTTGGTCTGCACACGCTTCTGTAGCCCGTTGATTCTACTCCATCTATCTATTCTCCAGGGCTCGACGTCTTGCCTATCAGTCGACCTGCTTGCATTCTTCTGCCTGGGCTGCACCCGGGGAAATGCTGTGCTCCTCCATCGAAGACTGCAATGAGTTGATCTTACCACATATGTTGACGTTGTTCGTCATCTGGTCCGAATACACTCAAGAACCCATTTTGAGCCTGTTGGTAACATGAAATGGCTTCAAATGCTTCGCCCTGCTGTTTGAATAAGAATGCAAGGGTCTGGAGTATCTTCAACGCTGGAACATAAGTTTCTACGACAGTTGGCTCCAGCATTTTGTCATATTCTTGCAGAATACGCTCGCACATCATCTTGGCGTCTTTAAGTTGACCTTGATCCTTAAAGATCACAGCTAAATAATGGATGGCCAGAAGCATTTTCCGGTGGCCTGGCCCAAGTGTCTTCTCGAAGCCTCGGAGGGCCCGTTCGCACATTATCTTGGCATCCTCTAGCTGACCTCTGTCAAGGTGAAGAGAGCCTATACGGTTGACAGTCGAGAGTGTGTGCGGGTTATCTGGCCCCAATGCCTTCTCGCGGCCTTCCAAAGCCCGCTCATACATTATCTTGGCATCCTCTAGCTGGCCTCTTCGGGCGTAGATAATGCCCAGATTATGCATGGCTGCGAGTGTGTCTGGGTGGTCTGGCCCTTGTGCTTTCTGACTGCCTTGTACAGCTTGTTCAAGCATGGCCTGTGCATCCTCCAGCTGCCCTTGACGGCTGTAGCAAAAGCCTAGACCGTTGATGGTGGCAATAGTCTCCTTGTGGTGTAGACCTAATGCCTTTTGACTGCCTTGGAGAGCTCGTTCATACATGGCATTTGCATCCTTCAGTCGACCTTGATAAAGGTAGAGATCGCCAAGCATACTCAATATTCTTGTGACTTGTACTACGTGGTCTGGCCTTGGCCTTTTTTCAAGGCATCGAAGGGCCTTTTCGAGCATTGACTCAGCTTCTATCATTCGGCCTTGTCCACGGTAGAGCCTGGAAAATTTACGGAACACCGACGCACTATCTTCGACGTCTGTATCGATCGTCGACGTTAATTGGTCGGCGTGTGGCAAGAGTCGTCGCTGCACTAGCCAAAACTCAGGTTCTTTGCCATGATCCACGTGCGATGATACACATCGTCTCGCTGTCGCTGCCAGCACTGGGCTTGGTATGGCGTTGAGAACATGGACCGTCCATGCATGAACACACGCATGCATACTATATCCTCTCGATCCTGGTGATAACCCTTCGTGGCAATATGCATTCGGCTCTGCTAGGCCGTGTTCGCAGACAACTCTCATTGCTGCGTCGAAACTAAGCTTGTCTTCTGTCAACTCATGAAGCCAAACTGGCTTCTTCTCCCGTTTTCCTGCCTGCAGTAGTTCGTACCATAGATCATGGTTATCGAAATATGCCCACAGTCGAAGGAGCTCAACGGCGTGTTGATTCTGCAGCTGAATATGTTGGAGGGTGACATTCCACGTGGAGTACAATGCTCGATGGTATTCTAATAAGTGTGGACTCTGTTTGTGTAATTGCAGCCACGTCTTCTCGTACATTTGGACATATTCCGTGCAACTGGTCGACACTTGATTCAGGTAGGCCCCGGCTGTTGCGAGTGCGAGTGGAAGACCATCAAGCTTTTGTGCAAGTAGCCTGGCACCAGGATCTGCCGTGTCTCTTAGTCCAAGTACAGCCAGCCATGGAGCTTTTGTAGACTTACCATTAGAAAAATCGCGTCCGGAGGCTGATGCCAGTATTTTGAGACTGTCCTGGATGTCGCCTAGCTTTTCAAGTTGAATACTGCGTCCGAGGCGGCCTACGGACGATGACCTCGTCGTGATGAAAATGGCGCCGTGTTCGGTGTTCGGAAAATAATGGCGTATGTCGTATGCTTTCGAAGCTGTCCCACCATCATCGTCCTTTTTCTCTATTACAGCATATTTTGAGTCCTGTTTCGAACTGTCTCGTGCATGAAATTCAACGTCGTCATAGTTGTCGTAGATCACCAGCCAGCGATTATTCCCTCGTTAGTCCAGCCATCGCTTGACTGCCACCACCGCTTCGTCGAGGTCTTGACTGTTTACGACGTTCTGGAGGTATACGATGGACGAAATCTCGCTTGCAATTTGCCGGGCCACTCGTTGGTAACTCTGCTTCAACGCCATGACGTTGGTTGCGTCAAGCCATATCACAGCGGAGTAGTCATGTCGATGTTTTTTCGCGTACGCTATCGTCGTTTGGGTCTTCCCCATACCGCCCAGGCCATGCAGAACAACGATCCGACGATCCCCAGTCCACTTCAACGCCTCGTGTAAGCGTCCAAGCTCTGCTTGCCTGGCAACGAAGTTGTTCACGCTGTTGGCTCCTTGCAACTTGAAGGAGAGATTGTATGAATGAGCACTGATGGGCTGTCTATTAACTTTCGATTAGTTGCTGAAAGCTAATGTGCAATTCGGTACACCGAGGAAATCTTCTCACCGCTGCACCTCATCCACTGGCAGGTGAAAGAAGAGCTGTCGAGCATACGCAGCTGCCACTGCTGCAGCGTAACCATGCCACCTATCGTTCTTATGCGAATCGCAGTAATCAGAGATACCGCGGACGATAAGACAAGGAAAGTCGGCAATGGCCCCCGCGCCTTCCATCTCAAAGCACAACAGCTCATGTTGTTGAGCGAGCGCGTCTCTTAGCCTTGCATTCTTCACCACCAGCTCTCCAGATGCAATATTGCCTCTATGAACAATCACATACGTCTCGTCGTCGTCACTCGCTCTGGGTATGCGCTTCGATGAGTCGCATCCGACTGTGCAGGGCGCTCCCTGTGTTGTATGGGCGTAGTGTGGTGGGTAGAGATAATCGTTCATCAGGCCGGGATACTGGAACCGTCGCAGGCCACGCCGCCTTATGTCAATCCGGCCGACGTTCTGCTGCACTGGATCGATGTCCAGTCTTGCTCGTTTTGCTTCCAGGTCCTGTGCAGCGTTGAGAAGGACTGCCGGCGGCGGTGCTAGGGCTCCTATGCGCTGGAACTGGCCATCCCTCGCTTTCCCATGATCATACTGGAGGGCGCCGGAATGGCCAGCCGCAGGCTTACTAACCACAACATGACCTAGGCGTATCATCCCGTTGTCTGTTTCGACTGGAACCCCACCGCCGATGCCGACCAAAAGACCGAACCTAAGATTAGGAAACGTCATCCTCATCTGTGCCACGACCGTAGCCGCGGGACAGTTCCCAGGTTGGTATAAGCCGGCGATGACGATGTTGTGGCCATTGATGGACCCCAGACTGTAAACGTTATGGTCTGCTGGGGACTTTGGTAGAGCTGGATGTTCCTGATCCAACATTTCCAACGCGGCGATCTGTTCCACTTCTAGCGGACAGATCCATGCTACCTTGTAGTCATCGTGCACCCGTTGCTGCACCATATTTCGGATAGTCAGGCTTATCCTCGAATCGCTCAACCGACCATTCAGCGATATGAGAAGACTGCGGACACAGTGAGACGTTTAGAGCACAAGAAGGGGCGCACATGAACTCTGGAATGACATACTAGTTCCTGGAGGTGGAATAGAGAAGTGGAGATGGATGTCACCACCTCGCTAGAACAATAGTTGCAGGAAAGGAGGGGTCCTTATCTTGCCAATAGCCTTATGCGGCTGAGCATCGCGTCCCTGACAAATTAAAGTGGAATAAGCTGCCAAATCCCTCGGTAGGTTCACACCGGTTGTTGAACGCACCTGCACCATACTTGGAGGCCTCTGGCCGTGTACAGTGATTGTGACTGCTAAGTGCGATGGACCTTCCGACTTTGCGCGAGCATCCACGCCAGTAGTGCCAAAAAGCAGGGTCCTTGTACTGCTCGCGAGAGGGTACATGAACAGTGTCCACATACTGGGTGAACTTGGGTTAGTCCTGTTGCAAGGAACCTGAGGATTTACTGCGAAATCACCACCTGACTTCAGTATGACGGGCTAGGGAGAAAAGCAAGGAACACATTCTACATGCATCAAGCCGTGTTGGATAGACCCACCACCTAAAAGTACCCAAGAAAGATAGAACGCTTACATATTACCATCATAACCCATGCAGTGACTACCGCCCTCCCCATCTTATAGTCTGCTGGACCTCCCCTCATCCATTATCGCACCGCTCATCACAGGAGCCAGCTGCTCACCCAGGACCAACCTACGTCCACCCTTGGTAGTCCACCATGCGACACCGATAGTAGCCCTCTCCACGTCCATCTCGCCGCTGACGAGCACCTCCCAGAAGCGGTCCTTGACAGGCTGACGCAGGACGGGGTCGGCAATCTCGTTCATCGACTGCGCGGTCAACGTCAACCAGTCTTCGACGAGAGGCAGGGGCAGGAAGGGCAATGAGTCGATGAGCGTCAAGACGAGCGAGCTCTGTTCTGATTGGGTCTTGAGGTGAGAGCCCTTTCTCGGCCTGGTTGATGACGTCTTGTGTCAGGGGGAGAGGGGCGGTGTCCGCGTCCATGGCCTTGAAGCGGACCATCTCGAGGAGGGTTTCGGAGAGCTGCGGCTCGACGAGGGAGATCGGGAACGGCGGGAGACGATCTGCATGACCGTCTTGAAGGCCACACGGAACTGGCGTGTTGAGATCTGTGCCGGGAAGGATGCGAACAGGGCGTCAACGTAAAAGGGAACGAGACCGACCGTCAGCGAGCTATTGTGAGGGCAAGACAGCACAGACAGCGTAGCGCTGTGGGCGGATTCGAAAAGCTCAACCATTGTGGACGTCAGGCCGCCGGTATGGGTGAGGTAGGCTGTCGCCGGGCGAACAATCAGAGCGTCACACGCCTCTGTAGGCATGTTGAGAGGCAAGTGCTCTGCCACGTTCAGGTAGAAAAGGTCCAGAGTCCTGTCATAGAAGCTAGGAGGGACCGTCCCAGCATGGGGCGGCTTGGTCTCTTCCAAGAACGCGACGCAGGCGTCTGGGAAGCGTGCGAGGATATCCAGACTTGTCAGGTAGGTGAACTGATAAGCCTGGAATGCGTTGGCTCCTTGTCGTGAAGAGATGAAGAATAAGTTCCTCAGGGTGAACAGCGCCTTGGTCGCCACCTGGGGGGCGATCGCGTCGTTCCTCATGCGCGGGTCAAGAAGACTCCGGCCGACGATGGCTTGCATGACAGCAACAGTCGCGTACATCGTCTTCTTCAGCACCTGCCACAAAGCCGGCCACGTCGCCTCCAGCGTGTTCTGCTCCAGCCGCGCTGTCTCTTCGGCGCCGTCAACCGTTGATAGCGGGTTGTGCTGCCAGTACCGCAGCATCTTTTGTGTGAACTCCATCAAAGCATCCTGAGCGTCGAGCACGACTGCCGTGTCAGTCGCATTGGTGGCAGCGAAACCTGCCAGCTTGGATAACGGTCCCATGCCACCCATCAGGGGCTTGCCCTCTATGGTCTGCAGCAGCGCAAATGACGGGGAGGTGGGAGGCCATGCGACCATTTGTCCGTACTGCTTCACGTCCCTGCGGATATCATCCAGGAACCGACCATCCTGGAAGCCGTCATCCCCGGTAATAGCCAATACCGCAATCGGCAGAAGCGCGTTGCAATTGATCACGCTCTGGTGAAAGTCGGAAAGGAACGGGAAGACGTAGTTGAGCGCCAGAACGACTGAGGCTGAGGCGAACGGCCCGTCCTGACGTTCCAAAGCGAGGTTCGTGGCCGTGACGACGGCTTCCTCCAGCGTATTCCGCAAGCCCCTCGATAGAGATTGTCTATCATTCGCCTCCATACCCATCAGAACGCCTGTCAGAACCAGGAGATGCTGCCACCGGTTGGAGCGATCATCCGCGCCCTTCGCGACGGCGCGCACCCATGTGTCGCAACCGAGGCCCCCGCCCTGCCGCGGGCCGTGGACATTTTTGGCGTTATCAATCTCGTTCTGTCGCACTCGTATCGCGGCGCTGTTGTAGATGCTGATGATACGCAAGCTCGTACGTAGGCCATCGCGACGTTGCCAAATCGCAGGCGCCGTGAGAAGTTGGGAGGTAAGGACGCCGAGATTCAGCGGGTTCGAGAGTGTCGTCAGGAGGGTCGTCGTGGAGCCGACTATCTGGTCCGTCTTGCGGTCATCGTGGACGTTTTTGGTACAGCTGCAGGACCGTGTTAAGGAGTCTGTCGGCCGGCATCGTGGGCTGCGATCGCGTCGGCTCACCAGAAACTGGAGCGACAGTCGGGATGGATTGACTGGGAGGAGCAGCGAAAGCGGCCGGTGTTAGGTTGCGGTGGCTGCAATCAACGGTGCCGATGCCGATGGCAGGACGTCGGGACTGGCACGGGCGTTTTACCGAGGCACCTGAATTGCCCCTAAAGCCACACCTCAAGCTTCCCCCAAAGCTGCGCCATCCCTGCAACATCCCACAGCCAACCCCGGCCGGTAGTGACGATCAGCAGCTGCAATCACTGCGCCTCCAAAAGGTCACCAAACCCACCGACTTTCAACATCTCGTCTTCTTTCTCCTGCAGAGCCTCAGGGCCGCCGTCCAGCAATGTCTTCTCGCGCGCAAAACTACCCGCCGACGAACTACAAGGTTCCGTCGTTCCCGAGCATCAACTGGCAGCTGCGGATCTCACGGACGACCACCGCTGGAGCCTCTTCTACATCCGCGACATCTGGCGCTTCACGGTGATATGGACCTTCATCATCTACGCGGCGGTGCACATGGGCGCCGCCGCCATTACGATCGCGATGCACACAAACAAGCGCGGGTCGCTGACCTATCTATGGGCGGTGCCGTTGTTTTACGCCTTCGTGGCGGGCGTGCAGGCGTTGTGTGCTGGGAGCGTCGTCGGGTTGATGTAAGTGCATGCAAGTTCCGTCGACGACACAACGTAGCTAATCCACGGCTTCACAGTCTCGGTGCAGTCTACAACGCCGGATACTTCTCGATGTCCACATGGGTTCCCCTTCTCTGGGGCGTCATCAACGTTCTCGTCCTCATCATCTCATCTTTCTCCATTCAGGGTGGTCTCTGAACTACACACGCACAATCACACACTGCACAACACGCACACACGAACGAACATGTTGAACAAACGCGTAGAGGCATTAAAACTACATTGTAGCGCTATAATTGATGGTGGCCGATAACCCATTTACCGCGCCGTTCGTCGGCTGCGACGGCGTAATCTCCTTGACGACACGCGCTGGGTTGCCAACGACGACGACATAATCCGGCACGTCCTTGGTCACGACACTTCCCGCCCCGACGGTCACGCCCTTTCCGATGGTCACGCCCGGCAGTACGATGACGTTTCCACCGATCCAGCAATCGTCGCCGATGGTGACGGGCTTCCCGCTCTCCGGCCCGCGGGTGCCGTTGCGGAGCGTGGGATCGAGCGGATGTGTGCCGCTGTAGAAAGAGCAGTTGGGACCAATCAGGGTACGCGAACCGACTGTGATGGTACAGGTGTCGATCCATGTACTGTTAGAGTTGACATAGACGTTTTGGCCGAATCTGCAGACGGTGAGACGAGACACGAGACAGATTATGAGGGACCGGATGCGTACTTTACGTTGTAGCCGTAGTCCATCTTTATCGGGGCGTCAACCCACGGCCAGTCTTCCAAGATGGCGTCGTCCTCGTCACGGCGGGCCCGCGGTGGAGGAAGAGGGATTGTGTCCCCGTTGATGCTGTTCTGGGTTAGGTCTACATCTCAAGACGGGAAAGACGAGCCGAGGGGTTGGCTTCAGGGTTGCCGAGAGAAATAGAGTAAAATGGAGGCGGAACTACTCACTCCTTCCACATGCCGACAAGCGTGCGGCGGCTCACGTCACCGGCGTTGTTGAACCTGGTGCAGGCCGCCTGGCAGCGTTTCCGATCCGCAATGAGATCCGGGGTGAAGGCATGGTAAAGCTCGCCATTCTTCATCCGCCGGCGGTTCTCCTCCCTGTCGATGGTGCGGATGTCCATGGTTTTCTTGTGCATGAGTGTGGTGAAAGGGGGGGAGGGCGACGGCTTGTCGGTGTAGTGTATACTGTACAGCAGAATACGTATGAGGTGATTTATGTAAGAGGGCGGTCAAGAGTCGCGTTCCTACTCGTTGGGCAATGGACAAGGAACAACGCGAAGCGAGATGAGGAGCGAAGACTGACGAGACGGGCAGGACAAGACGAGGGGGGGCAGCAGGCGGAGCAAGCCAAGATGGAGAGAGAGAGAGAGAAATATGCGGTGCAGATGGGTGGTGTAGATCGGGTTGCAGAAATAGGACCTCCAAGAGATAAAAGGCCGAACCACAACTTTCTGTGTAAATAGAGAGAGGAAACAGAAACCAAACAAGAGTAGATCAAAACCAGCCCTATGGCAGATTTGTCTCTTGTTTTCCCTTTTTCTTTTTTTACCCCCCCCGCCAGGAAAAGAATTAAAGACCGCAGTGTGACAAAGATCTCGGGAGTTATTTGCCGGCCGTTTCGAGCTACAGTAGTCTATCTGCTCTTCGAAAGTGTACCCATGATCAGAAGAAGAGCGAAAGCCCAGGTCCAGGGTCAGTGTCGGTGAGCCCGAACACCCTAAAATAACGAGAGCCCAGGTGCTTACGACTAGGCGGCGACATGCTGCCTGCACCTGTTGCTTTCCGTGCTTTCCCTTGTCAAGGGCCCAAAGCGCAAAGAGCAGCAGCAGCGAAGACCGCAGGAGACATGGAGCCACACAGCAGCAAGAGACACAGACGACGACGACGACGACTGATGGGGGCAGACAGGAGAGAAAAGGTCCACGCACTTGCGTCATCTGCCCCTGACCCTCGGCCCGCGCTGGGCGCTTGGCCTTACCCGTCCCACCCGTCCTGTCCTCCAGACTTCCAAACACGCAGTGCACACCCACTGTTTATTACCGTTTCCCTCACCGAAGAGGTCACTGGAGACGGCGTTTGTCCTTGTGGGATTCACTAGAAGAGGGAATGCAACGACAAAGTCCGCCTGCCCAGGCTGAAGTGGGACCTCGGAGTCCCTTTTTGCATGCCGACTCTCTCCACAAACTCCAACGTCGAGTCCCCCTTTTTTTCCCTTCCTTTGTTTGGTCCATCTCTGCTGATCCTCTTTCCTGTCCCCTCTGTCATTTTTTTTTTTTTTGAGCCTCCACATCGCAAGATCCGAGCATTACAGCGCAACCCGAATCCGCCCGCTGCAGGGAACAGACTTCCATCAGCTCTTCGACACAGTTGCAGTGCCAGAAGCGGGCGATTACTCACTTACAACACCTCCCCCTCTCTCTACTGCGTACGCTTTGAACTAGGGCTGAACAGGGTTGTCGAATAGAAAGAGGATATCCATACGCACTCGAAGAGACACAGATCGAGGTCGTTCATGCATGGATGGAATGACGGACACAAGGAGCTAGAGCCGCCCGCCACCCTTCTCCGTCCCTGTTAACCCCCCTGCCTGACCTGACCTGGCCTTAAGGTGCCTGTCCTCAACGTGTCACGGCCTCTTCCTACCGTCCCCGCGTCCCGCGGGCCCCAGTCTAAGGCGGACTCTAAACCGTCGAGTGCCGACACCCACCACCACCACCTTTTCCTTCTTGACATCGGATCATTGAAGCAAGCTAGCTAGCTCGCCAACAGGGCACACGACATACGCACAATGACAAGCTTTCGTCGGGTGTAAGTAGCAGCCCCAGGCCCCCTTCCACCTCCCTCGGTCCCGTGCTTCCTTCAAACCCGCCCCGATCTCGCCGTGAAATCTCCGTCCTCAGACCCTGACCTACCGTACCTGCCTTGCTCCCACCCCCCCTGGACAGCTCTGCTCCCGCACAGCACATGCAATCCTTTCCTCGACCCCTCAACACCAAAACCCCACTATCACGATGTCCTCCCGCAGACACGTGAACCCTCTCTACCAAGACCCGTCCAGATTACTGAATCACCATCACGATCACGTCCCATCACCACCACCACCACCAGAAACTGACTCTCTTCCCAGCGATTCCCGTCCCGCGCCTGCTCCCGGCACCCCTGCGCCCGTGGGACAGGAATTCTACCCCCACCAGCGCAAATCCCTAGCCGGCATCGCCCTCCGTGCCTTCTGCCTCGGCTCGGCCTTCCTCACCGGCCTCCTCTCCACCGCCCTCATCCTCACGACGACCGCCTCCCCGCTCTGGCGCCTTCCCTTCTTCCTCGCCGCCCTCTCCCTCTTCCACTTCCTCGAGTTCTGGACCACGGCCGCCTTCAACACCCCGCAGGCCACCGTCTACGCCTTCCTCCTGACCGCCAACTGGCCCGCCTACGCAATCGCCCACGCCACCGCCTTCGCAGAGTGCCTCCTCACGAACGTCCTCTTCAGGGACTCCGTCTGGGCGCCCTTCGGCTCGAGACCCCTGCTCATGGCCGCGGGGCTGGCGCTCGTCGTCGTCGGGCAGACGGTGCGATCCATGGCCATGATCACCGCCGGCGAGAGCTTCAACCACACCGTGCAGCACTACAAGACCGAGTCGCACAAGCTCGTAACGGCCGGCATCTACGCGTGGTTCAGACACCCGTCGTACTTTGGCTTCTTCTGGTGGGCCATCGGGACCCAGCTGGTCATGGGCAACGTCGTGTCCCTGCTCGGCTACGCGGGCGTGCTGTGGTTCTTCTTCTCCAAGAGGATAAGCCACGAGGAGGAGCTACTGATCAGGTTCTTCGGTGACGACTACGTCCAGTACCGCAAGCGCGTCGGGACGTTGATTCCGTTTTGCGGATGAGTGGAACGTGTTATTCAAGTGTGCTATATATGTAGGATGGTGTTAAAACAGCGCCAGTATTATTGTTTTTTTCTATGACCCAGTAGATAAGATACATGAGAGATGACGGGTGAGCGCCGACCCCCGGCCCCCGTCTTTATAATAAAACACAGTCTAGGAACTTCTCGCGCAGGCCATCTGTCGGCTCACGCTACCGTACTTGGCCTGCCAGGCGTAAAAATACATGAGCGCAGCGAACGGTTGCCCGAGAATGGTGAAGGAAACCCAAAAGATGCAGTTGCCAATCATCTTGCCCGTGGGCGATTGCATCTTTTCTAATGGGGTGGTGAGGGCAATTAGAGGGAGTTGGAGGAACATGCCGGCAAAGGCAACGCCTAGTCATGATTAGCTCCTTGCTGCGATCGGCTTTTGATACATAACTTACCAATGACATTGTGGGTCGGAATACCAACCAGAACCTCGTGGAGAACCGCCGAAGCAAAGAAAACAGCAAGCTGAGCAGCCCTGGGACTCCAACCACGGCCGATCAAGGGAGAGTAGACGTGGCGCTTAAAGTACGTGTATACGGGCTTGTTCCACAGACGCCAATAGGCACCCAAGCTCTCACTGTTCCACCAGTCCTCGTAGAAGCAACGGTCACCAAACCGGGTGACCTCAGCGAGGGCGTTAAGGAACGACTGGAACAGGGCGAAGAAGCCGGCGAGCCAGATGACCAGGGAGATGGTGGAGAGCTTCATCAGTCGCTCCAGAATCTTGGGCACATCCAATGATGCGATCTTGTCCAGGGAGTTGATCAACACCGGGGCAGCGTACTGGGCGCTGGCGAACCAGATGAAGACACTCAAGCCAAAGACCTCCGCCATGCGCTTGCCGACAAACACCCATCTGATCTTCTCCGTCCTCGGGTATGCGGGCTGGTAAACGAGCGTTGGCGCCCACCAGAAGTAGCCCAAGTTGCCCATCGTGATGTTGTTCGGGTAGGGGCACTTTGCGTAGATTTCGGGCATGGCTGCCAGCTCACCCTTGACGGGGTGCAGGAAGGCATGTCGCAGGTCTCGGTTCGTGAAGGCGTACGAGGCCGTCTTGAGCCACACGATGATGGCATGGAGCTCGGTCAGGGTGCCGATCAAGGGGTGGTGGATGTGGAAGTACACCATGTATGTGGTGATGGCCAGGGCGAGAGTTATGTTTACGGCATGGATCCAGGCAATGACCTTCCAAGTTGCGTTGAACCGAGATCGTTGGTCTTCCGTTGGGCTGGCGGCGCCGTCCTTGGACTTAGCCCTCAGACCTCTAGCCTGCTGAGCAGCGGCCAGTTCGATGAGGTAGGCAGCGAACAGATGGCAAGGGATGAGGGCGTAGAGGCCCAGGCCAAGAAGCACGTCTTGTCTACGGAAGTCGTGGCATCCAATACAGATCAATACCCCATACTAAGGCGTGTCAGTCGCAAAGAACCAGGATCACTGTGGGAGTGCGCCTACTTTTTGGATGTTCTCAATCATCAGACGAAGATTGCCGACAACTGTATCAAGTCAGCCAAGGGCGTCGAGCCGCGGTATTGTCGGCGAACATACTTAGTACGATTACCATTAAGTTCCTGAAGCCGAGGAAGCTAGGGGCGGCATTGGAGTCATGGCTCAGGGTGGAAGGGCGAACAGTCTTGTGAACGGCGGCGACGTGTCTGTATTTCCGTTGGACCGCTCTCCTCAGCTCCTCGGTCGAGCGCTGGTTGTCGGAGGCGGAGGCGGAGGTGGACGACTTGGCGGACTTCGGCTCGGGTCTGCCATTGCTCGTGTTACGCAGGGTGGTGGTCATGGTTGAGCTCTCGACGCTCGTCACGGTGGCCGTGTTCATGACAGGCAACACGTCCTGAGCGCAATTGAGGCCGGTCAAGAATGAAGCAAGGGAAGGAGCAGCAGACGACAGAAAATAGTGCCACAGTGGTGGAGGACGACGGGGAGGATGGGTGAAAGTTTAAAAAGAGTGAGGAGACCTAATGGCGAGGAAAGCTTTGTATATGCAATGCAGGGAGTGAGTGGCAAGCGTAACGATAAGATATCGGAGCAATATGCAAGACACCAGACCAAGGCCGGTCGGAGCCAAGAAATTACCAATTGACTTCTTAGCCGGTGTTTCCAAGGGCAGGCACGCAGAGAGGCCGGCGCTTTTGCGATTCGATCCGAGCTCCTAAGCTTAGAGGGAAGCTATCTGGATGGGTGAGCGCATTGGCATCGAGCGTGGATTGGATGAGGAGGGGCAAGTCGTGCGTGCGAGGGGGGGATCTGAAGCCGCAGCCAGCAGAAAGAGGGAAGGGGGTACGTCAAGGCACAGGGCAGGGGGAGACACTGGGCTCGCTTGGGGAAGGGGGCGGAAAACAGGTGGAGGAAGCTAGGCCGACGCCATCAGTCCTTGAAGCGTGGGGATTCGCTCGTCGACGTGTAGGAATGATGGAACAGGAGGCGCGCTGACGACAAGAATGCAGCCAGCGTGCAGAACGGGCTTGTCGAAGTCGGAGAAGAGAGACAGATTTTCCAAGACAGCAAAACAAATGAGAGTGACCAGAGGAGTTGACAGCCGAGAGCTCCTGGCGAACTGGATGGACCGATGGAGGCACGGCCCCGGGGATTGCAAAGATTGGAAGGGGGGACCTTGAGAATGTCAGGGTCGTCGAACCTGCCCACTGAGGTGACAGCACCCACGGCAGCCAAGGTCCTCGGGTCTGGATTGCATTTGCAGCAGTTTGGCAGCAACAGCGGGCAGCCGGGCCAAATCACCTTACTGGGTGCTAACGCTACAACAAGAAAAGCGGCATGCATGCGCTTCAGGGGTGCTACGGCTCCACGGATAGCGACGGCGATCCCGGTGGAAGCTCTGAGTGGTGGGACACGGGGCTTCGTGGGCGTCCATGAGAGAAATTGAAGAGGGAGCCGTGGCTGAACTCTATCACATGCCAAAATGAAGGGGTCGTGGCATGGCATTTCTTGAGGCTAGGCAAAAGACGATGGGTCATGGGCCGTACCTGATTATCACCTCATTCTACCGACGGTAGAACGAGGTGCTCCGATGGAAGCATGGAGACTTCGGAAAATATAAAAATGGGAGCATCAGGCCCGATGTTGGCCCGGATAACCAGGCAGTTCCATAGGTCGGCGCCGATAAGCCAATCCGTGGAGCTAACGCACGCCACCACCAGTATGTGACACAACCTGTGGAAGCCACGAGCGAGTACGTACCCCGTCTCAACCTACCTTGGCTCCAGCTCAATCAGCCTCAAGGTCATGTGATCTCGAGAGAATGGGTCGGGCCCGTGCACGCGTCGCGGTCATTTTCAGTGGTTGGCGACGGCCTCGTGGATCACCACAGAGATGGAAGCATCCATCACCACCTAAACGCGCCAGGTTGCAACAGAAATAGCAATCGACTTCGGACTAGTAGAACTACACTCCACAAGACCGCATTTCCTTACTGCAAATATCAGCGCATGAGATTTTAAAGATGGCCTACGATCCTCGTGGGGATCATCACGACAGGCGAGGGCCGCCAGGAGACGGTCAGGACGGAGGCTTTATTAGAGCGAGAGGACGACGTGAGTTGCCCTCTACAACCGACCCGCAATCTCCGTGCATGATGGAAAGTTTGAGCTTGCGTGTATTGCGGACACGCGCAGGGCATCATCTCTCCATCAGGCTCACGTGGAGACTTGAGACAGACCAAATACTTTAGCAGAACCGCTGACACCATGTCCAGGTCCCGTAACTGATTATGGCTCAACCGTCGCACACTGGATGCGCAATCGCGCGCCGGCAGATGGAGATGTCTACACTGGCGAGGCTGAGAGGCCAAGTGCGAGCTTCATCGTCGACGTCAGTATTGCATCTCTCATCACTGCACACGCCTGCTAACATATCTCAGTTCACACCTCCTTCTGCCAGACGGACAGATCCTGGTGATTCGATACCCGTGAAGCACCTTCATTCATCACTGAACAAAATCAAACATCCTATCAACGTCGTCCGATGGACACCGGAAGGCCGTCGTCTGTTGACGGCTTCCTCCAGCGGAGAATTTACATTATGGAACGGCACTGGGTTCAACTTTGAGACCATCATGCAGGCCCACGACTCCGCTATTAGAGCGCTGGCATACTCTCATAACGATGATTGGCTCATCTCCGCTGACCACGACGGCAGCGTCAAGTACTGGCAGCCTAACTTTAACAACCTTCAGAGTATCGCTGCACATAACGACCCCATCAGAGACCTCGCCTTCAGCCCGAACGATTCCAAGTTCGTCACGGCATGCGATGACTCGACACTGAAGATCTTTGACTTTGCTGGTGGAGTCGAGGAGTCGGTTCTCAAGGGACACGGCTGGGACGCCAAGAGTTGTGATTGGCATCCCACCAAAGGCTTATTGGTGTCGGGTTCAAAAGATCACGTCGTCAAGTTGTGGGATCCGAGAACCGGCCGCTGCTTGACGACACTTCACGGCCACAAGAACACGATTACCAAGACGCTCTTTGAGCGAGTTCAAGGAGACTGCCTTGCAACGTCAGCAAGAGACCAAACCGCCCGCGTCTTCGATCTCCGAATGATGAGAGACATTTGCTTGCTCAAGGGACACGAGAAGGACATCTCAACCATCGCGTGGCATCCCGTTCACTCGAATTTCCTTAGCACCGGTGGACACGACGGCTCTTTGTACCATTACATCCTGGACGAGCCAAACACGCCAGCTGGCCACACTGCCATCGCACCATACGACAGTTTGGACCCGTCCACAACTAGCGCCCAGACCATCTACCCAGCTCACAAGGTTCCATACGCACACGATTTCGCGATCTGGTCTTTGGACTGGCACCCGCTTGGTCATATCCTGGCTTCTGGCTCCAACGATCGTATCACGAGGTTCTGGTCCAGAAAGCGGCCGGGAGATTCCGATGTCTTCCAAGACAGGTATCACATCGGAGAGGCGGCGGCCGAGGCTCAAGGAACCTGGGACCGTCGCGGAGGTCGGCGCCAGAGACAGGAAGAAGAGGAGCAGGAGATGGAGGACGAGATGGACGGCCTCGTCGACCAGAAGATGCCGCTCAAGCAGCCTGTCGTCCCTGGTTTCCTCGGCTTGCCTGGGTTGCCTGGGTTGCCCGGTCTATCTATGCCGCCGAATGGCGCTGGTGGGCCTCCGGTACCGCCACCACCGATGATCCCAGGCGTCGGCGCAAACGGCGGAGCCCCCCCGCCGCTGCCGTTCCCTCTGCCAGGCTTGCCTGGCCTGAACGGGGCTCCGCCACCGCCTATCCAACTGCCTGGCGGCATAGACCCGAGCAATCCTGCCGATCTTGCAAAGATTGCCGAGATGATCCAGAAGGCCGGAGGAACGCTCCCTCCTCCGCCGCCCGGCGGTTTCCCTCCCGGAATGGTCCCGCCGCCAAATTTTGTGCCCCCGCCCGGATTCCCGCCTATGCCTATGCCACCGCCCGGAGCTGACCTCAATGGTCACGACCGCGGGGGTAGGAGAGCTCCGTTACCTAGCCAGGAGGAGAGTCTCAAGGCGGAGCAGAGACGCGGCAACTATACGAGAATACGTTAGTCACGTGGCAGCACTCGGGGCAGATCTCGTAGCAGATCCCGAAACAGATCCCGGACGTAGCCAGCAACTGCAAATTGGACAGTGACCTTGGTGTAAGAATAGTAAATACGAAAAGGGGGAAGGGCAGTGGTGATACCCTAGTGTTATAATAAAAGTTAAACAACACATGATTGCCCGGATGTCTCGTTTGGTAACATTTGGTACATTAGAGGCGCTACTCCTGCATTTCAACTTGTATTGTTCTTCCACGCTGAGCTGACGCGAATGGAATACTCGTATAGTCTTGTCTGTCAGCGTGAGTAATCACTACACCAGGTTGAAGACTTTCCTGCAAACATGGCAGAAACATGGAGCGCGGATCACGCATATCAGTTTCCCCCGCCAAGACTAGGCCTATATCTAGTTTGAAAAAGATCGCTTGTGATGTAGTGGCAGTCTAATCAACTGTCTAGCCGGCGGGCCTATCTAGTGTACATGTGTGTCGCCAGCCAGCAAATCACACGCCCTACGGTCTCGCTCAGATGCTATCGTGCGATGTTCCCCAGCCAAGGCTATCCTCGTTTGTGCTCCGCTTTTCGAGGGTAAATGTACAGACATGAATGGAACTTCTTCATATGGGCGGTTTTCCCCCTGGCCCTGGAGAATGCAGGCCTCTATCTCGCAAACTCTCGCGCTCGCCGACGTGTTCCTAACCCGACACCAGCCCTTCTCATTTCTTGGTGAAAGCCTTCTGCCTGTCGGCGTAGTCCCTCACGATGATGGCGCACGAGGCCTCGCTGCAGAGCCTCCTGCGACGCTGCGGCGCCAGCTTCGACGCAAACTCCAGACCGGCGGCGCGCTCGACGGCCTCCAACGGCATCTCGAAGTCGGAGAGCGGCTTCTCGTTGGGGATCACGGCGTTGGGCATAACGAAGGCGCCGATGGCGACGTTGCCGCCGGCCTTGCCGTCCTCCGCGAAGATGACCTTGTAAAAGTGCGTCGGCACGGCGACGTTGGGCGGGTTGCCGATCACCTCGTACTTTGTGTACCACTTGCCGTCGACGGGGTCGCGCTTCGGGAGGTACAGCGGGCCGGTGACGATGCGGACGGGGGTACCGCGACGTCAGGCGGCGGCAGAAGTCCTCAAAGTGGGCCCAGTAGTCGCGGTTGAAGCCGTCGCCGACCTGGGGGCACATGTTTGTGAGGTAGAAGGTGTCGTCCATGGCGCGCTGGGACCACTTGCAGTCGGCGGCGGGGACCTGGTGGCCGCGGTCGTAGCCGCTGCGGTAGTAGTCCTTGAGCTTGGCCTGAAACTGCGCGGGGACGGAGGGGTCCTCGAGGAAGGTGCTGCCCTTGCGGTCGCCGCCTTTCTGAGCGAGGGAGGCGGGGGTGATGTGCTCGACGACCCAGTGGGGGTTGCGTGTGCGGCGGTCGAAGCTCGAGATGAGGCCCTCGCGGGGCGCGAGGTCGGCGACGGGGCCGGGGAAGCCGTACTGGAAGAGGCCGGCGGGGTCGACGATGGCGCCGGGGATGGCGCCGGGGATTGGCGGGGGCGCCGACGGCAGGGGTGCGCTGGCGTTTGCCTTGTTGTCAAAGACTTGGGAACCCGGGACGGGGACGGTGGGAGCGGAGGTGAAGGCGTTTGTTGAGGGTGCGGCGGTCATGGGCGCGTCGGTGGCGGGCTGTTTGGTTCGGAGGCCGTACATGGCTGCTGTGACGGCGGCGCCTCCTCCCGCGCCTAGAGCCGCGACGAGGGCGATGGATGTTGCTTTCGACATGGCGGGCTGGGTCGCGGCCGGTATTCTGAGGGGATTCGAAAAGTAGTTTGCAGGAGGGAAGAAGGACGGAAACCGGGCGCCAGCGTCAGGCGGTTATGACAGCGACGACCACGGGAGTTGGAAGGAAGGGCACGTGGATCTGGTCTGATGGTGGTGGTGTGGTGGATGTCTCAGTTGTGGTTCTTCACGGGACGGGGATCTGGAGCTCGGAGCTGGATAAAATTTTGGGCTTGCGACGGCGCCTGGTCCGCCGAGTGCACCGATCTGATTCCTCCAAGGATGCCGATCGGAAGGGTGAGCTCGTGTGGGGCTACCGCTGCAGATGTCCCGAGCATTTGCCGACGGCTGGCAGGTGCGATGGCGGGGATGATGAGTGGAAGGATTTCGGGGTGCAGGCTGAGGGGCTGGAATGGGGCTGGCCTCGGTGAGAGAGCGGTCGCTTCACCGAGACGAGGAGGGTTCCATGCTCAGGAAAAAAAAAGCGGATGACAAAATGCCAGCCTCCGATTCGCGGTCTGGGCGAGACCCTGCGATGCTCAGAAAGTTTCTTTGGATCCATGGTCCCTACCTAAAATAACGACAGCCGCCAAACCAGCAGCAGTCTTCCCTCCTTTGACATGTGTTGGCATCTCCCTAGCATGCGCTTCGGGCGGCTTCAATGAGCTGGCGCACATCGCCAAAGAGTCACGGGTCTCGAGGGAGTACGAGGATACCCGGCATGTAGCGCCATCCGGGTTCTCAAGCCAAGGCCATGGGTGTGTGTTGTCGACCAGCAGCTTGACTCGCCGCCGGGGGATCCCAACAAAGCGGCTGACAACGTGCATCTTTTGGATACAGTCTGTTTCTTTCTGAATGACTGCACCTTGTAGAACAAAACAAAGTTTTTGAGACACCTATGCAGCTCGACCTCGACGCTGTCTTTCTATCATTGAAAGAGCCGCATCGCCTGCTTGTGCGCCAAAAGGGAACATAAGGTGGGTTGCGATCGGGGAGGGTCAGACGGCAAGCTGCAGGCAGGGCAGGGCGGCAGCCAACTGATAACGCGCAGGCAAGGGGAGTCCGAAGTGGAAAATAGATACATATGCAAAAGAGAATGGATGAGAAACAAGACCTTTTCTTGCTTGAGTAGCTGAGTGACTTGTGTATTGGAGGAGGAATTTTGAGAACCTTGATGGCCTCGGTCCAGTCATGAACAACAGAAGGCCCCAGCCCCCAGCCCACTTCACAACTGCCCATGGATCACACAGAAACAACGCAGTGGCTCCAGAAAGCGCCAAATCCAGCGCCTCCGAATCCACTACTGCGTACAATCCGCGCTGCTGGAAAGCTTAAGGTGCAGGCGCTCCCAGTTTACACCAGTAAATCCTCCCCACCTCTTTCGCTACGGTCCCAGCGCAAGCCTGGAAAGCACGCCGCTCAGCGCCCAGTCCCACTCCATCTTATTGGCAGCCGTCTACATCACTACTCTCTTCCACCAACAACAATACCCTTTGCCTCCTCCAGCAACCTCTTCGACTTTCCCTATCTCTTCTCCCCTATCTTGCATACCTCTTTGGACAATCTACCTACGATCAAGGTTCTAGACGCCTCTCCCGAAATCTACGACTTCTCCATACTTATCCGCTCCCGTCTCCCGGTACTTCGAACCAATATCCCACTCGTCTGGGTCTATTGCGCGCCGCAATACGTCACCCGCTCTCCTGTAGGACGAATCGAAGCCGCCACACCAACACCTGTTTCCCAGGCACACCTAGGACCCTGGCGACTCTCCTAGATTGGGTTCAAAAATTGCGCTTCAACGAGAAAGACATCGAAACACCATCTCGCTCCATGCGCTAAGGATCGTGATCGCAGCAGGCAACCATTGGAGGCGCTGAGCCCAAGCCGCCCATCATGAAGGCGACAGAGATCGACAACGATACCAGGGGGTGGATCATGAGTATTGTGAGTGGAATTGGTAGGTGAAAAAATTCCATGGATGTCTGCGGTGGAAATCTTGCTGACTTGTGTGTTTCTCCGCAGCTTGTATCGTAGGCGCGTCAGTCATTTGCATCGACATTTTGGTACAATGGCTGCCAGGGCAGCGCAACTTCAGGATACAAGAGAGCAATGTCTTTCTTGCCAGCTCCTTGAGCTTGAGCTTCGGCGTTATGGTATGTAATTCCAGTAGTACCATGCGCGACACCCAAGAACCATTACTAATACCACTACTGCTGTCTAGCTTTACTCTGCGTTAAACAGCATGCTGCCGTCATCAAAACAGTACCTTAAGGAGGATGGTTTTCAAGACCAAAAGGCGGGCTTCATTATGATGGGCTGCTTTGTTGGGGGCTTTTTCGGCATCCAGGTTATCTCCCGTCTGCTGCACCAGTACATGCCCTCGCATGTGGTTGATTGTGACCACACACACAATGAAGCCGATACTCGGTCACGCAGCCAGAGCAGAAAGACGTCTTTGTACTCGGGCAGTCGCCGATCATCGCGACGGCCCTTTGTGGAGAGCATCGCGAAGAATGGCCACGCTACCGAGTCAACGCCTCTGCTCAACGGAGAGACGGCGCATGAGAACGGAGCAACCCTAATGCCTAAGCGACACGCTGGGAGCGCCCTTAACACGACGCACTCGCACCCGCCGCGGATATCGCGAAGCCGCGGTGCGACGGTGGAAAGGCGACCGTCTATGCTTCAAATCAAACAGCATCTGGCGTCTTTCATGAATGACACGAAATCGAACTGCGATGAGGAGGGCCCTTGCTTTGGGTACTCCGATCCATGCGGCCAGGAATGTTTCAAGCATGTGGCCAACCGCTCAGCTGCCTCCTCGAGGCACCCAACTATCGTGAGGACCAGCGTCGCGCAGCTGTATCCCAATAACCATAGCCATACCGATCTGACAGATTTGGAGGAGAGCGACTCTCAGTGCCATTCGCCCATCAGTGGACAGGTACGGACCAGCCGGGCGGCGTCGAGAGAGCCTGTGCCATCGCGGAATCACGCGGACCACGAAGTCCATGATCATGGCAATGGTCATGGCCACTGCCACAGTCACCATCACGATCATGACCACGAGGCGCATGGCGAGGACGGGGAGGAAGAGGATGTCGAGGCCCAACATCACCACCATGTGCCTACGAACGCGTTCATGTCACTCGGCTTGCAAACCTCCATCGCCATTGCGCTTCATAAGTTCCCTGAGGGCTTCATCACCTACGCCACGAACCACGCTAACCCCTCGCTCGGCTTCAACGTGTTTATGGCTCTCTTCGTGCACAACATTACCGAAGGCTTCGCCATGGCTCTGCCATTGTACATGGCCCTTGGCAGTCGTCTCAAGGCCATGTTCTGGGCCGCCATCCTGGGCGGCCTGAGTCAGCCCCTTGGCGCTGGCATTGCTGTGTTGTGGTTCAAGCTCGCCAACCACACCCATATCAGCCCAACCCCAGTAGCTTACGCCTGCATGTTTGCCATCACAGCTGGCATCATGGTAAGCGTCGGCCTGCAGCTCTTTGTTGAGGCGCTCAGCTTGAATCACAACCGCAACCTCTGCATCTTTTTCGGGTTCATAGGCATGGCTCTGCTGGGTATCACCGGTGCCATTGCATCTACGCATTAACGACATACGGGCATTCGTATTGGGTAATTTTAAGTCATGCTCGAACGGTTCAGGGAGTCACAGGATCTGTCTTTTGGGTACGGTCGGCATGGGCAAACATACATTATACCAAGGCAGGTTTTCGGGTTCGGAAGGCTTCAACTGTGCTAGAATCATCACTACCGCTTCGCTACTATTGGCTTGATTCGTATCGACTTGCGCAGTAGCATTCCGGCGGCACATCATAGAGGGGGAGGACAATTATGGGTTAAATGAAAATGATTCCACATGTGTACTTTGAGGTACCACACTCGTGACCGTAAAATCTTAGCTCCTTTGATTTCATTTACCTATATATACGTGACAAAGCAACAACTTTTAGTGATTCCCCATCCATCAACTTTTGGTGTGGCCTGCGGCCGGGTATCAATACGTCGTCAAAATCATGTGTCCTTTTTCTACGCCATGTTTCCCAGCGCCGGATCGACGAAGCGGGTGAAGTCTTCGTCAATGAGGGCGCGCATGGCAGCTTCCTCCTCTTGCCACGTCTGCGGCGGAGTATTGAAGTCGTCCGCGGCACCGATCCAGAAATCATCGGTCTGGCCTGGGTCGCCGCCGGTGAAGTCCGTAACGCCAGGGATGATGCCGTACAGCGGCAGCTCCGGCATCTCACGGTTCTCGCCAAAGGCGGCGCTCATGTCTTCTGAGCTGGGGGTGTCCGCCAGACTCAAGATTGCCGCTTCGACTTGGTCCATTTGCGGAGCCGCAGGGGGGTGGTTTTCGAGGTGGACCTGGAGGTCGTGGTGGCGGATGAAGCGGGCGTTGCAGCCTTCAATCGCGCACTGGATGGTTCGCTTCGTACCGGCAATGTCGTCAATGAGGTTCGACGGTCCCTCGGCAAGTTTAGCCTGCGGCCGCGGCAGACCCAGGTGAACGTGCCGAATGTGCTCTTCCAGCTTCATTTTGCTGATGAAGCCCGCGCCGCAACCCTGCTCGTTTGACCAAGCCTCCAAGCCGGCAGTACCCATCACATCGAGCTCGCCGCAGACGACGCGGAATCCTTCGTGGGCAGTGCGGATGTGCACCGTGAGGTTGTGCTTCTTGGTGAACTTCTTGTCGCATCCCTCCCAGGTGCAGGCGATCGTCTTGCGGGCCTCCACGGGGATGCCTGAGTGCCGCATCTCGACGTGCCGCTCCAGCTCCCACTGGCCGGTGCACTTGAACTCGCAAAAGATGCAGTTGAGGTGCTCCTTGCGGACGTGCGCCTGCAGCAGCGCGAGCGAGGTGAAGCCGATCTTGGCGCCGCCCTCCTCGCCGCCGCACTCCTCGCACCAGAACTGCGGCTCGCTGTGTTCCCGCCGGTGGTTCCGCAGGGCGCCTTGGGAGTCGAAGCCGGCGCCGCAGCCGGGTTCCTGGCAAGGATAGGCGTGGGCGCCCAGGTGCTCCGAGCGGATGTGCCGCTGCAGGGTGTTGTGCTTTCGGAAGCTCTGGTTGCACGGGGGATACTCGCGGCAGCGGAAGCGCTCCTGGCCGGCGTGGACGTCCTGGTGGCGGCGCAGACGGGTTGCCGTCAGGAAAGACTTGCCGCAGCCGTCGTGGGTGCAGGTGTATGCTCGCTCTTGGGTGTGGGAGCCCTTGACATGCTGGCGGAGGTGCTTCTCCTCGCGGTAGTCCTTGTCACAGCCCGGGTAGGTGCACTTGAAGGGGCGGTCGTCGGTGTGGGAGCGCAGGTGGGCGGCCAGGCGGGCGGGACGGTTGAAGGTTTTGTGGCAGTCGGGATAGGTGCAGGGGATTGTCTTGAGGTCCGAAGGGAATTTGCGGGAGCGAGTGGTGAGGGAGGTCTGGCCTGTCAGAACCGTCTCTGCGTCGGCGTTGGCTGTCGAGGCGGAGTTGCTGGCCGTGTCGTCGAAGTCATCGTCGCTGAGGGCTTCCCGGGCGTCATGTTAGTGAGAGGGAAAAAAACCTGGCTTACACCCGATTGCCAAAGATGTGCGTACCAGTGCCGGCGCCTTCGGGGTCGTCAATTGGACCTCTTAGGTTCTGAGACGAGGACAGCCTCTGAAGCCTCTGAAGCCTTCCTTTTCGTCATGGCGAGCAATTGAGGAAAGGCATGCCTTCCTTGACGATGGGGTGAAAAGTATCGTCTCGGAAACCAGATCGTGAACTTATTCTGGCAGAATTTCGTCAGGCGGTGAGACGAAATTTTGTGCGCTCACCAGCCACATTGGAGAAGCCGGGGTCTCCTCGGTCCGGATAAGCATTTTTTTTTTGGTACTGATAAGGCTAGTGCGGACCCACATTCCAGCTGCTGAATCGCAGCCTCGTCAATAATTTTTTACGGCTGGATCCAGCAAAGTCAACTCGTCCCTCCACGCGACACCTACAATTACGCGACGGAAGCCCGACCACCACCCAATTCCCCTACGGCATCATTCAGTTAATCGCGACCACCATCGATAAGAAACATGTCTGACTTTGGCGACGATGATGTTGGCGGAGGGTACGTCCAGACAGGTCTTCTGCATTGATGATGAAGCGCGACTCTAACGATTGGCAGCGACGAGCCCATGTACGAGGACGAGGCCGCCGACTACTGGGATCCCGAGGTCCCTGCTGAGGACGAGGAGGTCGGCCGCGCCGAGGGCGACGAGGAGGACGCAGACAACGTCGTCGTGTCGGGCGACCCCTCTGCTGCGGCGAACTCTGGCAAGGGCAACGAGAAGAGCCACCGCGACAAGAAGATCCCCGATGACCAGCGCACGACCACGCCCTACATGACAAAGTACGAACGCGCCCGTATCCTCGGCACGCGCGCTCTGCAAATCAGGTACGACGGCGCCATTATTTCCCACTTCACGATGCAGGCCATCGGTCGAGACTTTTGCTGACGCGGGGCCTTTTGTAGCATGAATGCGCCGGTACTCGTCGACCTGGAAGGTGAGACGGATCCCCTTCAGATCGCCATCAAGGAGATGCGCGAGAAGAGATTCCTCTTATCGTGCGCCGATACATGCCGGATGGATAGTAAGTGTTGACCCCGGATGGCCCCCAACCCCCGCCCCCAGCCCTGCAGTCCACGCAAGCCTGCCCGGATGGACGATGCCGTGAGCGAAGCAGGCTAACCGAACGTCAGCTACGAGGATTGGACTTGCGAGGAGCTCCTCCAGTGAGAGATCTTGGCTTTCTTTACCCGGGGCAAGAAGAAGACTACGCGACTAGATGCAAGGCACTTATACCCATCTCTTATTGTCGTTGCCTGAAGGATAGTCAGATTCCCGAAGCTGCGCCCCGTCCGCGTCTACTCTCTTCCGGAGGTTCGGCTCTGTCAAAATGCACAGGACAACAAAACAAAGCTCGAGGAGACACAAAAAGAAGAAGCAAAACCAACCACCACTTATAAAAAGAAGACACCAAAAGCAGTGTACTTTATTTGATTTGCATTGAGCGTGGCGTTCTCTAGGCAATTGGATTTCATCAAACTCTAAACACACACAAGAAACAAAATTACATATCCGCAGTGAGGAAATCAGATCCCCGCCCCATGGCATTCTTTTTTTGGGATGTTGCTCTCGTCGTGGATTGCAGTGCAGCGACGGGTCACGAGAAACAGGATTACGTGTTTCCTCGGATCGTCGCCTCGAGTGGTCGCCTGCAGTGTAACGGGTGGGAGCGAGAGTGGTCCGGGGGGATAAACACTGAAAACCCCCCCAAGGGACCTAAAGCACCTGCCCAACACGGCCGGTCGTAGCGAGTCAGACAACACAAATACCGATCGTGCATCCCATCCCGGGCCGCCTGCCGCCCGCCTTCCGGAGACCAAAGACCGGACCCGCCCCGGAGGACTCTGTGTGAATTGCGATCGACACAGAACAAAACGTCGCCAACAGCCAAGCCACTCCCCGTCGTCCGAATTACACGCGTAAGGTTTTGCCGGGTTCACATCTTTGGACATTTACGGGTCCTCGTTAAGTCGTTAGGGAGAGGTACTAACGTGCCTCATGTAGATTGGTAGAGAAGGTTAACAAAACAAGGTTGCCAAGACGGCTTCCTAACACTGTTTGGGAGCCACTTTTAATTGCTGCTCATGGCCGTCGACATGGGTGCTCTATCTAGGTTGAATACGTCTCTTTCGATCTGAAAAGCCAATTGCAGCCGATCCGCGGTAAACACCCACCTTCTTCTGCAAGTATGCTTCACTCCAGCCTTGCTTACTGTCTTGGCGATGACGATAAGAGCCGTCTTGGTGAGTTGATATCGTCAACTCTTTCGATGTTCAGCTCGGTTTCTCGCTCGTTCCCGCGAAAGAGCCTTGACGTCGCGGGGAAACAAACGGCTGGTAACCGAGCGAGATTCTCGCTTCTCACATTTCTCGTCGTCGTCTTCAGCTTTCTGCTCGGACCTCCGGGGACAGGCCTGTTGGTTGCGTAAGACACTACTCATTCTCTTTCCCCGCCATGCAATAGAGGAGCAGCAGAGATTGCAACGCGCCCACTGCCTCGCTAGGAATCCTCCGCTTTACGGGACTCATCCGCTGCAGGTGATTCGGCTCGGTCGTGACGAAAGAAAAAAGTGTGCCCTTACCAGTGTACGGTTCTCTCTTTTTGCTTATCCCCCACACTGTTCCCGAACGCGAAAGGAAGCGAAGCGGGAGGCTCAACTTATCCGGGCCTGTCAAAGACGCTTATCTCGTCTCTCGGCTCGAAGCTGGGTGTGTTGCTTCGCCTCATACTCGGGATCCATACCATGTTACCACGTTGGTCTTGTCAGTACAGACTTCTCTTGGCCCGCCTCGGGCCTAGCTTAGACTACAACCTCACAACCTTGTGACCCGTTTCTTTCTTTCTTCCCCCTCCTCTAGAATAGAAGGCTGTGGATAAGGACGTTACGTGTCGAGCGTCGACGTGCGCAATCGCCATGAGTCCTTTGGAGGTGAAGCGATCCCCTGGTTTGTGGGATTGGGGGCGCCGACTGGCTGGGTAGCTCTGCAGCAGCGAGCACACCATCTTTTCGGCAACGGCGCAGCGGGAGCTGTCGAGAACGAGGATGCGGAAGGCTTGTTTTCTGGTGATCGTCACCGCTTGTTAGGCCCGTCTCGGGCTTGGCTCGCAGATCGTTCTTGATATAAAAAGAGCCTCTGAACTTCCCGTCGAAGGGGGAGAAAAAAGATAGTTTGGGCCAAGCCAGCACGATACGAGCCGACAACGCCTCTCGTTTTCTTCTTGATACAAATACACTTAGCCAAACGCTCGCTTCTTGGTTACGGTCTTAATTTGTTGCCGTCTTCTCTCGTCGTTCACGATGCTTCCCCCGTCTTCCATCCTCGCGGCGGCCGCTGTCCCGCTCCTGCTGGCGCAGTCTGCGTCTGCTCGTGTCATGCCGCGGGCGACGAACTACACCCAGGCAGCCGTCGACTCGGGCGAAGCACTCTCAGATCTTCACGCCCAGGCTTACAACAACGCTCTTGCGCGCCTGGCAGCTAACGGCAGTTCTCAGTGCAACAAGGACAACGTCCGCGTTCGTCGTGAATGGTATGTTGCTATCTAACTCGCCTCCTCCTCCCCTGACGAACGGTGTAAGTTGCTAAACAAGGTCGACTCGACAGGAGAAACATGCCTGGTGAGGACCGTATCGCTTACACGGATGCCGTCACCTGCCTTCAGTCCAAGGCCCCCCTTTACACCGACATCGCCGGCTCCAAGTCCATGTTTGACGACTTTGTGGCCCTGCACCAGAACATGACTGGCTACGTCCACATGTCGGTAAGTGCACACAAGATATCTCCAGATATCCTGCACGCATACTTACCTCTCCAAGGCCACTTTCCTCCTGTGGCACCGCTACTACATTCATACCTATGAGGAGAAGCTCAAGACCGAGTGTGGCTACACGGGTAAGTCAACCACAGAGCCCCCTCTACTTCGACACCGACTGACGCAAGCCCAGGAACACTCCCCTACTGGGAATGGAGTCTCGACGGTGACGACCCGGCCTCCAGCCCGATCTTCGACGGCTCCGCGACCTCGATGGGCAGCGACGGCGCCTACGTCGCCCACGACGGCCTCGTCCTCAACAGCACCGAGCAGGTCATCACCCTGCCCGCCGGCACCGGCGGCGGCTGCGTAACGTCGGGCCCCTTCACCAACATGACGGTACACCTCGGCCCCGAGGCGATGCCGAACCTCGGCTCCGTAGTCTCGAACAACTCGGACACCCCGACGGCGGACAACCCGCGCTGCCTGAAGCGCGACCTCAACGGCGCCGTCCTGCGGACTTGGGCGAGCTTCCGCAAGGTCACCGACCTCATCACGGAGAACGACAACATCGAGTGGTTCCAGGGCATCGCGCAGGGCCAGACCAACTATTCCGGTCTCGGCCAGCTCGGTGTCCACGGGGCGGGACACTATGCTTTCGGGATGGATCCTGGTTCTGACGTCTACATCAGCCCTGGTATGTTGACCAGGCTTTTGAAGGGTGTCGTTTCTTTTTTTGCTGACGAGATTTTTGACAGGCGACCCGGTGTTCTACCTCCACCACACGCAGCTCGACCGCGTCTACTGGCTCTGGCAAAACCTGGACTGGGAGAGCCGTCAAGTAAGTATTTTTTTCCTTTGAGGAATGATCAGGGGCTGACTGAAATCTAGACCATCTTTGGCACCGGCACCATGGAGAACAGCCCTCCCAGCCCTGTGGTCCAGCTCGACGACCTCCTCGACGTGGGCCCGCTCAACGACAAGATTTCCCTCAGAAACGCGATGGACACCATGGCCGGGCCGTTCTGCTACATCTACGCAACAGACTAAGCCATCATTTTGTCTCTCTCTCTCTCTCTCTCTTTCTCTTCCTTTTCATTTTTTTTCTGTCTTCTTTTCTCTACTCTCCTTCATTCTTCTTCTGGGATCGGCATAGTGTCAGGTAGTCATTCGTTCATGGGCATCATCATCTTGTTCTCTGGAAGTGTCGGGCTCGGTTGCATTCTATGACTGGCGGCGAGGAGACACGGCACCCCATCTCCTTTGTAAAGGGTGACCTGGCGGGATTAATGCGAAGCCAGCTCTGGGCGGTAATAGTGGAATGGCATAGCGTGGTTTGGCCGCAAAGCCGTGTTAGAGCATCAGATGGAGCGACATGCGAATTCAACATGGCGTTTTGGACGAATGATGCGAGTCAGGTGCCTTTAACACATGTGCGTCAAAAGAGCAGGTGGCTTGACACAGAGGCAGACTCTGCCGGAATTTCCTCCGGGAATGCGAGGCGCGGTGACATCCGCAGTGCTGAGCGAACGGTGAGAATGAAGCTGGACCCGAGCGCGGCTTGACGGTTGGCCACCCTTGCGGACGTAGTTCTCCGAGCGTTTCTCATTGTAAGGGGTGCCTTGCCTTCTCAGCAACCCGGGCATGCCGGCCGCCCGGGCATGACGTTCGTGCCGTCGCGGACAAACGTACGGAGGTGCCACACTGCGGCCTGTCGACCGAGCGGCGCGCCCCCCTTTTAGCCCGGTTCGTCAGGTATATCGGGGGGATCGCGATGAACGCTTCACCAACGTCGAGTGGACGAGGGTGGGCCCTTCCGACTTTATGCCTTGATGGTCGATCTGTGAACACGGGATCTTCCTGAGAGAGAGAGGTTGGTAGGCCGGGCCGTCTGCGCGACGCGACTGGCTGATGTGTGCATCTGCTGTCAGAATCGAACTACCGACGGCGCCTGGTCCGAACCCGAGTCGACCGTCGAATGTCGTGCGCGTTCCGTCTCAGCATTTATTCCAGGTCCTTGGCGTCTCGACTCCGAGAGATCCGTCGCGAGTGAGGCAGTTGAGTGAGGCTTTCGCACGCTGTTGTGCCATGAGCTTTCTGAATCTCACGGTTTCTCGTCCGAACACGACGGCAACCATGCTGTCTGTTGCTTGGTCTTCCACGAGTTCGTCAGGTGACATTCCTCGTCTCCTCCTGCGATCACTCGACTCGCTGCATGTCCGCTTGGAATCCCGGACCTCTGAGCTCCATCCCGTCGACGAAAGTCTCGGACAGGACAGCATGAACCACTCAGATGCTAGAAATGCACCGGCAGCAACGGACCTGACATGTGTGGCCACGAGTTGCGCCTATTCGACGGATACTGTCGAGAATATCAGCTTTTGCTAGATATCGCCAGCTTCGGGTTCCACCCGGCGATGTTCTCGGCGTGCATCCCGTCCCCTCGGTAGGAGCCGATCGCTTGAGGACCCATCGACTGCCCGAATTAGCGAACGACTTGCGGTAGACAGAACCCAGAAAAGACGGCACCGATCCTGGTATCCCCCGGGCGATGCAGCTTTGACGTCTTTGCAAGTACATCGCCTCGACCAATGGCTATCAATCGAAGTTAAAAGAGTTGGGTGGGTGGACGCCATGTCCGTCAAACTGCCTACCACATGGTCGAATCATCTCTCTTAATGCGATATTCCCCCTCGCAAAAGGAAAGGGAGCCAATCAATCATTGGCCAACCAGCTCACACGTTGCCCAGTGCTGGGAGGAAAGATGCGTATGTGCCTAAAGTCGATATACACCAAACCACCATGCAGAGTTTCAATGCCTTGGGCCGGGTGTTTGACTTTCCGCGCTCTGGACCTCTTTCCAAGGATCTTCGTGGAAGCCATGAAGAAGGAAAAGAATTCAGAAATTATAGGCCGTGTGTTTGAGTGGATGGGTGGATGGTATTGGGGAAAGTTGAGTTGGGGAAGCATCATTTCAGGGAAGGGAGCTGTAAGGTACCTAGAATGAGGTGCACCTTGACGGGCTGGGCTGCTTACAACCCGCTGAAAGCTTAGGCGGGCTGCCTGCCGCAGGGGAACATGGTGTGCCAGACCAGGCGTTCCCCTCCATGCCGATGACGCACCAGCTGAGCTCTCCGGTCCCGCACGCAATGCGGGGTTCGTCGCAGCATGAGGGAAAAGACCACCACCAAAATAATCCAATGTAATGCACCCACCCACACACCATTGGGCGCTGCGATGATAGCTGCTACCTATCGTGGAAGAGGTACCTTTTCCCGGATAGCTTTACCACCTTGGGCATGTACACGCCCGGCTTTCCGAAGGGTGCCGTTGGATTTTGCGAGTGTCGGATGCACTACCGAAGCCGATGTCAACCAACAATTCTTCGGAGAGCTTCTACCTTTGGCAGCGACAGCTACCACTAACCTCACGGTACAATGCCCGTACACTACCACGGAACCGGTTTTTTTTTTTTGCCTTTACCCCTCCTTGGCCTAGACATGCATGGTGGGGTAGAATCAGCATCATCACGACCAGGTCAACGGTCAATGGCAGAAGACGCAGAGACCGTACCTCGACTCCTCAGCACCGTCTCTGGGCCTACACACGGCCAAGGCCGTCCGTCCTCCACTTTGGCGAGCTTGACCCTCTCCGATCTGATCTCGATGGACATAACTCGGTGTTTTATTTATTAGACGCCCTCCGATGCCACCTCTTGATCCCAAGGGCCCTTGTGCTACTCCTCTTTAACTTCCAGGCCATAGAATAATTTCAGCTTTCCCCCCCAAATCTTCTTCTCTTCTTCTCATCAACCTCACTCCCTCCTCTCTCTCCACTTCTTGCTTCTTTGATTCTGCAAAACCAGCAGCACATCATAAACATATATACCCCAGCTTCCAATTGCAATCGATACCCCAAACCCATCTCGTCAAGAGACTAATCCAACCGCCAAAATGTCCGGCTTCACAACCAAGGCAACCATCACCTCCTTCGGGGGCCAGCTTTTCAAGCTCTCCCACAAGTCCACCACCACCGGCACCGACATGGCCGTCAACCTCTACCTGCCCCCGCAGGCCACCACCCGCGCCGTCCCCGTCCTCTTCTACCTCTCCGGCCTGACCTGCACCCCGGACAACTGCACCGAGAAGGGCTTCTTCCAGTCCCAGGCCTCGGCCGCGTCGCCATCGTCTACCCTGACACCTCCCCGCGCGGCCTCGACCTCCCCGGCGAGCGTGACAGCTGGGACTTTGGCGAGGCCGCCTCCTTCTACGTCGACGCCACCCGCGAGCCCTTCCGCCAGAACTACCGCATGGAGACCTACATCACCAAGGAGCTGCCCGAGCTGCTCTTCCGCGAGTACGCCGGCAAGCTCGACCGCGCCCGCGTCTCCATCACCGGCCACTCCATGGGCGGCCACGGCGCCCTGTCGCTCTACCTCCGCCACCCGGGCATGTACCGCAGCGTCAGCGCCTTCGCCCCCATCGCCAACCCGAGCAAGTGCCCCTGGGGCGAGAAGGCTTTCAGCGGCTACCTCGGCGACGACCGCGCCGAGTGGGCCAAGCACGACTCGACCGAGCTGCTCAAGAACTGGAGCTACGGCCCCCTCAACGCCCTCATTGACGTCGTAAGTTGTTGGAAGGACCCTCCTGCTGTAGCTTGACATGTGTGTATGGACTAATACGTTCTCTCTGTGAACAGGGCCTCGGTGACAACTTTTACATCCAGAAGCAGCTTCTTCCCGAGAACTTTGAGAAGGTGGCCAAGGAGAAGAACATTGGTGGTCTGTCCCTGAGATACCACTACGTGAGTTTAGCCGTAACTTGATGATGACGAGGGGTGAGGATTGTGTGAAGCTGACAAGAAGCAGGGCTACGATCACTCCTACTTCTTCATGGCCTCCTTCGCCAAGGACCACGTAGACCACGCCGCCAAGCACTTGGGTCTCGGCTCCGCCTGACTAGAGGGTCGGAACCAAAGACTGTAAAGCAAATAAATGAAACGGACCATCCCGAGGTTTTGCGGCTTGGAGTAGTAGTGGGCCATGTACGGGCGAGGAGAAGGGACGAAGGAGTATACCATAAATCGTATGTGCGGTGGGACGGAAGGGGACATGTATTGCGCGCGCGTAATTGACCAAGTTAGTTTTTGAATAGTATGCCGCTGCTGCTGAGATTCTTTGAATTTGAGAACAATAGCCGACGTATCATCCACCCGTTTCCATCGTAACCTTCGTGAAGAAAATCAAATGCCAACTATTGCCGCGCCAACGCGACCCCCTTGTTCTTTTTGGGCTCGTAGGGGAAAGCAAATATATATCCCTCCCAGCACGAGAAAAAAAGGGGTGTCGCAAAGCAAGAACGCCAGCGCCGGTACGAATGAGCAGCGCCCCGCCATGATGGGGGTATAAAGTCTAGAAGCATGCAAGTGCAAGAAACGAGTCCGGAAAAAGCGCCTAACTGATCCGTCTCTCCACCTCGGACTCAAGCCTTCCTTCTCCAGCTTCGCCCGCATCTCCGCGTCCGCCTCCTTGCGGATCCGGTTGACGCCAGCATCGGCTGAGCGCCTTCCACCAATGCTGCCCGGCCTCGTGCTCGCCAATGCGTTCCAGGAGGTCCGCCGTCTTAAGTCGCACCTCGCGGTCCTTGTGGAAGAGACCGAGGGCGATGTAGAACAGTCCTGCGTGAGACTCCGGCGCGACGCTCAGAAGAAGGCAGATCTCATCGTAGGAATGGACGTATTTGGAGAACTGAACATAAATCTCCTTGCTCTGCATCGGGTTGAGCCGCTGCGTTCGCAGCCGGTCATGCATGTGGTGCAGGTCGAGACCCTTGAGTGGCCTGACCTGGTACATCTGTGCGAGATCCTGAGACGGTTAGTACAAGGCCCTGCCGCCGCAGCGATGGTTTCTCTTTCTTACCTGGATGAAGCTGTAGTAACTCCTTGTGTTTCTCCAGCCTTCAATTCTTGTCACATTACCCGCAAGTTCCTTGTGTTTTGACTGCTCATCCGGCCATACGTAGCCGTGGCCATTGATACCGATGGAGCCCATCTCCAACTCGTCGCCGCCAATGTAGAGAGCGCTCGCGCCGTAAACGCTTTCCTCAAAGGCGGCTGCGATTCGGGTGAACTTGATCACCCAGTCTCTCCACTTGGCGCGTATCACTCTCTCGCCGTGCCTTGCCGCAATGCTCCTCAAGACGTCTTGCATGAATGCCGCGTCGCCTGTGAGATCGCTCTCGGCGGCAACCTTGGATGTGCCCCCCACGAGTCCGGCATAAGACGGATTCTGCTGCTGAAAGTACACCATCCCCTCCGTCACCGGCGCCGGGTCAATCTTGCTACTGATCTTGACACGCCCCGTGGGCAGATCGCACAAGACATCCCACCATTCCGGGTGCAACTCGAATGTCGGATTGGTAACTCCTGCAATGAAGCCGGGTACGTTGAGAAGGTCATCAATCTTGGTCAGATCCGTGTAGGGGAATGCATGCCGCGTGAAGCCCCTCAGCGTGCCACCGGATGCCAAGGCGCACGCAGCCAGGACTGCCTCCGCAACCTCGCCCGAAGGCATATTGTGGCCCAGGATAATCACTCGCTTTTGCGTCAACAACGCATTGACCAGCACGATGATCGGGTGTGTATGCGGGCCATTCGTCGTCAACTGAGGGTGCAACGGGAACGGTTGTGGTGACTTGCCCTGAGGCTCTGAGAATTTCTGGATGAGCTTGACCAGAGAGAAGTCGCCTACGGTTTCCGGCATGACGGCAACCGGGACCTTGATTGGCACCGGAATGCCCTTGTACATGACCTTGCTTTCGAATTCGTGCGTATCCCGCGGCACTGAATATGTCGAGCCGAGTTCGATGTGCGCTTTCGTTCCCTTTCTCGAGACGCCTGGCATTTTCGGAGGCTCTCGGCTCGCGTCAAACGGCTGGTCGCTGATGTGCTCGCCCCGGTCCTCGGCCATGCGCATTTGAATCATTTGCTCAAATTTCTCCACAAACAGGTCTTTGTTATCACTGGCTTGTAGCAGGTGTCTCTCGAGCAGGCTCAGTTTCGGCATGAGGGACAGGTCCATGGCGTTCACAGCATCGTACAACATGGCCAATGTTTCGGGTACTGGAGCCTTGAAGTACTCATCCAAGGCCAACAGGAGAAGGGGCTGGAAAGGGGTCAGTCTCGCAAGACCCAAAACCACACAACTATGGGAAGGGGAGCATCTTACCTTGTAAATGTGCAAGAATGGATGCCTGGTGCAGATGGCCATGGCCTTGACCACGGCACCTCTCTTGACCGTCTTGTCTTGTTTCGTATTGACCAGATTCAGCACATAGATCAGCGGTGGCCCTTCTCCCCCCTCCGGCTCATCGTCGTCGGTCTCGTCATCGTCATAATCGTCCAAGTCGTCCAAGTCTTCCTCATCTTCCAGGTCCTCGCCCTCGTCTTCCTCGTCAATGATTCCAGCTGCGCGGTTCCTCAGCCTCTTCCGCCTTCGTTTCCTGGCCTCCTTTGCCTTGCGCTCCTCGTCTTCCTCTTCCTGACTTGTATCTTTGTGCAGGAAGAAGATGGTCCAGTCCTGGTTGCGTACGTGGGCCTGATCGGGCAACATGAGCTCCGCCAACATGTGTTCGTCGCCAGTTATGGAAACCGGATACTGGTGCTCCATGACCGGACCTCGGTCAATGTCGAAGGAGGCGACCAGAATGTACTCGACATGATTTTCAGTCGTGCCCCGCGGGTACTGAGAGCGCAACTTGCGTGGGGGGTGCGCATCGGGGTTGTAGCGGCGCGGGGCGGACAGCGACGAGTGCTGCGACGACACACCGGTGGAGGGCGTCTTGGACTTTGAGCTGGGGTTCGAGGAGCGGTCCGTCTCGGCGATAGGCGGCGGCTGAGGGGATCGCGAGGGGCGAGAAGTGTTGGACATTTGCGAGGGGGATCTCGAGGCGGAGCCGGTAGGGAAACTGGAGAGCGAAGTCCGACGACTGGGCCAGGGGCCGTTGGGAGATTGATATTGCTGGGTGTTGGAGTAGTTGCGCGTAAGGAACGGCAGCGCTGTCTGTGTTGAAGCCATGTTGAAGAGGGCCGCACTGCTAAATTGCGGAGCAGTTCAAATCGACAAATGGGGGGGATCGAAGCTTGCGCAGGCTGCCGGTAGGCAGAGCCATCCAATGCACTGCAGTGTCGAGGTCCGTTCGGGGAGGTGCAGCGATTCGAAGTAGATTTGGCTGTCTGCGACAATGCGACAGTGGGAGGGCGTTGGCGGCGGTGGTCGCAGGAGCGGTTTAACGACGGCTTGCGGCAGCCAGATACATTCGACGAGAGTCCGAGTGCGACATGAATGATGCGACCGAGAGGGAGGACGTCTGGTATCGAGTACGGCGTCCGCAGTATCGTCGGGAGTATGGAGGCGAGTTGGATGGTGGTTGTAAGGTAAGGCAGTCCTGTCCTGGGGAGAGCCAAGTACGAGTCGTGGGGTCCCGAGATGCAAGATAGAGATAGGGAGGGCGACTGTTCGGCAGTGTAGGTAGGGTGCGAGGGAGGGAAGGCGGGAGGTATTATTGGCGCTGTATGCTGTAGGGACTCCCAGTCACCTCAGTCAGGGACCTGGGCTAGGTGCGGCACCTTTACAAGAAGGCAACCTAAGCAGGCAGGTGGGAAAAAAAGCAGCTGGTACGTAGCCGTAGGCGTGCCTTTTGCGGTGTTCACTTGTATTTCCAGGCAGGGTAGCGCGCGGAGGCGTTCTCAGACGACAGCCGGATGCGCTCTTCGAAACGTCAGATCCGGGCAGTGACTGGCGCACACAGGCAGGAGCTGGAGAGGGAAACAGGATCGCCCTCGGGGAATGGGAGGCGACGGAGAAGGGATATCCTGCTCGTTCAATGTCAATGCGTTGGAAGAGAACGGCACCGAGACACCATCTGCAACGACGTTTGGCCTGGTCTTTTGGGTCTTTTCTACCAAAGGTAAGAAGGCGCACATGGTCAGTCAGTCCATGGGTTCCATGGTGATGGTAGTAGTGGCCGTCACTGGTGGCCTTCTTGGTGGTCTTCTTGGTGGTGTAAGGACCTTGTACAACTCCTGAAAGGGGCTGGTTTAAGGTGTGGTGCTTCTTTTTCCTATTTTTTAAAATTGTGCAATCCAATTCGATCCCCCACCGGCACGAACAACACGCAGCTAAATGCGCCAGAAGCAAGGTACACCTCTTTGGACCAAACAGCGCGTCTGATTGAAGATGGAGGGAGGTCTGCCCCTGATGGACACTAAAAGGGGGGCATTGCCCATCTGTGGTTGGTGCCCACGGTGCGCCGGTGTGGCTCTCCGCGTGTCGCCCAAGCAGGTCGCTGGTCGCAGGTGAGGGACAAACTAATTAGACACTACTGACTGCGTCTTCCATTGTCCGTGGGTATCGCCGCAAAGGAGTGGGCTTCGGCCGGTGGCAGTGGGCAGTGTCTGCGAAAGCGCCGACGAATGCGTACGTAGCTCTGCTGATCCTGATGAATGATCACTGACGCCGCCTGATTAATATGTATCGACTTTCCGACAAGTGAACTCCCCTCCCCCTCAGTGCTCTGAGAGGCAGACAAGCAGGTTCCCACGTTCCCAAGTCCCCTCCTTTTCCCTTCCCCTTTCCACGTTCTCCCCCGCCCCCCCCTTGTCCTCCCTCCTTTCCCCTTTTGATGTTCCTGGTGGCCCATGCTGTCGCACCCAACCTAAAATTCGCTTAGCGCCGAGGGTCCTGACGTGAAACCCCTGTGGCTGGTGGCACGCTTTCGGCAATTGGTTTACTGAGCCACAAACCACCCGCCACACTCTGCTGCCCCACGTCAGACATGGCCCATGCGTCGCGGGAAGCTGCTGCGAGGCTGCGGTTGTCGTGGAAAAGACGCCTCTGTTTACATTCGACCCCAGATCAGCCATCGCCTTGTGGCTGGATCTGACCGCTTCCCAAGTGACATTACGCTGCCAGCTTGACTCTAATACGAAACCAACATCCATCGGCTCTATCCAACACTTGTGCGCAGTTTTTAATCTTGTCATTGCTTTTCCCCACGTCCTGCAGCATCACTGCCGCACTTACAGACAGTGAACCAACGCCTCTTGGCCTCTCCATATTTCGCATTGTTTACTTTGGTGCCAAGTGGGCGCGCGGCATCAGACTTCCTGAGCAAGGCATTCCCTATTTCCCACCCACCACATCTATTTTCGTCCCAAAAGCCCTCATCATGGTAGGCCAGGGTCCATCTCACGCGTCGAATCGCCTCGAAGAGCGCATGAATTTTGACGTCGAGAATCCACAGGCAATGCCCGCTGGCTACAAACCTTCCCCACTAGGACCATATGGCTCTCCGCGCAGCTCACCCTTCCGACGACCAGAGTCTCCAGCATCGCCTTCTGCTGTGCGCCAAGCCTCGACACAAGTCACTCCTTCCGGCTCACCGACCAAGGCGTCCTACGCTACCAACAACGGACGATTCGGCAACCCAACTACTCCAACAGAGACAGTCGAGAGCCGTACACCGCGAGTGCGCACGCCCACTGGCGGCGAGACCAACAACATCATGACCTCACCTATCGCTGCGCGGCCAGCGTTGAAGAAGACCGTCAGCCACGGCGGCGCCATGGCACAATTGCAACCTGCTCAAGTCAGGACACTCAGAGAAGGATTCGAGATTCTGGATCGCGACAGCGACGGCATCATTAACAGAGACGATGTGGCGGACATGCTGAACCAGTTGGGTAAGTCGACGACGTAACAGCTCTGCATCGCTCGCAATGTTTGACACTTTCCAGGCCTGCCATCCAATGCCTCCGACGTAACACATTTCTTCCCGCCATCCGCCCCCAGACGATGACGATGGCGGCCTTCCTCAACTCTCTGGCCACTATGATGGCCTCTCTATCCCATCAATCCGAGCTTCTCTCCGCCTTCTCCGCGTTCGACGACGATGACAGTGGCCAGATCAACCTGAACGAGCTGCGAGACGCGCTGCTGCACACTGCGCCAGAGCCCGGCGAACGTCCGCTGACGGAGGCGGAGGTCGAGAAAGTGATTGAAGGCTTCACGGGTCGGCGGGCGTTTAGTCGCAGCATGCAGGGCGGATTAGGCAAGCGCGGCGAGGTCTTAGATATCAAGATTTTGTCAACTCCATCATGGGCTCCTCCAACACGGCGTCAGAGCCTAACTCGGCCGAGGGATCGGAGGACTGAGGATACAAAACAAGAAAAGTCTCACGGCGCAGGGGGCGAGCAATATGTGGAGACGAAGCTTGCCGTAACCGCGGGGAGGGGAAACGAGCACAATCAAATGGAAACGGAGGGATTGACGACCAAATGTAGACATGACTTGTACTGTATTTTTTATTCATGGGGAAATAATCAAAGGACACCGGATCACGGAAAGTATCAGGAATAATTTCGGCTCCGTTTCACAGCATTTCGCGCCAAGAGAGGTAGGTCTGTTTGGCGCCGGGTGACAAGCCGTTGCGGCAGGCGCCCATTGTGACGATGACTTGACGTCGAGTGACGAGGGACAGATCCCACAAAGGCCAAAGCCGGGGCCGGGGGACCAAGGGCTATTCCGTCGAGGATGGTTCGGCATGCAACGACGGTGTCTCTTTCCAGGAATGGGGATTTCAGTGTAATGGAAAAGGCTGGGACGCAGGCAGTTGAGCGCAGTGCATGCACGTATTCTGCATACGCTTCAACTTGCATCCGAGGGGTTTTTCTTTTTTTTTGGGGGGGGAAGACCCGCTGTACTGCGTAATAACCCTGGCCACGGTGGCCTTGAGCGGCAATCTGGACTTTGGGATGGGCAATTTGGATGGGCAAGCCGAGGGGGTGGTGATGCCATCAATTTGGTTTAGGAGGAGGCTGGGAAATGCACATCAGCGAGGAGGCCACTCGGGGCCACTCACAGGGCAGTCTGCAGCGGCCTGCCTACCTGTACATACAGCATGCAGCAGCAACAGGAGCAGCTGGCAGGGGCACTTTTTTTTTTGTCAAGGGGGCGGCGGCAGTGACCGGGACATGGGGTGTTCCGAGCTTTCACATTGATTTTTCAGGGACTTTTTCTCAGTTGCGGTCGGTGCAGGTGGTCGGGTGCCATTCAGCAACCAGCACCTTCGGGCGGTTCGGCGGCCCAAGGTGACAGCGGTCAATGGCGGGCGCTGATTGGGCGCGCCTCGCAGGGTCCGGGACGGAGCCCCACCGAACCTTCTCGAACCGGCCCGCTGGGATGCAGCGGACTTGGAGAGCAATAGCCGTTTGTTGCAAACGCCTCGATATGCCGATTTAGCCTGTGTCTCGAACCTAAGCAGAAGGGGGGGACGGGCTGCTGTAAGTAAAGAAAGGCAGGTCATAAGGTAAGGTACCTTAAGGTAGGTAGCCTGAAAACTCAGCGTCTGCCGGCCGGGCTGCGTTTCCATGTTACTCTCGTGCCGCTGTACGACAGCTTGGCTACAGTGTTTCCCTTTTCATTCTCTCTTCTGTTCTACCCCTAAAAGTCTTGGGAGTCGGTGAAAGGAACGTGCTCAGCATTATCTCATCCTCGACGTCTGATATCCGCCGTGTCCCGACAGTCAGGAAGGGCAGTTGTGGTCCCCTGCAAACGCCATGACGCCGTCGTCCCTGGGCCCTGGGCCCTGGAGCTGGAGGACCCTCCAATGGAGGTTGAACACACAAAAAGCTCCTCTTTCTCGGGATCAGGTCTAGTCACTATCCTGGTCTATTTCTAGCCAGTCCAGTGAAGCCTGCGTCTGCGTCGGTCGCCGGGAGGATATGACATGGCCCCCGACGAACCTAATACTTTGCGCGTGATGCGCCATTGGTCGGCCGAGGGCGACAGCAAAATCACGGTGGCTAGGAAACGAGACAGGAGAAGACGAACAACAGCGAGCAACACGGCATCTCCTCGTCGTCCGCAGACCAGTCGTCCGACGATCTCCTCATCCACCGCTGTGCAGGTAGGTAAACAAGTCGACAACGTCTTGGACTCGCCATTGGCTCTCTGGCGGCTGCGAGTAGTCATCGGGAGACGGGACTGGACCGTTTGGACAAGCTTCCTGTGGGGATGTGTGGCGGCGGCCGGTCTTGGTTACATCAACTGCACGCACAGCACACGCGACTCTGCAGGTATCAGATACACGTTTTGCCGGCCGCGGACGCCCAATGGCAAAGGCCAAGTGCCATGCCCAGGCGAGACAGGCAGTTGGTCGACATGGAGATGTCAGTTGTCTCTGCCAGCCAGGCTGGTTTGGTTCTTGGGAGAGATCCTCCTCGGGACAGGACAGGGCTGGGACAGGAGCAGAAGCACCGCCTGGAACAGCTGCAAGGGCGAGCAACAGCGGTCCCCGCCAGCTGGTGTCATGGGGATAATGGGTGTAAAGAGTTGTAATTGGCAGCGCTGGGTTGTGTGCTATGTAAAATATACATGGCCGTCCATCCACATCACGCACGCCCAGGCGAGCACATGGGCGTCCAGGGCCTTGTACAGTCTCCGTCTCCCCCGTATCCATAGGTACAGGGCAGAGAGAAAGAGAGAGAGAGAGAGGAGAGGCAGGAAGGGGAAGAAGAAAAAAAATTGTGCACAGCTGATAAATCGATCAAGTCCCCCGGGCGAGCAAGGCTCGTCTCGCTTGTTGTTTGGGATTTTCCGTTATTTCGTCTCTCAGGATGACATCTAAAAAGCAACTTTGTGCAATCTCCATCTCTAGCTATTGCTGCTGCCACTGAGCTTCTGCTTGCTGTTGCTACTGCTGCTGCTGCTGCTGCTGCTGCCTTACCTTGGCTTTCTTCTACCTTGCCTTACCGACGTTTACCTGCCTCCACTGGGTTCCCGTCCCCTACCCCTCTATCGTTTGCCTGTCCGCCTCTCAGGCTTCCTCGAGCACCTCCTCCAGCCGGTCAGGTCTCCTCCTCCAGTGTCCACTCCCCAAGTGCCAATGGGCTGTGTGTCTTCTGGCTGAGCCTCCTCTCTTCCTGAACCTTCCCTTACCTGCCTGGGCTTCCTTCCTCTCTCTCTTTCCCGCCTCTCCTTCCGCGCGCCCTCGCCCTCACCTTACCTTTACCTCGCCTTTCCGAGAGCCCGCGCTGTCCTTCTCTCACTCCTTCTTCCTCCTTCTCTCGTCCTGCTCTTCGACTTTTTGTTGTTTTCTTGAGCTTCTTTTGCCTTCGCAGCCACCCAAAGCAGCAGACAAACGCTTGCCTGCACCATCCGAACCCTTCCCGCATTCCGCTCCCCGAGACAAGGTACAGCTGCCTTCACCCGGGCGCACCCAAGGTCCAAAGGAAAAGGAACCTTGAGCAAAGAAAAAAAAAAGTTGCTGCTGCAGCCGGCTCCTTCACTAGGCCCGTTAATGCGCTTTGGGGAATACAGCACAAGCATAACCTTGCATCGAGGTCTGCCGACCCTCCTTACCTAATTAACCAAAAAAAATAAGCCTGCGCATTCTTTTGGTTCCCCTCAGAGGGTGCTTGCTTTATCAATGAAGCTCTTCGCAAAGAAGTCGTCCAAGAAGCAGCAAGCCGGCCAGGACGAAAACGACTACGACGCCCCCCCAGCCTACTCACACTTCCCTCCTCCCACCTCGGAGGCTTCCTCTCCCACAAAGTCGCCTACTAAGCCCCGGTCACCCACCAAGGCTCATTCGCCGACGAAATCCCCCACCAAAAAATCCTCCCAGCCCGCATCTCCAGGCCCTCGGGAGACAAAGTCATCCCGCACATCCCGCACTTTCGGCCGCCACCCTACCGATCCTGGATCACGCAGGACCAGCAAGATCGACTACGATACTCACCCCCTCAACCTCACCCCCGAAGAGCGTGCAAAGCGCCTTTCAGCCATGAGCGGTCGCAACTCCCCCGGAGCCATGGACATTGACTCCTCCCAGTCCAACGCCGCTCCTTCCTCCTCTCCTGCCCCGGCCCCCCAACCCTCCGCCCAGGCTTCCTTCTCCGTCCCCATACCGAATGGCATCAACACAAACGTCAACGGCAATGACAATGGCGATGCCCCTCCTCCCCCACCTCACAAGTCCAACCCCTCCAGTCCCATTCCCACCACCGAGGACGAGGCTGAGGCCTACAAGGGTGCGGGCAACAAGTTCTTCAAGGAGAAGGACTACAAGAATGCCATCCTCCAGTACTCCAAGGGTATGTTGCCGCCGGTTGCAAAGTCCGCGACACCACAGTTACTAAGTCCAGTCTAGCTATCGAGTTGGTCCCCGATTCCGCCACCTACCTGAGCAACCGCGCTGCTGCGTACATGTCCAACACCCAGTATGAGTACGCCCTCGAGGACTGCACCCGCGCCGCCGATCTCGACCCCGAGAACCCCAAGATTCTCCTCCGCCTGGCTCGCATCTACACCAGTCTCGGACAGCCCCAGGAGGCCCTTCTGGTCTTCGGTCGCATCAACCCGCCTCCTCTGCCAAGGACCAGGCCCCGGCCCGGGAGATGCTTAAGCACATCACCGCCGCCCAGAGCGCCCTGAGAGATGGCACCGCCGGCTCCATGGTTCTGCACGCCCTGGACCAGGCCGAGCGACAGCTGGGTTTCGGTGCTTCCAAGCCCCGCAAGTGGCAACTGATGCGTGGCGAGGCCTACCTGAAGATGGGCACCGTGAATGCCCTCGGCGAGGCGCAGAACATTGCCATGAGTCTGCTGAGGAGCAACAGCCAGGATCCCGAGGCGTTGGTGCTCCGCGGGCGTGCTCTGTACTCCCAGGGTGAGAACGACAAGGCGGTCAGCCACTTCCGCAAGGCTATCAGCTGCGACCCCGATATGCGCGATGCCGTCAAGTACCTCAGAATCGTTCAGAAGCTTGACCGCATGAAGGAGGAGGGCAACCAGGACTACAAGCTTGGCCGATGGCAGTCTGCCATTGAGAAGTACACCTCCGCTCTGGATGTTGACCCCGCCAACCGCGGCACCAACTCCAAGATCCTGCAGAACAGGGCGCTCTGCAAGATCAAGCTCAAGCAGTATGACGATGCCATTGCCGACTGTGAGCGTGCCATCAGCCTGGACTCAACATACCTCAAGGCCCGCAAGACCAAGGCCAATGCTCTTGGCCAGGCCAATAAGTGGGAGGACGCTGTGCGTGAGTGGAAGGCGATTCAGGAGCTCGATCCCGAGGACCGCACTATTGCCAAGGAGGTTCGTAAGGCCGAGCTTGAGCTCAAGAAGAGCCAGCGCAAGGACTACTACAAGATCCTCGGCGTCGAGAAGGATGCGGATGACAACCAGATCAAGAAGGCTTACCGCAAGTTGGCCATCATCCACCACCCCGACAAGAACCCCAACGACGAGCAGGCCGCCGAGCGCTTCAAGGACATTGGTGAAGCCTACGAGACCTTGAGCGATTCTCAGTAAGTCGCCCCTCTGAACACACTCGACCTGACCAGTGCTAACAACTCTACAGAAAGCGTGCTCGTTATGATAGTGGTGAGGACCTCATCGACCCCTCCGATATGTTCGGCGGCGGTGGTATGGGAGGTGGCATGGGCGGCATGGGCGGCATGCACGGGGGCATCGACCCTGAGATCCTGTTCAACATGATGGGAGGTGGAGGCGGCTTCGGCGGCGGTGGCGGCTTCAATGGAGGCGGCTTCCCCGGCGGTGGTGCACACTTCTCATTTGCTGACGGCTCTGGTGGTCGCCCGCGCGGCGGCCAAGGGTTCGGTGGACGCGGCTTTAACTTCTCAACCTGACAATCCGAATCGGAGGAAGATGAAGCAGACAGCTATGACGAGTCGGCCAAGCCGGGACGCAAGCCGGACGGCTCATTCACCCAAGAGACGATGAGGAACCACACGAAGCGGCGCCAAGATAGAGGTGGCCGAATTGTGGAAAAGGTACGCCAGTACGGAGTGTGGATTGTGGCCGCTTTGGTCCTAGTTCCAATGCAGCTCCTGGTACTGGCCGCGATAACTGTGGGATTCGTGTATATTTGCATCTTAGGGGCCCGGAAGCTGGGCATACGGCTCCGTGGCGGGGAATGAGTCGACTGCAGACTGGCATCCATGATCTTTTTTTTCGGGATAGACATGACGCAAGAAAAGTCACACACACCGGCGGCGTTACCAAGGCATCGATCGATTGTCACCCCCCTTTTTCCCTCCCCAAACCTTTTTTCAATCCTGCGTTTTTCTTGTTAGAGTTACGACACCCAATTTCACAGATTCATGAGGAAGAGAGAAAGAAACCCAGGGGTACACGTCAGTCTTGTTTTTTAGTTTTTGTTTTTCCCAAACAACTATGGGGATGGGCTGGGAGGCGTCTTGCATATCTCTACTACGGGGGATTGCTTTTCAATGTCATCAAGGTTAGGCATAGTTCACACACCTGGTAATTGGACTCTAGACTTTGTCTCGGGCAGGTTTATGTCGCCTACTGCATGCTGCAACTTGTTTGATTGTGTTGCACTCATGAGTCTCTATAAATGTGTGATTTGTCGCGTCGTCACGACTTTTGGGTATCAATATCCTGCATCCATCTATCCAACACGGTTCTCCTCCCCGTTGCCCATCCCGTCGTCTAGTCCCCCCCAGGCCGCCCGCTCCCGGTTACCTTTGTCGCCTCGAGCACCCTGCCGACATCGTCCCTCAGCTCGGGCATGCCCTTCTCGATGTGGTCCGCGAGGACGTCGCGGAACTGCGCAAAGGCGTTCATCTTGCCCTTCATGAGCTGGTTCCCGCGGCGGACGAGCTCGACGAACTCGCGCGTGTAGATGTCCGGGTTACGGCCGTTCTCGACGTACTGCACGAGCTCGGGCGGGATCTTGGGGAGGGCGCCGGGCAGGTCGGGGGAGGGCGGCGCGCCGGCGGTGGCGGTCATGTGCACGCGCTGGAGGGACGAGGAGAGGGCGCTGACGGAGTCGGCGAGGGCGGGGCCCGTGGGCGTCTGGTTTGCGTTGTAGGTTGTGACCTGGACCATGATCTGGTAGAGGTCCTGGATCGTGTCTTTGAGCTGTTCTGTTTTTTTGGCGTCAAGGTTAGCGGGGCGGCGCGAGGAGTTTGGGGGGGGAGGGGGGGGGGGGGGGGGGGAGCGGCGGAGGTTGCTGCTTACGCTCGAGTTCGGCGGGAGTCGGTTTGTCCATTGGCGCCATCTTTGCGGGTGTTCTATTGAAGGATCAGGTGGGAGGTTTCGTGCGTGCGACGGGACGGTGGTTGAGCTCGCAGGCTGGGGATGCGATGCCGTGCGATGCGGCGATGCGGCGATGCGGCGATGCGACGATGCGACGATGCGACGATGCGACGATGCGAGGCTGAGGTTTGCGACGAATGGATGGATGTTGGTGGTTTGTTTTAGTTCGGCTGGTTGTTGGCGGGATGAGCCGGCGGCACCTTCTGGCAGGCACCTCAGGTAGGTGTGGGGCACCGTCTTACAGGGGTTGGGCGGGTGTCAGTCCGGGACCCTGGTCATATTAACAGACCCCTCTGCATAACTTCAACGGTGGAATATTTCCTTGGCTTTATTTCTTGGACGGCCGGGAATAACCCCACGAGGCTAATGGCACTTTGAGATGGACCGTCGGGTTAAAGCAGTCTATTTTCGGGTGCATTCCACACTTTAGAGTGCTTCTGGTAAGGATACCTCCTAGACAATGAATCTCAGGGTCCAAGATCGGGCCCCGCGTTACGTCTCACTTTGCGCCGCCGAATACTCTCCTCCAAGGTGTTTTCTTCCTCGTTCCTTCGCGGGGCGAATCCGCGCCGTCAGCCGTCATCCTCTCGTTGTCTCTGTTGTTTCTGCCACGATCGGTCCCAGTCTCTGGTGTCTCACGCGAATGTCCCAGACCGTTGGCCGTCCTGCTGACTCGCCTCAGCGCGACCATGGCCGACTCTCTGGCACGCGGCCGCGGTGAAGGGGACCGGATGGGTTATACAGGTCCAAATACTCGGACGATTGGGGCGGTGGTGTGCGGCGCACAAGACGCACAGCTCTGCGTCCGCGGTCTGGTGGCACCAATGGGCTTCGGGGCCGGACACGCCTGAGTTGCGGGGGCGGCGTCTTGTGTCGTGCTTCTCTCTCGCCAGGGGTCTCGGGGGGCGTCACGTAGCCTGATGATGTAGTCGTGTCAGTCTTTTCGAGACGGTCCCCGAGACGAGCTCCGAGGCGGGACGATGGGCGCTTGAGAGGTTCGTTGCTTATCCAAGTGGAGGCTTGGGGACGTCGCTGGTCCGAAGGTGGCCACATACGGAGAGACATTGGCGAAGGGCACGGCGAAAACGGCTGTGGTGTTGCTGGCTGGTATCTTGGCGTTGACGACCCCATTGTGCCCACCGTCGAGCCGCCGGATACTGACGTCTCCGGAGTTTGTGCAAAGCCTACCAGACTTCGAAGTGGACTGTCACCTTCTGGCCGCTCTTCGTTTACCTGATCAACGGGTCGGTACGGTTGCATCCAAGTTGGAATTGGCTTCGTTGGACTTGGTTTAAAGGTTTCCTCCTCCAAAGGGTCGTTCACCGAGACGTAGATCGTAGACTCGAGCGGAACTGGACGCTGTTCATCTCCACCGCGAAGGGCTTCTCCAGCTCGACGCAGCGACAACGAGTCTCGACTGACGGAACGAATTGACTACCCAACGGTTAGTAGCGAAAACGACCAGTCGAATGTTCACTTACAGCCGGGGCTGTCACCAAGTTCCCAGTCTTCCCTTGACCAAGCTCCCATCGCACGCGGCCAAGACCGCCGTCAACCTTCTCGGTTCTCTTCAGCCCACTCTGCACCAAATCTTCTCCCTCGAGGCCAACGGAGCAAGCGACGCAAACCGGAGGGACGTCAACCTCTCTCCCCTTCCTCCTACCTAGCATGCCTTCTCTGTCATGGTCTTCTCCGTGGTCGTCAAAGAGGTTCGACAACGGCACCCCGCGGTAGATGATCTTGCTCCCGTAAAACAGACAGCCGTAACATGCTCGATGCCAGAAGCACCAGCCCAGGCTGACACAGTCGTCTCCACGCAGGACGATCTCGCCGCAGACCCAGCATATTGCGAGGTCGATAATGGCCGTGTAGCAAGATAAGCAGGTGAGGCGGGCTGAGCGCCCTAGAACCTGTGGGGCCGTCGGAGAGCTGCTAGCAAAAGGCGCAGGTGAATGGAACTCGTGTCAGATCCATGGTACCCGATGATTCAAAGACTGCGATACCTCCTGTCTAATGATTCGAATGACTATTGTGTAGAGAATGAATCGACCATGAAGTGATGTTAGGGAGGAGTGCCGCAAAACTTCAACCGTAGTAGTACGTTGGCGCGTCTGGCAGGTTGCGCGAAGCTTGGGCAGGAGCACTCTCACTCGCACCTGTACATCACCCGAATCACTTTCTGGTGGCACAAAATTTTGCTCAAACTCGTATGGCCATTGCATTGGCGCGCAACTTTTGAAAACCTAAAACTCAGTTGAGGTGATACCTTGACCGAGACCAAACACGAAATGCAATCCTCTTGTCAACGCCCATCGTATTGTACACATGTAGACCAAACAACGCCATGGCCAATCCATCCTCAGCCAATCCCCCTGGTTCTGCCAACCTGATCAATCTGCAAATCAAAGCATCCGTCTTACGCCTTTCATGTGATCCTGAGACACCGGGGTAGAAGAACAATCAGTTTCCTGATGCAACTAACAACCGCGTGTCTCCCCATTCGTCATCATATAGTACAATTCAACAACACCTTTACGGTGTCGCGAAGCAATGTGCTGGCTCATAATATTTCCATGTGGAAGTTCATGCCGTATTCAGTTGCGCATCTTCGGCTTAGCCAGCATGTTCAGTCGGCTGAGGCTCATGCCGGTGCGCTTCTTGGTAGGGCTCGGCGAAGCAAGGACTCGGGGAGTCTGCGGCTTCTTGCCGACGGTGTTGGGGGTGGCTCCCATAAGTCTGGGAGCAAGCAGAGCGTCTCCCTCAGGGACTGGCTCAGCCTTACGTCTCTTGCCAGCCCGCTCACCAGAAGTCTCTTCGAGGTCGCCTTCCTCCTCGCGCGCTCGAGCGCGCTTCTTGTTGGTCATTCCGTGGGGCTTTCCAGCGAGCTGCATCGGGGACCGGTTCTCCTTGTTGGAAAAGGTGTTGGAATCATTGGGGAAGCTACCCGGCATGTCGAGCGATCTACGCACATGACGGATGCTAGATTGCCCCGCAGTCGAGCCAAATCCAGTAGGGAGGCGCTACCAAACCGAATGGTATGGTCGTGCGGAAGGTAAAGGTACCGGGGACGGTCGCGGGCATGGCATTGCTGGGCTCGGCGGCCTTCGTAGACGGGCTCTCAATCGTCAAGTCAGGGTAGAGGCCATCATCTTTATTTCTCTGAGTGATGTTGTTCCCGAGAATGGCGTCGAGGTTGGGGTACTGAACCTCGCCTTGCTTGCGAATCGGGTTAGCAGAGGCGAATGCCTTGTGGGCGATCGTGTTCGGAACGTCAGTGGCGCGGTTCGTGTCGGGAGTGAAGTCAACTCTCTTGAATAACTTGCGTCGGGGAGTAGTGAAGGGAATAGCGGGCGGTGCCTTCTCGATCGCGACCTGAGGAGCAGGAGTCTGCGCGACACCAGCCGCGGGCTGGGGGATGGCAGTCTTGGCCTTATCGAAGGCACCCTTTCCACCTCGCAAAATAGACTTGACTCTCTCGAATCGTCCAGGGCTCACAATCCGGCGTTTCAGCTCGGCTGTCTTCTCCAGCGCACTCAAATCGTTAGTGGTGGCAGACTTTGTGAGGCCGCCCAAGTCGGGCTTCGATGGAGACTTTCGAAGGCTTCCGAGGTCGGGCTTGGAAGGAGATCTAGCAAGGCTTCCCAGATCAGGCTTGCTGGGAGACTTGACCAGCGAGCTAGGCAGAGGCATCTTGCTGCCAGCAGCGCGAGCAAGGGAAGACTTAGTAGGGCTAGTCAACGAAGCCAGGCTAGGCTGGGTCCGAAGGCCGGGCGTAGGCGCAGACGCAGCCGGAGCGTCGTTGCCGCTGGACTTGGGGCGCGGAAGGGAGCTGCCGTCGCGAGAAGCAGGACGGGCCGTTGAAGCATCATCCTCGAACCGTTGACGAACACGCTTGACAGACGAAGGGGGCTCCAGGTTGGCGAAGATTCGGGCCCTAGGGTGAGGACCGGCCAATGTCTTCTTGGCTTCGTTGGAGTTCGTGTCGTCAAGGTTCGCCTTGGATGGAGACCGCTTAAGGCTTGACTTCTGGCTCGGTGTACCAGCGGCCAGCAAATTGGGCTTGGAAGGCTGTTTGAGGATGGACTTCGGGTGGCTCGGAGTGTCGTCGAGGTTAGCCTTGGAAGGGGAGCGCTTCAGGCTGGACTTGGCATGAGTGGGAGTGTCATCCAAGTTGGCCTTGGACTGGGAACGCTTAAGAGAGCTCTTCAGCGGAGTGACCCGGCCCGGTTGGGCGCGGAAGGCGGAAGGATGACCTTCGATAGAGTCCATCTTCTTGAACTCGGCCATGTGAGCAGCGCTGTAGCGGCTCGACTTGCCCTTCGCCTTTGCAATTCGTCGTCCATTAAGCTCTTCATCCTCCCTCTCGAGTTCGCGCTTAGCCAGCAGGTCAGCCTTGATTCTAGCGGCCTCCTCGCGCAGCTCATTCATCATGCGCTGGGCATCGTTGCTTAAGCCGGTGTCTCCAGTCGGCTGATCAACGCGGAAAGTGAAGGGCGACTCAGGGACGCCAGACGTCTTGGAAGGCGTCGCCTGAGTATCGGTGGTCTTATCGGAGGGCTTCATGTCTCTGAAGCCAAGCCAGGTAGCGGAGGGAGGGGCAACGGTAGGGTGAACTTTGCTCGGGTGCATCTCCGAGAGGGGAGCCTTCAATTGAGAAGAGGAGGAAGGCGTGGCCGGGTCGTGGTCGGGAACAACGAGGGCATTCAAGCTCTCAGCGACAAACTTGGAGGGAGGAGTGTCATCTCGCTCGGCGACGGAAGCGAGAGTCTGTTTGGCCTTGGGCTAAAAAGGAAAAAAGGACGTTAGTTCGGGGCCCGCGAGTCGTTTGTTTACAGCCGGCGGTCGGATTGTCTTACCTTGGGCGTGTTCGCGCTGGCCAACCGGGCCGAACGACGGCGAGGCGGCGTCATGATGGATTGCTGCTTCGTGAGTGTATTGTCGACTTCGTTTCGGTGTTCCTGTAAGGTTAGTATGGGTGACTCGTGAGGACCAAGACGAAGAAATCGTCGATCAAGCCAGGTCCTTGGGAGAGAAATTTGATGATGTCAGGCGAGAGTGAGAGTGGGTGTGGCTCACAGGTTCGGCGTCGGTACGTAGAACGCGACGGGGATTTCTCCTGGAGGGGATGCCGTTTGTTTACATTCCACGCTCGTTTGCTTTGTTTCGATTGGTCCGTTCGAGGTAGAAAAACATTGACGGCCCAAGCTCCACGCCCCGGGCCTTGGGTGATCAAGTGGGGCTGCCGCAATCAGGACAGTGTTTGCACCGTACTCTGGGCGCATTTGTTTACCGTTCGCGGCACCTTCACCCAGTGTTAGTTGGTCTTTGCTTGGGTTCACCCTGACTGGCTCGTGTCTAGGGGTCCACGTCTACTCTTCTCGAACTCTCTGTTGTTTCACGTGGCTTGTTGTTGTTCAAACTGCACGTTGTTTTTGGACGCCACGGTAATCACAACGTTGACATTGACACCTCCTGTTGTTGTGGCTGCAGCTGCCCGACTGGACGGGAGTGGTTCTCCCACTCAGAGATATCATCGAAAAGTCTAGTGGACGACAACAACAAAGCCAGCCTCGGCTATGCGTCGCAAGGCGCAACGCCACTATCTGGTGGCTGCAACTCAACGCAAGCCAGTGTCAGACCACATAGTCCTAGTTCCCGATTCTCTCCATTTCAACTCGTTCGAAACATATTCGTCAACGTCTCGGAAGTAAACGTCGTCTATCGAGGATGAAAGGGACTGAAAGGAAAGCACTGCCGCATCGTTTTCCCCTTTACAATGACGCAGCACGAGACTCCAAGGGTTTGTGTCGTATTATATGGATCGGTGCTGCGAAGAGCCCAGCAAGGCTGAAGATTGCCGAAAGTCTACCCAGCTCCGGGGAACTGGATGCGAACACGATCGGACAAACAGCCCCCTGCAGAATGATTCCGATGACTTGGTAGAGATAAAACGTATAAGATATGTGAGGCTTTACACCAACGAGGTTGAGCTCAAGCCTTCCTGTGACGTCTCAATGGTAGACGATTTGCCCAGAATGAGGCTCATCGTGCGGAATGCTGGCTATCCAGCTAGTTCGAGATGCAGCGCCATGCTAGTAGATGACGACACATGATCCGCGTTGCCGCATTCCACACAAAAAGCTAAGATTCAGAAATGAACTGCCACTATGGAACAGGAAAGGTTCGCCGGGTGTTCTAGCAGGACATCCACCAACTTTAATCTGATGATTTTCTTGGCTGACAATCTGTCCAACGTGATCCCTTCAGTCTCATTTCGTGTTCATAAGCCACATTTCCTCAGGTATAAGCTGTTCTGGAACCCGATTCCTTTGCAGTTTTACTCTCTTCTTACAATCACTTATTCTGTGAGATGGGGTATCCTGTTGGTCACACTTAGCTGCCGTGAAGAGACGGAGGTCCTCGAAGGAATCCCGTTTGCGGGCAGGCTCAATATCACCGTCTCTCTGGCTTTCAATCCTTTGAATTTGTGAGGTATGCATAGTGTAATTGGTGTTCGATTTGAAGATTTGCATGTTGTTGGGTAGCCTGGCCCTCCGCTGATCCTCAATTGCCGTCTTAACAACTCTCTGTCCTCAATCCGAGGCGTCCTTGCCTGTACTTCCTCCCGTTGCAGCCGTCCCGTCTAATACTATGTGGTCACTTGGTCAGTTTCTTGTATCCGGCGAAATATCCTACGAGATAGGACTAGAGAAAACCTACATCAGACCTCATCTAGGTAAGAAAGAATCGTCGCAGAATGCTTCAGGTTGACATATGACGTAGAGAAGAAGCAAGTAGTGCCTTGCGAGCCCTTTCTAGCTGCGAAGCTCTGGCGGCTGTCATTCCGTCTTTGAGGATCCGCATTATTACCAGATGATGGCAGTGGCGGAGATCGACCTTGAGGCTGGTCGGCCTTGCGTCTGGTAAGAGGCTTCATGTCAAGTCCCAGGAGCGACCACAAGCCTGGATGGACGATTGCTCTGATCCACCGGTTGTTTTGCGCAATGAAATTCTGAAGAAGAATGTCACTGTCGAAAGGGGAGGAGCGAATCTTGGGAGGCTCCTGCGGGCCATCGCGGCGAACAGTGGACTTCATGTTGAGGTGATGTTGTGGCTGTGTCGGGACTGCTGGGAAGTGAATGTAGAGTTGTTGTCGAGAAGTTGTTTGGGACAATGTGAACGGTTTCTTGGGTACTTATGGGTGTGGGGACGATGTGTTTATGTTCAGAAAGAAAGAGAAGTCAATCGCTGGCCGAATTTGGATGTTCCCAAAGAAGCTACGACGGGTACCTGATGGCAGGCAGCGATATCACCCGCCCCTTCGCGGCTTAAAATAGGTATCACGAAGTGAAGCAAACATACGCACGCGACAGGATGGAAAGAACGTGCACATCACCGATGGCATCGATCAACGGTCACAGTCGAGGTTTATAGGTCTCGCGGGTTTAACTTGTGTTCATATGCTCAATCTGACGCCTACCTCTCAGTTCCATCTCGCGCTCGTGCTAAAGCTTCCACTCGCAGACTAGCACCTCTCCGTCATTCTTGCTCTCTATCTTCTCAATCTTAGCTCATTTTAGGCTATCTCCAGGCCTGTCACGCCAGATGTCAGTGTTCCGTCAACTATCATCAGAATATGGGACAGGCTACCCACGAATTACCGGCAATGTGTGCAGACAAGGCAGTAGAGCCATGTAGGCATCCAAAGGCGATTCTTACGAGGTGCCGGAAGTTTCCTCATCTAATACCAGTCGGCTGGCCAGTCGGTTGCGAGCGGGTGGAAGGCGGAATATATGGTTGGAGGAGTCAATGGGCTCAAGACGCTTGGAGGGTGTGGTTGTTCGGCGATAAGCATTTCTAGATGATGCGCCCAGACCTCGTTGTAGAACTCGGGCGAGCCTGCCTGCCCCTGAATGTTTGCGGCATTGGGATCCGTGGTCTCCTGCACTTCTTGAGGGCCATCGCGTCTGGTTTGAGTCTTCATCTTGCAATGTGAGTGGCGGAGTTGAAGTTGGTGTGCAATGTGACGAGTTGCGTAGGTTGTTGTTGTTGTTGAATGTGAAGCAACTTCTTGATTGTTTGATGGAGGAACAGAGGCCTTAAATAGTCAATCCCTCAATAGATTGGACAGATCCCAGGAGGTAATTAGGAAGGCACGAGCCCGATGCGATCTTGTGATATCACTTTGCAATATCACTTCGAGGTCAGATGTGAGATATCTATGGGGGACGATGGCAGGTTCGATCGAGTCTGTTGGCAGGAAGGTAGACATTATCATCCACGAAAATGCATGGTTCACATGGACGAAGCTCGGTGATACTTCAAATATACTGGTGACATTTGAAAGCACCTCTGGGGTCTTGGGCCCTTCTCGAGACGCCGCTACTTCTGAATGATAATCACTGATGTGACATCGACCAGCGCGACGTTGGGATATGGAGCGTAGGTATCGTATTCGGAATGAAGTTAAGCCTACTCACATGAAAGCTTCATGGTATGACATTCAAAATGCTATTGCTTGAAGGGCACGACTTTTCTCATACGTGGACAGAGTCCGCCCGTGGCTTCAAGTGTGATGAGTCTTGGTCATAGTAACAACAAAAAGCTTGAGATTTCGAGCCTTCGATAAAACTTCCGATCGTGCAAGTCCAGCAAAAGAACAAGACTAAAAAAGGCGGAAAAGGAAAGACGGGGAAAACGACTTCATCTATGATCGAGTTTTTCTGCCCTACGCCTAGGTGGGATTCAGGTGAGCTTCGGAGCCGAAGGATAGAGGCCAGGATTTGAGCTCTGGGTAAGATGTTGTAAAGCGCCTGGTCAATCTTGATTTCGTACCCATAGGCTCGGCTCGTTTTGTTGAGCATGCAACCATCTTCCCGCGTGAGCTCTATGGATCAGGGAGGCTGAAGGATTACACAAAGACTCTGTAAAGTCTCATGGCTGTACACATTCCACCCCAAGACCACGGCTGATCCCCTCCCCTTCCAATTTTCACGTATTGAGTGGTTTTGGGGAATGCTGAACAGCATGCAGCATGAAGTTCAATGGATTGCCTGAAAAAGAGGTAGATGACGAAGAGAACCTGGTGATCGATTATCCATAAGGGATGATTCAAAATCCTTTTCTTTTTGACAGTTGATGGTGTGCCTCAATCTCTTCACCAGTTCGTAATACACGTAGATTTGATGCTTGTTGGCCGTCAAGTCAATAGAGCATGTCCCCTCACAACTTTCTCAAAAGGTAGGATTTACATCGCCTCATCGACAACCTTGCTCAAGGACAGAATTGGATTTTGGCGACAGAATGCTCTATAGTAAAACAAAGTTTACATTTCGTAGAGTTGTCTCTTTCAGTCTGTCTGCCGACTGGTGCTTGACATGTTGCAGTATTATCAGGCTTGAGTTCAGTCGCCATCTCCTTCTCTCCAACGACTGGCCCTCGACCCATCGCAGCTGGGCTTTGTCACCAAGCGGATGCCCTTCCACCCAGTTCAGGACAGACAATATGACACTGGACACCAAAACCAAGATCAAAACAAGGCAAAAAGACATGTTTCCGACACCGAGAATCGAACTCGGAGCTCTCCGGAACCTCAGACCATTTGACCAGCTTGAAAGCGGAGTATGTTAACCACTACACCATGCCGGATGCTGATTTGTTGGAGGGCCAGACGATCAAGCAGCTCATCACGGCCACGTCAGAGCGTGTGGCACAATGCGCGATTGGTTTGGGTTGGCGTTGCCGAGAAAGGAATGGCTCGAGTCAGACGTGGAGGCACACAGTCTCACGGAGCATGGCCGAGCTTGACAAAGGCCGGGCAACTTGACAAAGGGCTGCAAAAGCTGCTTGGACCATTGCATTGAGAGACTGTTAAGTCGCTTGGTTGATTCAACTTTGGAACTGATTGAATAACAAGTGTTTAGAACACTGAAGAGCCATAGAGTTTGAGTGATTGGATTGCGTGTTTCTGTTGGATACAACTCTCGAAGCCGACACCTGCTCGCAGCTGGCCTAACAAAAGCATAAACCCGAGAAGGCACAATTTCCATGACAGCGGTTTTCTGCACATTATGGATACTCCATGTCGAATGAATCAAGAGACTCCGTCCATGGTTTGGGAACCCGACGACATTGAAAAAGCTCAGCACACCCGCCTCCGGTCCATGCTGCCAATTGACTTTTTTCTCTCTTCAAGCATCTTCGACACACTTGTCCGACTCATCCCAGCTTTGAGAGACTCAACTCACGACGCACGCCCCGAAGACATCAGGCTCAGCGGTCTTCGGACCGCCGCTTCGTCACGTCTTCCATCTCGCCGCGGACGTGGTTTCACATTTGGAGGACTTTCGGACCCGGCGGCATCATGAGCTTGGCAGGACGCCGGACTCATCCCGAACACGTTTGTGAGGCATCAAGCCAAGCATCGTGACGGACCAAAGGTGCCAATGGAATGTCTGATGTCTGATTACTGCAGATGTCGATGCCCGGGGACCACTCCACACTCTCTTCTGGAGATCACGATCTGGGTCAGCCTGTCTGCGATTCCCGCGGAACCCTCTTGTGAGTCACGGGGGATAGCATCACCTGACCGCTACGTAACCGCAACGCAGCTGGCACGTTCGTGTTTGTAGGACTTTTGAACGGCGCCGCCAGGTGCTGACATGGCGGGTGGCCGGCGGCCAGCTCTCTCAGTAAGTGTGGTCGGGTCCAACACAACACAGCACACCCCTCTACGGGTTTGGCCCAAAGGGGCAATGAAACGACACGGCTTGCATCTGAGGAATCTATCCACAGCTGCGGTCCACTAGCGGAATGCCCCGCCCTAGGGCTCGCCTACGGGAGAGAGCCTGGATGCATACTTTGCCAAAGAGCAATGGAAGCAAGAGGAGGAAGAAAAAGAGCAGAAGAGATGTCTGATGGTGTGCTGCTGTCTGTGATGCGACGCCGGGCAGGCAAAGGCCTTTTTGCATTCGTGTCAGATGATTGGCTTTCCGATGTTCGGATGCCACGGCGAATGAGTGAGAACCTTGAGGGCGCGGAAAACGTCCGGACTCGGGGGCCAGTCGGAGAGACTAGAAGTTTTCTGGAATGAATGATGCCCTCCCCACTTTTTGCGTGTTCATCTTCTTTCTGCACCGAGAGATGGAAGCTCGGGCCATTTGGACCTTTGGACCTTTGGACCCCGATCCGACGCTAGGGCCATTTCCATCGTCCAGACGGTCAGCTGAACGGATTAGAACGAACGGAGCGAACGGTGCGAACGGTGCGAACGGACTGCGCCAAAGCCCAGACGGCACCAAACTGTCACTGGCAACTGCTGGCCGCACGCACCTTCGAGGATCGCCTGCCAGCTCAACAAGTGCTGTCTGCAACAAACCTTGAGCAGGCTTGGCGTCGCGGTTTGCTGCCCCCAAGAAATCAAAAAGGACGAACATCGGTTGCCTCGAACAGAAAGTCAGATGAGAGAGAGAGAGAGAGATCGGTCCAATCCCGAGACCGGAGGATGGATGACCTCAGCGCCATCGCGGCCTCCGGGCATGAAGGATGGGTGAAAATTATTTCAACCTCACGGCACAGACGAGGATGTGACGAAACACCGTCAATCACCTCTCCCGACTGCTCGGTTCCTGCCGTAACCATCGGCGCAGCTCTCCGGGAGGGTCAAGTCCGACAATTATTGGCCGCCGTAACATCAAAGAGCCTTTCCTGCACCGGGATAGGGCCGCCACACCAACTTTTCAATCACGTCGCCCTGCGTCACGTTATGAAGGCAGGCAGGCAGGCAGGCAGGCAGGCAGGCTGTTGGAGAAGACCTCCGAATAATACAAGAGTTGGAGACGACTCCGCGGAGATACAAATTCCTCTCTTCAACAGTCCAAGGATCTGAGGCAAGCATCCGTTAGTGCGTCGCTAACGTCGCCTTACCGTACAGTTCGCAGGGATGCAATCCAACGCTACAGGCTTGTCCAGCGCGGGAATCTGCATCGAGCTTGCATCCTACAATTGAGTCCAGACTCCTGCCGCCGTCTTTAACACGCTGTCCGCTTCCAGTGCCGCCGTTGCTGTTACGGCACTTGCGCTGCTCCCGTCGCGGATCATGGAGTCGCTACCGCGGTACCGCTCAAGGGCCTGGGCTCACCTTTGAATGCTTCAGCGTCATCGACTGCACTTCTGCTGGTCGAAACGCCCCAGCCTGGCGATCATCAATGGAGTCAATGGGGCTGATGGTTTGAGAGAGAGGAGCCTTGGACCTCGACTCAACTCAGCGTCTTGTCCACGTCCCTCTCAGCCTTGCACTGGAAACTTGTTGTTGCCTCCCGACAGGTTTCGTGCTCCTCGAGGACCAACAGTTTTCAGTGAACGTCAACAAACGTACAAGGCGTTTCTCTGGGCAGGCTAACGTTTCTCTCCCCGAGGTACATGCGCTACAGGTACCCCAAGTCTCCAACTGCACATGGACTGGTGGAGGGGCGTTGGTTTTGGGTGTGCCTCGCAACTGGATGACAGCTGGAAGCTCTCCGCCTCCCGGATGCTGGCTGGAGCTCAGGTGATCTGAAAATTTGTTCGATGCGAACGTGGCTCCGCTCCAGTTCAGAGCCCGGCCCCAGCTTCGTCTGATGACCGCCAAAATCGACCAGTCGCCAGCAACACCGGCTGCCGCGAATACGCCTGGGACGTCCTACGTCTGAAAGGTCTGGTGAGATGACCTCTTGCGTGCCAAGGATGGTCGTTTTCGATGCTCGACGAGAGAGCCCGTCCGTGATCTGGGTGTCTTTTTGTCTGCGCAAGGAAAGGCTTGTGGGGGAGCCTCCGGTTCGGAGACTGCGAGATTGTCTGGATGGAATTTTTTTTTAACGCTTGCATCATTTCTAGGTTCACTACTGAGCCGCACTGCCCAGGCTTGAATAGTGGAACGGGCAAAAAGAGACACTTTATCATCGCCCATCGCGCATCACGGTGCATATAAATACCGCCCCCTTATCATTCACCGCGCGGATCCTTGAGGCACCTCTCTGCCCGTCGGTCCTTGCACGAACTGGGCTTGGCCAGGCTGTCGCAATATCGATCTGCTGAGCCGTTCTGTGTCTGTCGCTGGCTAATTGCGAGCTTCGCGAGGAGCCACGGATGCAGAAGCTCTCGCTGGATCCTTGAGTCAGCAATTGGAATTGGTTTGGAGCAATTCTTGCGGTTCATGTCCAACTCTGGCGGGCAGGCCTGCCCCTTTGGACCCCTTAACGCAGCGATCTGACGACGGCAGCTTTTGGTTGTCCTGAATGTCAACAAGGTTCCCCAAATGACGCCTTCCCTGAGCTTTCAGAGGTGAACCTAAGGGCCAAGTCGAATCGCGGGCAGGTCCCAGTCGGATGCCGCAAGATGCACAAAATTTGGGTCAGGAACGTGACGGCAGGCAGCCCGGTGGTCGGAGGAAAAGCTGCTATGCTGCACAACACCGACGGGATACCACTATGCGATAGGGCGCACTGGACAGCCACATCCCATCCTAAGGTGCCCTCCAATCTTAGATTGGTATTGGACCAGTCCCCAAGGTCTCAAGAGGAGCCATCGTTGGCAGCCATGGCCTTGGAAGAGAAGAAGAATCTGGACCAATAATTGCCCACTTTGCTGAACGAGGCAAGTGCCTTGGTTTCTGGCCAGCTTTCCCACCTTCTCCACGGCCGGAAACCTCATGTTAATGCTTCGTGCATGTGCCACAAAAACATGAGGTAGGCAGAAACCGGTTTGCGCCAGGGGGTGGTGTTCTGGGGGCCGCGTTAACACCAGGACTGCGAAAGCTACCTGGAGCAAAGTACCCGCCCCCAAAGCCATATAACCAGTCCCACCCCAATATTCCTGCCTTGGCCGGAATGGGGTTTGAAAAGCTTTTCGGACTCTTCAACTACTGATTCCCCTCTGCTTTCGACATTGTGTTTGAGGTCAATCCCGTGAGAAGTCGACGACGAAAAACGAGAGACGCCGTTGAGACCGTGCAGGCCATCGAAAAGCTACGACTGAACGACAAGGAGGCCGAGACAACGCTACGACGGACATCGCGCGGCGAACCATCATCACGCCGCAGAAAAACGAACGAACCCCAACGACCAAAAACAAACCCTCCACCGTCAGAAGCGGGGTTCCTGGGCTGGCGCAGCTGCCGCGCGACCTGATCAGTGAAGCTGCATCTCTGTCGAGCGAGACGAGCTGAGTTGTTCGTCTGCTGGTCCATTCTGTCTGCCTGCTGCAGCATTTGCAACCGACGACATCCGCCAGCACCAGCACCAATACCAGCACCAGCACCAGGCTCACATTCGCCTTCCCCTTCCTGGGGTTACCTTTTTGGAGCAACCGTCGAGCAGCCGTCCATCCATCCATCCATCCATCACCGTCGTCGTGAGCGGCCTGGTCGTTGCCCGGGTTCCACGACTTGTTGCTGGTTGGCTCAGTCGAAGGATAGACACCACGCGGTCCATCGTCATCTGCTGCTGACCCCAAATCCTCTTTTCTCCTTCAGCCAACCCCTCAGGTTGTTGGGGGTGGCCACCATCTTCGCGCAGTGGTTCTTGACGCTCCTGGGCCTGGCCGCACGTCCTCCAGAAAACGTCGCCGCGTTGCAGCTGCATCAAAACGTGGGGAGACACACGGGACGCACAACCAACTGATCAGTCCAGCGACTCCAGCCAGCCAGCCTGATTTCCTTGCCCCCGTCCGAAGACGAGCCAAAGGGAAGAGAGAAAGGGAAAGAAAGAGGAGAGACAAGCAGGTTCCATCCTGTCAACGTGTGTGGGCTCTCCGAAGCAGAGCATACCGTCCTTTTTAACAGGAACATCGACCTGGGCGAGCTTGGCCTACAGACAGACAGCTACAGGGTCTGATCATCCCCACACCTACCCCCCTCCCTCCTCCCGTCGTGTCTTCTCGCACTTGTTGCAAGAGTGTGAAAAGAGAGAGATTGAGAGCGTGTGTGTGTGAGTGTGTGTCTGCTACCCCATCCATTGCACACCCCCCTCCCTCCTCCTTGAATCCCCTCTTCCAATCCTCCACCTCCCTCCACCCACACAGTCGACGGTCCATCCCAAGCCCATCCCTCAACTTGCTCACCCCCCCCCTCTCTGCGCACCCCCCTCTCTCCCACGCCGGCGGCCCTGTTCGGTGGTGCTGGGTCTGGGCGACGAATGGCTGGAGAGCGCCCCCCCTCGAGCTCGCAGTTTATTATCATTACATAAAAGACCGCCGCTCTCTTCCATTTCCTTACACACTGCAACCTCTCATCGCTGCATCCCTTATCTCTGGGCTGGCAAAAAATAACTGTCAAAGATTCAACTGAAGCTCAATTGCGCCCGCTTGGATGCCTCTCCCCCCAGTCACAGTCTCAGCAGCGCAGCGCTCTGTACCTTATCTTGCGCCTGCGTAGATTTTTCCCACCCTCTCAGGTTCCGTCTACCACGCTGGCGGTTTCGCCCCAATTCCCGTGCGGGCGCTCGCTGGCGCCACTGCCATCTCTTCCCCCGGATATCCCTTTTTCGGGCAATTGTTTACTGCCCGTCCCTGCTTGTCATCTCTCTTGCGCCCGCAACCACGCGCAAACACCCATACACGAACACCTTCCAGAACATCATAGGGCTGGAGTGTGGAACGCCCGACGTCACAACGGCCGCGTTCAACGCCTAGAGATCTTCTTTCGGTCTACCGTGCTTGCTGCAGCTGTCCTCCGCTGCCGCTGCCGACCGGCAAGCTGCCTCAACTACCCCCGGACGAGATAAGGAATGGCAGATAAGATGTCCATCGACAACAAAGATCCCGTCAAGGAGGACACTCCCGAGACCACGGGCTCTAGTCCCGAGGCCGAACAGCAACCTGCGACTAACGGCACTGGCAACAACGCCAATGCCGCCCCCGAGGGCCAGCAGCCCAAGCGGAAGGGTGGCCGCAAACCCGTGAGTCAATCTTTTCTCGTCATCTGTTTTCACTCCCTATCTACCTACCTACATGCCTACCTACGCCGTATCAACACCATATTTCCCCAGACTTTTGTCTGTGTCACACAATCTTAAGGTTTCACTTGGGACGAAACCTTGTTTGGTCTTATCTCCTACCCCGACCGAATGCTAATCTGTACCCCAAGATCTACGCCACGTCCGAGGAGCGTAAGCAGCGTAACCGCCAGGCCCAGGCTGCTTTCCGTGAGCGTCGAACCGAGTACATCAAGCAACTCGAAGAGGCTATCCGTGTCCATGAGTCCAACCTGCACAACCTGCAGGCTGCTCATCGGACCGCCGCCGATGAGTGTCTGATGCTGCGTTACAAGAACTCTCTGCTTGAACGTATCCTTCTCGAGAAGGGTAAGATGGCAATGTCGTATCTCAAGTGACCCTTACTTATCAGTCATAGGCATCGATGTTCAGGCTGAGCTTCGAGCCAAAACGGGCAGCCCCAGCCTGGGACCGACCCATGCTCCGCAGAACATGGTTCAGCCTCCGCCTATTCAGCGGGCCATCTTGAACCGTCACCACCAGTCTCGACGATCCAACTCGAGCATCGCTCCGAAGCTTGAGCCCGGTATCAGTCCGCTCCCTCCGCCAATACAGGGAGGCCATTCAGCGGCGTCCCCCAAGACCCGCCCGACACCTGCGTCGCACTCCAACTCACCGACAAACACGGCCCCGTATGGCAGCCAGCCGGCGCTCTCACCGGCGGCCTCCGAGAACGGCCCGATGCGCACCATGGCTCCGTCCATGAAGTCGCAGCTTAGCCCGATGGCCCCGATGAACCCGGCCGCCCGGGCTCACATGATGTCCGGCGGCCCCCCGAGAGTCGGCAACAACGGTCCATATTACCCGACTCCGGCATTCCAGAACCACATTGAGCAGCTTGGTAAGCAAAACCATCTCTGTGTCTTGTTCCTCTTCTAACGTGAGTATAGAGCAAGAATATGATGCTCCAGCAGACATGATTGAAGATTCTGAGATCGACACCCCAAGTGGCCCAGGCCCGTACCCGAACAACTTCTCCGGTGACGCGCCACAAAACATGATGGCTTCCCCCAACTCTGTTGGACCGGGCCAGCACATGACGAGCCAGGCCGAGTCCGTTCAGCCGGCCCAGACCACTGGCGGTGCCTATCCCTCCATGACCCAGCTCCTGGATACTGGCATTGACTGGGATCCCTTTGGGCTGAGCGCCAGCATGGCCTTCCCTTCACAATTCTCTTTCGACACCAGCAACATGAGGTAACCCTACGCCCCCGACGGATCGAATCTGCAGCACCGGCGACAAAGCTTGGTGTAGCCATCCGATGATTTGGAGGGGAAGGAAATGGTTTTGACAACGAAAAAAAAGTCTCATCACGGCCAATGGCCATTTGTTTTATTGTTTTTTGGCAAAAGAAAAGAAAAAGTAATCATTTGATTTGGGAGGCTGTGGCGAGCGAAACACTCGATACCCGGGCGACACGACGAACAAAAAAATAACCAGCATTCGGACGGCGAGATTGTTTTTATAGGGGCGAAGCATTGTAGCAGCGTCCTTAATCACAACAAAGCGACGGGGACATCGAAACGTTTCTGAAAGATGGCACCAATACCCGCGCCGCGGTCATCTACGGGAAATGCGATCACGACATAAAAGTACAATCAATTCCTTCACATCTGTTTCGAACATAGGACACAGTCTAGGCGGCGGAAATACCCCAAAACGGTGGTTTGGGTGGGCGGCCTGTAGTACTCGTCTCTGAAACCTTTTCTTGTACATTGGATAGGAGGGCTATGAGGAGAGAAAGCCTGTTCATCATGATTTTAATGGCGTTTATGTTGTCTTTCTAAACTTTCAAACCCATCACGTACGTACGATGATGCACGGGGGAAAACAGGAGGGGAAAAAAGTTTTGTTTATTTTCTGCATGAAAAAGCTTCCATCTCTTGTTGCTTTTCAAATATCATCTTCACGGTTGTGCTGTCATCGTCGTCTATGAGAGAAGGTAGTATTCTGCTTGGTGTAATCTCCTAAGACGGGCCGTCGTCATGAGAGATCCGCTGTGAGGAGGTCCAGATCGGCCGGCGGCGGACAAAGTGGGAACTCGGATGTTCCAGGACCGGCGGAGATGTGGCCCTTGAGCGAAACCAACCAGCCTCCAGCCTCCACGAGTGTCCTTCATCACGTCTCGGCAGGAAGCGCTGACGGCGTACATAGTCGCGGCGTCGGAGCTGATTCCGTGTGAAATCTTGGCCAGCATGGTTTCTTCCTTCTTACTTGGTCTGAGGCGGCTGCCTCTCTACCTGCTTTCTAGGCATGGCATCCGCATATATGAGGCATCACGAGCGAGCGTTTCGAGATTGCGTGGCATCGTTCCTGCGAGGCGATTGGTCTCTTTTCTTTGCGCAGAAGGGTAGCATGCAAGTTTGGTGCAATCTTTGGTCATTTTGTTCTCCATCGTGGGTACTTGTGTGTACGCCGGCTTTCACCCCCCTCATGTAGTTAGGTAATGGTTACGGGGGCGCAACGGGAGCTTGACTCGGGGTTGTGAGCAAGGTACGAATTTGGTTTGTACCCTTTTTAACCCGGATTTCTCTTTGTACCTGGAAGACACGTGGAAGAGACGGCAGTGTGTGAGTGGACTTTTTCCATCTATGAAGCTTGTGCTGGAAATCCTGCATACAAGAGGCGGTATTGGCATGGCTTGGCTGTTGTTTTTCAAGCTTCTCTCCCAAAGATCCTTGATTCTTCTTGGTCATGGGATGTGTGAGATGCATAGCTTTGCGAGAACGTCGCCGATGGGCAGCACACAAAACGGCCTACGTGTTGTCGTCTTCATTTAAGTTTTCCTAGGCCAATAGAAGCGACGCAGTTCAGAAACGTGTTAGTAACAAGATTGTGTGTGATTCGGAACCAGGGACAAGCACGTCTGTGAGGTAGAGGTCGAGTGTCAAGGCGTGACGTGACGTGACGGCAGTTGAGGGGGAGGTCCCGGCAACGGGTGCTACCCCTTCCTCGTAATGTGTGTGTGTGCGCGTGTGCCTGAATCTGTCCCTTTTTTTTTTTTTTTTTTTTTGTGAAAATCTGGGGAGGTTTGTTATTACCCCATCTTCATGTTTGATTGACCCCGTCTCTCCTCTTCCCCTCCTCAAACGCACGCGCCGGAATACGCAACCGGCTGGGGAGACGGGGGGAGGCACGTATCGTGAGTTTGTGTTACGGGGAAGTGGAGTCGAATCACCTAATGGTAATGTCGGGGAGGGGTGTCAAACTTGACGAAGAGGGTGTGTGTGAGTGAGCACGGGAGGGTTTCTCCACTGAGGGCATACGGAAATTACGTAAGTAGGACTTTTTGGTTTTGGAGACGGGGTTTTCTGTTCTTGGTGTCAAGGTCCTATTGTTTTCTTGGTTGGAGTGTTTGGCTGGGCTGAGAGGCCAGGGACACCGGGGGGGAGACGAGACTCCGTTGGGGCCGAAGGGGCCCCGCCGGGGGAACGGTTTGATGGATCGGGATGGCCGGGAGGTGGGGATTGGAGGCTTCGGGGGGCCGTTTGTAGTTGGAGAGCTGTGATGATGAGGTGCTCGCCGAAGGCGTCCGCATCAAGGGGGTGTGTGTCCCGGGTGAGCGACGAGGCGTGCGTGGTGTTCCTTGGCTTCTGTGACGCAGTCTTAGTTTTGAACCGCTCTGTTGGCTGGATTCTGGGCTTTGATCTCTGTGTGATGAGAAATCTTTGACGCTTTCTCTGGGCATCAGGCAGAGGACATTTGTCATCTGAAAGGTCTAGACCCCCGGATGACTGTGCTGGTGATCCGAGCCAAGAGGTTTCCGTGAAATTTGGTTTCATGGCCAAGATGACATTAATGTTGCTTTTGACTTTGATGATATTCGGAATCTGCATTGTGACGTGGTGCATTTTTGGACGAGGATCCAAGGGCGTGGTGTGTGTTTAGCTGAAAACATTCGAGTTATGGATCGTGAGTTGCGGTTGTCCTTGGCTCCATTTAGGCAGCAGACAGATGGAAAAGGTCATGCAGAAGGTGTTCGCCAAAGGGTAAACATCGACGATACGAGTTGGCGAGTCTTTGACGCTTTTGTTGTCCAAGGCAGCCGTATTGTCTGGTTCCGAGACATTACATATGCTCTTCAAATTGAGATGCTGACGCCGCGAACGAACTTGCATAATATTCTTGCACAATAAAAATCCCAGCCTGAATACGTTGTGTTTCCGTCGTTGCAAATCACTATCGCAACGACTTGTTAAGAACTATGTATGACCTGCCAGACAGCATGTCTGCTAAGGTAGTAACAGATCACTCTCTAGCTACTTGGAGCAAAGGCCGTTGTATTGAAGAGTTGTGTGACAAGAATATTCCGGTTCGGTAAGTTTCTTGTTGGAATCAGAGAGCAAGTCGATCACACAGACATTTCCAATGTGTATTGATATATCATATAATCTGTGTCCTTAGCCGCCTCTTCAGCCGCACTTGCCAGCTTAAGTGCAACGTCTATCAGACTTGGTGTCTTGGTGTTGTCATTATTCGCGTTCCTCACAAGTATCGTCAGTGGGATGAAGCCCTGCTTTCATCTAGGAGTAGCAGGTAGGGGGGGAGGAGCGACTCAACACACCGTCACATAACCAAACCGGGCAAGTGCTTCCTTCCTTCTTGGACAAACTCGGTTCGGTTCTTGCCAACCAAGCCTGGTGAAGGGCCAAGTGGCCCAGAGGTATAACGTCCTGGACCGTTAGTTTGAACTTGGTATGAAATCCAATCGCTGGTTTCGTAGGGTCTGCGGTTCGAATCCGCACCCGAGCTTTTGCTTCTTGGACTTATGTCTTTGTCTCTTAGCCATTAATTTATAGGACCATAGCAGTTCGAGTATTTTGCGTCTCTAGCTCAGGCTTGCACTTTCGTTCCTCTAGCAGGCCATCTCCATGTCGAGTGCACTTTGCACCTCTTACAGTCCGACCGGTAGCAGAAACCATCACTTGAGTCCATGTAAATTCTGTGTACGGTATCATTTCAAGCGCAAACACTGCAAAAGGGGGTTGGCGGTGCAAGTAGAAGCTACGTCTGCAGTATTTCAGACTGCCACAAGGTCATGCTGAGAACGAACTTGCACCATATCGCGAAATGATCGCGACAGACGGAGCGACCATCCCATTCACTTATCTTGGATTGAAAAGCCTAAAGGTCGAAATCTCTTTGCAACCATACTTCATTCTCCTTCGCAAGCTGAATACGCCAAAAACATCTGCCATGCTCTCATTGACCGCCAAGGAGCATCCGGGACTGGTTCGAAATGATCAGATTGAGTAGGAGTAACTCTGTCACAAAGTTACAACAAAACCAGCTATTGAGCATGTCTCACCAGAAGCGACTTACACGGCCAGTAGCCGGGATAGCTGATTTTGCAGCGCTCGTTGTTACCATCGTCTCCATCGCAGTCCGAACATTGACGCAATAGTAGAGTACTGTCGTCTTTGAGCATCCTATCTGTAGTAGGATGCCTTGACTATGGCATCTTTGGAGTCTTGCCCATCAACTGAGACTTATTTCGAGACTCGCTTTGAAAGATACACCAAATTCAACACACAGTCAATGAAATCACCGCAAGGCGTAAACCGATTAAAGTCTGGCTGACACAAGCTTCTTTTTTTGCGGCTACCTATCATGCTGTTGCTAACATCAGACAGAGCACATGTCACTGACTAATCCCGCTACTCTCCGGATGGAAGACGTCAGTCTAAAACGCCGGCCGCTTTCCCCGGTGGCGGTGCGGGGTGGCGATCCCTGCGGGGACTCTATGAACCCGTCAAGTGACCCGGCGCGCGTTCAACCCCATGCTTCGACCAGATAACTCCCGATAACATACTGTTGTTTCTTTCCTTTTCGTCCTGGCGGCTACAAGAACAACGGAAACATGAAGATCGAGCGAACACTGGCGACGGAGAAGGAGAGGCAGCCCATGGACAACTCAGCCTGCTGCACCTGCGCCAAGCTGCTGACCTCCGTGCCCCGGTACCACCCCGCGACCGAGAAGCCGCTCCCCGACGACCGTGTCTTGGAATGCTGCGCGCGAATCATATGCGGCAGCTGCATCCACGTAACGCCTCCTTTCCGTTATCTCTATAGACCAACAGATACTGACCAAAGTTCAGGACAACCCTCGCTTCGCGTCCTACTGCCCCTACTGCCAGACCTCGTCCAACCCCGCCACCTCCGTCCTCCCGCCGAATCTCAAAGACCCGCCCTCCTACACCTCCGTTGCCCGCAGCAACCTCCACGTCTCCGGGCCCTCGGCCCCGCCCCCGCCGTACACAGCGACGAACGACGTCCCCGTCGACGACGAGAAGGCCGGCTCGTCGGCCACCACGACGCCGCCCGAAGACACCCTGCACTTCCTCAACCACGAGCACGACACCGTCGCCTCCCTGTCGCTGCGCTACGGCGTCCCCGCCGCCGTCCTCCGCCGCGCCAACAACATCATGAGCGACCACCTCCTGCAGGGCCGCAGGACGGTGCTGATTCCGGGGGAGTACTACGCCGCCGGCATAAGCCTGTCGCCGCGGCCGATAGAGGGCGAGGAGGAGGAGCTGCGCAAGAGCAAGATCCGGCGGTTCATGACCGGGTGCAAGGTTTCCGACTACGACGTCGCCGTGCTGTATCTCGAGCAGGCAGCGTATGATCTCGAGACCGCGATGGAGGCATTTGCTGCGGACGAGGCGTGGGAGAGGGACCACCCGGTGCAAGAGGGGGGCCGGCGCGGGAAGGATAAGAGTGCGCCCAAGAATCGGGGGCCGTTCTGGAGGGGTTCCGCGTGAGGCTGCGGATGATGATTGATTCACACGAGATTGACCGGCGTTTTTTCGGGGGGGGGATTGGTATTATTAGAACTCTTGTTCATTGCATCGTCATCATGTCCTGTACCACCCAACGGCTCTTTGGCCTGTTTGAAACGCCGCTACCATATACCTTACGCTTTGTACAATACACGTAACATTCAAGTACCCCTCCCAGAAATGGATGGTGATAACCACCGATTGCATGCTTCCTCAAAAGGCGGAACGTGTTCTAATGTCCGAAATCTTCCTCTCAATCTCGCGCACGGACCGGTCCAGCTCGCCGGCAATCATCAGCTTCTTGTCATTGGGCAGGAGTGTATATCTCTCGCAGAGATCGCCGTCAATGACACCCTTGACCGGGACGTAGTAACCGCGGTACATGAGGTGGTCTCTGCCTGCGAGTGGCGCGTCTTCAGTGCGCATATGCTGCTCGAGGTTCTGGAAGAAGTCGACATCCTCGCGGGTGACGAAGGGAATGAAGACGCCAATGGTTCCGTTTATACCGCTCCAGAGCAGGACATCTTGGCCACCGACGACGAGACTGGTCTTTGTGATACTCGTCGGCACATCTTGGGTGTAGGAGTGGCTGAGAAGGTTGAGACGGTGAGGTGTGCCGTGGAGATAGTCCCTGGTGTTCAGGAGGTGCAAACCCGCCTGCTCCTCGTCGGCTTCTTGACTCGCCTTCTCTGGACAACGAACGAGGAACATGTTGCCGAACTTGTCTCCTCCGGCGACTGACTCGTAGTCTATCATGGTTGTGCAGGTGACCCATCTCGCGATTGTATCGTCGACGAACGGGATGAGTTGGTAGTGGGCTTGTAGACGACGTAGGTGACACCGTGCTGTACGTCACCCACGACGATGCGACTGCCTTGTGTGCTCAGAGACACAATCAACTGCGGCGCTACATCTGCTTGGGATTTTCTGAGCATCTGTCGTAGACCCAGGTCGTATATTCTGAGAGTCTTGCCGACACCAGCGAGCAGTCTGCCCTGGAAGGCCAACAGAGCCGTCGGAGGCTCCTCAACCTTGGTTTTGTGAATGAATTCCAGCTCATGGCCGTCTTCGCCGAAGCGGTATACGTGTATGTAGCCTTCCGTGAACTGTCGCGGGTTGACAATCATGTCTTTCCCTGTGCCAACGACCAGGAAACTTTCATTGTCCTGGCTGGCAAAAGAAACAATCGCAGCGCTGACAGCTGCTTCATTGTTGTCAAGATCAACGGTTTGCAATACTCGTTGCTCTTCCGACAACGGGTCAATGACACTGATGCAGGATGCCCAGCGACCTTTGCCCTTAGGATATCCGAACTCATCAGGAGGGAGAACGGTCGCGTCGCCGTTCACTACTCCAGGCTCCGCGATGAGCTTGGCCCTGAGATCGGGAGGCAGTGTGCTGTTGTCTGACTCGATAGTATAGAACATGGGGTGATCGGGATGCTTTAGAAGACGCCTTGGAGTATAGGACAAGGGTATCGACTTTTGTGTGATGGTGTCTCCAAGGTTCTCGATGGCGAAAATCCTGATTCTTGTTAGCGGGGGACCACGAAGTGAATATTCGAAAGATGCCAATGAAACAAGAACCTTCAGTAGGAACAATTGGTAAAAAATGCGTAAGACCTCACTGCGCTTTGGCGTAGGAATCCAATTCTCATCATGGTAAGGGGGAAAAAGCGAAAGGGAAAAAAAGAATGCTTACCTCAGGGACTGGCCCTGAATGCCAACAACACCCTCCTCGCATTGCTCACTGCTGAAGTTCCACACCCATTCCAGGTCCACATAGTTGAGGGGAGTGACCACGAAACCTCTAGTGATAGGGTCAGAGTATCCAAGCCATGGACGTGAGCTCAATCCTATCACACACGTGCGTCCTTGAACGGTGACTTGGAAGAGTCGCACGGGCTTGGGACCCAGGAACTTTTGGCGGGTATCTGTCAATTCTCCAGTGACTTCATCTAGCACCGTCCGCAGATAGACACCAGAGTGAAGTCCGATATGGAGGTACAGGGTTGAGCCCCCAGAAGACGAGTCATCCATGGCAATTATGGCCAGGGACGATGGAGGAGCAGTCAATGCTTGCACCGATTTGCTCTCGAGAGTCGAATCGGGATCCAGGGACAAAACACGAACCGTGCTGTCATCGCAACCCACTGCAAGGAACGAGCTTCTCAGACGTCCCTCCGGAACCTCTCCCAAGCTTAGGCAGGTGACGGTGCCGAACATTTCTTTCTTCTCGTCGTACTCTGCCAAAGATCCATCGCCATCCATCTCAAAGTATACAATCTCACCGGAGCTCAGGGCCACAGCAACTTGGTGTTCGTTGGTCGTGGCAGCAACGATGGATCGATGCTGAGGGGCGGCCCACTCGTTGATCTGACCGTTGCGGATGTGACGGATACCCTTGGGATGAACCTGAATAAGACCATCCTCGCCAAGCAACTGCGCTGCTAGCGTGGGCACCGAGGTGAGGAATCCTGAGTCGCTAACCTCTTCGACGGTCTCGCCGATGCTTAACACAAGGGTTCCATTCGTAAAGGACAGCACTATGTAGGCATCGTACTGATCGCCACGGCTCAGCTTGAGTGTCCACACAGCTGAAGGAATACCGGGCAGCTCAGAGGCAACGATCTCATTCACCTCCAGACCGTGCTTCAACATCCTAAATGTGCTGCGAGCGCCGTTTCCACATGCTGTGTAGATTTGAGGCGCGTCCTCGCCAGTGAGGTTTGCGACCTTGCAGTCGAGGAGGGGGTTCATTGAGTCGATGCTCTCTACCAGCGCCAGGTTTTCAAGTGGCCTGGGATAGAAGTATACAGCGTCGTAACCAGCTTTGGGGTCGGCAGGGAAGTCGTCACTTGAGAATTCCTTCTCTTCGTCATCATCTCCAAGCTTCTCGAACTGGTAGAACTGGTGGTTGCCAAACTGACTGGCCGCATACAAGAAGCCGCTCTTGAGGATGCACAGACTGGACGACACCGGCACAGTATCAAAGTACTTGATCTTGAGCCTCTTAACCTCGCCGGTAGGGTTGCCGTCTGCATCCTCAACCATATCGATTACAGCTTTGAACAAATCACCGTCTTCCGTCTGGAGTAGGAAGAAAAAGGCTCCAGCACTGCCTTTAAGCTTGTGCATGACACCAGAAACGATGTGGCGTTTCCTTGAAGGATCTTCCGTAGCGCCACGTCTCCGTGGTATCGGTACGCGGAAGGCTTCTTGGTTTGAATGACGGTATGTGATGTTCTCCTCTCCGCACACCAAGACACCGCTGGGGCCATCTTGGCCACCAGGAACTTGGAAGAGTAGAGATGCTGTTGGGTCGACAGGCTCGGACCACTTTCGGACAACGTGGTTGAGTCCCAGGTCCAACTCATAGTACACCAGCTGAGTCTCGGCTTCGCGAGCGGCCTCTCCCGTGGGATCTTGGTCTGCCTCCGTGTACTCGATCTCCAGTGCAGCAAAGACGGGGTTCGCGTAACCGACATCGAGCGCAACCATGGACAACACCAAGACGCCAGGCTTATGTGCCTCCAGGGGCGAGGATATGGTGAGTTCGGCTTGAGCATTTCGGTTCAGAACATAGACAAGTTTGTTCTTTTCGACCGAGGCGATGAGACAAGCTCTGCCCTTAGGATCGCAAGCAAGATATTCTCCGGGAATCACGCGTCGTACTCCAGACTTTCCAAAGGTCTCTAGATGCAGCCGTTGGAATCGGTTCTGCGCGGGGATGTACTCGACGATTGTGATCCTTCCAGAGTCAGTCGCAAGAATGAGATAGTCTTTGACACGAGGTCAGCAAAGTTTCGATACGATCAAGTATCGCCAGTACTGAGCGACAACGGCTTCAGTGACGCGCGTCGCGACTGGCAAGCTTCTCGAATCACTAAGTGAAGCTTCAAATGGAACTAGGAACAAAACTTACCTTTATTGCTTCCTGCCAGCCGGAAGGCGGACATGGACCGAATGATGCCGAAAATATCGTGCGAAAGCAGGGTGATGACCTTGCCTTGGGACGGGTCGGGTCGGAGGAGCGTCAAGCGCGATCCAGACGCCGTGACGATGTTCTGCTCCTTCGTTCCAGAGAACTGACCCAACACCGCCAAAGTGACATTGGTTGGCGGCTGGAGGGTCAGGGAGTAAAGAAACATGTTCGAGGTTGTCGCCATGTTTGCAGGTGGGCGCAGAAAGCCTGCGCGGCCTCAAAACTCGAGCTCGACTGGATGATGAGACACGACGCGGTGGTGTTTTGAAGTGAAGGTGGGCTAGGAGGCTGGAGAGCTCCAGTACAAAATTTCAGAAGCTCTAGGTTCCCACTTGGCAATTGGAAACGAAGTTCGGTGGAGACCCACCTCCGGCGCGTAGTTGATCCGGGCCACCCGAAATTTCGGGTCATCCCACCACGGGCAGAGCTCTGGGATGCATATACTGGTCATAGCTATTGTCGACGCACGCCGCACTTCACAGTTCGGTATTGGCAAAGATGGAGCCGGCATTGCGACGAGCAGCCTCCACCGTCTGCGGACAATGTTCCGCGACTTTGAGGAGGCAATTGGTCCCCAACAGCGGTGTCAGAACCGTTTCCAGAATCGCATCAGCCCACTCGACGAGGGGCCTACATTCCACCGTTCCGAGGAAATCGAAGACGAATAATGTGACGAGGCAATTCTCTTCAACGGCCAAGGTCGCCAGCGAGGCAGCAGCTGCTAAGCCCGCGAACACCGAGGCGGCAACCCGAAAGCTCCGTTCGGACGATCTTTTCCACTCCTTCACGAATTCGCCCATTCCCGAGATCCGGCGTCGAGCGGCTTTCATGAGACAACATGCGTACTGCCCGCACCCAGACCACAGAGCAACTCGAGTACCCACGATTGCGCCACAGGGCGATGAGCACACACATCAGACTGGAAATCTTGCGCCGGCGCATGTTGACTTTGAATGCCCGGACTGTGGAGTTCCTGTTTACTGTAGCAAGGAGCATTGGATGGATAACTACGAGGCACACCTTGAGATCTGCGACACTTTGAAGGAGATCAATGAGGATGACCACGATCTGCGGTCTGGCCGTGCGTTCCCAGAATTTGTCATGGCCGACGACCAAATGCCGGAGGCCGTTGTCAACATGACGAACTGGGACACCTTCATGTACAGCCGAGAGTTCGAGGCTATCAACGACGAGCGCAGCATGAGGCAGGTCACGAAGATGCTCACGTACCCCATTACTATCGGCAGCATTCTGCATGAGCTTAGCCCGTACAGCGTAAAGCAGGGTGAAAGGCTCACAAGCGAGGGTTTGAAGAGTTTGAGTGGTAGGTCCTTCGTCGATTAGCGTGTGACATCAAGAAGCTCATGATTGAACAGCTTTGCGTTATACACTTCACCCCCCTCTTTCTGGAAAGGGCACAGATATGAAGGACCTTTGTCCTGAGGCGCCGCCTGTGAGAGTGTTCTGCTTGGGCGCTCGCGCCGAGTCGTCGCTTCCGAGAAACGTCTGGCTTCAACTGGCCCATCTGTTCCCCGAGAGCAAGATTCATCTCATTTTCATCGGCCCTGAAAGCATGGCGAACAGGGATGACGAATTCCCGCTCCCCCCTAGAACACCCGAGAACCCTTTTGGCATGGTGATTGAAGACCGGATATCCCACAAGCTGAAAATCAGCACCATTGTGGACTACTACCATACCATCCACAAGACGGGATACTTTGCACCATACGATCCGTACTTTGACTGCTTCTGCCTTTTCCATCCCGGCTTGGGTCACCCAGCGAGCAGCCACGAATGGTCCGAGACTCTGCCGATGCTTCTTGAGACGAAGCTTCCTATCATTGCCACAGGATACACCCAGTTCGACATGGAGAGAGACATTGAGTGGGTTCGTAAGACCGCTGCTGGCGAGTTCGATATTCTATTGGAGCCCGGCGAGAACCGTTTCCGCAGTCTGAGGTGGGATCTCAACGACCTCGACCCTCAGGACGTCAGCTGCGGAAACTGGGGAGTTTGGGCATTCCGTGGAAAGAGGTATGCTGTACAACGTCATGGGTATTGAACATGAATACTAACTCAAACAGGTACGAAACGGCGACCAAGGATCTCTGAGTGGGCTGGGGGATACTGGTAATGATACTAGCCGGTGCATAGAGAGGCGTTGTAAATAAGTGTACTATACTGCTCACGACATGTGCATTGTACAACAGAAGATGGGGAGAAAAGGAGGGGGAAAAGCCAAGCTGACTCTACTGCATTCCACACACTTTCTTGATCCTGTGAAATCATGAGTCTAGACGTCGCCATTTGGGCAGCATCCAGAGGTACCATAAACGAACGCATCGACGACAAGCAGCAGATTTGCCGTCGACTTTCCAGTATCGTGGGTGCATACCGATGCCAAGGTGATAATAGCTTCTAGAAAAGTTCTGTCTTGTTCCTGTTAGACAAATCGGTGCCTCAAGCGGCGTTCCTTTGCAGACGCAGCTTCCTCAGCGGCTGTTAGCTTGGGTTCCATGCCTTATGTAAGGTCCGGGCGCCGTCCTGCAGCGCACGGGGTCACAGCTTCCCGCGGGAGGGAGCCGCTTTGCACCTGCAACGGCAGACCAGCATTCCCTGTAATTAACCTGGCCGGGGGCAGGTCCCCAGTCCCGTCGTCACTTCACCTTAATCCGTCACAGCACAGATCAGCGTCGTCCGAAATCTAGCTGGCTGCAAGTCAAAGTCGACGACAACCCCTCCTCGTCAACACCTCTGCACTGGTCGCATGCGCCCGGTCACCCTTGATTCCAGCCATATAATGAGACTGCGGCTTTACAGACGTTAGACGGCCATGACAGCTGTCGCTACTCCTCGCGCACCCACGCCGCGCCCGAAAGCCCCCGCAACAGTCAGTTTCGCGAACGACATCTCCTTTGCCCCGACACCTCTCCAGACCCCGGCTACCGAACGTCTCCGTCCGCAGTTACAGAGCAATCCTTCTACTCGCCGATCTATTCGCGCAGCCCCTACCGACTTCCTCTCCGACAGGGCCACCGCCGCCTTCATCCGTCGCGTCCTATGTTCCCAACAGCTATCCGATAAGGAGAGAACAACCCCGCCCCCGATTGAGGAGCTGCTGCCGCCCCTGACAAGTCGAAACGACGTCGACCTTCAGCTATACGCCCTGATTGCTGTCATTTTGAGGGAATACGTACAGGCCTGGTATAGCAAGATCACACCAGACGAGGCCTTTGTCGACGAGATTGTCCAGATCATAGCCCATTGTACCCGAGCTCTGGAACAACGGCTACGGAAGGTCGATCTAGAAAGCCTGCTCTTCGACGAGCTTCCCGACTTGCTGGACAGACATATCATTGGTAAGCCTGCTCTTTGTTCGCAAATTTCTACATGCACTAACACCACTTTTCAGCCTACCGCGCAGCGCATGACCCCGTATCTAGGCCTCCAACGGAGGTAGACCCACGAGAAGTTTACCACGCACTTTGCCCAGTGGCGCCCTTGTCACCAATACCACGGCCAGACCAACCAGAGACCGTTGCGAAGCAGCAAGAGAACGAGGCAATCTACCGCCAATTGTTGGTACAAGGCGTTTTAGCTGTACTACTGCCAACCGAAGACCTCGAAAACGACTGCCTAACCTCCTTGATCGGTCAGATCTTCTCTGAGTTAATCATTGGCAATGTCTTGGCCAATCGGCTGTCTCAACCATGGCTTATTTACGAATGCCTGATTATTCTCACAAGAGTCCTTGAACGGAAATCTGAACCCATTGAGGAAGACGTTGCAGACGCGGTGCAGGCTGGGTCAGCGGCGCCTCTGCCTAGACCGGCTCGCCGCAGCTGGTCAATCCAAGGGGTGTTCTGGTCATTCGTACACTGGTGCTTTCTGTCATTTGCAATGATACGCCTGCTTGTTAGCACTCTCGCCATGTCTTCATCCTTGCCTCCTAGAGCAGATGTTGCCTACGACGAGAAACACGAGGTGACTGGTCAATTATCAGATTCAAAAACGCCTGATCTCACAGGCTTGGACGAAGCACAGCCAGTGAAGACCCCCATTTTCGCCTTCAAGCTGTGGACCTGCATATCCGACCTGATCGAACTGGACGCCCGCATGCCTTGGATGAGCGGAACGCTCTCGATGCTTCAGCTCGGAGCTATGAAAGGTCCAGGCCGGGTCGCCGCCCTTAACGGACCCATGGACAGGTAGGCATCCATCATCTTCTTTCTCCCTCCCTTTCCAGACGAATTCACGTCACACCGCATGAGGTCCAAGTCACTTGACCTGGCTTCGCTCCAGTGAGCACACGGAAACGCTCCGTCGAGCAAGTGTACGATGAGAGCTGCTTCTGTAATTGCCTAGTGGGCTGCTGAGAAGGCACATTCGGCGATGGACTTGATACAAGCTGTAACGACACGGTTCGGAGTGCGCGCAGTGAAGGGGTCGAGTCCTTTGGAATGCTGCGCGAAAAAGGCCGAAATATGCTGTGCGACACCCCCCACCCGGCCCATTCTGCGACCCAACCCAGACTTGACCTCCTACCCCGATTTCTCGAGACTACGGTCGCACTTGCAGGACCTCATGGGCGCCAGCCAATCGCAGAGGGAATCGACGTTGCTCGCCTCCGATTTGCTTGATAGGTTGTCGCGGGGCTGCGCTTCCATCCACCAGGAAGCCTCATTTACGCGCCCAGCTCCAACAACGAGCACCGACTTACAAGGGTCTGGTCACCACCGTCATCTCCTTCATCCACGCACACCTACGGAGACCCGGCACTCAGTCACTCAACCGTCACGCCCTTCGCTTCCCGTCGCCCCAACGCATCCGCCTGCCAAAAACGCCGCCAGAAGTCGGTACACAGGTTGGCATCATTCTTGCTGCTGGTAATGGGGCCCTCTTCACTAGCAGTATCATCATGGGGCTCCCCACGGGCTTCATCAATGGCCGCCTGTTAGTGCATCTCGTTTGCTGAACCGGCACGCAGCCACTGACTCGATCCGTCCCGTGAAGCAGGCTAGCAGCTTGCTCTTTTTCAGCGGCTAGCTGTCTATCAATCGTCATCCGATTCGACAGTTGGCGACATGACGGCTGGCCCAATATGGAAAGACGAGATACGTCTCGCTGACAGCTCGAACCTTCGTCCTTGCGTGGCTTGCTACAGAGCCCTGGCTCTGGGGCCCGAAAGAACTGGACGTCACACCCTCCGACGCATGAAAAGCACACACAATTACGGGGAGAGACGGTAGCCTTGCCCGGGGAGCACCAGCAACCATTTACGGATCTTGGACGGACAGGGGAAATATTCTGCCTGCCTTGCGACACAGACGCAACCTGTGCCTCCAGCGTACCAAGCTTTTCACTTGTATCCCCTCTTTTGGCGCATGCTGCTCTACATGCACGCGGCCATTCCAACAAGTGCTCGTCGTCAGCCGTCTCTAACCCCTGTTGATTTCGTGTTTCCTTTCCCTTAGTTGTTTCCATTCATTTCCAATGTCTTGCGCCTCACATTCTCGTTCGATTCCCCTCCCGCAGATCCTCTCACTTAACACACAAAGACCCTGTTGCCCCCACGCATGAACTGCGACTGTCCGAGTCGGAAGCAAAGCCGGGACTGACATGAGAGCGCTTGCCGCGTCGCGCGCGAATTATAGGCTCATCTCGCATACCATACACCAACGGGTTCTCGACGCCGCGTACCTGCCCACCCTCCTTCGGTCCATCCGCGCCGCCCTCTTTCCCAACAACGCTCCCGGCGTTTCGACCTTGGTGCCCCCCTCCTCCGATCAGGAGCTGCGTGCCCTGCGCCGCAGGTGCGCTAGCGCGGTTCTAGCCAGAATCCCGCCGTGGCTGGCTAGGCTCTACCTGGGCGGGCGAGGCCTTGGCCTCCGGTGGCGGTCCGGTCCGGACTCTAGAGCAACAGGAGCAGCAGCAGGAGCTGGGGCTAGCGGGGATGACACCGCCGCGACCGGTGGTTCTGGCTCTGGTCCTGGCAACAGCAGGGATGCCAACGTCGAGGCGGTCGCCACCGGCACTAGCGACTGCGATAGTTCAGGTGACGAGAACGGCACAAAGTCGCCGCCTCCTGAAGACGATGAGGATCAGCAGCAGATGCTGTCCGAGATTGAGGAGGGCATCCTCGACGTCTTCTCAGATGAATACTGCAACAAGCACTTTGTGTATGGCATGTTGGAGCTGGTCCTGGTGAGACTGATGCCTGAGCTGACGGAGAAGGGGGTGGCTGAACTGTGGGAGGAACGATTGAGTCTATGAGTTTCGTGTGCTGCCATGCGTTTGTTCGTGCTTCGCCTTGATCCCGGTTTAGTCTAGATACCCTTCTGCCAAGATGATGAAGTGTTTGATTTCACGATATTCGCAATGTTCAACGATGTTCACGATCATGACCGCCACAGGTTACACAAGATGCCATTTCGAGTCTCACATCACACCGTTTACATGCCATATTGCTTTTCCAGTGTATATCGGTTTCCAGAGGCGAATCCGAGTTACACACACAAGACAATATCACGGAAGGTGGGTGAGGATTATCCTCATTGCAACCCTAACGCTCGCTCGCACATATCACGATAGTCTTCTCCTTGTACTGGATGGGTGGGTGGGTGGGCTGTGAAACTTCCCAAACGTCACGATAATCTTCTTGTCAACGAATTCATCGAGAGAGAAACGATGTTTTTTGTATTTGCTGTAGACCAGTCGTAGAGGGGACGAAAAAAAGGGGCTAATCCTTAGAAATAAATGCAAAAGGGGCCGCCCGTTTTTTTCTTCTTGTCTTTCGGATTTCGCGCATACTCTGGCCGGGGTAACGCGAGTCTTCTTTTGGGTTGGCTGCTTTGGTTGTTGTTTTCGTAGCCAAGGAGGCCTCAGTTTCCTGACCTCAGACTCGGGAGGTGGAATGCCTCTCCACCTCTCTCCGTCGTCTCCCCATCATCCTCTGGCCTCCCTTGCTCTCTACGGGTCTCCTGCCATTTGTTTTCTCGGTTTCCCTCTCATGTCAGAAAATCGTCCATATATCGTCCGATTATGTGATGTCCGTAGATGATGTCCGTAGATGATGAAGTGATAATTGATCCCTTGAGGGCTCCCGTGTTTCCTTCTCCCAATGCCTGGCTACCCCAGCCAATCTCCCTGACCTAATCCCATACCCCCTTATCTTGCAATGCAGCTGCGTCTGAGGAAACCCGGGAAATAATACAGTGGCGAGTTCGTGTGCGAATCGTCGGTATAGCGAAGGAAAGAAAGTAAGGAAATGGGGGAGATAACAGAGCGCTTGGAAAAGGTGGGCTAAATGACGGGAAAAAAAAGAGATAGGAACTGAAATAAAACAAGAACAAGCATCTGCAAAGGTCGCACAAGGTGGGAATTTTCGGTGTTCGCGTGAGCGGCAAGGTCTTTTCCTTGATGAGCGGCGGATAAGGATGTGAAATTGGGGTATATAGAATATGTTGAAGTTTAGAGTGAATGTTTCTCCCATGATCTCGTCTTTTGCTAGTCTTATCCCCTGGCTCTGTAATGATAAGGTATATTGTGTCCATATTTCGATGTCGCGAGACTGGGAGCAGAGGATGGAAGACGCTCAAGATGTCGGCCGTGGGAGTGAAGTGGCTGTCGCGAGACATTGACCGTGTAGGTATTGCCGATGATGTTTTCGAAACCGTAACCCGATCCCGGCGAGTGTGAACCGTTCTTTGCAGAACCCCCGCCGGGTCTAGGGGTTTGTGGGACCATGATGATGGTCGCTGTTCTGTTGTTACTCACGCGTTAATCGCGTGGCTTCGTCCTTGTACCCTACCCCGTCCATGCCCAGGCCTAAAACAAAAGCAAGACATAACGCCTGAGCAAACGATGGAGTGCTCGCTGGGAAGAAAAGATCGCGGGCCTTTACTGGGTCAAGACTGCCTCGGGCTTGACCTCAAAAGACATGTGGTTTGGGTGATGAGTAAGAGTTTCTGTGTCGCCCTCGGGAATCCGATCCAAGCCGCCCACCGAAGATTTCGTAGCGTGTTGTGAATTCACTCGAAGCTTCTCCGTGAGCTTGAGAAGGCCCTGGTAGTCCTTCTGGTCGACCAAGCCGCTCGCAGCTGTGCTGGAGAAAAAGCTCAGCAACGTGTCGGCCGCTCTTCGGGCCTCCTCTTGCGTCGGAGATGTTGGAGAAGAGCCTGCAGGCGTGGTCGCTGATCGGCCGGCCATACTGCTGTTGCTGCTGCTGTGGTGCAGATGCGGAGACGATGTGATTGCGGTATCCAGGGCAAAGTGCGGTGCCGCCATCTCGTAGATTGGCGACTCGAGTGCAGACGACGGGGCAGTCGATGCTGGGTGGTACTTCGGGGTCATGGGCTCGGTCGTTGCAGTCTGGTACATTGCCTCAACGTCGATGTTCGGGAACGTCTGGCTTCTGGGTCTCTGGAAGTTTGAAGCGACTCCGTGCATCTGACGAGATGAATCAGGGGGTAGGAAAGCTCCAGCGTTGGGGTCAGGGGAGAAGGTGAACGTTCCCGTTGGACTCAGGGCACTTCCAGAGAAGGAGGAATTAGCCGCATCGGTCAAGGCACTATTGAGAGAAGTGGTGCTTTGAGAGTTGGAATGTTTGTATGCTGGACCGTCTCCGTAGCTGACAAAACCAAGACCGTGAACAACGTCTTCGTCGCTCCTGTCGGCGGATAGAGGGGACTGATGACCTGTTGGAGATGCTGGGGAGATACCGGATGCTCCTAAGGATGGAGAGCCAGAGACCTTGGCGTGGTTCGTAATGTTCGTTTCCGATGCCCTTCGCGAGAGCCTTCCTCCAGGGAGGATGTTTCTCTGCTTGAATCTTTCCAGCCACGTGGCGTTGATCGATTTAGTCTGGTTTGCTTCGCCGCCGCCGTTGGTAGAGAAGTGCCTAGCTTGCTCCAGGATCTCTTCATCATTTGGAGTTAACCCTGCTTGAACCTGTTTCCTATACCAGGAGACGACGCCGCGATCAATGTCCGGATACTTGCCCTTGGCATGGCGTCTGCCGGCGGGGGATTGACTTCTGTCCGCCTCAGGATTCAGGTACTTTTCCTTGTTTCGGAGGACCTTGGATACAGTGCTATGGTGGGTGTCAGTTCGTATTCCACATTTCCAGTCTTGGTACCAAGGCCTACCTGCGCTCAACCCCAAACATGGCACCAATATCGGTCTGTTTGACGTTGGGGTGTTCGGCCGCGTACTGGCACATTTTCTTCCTGTCTTCGTCCGTCAAAACCCTTCGCTGCTGGGGCTGGGCACCGTTGCCGTGTCTCCCCGTCCTGGCGGGCGCGGGAGGGACAACAGGAGCCATGCCCAAAGGTGGTGCTGAATAGCTGTTTGGATTGGTCAACATGCTGGGCCATGTTGGTTGAGACGGTATCATGAGCATTGGAAGCTGTGAATGGGATTGTTGGTGATGAGGCTGTATCGGTTGGGCGGGCGCCGGAGGAGGAGGCATCCTGCCAATCGACTCAGACGGCAAACCATGAGGCATAGTCGGCATGAAGGCGCCGAATGGGCCGTAGTCCGGCATTGTGGTTTGGTGAGTGTACGAATTCATGTCGTTCCAGCTCTCATTGCCGAAGGATGTGTGGCTCTGTGACATGTGGCTGTCTTCGTCTTGAGCCATGTGGTTGTCTTGATCCATAGTGGTGGTGCCCACGATGGAGTGATCCATTGTTTATATGACTCGGTCGAGTTCCAGGAAGAGCCAACAAGCCAACTCGACAAGGCTCCGAGCGGCAAGTGTGTTTGGCTGCCTAGGAGGCCTGTAGTTGTTCAATCCAGGTTCTGGGTTGGTGATTGCGAAGAGGGGATCGCGCCGATGGCTTTGGCTTGACTGATGGGATGGCACTCGGGCCAAGCAAGTGTGGGGATGCCTGGTCCCAGCAAGCAGATATTGGTGGGTTCGACTTCATGAACGGAAGACGGCATGCATGATAGAGGAGGCCAATTGGTTCCTGGAGGCGCGGCGTGCAGGGAGTGCAGGCTTGCAGGCGGGTCTGCTGTGTAGGTCAAGAAGCCCTGGGCCCCGGAGGTGACTTAGATGCAAGTGCGTTGCAGGCTGCAGAAGCGTGTTGGGTTGGGAGGGGGGAAGGGGGACAGGAAAGGTTGTCTTGTCTTGTCTTCTTGCCCGGTTGACTGTTTTGTGAATGGCTGTTGCCCGTCTGGCTTTGGGTTCGGGCTGTCTGTCTGCAGCGCCTTCTAAACGAAAAGGGCCGGTCCTTGATGCAGGTGTTGGGGGTTCGAGTTCGAGGGCGGGTGCGAGCAACTGCCTTTTAAACGCGGTAACCACCAACCCAGTCAGTTGATCTTTTACCCTATCAGGACCCCCCCGGATTCGCTCACGCCTTCTCGGTTCCGAGGGTGTTTCTTCTCTCGTGCCGCCCTCTGGACGGGGTGAAGCAGGCCGGCAATCGATTTGTTGCAGGTTTGGCGGTGGTCGATTGATGTTTCAATCTGCGTGCGTCCGCAACGAGATGGCGGTGATGAGAAAGAGACAACAGCGAGGATCAGATGAGGAGAAGAGTGTCGATGGCAGAGGAGATAGATTCGATGTATCTACCCGGCCGGCCAGTGAAGGATAGAGAAAGACAAGCCTGACAGGTCTGGAGAGTCGAATCGGACCAGTAGGAAGAGAAGGGTAGGAAGCGGTCTCCTGCAAGAATCAGACGCCGCGACGCACAAGGCAAGGCTTGGAGGCCAGAGCTAGCAGGTCAGGGTTGGGGTAGGCGGGCTTGTCAAGATAGTAATACTGTCCTGCGCACGAAAGGATGGGAAGGTGTGCGGTGCGATGCGGTGCGGTGCGTTGCGGTGGTGGGCCGTCCTCTACTACATATGTACCGCCGTACACTAGAGCGGATGTTTTCCATGTAAGTAGGTACACTGCCGGCAAGGGTACGGGGGTGTCTCGTCTCCTACTGGGGGTGTGGTGGGTAGGATTGAATCTAAGTCTGACTAGGGTCTTGACTTGGTGTGGCAGCGGGCCTGGTGAAGGATAAGATGGAGCTCTGGCCTGTGTGCGTGCACAAGCATCCACAGATACATGAAGAAGCCCTCGGCAAGGAGTGAGATGAAGAAGCAGAGGGGAGAAAAAGGATTTGGTGATTTTCAACAAGCTGGGCGAGTCCAATTCTTGGGAGAAAACCTTTGGGTCGGAGGTTGAGTTGAATAATCGCCAGAGCCGAGACGGTTGTCAGAGCAGGAGAGTCTGGGGGGGGGGGGGGGGGGGGGGGGGGGGGAAAGTGGTTGCAGTTATGATAGGTCCGAAAGAGGAGGGGACGGCGACAACAAGACTGAGGTGCAGCGGACTCTTATGCATAGAACATGATGATATTGGCAAGGAACGAAAAGAACCGAGGGGTCAGAGATGGCGGAGAAGAGCATCTTGCAAGCAGCGATCGAGGCAAGAAAGGCAGGTAAGGCAGGGCGGCGGTGGTGAGGCAAATGCCGTTGAAGAGAGTTCCAGAGTGTCTGTAAGTGCTCATGGCAGTTGATGAGGTTGCGTATCTCAAGGGCGAAGCAGGGTGGGCATTGAGTGTTTTCATCAATAAAGACATCATAGTCGGCTTACAATTGGTGTCTAGACCACTAACAACCGCCACGGCTAGGGAATTGAGGATGAGCTAGAAGAAGCCACTGGCTCGGTTGGTCTCCGTTGCCGCATGGAAAGAAACGACGGCGGATCTAGGAACAGTTTTGACGGGAATGGGGCAAGCCACACACAGACACTAGTTGGGATGCTGGTTTGCTTCCGTCTCGTCTCGTCTCGTCTTGTTCTGTCGCGCCTCCTCTTGGGGCCTGGGCTCGCCCTCGGTTGCTCTGTCATGTCTCGGCTTATCCCACGCTGAAAGGAGAACGGCCACTAAGCCAGCCCAGGCGAGCAAACGGGGGAATCTAGATTCCCATGTTTCTCGCCTCGTGTTGTAAGATCACGACTGGCGTAGCTGAGTCTGTCAGGTTGATGCAAGGCGACCACGGATCGGGCCACGCTGGGGAGATTCTGTAGGGAAACAAGATTTTGTATGACCCAAGAGAAACGGAAACGATGGCAGACAGGTGAGGCTGGTCTGACGGAGGAAAAAGCAAGCCAGAAAGCGAAATGTTACAGAAAACGGTTGTTTGTCTACTAATTAGCAAGGCTCAATAATCAAGAAAAGAGGGCGGCGACGGGGTTGAGGAAACGGACAAAGTGCGCGCCAATTAGCTGACATTAGTACCTGCTTCCAAGTGAGATTACCACCCACACGCACACACGGGCGTACACACTGGGCGGATGTAGACGTAGATGTAGACGCATGAGCAAACGCACTGGGAGACATGTCCGTCGCGATGAGGTCGTCTTCGGAGGGGGGAAGAATCTAAGGAGACGGAGGAAGAAGTCAAGACAGCTCTAGTGACGGAGTTTTTAGATCCCTGGCGTCTGGATATTGTTAGAAGATGGTGCGGCAGTGAAGATAGGGAAGCAGAGGAGGGTAAGGTACCTTTAGCAGCAGCAGAAGCAGCGAACGCATGGTGTGTGTAGGCGTGTGCGTGTGAGTGCGAGTGTGACGGGCCCTTTCTCATACGCTGAGTGGCCTTGGAGCGAGCTAACGGAGCTCGAGCAGAGGAGGGACGTATGCGAATCGCGCGGCTGGGCTCCCGTGGGGATACCGATGGCGCAGAGTGCGGGTGATGCTTGCTGATGGGATGAGAGATGGAGGGGGTACTTGGTGTTGCGCAGGATACTAGAATGGATGGATGGATGGATTGGCGTGGCATGGGATTGTGCCAATGTGAGAGATGAGAAGGGCGAGACGAGACATGGAGACCTGTCGAAGAATGACGAAACCCAAGCCACGCTCAATTACATTACCGTCCATGCCATGCCATGCCATGAGGTATTGCGTCCACCGTCTTGCTCACTTCTCACCCACCCCGGCCGCGATGGAGATGCCTCTTGCCGCGTGGTTCTCGGTGGCTTCCTTGCATTCCTTGCACTCCCGGATGGTGGAGGTCCAGTTGTGGTTACCTACGCCAGGTAGGTAGGCAGGCAGGTAGGTAGGTAGATAGGTAGGTAGTATTCGTAGGTATGCGAGGTCATCGGTCGGAGACGTTGCTGCGCAGACGAAGGGACGACGAAGTGCGGATGAACGGTCGCCAAAGCAGAGGACGGGAGCTGCTGAGTGAGGTAAGGATCGGGTACCTGAGGTAAGGTAAGGTAAGGTAAGGTAGGTAGGTACTTACGAAGTAGGTAGGCAGGCAAGGGAGGGCAGGGTACCTTAGAGAGAGGGAAGGAAAGGACAAACTGCGTCGTCCCATCTTGGGCAGTGGGCCGGCCGCCGGGCGTTCAGTGGCTCTCACCCGTCCTTGCCTGCCTTCACCAGCGTCCGCTATTCCCACTTGGTGCAGCTACGGACCAAGGTGCACTAGCAGAAGGGCTACCTTACCTTACACTAGAAGGCGCACGAGGCAGGGGCATGGGGCAGGGGTACAGGGCAGGGCAGGGGCTGCTGCGTGGACCGTGAGCCACCTCTGGGCTGTAAGTACATAGCATCGGCTCCACTTTGTACCGCAGTGCTCCGTCCGCAACTCCGTACCTTCCCCGAATGACAATCAAAGACGGGCCTGAAGACGCGCAGAGTTCAGACAGGAAAGACAGGGCCAGCTTCAACAACCCCAATCGCCCCCAGTGATTGAGGGGTTGCTGTCCCTTCCTCGACTCCCATAGGGCCATCGGTGCCCAATCCGCACCCCGTTGCGACTCATGAAGACTCGACCTTTGCGACTTTGCAACTGCCTCCACGAGCGAGCTGAGGTACTTTGCGAGAGAACACATCCACTCAACCTCGTCATCTGATGCTTTCTGATGCTCTGACCGACTATTCGTCATTGACTCGACTCGAATCGCTGTCCGTCGTCAACCGATACGAGATGACGAGAAGCGCGAATTAAACACCCTCAAGTACCTCATCCATGTCAGTACTTTGACGCCAGACGACGACGCCCACAACTCGGCCCTCCTCTCTGCTTGCGACCTTCTCCAGTTCAATTCCAAAATCCGAGCCGCGCCCGTTGCGCCCTCGCCCTCGCCTTCGCCTTCGCCCTAGCCTTGCCTTGTCTGCTTCCAACCAGCCAAGTACTTGCATGCTGCTTTTCTCCGGTCCGTCAAACCTGTCAAGCGATCGACTGATACTTTGAGAAAGGGCTTTTCGGCGACCCGACCCATCCTGGCAAGCCCAGGGTGGCCCCCCCAGACGTCCCACCCTCCTCAGCCGTCCGAGAGAACCATTCAAACATTGGAGGGGCGTGAGGGGGCGTGTTTTGATAGACCTGGAACCTCTTGCGGATGCCGGCCGCTGCTTCACGCACTGACTGCTATGGCCCTTCAAACTTCTGTCACTTCTTGTCAGCAGGAATCAAAATAGCGTGCTATTTTGTCAGCCTCGGCCAAATCGACTCGTGCTTGCGAATCCAGCATAAACGGTCGCGGCAGTCCACGACGATCAATGCATATCGCGGCGGGGACGCCCCAACCTGGTCTGATTCCTTCATCCATCCCCATTCAACACACCAAGCGACCACCGAAAATCCCGCCAGAGCTCCAACGTAAAACGAGCCAAGCTGCGACAGGCGCTTTGATCCTCAGTCTTGGTTTGATATGCCGACGTCAACGGCATTCCATTAAGCATTGCTACTGCCCGATATTGGGCTGAAGCCTACACTACACTACTCCCAACTCGAACTACCCTGACGCATCCACCAAGGCATCACGAAGACCGTCTCCGACAATGACAGGGCCTTGTCGCAACGTCTCTTGCTCCCGTGGGCTAAACATCCACCACCGTCACATTCATCGTGGACCGCAATTGAATTTGCTTTGGCTCCTCGTTGGGCCAAGTGACGAACTGGCCGCCGAAATGGGGTCCGGTCCTTTCTCCTCCAACAACGCTGAACGTCATGCTTTTGATCAAGACTCGCGGTCGCTTAGATGTCGGCCCATGCCGTCCAACAAGTGGTCCGCCCCAACCAGCCCGAATTTTCAAACCATCATGGGGCTGGCCAAGAGCTGCGATACAGTTTGATAGATCTGGCTAGCTCATCATGGGACGGGCCTATAAAACTTTTCTCGGACCAAAAAGGGACCTCCAGGGTATGTTGGCCGACACCCGGTCGATTCGTCCACACCGTCAAACCCCCAATCTCTTAGGCTTCCTTTTTTACCCAATATTCAGTGTCCACCACCATGGTTACTTTGAGAGCTGCCTCCATGAGGTCACCCGATTGCAGATGTCGGTCAGAAGACCGGCAGCGTCGCCATACAAGCCTGGGGCCGTCGACCAACAGCAGCTCTCGCAACGTTTTCGGAGTTTTCATTGGACATAATTTCCGGATTCATCACGACTTCTTCACTCTCATCATTGGCCAGAAAATATTCTTTTGCGCGTGAGGCGGCCCTAGTGAAGCCATGCTGTAGGCCGGCCTGGCTTCCAGTTGGTCAGCCCGCCGCATACGAGAAAATCCTGGGCAGGTTTGGACCATCGCAGCTTGCCAAAGGCGGTCCTGGAGGATGAAGGGCCTGGCCAAGCCTCAACATCACGGCACGAGGGAGGCTTCATCCTTGGGGAGCGACATGCGGCGTACTATTGCGATTGGGGCATAGGCCATGCTCGATCCAGGGTCGACCAGCATCCGCCCGCGTTGGCCCGCAACGTGCGCCGTTCTCAATTTGAAGCGGGCCCTTCCGGAGGTATCCTAGCGTATATGTCACTTGCCTCCAACACTCAGCCGGGCCAGTGTCTGATCGCTCGGCAGGCACAGACCTCGCGTCCGTCACGGTAAAAGAGACGTCTCATTTCAGGATGTTGAACGGGTAACATGCATAAAGTCAATGGGCCAGGCGGGGGATGAACCGAAGAGGTAGCGAAAGCCTTCTGGGGTCTCAACGTACTCCAGTCTGTCGATGTTCAATTTCTCACCCGCCCGCTCACCAAGCCGATGACCGTCCACTTTGGAGGCGACGGAGGCCATCTCAGAATGTGGCGTCGTGCTTTCATCTGGACCAATCGCGATGCGGAGGAGACCAGATACGGGCAGGAATCTGGGGGCCCCTCCCGGCGTTGTGTTAGTGCCTTTTTGGCGACGGTCAGCCGCTTACAACGCGGCCGTGACGAGGACACACAGGATCAATAAGCTGTCGCCCCAGCCTCGCGACAATCAAATATCGAGAGCTGCATTATTGACACCGGGGCTCCGGCAGCGCAGGATGACAGCATATCACATTCTGCCTCCTTCCCTCGAGCTGTTCAAGCTACTGGAGCTTGGGCAGGCAACTCGGTACACCATCCTGTTCCCAAGAGACTGCATCTAGCCCCTTGGAATATGCTTAATGCATGCACACACGGCACGTTTAGTCCCAACTCTGCCCTCGAGCGACCTTACCCCCGAGAGCCGCCACAAGCAGTAAAAGAGCTGCTGGCCAGGGCATCCGGTGGAGTGCAGCTGGGTCGCTCCCGAGCTCCTCCCAATCCCGCTGGAAGCAGACGGAGCAGATTACGCCTTGGAGGAAGCAGGGGACCTGGAGAGCACGAGCAACATTGCAGCGCAGCATCCGCCGCGGCCGTCTGTGTTGCCCCTGCGCCTGTCTTCCCTTCCCTGCAGCCGTTCTCCCGTGGTCTGTGTCCTCTCGCCCTTCGTTCGCCTCATTTATGTTCGATTCGATGCAAGGTACGAATGCGCTCATCTATTCAGACAATCTCTAGATGAGAAGCCAAGATCGTACGCGGTCCTGTTGCTACCATGCTCCGCAACGGCCCTCCTTCGCTTTCGTCGCATATCGCGGACCTAGGCCCTAGGAACCCTCGTCGTTCTTCTTTCACTCGCAAGATGAGATGAGATGAGATCACGGCTTGAGAGGACTGCGGCCGACCCACCGCTAGCACCGCTGCTCAGCGCAAACAAAAATCGGGACTCTGCGAGGACTGAACATGGGCGGCAAAGCGAGCCTTGTGAAAGGTGGGCGTGAGAGGGGTGGAAAGGATTTGCGCCTGACTAGCTGCGAGAGCGGCACCCCTCTTTTTGTTTCGACGAGTACGAGTCCTGAGCCGCCGTCGCCGTTTCGTCGGGCACGTTTTTCTCGCTCATCGGGGAATTGCAGTGAAATGCATCGCGCCAGTGGTGTAGAGTGTCCGTACCCTCCCCCCACCCTGGGGTGTGAGTAGCCTGTAATTTGTTTAAACTTTTCTTATATTAGTCTTAGTATACTGCTTTATCCCTTAACTCTTCATCCTACCCTTCCTACGCGATCTGAACTATTAACAAAGCCTGTAATAAAGTAGCCCTATACTCAGCGAGAGCTAGTTATTAAAGCTACTAGATAAAGCGGTAGTCTCTACCTAGGCTAGCGTGAAGTAAGTACTATTAGTATTAAAGTAAAGGGTTATTTATAGTGTTCTTATATATCTTAACGTTTAGTTATTATAAACTAATCTCTTAATTATAGCTTAGTAGTATTAAGCCTATAAAGAATTCTTATAAGTAGTATAAGCTATAGTTTTTAATAAAAGAGATATACTTCTTAGAGTAAGTTTTTAAGTAAACTAAAAAGTTAATATTATATTTAAAGTAGATAAAGAATATCTTAAGTATAGGATTTATATTATAGAGTAATAATCTATATAATAGATAGAGAGTACTAACTACTTACTTTACTATTACTCTCTTTATATAAAGTAAGGTTTCTATAACTTTAGTAGCTATAGCTTATTATAGTAGAGGAAAAGTTATTCATACCTTATTAACCTCGTCTTCGTCTCTTTAGAGACCTCTGTATCTTTCAGTACTGAGTATAGTACTCTTATGTTCACCTGTTAGGTTATATCTATTAGGGTTGCTTAGTCCTTTACTATTTCTGTACCTTGCTGTATATTGTACCTTGGTAGAGTGTCCGTACTCCAAGACACAGTCAGCCAGCAATGGCGGGAGTGTCGAGCGTGCGGACAGAAAAGAAAAGGGTGTCGTCTTAGCTCTAGCTCTGGTTTAAGCGCCGACGTTCCCTCGATCCAGGGAAGCCCCCAGTCCGCTCACCCACACACCCGCCCATGCTTATCCATACCCGGCCTGTCACCCCATGCATCAGAGGACGGATGTGCGCTACGGAAGCTGCATACTGCTGCGGACTGCGCTCTGCGTGCAACTTTTCTTCCCACCCTCTCCCGCGGAGCCTTTGCAGAGAAGCATGGCGGCGGCGGCCATGTGCTGCCCTCTTGCAGACACCAGAGCATGCATCCCACGCTCTGCTGGGAAACTTTCGGCCGCAGAACGAGAGGCCCTCGGCTATGCATGTCGTCCACGATTTGCTTCAGGCTCTTGGACCGCAACTTCAGATGGTGGCGCATGTGGGGTAGAAACCGTTGTCCATCATCTCGAATCACCACCGCCTGCGTCATGATCGCGATGGGTGAGACGGCGTTGCGTGCGAGAGCGACGACGACGACGAACAATGACGGCGGTGGATGCAGGGCTGTCCGCGACGGCCAAAAAAAAAAAAAAAAAGCCTGCTTGAGAGACGGCACGTTGCCCGACGACCGACGCCATGTGTGACTGGGACACACGCATGGCAGTTCAAGATTCCTCTCAGGAGACTTGGAGAATATGGGGACGTTATCCGCCAGACGCCGTTTCAACTGAGACACTCATTCCGCAAGCCAGGTCTCCGGCCCCCTTTTTCATTCAATTCTCTTGGTATTCTATGATGCTAGAACGACATTTTTGGCCTGACCAAAACGTGCCTCTCATCTCGGCCGCGAGGTGAGATGCCCTTGGCGCCGCTGTCAAAGACTGACTGTTTGCGGTCGCGCCCATACGCCGCAGGCCGTTCAGCCCTGCCCTGATTTGACTGAAGCTTCAAAGTTGCAATTGGTAGCCCGTGTCCCGGCTTTTCCGGTACGCCCGCGTGTTGTTAGTACATGCCACTAATTTGAAAATTTTGAGTTTCATCTACGATCCCATAGTATCGGGAGTCGAGTGAGATCGCGCGAGCAAAAAATGACCTCAGGGTCCAGATGGTGTTTTCTCTGGAGAGGAAAGAGGCAAGTGGCTTTCCCACCAACGCCGTCGGCATCTCCGGCCGGGAATGGGCTTGACGACAATGGTTGCCGTGCGCGATTGTTCTCGTTGCCGCTTTGATCAGCGCTTGACGATTGTAACTGCAGGTCATCAGATGTTAGCATTGTTTGCTTCCTCCAGCGTCTCGCCGAACAGGATGCGGCTTGTTCTCCAACGCAGGGTAAAGGGGCACAGCCGTACCGATGTCTTCGTCAGCTAGCTCGTGGGCCAGACCGACGCGTTGAGGCTGATGCTTGACAGACTTGCCATACACAACGGCCGTCTTGAACTGCTCAAGAATGCTTCTGTGGATTTGGTTACACTAGACATTTCGTCAGTACCAGAGAACGCTGTTGGCCTTCTCCCGGACGGGAATGCTGCTCGCGGGGTTTCCCCCGAGATGGGTCACTACTCACAAAGTCTTCCACTGTGCACCGGTTCGACCGAAGGACGACGGGCTGGGAATAGTCGGGTAAGCGGCCCTTGGGTTTCGTGTATACGCGAACCAAGTTCAGCTTATCCCACCTACACGCGAAACGGGGGATGTTAGCCATTGACGCTGCGCCAGTCTTTCAAGTTTGGGGGAAGATCCCTGTCGCCGTTGATTGTGCCGCCGGGGCAACATCCGGGCGAGGGTCATACAGGGAGTCCTTACATAGCCTCCATCAACTCGTCAATATTCCAACCGTGCTCGGAACTGATTGGTACGGCATTTGGAATACGGTACAGCAAGTCGAGCTCCTCAATACTGATGGCGTCGATTTTGTTGAGGACGTAGATGACGGGGATGTAACTACGGCTCTTGGCCTCGAGAATGTCGATGAGGTCGTCGATGGTGGCGTCGCATCGGATGGCGATATCGGCAGAGTTGATACGGTACTCGTTCATGACGGCCTTGATTTCGTCGTGGTCGATGTGCGTCAGGGGCACCGTACTGGTGATGTTGAGACCGCCCTTTTCCTTCTTCTTGAAGGTGATGTTTGGAGGCGACTTGTTGATGCGGATACCGAAGCCCTCGAGTTCCGTCTCAATGACGCGCTTGTCTGTCAGGGGCTTGTTGACGTCCAGCACGATGAAGATGAGATGGCATGTCTTGGCCACGGCAATGACCTGACGACCACGTCCACGACCGTCCTTTGCTCCCTCGATAATACCGGGCAAATCGATGATTTGAAGAGGAGCACCTGTGATACGTTAGTGTCTTGGTTTGGGGGGGGGCCGCTGCGCCTTGCCCTCGGCGCAACGAAGCACCCAGCAGAGACAACATACCGTTGTAGGTTACCTGACCCGGCACGGAGGTAAGGGTCGTGAACTCGTACGCGGCAGCCTCGGAGTGCTGGCCTGTCAATCTGCTCATGAGCGTACTCTTTCCGACTGAGGGGAAGCCAATGAAGCCGATACTGGCAACACCCGTACGCGCGACGTCGAAGCCGGCACCGCCGCCACCACCACCGCTCGAGGGGGTCAGCAGCTCGCGCTTGAGCTTAGCGAGCTTCGCCTTGAGTTGACCCAAGTGGAAGGATGTGGCTTTGTTCTTTGAGTCTTGGCCATCTGTTGTGTTGCGCTGTCAGTCCTTGCTGCTGGTTATCCTTCCACGAGGACGTCATCATGGTTTTGATATGGGTAGATGAGCTTCGGCTGCGGTGGAAATTCGGATGTAAGGATGATAGTGATGCGCCTCTGGGATGAGATCGTTTCCTCGGAGTCGACGCATGTGTAGGCCACGAGGGCAACGGATCGATCGCGGGGTGGAGGGGGGGGATGGGGGAGTTGGAACGTACTTCGGCCTCGATCTCTTTGATCTGCACACAAAAGTCGCGTTAGCAAGTAATTCACTACCTCTCTCGATGTGATCAAAGACGGGGGTTAGATGTGGTGTTCGCGCATACCTTGTCCACCGTCGTCGACATGATGACGGTATTCCCAGACTCGGTCTACGTGTGTGTGTGTGTGTGTTTCCAAAATCGAGGTGAATCAGCCGTTGGCTGCTTTTGTCTATCGGGCACTGACGTATCGTCTCGCCGTCGTCGTCTTACTTGCCGTCGATGATTTCGTCGGTTCGGTCGCAATGGCACGGGCGGTTTCGTTGGGTTTGCTGCTGCAGCCCTGTTCAGGTCTTTGGTGATGGCAGTGCGATCGTTGTGGGCAAATGGCGGGGGTTTTCGAGGGCGGTGTCAAAGTTTTGGCGGGCGCGGGTTTTGCCGGCCGGTTTTTTCTTGGGCTTTTTTTTTTTTTTGGACCAATCTCTCTCTCGTCGTCGGTGATGTCAGCGCCTGGGTCTGCCTCAAGACTCAAGTCGATTGGAAAATCCTTGTTTCCTGCGTTTTTTTCCTTCTTCGCGAAATTATCATCATTAGTCTCAGTCTACTTCGGGTTTGCGACAGCAGACAGCAGGTCACATGAGAGATATTCCTTTTTTGTCTCTTGAACAGTTTATTTCATTATCTACGTCTCCGCCTGGAAACCCGACCCATCATTCCATACCCTCCGTCCGACCCATGAATCGCACAGACCGCCCACTGCAGGTCTGGTTTCCTTTTTTTCCTGGTTATATGATACTGGTAAAAGGGTTGGTCGCGTTGAATTGTAGCCGTCATCCAAAAGCAATAGAAGCTAGTAGCGTCACAGTCTGTACTGTTGCAGACTGACCCGCAAAGAATCCTCTTGCCGTCCATTCGGCCAGGTAAACCTGTAGCCGAGCACTGTTTATCTCTGTTCGTAACATGTAGAAAACCCAGCTGGAGGCAGCCGGCTTAGGTGTCGCCCTGGACTGTGATTGGAAGCTCCGTCTAGGGTTCCTCTCGGCAGTTATGCTGGTCCATATCGTCACCGGGGTGGTTTTGGCTGCAGGGCAGGGTGCATTCGTATATTAAGTAAGTGTGGCCCGTTACTCTATTTCGCGAAGGTGAACCCAGCTTAGCTGGATCCTGACGTCGAAACGCCGTTGACACCGTTGGGGAGAGGTCTCGCCTCGGTAAACAGAGGCGCGGGCGCAGAAGCGGTTTGGGTGCCATTGACGGTTCAGATGTCTCGGTAGCATTCGACTGACTCCTCGGCGATAGATGTCCGCCATTGGGCAGCGCTGGGGTTTTGGTGCCGTTCAAGAGGTGCTCAAGCCCTTGCTCTTTGCAAAGGCGAGCATAATCTGGGTCGCCAGGAAAGATCTGCTGCAATCCCTTACGAGGGGCGCGTTTCTCGGGGAAAGGTGTGCTGCTTGTCGCAGACAGTCCAGGTTTCTGCTCCTCGACCATGACACCGTCGACGTAGTACTTATTCCTCGGCGCGAAACCGTAGAACCGGTCCGCGTCAGGATCTTGCTTCCACTTCTGCGGTACTTTCCATCCGTACAACTGGGCCTCGTCCTCGGGAAGTTCACGGTACTCGACGCTGAGTTTCAGACTCCGAAGGTGAGGAATGTTTGGTACAATGAACATCAAGTCAGATAGCTAGAATGGCGTTAGCATCGTGCAAAGTAAATGCCTGGGCGAGTCCCTTACCTTGACAAAGAACATGTCCAACTTCAAAAACTTCTCCCGCGCCTCTCCGCGAAGCTTTTCCTTGAGACGATAATTCATCTTGAAGGGGTCCTGGCCTTCGCCGTAGTAGTCTGGTAGACCAGTGCCGAGCTCGTAGAGACTCTCGGTGATCAATGCGTACCGATCAGCTTCGAGTCTCCAGATAACTTTCTTGGCAAGATCGGAGACAGGAATATGTTCCCAGGCAGTATCTAGAGTTTGTTAGTGAGTGAAGTACATCAAGGCGTGAGTGGGATACGTACATCTCGACAAAGTCAGGTCCTTCTCGCCGAGAAGCAAAGCGGCATGAGTATTGAGCACCCATTGCTCTCTACCATCGGGCGAACCCGTGGCCTGCGGACGGATGGTGTCGAACCGCACACCCTGCATGTGCTTGAATTTTGCCGCCAGTTCAGGAGTCTTCGGGTTCGGACAGCCGTCGAGCCAGCGGAGGAGAGGCGGAAGCTTCGCAAGTCGCAGACGTTCTTGTTCTTGCTGGATTCGGCGCTGCTCAGCCTCCTTAGCAGCACGCTTACGCTCCATCTCCTCACGCTGTTGCCGCTCCTTGCGCTCGCATTCCTTGCGCTCTTCCTCCTCACGGAGACGGCGGGCTTCCTCTGCAGCCTCGCGCTCAAGTTGTTCTTTACGAAGCCTCTCTTCCTCCTCACGCTGCTTCCGGGCCTCTTCTTCCTTTCGTTTGCGTTCTTCCTCTTCGCGGCGTTTCTTCTCCTCTTCCTCACGTAGGCGCCTTTCCTCCTCTTCACGCCTTTTCTTCTCCTCTGCCTCCCGGCGCTGTCTCTCTTCCTCCTCCTGACGCTTTCTCTCGAGTTCGGCCTTGCGTTTGCGCTCCTCCTCGCGCTGCTTAGCCTCCTCTTCCTCCTTCAGTCGTTTTTCCTCGGCCTCTCGCTCCTTTTGTTCGGCCTCACGTCTTTTCTGCTCGGCCTCCCGCCTCTTCTCCTCAGCTTCACGCTGTCGCCGCTCCTCATCCTTCTTCCGTGCTTCCTCAGCTTCAGCCTCACGGCGCTTCCGCTCCTCTTGTCGCTTTTCCTCTCGGCGTCTTTCCTTCTCCTCTTGACGTCTCTTATCATCCTCGCCACGTTCCTTCTTGACACGGATTTCCGGCTCCTCAACATCCTTAACATCTGATGCGTCTGGCATTTCGATGTCGACATCTTCAGACTTCACGTGTATGCTCGACTTATCACTGTTGCTGGACTTCCCGGATTCCCTTCTGTGCCCGTCAGAATCCGACTTGCTCTTGAGGGGCCTGCGGTCGCTGTCATCGTGGTCCCTGAGATTCGATTTTGACCGAGGGGGCGCTTCACGCGATAGCCTATGCGGGTCGTCTGGCGATGCTGTCGACTTCGGCCGGCGTTCCTTGCCATCCACATCGAGCCGCCGCCTCTTCGTCGGCACCTCACCGTCCTCCTTCTCCCCAGTGCTGGAGTGCGGCGGCGTGACGCTTGATCGGTGCCGCTTAGCAGAATGATCACCAGAAACAGGGAGTCGATCTCTAGACTCGTCCCTCTTGAGGGCCTTTGTACGATCGTGGTACTTCTCTGATAAAGGTTCGCCCTTCGGCTTCTCGGGGTGGTCATCGGGTTTCGGATCACGTGGGCTTGAGGGGTCCTTCAAAGAAGAGGTAGTCGAAACCATGCTAGCGCGGCGGTTCTTTTCCCTTTCGCCTCGAAGTTCGCCCTTGGAAATGAGTTTCCTTCGCGGCTTGACAGCCTCCCCTTCAGACGACATGGCAGCGACGTCAGACTCAGCGCGCTTCGCGGATTTGGCGGACTGCTTTTGTGACAGCGCAGGTGATGCCTCTCTGTCGGAAACTGCAATGGTCGGAACACGGTCTTCTTTTCTAGGCCGGCCAGGACCGCGCTTGGGTGATGTCTGGTCGTCGTGGAATGAATCAGACCGACGCTTTTCCTTTGGACTGGTGACGTTACGATTCGCTGAGATTTTTTTCCGACTCTCCAGGTCGCGTGAAGGGCTGGAAAGGTTGCGCTTGTGCGCTCGGGCTTCATCTTTGAGTTCATTGCGGCCCTGGCGCTTGGTTTCCCGGTCTTGGTCTCGGTCACGCTCACGCTCCCGCTCCCGTTCTCTCTCACGCTCCCGTCTGTTCGGAGACTTGGTCTTGGAAATATCGCGATGCGACTTCCTGTACGCATCGTAAGCTTCTTTGAGCATGTGCTCCTCGTCTTTCCAGTTTGTGCCTTGTCGGCGTCGCGCGATCTCGTAGTAGGTTTTCCCTTAAACCGACGTGTGGGATCAAAGTTTGCCTGGTCCAAGAGCAACCTAACCACCTTGATGTTCTCCTGGCCTATCGCGGCTAGCATAGGTGTCGCGAACTCTGACGGCATATTGGTACTTGGCACCGGTGCAGGGTCTGGGTTTGCGCCACCCAACGCCAAAAGTAGCTGAATAACTACTTCGTGCCCACCCCTGGCAGCCGCTACCATGGCCTCGGAATCGTCGCATCCATCCTTAACTTGGAGAATTCTCGTGACAGTCTCCTCGTCGCCCTTAGCGGCTGCCTGCCTTAGTGTCTTATCATCGAGGGACATGTACAATAAGTAGTTGCTCGTTTTGGTGGCCCTCACAGTACCGGCCCGCCGACCGCTGGCGTGAGATGAAGAAGGTGCAGGTGACCGTCGCGGGCTATCGGGGCCAAGTGACGACCGAGTATCCTGGTGATCGACAGAATGATGGTCCTCAGATGTTCGTCGTCGTTCGCCTTGTCTAGACTTTGCCTCAATGAGTGCGGCACGAAACTCGGCGGCATTGTCCAGGTCGTCGCTGACTCTGTCGAGAGGTTCCTCGCCGCTCACGTTGGCTTTCCGCGGGTTGACACCCGCGTTCAGTAAAAGCTTCACGACTCCGAGGTGACCGTTATCAACAGCGTCCAGCAATGGTGTGTCCTTATCATAATTTACACAATCCAGGTTGCATCCAGCGTCGATGAGAAGCTTCACAATATCCTCGTACCCATTAATTGCGGCGATTTGAAGTGGCGTGTTCCCGCATAATCGGCAACATTGAGGTCCTCGGGTCGCTCACCGAGTCGTTGCTTTGCAATGTCGTACTCGCCTCTGGCACATGCTCTAGCTAGGAATGTTTGGCCGTGAGCATCGAGATGTTTCTTGTGTGGCGCAATTTTGGCAGGTGACATGTTTGACTCGGCAGTGGCGGGCGTTGAGAGATTCCGTAACTTGGAGCTCCGAGGGTGAGGGCTGCCGCTCGCAGAAGACTCATCCGAGTGATAGTCGGTCGACTGGAGCGGGGGAGGCAAACGCTTCTTCTTGTAGCTCAGGCCATTTGACGAGTTTGCAGGAAGCTGCGTCGAAATGCTCCGTCGGTGGGCACGTGGGTTGTGGGGAGATACGGATCTGGTACGAGATCCTGAGTGGCCATCGGTTTCTCTCTTGGAAGAGGACATCTTGTGTTCCCTGGGGGCTCGGATCGGTCGAGAATCAGCCCCAGCGTCAGAAATACGTTGTCGTCGAGCCTTTCGATTCTCGGCCTCGTCCTCCGAATCTGCCTTGGGAGCTTTGCGTTTGTGGGAAAGTGTCCGATCGGTGGATTTGGCTCGGTCTTTCATGGATAGCTTAGGAGATTTCCTACGGTCAGCACCCGTGTCGGAATCGGAATGATTACCAGATCGACGTCTCGGGGGAGAAGCAGGAGCCGAGCTGAGGCCGCTGGAGCCATCTTTACTCCGGGCGGATTGGTCATGAAGGCGTTTCTTTTTCAAGCCCAACGAAGATGCTCCTTCAGACAGCAAACGGGGAAGGTTGGCGGGTTTGTCTTTGTCGGCGTCCCTGGCGGCACTGGCGTCACGAATCTTGCGGGGGGCCTGGGGCTCTCCGTCGCTGCGATCCTCGTGCTTTACCTTTCTCGCCTTGGAGGGCGAGTAGCCATCCTTACCGGGTAAGACGATGGTTTCGGCGTCCGAGTCTTTCTCGGCGGGAGCGTCGTCGGCAGCAGGAGGCGCGCGAGATACGATCACGCTGGGCTTGACGTCCTTTGGAAGGACGGGCGGAGATTTGATGGACTCGTCGGCGCTCTTTGGTTTGTTGTTGGTGGACCTTGGACTCGTCAGGCTGGTGATTGCCCAGTCGCTTCTCCGCAGCAGCGACGGGCTTCGGCTTGTCGGACCCGGCAGCATTCTGCGCATCCATATCATTTATCTGAAGGTCGAAAAAACTGGCCAGCACCATCCTGGCCAAAGGTCGGCCACGAGTGAGAGAAAAATGAGGTCGTGGGCGGATTGGTGTTGTGTTGACTGATTGAAATCGCGGTCGGGGTGGACGGAGGAGTCTCTCGGTCGCCAAAGAGAAACGCCCCTAAGAGAAAGTGGTCAGGTCAGTCACGGGGGCGCGGTGTGTTGGCGACTGACTGGACAGCGGTGCGGTGACGGGTCGGAGTGTCGTAAAACCGGATCACGAAGACGATAAAGGAAATAAAATACAAAGGAAGCGCCTGGCCGGAGTAATGATGCGTGTGGTTCGATGGACGCGGGCGTGGGTGGAAATGCTGGAAAAGGCTGTCTTGGTGACGCTTGACGCTTCGATCGGTTTGGCTGAAGGTGGAAATGGGGCCGCGAGAGTCTTCAGAGTCAAAAAGTCTGATCGCCACCTCTTTGATTGGACCTGACGGGGGACGCTTAGGATAGGAGGAGCAGCAGCACCAGCCAGCGAGGCGGCCAGCAAGCAGTACCAAGGCAGGCAGAAAAGCGGTACAGTAGCTTAGCGCAAGGTAGGTAGCGCAATGGCAGTCGTGGTGGTCCTGTGGCAGTCGCAGTGTGTAGTGTGGTAGTGTAAGGTATGTGTGTGTGTGTGCCTGCACAATTTGTGGCAGCCTGACGGACGACTTGGGTGGGCACACAAGGACGAAACTACGTACTCGATTCGAGGTACTTGTAGATGCTGCGTCGTTTTGCTGGATTGTCAAGTCTCTCCCAGCCCGCGCTAGCCAAGCTGAACAAGATGCAACCTGGCAGCAGTCCCGGCAGCCACCTTGCTTGAGAGAGATACGGCAAGATAGCGGACGGGACTGCCGTGTCGTGTGTGCTCAATCTCACCCGACTGGCAACTGCGCTTGCGAGGAAGTTCTGCCACTTGCCAGCCTGCTGCCTCGTCTCCCTCTCCCTCTCCCTCTCTCTCCCGTCGGTCTGCAGCTTGCAGCTGCACACCGCGCATGTTGTTATGCAAGTTGAAAAGTGCCTTACCTCGAAAACGCTGCCACGCTGCATTAGACCAAGTCCAGCAGAGGCGGCAGCAGCAGCAGCAGCTCTCCTGACCGACCCTGGCTGCCAGCCTGCGAAATTTCCCTTCAATTCAAAACAAGGCCCGACCGACCATTCAAACGAGACTTTGCCCGGCTTGCCTGCAAATTCGCTTTCTTGGATTGAAAACCTCCAGCACTTGCGGTACGTACCCGTAGGTACTAGGTGCTGCTACGCGGTGCTGCGACATCAAAGATACGTACCGAGGGCTTCAGTTCATTCGGATCCACCTTGGCCAATCCCGCGTTCCCAACCTCCTCCAGCGTCGTAGCAGGCTCCTCTTCCCCCTCTGCCATTGTCCCCACCCTGTCGTTCCCATCCTCGTCGTCGTCGCATCTTGAATTGAATCAGCGATCACGAACCATATCGAAAACGGAGCTCTGGGAACTGGGAACGGCCACCGCCGCACCGCACCATCGCAATCCCACCCGCGTGTGACTAATCCTCCTGCCGTATCCTGCTTCGGCCTAGCGTCCTTCTTCCACCAGCAGTCACCAGCGTCCGTTCTCCAACCCCTTTGTTCCAGCGCCACACTGCCATCCGTCGACTTGTTCAAGAGACTGGCGCAGCTCCCGCGCTCGAACCTCCTCGACCTCAGGCCTTCACAAACACGTCTTCCTCCCCTCCGCTTCCAGCTCCCAGCTGCCGTCCTTGCTTCTCCACCAACCCTTTCCCATCCCGTCATCTGATTGCTTGGATCCTCCCAGCTCAATGCAGAACCGTTTGACGCTTGGCTTCCGTCGCCGGCCTACCAACCCTCTAGAGCTTCGAGCTTACATCGTCGACCTTGCCACTCGAATCGACAATTCGTTGTACCTGATCTTGCCGACTTCACCACCCACCTTGCTCGAATTCGCACTACACAAGGTTGGACGACGCACCAGATCACACCGACCGCGTCCCAGCTATTAAACACCCTACAACACGCAGCCCCCAGGTGAAGCCTGGAAAATGGAGCTCGGAGCTGTAAACCTACCCACTTCCCTTGAAGTCGTTAGGATCACGAAGCTTCCGCCTTCTGCGTTTTACATTGCGGACTTCATATCCGAGGACGAAGAGCAGGCCATCTTGCAAAAGGTACGGAAGTCTTGGCCCAGACCTTTGCGCCAACCTGTAGCTGACCACTACTACTGCCTTGCCCAACAGATAGCTGAGGCCCCGAAACCCCGCTGGAAACAACTGACTCATCGACGTCTCCAAACATGGCCGTCTGATCTCGTCCAGAACAAGCTGATCGATGCTCCTTTGCCACCATGGCTGCAAGAGCCCGTCGTCTCGCGAATTCTTTCCTTGCCTCGCGCCACTGCTCCTGATTCGTCCAACCTCTTCACCGAAAGCCCTCACCAACGGCCGAACCACGTGCTGATAAACGAGTATCCCCCGGGAGTCGGAATCATGCCTCATAAGTTAAGTACATGGTAGGTTTACGCGTGAAGGCTCAAATCTCATAGTGTCTACAGGATGGACCCCCTATCATCCAGTAGTATGCACTGTTAGCTTGGGAGCAAGCTTGTCTGAATCTCTACCAAAGCAAAGAGGATGGTGCCTTGGATCCGGAGCCTGTGTGGCGCATTCTTCAAGAGCCGAGGAGCCTCCTCATCACCACCGACAACCTTTATACCGATTATCTCCACGGCATTGCCGACACCGACGAAGACGTCGAGTTATCCGCCGATTCCATTGTGAACTGGGACTTATTGCGATCCAAGGATCATTATGCCACCGGCCGAAACGTGCGCGCAACCAGAACAAGCCTCACATACCGGGATGTCATGCAAGTGTCGAAGCTCGGGGCCAAGTTTGGCCTGTTTGGAAAGAAGTGATATTGGCTCGAGTGAGTCTAGAAGAAGTCTAGAAGAGGAGTGGGATCATTTTCCATTTGCTAGCCACCTTTTCAGCACCAAACTTTTGCGCATACCACTGCTTGGTTCCGTCGGCGGTCGTGCCGAGGTTTGCTACGATGAACCAGAAAGCGCTGAGAAGCGTACGATTGATCCATTGGCCCTTTGGCGCGGCTGCAATGGCAAGTCCAAGATAAAGGAGGCACTCGCAGGTGTAATGAGGGCAGACGAGGTATCGAAAGAGACCACGCTCAGGAAGCGAATACTTCTTCAGGCTGGCCAGGTGTTTATGGCACCAATTTTGCATTGTCCAGCCGTACAGATACATGGCGACGCCGATTACGGCTTGGAGCGATAACAGGGCACCCAAATCCCATTCTGGCGAAGCACGGAGGGCGGCTGAGGAAGTTAGTAGAAGCTGAGGATGATGCGGGCGAAGAGACTCGCCTGACCCATCAACCCAGACGGACACACTCATGCAGAGATAGAATCCTAGGCCTAGCAACCAATGGACAAACCACATTTTGGAAGACCCGGGCTTCATGACAAAGAAGCACTCATAGAGTCTACGTGAGCCTTGCAGCGCCATCAGAGCCCAGATGAGTATGGTCTGCTCGAGGCTCATGGCGGGACTTGCCGACTGCGCCTGCCTGGCCGCAATCAATTTGAGAAAGGGGCCGTCTCGGAGGTACTCGAACGCCCAGAAGGCTGAGCCCGCGATTGAGGCGACGTAAAAGTGCATGAACCATGCGTGTGGGATCTGGCCGATGGAGGCGAAAGCTTTGACGAGGTCGTTGAACATGTTCGTGGCCGGCGGCCCGTCTCCCTTCGTCTGGTCATCGGTGCCGCCCGGCGAGCGAGCGCCGTAGTCGAGTATCGCGTGCTGGGCTGCCTTGGGAATCACTTGGGTGGCCAGCACGGCTGCTGAGGAGAGGCCGAAAAAGATCTGGCACCATTGGGCCGGGGAAAGGGCCGAGACGGCCTCGGCGGCGGTTGTGAGGGAGTCCATGGTGATGCTGTAAGAAAGGCCCTGGTCGTGATGCATGCAGGCCAGGATGTGCTGGATACAGTGTCGGAACACGATTGGCACTGCAATGCGATCCTAAGGGTGTCCTCGGATTATCGATCCCACGGGTCCGGCTTCCTCGGTGTGCAGCTGCGCCCGCCCCTCCTACCGTCACATACTTTCGAAGTGGAATATCAAAAGTCACGCCCTCACCACGAAAAGCCCTGTCGGTTGAGGCTGAAAAGCGCCCTCCCCCAACTACCGGTGCAAGGGACTTTTTATCCCGTGCATAAGCCTGCCGCTTCCTGCCGTGCTGCGCCCGCCGCCCGGCGAAAGTGAGGCTGGTGTAGGCAGGCTCTGTCGAGTAAAGGCAGGCTGCCGTGGAGGCGCAGCGCCATGGATGCAGATGCAGGCGACCAGGACGCCTCACTTCGTGTGGGAGAAGGAGGCCTGCAAAGACATGCACTTTACAGAGGTTTGAATTGCAGTGAAATGGGCGTTGTATTTAGATGTGCCTACGGTCCGGCCTCAGGTTTCTACGGCTCACTCCTGCATCCCCCTGAATATTGACCTGTGACAGGAAAGTTGCCTCTCTTGTGACTGTGACTGTGAATGAAAAGTGAGTGTCGGCCAGCCTGATTCCCGCCCGTGTAGATGCCCATGTGTTTCTGCCCACCTCTTGTGAGATTAGTTGTCCCATTGCAGAGCCTGATGCGTTTTGGCGTGGCGACGTGGTCTGAGGCGGGCTGCCTCGCGCCAGCCTCAGGGGTGGTGCGTGAATGTGGTTCGCCATCCTCTCCAAACTGAAGTATAAAGCAGGCCAGGTTTCCCTGTTGTGCATCCTCTTCTTCATCCAAACCACCACAATCGTGAATACCAACACTATTTTTAGTCTTTCTTCCTCTCAAGAATAGCTTGTATAGTCGTTCTTCATCCTACACAAGTGACCCTTCCCCTACATTGGGGAAGGGGAGGGTAGGATGGATGTGACTTGAGTTGAGCGAGATGAGGGGAGGTCGGGGCATTGTGGCGATCTGGAGGGATGCTGCGATATCGTTGTATGACGAAGCGATAAATTGATGGTTTGGAGGTGAAAGCGGTTGTGGTATGGAGTAAGATGAGCGTCGGTCGGGTATCGATATGAGTGACGAGATGGTATTGCGTTGGGGATATACTTGTATATACAAGTAGATTGAAGGTCGTAAACATATTGGAAGGTAGTATCGTAGAAGGATGTAGACTGAATGAGCGTACATTATGTTGGATATATATGATAAGATGGTCCTCGTAGATGAGAGAGGAAAGGGGTGAATATAAGTATGAGAATAAACGATGACATATATATCATGATCAAGATAAGATGACTTGCGTCTCCAGTCTGGCATCCACTCCACTGGAGAGGAAGTTCCCAGGCAACACCACGGGGAGGTTTGGAGTCCGGCTTCGTTGCCCAAAGAAGTAGTGATAAGGCTCACCGGGGCCATAGCGGAGCTGAGGGGGGAAGGCCACAGCAGAGAGAAAAGAACTGGGGGGAGAACCCAGTTCTCTTGAAGGGGGAGAGAAGGAAGAGAGTGTCCTTTGGACTTTGAGCAGTGTTGGTGAGTTGTGCTGCGAGGTTAGTGTGTCCTTGGGACTTTGAGTAGTGCTGGTCTGGTTGAGTCGTGCTGCGAGGTTAGTATGTCCTTGGGACTTTGAGTAGTGCTGTGCTGAGTAGGTGGTTAGTCCTGCGAGGTTAGTATGTCCTTGGGACTTTGAGTAGTGCTGGTCTGAGTTGGTGGTTAGTCCTGCGAGGTTAGTATGTCCTTGGGACTTTGAGTAGTTGTGGCAGTGAGTAGGAGAGGGGGGAGGATGAGGAAGGACGAAGGAGGATGATGGAGGATGATGGAAGAGTAAGGGGGGGAGGGACGGTATTTAAACCTGATTGTGCCCCTCGCATCCATCACTCGCTTGTCCAAAACCAAAAGGGTGGACAAAAGGGTGATGATGAAGGTTCGAGCACATGAGTCGCTGCATAGAGCCGATGGGATCAGATGTAAAGATGGAATGGAGAGAGAAGAAGAGAATGCAGGATCAGGGGGAGAGGACGGCATTGGCATTATATGTGTTTTCCGAGAGAACCCCAATCACTCGATCAACCTTGCTTGGTTTCGTGATTGTTAAGCTGATAACCTGCATAGTGCTGCTAGGCACAGATGCTTTTCTGGTCTATGAAAAACCTCAGCTTGGACCCTCACCGAAAGGTAGATAACGAGAAAGCTCGGCTGTGTCAAAATGTACCCGGAGGGCTGCCCGTCCAGGTGGAAAGCAGTCATACATGCCCCGTATTCCGAGTACCTTAAGACCTTGATGTCGGAAACCAGGTCTGCTGATCATAGCAGGAAGGGTTTTGCAAAGAGGTCGAACATTCTCAGAGATGCGATGCCTCAAATTATGCTCACTGCCAACATCGTGTATGGGCTGCGGGTGACTTGTTCAACACCGAACGCCACCCCCAAAGGTAATTGCCAGAGATAACCTTAGTCCAGCGGATTCAAGACATAGAAAAGGGTGTATGTTGGATGTAGATGAGATAACACACAAATAGAAAGAGACAGAAACCATTGGATAATGGTCACTATGAATAGGTACTTGAATGGGTTTGTGTAGGTCATGATGAGAGGGCCTGTTATGGTCTCCAGCGATTTGCTCTAGTGAAAATGATAGCAATTTCTAATCCATCTCCGTACAATGGTCATAGTGATGCTCGTGGCATTTTGGATTGAGCCTCAACCGCAACCTGATAGGTCCTCAAAGACAGGTTGACGACACGGATTTGTTTGCAGAAATTCTACTGTGGCATGGACAGCCATAGGAAATGAAATGATCATGAAGTCTATGTTCCGCTGCCTGTGGCCAGCAAATCTTCAACGAGTGAGTAGTTTTCAACCAGAGAATGCCAAACCTCGCTTTTTCTCGCAAGTCCTTATCCATCAGATTCATTTAAAACCAGTCATTAGCTCCCCCTGAAGAGTTCCTCAGCAATAGCTGGGCCTCCGAGTTGAAAACAGCAGCCATGGAGTTACTGACTTCTGGAATACTTGGACGCAGGTCGGGTGAAAGCTACAGCTAGGTGAGACAGACCCAAGTCTCTTCCAAGCTTGGGCGTGAATACTCATGAAGTATCAACACTAGACAAGCTGGAAGGATACTGAAGGTCGACAAGAACACGAAGATATTAGGACAAGGTCTTTCCTTCAGAGTGATAGATGCAATGCCACCGCATAAGATAATGAATGAGCCTGTAAGGTGTTTGTACACAAACCAAAGCACCAGGAAGAAGTCGCTTGTTGTCGTGAATGTGACGCTTGACAATTCAGGTGTCTTATTTTATGGTCTCCAAATCAGTATAGAGTTTCAATAAACCCCTGGTTATAATTTAACGTAGTTAAAGTAAGAAGGCCGCTGAGAAAGAATGCAAGTCATGCCGGTCTATCTCGGCACTATTGAAAAGAGTGGACAGTGCCTCCATTCTAATGTCGCCACATATTGGTCGACGAGCGAGGGATCTTGAAAACCAAGTCATCTGAAGCCTGACAGACTATTGAGCATGTTGAGGTTGAAATGAATAAGCTAGAAATGTTGCAGCACAACGGCTTCGCAGCATGGTGAGCGACGGCGAAGGCCTCAGCAGCATGGGATTGTAGGTTTGCAGCTATGCCCATCTGACACCTGATGGAAGACCTTGATCTCTGTTCGCGGAAAATCCGAACAAAGTGTATGTTGAACAACACATCAAAATCTGTTCCACATAGATCACAAGATACTGATCAAAGGCAGCGGTCAGAAACGCAACCGTCACCTCCCACCTTCGGCATCGACATGTGATGTCTTTGTTGGGAGATCTTGATGTTCTTCGATCATACACTGTGTCTTAGCCTCAACCACTACACTCACGCACACCTCTGTTTGGGTATTGCAGGATCGTCAGAACAATACGAGCCATGCGTGAGAGACGGACGGCAGCGAGAGTTCCGAGGTGACACGCATGCACTACCATGAAAATCGTATTACGTAGTTTATGCTCAGTAAGACTGCAGCAGGGTTTCGCGACAATTTCATTTGTGTGTTCTCAAGCTACATGTTGCAGGTGGAAGGGCTTTTATACCTGAATCTTCGGGCTGTTTCCAACCTGCATGCTGCTGCCTACATATTCGAATTGGGATACAGTCTTGCTTCTAAATCAGAACCAATCTGATGGTTCCGCACATCTTTGCGTTTCGACGTATTAGTGGCTAAGGTTGTGCGTAGCGGATCCTCAAGTTGTAAAGGTTCTGGTATCAGCGACTGAGTTGTTGCGTGTTATGGGATAAAGTACCTGTATATCCGCCAGAAAATGTCATGAGAGAACGGCCGAATATGCGTCAATGATATTGAGCACCCTCAAGAAGCATTGGTTTTTGCCAAAACTAGGTAGCTTATGACGAAACAGAGCTGTCGTAGATATGTATAAGCCTGACGGAGCGTGCGTGAACATCGGATTGGTGCTCAGGAAGCCATTGCGACAATCTGGACAGGCTTTTATTTGAATTCATGACTCCGTACAATCTGTTCTACATCTCCTAAGAGGCCGAGAGCAGAGCAATAAGCGAGCTCAGACAGCCCAACAGGGGCGTCCACAATTCCCAATCTTTGCATAAAGGTGTGCCAATCATATCGACTGCGTCTTGATTCTGTGAAAGACAGTTAAAGTACTTCTAGCCCCTCGTTTTGTGCCCCAAGTGCTGAACAAATTTTTATGTTGATTTGAGTACAGACCTACCGTGTCCCCAAGTGAGAGGCGTCGCACAGAGCCGTATGTGAGTTTGAATAACAGACAGGGAATACCGACAAGGAAGAGAGTCCTCCACACTTCGAAACCAACAGGGAGATCTTGCACCCCCCTTCCCCCAAATTGGTTGACACGTGTGTTTGCAAGCACTATCAACAGCAACTTCTACCAAATGTTATAGATACTCTGAGCTCGACTGATTCGGATGGTTGATAAAAGGACATCTGGGTGGAAGCTCGTGGCAGAAACCCAATCGCCACAAGTCGAGCTCTGGTTTCCATGGATGCCCAAGTGTCTCCGGCCCAACTGGCCATGAACCGCCCAATAGCCGCAACAGATTTATCCCAATCTCAACTCTCGTAGATCAATTAGCGCGTGTGTATACCCAAACATCATTGGAACAAGCTGCCGACGGTGATGGGCCCAGGAACGTGCTTCAGAGGTTGCTCCTCTTCGCTGACGAACTCAGCATACAGACAGCTGCCCATTGAGCCATCTGCCCATTACCATGCCACCCTAGCAATTTTTGATCACCACAGATTGTTAGCACGATTTGTCTTGAACAGCATTAGTCCCTCAACAGATGCCGGTCAAATACAGTTTAACGCCATACACTTGTTCTTCAGAACACGACACACCATCACGGCTTCAAGCACCCGGTACGGTCTGTCAGCCGTAATTAAGCATCGCTATATTATTCTTCACCTCTCTTAAATATATATAAAGCAACACCTATTGCGTGTTCAGTGCTAACAAGGCCAATCAGAGGTTCTATCATCGTTCTACTTTGCGGCAATCCTTCATTTTCCAATCGCTCGGCCACTGTCGGGCTCCTATCCTTTAAAGGTTTTATGATGGACGCAATACATGCCCAGGAATACTAACACTTAGAATACTCATCCACAGACGAAGAGAGATAGAATTATGAGTCTCTTTTGAGGGGTCGTGTGGCCAAGAAGGTCTTCTGTTGCAGAGTACGTGAGCTTCGGTCGAATCTCTGACTGTTCAATGAATGCGAATGCCTTTTCCTACTGATTTTGATGCCTTCCATTCCGAAATGATGCAGCATTTTATGCGCATGTGCAATTTCCAGCTTCACGAATGACGTCACACTTTGCTCCCCATTTCTCATGAGAAGACTCTAACGAAGCCTTAACACTCTCTGTGAAACAATGGGAGTACTCTGAGCTTCATCTTGAGACATCACCATACGCCAGCAGACGTGACACGTCTTGGTAACAAGCTCATTATGGTGTTGCCAACCAGTTCTGTTAATCTAACTCTATTATATCCATGCCTTGAAACCCAGACCCAATGAAATGACAAACTCCAACTCGTGCCAATAATGATGAAAAGAGGTATCTCGACGCCCGACAATGCCGCTCAAAAACAATCGCAAAAAGCAAGACCACTCCTTCACATGGGGTTCTCATGAGCCCACTTATACACACTGGGATCCCCACCCGTCAGCCTCAACAGATGCCGCTCGTACGGCCCCAACGGCTCCTCGACCATGACCTTGCAGAGCGGTGCATGCTTCAATGAACCAGAGTACTCCCAGACCCAGCGACCATCCTTGCACTCAGACGGGTGTTGAATGTTGCAGTTTTCTCGGTGCTCCTCCGGCTCCCAGTCAGGGTGATTGGGGACGGGGTCGTGGTAGTCCTTCTGTGAGCGGACGAGCTTCCAATGCTTTTTGAGAGCGGCGTTATCCCATGGAAGCTTGTCGTTGAGACCGAGACCCTCGCAGGCCAGACGAATGCGGGCAGAGGAGTGGATACGTTCGTTCGTGTCCTTCAGAAACGGTCCGTCTCGTGCCTCTGTCTTTGCGTTGACTTGCCGGTACCGCCCAGGAGACCGAGTAATCTTCCCGGCAAGAGCGTATAACAGACTGGTCGTCTTCTGGATGGCACCCAGGCCCCAAGGTCGGAGGGGATGGTTCGAGCTGTAAATGGGTTCGCGGGCCCACTGCTTGCCCTTGTTCTTCTTCTGTTGCGCAATGTAGAACGACTTTGACTGGCTCACGCAGCGTTCGAGTGCGCGGTGGTTAAACTCGACGCCAATCGACGCGAGCTGATCCATCATCCCTATCCAAGTTAGCAAAAGATTCGCAGTGAAGACGAGGAGTATACCCACAGGCAAGAGTGATGTTGGCCATGCCTTGATCGTTCCAGCCGCCTCCGCAGTTGGAGTGGTTACCAGGGAACCAAACTTGGCGGAGATCCGTAGACAATCTATTGGCCTCCAAACGTTCCCATACCGCGGGCTGGAAAGAGTAGCGGGTCTCATCGAGTGCGAGAGCTTGGAAGGCGTGCTCGATCCTGTCTGACAGGGCAGTGTCCCAGAATCTGTACTCCTCGTTGGATGCGTAGATGCCAAGCTTGTTCAGCCAGGCGATTTGGGGGATGCCGAGGCTGCCAACGGTGTCCCAGACGGCTGTCTCTGATTAGCTGTGATCAAGTTTGACTTGGGCAAGGAAACTTACCGACTGCCTTGACCTTGATGATGTCTCCCTTGCCCTCGTTTTGTCGAACACGGGTCATGCCACGCTGCCAAAGTTAGTACCCATCTTCACCAAAACTGACATGACAAACTCACCTTTTCCAGCTTGGCCCTGTACTTCTCCGCGGCATCTTCACCCTTGGGCTTGTGCTCGAACGGCAGATTCGGGAACTCGTCCTTGTACTTGTCGTTCATCCAGTTCTCCATATCCTTGAAGATGGGGTAAAAGTGCTCGACGCCCTCGCGGGTCAGCAGGCCCAGGTCGGCAATCATGCCGGCGACGGAGCGGACGGTGTACGCGCCGCGCGAGAAGCCGATGAGGATGATCTCGTCGCCGTCGCAGTAGTTGGCGCACAGGAAGCTGTAGACCTGGCGGACGCGCTCCGACAGGCCGAGGCCGAATGCCGCCGGTGAGGGCGTCGAGGGCGTTGGAACCCGTGCCGACGCCGGACTCGTACTCAATGACCTGCACACGACCGTCGCTGCACTTTCGGCGAAAACATCTCGAGATGCGGGTCACGTTCGAGGGGACCTGCAGCCCGCCTTTGGGCTTGAAGAGGGTGGGCTTGATGTAGCCGCTCTCCCTGGGAGGTGGTCAGTATGGGATGCTAGAGGGTTCACTTCACAGAGCTGGGTTGTACTTACGAGTTCATCCATGTGCCGTCGCAGCATACTATGAGTCTCTTTGGAGAGTAGTTAATCGTTTTCGGGGCAGTCGGGGCGGCCATTGCGGGCGACGATCTGACCCTAGGTGGATCGGCCGGGGCGAGGAGGCGATGCGTAGGATTTAGGTAGTAGGTTAGAGACGGGTCTGACTACGTATATGAAGCCAGAATTTCAAGTTCTGGGATGTTGGTTGAAAGTTTGCAGTAGAGCTTGGGGATTGGTCTTGCTTGCTTGTGGATGTTGCGATCTTCACTTTCCCCATGGACCCGCGGATGCCCCCTTCTTTATAGAAGCAGGGGCTACATTCCGCATTCCACAGCATCGGTGTGGCGCCCATGGCACACCAGGCACCCAGATAGGGCAGTGGCATGGGTGAGGCACAATAGAGTCAGCGGAAGGCATCGTGGCTCACAAGGCTGCCCTATGGGAAGACACCCAGCTCGCGGGTGCCATCGGGGAAAGGGGAGGTCTTGCCAAGGGGGGAAAGTGCGCGGTGTGTGGGGAGGCGCGCCGTCGCGCTGTTGCCGATTGTGCGATGCCCTTGGCCAAGAGCGAGGCTGAAGCTGACATTGAGGTAAAATAGGGAAATGTTTGCCTGCTAGCGGTGTGAAACCCTTGCTAGAGGCATGTTGAGGAATAAGCCTGTACAGGCATCACGGCAGGCGAGTACGACTCTGTTGTGTCTATTGGTTGCCTTGCGAGCAGCTGCGAGCAGCTCAAGCCCCCGACGATGTGGCGTGGGGGAGAGCGTGAGATGGTTGTTGTTGCACATTGCAGGCAGGAATGGAGGCGCGGGAAGACGGCTGTGACCCGAGAAGAGTCACCAACCAGAGAGCCTGATTGAGTGCTTCAGCATGAGAAGACAGACAGACAATTGAGGAATTGACGATTCACCGGTTGCTCAGCCTCCATGACCTGCATCACTGTAGGAATTTGGGGGTTTGCTCTCCACTCCACCACCACCACCATCTTCATTTCCGTAGGCAGTGAGCGATGGGGGAAATTGGCGGCCGCTCAGTGGCCAGACGAGCCATGGAACAGAAATGAGCGCCTCAAGCCTGCATCCAGCCGAAAGGACTGAGCCGCTCGGGGAGAAGCGAGGAGCGAATGAGGGCTATTCTGTAAGTGGCAGGTGACGATCCCGCTCGCTGGAAAGGGTAAATGGGCGACATTGATAGTGGCTGTCCCCATTGGACGCTGCCCGCTGGAATGACTTGAAGATCGCGAGGCGAGGCAATGGCGGTGGACGCCAGAGGCTTGTACGGTGTTACTCCATGTAAGACTGAGGACGAGAACAGACGCTTGTCCTGCCGAGGCACCGACTTGCTCGGAGGTTTTTGAGTTCTGAGTTTAGTGTTGCTCGCGATGTTGTGTCAATATTGAAGAATGACAGAAGATGATAAAAAGCCCGGAAAAGAAGGTTTAGAGGCGGCAGAAAGTGGGTCTCTACTGTCATTTGCCCGGGTGCGACCCGACGGCGCTGAACATGTCATTTTTGGCGGCTCTCCCGAAGACAGCTCTGCGAATTGATTACAACAACAACAACAACTCTCTAGTTGCTCACCCACATCAAAACCAGGGTCTCGTGGGATATGAGGCCAAATTGAGCCTCAAAATGACCAAATACATGACGTTCGTCATGACAAAGCAGTTCATCTGAAGACGAGACGAACCGAGGCACATGTCTCCCAGCCATCAGCTGAACTCAAAAAAACGCCCTCACCGAACTTTCGTCTCAAATGAGGCAACGACATGCCAATGCGTGTTTCCTAGAGATGTCGTACATCGATTGACTCATGAGGTGAATTCAATAACCAAACTGCGCTTTCTCGCGGTTCAATGTCTACTTGGATGTTCGTACGCCTTCGTCTGTCCGAGGTTGCCGAACCGTCGAATGAGTCGGATTTGAGCCGTGGACACCCATCCGCATCATCGCCTCCACCGCCCTCTCCACGCACTTCATCTTGCAGATGAAAGTGCTGCCTACAAATGAGCACGATAACCATGAGACAACTGCGCAGTAACCATACCGACGTTCAAAAATACTCATGAAAAGGCACGCGTGAACCTCCCCGCTTCAGCCTCCGCCACACCCGTATCCCGTCTGACTGTACCAAACCCTCCCCTTACACCACCACCACCATCATCGAATCGCGAACATATGACTCCCGTCTGACTTCCAAGCCGATCAACCCAACCCACCTGTCTTTCCGATCCTCCAATCCCTAGACAGTCTCACAACCAACAGCATACGCCACCCCCATCCATCCAAGGCACAGCCGCAGGTAGCTACCATCTCTCCCTTTCTAAACATATCGAAACCCCCAAAAAGCAAAACCCCATCCTCACTTCCTCCCTCGCAAAATGCAAAATCACTTGTCGAATCCTGCCCTGGACATAACTCTTGGCAATAAATAAAGCCACACTTCCTCCTCGCTCCAGATGGCTCCTCTTGGCAGCGCCAAGTACCGAACGTGGCTTCTCCGGCCCCAACCAATCACGCCAAGAATCACCACCTAGGCACACCCAAATTAGGCAAGAAAAAAGATAAGGACAGGGGGCCAGCAAGCCAGCCAGTCCAACCATCACTACCCCCAACTCTCCCTTTGCAGCCCACGACTCATGAGACCATCACTACCGCCCGCCATCACATCCACATTCCAATAGTCCGCGCTACAGCCCTACAGAAATCGGCAAGGTCGACGGGTTCGGGCGCTTCTCGCGGGTTCGGGTGCATCGAGATGCGGCCGCAAACGTGGTTGCGTCTGCGGCAAAGTCAAAGTCAACCTCATTCGAACCCGACCCTAGGTAGGCCCCCGCAAAGGCGAGAGACATGATATAGTATTGAGACACACACACATCTGCAGTGACCAGCACCGTCACGTCTGTCACGCCCTGCGTCGAGCATCAACAGCCCGGCTTCATGCAAAAGCAAGTCTGAGTCATTGTCTAATACCGCTTCTGAGGCGGTCCCGTCTATTGCTCCATGGCCGCCATGCTACGGATACTGCTAAAGATGACAGGCAACGCTGCGTTATACAGGAAGGAAACAAAACAAGGCGTACAAACACATGGTGTGGGTATTATATCTTCTACATGTTGTGACAAACATGCAATGCCGGCCGTGACATTTTGTTTTCTGGCTGTGGACTCCCATTGTCCCCCTTGCAGCAGTTTCCTCTGCTGCTAGTCTAATGCTTCCGATTCCCATGGAACCTGCACTGTGATTTTTCCAGACCTTTAACCCAAGGTGCTCAAAATATGCTCATTGAAAAAAGAAAAGGTGGCCTGGTCTCGTTCCTGAGACCTATTCCTCCCCAAACAGGATGCCAGTGTGCTCTGCGCACAGCGACTCGAAACCCAACCAGTAGACAGTGTTGTTGTCGTTGCTGGCGTCTGACCAAGCACCTCCGTCCGTCTCCCTAATCTCCTTGGGGTACGGGTGGGCAGGGTACCACACCTTGCCGTTGATCGGGTCAGGGCTGTAGCCTTCGCCGCCCCGGAACCAGTTGATTGCGGAGCGGGTCAAGGAGCGGGAGTAGGGGAAGAACCACAAACGGGGCCAGAAAGCGTCCAGAGCACCCTTCTCTCCGGTGACGTGGAGAAGAGGGAAGGTCTGCTTCGTGACGTTGGCGCCGAATTCCGACTTGCGAATCAGCTCGTTGACCGTGGAGCCCATGGTCTCGTCGGAAGTGGTGTTGAAGATGCGCTTGAGCGACTTCATGGCATCCGCCTGCATGTGCAAGTGCCAGGGCACGAACTCGGAGTTGTTGCGCGTGTTCTGGTTGATTTCAACGTACAGGGGGCCGATAAACCTTCGCCAGTCCACCCAGTCGGCGTAGCCTGCCCATGTCTGGAACAGGATACTCCAGTAGTCCATTGCAATGTGAAAATTGTAGCTGTACTGGGGCTCCAATTGCGGAACGAAGCCATCCTCAGGAGGACGCATGACGGCAGCGTCGGGGTTTCCTCCTTTTGCATCTCAATGCGCTCAAGCTCCTGCAGACCCAAACATCGCTCATGTAGAATTGGTCGCTCTCTCTAAACTCGTACTCTGGGTCGTACACTTCGTTGATGAGGTCCAGGGTGGCGCGGAAGAACTCGCGAAGCTCCTTGATCGGCCCCATGATGGTGCCGCTGTTCAGCCATCTCGGGTGGTTGAAAACCATGTCGCCGGAATTGGTCAAGGGGCCAAACTCTCTGCCGTCCATGTTAGGGACGGGCGGAACAGCCCAGCACGCGGGTCGGCGCCAATCCACCGGCCAGCAAACCTTGTCGGCGCCGAAGAAAATGTGTCGTCCAAGGGGCCCAGCGAGGCTGGCGGCCTTCTCGGGTCCTAGCTGCTGAATGATGCGCTCGTCCTCCAACGCTGCAGCCTTGAAGTACCGCTCAAGCATGACATCGGGACCGAACTGCAGAAGGACATCGTATCCGTCGATCATCATGAAAAGGTCATCGTTGGAGGATTCGGGGAGGTCCTCGAGGTATCTGGTAACGACGCGAATTGGCCAGGTGCGACAGGGCGGCGTCGTTCTCACCAGTACCGTTCCATCCCACGATGGTCGGGGCGCCGAAGCGGTTGACAGTCGAGGAGACGAGGGCGCGGCAGAATTGCAGGTTCGGGGCGCTTGCGGCGATGAGGAAGTGGAAGCGGCCGACGCCGGGAGACTCGTCCTTGCCCTTCTTGCCCGAGGGGGCGGATGATTTGCTGCCGGTGACGCTGGGCAGCGAAGCTGAAAGGTCGGGCTGGAGAAGCAAACGTCAGTGTCAAGTCACGGCGGGTGTCTCAGAGATCCGTAGGAAGGAGTTCGGTCGATGTTTCAGCCCCAAGCCGGCACGTGGGGGAATTCCTCTCTCGAAGAATGCTGCCCCAGCAGATCACGGACTTGCGACGTCGATCAAAAGGACAAAGAACTTTGAAGTAACGACAACGAAACAACTTACCCAGTTCAGGCTCTCCGGGACAGTGGACTGCGAGAAGATGAGGAGGAAGAGGACGACAATGAAGCCTGCCAGCAGAACGAGTCTGCGGCCTTTCAGTTGCATCAACATAGGGCCGAAGCGGGTTTCATTTAGCTGCCGGATCGGCTTGAGATCCAGGTTGGGCAATTTTGGGGGTGGTGAGGCGCGCGCGAGGTCGAAGTAGGCGTCGTCACGAGGGGCGAAGCGGTAGCGGCGACGAGGGCGACGTGGGCAACGATGACGAAAGCGCGGTCGGGTATTATAAAAAGCGTAGCGAACCAAAAGAGCGGACGGTAACGAGAGCAGGAAAAAAGAAGTGGATGCACTCGGTCGAAGTTGTCGTCGGCGTCGTCGCTCAAGGGGGGGGAAGGTGAAGAAAAAGGTAGAAAAATAGTGGAAGAAATGCTTCCAGGTTGTGGCAAAGAATTTGGCCGACGGGGAAGCAGCGAGCAGCTCGCCCTGCCGCTGGTCCAAAATGCCAAAATGCCAAGAAAACACACGGAGTATTCTCAAGAGCTTGTCTAAGGGAGGCAAGGACCTGGGATCCGAAGATCGCTGACAGGTCTCCTATTTTTCTCGCGGGTCGCGAAGTGACCTCGCACTCGCACCACCACTGGGTCACGGTCGCCTCGTGGTGCCCAGTCAGTTCAGGTCTGTCTCTGTCTTGCCGTGTCTTTGATATCGTCTAGGCCTGTCTTGGGCTTCTTCCGCAGGAGAGAATGGAGCAAAGGAGGTACGGAGACTTCACCCACAGCGCAAGGGGTAACGGACAGGTGCGGGCAAGGCGGTCAGGCGTCGGCGGGAAAGACACACAGCTGAGTGGCAGGCCTGTAATTGAGCCGCACTGGATGATTTGGCGAGAGTCGATATTCCTGCAGAGTCCGGGGAAAGAAATGCGAAGAGGATGGGAGGGAAATTGGGGCTAGACTGGACTCGGTGTGGGCCGGATGCACCACTTCATTCAACTCAGATTGGATTGGATGATGCAGGCAGGAAAATAAAAAAAGAAGGGTACCGATACCACCACCAAGTATCCGTATACGGGCAGAAAGGGAGGGTGAGCACCGAAGAAGGAAGACCCCTCTCAGCAAATGTCTTGGGATGACGGGTGCAGCGGGCCAAGATGGTTGTGGGCTCCCTGCTACTGCTGGAGGACGAAAAGGTACCTCAGGTAGGCCCGGGGTACTTCCAGGTTGCCTAAGGTACCCAGCTGCGGTACCGCACAGAGAGAAGACAACACAAGGGAAGGGAAGACAGCACTAAGCCTACCTACACAAGGGGCGGAGCCATGCGGGAGACGGGAGGGAGGGCAGAGCAGGCGCACCTCAAGTTTAGGTGCAGGTGAGGTGCAGTGATGCGCAGGTGCAGACCGAGCAATTAGGGGGGCCGACGGCGCAGCGTGGCGTTGCGGGACGTCGGGACTGGCGGAGAGGGGCTCGACGGTGAATGCGTGGAACTGGGCAACAAGACGAAGTCTACAGAGAACTGCGGGCTCGAAATGTTCGGCATTGCGATGCACTGGCCTCATCAATCATAACGGTCGATGGCCAGGATACCTACCGTAGCTATTCGCATCTTACCTAGCGTCGAGTATCTAATTAGGTACCTACCTAGGTAGTGTATCCGTCCTTACGGAGAGGACCCAAGATAATAATTGCTGACGTACGCACAGCGATCAACCTTTTTTGGAGCGTCGCGACCCTGAGAATCAACGGACGGCGGCTTCGAGGCCACGCAAACAGGCGTCTCAGCGGCTCACTTCCACAACAACCCGCGTATGAAGAAGAATAGCCTACTGGGTCCGGTCGGGGTCGTTGGATTGGGGGTGCCCGGTTGATCATCTTACAGCTTGGGAGGGGGTTCCGCTGGCAAGCAGAGGCTGACAAGGGCTGGCATCCTTCCATTGGCCTGGCAGAGGGATGGATGGCCCCAAAAGGTGGTGAACCCAAGATATCAGAGTTGCCGTCCTGTGCCGGCTTGGACGCTTGGTATCGCGATACGCAATGCCATGTCAGTTTCGGTCTGCAGCGTGGTCCGGCTGACACTGTCTTTCGCTGCAGCAAGTGTGCCACCTCGTAGCTTTGGCAGCCATGGCAATGAATGACAGACCCCGCGCCGCGACTCGACTCGACTCAAGCCGTTGGATTAAGGTAACCCAAGGGACGCCTTGGTGGCTTGATGTCTGAGACTGAGATGCGGGTATTGTGCGAGGTGGGCATCGTGATATCGTACCGTACACCTGCTGTTGTGGACAGTGTTGTCGTTGTCTCAACCACTGAATCTGTATCAGCAAAAAGTGTCTCTTGTCAGGTAGGTACCTTGCTGCCGTACCTAGGTTGTAGTATCCGCAACATGTAATTATGAGCGACACAAGTATCTCCACCGCGGTTTCGTTGTGCAAATCTACTTGGAATAGCGACAGGCTCCAGATAAACAGCCACAGCGCGTCCGTACTTACTGCGTAGCGGTGGTCAGCGAGATTCCGCCAGCCGTGTCTCCACCCTCCCGTCCCATCCCTTCCCACTCCTACGGCGCAGCACCCTGCAGAAGCCCACGGCGAACGAGTCAGTGACATTCACCCGCCAATCCAGCGTCGGCTTGTCGTCATTTCCGCCCTGCATGTCCCAAGCCAGTCGCATCCCACTGATACAGCACTCCAGTTAACGACGTGGACCTGCCCTTCCGCCTGCCTGGCCTTGGCTTCCCCTATTCTATCGCCCGTCTCCTCCTTGCTTCCACCCAAAGTCCCAGAGTTCCGCTCCTCCTCCCCAAGAACCGAGCTGACGCCCCCCCCCCCCCCCCCCCCCCCCCAACCACCAACCACCCCCAAAGGCGCCCAAGGCCAAGGGAGGGAGCCAAACCCAAAAGGGTGGGATTTCTGGGCATCGCCAGACCTTCGGCTTTGTCGACTACCCGTCTATCTGTGTCTGTGTGTGTGGATTGTTTTCCTGTGCATTGCCATCCCATCCCCCGAGCGGCTTCAGGCGCTCACGAGAGCGAGGCGCGCGTTGCCCTCCCTGACCTAAGGTACCCGGGAAGCTAATCAAGCCCAGGTAACCTAAGGTACCGTTGGCACCTACCTGAGAGGCTCTAGACTCGAGCTAAACGTGCCTTACTTTCCGTCGCAGGTAAGCAACCGTCACAGGTACAAGAGTCCCCTTTTGCCGATTTCGGCACCGCACACGCCCGGATTACACGAATACTCGTTCAAGAAAGCTTTTGCTCGCAGCTCATCAGCAGCTTCAGCTCAATATTCGTTGCTTTCCGCTATCAATCTATCAAGCTGTCCTGGCTATTATTCCTTGGAAGCTTGTCCATGCCCAGAGCCGCTTTTAAATGAGATCGGCCAGTGATAATGACTCTTTTACCCACGCGCCCCTTGGCGGGTGGTTCGCTCTGCCCCCACTGTTTCCGCCGCCTCTGCCTTGATGAACCAGTGAAGCTCCTTTCCGTGACTGGCTGTGCTGTGGACTGTGACGTCCTCGACCCAAAGTTGGCATCATGTAAGCAGCTTTTTCGCCAGAATGATTGCTGCCCCAGTCGTCGAATCCCAGACCGGAAGGACCTGGAATTTCTGGAAACGCAGCTAGCAGGCCCATAAAAAATAAACGTTGGTGGGCGCGTGCCGTTCGCCGTCCGCCGTCTCAGAGTTCAGATTCCAGACCGATTAAAACGGTACGTATCGATGATTATCTAACACTCCCTAATGTAGACTCCATTCTGTATACGTACCCCAGGTAGGGCCTCATCTTAGAATCATCCCAATCACTCCGGTCCAGAGTTCTAGACGGCATCATCATCTTCCTTTTCTTCACCATTCATACACTCCAACCCCGGTCTGGAAGCGGTGATTGTGTGCCCCAACCCCGGCCCTCCCACTTTCCCATCCCGCGATGGCACCTAAAAAAACACTGTATCTGACCCCGTCTCCTTATTAACTGGCCCCGTTTCGCTACTAGTAAGCCCCTGCCATCCGGTCGCACCAGGATGAATCAGGGCCCAGGCTTACGCGGCTGCCAAGGGGCCCTCCCAAGACAAGCTCAGTTCGGACGGAGACCAGGGCCAAGTACCTTTCTGGCGGAGCCAAGCCCATGGAAGACCCCCCCGATCATCGACACCTCGCTCGCTACTTACCGCGCATTGCCGTCACTGCCAGTGCCACATCTGCTCCTCCAGCACTCTGTCCCAGATCTGCCAGAGGGGCGTCCTCCACCGCACGCGCTGTCGTCAGTGCAAGACCAGAGATGAGGATAGATGATGACAGTGGCATCAGTGGTGCCCACGGTAGAGTGAAGGCCCGCCGCCTTTATTTATCGGAGGACGGCCCTTCTGGACGCGGGGCGGCTGGCGAGATGGGACGGGAAACTTCAAACAGCAAGCAGCACGACGGACGCAGAGTAATTAAGGCATTTACCGATATCGTACGGGCCTTTTCGAGGTAGAGTGCGCGCTACAATCAAACCCAACGGCTCAAACGGCGGGCGGCAGCTTCTGCTTCAAGCCTGACGCACGGCTATCGGCGTCCGCATCACCCCCCGAAAGGCCTCATGGCATGGCCGGTAGCTTCAAGACTACGGCTATTCGGATGGTGTTGAAGCATCGAGACTGGAGCAAACGGCCAGAGTTTGCGGCGTAATAACCCCCAAACGCCGCGTCCCCTGGAGCTTGGTGGCCGGTGAGCCGTGATGCTGCTCATCTGTGACCATCTCCGACCCATTGGTTTGAGTTGACCTGACTCTGAGTCTGTGGCTGGGCTATTGCTGCGTACGTCGTCCGCGTGTGCTCACCCTCCCTCTCCACGTAAGTCAACGGAAGTAAGGCACGAGAGCGGCAGTTTATGAGGTTTGATTCACCACCTTACCCCTACCTTAGCTGGCCTATCGTCGCGGGGTCGGGTTTGAGCCTACGTGTGTTCGTAATTTGCTCTTTCTGCCGTCCAGATGAGCGGCAGAAATTGCCATGCAGTTTCTGGTGATAATCACCATCAGAAAAGCACCGTACCTTTCGTACTTACGGACAGTACAGGGAGTGACTGAAAGACTCACCAGAGCAGAGCGGCAGCAAGGAGCCAGAGGCAAATGCCGCCAGCCGAAACGTCATTGATGCCAAGCACGGAAGCGAGAAAGATGCCCGTTTGAGTATCTCGGCTTCCTCTCGTTCTTGTCCTTCCCCCCCTCCCCTCTCTCTCCCACGGTGCCTCCACCAGGGAACCACCACCAAGCAAACCAACCCACGTCGTGACCAGCACCCTCGTCGGAGCCCCTCTTCTTTTTCCCACTTCAATTCCCACTCACTTTTCTACCGTTGCTTCTCTGCCGCTCTGCTTTGCTCTGCCACTCCAGTCCTTCTCTCTCCACACGTTTTTGTCGTTCCTGTCCTTCCCTCCCAATCCTTATTTTTGCCCACCCCCTGCTCCCAGGCTCTTCCTTCTCCTGGGTTTCGATATTAACATTGGTGCATCGGATTTAGGTACTGCCTTGCAACGCCGCGATCCGAAGTCTTGGGTTCATTTGTCCCTGTTCCACTGAACAAACACCCTTTGCTGTCACCTCCCGCCTTGCGCCCTCGCCTCCTGTCTCCCGTCAGCAACCTACCTACCATCTACCTGCACTCTGCACCTGCAGCCCCCGATCGGCTCTTATTTTTCCTCCTTCACCCCCTCGAGCTCACTCACCCTCCCGACGCTCTGCCTCTCATTTGGACCTCTTCTTCTGTTTTTTTCCTTTCCGGCATTTTCGACAGATACAACACACAGTCATTTCTTCCACTCGTCGCTTGTTGGTCCGATTTTTTAAGCTCGACAACTTACGCACGCCCGTTTTCAACGCCAAACTCCCCACCCGGGACCGATCTGCGTCGTGAAACTTGGACAGTCGTCAGCCTACCACCCCCTTCGCAGCCAGGGTTTACTTTGCGGCGGACACACGGCCTATAAACAAAATAACATTTCGACCTTCCGACGAACGAGAAACGACCCAACTCTCTCGACTTTTACGAGCAATTGAAAGCACACCGAAGAAATGGCCGACAACTTCAAGAGCGAGGCCCGGCGGAGTGAGGAGGGCCATGGTCTCCTCAAAGGCGATGAGAAGCGCGTCGAGGAAAGCTATGATCTCGAGGCCGCCCCAAGCCCTGCTACCGAACAGCAAGCACAAGAAGACAAGAACAACAACAACAACCCCGTCGAGTACACCATTTCGCCAAATGTCAAGTACGCCTGGTTGTGCGCCTACTTTTCTTCAGCTTGATTTTGACTCTCTACAACAAGTTGGTCCTAGGATTCGTACGTGGCTTCCTCAATTCCCTCTCAGTCTTGGCAAGGCTTCCGCCAGGCTACCGCCAGCGGAAGCCTTGCCAGGATGAGATGCATCATTCACCGGCTCTCAAAAAAGGGCATTCACTGACTTTGTGTCCAGTTCCCTTCCCATGGCTTCTCACTTGCATCCACGCCACGTGCGCGAGCTTGGGATGCTTTGGTCTGTTGAAGGGAGGCTACTTCACCATGTCCCACCTGGGACGTCGTGAGAACCTCGTCCTCCTGGCGTTTTCTCTCCTCTTCACCACCAACATCGCCGTCTCCAACCTTTCACTGTAAGCATCCAGATTCCTCCCGGGCACGCCGCGCGGCGTCTCGCGGGATCCCGCTGGTTCCGCCTCCGGATGAGGCGGGGCCAAGCCTTCATGCAAGCATAATGCTAACTCACCTGAACAGTGCCATGGTCTCGGTAGCATTCTACCAGGTCCTCAGAACCACCGTCCCGGTCTTCACTGTCGGTATCTACCGCACGATCTTTGGCCGCACCTACGAGAACATGACCTATCTCACTCTCGTTCCCGTCATGATCGGTGCCGCCCTGACGACGGTCGGCGAGTACACCTTCACCGATCTTGGATTCCTGCTCACCTTTGCTGGTGTCATGCTTGCTGCGGTTAAGGTATGTTGATTTTGGTTCGCCAATCACCCGCCCATCATCCGAGCTTTTTGAGTTGTCGAGTCGTGAGCGGAGAGTGGCTGTTCCAATTGGGCCCGTCGTCTCCGCCGCCTCTGAAACCCGGTGGCCAAACCTTCAGCTCATTTACGGTTTACTTTCATGCATGAAATCAGGCGCTGACGAACACTTCCACAGACCGTTGCAACTAACCGCATTATGACCGGCCCCCTGGCCCTGCCCGCCATGGAGGTTCTGCTGCGCATGTCGCCTTTCGCGGCTATGCAGTCCCTAGCCTGTGCCGTGGCCGCCGGCGAGCTGACCAAGCTTCGCGATATGGTCGTTGGAGGCGAGCTCGGCTTTGCTACGTTCATCGCCATCGCTGGCAACGGCGCTCTCGCGTTCGCCCTCAACGTCGCCTCTTTCCAAACGAACAAGGTCGCTGGTGCCCTGACCATCAGTGTTTGCGGTAATCTCAAGCAGTGCCTCACTGTTCTCCTCGGCATTGTCGCTTTCGACAGCGTCGAGATCCACCTCTTCAACGGCACCGGCATGCTCATGACGATGCTCGGTGCTGCGTGGTACAGCAAGGTCGAGCTGGACCGCAAGTCCCGCAAATAAGCGACTCGCCTTGTCGGGCGAAGAGTGCGCTGCAACGCGCGTGTAACGAATATCAGTAACGGCCGAAAAGCATAGAGTCGGACGCCAGGCAGAGCCGGGTCGAGTCGGCGAGGACGTGGGCACGAGGCGTTTGGGTGGAATTATCGACACCGAATTCCCATCGGCAACTTCGATGTCCTACGGGGTTTGACGATAGCAAGAGCTACGTCTCCCGAGGACAGGATGCATGGACAAAGTCACGCCGGCGCAAGCCGAGTTGGGGCTTCCGCAACCTACGACGCTAATCCGAGCCGCCCACCTTCCTGAAAAGCCGTCAAAAGTGTACGATGGATAGAAGCAGGCTCCGTCAAACAAGCATGCATGCGCATCCACAGGGTTGCGCATCAATTATATACCCTTCGCATGGAGTAAAGGAAACGGGCATAAACACGGAATTGTTCTTTTTTTTCCTTCTTTTTCTTCTTCTCTTCTTCGGTGGGGATTCTTCTCTTTTCCCAACCAACTTCTTTTGTCTTCTAGAACATTTTCTAAAGCCCCCAAGTCAAGACAAGACATTGGTAATAATTCAAACTTACCATTCCACATTTCAGATTTTCCCACGCGTGATCTTGCCTTGCCAATGACTGAGTGAGCTATCTGGGTGCTATCTAAAGCCGACGCGGCTGATGAATCCAGCCCAGGCGGCGGCGGATGACATGTCATCAACCCCACGTGCGGGTGTCGTTGAAGTGGTGTGGTCGGGTGAAGTGAGCCGCCCCGGTCCGGCCGCGCCCCCCCCTCACTCACGCACTCACTCACCCTTCCAACCTGCAGACGTCGGTCGGCGTTGGAGCTGAGCTGATTGCAGATGGTGTCATGTGAACCTAGTTCGACCACACCCTCCCTCCCTCCTCTGGCCCCGCGGCGGCTGGAGGGAAAGGATTTCAGAAACCTTAAAAAACCTCACCTCATCCATCATCGTCTGGTTCTTTTTGATGAGTGAGAGCCACCACCACCACCCAGCAGCCCCCTTTCGCTTGCTTCACCCCGAAATGCAGCGCGCACCTGCTGCGACTGCCGTAATATGACGACGACTGCTATTGACGTCGGCGTCGGCGTCGGTGCCGATGAGGAGGAGGCTGGGGAGACGCGCAAGGTTGCCGCGTTCCTTGCGCGGTGCGGATTGAGCGCGGAGGAGGCGGTGCCGCGGATGCACGACTTTGCGAGGGGGATGTTTCCCGGGTGCGAGGTTGTCGTCGCGCCGTTTCAGGGGTATTGCTCTTATACGCTGCTGCTGGTTCCGTTAGGGGGGGAGGAGAGGCGGGACTCGGGGTGTGAGGTTGGCAAGGACGAGAGGCTGGTTCAGTTCAGGCCGAGGAAGCACGGTATTGACGTCGGGATGTGCGGGGAGGCGAGGAAGATTCTGGGGGCGGCGGTTGGGGTGCCGTTTGTGGAGGAGCTGGGTGTCGTTGAGGGGGAGTTGGTTGGGTATGTTGTTGAACGGCTCGGTGGTGTTTCTCTGACGGAGTTGAGGAGAGAAGGTGATGGGCTAAGAGTGGAGAGGCGGAGAAGGATTGTGAGGGACCTCGCGGGGATGTTTGCGGATTCGTGGAGGGGGAGACGAGATGCTGCGGCGGTGGTGAAGGGGAAGATTGGTGGCAGCTTGCGGTGGAGGTTGGACGTCATGGCAAAGGGGCTACCGAGAGAGCTGAGGGGTGTTGTGGGGAGGGTAACGAGGCAGATGGACGCGATCGATGGGCTTGGGTGGGTTGTTACCCACGGCGACCTTGTGTCTGACAACATCATGGTAAAGGAAGATGGGGGCGTGGTTGGGCTTATTGACTGGGCCGAGGCGGAGTGGCTGCCTTTTGGGGTTGGGATGTACGGACTTGAAGAGGTTCTCGGGGAAGATGTTGTTGTTGATCACGAGACTGGAAGGAGTAGATTTGAGTATTACCCCGAAGCCAGAGAATTGAGAGACCTCTTTTGGGAGGAAGTTGGAAGAGTGGTTGACGATGAGGACTTCTTGAAGAGGGCGAGATGGGCACAGGTCTTGGGCGTGCTGTTATGGAGAGGCATTGCGTTTGATGACGGGGATTTGGGAAGAGTTGTGGATGAGAGAGACTGGTGGGACTTGCAGAGGTTGCGGACTTGGTTGTTTGATGAGAAGGGTTTGGGGATGAAGGAGAGGTGGTGGGAGAGGGTCTGGAGGGGGGTGAGGGAGCTGGCGAGCTGCCTGTGATGAAGTAATGACGGCCATGAATAATGAAGCGTATACACGGATAATAGAGATCACGAACGGGGAGGGGATTCTCCGCTTGAGGTTTGACGCAGACTTGCCCTTGGATGCTCGCTGAGCTTGAAACGTCTTCTTTGGCTTCCTGAGGGAAACAGCTCTGATAACTGGAGACATGCATTTGTGCCTGCTTGAAACCTTCAAGAAACGTTTCGCCATGTCTTTATAGCTTGACATGAATGCTTCTGGGGGGACTGATTGCACCATACCAGCAAGGAGCACCAGGCAGGCCTTCAGTATAAAAGCCACCGTCCAGTTCTCATGAGATTTCTTTACCAATCTTCGGTCTCCACGATCCGCTATCCTCCTGAATGCTTTCTCAAATGCCTTACGGGGACTTGATGCCGCCAACGCAGTGCCCATAGATACTTGACACTATTCCAATAGCGACAGATTCCATCTCCTTCTTGTTTATTCGTGTGTAAATTACGTAGAGATGACGGACTGTGTCCAGAGCCAGCTAGTGTGGCTATTGCGGTTGCAGCGTGAACCAATTATGTTTCGACATAAGTATCCAGACACTGGCATATATCTTAAAGTGAAGGAACGATTCAAAGATGATTGTTGCCGAAGCTTTCCAAAAGCTTCAGCGGCTGTTTTTAGACTAAACGTCATGTAGTCTTGGCGATGAAGCCTTCGAGCCTACCAGCTCGTACCTCAATTTGCCATCGCTCATCTTTGCATGGCAGACGGATCCTTGTCCTCAACAGCCAGTCTAGAAACGTAGTATTCCTACAGTTTTCTGGATACAAAATCCTGGCATGCCACCGGAGTTGGCCGCGGTGATGCGTCTAGCACACCAACCTGGTGCCGTATGCGTCTTTCCTTACGATAGCCAAGCTATGCAATCTACAGAATTTTTCTGCACTTAAAGATGTTAGTGAAGGTATACTAGACGCAATCAATGATGCATGATCCCTTCATAGGGTGATAGCTTAAATTATGGGTTTGGCCTGAATCGCTCTCGGTTCGGCCGATGCACCTGTTGGCTCTATAAATAGATAAAGTGGCAGCCCGCGTCTATGTATAAGTGCAGCGCTTGAATTCCACCCCTTTTCATTTATGAATACGTTAAAATAAATCGTGTTCAATTTAATATGTCTTCGAAGTCCAGTGGTGGTGCTGTGGGCGGGCGTGCTTCGCGAGCCAGTGTGAGAATGGAATCCATGTTGGCGGCGTGACGGTATGAACACAGAATCTTTTCTAAGACCAATGTTGCGCAAGAACTGTTGCGCCGTGTCGGGTCATTTCAAATGCATAAGGTGGATCTTTTCAGTTCTGTTGAGATTTACGTTTGTGATCGTGGTTTTTACGTTGACGATCAGGACGCATGCTGCTCAAGAGGAAGTCAATGACGCAGAGGTTGTAACATACTCAGTTTGACATGCGAAATTTCACATGACCTTCAAATTTCTTCCTGTGGCTACTAAAAGTAATATTCAACCAGATGCTGTATCTAAACCATCGTCGTTGCCTCATTATCGCGACTTCCTTCGCGACTTCCATTGTTGGAGCGCACCTGGCACCAGCCCCCGCCCATGGGGCTTTCTTGCAGCCTCCACTGCAGCCACTCTCCTTCCCATATACATCTAAATACCACTCGTTCCACTGCATCACTTGCGGCCTCTATATTCTTTCCAGAGCAACTCCAATCGCAGAGCAACCTTAATTGCAGGATGGCTTCTATTGCAGGATCATTTTCCTGATAGAGAAGGCTCTCTCGTCAGACTTCTTTCCTCATGGGGCGACTACCTCGTGTGGCGGCCTGCTTCCCCGTCAGACTTCTTTCCCCGGGGGATAGCTTCTATTCGAGCGTGGTTTCTATCTACGTTCTAAGCCATATCACCTTTCAAGTTTAGGGAATTCAAAAAGGTGACCATGTCGGCGTGAGTGAGCTTATCCATAACCAAGCTGCAGTAGCTAATACTCTCTAGACAAGCAATAAGGCCACAATCTTCAACAACAAGCTCAGCGCTGTGGATAGCGATGAGGACGACGAGGATCACGAGGACTACGAGGACTATGATGACGGCAAGGAGGAGAAGGACGACAAGGACGACAAGGACGATAAGGACGATAAGGACGACGAGGAGGCCTTGGATAATGTACCAATGAACGACCTTGTAAGTCCATGTGACTTTTACAACTTATTCAATTACTAAAACTCAGTCTCAGGAGACCTTCGCAACGCCGGTACACGCCACTTATAGCGCCCACAGGACATGTTGGGCATCCGCGACATGGCTTGAACTTATCTACGGCAATGGTATCGCACCTCTTGTCAAGCTCTACCAAGCCGTGAAGGCGACACCTTACCTCGAGGAATCCCAAAGGAGACGAACTTCTTACGCCCTGTCATTCACCGATTGCAGCATTTGAGTGGAAAACCTCGGCAGCTAATTTTTGGGTTTTGGAGTGACCAAAAAGAAAATACACCATCAATATCGGGGATGATACAGACCCCGTTCATACGGAATCAGCTGTCGTCCTATATTCTCGCAAAGGATGTAGGAGAAACCAGATTGGTGACCACTGTGCGCCGTTAAGGCCGGCCGAGATCCTCGCCTATGGACTAGTCACATCAATCGAACTTCGACTGTTCGATTTGTTTGATATCAAAGCCCACCACACCCTCGCGTTTCCGTGTCAAGTAATCAGAAACGGCTTGTCATTTATCGGAGCCGAAATCTCTAGCCCCGTCACAGCCTTCTTCTGGCACCCAGCCCATCTCAGCCCCCGCGGTCGGAGGGCATTCCTGGAGATGAAAGCGAAGGTCAATGAAGACGTTGCCCCAAAGCTTTCGAAGGCTACAGGCCAGAGCGAGAAAGAATGCCGAGAGTTTCTCTAGAAAAGTTACCTAGCATCCCCATCGTGGCCTATTGCTCTAGCATGCGTCAACCCAGGAGACTTGGACGCGCCGGTGTCCATGTCATCAAATTGTCAGGACCACTGCGATGATTACCACCTACGACCAAGGGGAGGGGGTACGGACGTCAGCGGAGACCAGGCAGGCTGCTTTTTGACAAGTATCCAAAAGATTTAGGCGAGCCAACGTGGGATGTGTAGCATCGATGGTTCAGTGGAAGGGGGGAGACTATGGACTTCATCCACTCATCTTGTGTTTGGTGTTTGTGGCCTTGCACTATGGATTTGAGATAACGTCACCCGATGCACTTGACACACGACGCACGACGGGGTATCAATGAAGGCATCAAGACAGAACTGAATACCTGGACTGTATATAATACAGGTGAAAAACAATAGAGTTAGATATGATGAAAGCAGAACTTCCGATGTAAGGTATATTGTGATATATCTTAACTCAGCAGGCTTGCTTAGTTACAGCTAATGATTAGCCTCTCGTGTTTCGTCATGCGCTGGGAGAATGCCACGAGCTCCCCTCATTGTTGTTGTTGTCAGAATCAGACTCGGAGGCGTTCTATATACGCTAAGAGCTATCCCGATGAAGTGATAGCCAGCATGCCTGAGAGCCCATGGCCATCCCGAAATAAGTATGAAATGCTAAGCATGATTCGATGGCTCTGCAAATAAAGACCCGAAACCAGCGGAAGGGGTGTTTACAAACTGAGGAGACTGCATCAAGGTCTAGTTGGAGCAACTCAGGGGCCATTTGGTCCGCGTGAAGCCTAGGTGTTGTCCAGCACTTGTCGACGCAGACGGTGCGAATACACCGAGGGAGGTCTGAAACGATATGGCAGCAAGAGGTGCATGATCACTGCTTTTCACGTCGAAGATCATGGGCACTGGGGCGTCCTCTCTCACTAAGCGCTGGCGCCAACATACGACGAGTCCAATGAATCATTGACAGAACGTGTCAGATATGGCCGCTGTGAAATTTGCGTCATCATATATTCTATGGCGTCATGCGTTGCTGCGCGTAAGGCGTTGTATATAGCTTACCTTTGATTCCCCATGAGCCATAACGGTAACGAATGTGGGCGACTGACACTGCTAGACTCATCTCCGCCCCTCTGGGAGGTCTGCTTATCTCGCTGGAGCCCATGTGGTGAGCTTTTACGGAGAAACCACGTAGGAAGATGTTAAAGTACTGGCAGCTTATTCTTGACATAATAGTTTACGACCTGTAGTGAATATGCAAGACAGCGAAGGACGCACGTTGCGTAACCCATGGTGTCGAGCGGGACTCAGAAATACCTTAGGCTGGGTCGTGATTGCTGGTCCGCTTTTGTCTAGAATTATGAAGAGTAGCCTCTGATTCCCGACTATTTGGCTTGGGACCGCTCATGGATCAAGCATCAGTCGTGATTTTATATGCCGGTTGTATTGTCGGCGCCAGATGTATTGAGCCTAGGCATATGACAGCAGTCCTTCGCAACGAATGTCTAAACTGCACCATAGTTCACTATAAAAGTGAGACACGAGGATTTCAGTGAAAAACAACACCAATTAGTCCCTGAAGACTTCATTGCTTCGTAGTTATGGTAGCATACGGCCTGTTCATTCTTGTCAATCTCGTTGAGATTATACTGAGCCGTATGTTATCACTCCGCCTTCTGTCGTGGAGTTATCCATACCAATCACAATCATCTTAGACATGAAGGACACCGAGAGGAGGTGGATTGACATCAAACCAAACCATCGCAGCCTTGGACAATCGAGAACTGGGATAAGCACGGAAAACCCACTTTTCTTCACTCATCAATATCTCGCAATCACCCAAAACCATATTGCTTTAATTAACTCTAGTCAAAGAAGTACGATTTTTATACCTAAGGTAGTTTGAGTTGAAACCCCAGCGCCTCTCCTTGCAAGGACCGCACTCATTTATGTTTGCCTTACCTAAAACCCCTGTTAGTACGCGATTTATTGCCCCTTAACACTACTTTTTACTATATATATATATATAAACGCTATAAACGCGTTAATTAACGTAAATTATTATATAAATTAATTATTAATAGCTTTAGAAAAGCTTTTTTTCACTAGAATCTATATACTATCTTTCTTTTTATCCTCTTAGAATTAACTCCTTTTAAGTATATGTTTTAAAGCGCTAAAAAAGCTAGAACTATTACTAAATATATTAATTTAAAGCTTATAACGTTATTATTATCTATTTTACTAGTATTATTAGTAAATTAAAGTATATTATTATAAAATCTAGGTATATAATAACTATTAGTATTATTAATAAATATCTTTTTTCTTTATAATACTTATATAATTATATTCTATTTTCTAGCTATAAAATACTTTAAATATATTAATATTAGAGATTTTATTACTAAACTTATTTAGTAATATAAAGTATATATAATATAGTTTTCTTACTATCTATTTTCTTTATTAGTACTTTATTTAATTAAAATTATATTAATATTATAAAATAAATAATATTAAAGCTATTAAGTAGTAAATAATAGGTTTAGTTAAAAGAGTTACTATTTATATATTATTTTAATAATAAGTTAATTATAAACCTTATTAAGTATAATATTATAATAGTTTAAATCTATTATTAATAATAAGAGGTATCTAGAGATATACTAAAACTTTATTAACTAGTAGGGTCTAAGTATTATAAGATAATACTAATTTATAAAGAAGTAATTTTTAAACTCTTATATAATAAAACTAATTACTATTTTAATAAAATTTAGAGTTTTCTTAAAAAAGAGTTTAATTTATTTATATTTATATTAGTAATCTCTTACTACTTTAAAAAGATCTAATAGAAAAAAAAGAAGATTTAATATATTACTTAGTAATAAAACTAAGCTATATAAGAAATATATATTATATTAATCTATAATTATACTACTAATATATTTATTTTTATTAATAAAAGTAGTATTAATTATTAAAATAGTACTAGATATATAAGTTAGGTATTAAAAAGTATAAAGCTATTAAAATAGAATATTTTAAAAAGAAATATATAGTATTATATTTTACTAGCCTTTATTATTAATAGTTTTCTTAATTATATTATTTATTTTAGATATATAGATATTAATAGCTTCTTATTTTAAGTTAAAAACTTTATATTATTAAAAATAGAGATATTTCTTAGCTTAAAATTAGTATTAGTTATAGATAATATAGTATAGTATAATATAAAGTAGTTAGAGGAAGCTTACTAAAAGTATAGTATTAAGTTACTCTACTTACCTATATACTTACTAGATTTTAACCCTATTAAAGCGTTCTTTAGAAACCTTAAAAGCTACTTATAGAAGTAATTTATATAATTTAAATAACTTAAAATAACTAATACTTTCTTTACTAACTTTCTTTATAACTATACTATCTATATAGCTAGCTATATTAACACTATTTTAAATTACTTTTATTACTATAGTATTTATATTAAAATAGCTAAAGATATTAATAGAGAAAAAAGCTTATTATAAAATTAAGTTTATAGCTATAATTATATTTAACTTTAATACTATTAAAAGCTTTTTTTACTTAAAATAATATAATATTAATATAAAAAACAATTTAATCTTAATAGTTAGTTAGCTTTATAATACTTTAATTATAATATATTTCTCCTTAGCTATAGTATTAAAAGTATATCCTATTTATTAAACAAATTACTACTAGTTATTAAAGTTAAAATCTTTATATTTAAATAAAAAGTAAAAAAAAACTTCTCTTTACTTATTAAAGCTTATTATTATTATTATTATTATTATTATTATTATTATTAAGTAATTAGATAAGAAATATAGTAAAAGAGTAAATATTATTAGTTATTTTAATAAGAAGATCTTAATTAATAGTATTAGTAGGAAGTAATATATTATCTACTTAAAAAATTAGTTAGCTTTTAATAATATAAAGTAGTAAATATAAACTATAGTTTATTATTAAATCTATAATATTCTACTTAAATAAAAACTACTTAATTTAACTTCTAATTACTTCTATAATACTTATAGAGATATTATTCTTATTAAACTAATCTATTAACACTTTTTAGAGGGATTTAAGTTAAAAACAAGCTTATAAAATAGTTTTAAAAGTATTATAGAGATTAGTATTTTATTTATTATCTCCTATCTTTTCTATTCTCTATAAATACTATATATATTTATAAAGAAGTTATAATATAAGTTTAATCTAAGAAATAAGTAGTAAAGAGAATAAAATTAATAATTTTATTCTTAGTATAGTAGTATTAATAGTAGTTTTATTAGTAGTAGTATTAATAATAATAACTAAGTAAAAGTATAGTTATAAAAAGGAAAATTTAGTAGTATATAGTTATAGTATAGTAATAGTAATAGGATATTAACTTAGTTTATAATATTTAAGTAAAAGAGTAGATTAAACTTACTAGTATTACTTCTACTATTTCTATTACTTCTATTACTTCTTAACTTTAATATAATCTTATTCTATAGCTTAGAATTAGTTTTAATAAAATATCTATTATAATATAAAGTTATATCTATAATAATATTTTATAGAACTTTATTAATAGTTATTAATCTATTAGCTATAATTTCCACTTAAGCTATAAAATACTTTTTATTAATCTAGAAATAAAAAAGTAGCTCTATTAAACTAAAAAAATAAAATATATAATAGTTACTAGTAATCAGAATATTAACTATATACTATAGTACTATAGAACTATATATAGTTATAGTATATAGTATACTACAGAGTATATAGTTATAGTATATAGTATACTATAAAGAAAAAGTTTATACTATAACTACACTATATACTACTATAGTTATAGTATATAGTATACTATATACTATATAACTATATATTAAAAAAACTATAAAAGTATAGAATAATAGCTTTTAAGTAAATATAACTTCTTATTATTATCCTTCTAGAACTGCTAAGTATTTCTAAGTACCTCTGAATAGGAAAAATAATAATATATCACTTTATATTTATAAAAGTTTAAATAATTCTTTTAAAATCTAGAAAAATATAGAAAAAATCTAGTTTTAATATATTAAGTATATAAAGTACTGTAAATAGTAATAATAGTATATTTAACCTAAAAAAGCACTTCTAACTTATACTATATAACTAAAAATACTTCTTATAAAAGCCTTACTTTTCAGCCTATCTCTAATATATTTTTAAAGCTATAGAGGTTAAAAAACCCCTCTTACACTTCTTATATTTAAATCCAGCTTAAATCTCACCTAAAAAATCTATATATTTAGATTTTTTTAAGGCTTTTTAATATTAATATATTTAAATATATATTAATTAAATAAATAATAATAACTTATAGAGAGTAATTAGATCTGAATTTCAAGCCTAGGAGACCTTCTAGGGGTCTGAATAGGCCTATTTTTAAGTATTTAGAGAGGAGTAGAGAGGAGAATCTCAGTAAGTAAGTTAACCTAGTTTTTAAAGGAATTTATATTAAATAAATCCTCAGAAAATCTAGGAAAATTACTAATTAACTTAGAAAGGTTAAAAAGGTCCTAATTAGTATTAATTTCAGCCTTAAAAAGCTAAATAGTAAGGGAAAACTTAAAAGAAAACTTTGCAGTAGTAGAATTAACTATAGAGCTAATAAAGCTAAATAGCTAATTATAGAAAACCTTAAGTATAAAAGTAGAATAAAGGATAAGCTTTAAACCTATAGAATTAAAAAGAGAAGCTATTTTAGTACTAAATAGTAGTACTTTAGCCTAAATTACTTAAGAATTAGAAGAGATATTAAAAAGGGAATAAAAGGGGTTTAAATAGACGTTTTAATCTATATTAAATCTAAACTACCTCTAGAAATTAAAAAGATACTACTATTTAAATCTCTAGAATTAGAGTATGCGAATAATATAATCTTTACCTAGATTACCTTATATATAGATATTAAATAACTAGTTAAGAAAACAGGAATATTAGAGTAGTATTCTAATTATTAGTTTCTTACTACTTTACCTTTATTAATAGTAGAGATAACACTAGATTTCTTCTTAAATTTAAATAATAATATATAAATATATATATAAAGTACTAATATAATTCTCTTAAATTACTTAATTTATATTATATATAGTGTTTTCTTTTTATAATTTTCTACTTAATATATACTATATATATACTACTTTAAATATATTAAGTTTAATAAATAATTACTTTTCTCTATATAGACTCTATATATAAAATATAATAATAATATCTTTAAATATATTAAGAATTAAATATTATTCTTAAAATATTTAAAAAATAGTTTTTATCCTTTATACTTATATATATATATATATTTAACTTATATTATACTATTTAACTTATATAATAATATAATAGTATAAGATATATATATATACTTATAAAACTTATAAAATATATTAAAATAGTATATTATAATACTTTAGTACTATATTATACTATATATACTATATATACTATAGTACTATAAGTTTACTATAAGTCTTTAATTAAATTATAGTAAATTATAACTAACTATATAAGTTATATAATACTAAAATCTATCTTTAAATAAAGTTCCTAAATAATCTATACTATTCTAAATACTTAAAACAGATTCTTTTTTATAACTATTATTCTATAACTTATAATTACTAATAGATAAAGTAATTATATTAGTTATATTCCTAGGAATTTCACAAATTAAATCAATCTATATTAATATAATAATTAGTTTTTAAATCTTATATAATTACTTATATTAATAATTAATATTTACTTACTTTAATTTGTTTTAATTTAGATTTAAAGGCTTGCTAACTATTTAAGCTTAAATTTAATTCCTATATAATACTATTAATAATTTCTAAATATAATTTAGAAGTATATATAGCTTTATACTTATTAATTATAGCTTTTAAAGTTTCTACCTTATTATAAGGTTTTTCGTTAAGAAAGTAAGGTTCTAAGCCTAACTTATAACGTTTAAGCTTATTTTCTTTCTCTTTAATATTATATTTATCTAGTTAATTAAATATATTATTATAATATAATTTAATATATTGAAATATACTATTAATATAAGTAAAACCCTTAGCTATATCTCTATTATTATTATAGATAGAAATAGCTGTAGTATTTAAAGTTTGAGAAGGTATTTTAACTAGTATTAAATTAGTAATTAAAGAATTTAAAATTAAATTATAAAATAATTTATTATATTACTTACTTAAGCTTTTAGCTAGTATAAACTAAAAGTATAGTTTATAATTAAAATCTTAAGTTATATATTTTAATTTTATAAAGATATATATACTTTTATAATATAAAAAAGTTTAAACTATAGCTTATAAATTAAAGATTATAACTTATTAAAAGACTATAAAACCTAATATATATAAAGAGGTAAAAGTAATATATAAGTAGTTTTATTAGTATTAATATTAATAGTAATATTAGTAGTATTAGTAGTATTAGTAGTATTAGTAGTATTAGTAGTATTAGTAGTATTAGTAGTATTAGTAGTATTAGTAGTATTAGTAGTATTAGTAGTATTAGTAGTATTAGTAGTATTAGTAGTATTAGTAGTATTAGTATTAGTATTAGTAGTATTAGTAGTATTAGTAGTATTATATTAGTAGTATTAGTAGTATTAGTAGTATTAGTAGTATTAGTAGTATAGTAGTATTAGTAGTATTAGTAGTATTAGTATTAGTAGTATTAGTAGTATTAGTAGTATTAATATATTAGTAGTATTAGTAGTATTACTATATTAGTAGTATTAATAGTATTAGTAGTATTAATAGTATTAATAGTATTAAGCACTTAAAAAAACCTTTAAAAAATTAAAACTAATTAAAAAATAATAAAAACTAAAAAACAAAAATTTCGAAAAAAGTGACTATAACGGGATTCGAACCCAAGCTCTTACAAAAACAATAACGCCAACATAGGAAATTTAACACATAATTAACGCCTAAACCGCTAGGTTAAAGCGCCTGCCCTGAAGGACACTTAGCGAGGTAGGGTTTATCCTATAAGTAGTTTACAACGCGAATAATTTTAATAATATTAATTAATAAGGGGAATTTCCTAGTAAAATTCTACTAGTAATTATGCTAAATATTCAGTTATTCAGAGGTACTTATAAGCAGCAGATATTAAATAATAATTTATTATTAATTAATATAAAATAAAATTAATAAATATTATATTATTTAATATTAATAATATTAAAAATAATATATATAAATTATAATAATTATATAATATATATATATATATATATATAAACTATAATAATTATATATATATATATATATATATATATATAATTATATAGGTTAAGCACTATATAAAGTAAATATATATATTAAGTAATAATTATAAATATATATTTTAAATCTTATATAACTAATTCTAATTAAAAATATATATTATATATATTATATACTATATAAAAACTTATAATATACTACTCTAAGCTACTATTTTCTACTTCTATAAACCTATTAAATATAAACTTAAAAATAATAGGATTAAATATTTCTTTCTAAAACTATAATAATATATCTTTATCCTTATTAATATATATATCCTACTCTTCTTTACTAAAGTTATTTCTATTCTATTCACTTTATTCTATATAATATTTATTTATATTATATAATATCCTTATAGCTAATTTATTTCCTATAAGATATATTAAAGTATTCTTTAATAATTAGTTTTAACTATAAAATACTAGTTATTAGATTAAATATTAATATACTTACTAAATATTCTTCAAAAGTAGAATAATTATATCTTAAACTAAGATATTCTTTTATAATAATATAATATAAAGCTTTACTTTGCTTCTCTTCTTCTAACTAACTAGCTAATATAGTAAAAGGATTAAATCTTTCGAAATTATCATCTATATATAAGCCTAAGCTGTCTATATTAAAATCTTCGTCTCTTTTTTCAGCTTCTTCCTCTCTTAAAATCATATTATTATATTAAATATAGCTTATAAGCATATCTATAAATTTAGATATCTTTTAAGTAATAATAATATTACTATTAATAATAAAAGTATTATCTATTTCTATTATAATATTAATACTACTAATAAATATAACTAAAATATTACTATAATAATAATCTTACTTACTTTAATATTATATTATATATAAGCTACTTATAATAATAGTTATAACTTATAACTTATAATATAGTTAATATTATTAACTTAGAGACTAAAGTTTTAAGTTATAAATTATAAGTTTAAAATAACTTATAAGTAAACTATAGTCTATAGGCTATATATAATATAACTATATAAGTAATTATACTTAGTAGTAATATTACTACTAATAATACTATTAATACTAATACTATTAATACTAATACTATTAGTAGTAATACTATTAGTAGTAATACTATTAGTAGTAATACTATTAGTAGTAATACTATTAGTAGTAATACTATTAGTAGTAATACTATTAGTAGTAATACTATTATATTAAAAACTTATAAACTTAAAAAATAAATTTATATATAATAAGCTTATTCTTCTCTATCTATCTAGCTTTTAGAATCTCTTTTATAAATTATAACTAAGAAATAAGATTTAAATTAACACTATAACTTATAGCTTATAAACTTACTACCTAACTTATATTATATAACTTCTTTATTTTTACTATTATTTTATTATTTAAAAAAACGTATATTAAAAACTTTATAACTATAAAAACCTATAAAAATAGATTTAAACCCTGCTTTTTCTCTTTTAGCTTCTAAAGCTTTAGATGCTTTTAGTAGTTTATATACTACTAAAAAGTAAGCTAATAATAATAATTATAAAGATACTAAAGAAAATCAACTTACTTATAAATTAGAGTCTATTAGTACTTATATTATAATAAATAGGCTATTTAATAGAGTTTTAAACCTTATAGATACTTCTAAAGAATAAATTATTACGTCTTTTTACTAAGCTAGTAGCTATAGAAGTAAATTTAGCTATAAAGCTAATAGATTTCAAGCTAGTAATAGGGTTAAGTATTATAAAACAGTATATCTTACTATTAAATATATGCTAGAAAATAAAAATAACCCTAAAAAATACACTATAAGTAAAAATAACTTATATAATTATATAATATTATACTTTTAATATATAACTTTATATTATTATACTTTTAATATATAGTTACTCAGTAGAATACTACTAAGCTATTAACTTAATAAGAAGTTAATAACTTTTTTACACCTCCTAGCTTTATACTTTCTTCTATACTTACTAGTAATAAAAAAAGGCTTAGAACCTCTATAATTACTAGTAATAATTATACTAAAGTATTTAATAAAGATATAGCTTTAAATAAGATTATAGACTTTATACTAGAGTTTAATCTACTTTTTAGTACTATTATATCTAAAAGCTTTAATAATTTTTTATCTTATTTAACTAAGTTAGTTATTAATATATAAATAATATTTCTTTTAATCTTAATTAATATACTAATATATATATATATATATATAGTAGTTTTCAGCCTTTCTATTATAGAAACTTAGTTACTTATATAGATAATCTATATAAATCTAAGTTTTAAAGTTTAACTTAGTTTATAAAAAACTACTTAGACTATAATAGATTTATATCTATATAATTAGATATATAGACTTCTATAAACTCTAAAAGTTACTTAGGAGTTATAGCTTATTTTATCAGTAAAAAGTTTAAACTATGCTATATATTACTAGGATTTAAAGCTTTAAGTTAAGCTTATACTAGTAGATATATTAATAAGGTTTTTATTAAGAATATTCTTAATAAATATAAAATACTTTTAGAAAGAATTATAAAGTAAATATTAATATATTATTAATTTAATTAAATATCTATACTAATATATATTTATAGTATTACTAGAGATAATAAGTCTAATAATAATACCTTTTTAGACGTTTTAGTAAAATCTTTTAATATTAAAAGAAATAGTTTTACTTTAGTATCTCTATATAATTACTACTACTTTGCCTATACTTTAAATTTAGCTATAAAAGATATAATAAACTCTTTTATTAAATTATCTACTAAAGATAGTAATATATTAGAGTTTAAAGATCTAGCTATTATATCTAATATAAATTTAAGTAAAGTATTAACTTAATTTAAATCTAAAAAGCTATTAAAGTTATTAGCTAGTAAGTTTTATATTATAAGTTATATATATTTATATAGTATAATATATTAACTAATTATTTAATAGGTAATATTAGAAGTCTTAAAAAAGTAGTTATTTTTTTAAAGAATAATACTACTATATAATCTAAGTTTAAAATAGCTCTAGAAATTAAAAAGAAAGAAGGAGAGCTTCTTTCTAACTTAAAGAAAACTAAAATCCCTCTCTATAAGTTTATATTAATATAATACTATTAATAAATTATTACTTTATTATATATATATATATACTAATTTTAATTTTAATAGGTAATAATACTAGATAGAATTCAGTTTATAGGATAATATTAGATGCTTTATTATTAAAGCCTACTTTAGATTATTTAAAAAGAAATACTAAAGTAGCTACTTTTAAAGCTATTTATCTTTTATTAGATAACTAGGACTAATTAGATTTCCTAAAAGATATATTAGAGATTTTTTATAGTCCTACTAAATATCTATAATCTTAAACTTATATTACTAATTCTACTATATTACTTTATATTAGTTAGATATATTACTCTTTAAAAGATCTTAAAGAGCTATATAAAAAGAATACTAAATTAGTAGTTAGAAAAGATATAAGTTATATATTAACTTAAATATTATTATATTATTTATAATAATTTATATTTAAATACTTATTTACTAATATTTTAATTACTAGAGCTTAAAACCTTTATTTCTTTATACTAATAGCTTTATTATAGCTATAAAAAAAGAAACTAATAAATTAGCTAAATACTACCTTCTTATAGTAAATATAGATACTTATAGGATTTATAAGCTTTATTTATTAGCTTTTATACTAGATCCTAGGTATAACTTAACTACTTTAGAAAACCTTAACTTTCTAAATAGAATTATTAGTAAAACTATTATTACTATAGTTATAAATAATTTAACTAAAAAGTATAAAAAGTATTTATTATTTTTTAAATATATATTTATTATTACTAACTATTTAATTTAGTTTAAAATAAAAAGTTATAACTTCTTTATAGCCTAAAAGAAGCTCTTATTATATTAGATCTATTAATAGGTATATTCCTTTAAAAAAGGATAACTCTTCTAAATCTAAAGAAGAAATAGAATCTAATATTAATAATAATAGGTCTACTAATAGTAGAATAATTATAGATTTATCTACTACTAGACTTAATAATCTTCTTTATAATAATCTATAACCTAAGCTTAAGCTTAAGCTTAATAGTAGACTTTTTCCTAAAATTAAAAAGGAAGAAACTAAGAAATCTTAAGAAAATAAGATTATATATTATACTAAATATATAGTAGAAGATAATAAGATATATATATTTATTTAAATATTTTTTTATTATATTAATATTCTAGTTATATAGTAATTTACTAATGTATTTTATAGATAGATCTTTTAGTTTAGTAGGCTAAATAAGTCTAAATATCTTATTTTAGCTATTTTAGTTAGAAAATATTTAGCTATAGCTTCTATTTCTTCTATAATAGAATATAATTTTAACTAATCTAGTAATATTATTACTAAAAAGTATATTAGTTTAAAAGATAATACTAGAAAGTAGTTAGTATTACTAAAAGGTTAGAAAATTAATATTATAGAAGATATAAGTATTAAACCTAAAAGTTATAGTAATCTATTTAATATAGATATAGAAGAAGAAGAGCTATATATAGAAGAATTAGAAGGAGTTATAGAAAGAGTTATAAAAAGAGAAAATATAGAAGATATTAATACTTCTATACTAGATTCTTAAGAAAACTTAGATTTATAAGAAGAGATTAAGTATAAATTAGATTAAATTAGATAGAAAATATTAACTATAATCACTCTTTATATTAACTTATATATATATATTAAATATAATATATATATTTAAATATTTAAGTATTTTCTTTATATTATAATATAATCTGTAGTATAATTTATAGTATTTATAGTATACTACTACTATATATAGTTATAGTATATAATACTATAAGTTAAAATTTAGTACTATAACTACACTATAACTACTTATAGTATAGTAGTAGTATATACTACGTAGTAGTTATCAAAGCTCTGCTAGTAATACTATCTTTATTATTAATATATTTAACTTTTGACTTATATCTATATATAGCTTAGATTACTATATAAGTATCTTAAGTTCTCTTCTACTTTAATTTATTAGTTAATAATAAGTTACTCTATTATTTCTATTAATATAATAACTTACTAGTATTACTAAACTTAATAAAAATAAACTTAATAAAGTTATTATTCTAGTATAAAGTTTATAGAGTTATACTAAGTTGTAAAAATATTTTAATAGAGTTTTAAACTAGTATTACTTTAACTAAGAAGTTTATTTAAATAGAACTTATACTAAATAGTACTAAAAATAACTACTAAGAAATATAATAGTAGTTTATAGAGATTAGTATATATTAAGTAGTTTTAATATAGTATTAATAAAAATCTTAATTTAGTTACTTATTCTTCTTATTATTAGAGATAGTATTAATAATCTATTACTAATATTTAAATAGCTATAATTATAATACTCTGATGTTTTTTAAGTTTATATAAAATGTCTCCTTTAAGAATACTATTTAATAGTTTATCCTAGAGGTAAAAGAGATTTAAATAAAGAGAAATATAAAAAGTATAGTTAATATATTATAACTTATATTTATAATTAAAATCTTAGATTATATTTAATATAATATAATTAACTACTAAGTAGAAATTACTTAGTTTTAACTTTTTAAGTTTAAAATTTAGCTATATTTTAATAATATTCTTAATAATTTTAATCTCTATATATATTTAAAGCTCTATATTAAGTAATAATAATAATAATAGTTATTATAATAAAAGTAGTAAATAATACTCTTTAAATAAGTTATTTTTTTAGTAATAAGATTAATTTATAGCTTAATAGTAGTTTTAATAATAGCTTTAATATTATTAACTTCTAGTAGATCTATAAATATCTTTTTAACTTTACTAGTACTATTATCTATTACTTCTAGTACTAATAAGTTATAATAATTATTTATAAAATTTATTTATAGCTAAAGTTATTAAGTAATAATTATAATTATAAGTTATATATTACTACTAATAAAGACTTTTTTTCTTATATTTATTCTATTTTAAGAATTTAAATAACTATTACTTTTTTTATATTCTAAGTTTATTTTACCTTTTTTTAAAGTTTAGCTATTTAGACTTAGCTAACTTTTTTATAGTTAACTAAGAAGTTTTTATAATAGTTATTTTATTAAAAATAACTTATTTTAAGTTAGATTAAAATTAATATAATATAAGTTCTCTTTATAATTATTTTCTTAAAAAACTAAGATAAATAAGAAGGATTTTTATATTATTAGCTTTATTAATAAAAATCCTAGTATTAAAGAGATATTCTTACTTCTATATAATATTACTAGTTTTAATAACTATACTAGTTATATAAATATATAATTATTATTATTTTATACTAATATTATAAGATTATATATATACGCTCTAAATAGTATTAAAAAGCCTAAATCGCGTTAAAAAGCACGTTAATTAATATTAGTAGCGTTAACATAGATAGTAAAAAGTAGTATTAAGGGGTAATAAATCGCGCACTAACAGGGGTTTCGGGTAAGGCAAACGCAAATGAGTGCGCCCCTAATCAGACCTCGATACTTTCCACACTTGATTATCGATATGTGTTTCTTCCGTTTGGCAGATGGGACCAGAAACCACCATATTCACATCGGAACTTATAACAAGAATCTCACTTGCACTTCTAACAGCATCAACCACTGGCCAACCACACATGCGCTCACCCGCAAAGATCGCCAAACCAAACAGAATGCTCCCCATAAATACCCAACTCTTGGTTCATCCATAAGAAACATTGCATTCGCCGGAGGAAAGTGACAGGGTGTCCAACATCAGTAATGACCATGCAGCCCACTCAAAAGGGGCACTACCGCCAGTACGTCCACCCCAATCTCACCTCTCCCTCCCCCAAAAAGAGAACATGACATCAAATTTCAATGCGGCTTACCTTCCAATCATTGACCGAACAACCGCCAAGAACTCAATCCGAGCCCGACCCAACAGCGTGAAGCCCGGCCAGCAATGCAAAAGCCCCGATGTTGCACCCGCATCCCGCCCCCGCTCGACTTACACGAGGTGACATCGCTCCGATCGGCGGCCAACGCACCAAATGGTCTGAGAGTATTAACGGCCATATTTTGCGATGTGTTGATCGAGATGCGGTGCTTCAATGAATCTCCGGAGCGTGACGCTTGCTTACCTTGCGTTCAAGTGAGGGGATACACGCCAGACAGCACCTCTCGCCAGTTACGTAAAGCGCTCACCGTGTTGGGATGCTGAGGAAGGAGGTTGCTACCAAGGCAGGTGAAGATGGTCAACGTAAGGAAGGCGCATATGCTGTGTACCTACACCTCTTTCCCATTTGGGAAGGCTGTCGACGCTCTCTGAGGAAGGTAGCCTGGCCATTAGGGCAAGTGGCTGACCCTCCTTCAATCGAACACCTGAACGTAATGCCCAGGAAGAGAATTTCAGGCAGAATGAAAATGGTAGCAGGAAATTTCGTCTTATTATTCCATTAGTCCCAGAACCTTGCGTCCGGTCCCCAATCTCTGCCTTCATCTAGGTATGTACAAGAATATGATTAAGGTCTACTACTGCTGGCGGCTCCCATAAAACGGGTTGCCGTAAGACCTGTTGTTGCTTAAGAATTATCCTTCCTTCCCAATGCCGTAAATCGCCTAAATCGCCGGTCGACCGTGAGCCCCGCCATTTCCGTCGTTAAAGAGTGTATTGGGTATATGTCATATCCGTGATGCTGTCGTAGCCGTGGTATATCGTTGGAATTAATCATAAATGTCATTCGTTGAAGAAAATACTCTCCGCAATCGCCTCTCAGCACGCGAAGGGCGTATATAGAATTGAAATGAATAGACGGCCAAATTGGCTCATCTGCAGCTCGAGCTCATCCAACTCAGAGCAGAGCAACGGCACCGAAGAGGCCAGCCAAGAAGGCCGCAGCGGGGGCCTTCTGGGCGTTGGCAGCAGCCGTCGGAACAACCACGGGCGCGGTAGACGCGACGGTAGTTCCTGGAAGGGTGACGGCGCTGGTGGTCGGGACGATGACGGTTGAGGGGGCCTGGGTCAGAGTCTGGTGGACGGTGCCAGAGACAGTGACATAGACCCAGGACTTTTGAGTGACAACCGACTCGCCACCGACGGTGACGGGAATCGTGACATCAACGTGCTTCGTCTTGGTCTCGGGGTAGACCTCAGTGATGGTCTTCACGGCCGTCACGTAGATCTTCTTGGTGTCCGTGCTGGTCACCCAGATGGTCTCGCCATGCTCAATGGTCTTGTAGGTGGTCTCGGGCTTGGTGATTGTCTCGTAGACCTCAGTCTCAACATGCTTGGTGGTCTTGAGAGTGGTGTAGACGTCGACCGTGGTCTGGGCCTTGGTCACAATGGTGCTTGTGGTGGTGTAGACAATTGTTTGGGTGTGCCCATCAACAACCTTTGTCTCAGTCACTGGACATACCGAGGTTATTGTGACATAATCGATCTCCTTCTCCGTCTTGGTCACGTCAGGGAGCTTCTCAGTCTCATAGACCTTGGTAGGAACCTCGGTGACGATCGTGGAGAGCTCAGTGGTGGTGATGGTGTAAGTGTGTCCTTCCTCGGTGATGGTCTTGGTCTATCGGTTTGTTAGCAAATGTCAGGAGGCATCTAGATTTGGTTTGACGTACAATTGGGCAGTAAGAGGTTATTGTTGTGAGCTCCTTGTCCTTTTTTAGAACGTTAGCGAGGGGTTCGTAGTTGTGCTTTGCACTAGCTGGTGCTTACAGTGGCAGTCACAACTGCGGTAGGGCCGGGAACAGTCTCGTAGACCTTGGTAGGCACCTTCTCGGTGATGGTGCTCAGCTCAGTTACGGTTGTGACGTAAGTGTGCCCATCTCCAGTTACAGTCTTCGTCTGCGGTGATTGTTAGCACCAGAAGCGTCAAAACAAAGCTTTACTCACGACTGGGCATAAACTCGTGAAAGTTGTCCAGGAGACCTCTGTCTCAGTTGCGTAGTCGGTAGGGCCTGGGACGGTCTCGTAGATCACAGTTGGGACCTTTGTGACGATGGTTGAAGTCACAGTCTCGGTCTCATAATAGGTGGTGCCGGGGCCGTAGTGGGTCTTGGTTGTAGGACACAAAGTTGTAATCGTTGTCTCAGTCTCCGTCGTGATCGTCTTCGTCTTGTCCTTGCCCTTGTCGTGGTCCCAGTCGTCGCCGGTGGCGATGACGGTGGCAGCGAGTGCCAGGAGGGCAGAGGTGTACTTCATGGTTGCGGGTGGGGCGGGTTGGTGTTGAGAGTAATCAACGAGAGATACTCCTTGAAACGATGGTAGGAGGAAGCAAGAGCTGCGACTTGAGCGAGAGTCTCTTAAGTAACCTTAACGAACGAGTTACTTGATAGCACAACGAGGTGGTTGGCTAGGAGATGGAGAGAGGCTGGAGAGAGCTGCAAGAGGATGGAGAGTCGAGACGGAAAAGGTCGAGGAAAGCAGGATGGCTGGTATGCTTATATCTTGAGAGGGACTAGAAGGACGGCCTTCCCGGGTATTCTGCTTCCTACCTGCAGACGAGCAGGGAAGGATGTGAGAAAATGCGGAGGTCGCGATGTCATCTTTCGGTCGACCAACAGCTCTCGTCGATCTCCACAGCGGCTTGCATTGGCCTTGGACCATGTGGACAGCAGACAGGCCACGGTCTGACCCATGAAAGAGACGATGGGAGGAGGGTGGAGGGACAGGGAATAGTTGCCAAGTCTGTGATACGAGGAAAGGCGATCTTGGAGATGCAGACCAGCAGTGCGAGAGAGTCTAGAGCTCCATGTGTGGCTGGAGAGAAGCCTCGCTGCGCGAGTTACGCAAAGATGCCCATGGTGTGAACAGATGAACGAAACAGTCTCGGCCGAATGGCGACACAGTTGGATGGACCAACACGCAGGACACAAGCCATACGCCATACGGTGTGCGTAGCGCCACTGCAAGTAAGAGAAGAGGTTGGACGACGACAACAAGGCTTGACAAGGTTCAGCATTACCCATGTCAGATTGACAGTCAGACTGGTAGCTTGTTCGAAGGCAAGAACGAATGAGAAAGAGCGAGGTAGCTGAACAGGGCCGATGGCGTCGGGTTTGCAGAGAGGCTAGGCAGACCGCCCTGGCCCCTGTCAATGATGCCGCCTAGGCGTTGAGGCGGACGCGATGCTCGAACGTGCAGGTCTCCATGACAGGCGGCTTGTTGTCGGGCACAGCCGGCCTTGACCACTGCGTATGTGTAGTTAATATAATTGTCTCTTATGTGGTGAGCTTTCCGGGATCGCTCGGCCCAAGCGTGGTCATAGGAATCACTGCAGGCTGCGACAGAGAGGCAATGCTGCTTTGCCAGGGCTTTTTGTTGACTCGGTCTGACCAGCAAGCTGAAGACGCTGGCAAGGCAGCACTGCAGAAGCGTGACGATGATGTTTGCCAGCGATCACCATGCCCCTCCTCGTCACCGTCGAGTCTGTGATTTCCATGGCAAGCGTTATTCGTGGGCTACAGCCTTAGCTCTCCATGGGTCCAAGTCGTCGAAATGAATTCGACGCTTTAGAGCCGCGGCTCATTCGTATTTTTGATAGCATTGAGCCGAAGCTGTCAACCCTTTTCTAGCTGCATACGTCTGTTATACTTGCCAGCTGGATATGAGGCAGTTGGAGTGAGGTACAGAGATTTCCGGCGTTGGACAGAGAACTGTACTTGATGTGTGTACGTAGAGGAGGGCTCGTGTCCAGGTCGTGGCACTTGGCCAAGGATCTGCAGCTCGCGGGAGCCGACCAATGAAGAAACGCATGATGCTGCAGTCTAAAATCCTTGGTGTACAGGAACGCGTCCAACCAGTGAGGTGAACCAAGAGCGGACGAGGTACAAAACTTGATTTGGTGTGGGCGCCAAACTTTGTCGGCGAGCCGCGAACACGGTTACCAGGCCATCGGCGGATAGCACCTAGAGTCCGGCAGTCAACAGAGGCTCGAGGTGTGCATCCCATCCCACTTCGGGTGCCCAGATGTGGCTGGTGATGTCAGCCTGAAGATGGGTGAGATGACAGTCGAAGGCTTTCCGACCAAATGCAGCCAAGACTGGCGCACTCGCGTGTTATCCGATAATCCGACGCGTCTGTCGGTTGACATGCGAATTCTCGGCAGAGTCCAGAAGTGCCGTTGTTGCCCGAGCATCATCAGCGATCGCCCTGGCTCCTCGCAGTTTACCGCGGGGCATGCTTGGTCGCCCGAGCTAGCCCTGGCCGCCGTGGATTGATGTGGTGTTTGCTAACAGGAATAGCAGCACTTGCCAATAGCTCGCCGGATGAAAGTCCCGGTAGAGCAGCTAAGGCAAGGACCCAAGAAGCCGGCGAGTGTAAAGTGGTTGGTCGTCGAGCTTTAGAAAAATAGATGACTCGACTGATGAGATGCTGGAGCTTGGTTGCGGCCAGCGCACCAAAGGGTTGTCGCGGCAGAGCTCTCGAGTCCTTGCAAGTTGCACGAATAAGCTGCGGGTTGGTGGCACCACAACATGGTGCTGATGTTCAAGGCGAGGTGCGCGGCCTAGGCTGCTGACTGTCAGCGAACAGGGAAGACCTTGGGTCTACGGCCTTGCATATCATGTCTTTTCGTCTCGTGAGGCCTGCATGTTTGCGGCGCCGTGTCTGTGGTTCCTTTGCGGGCGGTGTTCTTATGATCTCTTGGAGTTGCGCAGCGTTTGTGTCCGCTTCAAGACCTACAATGTCTTAGTTGCGCACTTGGATATGTTGTCCGTGGCAAGGCTCGACACCCGAATGTTCCGATCTCATATCCGATGGGCACTTGACAAGACTGCGGTGGCATATTGGCTGGCCGTTCGAGACCATGGACAGGGTCAGTCGTTGTGACCAAGCAACCAAGTTTCTCCGAGCAGGAAGAGCGACAGCACGCATGGCGGGGCGGGGCGGCGTGGCAGACTTCCAGCGGGCTGTCGATGGCTGGTGCGATGATGGCTTCGTCGGGAGCGGCACAGATGCCTAGGGCAAGGTAGGATCAGGAACTGGCTGCAGATTGAATATGCAGAGGAAGACGCCGCCGGGCAAGGGGACAAAGGCGGGCGATATGGGTTGTGGCGCCTACAGTTGTCGGTGTGGGCGTGATGGTGTGCGTGGGAAGACAGACTGGGGGTGTGGGGAAGGCATGGAATATTGGAACCGAGGCGGGAATAGCCTGTAAGAAGTGACGAACAGGCCGGAGAGAAAGTTGGGAAAGCTGGAGCGAACGAACCAGAAGGGCGGGATGGGCGAGGATCTGGAGAGAATACCACGGCGGGAGGAGAGGGGCAGAGGACGTGGAAAAAAGAGAGAGGTTGAGCTGAGCGAGGTGGTGGTTGCCATCTCAACCATGCATCCTGCTGTCCCGGTTCTCATGCGACACCCATCCCATCTCATGTTTCCCGGTCTTTCTCTCTATCGCTCTTCGTGCAGCAGCAGTCTTTTCGGCCCCCAAAGACCAGCAGTTCGCCGTTGACCGCACTCTGCAGTGAGAAGGAAAAGCATCTGGACTCCAGACGCCTTTTATGCAAGCCACATGCAAATCGAACAAGATGTGCTTTTCCTGCCATGCACAACGCACTGGGCTGCATATCCAAATTGCTTATACGAGCAACAGATCCGGGGCGAACAGAGGAAACAAAACGTCTTGTGGACAGAATAAGCATAAGACTCGGCGGGGATTGCGGCGGGGGATTTGCACCCAACTGTCACCGCAGATCGTGATGGCCCTTGAATGCCCCAACACCATCCCCATAGCGTATCCGTCGCCCCAAGCCCCTCCCGACACAATGCCCCTCGCCCTAGACTCCAATCTCTTTAGCGTTCCAAACTCTACTTTCCCGCGGTACGGTGCACCAACATCAGCGCCCGGTTCCTTCCCACCAGCCACGACGCAGTTTGTTCCGATGTTTCTCGAAGACTACCGTGAAAGTAAGTGACATCTGCCATGAGCAGCCACACCTCGTGTTTCCCACCTGTAGCGCCATGGTGCCATCTCAAGACTCAAGCCCGAGGACTGTGCGCCAGTGCACCGACCTTACTTTAATCTGTGTCTGTGCGCTGAGGTGGATCCGAAGGTAAGGTACCTTAGGTACGTACTCTTTCCTCTTCCACGTCCCATCGTCCGCTGAGGTGGTTCCATGGAAGTGCTCTGTTCCCTGCCCAACCTCTGCTCTTCCACTTCCCGTGCCGCTTCCTCTCGGATCACCTCTTCTCGCCTTGCGTCATCGCCAACGCTTCGCCTATTAGCTGCCTTCGGGCTGCTTGCGAAAGCCAATTAATTACGCCAGTCATGGAAAATCCCTCACCGAGGCACATCAATCCTACCTGTTGACTAATTGGATCCAGACACTGGCCAAGGAAGCCAACAGCTGCATCAATGACAGGAATCTCAAGCCTTCATTGTTGACTGCAGGTCTCATCCCCAACCATTTTGCTTTTCGAACCACTAGTTCACTCAGTCAGCTTAGACACAGCCTATTTCCCCAGCGAGCCTTGCAGCTGCTCCCCCGCTTGACTCAGTCGTGACCTCTCCTCTCGGGTAATGTCTCGCGTGCGGCGTTCTCGACCAGCCAGGCCGACTTTGCCTTGGGGCCGTATGCAACTGTCTTCTTCCCACCAGGAGGATTGCTACGAAACAGCCCGAAAGCCCCAGTCGACTTCTGGGCCCTCAACCAAACATCGGTTGCAGCGGACGCATGATCCTCGCCGGGTTCCAAGACCTGTGTTCTGTGGTTCCGATGTCCCGCCTTTCCCGCTCACTTGATCCACTTTGGCGACTCCTCCATCCCGACAGCTCCTCTGAGTGATATTTGAACGAACATATGTCACATCAGGAAGTTCTTCACGCCTGTCGAGAGACGGGATAGGTTGATCATCTAGCTCCACCTCCTTATGGATTTTTCTTAGGCGTTCCTGGTGAATCTCGGCTTCGGCACATCTTGGCAGGAACATCGGCGATGATTTTGACCTTTGAGAGCCTCGTTCGATCAACACGTCCATCGGTGGAGACTCTTATGTGATGGGCTGTGATAAATGCAAGGCATTGCATTACCTACTCTTGTGGCGCACGTCTCAACGAATCCCTCTTCCGGTCTCTGAAGATCGACGGCAGTGAGGAGGGAAGACCGTCCTCTTCCTGAAAAGAGCTGCGTAGAATGAGCCCGAGCAGACAAGATCAGGCCCATTGGCATAGATGACCTTCAACCATCGACAAGTATATAAATTGTTCAAAAATGTGTTATTGTGAAATTTGAACAAGAACACAGCCAAGATGATCTGGCTCATTTCACTCTTGAATCTCTAGCCTTTTGAGCCGTGGACACGTTTGTAGTCCGTCACAAGTAGAGCGTGCAATCTGCTTCATCATCAGCTGAGTACAACGACTGCCTCTGCCATCGGTCAACATATCTCTTGGCCGCTTATTCATACCCAGCGCTTGAATGGTGACCGCCACCAGTTGATGATGAATTCAAAGATAAATCGGACAAAACCTCCATCAGGTTGATCCAGTTTCAAGGGATGATCGACTCCAACACAACTATTTAAAGAGGGATAGAGGAAATTGCTTTGTGCCTGAGAGTTAGTCGAGCTTATCTATACACGGAACGACCTTAGGAGAGAATTAACGCAGCACATGAACTAATAAAAATGGTGCAAAGATACGGAGTATAATCATGACGGTTCCTGCCATGGCGCAGGGGCAATACCAAATCTTCGCCCTGTTACATCTTACCTGAAAACTACCGCTCCGGCTGCCAGTGCAAGCGATGGACACACACAAAACTCCCTGAACATTCAATCAGGAACACCACTCATCCCACATGCGCCTCAAGGCATGACATCCGGGAGTAGCGCCGACTTCCCGTGAGTGTCGAACTCCGTCTTTGTCGAAACCCGGCGGCCCCACGCGGAGCCGAGGTCCGAAAGTCGTGCGGAGATCAGCGGTAAATAGTGGGGCTGCCGAGGCACTCGGGCTCGGGGGCTGGCTTACACACTTCAAATGGTTTACTAAACAGACCACAGCGCAACCTCTCTTTGAAAACCTATGTTATTCCAACTCTGAGATTCATTCACATTCTCCACAAATTCTCCGAAGAAATGGCACGCCTTCCGTATCCCGACCCCCAAGCCAAGGGCCTCAATGTCCTCAAGCAATTCGGCCTTACCCCAGCCACGGCGAAGCACTGGGGCAGCATCGGCGCAGCTCAGTTCAAAGACCTGGAGCTCTCCAACAAGAACCGAGAACTGTCTATTCTTCTCAGCACGTCCAAGTTCAGGTCGTCGTACGAATTTTCGCACCATGTCCCGGTGTCGACCAAGGAGGGCGTGACTGATGCGCAGCGCGAGGTTCTCGTTCAGGCGGGAAAGCAGAAGGGCTTCTTGGCAGGAAAGGAGAGCTCTGGGGGGTTGAAGGATCTGTTTACACAGAAGGAGAGCGCGCTGCTTTTGTTCCTCGAAGCTGTCATCGAGAGCCCTGAGGTGGATGAGAAGGTGTTCGCTGGCGCGAAGACCGAGCTTTCGGATCGTGAGATTGTTGAGCTCATCACCCTTCAGGTAAGCTTACAGCTTCAATTTATGAAATGTTCGTACTGACAAATTAGGGCTTCTACTATACGTGTTCACGTATGACAACTGTTTTAGACATCGAATTAGATAGCTTCGCAAAGCCAGCTAAGCTGTAATCGTGCACGCGAATGAGATTATCTTGAATTGAATGATTGTTACTTGAGCATATGAGAGATGTCGTCGAAAGTGTTTTCCGCATGCCCCTCTTCTTTATACTCGAAGGGATTCGTCAGAAACGCATCTAGTGCGTATTGACTCTCATCCCATGTTGAGTATGTGTCTTGTTTAGAAAGGCGGCACGCATCCCTTGAATCTTCCATCCAATTGTCCATGGGCATTGGCACCTCATCGAAGGAGCCATCAGTAACACATTCTGTGGCCATTATTGGATCCTGCATCTGCGCACACGTTGACGAGACCCATTCGGCAATGGGAGTTCGAGAACGACTGAAATTCTGGTTCGTTACAACTGCCCACCCCGCAAGCCCTGGTGATTGATAAGACTGAGCTCTTCCTGGTGCAGACGGCGGTGTCATTGCACTTCCAGCTGTCAAAGATTCTTTAGACCTTCTTATGAACCCTTGCGAGAAGTACAGAACAGAGTCAGATGTTGAGGAAGCTGAATCGTAGCCCAGAAATGGTTGAAGGGCATCTGTTGTTTGAGATGACTCGATCGTCTCAAAGGTCCATGAATCAGCGGTACTCATGGGCGTCGTAGCTCGACCCGAGGTCGTGCTCATCGAGTCTAGGCTATCTGTCGATGGACATACTGCTGTCGACATGGACGGGGGCAGCATTTCTGCTGTCGGAGTTCGCTCCCTTGTCCCAGCGGACAAGAGGGCTCCAATGGATAATGCGCGCTGTATAATCTCACCGCAGACGTCTCTACTGGCTCGAAACTCGGACATAGCACTGATCTCGCCACGACCCAGAGCCGCTCGTGCCTCGGCATCCACGATATCCTCCAACAACATGTCCCTAACCTGCGAAGAAGACACGTCTTCGCAAACTGAATCCCGATTAGCTGTCTGAATGGAACCTGGCTTCATGTTGCTTCGTAACTATGAAACTAATGAGAGCTCAGTACTCACAGGGCGACGACAGGAGACATTTTGACTCTGGAAACAAAACATGCCATATCCTCCTAAAGCGCCCAAGATTCTTTCTAAGAAATGCGTCAGAGTTGTTTTTAGGCTTTGTCTGTTTCAACATTTTGGGTTCATTGCAGATCATAATCCATTGCGTTTCGGACATGATGAGATCGCTGCCAGGCTGAAAGCATCTCGGGCTATTGCCATCGGCCGGACGGCGATGCTTTCTGTCCAAGTGCTGTCTGGCGTACGTTAGCTTCCCGGGCATGTTCTGTTATAGGGAACTGAGTGAACGCACCGTAAATCTGAGAATGACCGGAAAGAAGTTCGGGGCAGACATGATTTGAAGGGTTTGGAACTTGTGAAGAAGTAAGGGCACAGCCAAGTTTTCTCTGCGCCCTTCTTCACCCGCCCCTTTTTGTTCGGAAAAGACTTTTCCAATTGCCTATCGCAGGGATCTCCATCGCTCTCCCCGCAAAGTGACCTTTTTCTGCTTTGAGGCTCTTCGATTGGTGATGGTCTTTTCTGGGTTGGCACATCCGATAACAATGCCTTTCCGTGTGCGTCGATTGCTGTATCACCGAGACCCGAATTGCCATCATCCGTGCCAAAGGCGGAAGCCTTTAGAACCTATCATGCACATAACTTATGTCAGCTACAGATAAGAACCCCTCAAAAGACGCGCAAAAGACGCGCAGCATCCACAAGCTGATTAAAAACACGAATGAGAGGCCTTTCATACGACGTAGGTTGGGGAAGGAGAGTAGGAGGGATCGGGCATATCTAGATCCGGCTAATCTTGACTGCAGGTCGTACAGCACAGCAGAAATGAAAGTTCTGGAGAAAAGTATGATGAGTATGTTCAGCTTAGTATCATTGTAAAATCGCCATAAGACAAGTGCTTGCCTGTTTGCGATGTGTCTTGATCTAAGAGACAGCAATTGGCGGGGAAAGTCGGCTTCCTCAGATCATTCCGTTGCACAACCGAGGTTTTCAACGTTTTAAAGAACTGGCTCCTTAGATATCCATTACAAAGCTCGCAAATGTGTACTTGTGAGGCTGGGCCCCGCAAGAAGCCCGCGCTCATACGTGGTGTGTTGCCCGCATTGGCGTCGATTCCTGTCGGCTAGGCTGGCCATTTTCCTCTTCTTGGAAGACGCTAATGATCGTCAACTTCCAGGATCCATGCTTCAGCGTTGAGACTCTATCATGAAATTCATGAACGCCATCATGAGATGTCACATTTGCAGAAAAGTACGCCCCATTCTTCGCCAATCAGCTCCTTTGAACTCAACTTGCCGTGCTCCCCAGCGGCGCAGCATGCATGCAACAGACTTGCGGTGTAATATTTGCAGCTTGAAAGAACCGACTGCCATGCAGCTTGAGCTTGCATGATCAGCCTGCCGAATCTGACAGCTAAAGATCGGGAGGCTCATACAATGGGCATAGGGAGTTGCAGGGCAAATCAACCACCCCTGTCGTACGGTTCCTTCGAACGGTAAGCTGTTGGAGCTAGTCGGACGCCTCATATCATTGGCTAAACCAAGTCTTTTCGAGGGAAAATGTAACAATTCGCAGCTTGAGGACCAACGATCAGATATCACCTAGCTTACCGCTACCAAGCTCACGCACATGCGGACAACTCTTCACACCCGGGGAGACCATCCGAGACCCTTGTCATGTTCCGCCAACTTTCACAAAAAAAGAAATTTGCCCTGGCCCCTGTCGCCATCCTGATAGCGACGGGTGCGTTCAATCCTACTCGATAGCTATTGCACTGGCGGGGTGTGCCAACGAAGCCCACGAAGAGGTAGAGGTAAGAGGGCTGATCTAGATTGTTTCTTAACCCCGCCAATTTTGCTTCTTTGTTGCTGAAGATGGCGTTGTTGCCTGGTTGCCTGCCAACAGTGCAAACTACAAGGCAGCAGCCGCTACATACCAGCGCCTTGCTTCAACGAAAGTGGTATATCACTGCGCTATCGCAGAAAACCCGCCGACATAAAGTTTTTAGCTTATCCGGAGCTATATCCGATGCTATCATAGCTTTGTTGTACAATCGAATGCACTCTGTCTCAACGTCAAAGCAGACGACTTTGGTGGCTTGCGATCTGACATCTTGGCGACGGCAGTGTTGGCTAGCTAAGCTTTACCTTTCTTGCTTAGTTGAATGAAGCTTGTCTTTCGGAGCTGAGCGACCGCTGCGCGTTCCATCATCTCTTGTGTTGGAGCTTGCCTAGCTCTCATCAGGCTCTTCTTGATGTTCGACAGAGTCCGGGCTGGTAGCTGGGAATATCAACATTGAGGTCTCAGATGTTCTTGAACAGCTCGCGGTGAACTCAGCACACGCGATGATGGATGGCTGGACCACAAAACTTGGCTAGCATTATAGGCCTTATGAGACATCTCCTTAGAGACTGAGACATGAGAGTCCTGGTGCCCGGCTAGGGCAGCTAGTAAGCAGATACCCTCAGTGCCCACAGTATAAAGCCACCTGTTAGAGAAGTAGTGAGGGGGTCTCGAGAGGGCAGAAGAGGCTGGAAGTGTACGTAGCGGCGAGGGTAGCGAAGAGGATCGCTAACTTCACGCCTCTACCTCGCCCTCCATACAACCACGCAGACGTTATAGGTAGCAGTGGGGGGCACTAAAACTCCTATGTCTCAGCCTCTAAGGAGGTGTGTGGGAGATGACGACCACTTCAATCGTCCGATTCCTCACTCTTGGCACAGGAGCTAAGCTTTAGTTCCATTGTCTGATCTCCTTATTTTTACCCACTTACGTCTTCTTTTGAGAAGATGAGACTAACAAATGAGTGTTCGTCACAAGGACGACAAGCAGGTGAAATGAATCGCTTTGCAGTGGCATGCATCGGCTAGTTAGCCGATGGCCTGCCTCTGTTGGGAGCGCATTTGCGCGTCGTACATGCTGCCCCCGAACTAGACCACCGAGGCTATGCTGGAGGGACGAAGCATCACGCGGAGAGTCGTGCGAAAGTTAACTGGCAAATGTGCCTCAAAGCTCCCTCAAAGCAGTATATAAAATCTTCGAACGTTTTCATCCGATTCCTTCCCAACTCAAAACTTTGCTCGCTATCCCATACTCAGCCTTACATTTACTCAAGATATGCTCCCTCGCACTCACCAGCCGTCTACGCTTTCTTGTCTAGTTCTTGTCGAAGCCCCCGGATTCAGAAGCCCTACCGCGTTCACCGTCTCCATACCAGACGATAACGACTCTCAAACGTTTATCAAACTACTTCGCGATACCTACCAACACACCTTCACTCGATTCGGGAGATTCTTTCGAAAGTATCTCACGCTTCAGACGCCGGTAGTCTACAGAGTGACGCTGCACAAGATCAGCGTGCCCAACCTCGGCAGCTTGCCATCCACCAAAGCCCTTATCAAGAATGTCGCCCGCAATGACACGCTCACGGCCGCTTTGATGAACCCGGAAGACTTACACTGGTCCTTCTACACCCACCTTTTTGACCTTTACGACGACGTGTTTGCCGAAATCGAAGAGCGGGACGGGCGTACACGTATACCAACAACTGCTTTGCTGATTCGTCAGGAGACCAGACCGATAGCCAAAGCGCTTCTCGTCAGTCTTGCATCACTCATTGGAGGGGCGATCTTTATGGTCAAGTTTGCCCACGTTATAATCGATCAGCAACAGAGCCCGGTTTAATCGGCGCTCCGCTGAAGAGATCAGTCCTTCATCGTCAAGAGAGGACTGCAGATGTTAATGGTTTTCGAGGAAGTCGGAAGAATAGGTCGACTTAGACTCAAATGAGTGCCGATGCCAGGTTGAAGGGGTTCTTGGCTCAGACTTGTAGATTGAAGTTGCCGTGGCCACGTGGCCACACACGCTTGATTTCTTTTTTCAAAGTTTGATAATGGGAATGTCAAGAAGCACGTAGTGCTCATGTCTATGTAAATTCTTCTGTAAATATAGCCTTGTTCGTGAGAAATTGAACCTTTGTAGCGCAAGCATGTTTGCACGGTGTGCGAAAGTGGAGAATTGTCATGAACTTAGAGGCTTAATAGCCCACACTCCCCCATTCGAACGAATTGTGAACTGTTCATCAGATCCTATTTGATAGTTGGTATTTTTTCTATTCGAAGCTAAACAAAACAATCATATTCTAAGCTAACCTCTAAGAGCAGGGGAATGATTCTCATAACTCCAAGTCCACACGGTATCCAGGTTGCTGTGCTATACACAGTCTATTATTCTAGTGCCGTTGGAACTATCATATTGATGCTACTTCTCGGAGCATTCAGGGCAGCTTGATATCGTTTCGATTCTACAGTGGCCTGGAAAAGCCCCTTTCATTCATGTTAAATGGCCGCCCACCTAGTTGCCGCCGACGTTGGCCCATCCTCCCCTTGGTCATAAGTGACGGTGATCGCAGTACTCTTGACAATCTGATGGTCTCCGTGATTGCGGTACGCCCCGCCATGGTGGTGGTGTTGATGCTGATGATGCTGGCGGTGATGGTTGTGGTGGTGCTCCGACTCCCCCTGACTGTACCCGCCACTCCTCCGACCAGACGAGGCGCTCGCGGATCGCTTGTCCGGATGCACAATAGTCTCTTCACTTTCATCCTTGGCGTGTATTGTGAAGCCGTACGCATCGACCTTCTTGCGATGCTTGCTCCGCAGCTCGATCGCGTCCTGCTGTTTCTGTGTACTTTGCTTGCTGTAGTCTTCATACTGGCGGTTACTCGAGCTCTTGTCTGTGCGCCAGATTGGGCGGCCTTTAAAAATCTCGAGTAGGGGCCCGAGGATCGGAATGCAGGCTGCGATGATGATGAGGTTGCCCTCGATGCTGTTGACGATTATGGTAAGCTGGCTGAAGATCCAGGGGCAGATGCTGGGGAAACTTACGATGTCCAGTACAATGGCTCGCATAATTCATCTGGAGCGTCATTAGATCCGAACTCTTCAATGCAACTTCGGCTCACTTACAGCTAACGTCCTCACTCAAGAAGGTAGGAATGCCCGTCGTCTTCACAATGCCAACACAACCCGAGCTGTCACATATCAGCCAGAGCACCAACCAATCTGATGTGCGACTTACATCACTCCCATGCCCAGGGCAATCGTGAGACCAATCTTCTTCTTCATAGACATTTGAAGCCTCCAAAGCACAACGGCCGGGTAAATAGCGAGGTAAAAGTCGAGGAACGCAGACCATGCTAAACACCATCAGCTGCTTCGTCCCTATTACCGCACGATATCATCTCGACTTACAACTCGCCCAAAATGCCAAACCCTCGATGACCTTTGGTTTGATACAATTCCTCGGCATATCAAAGTTCCAGGCCGCGCTTGGAGGTGAGCACTGCAGTATCAGCGTCATTACCGTGACGGTGAGTGATATAACGCAGCCGATGCTCAGGGCCCACAAGATCCGGAGGTGCAGTTTGCCAGGCGCGAGGAGGCGTGAGAGAAGACAGACGACGGCCAACTTGGGGAAGCCGAGTGTCTCGATTCCTGGCACGTATGCAGCGATCATCCATCTCATAACCTCTTGTTTGTGTTCCTGGTCGAGAGTGTCCCAGTGTTGTCCGTTGCCCCAATGGACTGATAAGATAACGAGTGTGTTTGAACAAACCGCGCAAATCTGTTATCGTGTTAGGCTGTGAAATTTTGCCAATGATTAGAAGAGAAAGAGACGTACAGTTGAGAGAATGATCCAATAGTCGTCACTCATGAGCTTGTTGTATACCGCTAGTCGAACGAACAGCCGGGCGGCCACGAACAGGAGACTCAGTCCCGTGAACGCCCAGCAGGCTGCGATGATTAGGGGTCCTTTGTCTTCCATGGCTTTTCCGAGCGCAATTGATGATGTTTCCGGCGTATGTCAAAAGTGTGAGATGGCATGTCGGCGGGACACGAGAGGAAATATGAATGCTGCAGCAGATGCCGAGTCTCGCGCAATGCCGGAAGCTGACGCCTCTCCCGGCGGGCGGATCCCCGAAATTTGACATTGTTTGAGGATGCTTTGCCGTTGGTGCTGAACTGATCCCTCGGCGTGTTTGTTGAAGTTGCGGCTGAACGGGACGCCGAAGACAGTGCTAAATCGAGGTCCCAGATACCGGGTGTAGATCTTTATGTTCCGGAACCCCGGTGACGGGCAAACACAGAACATCGTGAGCGCGTCTCTGTCATTTCAGTAATTCGTAGATTTGTCCTACACACCATTGGTGTTGAAGAAGCTCTTGGCGGGGAGGTCGATGTTCTAGGCCACACTGTGAGTGAGGTTGTGGAAGCGGCGTCGAGATGTTTGTGGTGTCTATGCAACGGGTGAGGCTGGGGACTAATTCGTAAGAGGCAACTTCGATGTAAGCCATATTGCTAGCTGATCTTCGTCTATTTTACCAAATTGAAGTTCAACGAGCAAACAACATGTGGTCAGGGTGCGACGACCCCAGCTCCAACGCATGGTCAGGAACCAACAACCCCGGTACCAACGGCTTTTCGTCCTCTTATGGACTGAAGCCCACAGCTCCAGCCAATGTAGTTAAGAATCGCGCAATCCACCTGTCAGCGCGAACAGGGCTTCTTCGTGTCGGCATACCGCTTCCAGATGACAAACATTAAAGTGGGAGAGGGACTCCTGCGACCCTCGCCTGTCACACGAAGACGTCTGAGGGGTAGTATGTCATTCCTCATGAGACATCTCTGAAGTCTGTCATATCTAATCTTACCAATCTTTGACAGAGCTCCGGCATTGGTTACCGTGGGTTTGGGACGCTTCATCGTAACACGGCCGCGTGATTTCTCGCTGGTCGTCCACGCAGGTATTCTCTAGGGAGTGCCAGGCTCGGTCTAAGACATACGCAACCCTATGGATGTTCTCGATTAGGAAAATGTACTGTTTGCAAACTTCTTCAGTCCCTGAAGAAACGGTCCTCAATTTCGCACTAGAACAACACATCAGTTCATACACCAGTCGATCGAAGTCTAGCGATTGATACCTCATGCGGCGGCTCAGTCGCCGGTATTAATATCGGGCTCTGGAATCTTTGGTTTGGAACAGGGAGAATCTGCTGCAGGAAGTCGACAATCGTGCCGAGCCCCTGAGGTAGCCTCGGTTCTCCTCGACTGACGGTTTGGCGCAGTATGACACATGGACTTTCTGATGTCTTCAGGTTGCTGTCAAAGCCAAGTACGTGTGTATTTAAGGAACGAACTTGGGGGAAAACGCAGGGTGATTAGCCAGTCAAGCAAAACGGTTCCAATGCCATCGACAAATGCTGATTTTTCTGTCAATGAGGTCCAAGCCAGAATTTTCAGGACAATGCCAACTAGCAGAGTCCACGGATAAGCAATCCTATGCCGGCGTTGTCATGTTTCAAGCGTCTTCGGTCCGATAGACAGAGCATCAGACACATTGTTACAGGAAGTAAATGAGTGTCCTCCAAAAAGGAGGAATCCTGCATTCCTTGACTCTCCTATAGTTAGAGCCTATAGGCAAGGTTCTGTGCCATGGGTGCAGCTGCTGTCGTACCCCCGGGACATGTCCTCATTATCCGACGCCAACGCCGCCACACCGCTTCTGCTTGATGTTACTGTCGGTGGCGGATTCAAATATCGTGACTTTACGGAGATTTCCCTGAAGTATTCCGTTCCTAGTATCATCTAAGGATCGCTGCCTTTCTCTTTTGTTAACCGCTTGACATACATACTTCAGGATTGTTTAGCGGTGTTGTCAACGTTAACAACATCAATTACTAGAAAACGCCACTGATTCAAACCCTTCTCGTTCGGCTTGCAGATGACAAGAAGACAGGGAGCTACACGTTGTCGTGGCTGTTGTCTCACGAAGACCCACCTCTCGAGAGATGTTCAGAAGATCTACAAGTAAGGAGTCAAATTGTTCTAGGCCTTCAGATGTGGCATACTCGGGGAGTTTGTGTTCTCCCACCAGAGTCAGAACAGCGTCGCAACGGGATTCGTATCCCAGAGTCTGAATGTTTGCGTGTTTGGCGGGTCTCGGAGGCATCCCCATCTGCACGGTCTTGGCAGCTAATGCAGATCACTTTGCGTCGCGGAGCAAATGTCGCCATGTCCCGCTCAGTTTGGCGTACAAACTTCAGGGGATCATGGATTCCAAGGCTCACGGGGACTTTTGGTTTCGTCCAGGATTCGGTCTGCGTTTCTTGGAGCGATCAACCAAGCTGGGTGCGTGTGATAACAGGCGCAACCCACGATATCATTGTGTATGATGGATACCTCCTAATTCTCTCTCAAATGAATCCTTCATGATCTGGTAGGGTGAAGTGTTCATGAGGCAGCAAATCTGATCCGCAATCTGACCGGCAAAACCCCAAAAAGGTACGGGAAAAGTGGACCGATTCACCGGCGTCGACGGAGGTAAGGTAGCCTCAGAGGGCGGGGAATAGCTGTTGACTGTTTATACGCTCGCATCACTCCGAAAGATCCAACGATGACGGGAGAAATCTCACGCTTTTCACACACCTATTAGCTATAGCAATGCCTCTCGACACAATTGTGTTTGTAGTATGCCCTTGATAGACAGTCTAGATGCTTGCCAATATCAGCTGATCGAAGAAACCATCCCACAAGCTTGCACAAGATGGGTAACCAATGACTTTGTGCCACGCAACGCGGCGACGTGAAGTGCTGTCATTGTCTCTGCCCTTCCAGAGAAGTCGCGTGCATTGCCATTTCGGAGGGCTTCCACGCAACGAGAGATCACTTCGCTGTCTCTCATGACAGATGGAGGGAGCATCACTGAGAGTAGAAGTCAGACTTAGGTACGAAAAGGTATTTCTTGTCATAATAATCTAGAAGTGCTGCTTGCATCTCTCTCAAAATTTTCTGTCCTGGTCAGTTTCTTTCTCTAGGTATTCTTTAACAATACATTTCAGGCTAGTAAATCGGCTCCTCTGAAAATATGTATGGTAAGAACATGCAATTCTTTCCGACACTGGGGTTTGGACCCAGTCAAGACACTCCTTTTGGAAGACCTTTCTGGTGAAGATGTTGATTTGTGAGTCAGAGAGTTTCCCACGAGGACTTTCGAATTTATATGCTATTCAAGTTTTTCCACGCGCATTCGACGATGCGCACTGCCAATTCCGGGTCTCATGAATCATCGGACACAAAATTGATAGGTTTTTTGATGCCTACCAAATACTAGTCAGTGTCCGAGGGAGGGGTGATTCAAAAGCTTACTCAAAGAGAACTCAAGACAAGAGTCAATCGGCCATGAGTAGCGAAATATAGATAATAGCGAATTGAGACGGTCGAGATTCATGTGTAGAATGCCCAACTTACTTAATAGGGCATCCACTGACTCCATAATTACCATGTAGCCCGATTTGATGAGCCTCGACCTCTACATACTTGTAGCTGTTATCTGTCACATCTTCCCATGACCATGCGCTTTTCAGCCTATCCTCCGCTACGTCTACCCTTATCAGAACCTCATTTGCGCCCTCACCACTTTGTCAGTCATACACACACATGCGTTTGTCACGATAAGCCCGCAGGACATGTTCAACTGAGCCTTTTCACTATCTCAGCCATCTCGCAGTACGTGGCGAGCTAGACAACCCTCCGCACGCCAAGCCAATCTTGCTTTTCCGTATTCCCGTTCTGTTTTTGTTTCCAGTTCGCAAAACCAGCCAAAAAAACATCATTCACTCATCAAATGGTCCCTTCCAATATTGCTACGCCCGCAAACCACTCTATGCCTTGAGAATCTTGGCCAGCTCGGCGACGATGGCGTCACCGACCTCCTTGGTGCCGGCGCTGCCGCCGAGGTCCTTCGTGCGCAGACCGTTGTCGATGACGGCCTTGACGGCGTCCTCGACGGCCTGGGCCTCCTTGGGCAGGTTGAGGGAGTAGCGGAGCATCATGGCGACGGAGAGGATGGTGCCGATGGGGTTGACGACGCCCTGGCCGGAGATGTCGGGGGCAGAGCCTGTCAACTTGCATTTAGCACGCGTCAGCCGAAAGGGAAATCTTGGGAATTAACATACCGTGGATGGGCTCGTAGATGCCGTTGCACTTGCCCTTGCCGTCAGGGATGCCGCTCAAGCTGGCACTGGGGAGCAGACCGATGCTGCCGGGGATGACGCTGGCCTCGTCGGAGATGATGTCGCCGAACAGGTTGCTCGTGACGACGACGCCGTTCAGGGCGCGGGGGTCTTGACGAGGATCATGGCGGCGGAGTCGATGAGCTGGTGCTCGATCTTGAGCTGGGGGAACTCCTTCTCGAAGAGCTCGGTGATGACCTTTCGCCACAGACGGCTGGTGGCCAGGACGTTGGCCTTGTCCAAGCCAGACGGTCTTCTCGCCGCGGGCGATGGCGAGGAAGCCGGCCAGGCGGCCGATGCGCTCGACCTCCTCGCGGGAGTAGGGCTCCGTGTCCCAGGCCTTGCCGTCGCCCGAGTCCTCCTTGCGCTCGCCAAAGTAGATGCCGCCGGTCAGCTCGCGGACGATGACCATGTCGGTGCCGCGGCAGACGTCGGCCTTGAGGGGGGAGAAGTCGACGAGGGCCTCGGAGGCGAAGCTGCAGGGGCGCAGGTTACCGTAGGTACCCATCTCCTTGCGGAGCCTCAGGAGACCCTGCTCGGGGCGGACGGCGCCGGTGCCCCATTTCGGGCCGCCGATGGCGCCGAGGAGGACGGCGTCGGCGGAGTTGGCGGCGGCGAGGGCCTCGTCGGTGAGGGGGGAGCCGGTGGCGTCGATGGAGGCCTGGCATGCGGGTGGTTAGATTGCTGTCGTGGGGGTTGAGCAGGCGGGCGGGTTCGGAGGAGACTTACACCACCCAGGAGGTGGTCCTGGAGGTTGAACTTGCCGGCGGAGGGGCTGCCGGACTCGATTGTCTTGAGGACCTGCGGGAATTGGTCAGTCTCGGGATGCGCGACGCGCCGGTCTGTTTGTGAGGCATACCTTGACAGCCTCAGCGACAACCTAGAACAGAGTTTCGTTAGCTACGTTCCCCCGCCAAGCCGAAGCTTCGCCGTTGCGCGAGCTCACCTCGGGACCGCAGTGGTCACCAGCAAACACCACGATGTTGTGCGTCGCCATCTTGTCTGTTGTTGAAAGTAGGAGGGGGTGTTGAAGGGGATTGAAGGGAAAGCGAAGGGGGGTATCAGGTTGCAATTGGAGCAGATGTGAAGAAGGAAAGGAGCAGATAGCAGCAAGTCAGGTACGAAGGAAATGTCCGTTCCGGCGAACAGGTGAGCTGTTTGCCCCGCATCCCGCACAAGATTGAAAAAGTTAGGCCCAGTTCCAACCCCGCCTTCCGAAGTCGGAGCCGTCCACGGGTAGCTTCACTGAGGTTCGCCCTGTAGCATGCCCTGGAGCCTGCGCCCCGCACTCACCCAGCACCCCACGGAGCTGCACAGCGTGAGGTCGTCGTTCGGCTTCCGTCGGCGCCGGTTCGTCCCGGCGCCCCAGTCTTCTTCCCCCTTCCGGTTGTCTCTCCGGCGACGATCCTCCCCTTTCGTATTTCTCGCTCGGGGAGATGCAGGCCGAGTGGTGTCACTCGCATTGCCGGCATTGGTGCCGTGCCGGTGGACGCACCGGCTTTTCCGAGGCAAGGTCCTTTAGGTTTCGGTGTGGCTGTTGTTAATAAGCGCTTAATCGCCAGTGCTAGGGTATTCAGAAGCAATAAGATGTATCCGGTGATTTATATCAACTTCATAAACTCCGGAAACGAGTGTCAATCTGCGTGTAAAGCACTGAGTGATTAAGCCAGCTCACCTGCCAATGCAATCTCTCCGTCTCTCTCGAAAACCTGGAAGATCGCTCTTATATACGCCGACATTTCTACATCTGCCCCTGCTAGTTGCAACATGGGCGGCTCTCTGGCGTGACGTATAAATGTGCTGTTGGTCTGCATTTGCTGCCGTTTCACACCCCAAATCAGCATCTGTGTTGCAATGTTTGATAATAACTATCAAGGGCTGCACAATGTCATACTTCGACGTGGTATCAGAAGAACAGCAGTTGAGCGCCGCTCGCTCAATCAATCTACCCACCTTAAACAAGGCAAGAATACTCTCAGGAACGACGGCGAAGGTGAGGACCAGGACCAAGATAAAGCATAAAGTGACGCAACAACGTCTATCGGGCCTCGTGCAGCAGATCTCTTACGTGTCAGATCGTGGTACGCAACTTTTCAGAGGACGACTGGGAGCGATACAATCGCTCATTGCATTGCCTAGTCACGTATCATGGAAATTATAGACTGCATGTTTGAGACGCCTGTCTTGAGCGAGCCATCGATGGCTTCCGTCCAGCAGCAGAGGCCACCTGAGTGAGACCAGACCCAATTGTCCCTCTCGCATGCGCCCTGTATTAATAGTGTGTCTTCCCGACCTGGGAGCTGTCTTTTCACCCAATGTCTGGGAACTCTTCTTTGAAGGCCCTGCGCTGCGAGACAACTCATAGGTTACAGGGTATATTGAAGGTCTAAGCCGAGCAGCTGCGTAAAGAACTTGACAGTCTCTTAACCATTAAGTGGAAGAGTATACCCAAAAGAAACCTGCGATACACTAAGGCTGGGGATACAAGAAGAAGCCATGAAGAATGACGGCAATAAGATGGCATAGCACAAGAGGGAACTCCTAACGCCGGCCAGACCGCAAGTACACACGATAACGATGTCTACGTATATGACTACCAACAAGAAGAGTAAAGATAGCCAACGCATTGTCAAGTCCCTAACATTCCACCTGTATATGAGATATAAATAGGCTTGTACGTCTCAAACAACATGAAATATACGATTGAATACACAATCGTCATTACAGTCTCTCGTGAAGTCTCCTATGCGATACCCTCTGCGGCATCTTACGCTCGGTCGACAAGGACTCCGTTGAGGAGCGTCTCCCAGTAGAACACTGCTCATTCAACTTATAAATATTCCATGATAAGTCTGTGTTCTAACGTTTCGCCGGAATGCACTGATGGCTGCTTTGTTGATACGAGCGGTTTGATTCCCGTCGATTGGGTACTAGACGACTGCGTTATGCTCTCAACCTCGACGTCTAGATCTACCCGTATGCATTTTCCTTTCTTTCACTCCTGGTATCCCATGTATATTTAAGCACAACACACACGGAGCAAGTATGTATGAACCAAGTGTCTATCCTCCAACTATCTGTTTGTCGCCAATCGCGGGTGCGGCTTGGAGCACCTTTCCGTGACATCTCCTGGCGGGTCCATTCCAAACTTCAGATGGACACCATCGTTCTATCATGCGCCCAGAACTCGTCACGTCCGTCCATTCCTCATATATATTCTCAGCCATGCCCTCCCCGTCTGGATGGCCAACGTGCCCAGCGAGGTCAAAGGCGGCGGTTGCTGCCTAGGTATAAGATGGGCAAGATCAACCCTTTCCTTAAGCCTCAAGAACAGAATCCGCCTCGTTGGGGTAGTCTCGACGGCGTTCAAGCCATTAACAACGGATAGTAGTCGACTGAATACGTTAACGCCGCGGTACGAATACGCCAAAGACAACAGGAGTGCAAAAAGCCGAAAGAGCTTAGGACGGCACCAGATAGGCCACTGATAATAGAATAGCATACGCGGAGGTTCAGGGCTACCAGATGCTACCGCTCGTGCTCTAACCTCACCTAGTTGCATGCCGACCAAGGTCATATGTCGTTGCTGAATCGACGGATGCACGATTACGTAGAAGTAATATATATACACGCCTGCGTAGATAGGTGACCCACAGGCTGTGCAGAACATCGTGCACTCCTCCGGAACGAAGCTCACGGGAGCATAACACAGCCAGACATGACATACAATCACGTTTTGGAACGATAGCTAGGCCTCGTAGCCAGGAAACACTTTGGACATCGACGTACAGGATGCATAGCCTCGTGTTGTTCATTAAATCGCAAGTGTGTACACTCTCGGGTATCATATGTACTCATCAACGTCCAGGATGACTTGATGGCGGATTGCCCCGGTTCTCTTTCTAAACTTTTTCTTTCCTTTGCACAAAGACATTATTGCAGCGTCGGAAGCCTGGAATATTACATTGAAAGCTCGACTGGGCCACGAGCTACCGGAACGATTTGTGCTTTAGCGGGCTCGCCCCTGACGGGCCCAGCACCGGACCGTTACCGCGATGCCGTCCACCGCGCATGTTTGGGGTGTTGGAGCAGAAGGCACAGATATATACACTCGGAAGGGTCCGCCGCGAAATGTTGATGCAAGGACCGTGAAGCCACATCTCGCAGGATTCGCTGGGAATGGTCAGCCATGTCGACCACTGCAATCTTCGTCAGACCTACCATTGGACCATGTACTCTCCTGGCCTGTCAGCGTTGTTCCTGCAAACGCAGCGCACACTGTAGGTGGCTTTGGTGGGCGAAGGCAGGCTGGCCTCGGTCAGCGCGCCGGGCGACATCAGACCTCCTTGGAAGTTCCCAGCAAAGCTGCCAGAGGCGAAGCGGTTGGACCGCTGGCTGCCGAGAACCTGGGGCCCTCGCTTCTGGCGGCTCTCGATCAACTTGCGCAGTTCGCTTGCGGCGTCGCCGCCCTTTCCGGGTTATCATTCATCACTGTCTCTGCTTCGCTCTCGGCGTCGTGTTGTGAGGTTGATGCACCATGACTGCTTGAGCTGTGTTCGCTCACGCTTCTGCGAGACGAATGGAACATGGAAGACGAAGTAGGCTTGCGAGGATCAGGGAGAGCAAAGGACGTGTTCCGGCTGGGAATGATGATGGGCTCGTCGTCTGTTGAAGATTCATCGTCCTCAGAGTCCCAGCTCTTTTCTCTGCGCGGCATTTCCCTGGAGACGGGCTTCCTCTGTGCGCCATTGGATCCGGCATCATCAACAACGACGGTGGTCTCAGCTCGGGCTCTGCCTTTCGAGTCGATTGTGAACTTGACGGAAGTCCGGGTACGAGGGCTCGATTCAGGGATAGACGTCAGGCTTGATAGCCGAGAGTGCTGCTGCTTCAGAGGCGATATTCTGCCTGAAGGCCGACTCAGAGGCCGGCTAGGTCCTACGGCCGGGCCATTGTTGACCTGAGGTCTAGGCTGGATGGCGGGAGCCAGCGTCGGCAGCGCCTTACGACGGCCACGGTTCTCACTAACGCTTCGTTGAAGCCCGTTGGGGGTCCATGGGACTTTGTGGGCGAGCTTCCCAACATGTGGTCTGGCATTCTACTGGGTGCCAACTCCCTGGAACTGAGGGAACGGCGTATGTCCCCGCCGTGCATCGGTGCTCTTGATTGAGTTTCCGCAGCCGCTGCCAAAGCATATTGTGCGGACCCTTGTGTCACGGGGATATTGGTCTCCATATTCGAAGATGACGGCCGGCTGAACAGCAGACCCGGATCCACACCGGCGCCGGGGCTAACAATACCAAAAGGATCCTCGGCGGACGTCGTGAACGAAGCCATGGAAATATCCGCTGAGCTGGACTGGACGTTAGACGCAGGGGGCTTGGGAGCCAGGGGCCGGCTTCGCTTGACGGGCTGGGTATTTTCTTGACTATTTGCCGGCGGAAGGCGGTTTGTTTCCTGGAACATTTGTGAAGCGTCAAACGACGGCATGTGACGATGGGTTGGCTGGAAAACATTAGGACCAAAAGAGAAATCAATGTCCATGGCCGACATGTCGGCGCCGGGGTCCCAGAAGCTGTTGGGAGCGGTTGCCGGTGCCGACATGGGATAGCCGAACATGTCGGTGGCAGTTACAAAGGCCGCCGCCATATTCTGCTGTGGGGTACCGGAAAAGTCTGGCTGGCCGTAGCCATGATCATTTTGCATATTGTCTGCCCGGAGCTTCGGCGCAAGTTTCCGGCCACCCTTGTGAGAAGACGGCGGAGGAGTGGCCGTTTGTCCGTTCAGATCTGCAGCTCCCTCTCTGTCTCCCGCCCGCTTCGGCGCTGCTCCTTGCGAAGCCGGGTTCGGGCTGGCTGGTCCGTCTTCCTGGGTGGGAAATGCGTGCTGCTGTTCGGTCGAGCTCTTGTGGGAAGAATTCAGTCGTTGAGAGATATCGACCGGCGGCAGAGGTAAGGTCGGGTTGGGCGAGAGGTGATTAGCATGGGATGCTATCTGAGCAGCGAGGCTCTCGGCAGACAGGGGTCTTTTCAGGCCGGTGGAAGGGGGGTATGAGGTCGATGCGGAGGAAAACTCGGCGAAGGGGGTTTGGGAGCCTCTCAGGTTGCCAGGAGTGGTGTTGAAGACGGAGTATTCCTCTGCGAAACGAGGAGTCCAGCCGCCAGCGTCGTCGAAGTGGCCTTGTCGTTGCTTTGGGGTTTCGAAGACGGGACTCGGGAAGACGGCCGAGGTTGGGGTCTGTTTGGGCGTGGGCGGCTGAGCGTTTGGGTTTCCAAAGCTGCACAAGACAATGTCGAGTTAGCCAAAAAGTGATTCTTGGTAGAAGTGCGGCGCTGTTGATCCTGCGGCCTGGTGGAAGGCAGAAGACCAAGGTGAACGGGGGTGGATTGGTAGGTAGAAATCTTGCCTGGAAGCCAGCTGATCCCCACTCATAGCAATTCTACTGTACTTCACACAACCCTAACTCGTACATGACAGAGCCACCTGTGCAAAGGGAATTGTCGAGTGTCGATGATGCAGACGTAATCTCTGCAGGTCCAAATGTCGGATCCAAGTCGCAATGGGCTTGTCGGAGTGACGGAGAGGCAGGCGCAGGGCTTTCGAAGTCTGGGCTCGTGAACGGGGGGCGTACGGGGCCGACGGGGCGTGTCAGGCGGGGGCGGCTTCAGGCTCGTATATCATTGATCATTAAAGAAGCTCGTGGGGCCGTAGATTCATGAGAATAGCATTACACTGGAGGTCGAATGTCCGGGTGAGCAAGAGAGTTGCCTAGGATTCAATGCCGGGGGGTTGGGAGGTGCAGGAGGGAAACGTTGCGTAGGGAGGAGGACCGTGAGATGCGGTCAGGAGACGGAGGGAGACGGAGCAAGCGTACCAGCAGAAGACGGGTTACAGAAGCAGATGAAGATCTAGTCGTCAGGATCGTAAGACAGACAGACAGCACAGCACAGCACAGCACAGCACAGCACAGCAGAGCAGAGCAGAGCAGAGCAGAGCAGAGCAGAGCAGAGCCTTGTCCTTCAGTAGAGCGCTTCCAACAGAGCGCGCAGGTTGGAGAGGAGGCGGCACAAGAAGAAGAGGAGAGCGAGGAAAGGAGCGTCCGGGAGCCAATCGTTAAGCGTGGAAGGGGGATGGGAAAGCGAGATGCCAGTGAAGAGAAATGGCAGCGGCAGCAGCAGCACTACGCAGCAGTATGCGACGGTCCAGCAAGTAAGTACCTGCACCTGCAGCATGGGAGAGTAGCACTGCGCTGCGCTGGATGAAGCTAGGCAGAGACGGTCTTTGGTCGTTGGAGACTCGTTGGAGGTTGCTAAATTTTCTACCAATGTACCTCGAGTTAAGGGCTGTCAGAGTACGTATCCATCGAGGAGGATGTCTTCATTGGCGGAAGACAGCACCGTCCAGCAGAGCACAGCGCAGTCTGCGTGACGGGAGCGCTGGCAACTCAAGGCAGAGCGCGGAAACAGGCGCCTTAATCACCCGTCCTGCTAGGGGTCCCCTGGGCGAGATACTCATCCGTACTACCGTGTGCAGTGGTTATGGACACTTCAATTAAAGAAAACGGCTTGACGTTTCTCTCGGCTCCCGGGGCCTTGTCAAAAGCCACATGCGTCGGCTTTCTTCGAGTCCAGGACACTTTGACAACGCTCGCCGTGTTGACAAGACTAAAACGTGTCAGGCCCATAGCAGAGAGGTTGGAAGGCACCAAGGGTTCGCTATCCATGAGCATCCGGGCAACGTGAGGTAGGTCAGGCGAGCGCACTGACGGCCAGCAGTGTTCAGATGGATGCCAGATCCAGCGAGCCGTTTCTCGCACAGATGCTGCCGTGGCTGCTTTGTGGTGGCAGCATGTCCAGCTGGTTTCTCCTTCGGGCGGCGCCAGCGCTTGTTCAGGTATTCCAGGGTTTCAAGGTTTGGCAAACACGGGATGATGAACCAAAAGTAAGCTTCGACTGGCCCGGATGGCGCTGAACATGGCGTCTGGGTCGTCCGAGCTACCACTATCTGCGCACAAGGCCGATCGACCAACCTACACATGGCACCGCAGGTATTGAATGCGGAGAGCAACGTTGGAACGCTCCATGCGCGCACATCATACATCATGCAGCCTAGTGTCCTGTAATGGGCAATGGCGCAATGGAGATGGTTGGGCGAGAACTTTTGGTCCAAATACATACCTGCCCCGGACAGCGGCTAACACCAAGGTACCGATTGTTACTGCTGAGGCTATTGCGATAGAGCCCAGCCGATGGTGGGATGCGATGAACTCTAGGGGCTGAAGAAAGGGTTGCGTCCAAGGATGTTCCTGCGTGGCATGGACTTGTCTCGGTGGTCGAGGTTGCTGGCATGATGTCGACCTGATTTGCTCTGATTCGGCATATCCTTTCCACATGCACTCAGAAGCTTCCCTTTGGAGACCGATATTTCAGCCTGGATGGGCCACTGGAAGCCCACTCGCTTTTGTGTTCTAAGGTAGGTACTTACATAGGTATCATTCATGGAAGCCACCGAGGACCAGTTGCCTCAGGTTCAGGCCCGTTTCTCATTAGTCAGGGCCCTATTCGAGTTGCTTAGCTGGTTGCTGGTTGCAACGGCTCGGCTACGGAGCAAGCGAAATGTCCTAATGTGATGGCGGAAAGCGGGAAAAGTTGAGCAGGGAGAAGAAGTATTGGAGAGTCTTCTCCGAAGACAGGGACAGACACGAGAGAAGAAAAAGGGACGGCCTTTACAGCACCAAGCCCGACTAAGCACCTTGGACATTCATGCTTGGATGGCTTCGACCGTGCCTGCAGGGCCATGACATGACAGATTCGACAGCGCACCTTCTTTCTACCTACCTTACCTTAGGTAGATATGCACGTCGTTTGGTTCGATGCGGTAGTGAATGACGGCAGGCTCCTGCAGATGCCAATGCAGCCTTGCCAGTGAAACATCAGCACCTCTGGATCCTCCATCACGAACATCTCCCGCAGTCAACTACCTGATTGCCATCATCACCCGTCCATCCATCCATTATCCATTCCACATCCTTCAGAGACGACCCGGCAACCCCTCCGACAAGACTTTCGACTGGCTGCCGCCAAGTCCCGAAGCATGTAAGCGGCAGGTGTGAGTCAACGCGGCGCTGCGCTACCAGCAGACTAGCCTCGTTGGTGCTTCTCCCGCAACGCACCGCATCGCAAGGCATGTGTGCATGTGTGCGCCAAGGAGATAGGGGAGCAGAAGGCTAGCACTGGCTCTGGACTGGATTGGAACTCGTTCGAGGCCAGCTTCAACAGCCTGCAGCTGAGTCCGGCAAGGGGTCGTGCTTTAGTGCACTGAAACCTCGTGGAATCGACGTTAGGATCTTCCAACTCCAGATCGATCGGTTGTCTCTCCAACAGACACAAATGACGGGAAAGCAGATCAATCACCCGCAAACCAGTCGGTTGCCGAACCCTCCTCTGCCTCTACCTCTACCTCTGCCTCTGCCCGGAATCACGAGCTTCGCCTCCGTCTCGCCTCCCACTTCCCTTCGCTTCGTCTGGAGTTTCAGACGGTGAATGGACGACAACCGACTGCCGAATGGAGCGCTGGCCAGGGACAGACCAAGACACTTGTCGACTACCCATTCAAGGGCTGATATCGGCGGGTCTGCGAGCAGCGCACCATTTATTCAGTAGCTGAACTTTGACATTCCCTTCGATATCGGGGTTTCGGCGAGAGCCCAAGAGACTATGCGCTGTCAAGAAACATGTCTGAGCCGTTTGGTGACGAGGCAATGGTCCCTTGGCTCCTCACACAAGCCCGCGTTCCGCAACAGACATCATACAGTCGGTGCTCGAGGTTGGCAGCCCTTCCTGTCGCCCTGTTTCGGTCAAGCCCCTTGGATGCCCGGCGGAGGCTGCGGCTCTCTCGCCATTGCAGATTGACGGCGTTGACTGCACGACATGTTCGCATGGTAGGATGGGTCTGCGGGTGCAAACGCCAGCAGCTACTATGTTGTCTCAGTCTCGCCAATTCACGACACTGCCAAGACCTCGTCATCCAAGTCAAGACTTGTTTCCTCTCAAGTTTCGAGCCGAGCGGCAGATCAATCACGCACGGCGCCTCGCCGGTTTTCTCGAAATATTCCCGACGGCTCGGAAACCAAAGTGGACAGTGAGCGCATTTCCTGATACGAATCTTGTCCTGACACAGGCCACCCGTTGCGGTTTCCGGAGACGATGAACTATGCACTCAACAGCATCGACTGCTTCTGCGTTTCCAGCTAATCTGTGTGGAGGGGCTCGCCTTGGTAAACGCCACCGTCGTTTCTCAGACGCCTAAACATCAAGGTTGTCAATAACCATGCGGCTCAGAGAGACTTGCAGTGCATCCAAATGCATGCTCGGGTAAACAGACCAATTCACCTTCTGACATACCATCAGACGAACTCTCCTTGCGAAGTTTACCTTTACAGGTTTCCTCCGCTACTGAGAAATCCCTAACACCACATGAATTCCCAGCGCGGCTGATTGTCCAACTGACTGCGGCCCAATTTGATCGGACGACATGGTCTGGATAGTCGTACGTCAAGGCCAACAACGATTGAAGGATGCAGATGGCATCTGCACCGTCAGCAACTAGTGAGGGGCAAGACTGCTGTTGAACTTACTCCCAGCAGACCGATTCCCTATTTTGGCAACTGCTTCGCCGCTTCTGCGGCCTCCAACAGGGTCCCTTTCAGCCCCCAGTCTGCACTGCACGCATACGCTTAGATACGGATGCCAACGATGGTTGTCATTTCGGAATAATTTCAACAATGCCGGTGAAGATATGTTGAACAATCAAAACGCCACAGATGCAGTGTTTTTTTCGGCTCAATCCAATCATGAAGCGAAGACCAGATTCGATGACGGGTTGCTGTCAACTTCAGGGCTGAATTAGCCTGCTGCAAGAGCTTCTGTCGGCCGAAGATCGACTGGCGGAGATCAATCGGCGAGACCTGCAGTGTCCCCAACCGGCGTCTTACAGGCACGTGTATCTCCAGCTCACGATTGGCTCGATTGGCTCGTCTGGCGTCGAGCAAATCGTTTCTGATGCTGCGGCTGCAAGGGGGTTTAAGTGGTTGCAGCAACATGCCATTCGGTGGCCCACGAGCGGCTCCCGTTGTCTCTGTGCAACTGAAAGGTACCAGATAACTCATTACATAGTACTCTACCGCGTACGCCCGAATTGACTTCTCACCACTTTCACAAATTCCATGTCCGCCCGAGACGCCGCAGCATCACCCCAAGACCTCGGTGGCAATGCTGAGTTTCCACCCAGGACCGGGGCGTGAGGCCAGTCCCAACTCTGTTGCCAGTCGTTTGCGCTTGCGAACACTGAACAGCAGCACCCCTTTTTCGCGTTCCTGGCATATCCCATCCTTGCCCAATCCCCTAGCGCTTGCCAGAATCCGGATACGACCTCAACTCGCGCGACATGTGGACGTGATGGGGATGGGGAGGGAAAAGGGCCATCAGAACCACAAACTTGGAACCGAGGCCGTCCCCGGTCCATGCAGTACTCCGCCGTAGGGCAAGAATAAGCACGATCGTCTGCGTATCATGGCGGCCTGCCGCAAAGGGAGACGGCCTCTGCGGTGGCCTCCCCCCCGGGTAGATATTGGCGGGGTCACCCAGTCGAGACGCATGAATTTGGGAGATTGCACACGCCCGCCCCCCGATGCCATCATGTTTTTCTCGTGGCACACGCCGCTAGGAAAGGAAGAAAGAAAAAAGGCTCTCTGGTCTTGCCCAAAAGATCTTCTTCCGGGATGCCCGTCGAATCGAAACAACCGTAAAAGAAAGCGAGAGGCGCGTAAAGGCGTTGTTCTTGGGTGAAGCCGGGATGGGGTTGACGGCGTCCTCCGGCGAGAGGGGTAGCCGGCCTGGGGTCTCCGACGAGCTTTCGGCCGGCCGCCCGCCCGCAACCCCAGGCCAGGTACCGTGCCGCCGTCGAAACGTTGTTGCAGCCCCCCCAGCCCATACGGCATTCTTGACTTGACCACTCTTGTCAAGTTGTCGCGCAGCTGGACGGCCTACCCCGATCGTCCAAACTCGTCCAGAGAGTCAGTCGCATTAACCGCCGTCAACCCAACTTTCGCAGACAAGCTGCCGCCGTTGTGTTTTCTGTAGGCGCATATCAAGGTCCATGTCGATCATGTCGGAAGCCCTTTTACAGGACCACAGACGCGCAACACCTCTCCCATGAATTGGCAGTCCAAACATCCAAGCGCCGTCCCACCTTTGAACAAAAAGAAGGGAGTAAAAAACCACCTCATAAGGCATCCACATGGTGTTGCGGTACCACTGCCACGCTTCATGCCTTGCGCTTCGGCGACGGGTAACCGAAGCGAACAAGACGTGTATGTATCTCTCTCTCTCCATCCTCCGCGCACCTCCTTCTTGCCGAACCCCGTCCTCGTCCTCGTCGTCGTTGTCTATTACACCTCCCATCCTCACCGGGCAGGCCGGGTTCCTGGCTTGGCTCCAGTAGTTTCGTTTGGTTCCTGGTCCGATGTCCTCGTTTACCCCTGGCTCTATCTATTTCCCGGCGATGACAGGCCTGCCGCCCACCCACATGCCTACCTGCCGCGTCCTTTTCTGCCCGCATGAGAGGCGTGTCCGTCTACGCCCCCCCTTTTGATCCTTGGGGGGGGGGACGCTCAACATCGTGGCTTCAATCCCCCGCGGCAGATGCCCGTTCCTGAACCATCCCCTTTTCGGGGGTAAGAACGCAAGACGCAAACTCCCAAAGAGAGAAGGGGTCCCCGACTCCCATGCCGTGCCCACATTCTCGGCCCCAACATCTCCACCGATCTTCACATCGGCCATATCGGGGGGGGGCAGCCAGCCCAGAAGACACACAACCCGGGGCCCTTTCTCTCCCCCCCCTCTTGCCCCGGTCTCCCTCATCCTTGTCCCCGGATCCCGCGAGAACTGCCATTGCCCACTCCGAACACTTTGCGCATGTCACCACGACGGACGCCACGAGCCAGTCAAAGCCCATCACCACGTCCTCTCTCTCTCTCCAACCCTAGCTAACCCTTCAATATGTGCATACATACATTCATACATACGTACATACATACCCCTGAACGAGCCAGCCCACACTCACAGAGAGGGGTGGCGGTGGTCCCCCCTTTTTTCTGGTGTCCTTCCATGTGCTTCTCCCACGCCTTCGACCAAAACCCGGGCGCCCACACATCGCGATTCACGTCCAGGATCGTTGGGAGGGGTTGTTTAGCACGCACGCACGCGCGGACTAAGAGCGGGGGGGGGGGGGGGTTGTCACGTTCAGTCAGTCGAGCGAGGAGAAAAGGGAAAGGGGAGTCATAGCTCGTGATGGGATGGGGGACCGCGGACTGCGTGCCGCCGCCCGCCTACGACTGCTCACTCCTTCTTGTCTATGATCCCCTCTCTCTCTTGTGTTCTCTGGTCCCCCGTCCACGGAATGTGGCACGGCCTCGTCAGCGTGTGTGTGTGTGTGTGCGGGAGGCCTACGTCAAGTGTGGGCTCCTATATCGAGCCTCTCGCTATGACAGTGCACGTGTGATATTTGAGTATTGAGTAGTCTTTTTCCGAAAACTATCATGACATTTTGGGAGTCTGATTGATGTGCAAACACCATCACCAAGCGGGAAGGGAACCCTTTCTGAAATGACCGTGTGTTCCTCATTCTGCGGTTGAAAGTGCCAAAAGAAAAATCTAACTACGTACTGCTGCCCGCGGGTTTTTTTTGCCAAAATAACGTAAACACAGTTTTTCCCCCCCAACCGTCATCGTCATCGTCCCAGAGGACTGACTGACTGACTGACTTGGGGGGGGGGGGGGGGGGTGTGTCCCTCCAAAGCCCATTTTGCCCACAATCCCACCCGCCCATCCCGAGTTCGCCAGCGTGATATTTCCAGCCCTACAGACTTTTTCATTTCCTAATTCTCTCTGTCTCTCAAAAAAAGAGAGGAGAGAAAACCGAAAAGAGAAAAAAAAAGAAAAGTGTGCCCATTCCCAAATTCCACCTTTTCCTCCCCTTGATATCATATGGTATGTCCTCCTCAAAAAAAAAAAAAAATAGGGACAAAAAGAAAAAGATCAGATACAAGAATCCAAGAAAGGAGAAAACCCGGCAGAGATTTAACTATCTACGATTAGGGTGTGGAAGAGGAAAGTTGGGGGGTGAAGAAGCAAAGTGAAGATCAAAAGGGGATGGAAAGGACTGAACTGAACTGAAGCATAAGTGACCAATAGCCAAAAATTCACACAACAAGCACTGGACAAAAACTGGGGGACCCCGCGTTTCCTCTTCCGACGGTTTGTTTGGTTCGAAAAAAATGCAAGCGTTGACAAAAACTGGTTTGAAGACTCTGGCCATTATTTTTTCCCCTGCACTGCACTGCGTCGTGGTGTGTGTGTGTGGTATGGTGTTTGATGTGGCGAGTAATGTGTGGTTTTGCTGGTATTCCTCCTCTTATCGGGGCATAAAGGCGCATGAAATCAGGTTAGGCGTGTCGAAAAGGAAAAGGGAAAAAAAGGGGGGGAAAGAAGAGAAGAGGTAAGTAAGTTGTGGCGGACTTGATTTTTCGATGGGGGAAGGAGGTAAAAGTAGATTTTTTCTGTGTTGAGTTGTGTGATGGATGATGGTTGAATCCTTCATAACATTCTCTTTCTTTTTTTCTTTCCCTTTTCTTCCGAGGCCATCGCGGCATTGAAACTTCCCTGGTCCTCCTCTTGTTCCTCCTCATACAAACAAAGGTGCGCGCGCACACACACACACACACACACAACACACAGAGAGAACCCCCCAGCATTTCCCATGTTCCTCCCGAAAGGTATTTTTCCCCGTGCCCAGTAGTCTATAAGATTTGAGAGAGTTTCGTTGAAGAAAAGCGTTTCGATTTCGTGAGGGTTAGGAAAAAAAAGGAGGATAGAGAGATGGAAACCGCTGAGCAAAAGAAAAAGGGTTTGAGACGTTACTTTTTCTCGTGACGACGTTTCGTGGGGAGATAAGGAAAAAAAGGGTTTTTGTTACCACAGTGCGCGCGCTCTGCGGCGAGAGGGGGGGGGGGGGGGGGGTGGTGGTGGTGGGTAAGTCGAGACAACAAAGGAAAATTCTGAAACAGGAAAAAAGGTGGTATCAGTCGTGTATTTTTTGGAGGTTCGCGAAACACACACACAAGAACATGTCAAGATCGGAAAGCAACAGACCGGAGCGCAGCCGAGCAGACCTAGATCATGCCGGGCATGCCTTCGAGCGGGTTGATGATGCCCCGTTGTTGGGCTTGCATCTGGCCTTGGCTCATCTGCGGCATCAGCGGCACCTGTTGAAGGTGTTGCTGCTGGTGCTGGTGCTGGTGCTGGTGCTGGTGCTGCTGCTGCATCTGCGCGGGCGTCGGCGTGCTCGTGACTGAAGCCGCTGACTGCGGCGTGATGGGCGTCTGCTGAGGCATCGGGGGAGCTTGTCCAGGCTCAACCTTTGGCTTGGCCATTTGCGACGCTGCCAGGTTGCGGTTGTGGCTGCTTTCACGGCGACGCTTGGGAGCGTCCTTGATCTTGGGATGAGTGTGGCACTAGACACGAAATATTAGTTGACAAGTCGTGGCGGGAAAAAGAATGCAGAGATGAAACATACCTTGTACGCGTGTCTGAACCATGTAGTACCCTTCTTCTTGCTGCTCACCAACGCAATCCAATCGTTGCAGCTGCCGCAGAGTCCCTCCCACACGTCGGGGTTGCCGTCCATCCGCCTGGTTTCTTGCGGCTCCTGGAACGGGTTGCCCGTAGCGGCGGAGATGCCGTGGGTGAAGGACTTGTCGTACCAGAAGGCAGAGTTCTTAAGCACCAGCCAGCGGCCGGGCTTGCAGATGCCGCACCAACCCTCACGCTTGTTGCCGTGGCCGCGGACCCATCTGGGCGTGTACAGGTCGCCCTCGAACCTCAGTTCCTGCTCGTGGGGGACGAGGTCAGGGTCGGACGGGTTCATGTCCTCCGGGGGCGGCGGGACCTGCTCCTCGTGAAGGGAAGCGTACAGGTCGGGCGGGTCAGACAGGTCGGTGTAGTGGCTGTGAAGGGAGTGCGGGTCGGCGTTGCTCTGGAGCATGCGGAAGAGCCCGTGAGACAGCAGCGGCGGCGGCGCCTCGAAGTGATGAGCGTCGGGGTGCGGGAAGCCGTTTGATGGCAATTGAGACGGGAGAAGCATGCTGTTCATGCTGTTTCGCTGGAACTGCGGCGGACCGGCCATCATGAACGGGTGCTGCTGGGCTGCTTGCAGGTTGGTGAAGTTCAGAGGGACCTGGTTGTGCTGGATCGTCGGCGACGAGTGTCTGGAGGACATGCGCTGGTGGGCACCGAAGGCGTCGTGGCCGGGATGGAAGACGAACGGGGTTTGACGACGGTTCTGTTGGGTTCCGTATGATCCAGTCGACCATCTCTTGGTGGTTCCTCGCTCAACGCTGTACGGTGCGGATCGCATGCCCGGTCGGGGTGACGGGGAGGCTCGGCCGCGGCTTTGGGTCCTGACAAGTTCAGATCGGCTTTGAGGCGTCATTCGCGGGGATGCCACGGGTGACAATTGAGTCGACGACATCAATGAGTTGCGGTTTGACGGCGGCGGATAGTCAGAGCTGAATGATGGCGCCTCCGATAGAGCGGCGGAGAAGTCCTCGTACGACGGCATGTCTGAGAGGGCGCCCGATGTCGACATGGTGAACGAAGATCCAGACATGCGTCTCGGGTTGGGACCGCAGTCGAAGTTGAACTCGCTGTCTGTCTGCTGTCCGTATCTCAAGTCGAGGACGGGAATGGCCTCGTCAGTGGTGTACGCCTGTCCAATCATCTCCGTGTCCAACCCATGGAACTCAAAGTTGTCTTCACATGGCTTCTGTTGCCAGGCTGCATCGTCTCATTAGCACGAGAGGGGTCAACCTCTGATGGACCAACTCACTGTTCTCCATTGTGGTGACGGGATAGAAGTCTTGTTGATGGACCGAGACGGGACGGGACATGGCGTCGCTGGGGGTCTGCTGCATGGGGAGAGGCGATGAATCCCACGATGGGAGTGTGCCGTAGTCGTCGCTCATACTGTAAGAGAACCCCTCGTGGATGGTCGCAGGCCTGGGCCGCATGCCTTGAGACGTCGGGGTCGTCCATACCCCAGCGGGTGCTCCCACGCCCTCTTGTTTGACGGGCATATCATTACCGTTCATGTTGATGATGGGCGTTGTGCGTGGCGGGACGTCTCTTCTGAACTTGTTGTTGGGGTTGAAGGTGAAGGAAGGTGTGTGTATTTGTTGCCGACTAAATTGTACTTGTAAGTCATGTATGTCGGAGGCATGCAGGGACGGGATGGGGCCTACAGCTGTGCCTGACCAGAGTCCATGGTGCTTAGACAGGAACAGGACAAGGGAGCGTGCGGTTAATCAATTATCGGGTTGATGCTGAACGGGGGACGGTGGGTTGTTAGCATTGATCCTCGGACGAGGGACACCAAGGGTGGCAGTTGTATCTGACGGCAGTCGGGGGGGGGTCCACACTGCCCACGTATCGACGAGCGCGATCCGACAGGCCGAAAGAAGGCTTCCATGGAACTTACTTGGAAGAATCTGGCGCAGTGGCCAACCTGGGCGGAGAGACACAAAATAATCTCCGGACCGGGCGAGTAATGGAATGGCCACTGAGTGGTTGTTTGTTGGGATCCGTTCAGAACGCGTAGATTTTCTTCGTCTCCTTCCCTTCTAGGCTCCTCTCTCTTTCTGTTCCGTCCCCTTGGTTTCCTTTCCGGACTCTTCCTCGCACGCGGGTGGATGGCGATGAGCGTTAGGGACAGCGGGTCCTCGCGATGAGGCTAGTGGTGGCTGTTGACGGTAGGGATTCCCGTCCTCAACTAGACTTGTCTGTGGGTGTGTGTATGTGTGATGAGTGAGTAAGTGCTGGTTGGTGTGTGATCGGTATTTGGGTATATATATATATGTATGTATGCGAGTAATTCCTCAAAGGCGAGTGAGCGTGTAAGGAGCGTCGTGAGTTTGCGGCGGTTACCAGCAACTCGTTTGAATGCTTCAATGTGTGTTGAGGATGAGGATGAGAGCGCGTTAGCTGGCTAGCCGTCCAGGTTCCTGGCAGGATGAAGAAGGCCAGCTCCCGGAGAGTAGGTATTATAGATGCGAAGAGGTAGTAGCCCCCCTCGAAAAGGAAAAAAATATTATAGGTAACAAGGCTCGAAAAAAGGAGTGACTAGCAATGGGAATCATGGGCAGTGAGGCCTTGGTAAGTGGGACGCAAAAGGAGAGCAAAAAGAAGGCAAGATGAGGGGCGGTGCAGAGGATCCTGGAGGTATAAAAGAAGTAGTGTGGAAAAAGAAGCATCATCCATGGACAGACCAATAGGTCTGCACGGTCAGGTTCGGAACGTCGGTTGGAGCTAAGCCGGATTCCCTGATACAAACCTCTTCCTGTCTGTGAACTTGGGGGCAGAGGCAGGCGTGCGAGAAAGTGCTTGGCCGGGCTCACCAAGAGGACAGGACTGGCAGGGGGTGGACTTTTGGTGGTGGACAAGGTAACATCTGTTCGTCGATGTGGATGTGTGGGAGTGAGATGCCGATGAACCAGGGACAGGCCTACCGCCAGCTGTTTTTGGAAGACGGGGGACAAGGATCTAACGCGCCGACAAGGCTATACCCAGCTCATGGATGTGTGTGTTCATTAACCAAGGCCAGGTAGATTGAGAGGTAGGGCAGTACATGGCACGAACTCGGGACCGTCAATTGGCGTGATGGGTAATTGTCACTTGAGCGAGAGAAAGCGAGAGAGAGTCCGGATAGACCAGAGAGTATCATGGTAAGAGGGACTGAGAGGAGGAAGGCTGATGGTGGTGTGGGGAGTCCGAGGGACTGAGAGCCCATAGAAGGAGGGGAGGGAGGGGAGTGAAGGACTGGGAGACTGAGAGCAGCGACAACCCATGAAAAGATTAACCGCTCAACCAGTCAGAGACAAGAAAAGGATGGGATGGAGGGAAAAGGGCAGAAGGTAAAAAGAGGGAGTACCTTTCCGAACGGAGTGCAACTTGCACCTGAGAAAGTCACTTGGTTCTGGAGCTCATCCATCCACACTTCTCTTCCATACGGATACACCTAGCATGCCTTGTCAGAAACACCCTCCCCCTTCTAGACCTTTTGGCCCCCCTCCCCGTCCCCGTTCACTCGCCATATTTTTTTCTGTGCAGTCTACTATGGCAGCGGCGGTGCAGGTGTGGGTTTGTAGCAAAGAAATTCGAAGTGACGAAATACAGGACCATACTTGGACGGACGAGCCACACCCACTCTATCGCCCTGTATCGTCGATAGCCGCACTTGACGTATGATGATTGCTGTACTATGTAAGGGCCCTTTCGGTGGTCTCCGACCAGGGCCATCAGGGCTGAGATTTGGCGAGGACCCTAGCGATCCGAAGGAAATAGTTCCCGAGGAGGTGGCTTGTCTCATCCCATACGCCCACATGTGGCGACATGGCTCCAGAGCGGAAGGCCAGTGAAGGGTGACTTGGGACCCATCGGGGAGAGGGAGCTGAGGCATCGGGGACGGGTCGTGGTTAGTCACCTGCGGCCGACGACCGGCAACTGCGACTATGGTTAGAGAGCGAGAGCGCTGGAAGATGGGTATCGAAGTGGGCGCCGGAGCCGAAACCAAGGCGACCGACCTGGCGTGTCGTGATGGGGGAGGGTGTTTTGTTGTTGCTGTTGTTGCTGGTCTGGTCGTGTGCTATTGTTTCCCCCCTTCCCTCTCGTCTCTTCGTGCGGGCGGGTTTTGCGTTCCAACTCTCTCGCGGCGGAAACCAAGCAAGAGCCAGGGTTCACGGACGAACCTCAGTCAAGTATCGGAATGATACGATACGACTTGTCTGGAGTGTCAGTAGGCCGAGTACGGCACGTCTGCAAGGTAAATCCGCCGCAGGCCCAGTACCCGTCCCAGGCCAATGGGGCATGGGGGCCATGGGGAGGGGCCTCGGGCAATGTCTGTGTAGCAGCTGGTGTGGATGCAGGTGCTGCGTCAAGGTACATGGCACCGTGAACAAGACGTCGAGATTTTTTTGAGTCGAGTCTTAAGGTACGGCGTACCCACGAGTCCCCAGGGCCAATCAGGCTTCGGGTACGAAGATCACGAACGAGAGTGTTTGGCAAGAGAGTCCTGACGTCGGGCTCTTGTTTTGGCAGCGACAGCGGAGCAGGGATGTCTCCTGTGCCTGTTTTGTCAGATCCCTGGTTCCCCACATGATGAACCTGGAATCCTATCCTTTCCAGCAGATCCGCCCTCGGGCTTCTTTTTCCTGTTCGGCCGTTGTGCCAATAACGAGCACCGGAAGAACAGGCATAAAGCAGCACAGCTGTGCGTCCATGTAGCTAGGCGGCTTAGGTTGGTGTCGATGCACCCTATGTCAGTAATCAGATAACAGATGCGGATTGGCAGCGGCAGCTGATGAGGAGCTGAAGTTTGTTTGCTTGTTGCTTGAACTTGACGGGTGATTAGCTCGAGGTCAGGTAGCTTGGCGTAGCTTAATGTGAGGTAGGCTAGGTGGCCGCAGTATGCAGAAAGAAGCAAGTGCAGGAGCGAGCGCAGCTGGAGATGGGGAAAATTGTGTGAGTAACAGTAGGGTCTGCAGTGAATGAATGTGAGTGGATGGAAATCTGTTCGTCTCTCCAAGCCCATCAACTCTGGGTCGTCTGGCGTCGTTCCGGACCTGCAGGGGAATCATGGGCGGAGTGTTGCCGAGAGGAGGGAGAGGCTAGCGACAGAGGCTAGAGCCTCGGGACCATGTGGATGAGGGGGTCAGACGAAGTAGTTCCAGGTCCAGCTCCAGCTCCAGTTTCCAGGCCAGTCGATTGGGGACCTGTTGGGAACCTGAAGCGATGCATCGAAGAATTGGAATCTTTTGCCCTGTCTGGCCGGGATAATGAGTGGGTTCGATGCTGACCGGACGTGGTATGAAAAGATGGGTTCCGGTGAGCAATGTTCTGAGGTTAGTTAGCTGGCCAGCAGCAGAAGCAGCACGAGCCAAAAAGGACTGGCAGAATGCCCAAGTGTCCACGCGACAGGCATCGTGTCTCCATCGAGCCGACACGGCGGTGCGCAGAAACCGTGCGATGGCGGATAGGAGAGACCAGACCATGCAGGCTTTCCAGATGAGAGGTGGTGACGGGAGACGGAAGCGATGGACGGAAGATGAGAGACGACGGGGAGGTGGATGGGAGCGCGCGACTTCAGGAGCAGCACCTGAACCAGAACCGAACCAGAACCAACCCCAACCCCAACCGCTATGGGAGTACTTTGGTAGCTGACGGTGCATCGTATCGTCTGAGCCAAAGGTCGAACACCATAGACAAAAAGATGGTCAAATATCATAGTGATGGAGGTATGGCGCGCAATGATGGGGCCGGCCGTGGTCGACGTCGTTGGTGGGCGGGAGATGGTGGTGCTCGTGGCACGGAGCAGGCACGTTTGAAGTTGACTTTGAGCTGGCTGGCGGCGCAATCTGATTTGTCGCTGAGGTAAGCATCTGCAGGGGGCAGATCAGGGAGTCGCGGGTGTGTGGGTGTGTGCATGTCGTGTCTTGGCTGCCATGCCACGCCACGCCAGACCAAGGTTCCTGCAGATGTTCTTTGCACCGCGTAACGTAGTGAGCAAAGTACCTGGCTGTACCTGACCACGTACGCCGCAGTGGTGGCATCGCCGCGCGAGTGGTGTGGGTTGCGTTGTGCGTGCCTTGCAGCCCGCCGGTTGGCATCTCCTGTCTGACCTTCCAGGGTGTGCTACCGCTGTAGTCATACCCCAAAGAGCCATGTACCTCATGTACCTCCCTCGTCTTCCACACCTCGACAGTGACCAACACGACACGACCTCAGTCATCGCCGCTGCACCTCGTCGCTTGACTTTGGCTTGCCATGCGTCCGTCTTGTGTGTGTGTGTGCCTTGACTCTGTCATCGACTCTGCCTACATAGCACACCTGCATTGGACAAGTCAATCGATCTCGTGCAGTTCCTCGATGCCATTCCCGAATCGCTGCTCTCATCTTCTGCACAAATCCCAGCTATGTTGTTGATCTTGACGTGCCTCGTCCGAGTCTTGCTCGCCTCGTCTTCGAACCCTTGGCGTCTCCTCCTCGTCCATCCTTTCCACCCGGCCTACTGCATAGTAGTCCAGTCCACTGAGTCCTGTCGACTCCAGTCCACTCGGGCAGGTCCAGGCGTCGCCGCGGTCCTGATTCCACTTCCACAGTGCTGTTCTTCACACGACCATGGCCACGAGCCAGTCGTGGCAGAGACAATGGAGCCTGTGGCCGACGGAGCGGAAGACTTTCCTGGGCCCTGATAGTGGAACCTTTCCCTCTTTTTTTTCTTCTCTTCCTCTTTCTCCCTGGTCCTGTACGGATACAGCGTGTCGAGTCCGGTCCAGTACCCGCTGACTGGGGCCGTGACTCGTTGGATTTGGGTCCGGCCTACTGCAAGTCTGCAAGTCCATCGTGGACGCGGGGGCAGTGCCAGGGGGCTTGCAGGGGCTCGGGCTGTCTCAGATCTGTCGCAGAACAACACACCCTTGTCTCGCTTCAACCCTTCGACTGGGTTGACCGTTGACCCTAGTCCGCCGAGTCTTTGCCGTCGCCGTCGCCGTCGCCGTCACTCATCCCGCGCGCCATTCTTTCCCTCTGCCGTCCAACGAATCGCTCCGGTGCGCTGCCGCCCTATGTTGTCTGCCTGGTGCCATACCAAGTACTTTGTGAGATTTGTATGTCGTTGCCTGTCAGTCTCAGTCATCTCCTGGCCGCCCAGTAGCTCATGGTTGAGCCAGAGCTCGGCTTCATTGACAGTCACTTCACCTCCTACACTCCCGCAATGCATGTGGTAGCCTAAGCTTCACCTCATCACTCCATCCCACCTGTCTACACGTAGGCCTTGCGCCTGTCCAGTCTGCAGCTGCTAGCCTCAACTGCGTACGAGCCAACAATATCTTCGGTCTCGCTCGCATATCGACTCTCGCAGTGGCCGCCATGCCAGAGCTGCTATCCAAACACCCTCTGAGCCGTCAGTTGGTCTGGTCCAATGTTACCGTCATGAGCCTGTGTGCGTTCATCTCCATCTTATCCGCCGTCGCAGACGCTGCCAGAAAAACTCAAGTCCTTGGCCCGAATTCAAATCAAGATCGGTCTGCGGCGTGAGTAAATCAAATACTACCCCGCACACCTTCTAGCGTTTGGGGCTCTTGTATGAGACGTGAGACTGGTCCGCATCTGGCCAGTTCCAGACGGCACCCCAAGGTCGACATCAAACCGGATTCTCTAACCAAGAAGCCAGCTGTCCTCTAGATCGTATGGTCCTCTGTCGGCTTATTCACCACCTCGTTGTCGTCGCAACCTTAACCTTCCTCTCCGTGGAGGCCAGCTGGTCCGGTTTGGCTCTTGCGCCAGGAGGGTTCAGTCGTGGTGACGATCCAACGAATCCGGCCTCGCGACTGGTTACCCCTCCCCCTCCCCCTCCTCCTCCTTCGCCGAAGCCCCGCGTTCCCGTCCCTTGACGCGCCACCTCGTCTTCCGCACAATGTGATTCGCCCCCTCGTCTACTCTGTACTGATCCAGAATTGTGCCACCATGGGCCCATGTGGACTGGTTAACCGGAGCCACATTCGAAAGCTGAAAACTGGCTGAAAGTCGACATCATCAACTCATCAGGAAAAAGCAACTTCCTCTCCTAAAAACAGAGAAAGCAGCCAGAAAAAGCCCAATCTTTCAGCGACCGGCCAGCCACTTGGCGGCAATAACACGCGTCATGTTAATGCCTCCAGGCCCTGGCTTCCATTTGTGTGCCTGGGTCGTTGGTGGGGTGTCGTTTGGCATATAATACAAATCTGCTATAGCTCTGGCGGACATGGGCTCCTTGACAAATGCCAGAGGCCACTAGCCTATGAGGTTCGTCGGCTCCTGCCATCACATCCTGGATAGCGGGCGCGGCTTCACGCCTCGGGGGCCGCTATCCCACGGAATGTACACGCGTAAAGTGGTTCCCGTCCTCCATCGTCACCAACAAGAACAATCCGTATGTTGTTAAAGCTTGTTGAGCCTATCCGTTGGCGACAAACAAGCCACTGCGAGAACTGAGGTGGCGCTAACCACGCACATCTTGAATCCGTCAAAAACTCTCTCATAGGGCTCTGTGTGTTGTCCAGCGTTAGTGAAACTTAGCGTTGCTTTCCTACTCAGGATATCGGTCGCGGACTTCCGTCTAGACGCCGTCACACGCCACGAGATAAGTTCGACTACACAATCCTCTAGATAGATCAGATTCGCAAGTAGGAAAGCTGCTCGGCAGGTCTTGCCTTGACCTCTTCGTCTGTGCGAGAATACCACGTCTCGCGCCGGTGGCCTCCCTCAGCTTGCGGTCTCCGCTGGTTAGCTTCTACCGAGCCTTCGATGAGTTGTTCTGTGGGTCTAGCGGGCTGGCCGCTGACAGGGACTGGCCGTGTTGCTTGCATGACAACCTCGGACGTTTTGGGAAATTACGCCAACTCTCCAGCCGTGGCCGCTGTCTATAAATCGGCTCTTATGGAGATCACAGACCAATATGACGCGACCCTTCCCCGCCATCGATTACTTGTCGACTCGGCTCGATAGTGGGCAGCCTACATCAGGCGGATCAATGGGGGAGGCTGACAAGATCCCATCGACAGCCGCCAGGAGAAAGGGGTCAAACAGGGTAGCGATGAACTCTGTGGTGCGCTATGTTAGTAGACGTTTTATCAACTGATGTGTTTGATGTTTACCATAGTCCGAGCCAGGCCGACTCCCTCACGGGACGGTGGGAAATGACTGGCTCGACAGGATTAGAAGTCCCCCCTAGCTGCGCATCGTATTAGTGTAACTCGACGCAAGGAATAGGAGCCGTAAATAGCCTGCCGCAGATGCTATAGTTTACGCGGCTTTTCGCTCTTGGACGCGCTCTCACCAGATCGTGACCTAGGCTGGTATCGGGGTTTGAGGGAAAAAAGGAACTTCGGGAGAACCACCCCAAACTGGGTTTAAAAGACTTTGTAGCGAAGGTGAGCGAGCAACGAGGCGCTAAAGTTGATGCGAGAGCCTACGATGGATCAACCTGGAGCGTTCGTGACAAGGGATGAGGGCCACATGGCTAGGCATCTGATGCTTGATTTTTGGCGACTGACAAGCTACCGCCAGCTATACCTGGGCGAGCAGACTGATGGGCGATGGCAGTGACCGATTGCTAGCCTCGAGAGCGATTCTTGGTCAGTTTCACAACATTAGCAACTGTCAACCCAAGAAAGTGATAACCTCATGTTTGATAAAGAGGCATTGATTAACATTCAGCCCGCAGTACTGTTCTAGTCTTTATTGATTCTTCGCCAAACCTCTTGCTCCGCTGCGGCCAGTGAACCGCCAGCAGCAGCAGCCCACTTCTTTGCCGTGTCCCAAACACCATCGTCCGACTGGACGTGGGAACCTCTCTCCGCCGCCGATGCTACCGCGGCATTGTGGGCAACTCGCTGATGGCTGGAGAATTCAGACGCCTCAACGTTTTGCTGGTATCCTAGCGGGTGTTCAAGGCTAGAAGCAGGATCGACTCCTAGCGGAATGGGTCGCGGACCAGTCATCTGAGGTCCATTAGCAGCGGTGGTAGACGTGGAAGACCCTCGCTGGCCAGACATGGTTGGAGGAGGAATGGCCATCTGAGGAGGGTAAGGAACGGTGGCCTGAGTTGCGGGCGTTGGGGCTGGAGGTTGGTAGGCCTCGCCCGCCTTCGGAGGCGGAGGCAGAGTCGACTTGTTGGCTGCCACGGGGACAGGAACTGCACCTGGCTGGGGCGGCGGCGGATGGTTGACATCATCCGTGGTGGTGGTTGGAGTTGGTCGCGGGATGGGATATGCTTGCGCCGACGCTGTCTGAACAGGGAGAGATGGGGCGGCACCAGGCTGTGCCGGCGGGTATGGCTGCTGGCGGGTGGATGATGGGGTTGCGCCGACTTGACTTTGGGATAGTCCAGCAGCGTTATTGGAGATGCCGTTGGCGTTGTCGGCGTTGTCATTGTTGGCCTGTGCCGCCTCGGTCTGCGGAGTCGGTCCCGAAGCCTTGGAGGCGTTGATTGGGCTTTCGCTGTGGATTTGGATAGGAGGCATAGTTGGTGATGGTTGACCTCTTGGCCAAGGTGTGAGAGGAATGAAGCTGTGGGGTTGGTCTTGGGCGTGAGTGCGGGTAAGGAAGGTACTGTACTGCACTGCACAGCGTGAAGACACAGAACGGCGCGTGAGAGTGTCAAGGAGGGTTTAAGTTGCTGGGCTCAGCGTCAGCGAGATCACGACCGTCCTTGCACAATGTGTCTCTGAAATCGGCTCGGAGTCATGAAGCAGACGTGGCACGCTGTGTGGTTTCCTCTGTGGCAGGCGAAACCTTACGTGACGACGTCATTGCTCTGGTGGTTGGGGCGTTGTCACCTGACCCGAGCGGCCACCCTCCCATCCTCTTGCCCAACTGCCGCCGGTGAAGGCAGCAGCAGACCTGAGCTGCAAGGCACCCGGGCAGCACCTGCGGCTTTGTTCGTACCTTGCCTCGGTGGCACGCAAGCTCCTGGGCGGTACCTGCTGCCTGCCTCGGGGTCGGGGCCGTGACCTGTTCCTGCCTCGGGAACGTTGCGTTGTTGTCATGTCCGGAGAACGAAGTTGATTCGGGGAGCATTGGGCGCTGAACGACAACGACAACAGCAACGGCGTTGACAACAACCAACAACAAAAGAGACAGCGGCATAAACAGAGGCCCGCATACTTCAAGCGCTAGAGTACCAGAACGGCAGCTGCTGATTGTCACCTTGACAAGGCCATCTTGCCCAAGACGGGAAATGGAAATGTTGGATGTGAGGTGTGTCTATCTTCCTCAAAATCACTCACCTCAACAGACCGGCCTGGTGCACTTGCACGCTGGCAAACTTGGAGGTGGATGGAGCTCCCACCGAGAGTTCCCGGGGCATGCTGGCCACGAGGTTTCTTGTTCGCACTTTGATTCGGCGGGAGCTGTTGTGTCAAGTTCATCCACTCGGTCGCTGCTCAATGCAAGCAAGCAACAGTCAACTTAAGCTGTAAAGCATGCAGCGGGCAGGCCAGATACGCATCCAGGGCCGAACCAGGTGGCCAGAAGTGAAGCTCATGGCCAATGGTTTGCTGCCCAACTGAAGCCGCACAACGACCTTCTCCCTGGAGGTGCTTGGACCGCGTTGAGTCGCCAAAAACTAAGCTTCTTTCCCTACCCAACTTAGGTAGGGAAGGAGCGGAATGGTGTCATTCTTGTCTTGATCCCAACTGTGTCCAGCTGTGCACGCCATGCAGCGACACCACAAGGATCACCCGCTGGTTGTCGTGATGCCGTAGCCATTCGAGCCGTGCCAAGAGCTCCGCTTCTGCCGTAGAGTTGAATGAATGTGGAGGCACGCAATGCAATGTGTCGATGTCTCGTTCCTATGGGTTTGACAAAGATCTGAGCGGAATACTGGCGGGTATTTTCCAATGAGGAGCAACCGGACATTCATGGCAGATTCGGCGACTTCAAAGTCATCCTCGGTCCCGACTATTTCGTCGCAGCGGGAATTTGGATTATGAATGCGCGCCACACTTTCTGACCTGGGAAAATAAAAGTCCGAAGACAGGTACGCTAGACCCAATATGAGCTAGTCTTAGAAGCACAGACCAGCGGGCTGGCTCTCGACAGAGCACGATGGTTGGTAGCTGCGGTAGGCTGAGAGTCGCGAATCCTTGAGGCTGGTGATTTGGCACTGTTTCCCCAATTGGACTTGATGTTAGCAGCGCCAAATCCCTATCTGGCTCCAGACATTAGGGGAAACACCAAAAGATGGTAGGGAAAGTCAGTGAGAGGGTTCTCCTTCGGGAGGGTAAGTAGCGTGGATCCGTCTGTTCGAGGCAATGAAGCTGACCGCGCCGCGCAGGCCTGGAGAGAACCGACAATGGCATGAAGCAGACAAGCTGGCCGGATGTCACACCCATCAACCAGAAGAACTATTACACGTACGTTCCTTCCCAAACCACGATTACGACGCCAGGCGCATCGATGCTGATACATATTGGATGACAGGGATTATATGAAGCGCGATGATCAGATTCTTGCTCTGCGACTCCAGGGCGATGCCACTCGCGATAGAATCGTGCAGGCAGCGAAGGATAGAGACCGCGCTCTTGCTCAAAGCGGTCGCGCTGAGGTACCCCTCGTCATTCCCGAGCTTCAATCTGAGGAGGCGCCCAGCGATGCTGCCGCAGGCTTGGATCCCTCAAAGGTCATCGTCATCCATCCCGGTAGCCAGAACCTCCGCATTGGTTTCGCCAGCGATGCTCTTCCTAAATCGATTCCAATGACACTTGCGACCAAGTTTCCTCAAACCGAGGCTGAGATGCACGAGGCGCTTCCCCGACGACAGTTCGAGGCGAAGACACAAGACCAACAATACGGGAAGAGTGGTCCAAGAAGTACGCGAAGATGAGCAACGATCTCAAACTCGACATGCGCGCAAACAAGCGAAAGGTCTTGCCAAACTCCAAGGAATTGGTGCTGAACTACAATCGCCGTACCGAGCCTGAAATTATCCAAACACACAACGACCCCTTGCAAATCGACTGGACCGATGTCAACGACTTGGAAGACCCCAAGTCTTCTGCCTCCTGCTTCATCGGAAACCAGGCGCAGAGAGTGCCAGACGACTCTCAGCCGAAGTTCAAGCTGTGGTGGCCATTACAACACGGAGTTCTCAACGAAGATGACTATACTAATGCGGAGCATCTTTTTGACGATTTCGAGACTCTGCTGGACAAGGCTATCCGACAGGAACTTGGACTAACGAAGAATAGTACATGGAGACAGTACAGCTGTGTTTTTGTTATCCCTGATCTCTACGACAAGAAGTATGTCGAGCAGGTGCTCAGGTCTTGCATGACCTGGTTTGAGTTCAACCGCATCTGCTTCATCCAGGAGAGTATGGCCGCTACCTTTGGAGCCGGGTATACACAGGCCTGTGTGGTCGACGTTGGAGCCCAAAAGACCTCAATTACCTGTGTCGAAGATGGCCTTTGCGTGGAAGACTCCCGCATCAACATGAAATACGGTGGTTGGGACGTAACGGAGACATTCGTAAAGATGCTTCTGTACGACAACTTCCCTTACCAGGACATCAACTTGCGAAGAAGATATGACTTCCAGTTGGCCGAAGAGCTCAAGATTAAGCACTGCACCATGTCGCAAGCAGACATTTCGGTTCAACTATACCAGTTCCACTTGCGAGCCCCGAATCAGCCCACGCACAAATACCAATTCAAGACATACGACGAAGTCATTCTCGCCCCCATGGGCTTCTATGACCCATCTATCTTCGACAACAACACTAAGTTGAGGAGCAGGCGCAAGCTCATTGACAGGTCCTACAACGCTTACGACGTTGATATCCCGGATGACCCAACATCTATGGCACAATTTGCGATTCTCGCTCATGTCAAGCCATCGTTGAACGCAGCGCCAACGAACGGCTTCACTCAGTCCCAACCCGATGTCTCCACGCCTGTCAAGGAGAAGCTGCAGCCGTTCGACTTCCTCAAGCGCGACAATGGCATCAACGGCACGCCGTCAGGCTCTAATGCCCCGTCGCCCGCTCCGGAAGGAATCAGCACCCCAGTGTCAGCACCGTTCATTTTCGGGGCCAACAAAGAGGGCGTCAACGGAGGCAGTCCTGCTCCGCCTGTACGAAACGGTGGTACCCCGGGACCGAATGGTACTGTAGCGCTGCAACCGCCGGCCGGCATGTTCGTCGATTCAGCCGCGCGCAGCGCAAAGGCGCAGGCCATTGAACGCGATGCTGTTCTGCCACATGCACCGCTTGACATTGCCATTCTTACAAGCATTAACAATGCCGCAAAGGGCGACGACAAGAAGCTGCGAGACTATCTTGGAAGTATCATGGTCATTGGCGGCGGTTCCAAAACACCACAGTTCACTGTCGTCCTGGAGGAAAAGCTCAAGGCACGGAGGCCTGACCTTTTCGACCGCATCCTCGTCAGTAGGAGTGCCAGAGACATGGATGAGCAGGTTGTCACTTGGAAGGGTGCTAGTGTCTTTGCTAAGCTCCCGGCCAACGATTCTTGGGTCACTCCGTTCGAGTTCGAGCGACTTGGAGCTCGTGTGCTACATCACAAGGTACTCTGGGCTTGGTAGACGGGTTAAGGACGGATGCACCGTGATAAAAGGGACGGTTTGGAACAGCAACGGAGTCAGGGATCCAGCAGGTTTAGCCAATTACTGGCATTTTTAGGAGGCAAAATGACGAAGATTGCCTGGACCGTAGGCGTTGGGCGTCGTAATGGATTATAAGGGAGCAACAGCTTGGTGTAAGTTTTGTAGCCAAGCAGATCAGATACAATGCCCGGCTATCGCAAGAAACGGGTCAGACGTCAAAACACAAAAGTCCGTTGTCGCACTATACAATCAGTCAGCATGCTAGCGATGTCTAAGTGCCGTAGCCGCTGTCGGCGCTTCAGGACTCCGAGCTCCAGCGGGTGTCCGGTCGAGTGCGTAATAAGATGGGTACGGTGAGAGTTCCAGGTGCGGGCTTATGTAAGGCGGCTTGCCCGGGAAGCAGGGACCTCAGGTGTATGATGCTCACCTGTCCCGCACCCGCAAGCGCAGCTACCCACCCACCTTCTCTACTTACTCTCTCCCTTGTGATCAACAACAAACAAAAACAATCCTCTCCCCGACCCTTTCCTCGCCAGCTCGCACCGCCCGCCGCGAGATGTAAGCTTCGGACCGGACGGTGGTCTGCGGCAAAAAGGAGAACAGCCTCAATTGCTCAGCACAACACCACTTTCAGCGACTTCCACCATGGCCGTCTTGTCCCGTTACCTGCCCTTCTCCGAGGCGACTACTACACTGCAAGCAGTGACGTACCTCCTCGGAATCTCTCTCTTCTCCATTTCCTTTCTCGTTTTCCTCAACAGCAGCATATCATTTGTTATTACCGACTTAATTGGCGTCAAGGATGGCGTGGGCGACATCGTCGGTACCCTCGGCTTCGTCGATGAGCTCGTCGCACTCGTCGCATGTCCGGTTTGGGGCCTCGTCTCGGATCGGCTCGGTGTAAGATGGGTGGCTGTAATCGGTTATGCCATCATCGGCGCGGCCTTGATGCTGTTCGTCCAGGCGCGCAACATCTACCCGCAGCTGCTTCTGGCGCGCATCTTCTTCGCTCTCGGCGCGACTGCCGCGTAAGTAGCTTCAACCGAGGTCAAAGGTCGGGAAGGTGGACTGACAGAGCTTTTCAGGGCGACTATGGTTACAGCGATTTTACCGTCTCTGACAGATGATAACGACAAGTCTGACAGCTCCACGAATGTCGCGAAGCCGGTAAACAACCCCCGACACAGCATCGCCATGTCCCTTGAGTCCGACATGACCATCACCCAGCGCGGTACCGCATCGGAGGAAACGGACAAGCCGTGACAGGGAACGATTTGGAAGAGGCGAAAGCTGGCAAACCGTCGGCTCTTGCAGGTTACGTCGGACTGTTCACGGGATGCGGCGCACTGGTTGCGCTCTCCCCTGCCACTCCCCGCTCGTTTCGGCGAAGTTGACGGCGTAACCCCGGGCAAGGCTGTCGAAAAAAGCTTTTATGTCGTAGGAATTGTCGCATTTGTGGTGGCAATCTTTGTCTTTTTTGGGTTGAGAAGCCTAAAGGGCGAGGAAGGCAAGGGTTGGAACGTATTGTTGGGACTCAAAGCGAACACGAGCTCTGAGGATGATTCCAACGGAGATGGATCAGACCACCCGCACCGGCCGGTAAGTCAACTTGCTCCAACCTTGGGACCACACCTAACAACCAACAGAAGGTTCTGCCTTACTTCCGTCTCCTCCGAGACTCTATTACTCTGGGCTTCACCGATTCCCAGATTGCCCTCGGGTATTTGGGTGGCTTCGTGGCCCGCGCCTCGACGGTTGCAATTTCCCTTTTCCTTCCTCTGTACATTAACACCTTCTTCATCGGCAACGGCTTTTGCCATGGATCTCCGAATGATCCAAACCCCGAACTGAAGAAGGAGTGCAGAGCGGCCTATCTCCTGGCATCTATCCTATCGGGCGTGGCGCAGCTACTTGGTCTTTTCGCGGCCCCTGTTTTCGGCTACCTCAACAGAAGGCGTGGCCGCTTCAATATCCCCATCATCATTGCCACCACTTTCGGCATTATCGGTTATATCGCCTTCCCTCAGCTACCCAGCCCGGAGTACAAGGACATCGACGGTCGAGGTGGCAGCCCAGTTGTCTTCCTTATTGTGATACTCATCGGCGTTAGCCAGATTGGAGCGATCGTCTGCAGTCTGGGCTCTCTCGGCCGCGGCGTTCTGACCGCTGATATTCCCAAATCTCAGCAGATTGATACTGTTGAGGACTCGGCGGAGGCCATGGAAACGCCCACAGAAGCTGCGCCACTACTGCAGCACAACGCCAGCGTGGATGCCGTGTCGCGAGTGCGGCTCAAGGGCTCCATCGCCGGCATGTACTCCTGGTTCGGTGGGGCTGCAATCTTGCTTCTCACAAAGCTGGGAGGCTTTATGTTTGATGCCGTATCAAACGGTGCCCCGTTCTACATGATGGCAGCCTTCAACGCCATCCTCCTCCTTGCCAGCTTGGGTATTGATGCTGCTCGTCTTTACAGAGACAGACAGTAATGATACATATTAAGGAACACTAGAATATACTTAACTTGCTCCGATCTTGATTATCTTAAGCGCAGTTACTGCCTCTTGCGGTCCTACTCTTGAATATTCTCTTACATGTGACAGTTTGCCAACGCGCCTCTCTCGGTTGACAGTCTTGTCAGCCTGCCCACAACTATGAAACAAAGCCTGTCCTCGAAGCAGCCCAAGAATTCCAACACCAGCTATTTAATCGAGGGGCATGCGAGGACGCGGCACCAACAACGGCTCAGCATCTTCAGGGATGTCCTCCAGTGGTGTAGAAATCAGGTTGTATCGAGCTCGACGGTGTCTACGAGTGGATCGACAGAGCTTCCTGTAAGACCATCGTTCCCACCGCTTGAAGAATCTGTCTTTACGCACCACGCTCCACTGGTCAACAAACCAATCGCTCACCAGCTTCGGATCCGAACCCATGGGTCGCCGGGAGGGAACCGCCTCGACGCCCTGGAGATCAACGGTCAAATCACTCGGGGCATCATCCTCCCAGGCTTCTTCCAATGTCTCGTTCCAGGGGCCAACGGGCTTCTTTTCAGTAGAGTTAGCAGCAGTGCTCTCGCTGGTGTAGTTTACCTCATGGAACTCGAGCATCTGACGTCCTGACTGGCCACATGCGTGGCAGACCGATGGGTTGCTGCGCGTGAACAGGCGTTTGAAGCGAGTGCGGAAGCCGTCTTGCTTCCGGGCAGCTCTGCTGTCGATGCAGTAGGGGCACTTGGCAGGGACTGTCAGCAGAACCGAGGGGTGTCCGGCAGGGGGTTGTTTTCGGAGAGGCATTCTGCTGGTGATTTGGAGGGGCGACTTGTACTGGTTTCTGGACTGGAGTGGATTGCTCATTCGGAATGGGAAACAGAAATCTGGATGTTGATCTTATATGATTTTACTTGATTCTGTTTTCCATGGGAAAGGGGCTACAGAGACCTCTCGCGGGCCACTTGACAAAGGATGAGGATAATCCCATTGCAGAAACACCGAGTATGTTTCGCAACCTTTGAGACTGGCTCTATATTGACCTAGCCCTTTGTTCTGTTAAATTATCGCTTTATGCGTTCATGGTCAGCGGAAAGAGGTCTGGCTTGGGGACTCGGGGCCGTGGTCTTTGAGTTGCTGAGTGTTGTTCAGGCGGTCTTGTTCCCAGGGCCCAAAGCTTCAGCGTGCAGGCCAAATGAAACTCTTCTTGACGGCGGCCAGAAACAGAGGTTTTGTTTGCTGGTTTCTTGCTCCCCATGGCCAATGCCAAAACGAGCTCGTAACCTGATTCTGACAGAAGCCAGGAAATGAAAACGATGTTGCGCTTGCTCTGGAGAGCTTCCCCGTTGGCTCACACGCGTGTTACCACAACCCTCGGAGGGCACGAATCACAGAAGGGGTTTCTTTGTCTAGGTATGTAATCTCGCCAAGTACAGTTGGATGAACCGGCTGACCAGTACGTTTTCACCAACGAATGCACAAACAGATAAAAAGGCGTATCCGCCATGAGAATTCCGATCAATTCCAGACATAACCCTCAAGAGAATTCTGATCGACTCCAAAGATTCTCCTCACGAGAATCCGGATCAATTCCAGGCATCCTCAGCGACTATGTCTAATGCTGGGGATACGAAGCAGCGCGTCCCTAACCGCCGGGGCCTTCAAAAGGGCGCTTATCCTCTCAACAGTCTGGATCACAAGAAACAGATTTTTCCGCCGATACATCTGTAAATCGCCGCAAAAGCTGGTTTCAAAGTTTGGTTTCTACATCAAGGTGAAGTCCTACGCGAGCCTGAGCGAGGCGCACGCTTTGCAGTTCATACACCGACAAACCTCAATCCCAGTTCCCCGAGTATCTTGCGCGTTTATTCACCGGGGGAGGACCTACATCGTGATGGCAAGGACCGACGGAAATACGGCTTGTCTGCGCTGGGTAAAGCGATCGGAGGCGTTCAAGAAGCAGATTCTTGACCAGTTGAAGGATATCATCTGCCAGTTGCGCGCCATACCACCGCCACCTGAAGGCACCAGGGTCTGCAATGTCGACGGGGGACCTATATGGGACTGCCGCTTGCCGTCAAAGGAATTCTGGGGCCCGTTTGCCACGGCCAAGGACTTCTACAGAGAACTCGTTCAACCCGTATCCCTGGAAGCTGACGTTGGAGGCTAGTTTGCAGATATCGACGAGTTGCTGGACTTCTACCGTCATTGGGATGACAGCTTGGTGTTTACTCATGGAGACCTCAGCAGCCTGAACGTGTTGGTTCGGGGTGATGATTTGGTGGGCGTCATCGACTGGGAGACTGCGGGATGGCTGCCCTCATATTGGGAGTATTCTTCTGCGTGGCATGCGAACCCTCATAATCCGTTTTGGCAGCAGGAGGTCGATAAGTTCGTGGCACCCATGCCGCATGAGCTCAGGATGGATCAGATTCGTCACAAATACTTTGGCGAGTTTTGAGCTAATGCTCGAGTTGACGGTTATTCATCTAGGCTAAAACCATGAGAGACGCACTGAGAAGGCCTACCGAATCGAATTCACCCGGTAGAAACATGACAGCATAGCATCGACGGAGCGGGGTGACGACAAAAGAAAACGGCAATACAGCTGACTCGTCGTTTCCGGTGTTGTTTAACTACTTGGGATGGTACATTTCCGTGTCTCCTAGAGGTACAACACCAGTCACCGGATGTCTAATTCGGAGCTCTCTCGATGTTTTTGACAAGTCCCCTCCATCCAACAGATCAGCCCTAGGCGGGAGATCAAAGTACTTAGAATCGCGGAATGCGGTTGATATATACCCAAAGATCTCGGGCCCCCTTGCCCGATGTTTGAAAGCCACTTCCATTACACCCGCCACTAGGAGAACAATACCCGACGACAGGCAAAAGGCTGCCCGTACATCTGATATTTGGATGACAACCACAAGGTCCCTCGACTCGGCTCGGTACAGTCTCGTTCAACCGGGAGACCATGTTAGCCGAGTCTTTGGTTTGAGCGGAACCTCTTCCAGCGATTTCGAAAGACAGTTGGCTTACGACCAAGAATGTATTGAGAAGCTGGGCTAGACGGATCTCCAATGTCTCGGGGGTAGACGGCTGCATGAGAGCTCTCTCGTCGGATTTCATACCCCTCAGGGTCGGGTCCTGGAGGTAGTACAGCGAAAAGTCCGCCTGGTAGTTAACCGAGCCCCCGACTACAAGCGGAAGTCTCTGCTACAGGAGGTTGAACACTTTGGGTAAGACAGGTGCGTGATGCCTTCTGGCGCATGCCGTCTCGAGGGTCTTGGGCTGATCGCTGATCACCCTGCAGCTTGGCTTCGTGTTGTCGGCGGCAGCCAGTCCGCACGCGGGTCGCGTATCTCTGGGTGATGCCGAAGGTGGCTTTGACGTGCTGTGCTAACATGCCAGTCCACTGCCTGCCGTACTTCATAACAAGCACATGTAAATATCTAACTGTGTGTTCGTTGAGTGATTCGGCCTCTAATGAACATCACTTATCCCACTCTCCGGGTATGCCCCTAGATATGCACCGGGACCGGAGAAGGGAGACGGCAACAAGGCAAAGCAGTGCATGATCAGACAACTGGAGAGATCCAAGAATCTGGACCAAGTCACGTCGTGACGGCGAACTTGACTCCTGAGCCACCAAGTACAAGGAGATAAGTGTGATGAAACCACATTGGCCTTGCGTTGAGAAGGGCTGTTTCAACCGTTAACATTGAGGTTCTTATAGCCTTCTTGTACCATCTTGACCCAGGTTCAGCGTCTTGACTATATGCACAATCTTATCAGCATACGCGTACCCAAAGATCGTAGTTGAAGGCATCAAATGCGAGCTGTTCGTGCTCATTAGCCGCCCAAAGTTCCGTGGCCCAAAGTCGAGCTGATGCCTCGTATAAATAGTCCTCCGCTGTCCCGTTGACCTCAACCCAGGCAAGTTTTGTGCAATATCAATTCCACGACGCTACCAAGCGCAACAACGACCTTGGACACCGCCTTCAAGACCTGCGCTCGTATCGTGAAGAGCGATGTCTACCTCACGCTTTCACTCAACTTGTGTCGGTGCCGGCCAAGTATACAACTAAGCATCAGTCGAGAATACCAAGGGAATGAACGAGCATAATGACCATTTTGAGGTTTTCTTCAGCGAGTCACATGCCGTAGAAGCTCGCGTTGGAAAAACAACCCAGCTTGAACCAAGCGCTTCTCGCTTTCGAGGGTTCAAAATGCCAAGAACGTCCAAGTAGGCCCAGCGGATTTGGCAGAGTACAGTGGTTCATCTCTTCAGAGGCTCTTTTTACCTCATTCTCCATGATGAGTTGGTGAAGGCACCAAGACGCCAACATCTGTCGCATCCGTACTATTCAACTCCTTTGAAGGATGTGGCATCTTTCAACTCAACCATGGCCAGGGACTTCCAGGAGCAAGTTGTAGAGCGTAATCCGACGACCAGGCCCCCATGCCCGGTATCTCTGGGGCCGTACGTATTCTACATTGACGAGTCCTTCTCCAACCGTTGGTATTCTCCCTCCGCGTCTTCACGGCATATCTCGAGTAATTGCTGAGAAGGCATGTCATGGAAATGCTGCAAGATACCATACCGCATCTACAACGCGCCCCGACAGCCTTGAAGGGCGTGAGACGAGGAAAGCGAATGCTCACGACCAGAACAACTATCCTTCTCTGTGACCGTGGGGAGAGCAGACGCGGGTTGTTATACCAAAATCTTACAAAGGGCGTCTAAACGAAGCGATTGTCGAAGTAGCACTTTTGATATGCACCAACCCGCTCAAATTCCTGGGCCGAAGACCTAGTGGATGACACTACTCAACGCGTAAACCTAAACAGTTGCAGCAGCAAACAGACAGACCGGGCCGGAAAAGCAGTGAAAATCATGCAAAGAGACCATTTTTGACTTTTTGAACGATACCGTTCCTTGAGTACCTAGATGAGAAAAAAGCCTTTCATTCATTGTGCAACGACCAGAAATTCAGCCGGCCCAGTCCTCGGAAGCCATGTGACGCAAAACCATCCTTCTGCAATTTTCCCCGAAAACTGGCCCTTCCCTTCCGTACCCATCGTTGTTGGCTAGAGCGGAAACATGTGTCGAGGCACATTTCTTGCCTGTATGTCGGCAGATCTTAGGTGGCATAACTTATTTGCCGCCGAGGCTGGGGAAAGCAGACTCGTCCTTGGTGTTGATGGCAGCAGAGCCGCCGCGGGGGGCACCGCCACGGGGAGCACCGCCGCGGGGAGCACCACGGGGGGCACCACCACGCTGGCCGCCGCGCTCGCCACGGTCGCCGCCACGGGCACCACCGCGGGCACCGCCGCGAGGACCACCACGGCCGCCACGGCCGCCGTGGGTACGCTCAGGCTCAACGTAGCGCTGGTCAATATCCAGGAGCTGCTTGGTCTTGCGCTCACGCTCACGCTTGGTCTTGCCTCCGGTGCCGATCATGAAGTTGTCCTCCTCGTCCTTGGTGACCTCCTTGACGTTGGCCCACTCCTTCTTGATCTTGGAGCCCTCGTTGGCCTTGCGGACCTCGAGGCCAGAGTCAAGGGCGAGCTTCTTCTCGGCCTGCTGGGCGAGGTAGTCGGCGTATGAGATGCTCTTGTCCTCGGGCTCCTCGGGCTCGACGGGAGCGGCAGCCTCGGCCTCGGCATCCTTGGCCTCGGCCTGGCGATGGCCTCGCCGGCCTGCTCATCCTTGCGCTCGGCATCACCCTCGGTGGCGCCCCAGGACTGGCAGCCTGCTTGTCGGAACCGCCGCTGTGTGGGTTAGCTTTGAAGCTGGCATGACGGGACGGGGAGGATTTACGTGGCCTGGCCCTTGGTGTGTCGGTCGTCGCGCTCACGGGGGAAACGGCCGCCGCGACCTATTTGATGTTAATGGACCGAAACTCAGCTGCCATGCGCGAATTGCTCGCGGCAGGCGACGACGGGGCAAGTACGAACCTCCACGGACGCGGGCACCGTAACCGCCACGGGAGCCGCCTCTAGCAACTCCTCGGTGGTCTTACCACGGTTGCGGTCGCTGCCGGCACCACGGTCACGGAAAGCTGTCGGTAGAGTTGGGTCAGCGAACCGAGCCATAAAGCGGGGTCGAGGTTGCGTCTCCTCGGGAGGAAAGACGGCAATGGAGGTCAAACGTACCGGCCTCGTTGCCAGAGGCGTTGTTGCGGCGAGCACCGGTGTTAGCGGCGGCGCGCGAGGGGGCCTCAGGCTCGGCGTTGCGCTTGGTAGAGCGCATGGTGGACTTATCGACCGTCTTCACGGGCGCCTGAGGGGTGTCATCCTCGGCATCGTTGCCTGTCGTGGGGAGGTTAGGGCATGTCCAGACAGCGAGGAATCATTCGTCGGAGGGATCGCAATCGAGGGGATTCATACCGAGGAGCTCGAACAGGTTCTATGAAGCATTGTCAGTCTGGGGTTCCAAGATGGACGACGAGGTGGTGAAAAAATTGTGGCCGACGACGACAACAACAGGATTCGGGTGATTGACAGCAGCAACGACGACGCACACAATGGCGAGGTCAAAAAGACGATGACCAGAGGAATTGAAACAGGTCGTGAGGGACAGCAACAGAGGGCGAGCTTACCTTGCTTGCGACCGACATCTTGTCGCCTGGATTGTGGTGAACAATAGCGACCTAGTCTAGGATGTGATTTGGGGTAAAGAGGCAGGTTAGAACACCATGACCTAGCGACTGGTGATGATGCTCGATAGGGAATATGGGACCAATTGGTGCCGGTGATGTGACGATGGGGAGAGAGGTGAAGAAACTGCGCGCAACGGGGCACCGTGGGCACTGGCTGGGGTTTCCGGGAGGGACAAATCACAGCGCTGCGAAGCGACCAAGCACGGAGCAAATTAGGTCATGTAGCCAGGGCACGCAGGGCAAGCAAGCGGCCCGGGGACCAATGGCAGCCCGGCACCGCCCGCGACACTGCGCAGTACGCAGGACAGGGCACACAACACGCACCACTTTGACACGCAGATGAGGGGCACCTGGCCCCCAGACCTCGCACTGTGCAGAGTGCCCTGTATCCGTACCCGTCCGTGTGCCAGCCGCTGCTACCACCGCCCGCTGCCAGCCTTTTTGGTGGTGTGTGAGATCATCGCCTGCCTGCTCTCGCTTAGGTAGTTTTCTTCTGGCCTCCATTTTTGTGTGCTATTTTTCGGCCGTTTTTTAGGGTTCTAGACGCGCCCTCCCTCCGTCCCTCCTCCCTTCCCGTCCCTCCCTTCTTCCCCTCACCTTGGCCTAGGTATTTTTCCGAATGCCGGTGAACTCTACGGGCCTTTGGTCGGGTCGGAGTCCAGTCCAGCTCTCTTCCTCGGTCAATCTACTCTCCCGATCCCGGAATCTCGATAACTCACCCAGGTCCCGTGCCCCTCGCTTCAACCGAGGGGTCATTTTCACAACCAACAGAACCGACTTCGCTCCTACCCCTCGCATTCGATTCCGGGTTGCGAAAAGGAGGGGCGGCATGCTCGGCTTGTTTCCAATGGCCCCTCCCCGCCGCCGCTGAAGGAGGAGAGCTCCATCCGGAAACCAAACCGAGCACACACAACGCCAAACTCTCATCCGCGAATGTCGTCCCGGGCCCTGGTCGTCGCCGCAATGCTTGCTACCTGCTGCCTGCTGCTCAGTGCTGCCACCCGCAATCGCCAACGCCCCGTTTGCATCGGACCTGGCGGGCGAGGAAGCTCGGTGCTTCTGTCTGCGGAGCTCTTGAAACCACACTCTCTGATTGAGGCTGCCGCTTTTCGGATGCAAGATGCAGGCTAAGCCTCGGTGGCTACCCGATGGCGGCCAGTGTCATCTGAGCGCGAGGCTCCACAGGGCTACAAAGCTGGGGAAAACTCAATCCGCATTTGGCGCTGCGTTCGACAAGGTACTTACTTACACGCATCTCGCAGATGACACCCGCTGGGTCTTCCCGGGGTGATATTCTTCCTGTTGGTTTGCTTCTGAACCCTGACTTTGGAGATCTTTTGTGAGATGGTGTGATTGAGTCGTACAGCAGGTTGCTTGCTCTTGCGTCGTGATTTGTAGGAATTGTCTGCCGCGTGAATCAAGTACTGCAGACTCAATGCCCCAATGGCGCTGGATACCTAGATTTGCCAACAACAACACCGGCATCACTTGTGGACATTTCCGAAGCAATGCATGCTGAGGCAGCAAACGAAATCCCATTGCGTATGGCGTAATATTATTCTCGATCGCTGCATACACAATTCTCCTTGGTGGGATCCATTATCTGCCTGCCAAACTCCCAACCCAAACTACCAGATGACCGCAGAACCATCCAATGGCTACCATGATGAGCCCATGTCTTTGACGCCAAAACGAGAGCCCTCTTCTCCTGCCTTCCCGTCCAAGATGAGGTAATCTACTATGGTTGTAAATCCTTTTCTAAGCTCCAGATCTCTGGGCAGGGTTCATTCCCATCTTGTCAAAACCCGCAGTTCTTAAGCTTGCTAGTTCGAATCCGAGTAGATGAAAATCGACAGCCGGACAAAAGTGTGCGCCGACAACTTGTATTGCTTGGCCAACTCGCGCAAAGGAGAAAGCTTGGTCTCTTTTCTAGGATCCTCTTCGGGAAGTATGAACCTGACACCCTTCGTGTGGTGGTTCATCCCACTTGTCGAATATGTTGCTACCGGGTGAGCAATGTCTGAATTTTGCATTGGCTTGCACTTGGGTAGACCAGAAAGGAAGCGTCGTGTCATATCTTGCCTTGCGGTAGGACTCTGGGGGAAGAAGTGACTGTCGGAGTCCAGTGAAGTGCACTCCATTCTCTCCAAGAAAGCACCGAAGAGCTCAGTAGTCGCCCGCTGCCCAATCTTGCTGGCGAATGCCACAGCCCGGTGGATGGCTACAGGGTGAATGTCAGGCTGCCATTCCAGGCGCAGGTTGTCCTCCCATAGGCTTTTCATCGAGAGAAGTACCAGGATGTCTCGTAGGTAGACTCGAATAGTGTAAAAGGGCTCATCGTTACGCTCACGCTTCAATACGTATCGATCGAAGCGAAGATTGGGCGATGCCCAGGCCGTAAACCGTTGAAGAAGACGGAGGACCTCGGTTGGTTCTTCCTCTGAGAAGGGCGATGTCCCCGCAAGGTCTTCATCCTCCGCATATTCCAGAAGACTTTGAATCTCTTCCCAATTCTTGGTTATTGAGTATGGCGTTCGCTTTGGCCACAATATCAGGTGAGATAACTTCTTCAAATCGTCGAGGTTCTCCGTTGTCGCGCCGTGATCCCAGCCAAGAGATTCTTGCAGCATCAACCAGCATCTCGTATCGGCAGTAGTCACCGTTGTTCTCTCCCATAACTTTGGCAAGATAGCGCGCAATGTCCCGCTCCTCGCCATCGATGTCGTCCCCGTTCCTCTTCGGCCGCCATACTTCAGGCTCGAGATCAACATTCAGCATCAGAAGCCGCTCCCAAAACTCGCGACACAATTCGAATTCTGCGCATGAATCTTTAGAAGTGCTGTTACCAGGTGATTGCATGGTAGGCGACCGATGCTGCTTGAACAGAATCATGGCTGCTGTATCCTCCTTCAGACGCCGTGTCTCTCTGCATTGAAAGCTTTTCGAACCTCATATATGTGTTAAGATGAGTGACTCTAAAGTTTTATGTGTCAGTCAAATATGAAATAACCTGGGGGAGATATTCTCACCGACGAACGATACAGCTTCCCTGGAGACGTCAGAAGAGATATGGGAAGGGAAGAAGTAGAGATCGGAACTGGCTCTTTCAGAGAGTTGATTTTAATGTTGCAGCCCAGAGCCCCATAGCTGCTTCCTCCAAGGCGCTCTTGCACTTCCTTAAGTAAATTAATGGGAAGCCGCGATCTTTCACCTTGTTTCTTGAGCCTACTTGTATTGATTTGCAAGGAAGTTGCGTGTCGTATACTAGGTTGGTACAAATGTCCACGGTAGGCTGTTGTAATTCTCAAGCTTCCGATCCAAGGCCCTCAGACAGAACCAAAATGAGGGACGCAGAGCAAGAAATCTAACAGCAATCTTGTCTGCTTCATACCCCCGATTCCATGTCACGATTATCTCGCCTCAAGAACCAACACCAGATTGACATTCCACTTTGTAAGTCACGAACCCCACCATCCACGAACTTCCCAAAAGCGGAAAGAGCACCTTAGTCATCCGGGAACACCCTAGCGCAAAAAGCTGGGCCACCCCCGGTCGCCACGCGAACCCCACCACTGAAGCCAGCCCAAGCTCCTGATGTTGCCCTACAAGGGCTGCTTACTCGCTCCGCAGCGTCGCATCACCAGCTCCGACTGATTCGCCAGCATGGCCAAGTGGTAAGGCATCGCACTTGTAATGCGGGGATCCTGTGTTCGATCCACAGTGTTGGCATGAGCAGTTCTCTTTTTGCATTCGTCGGACACGACGATGCGGTCGCAGTCGTCACTTGCACCTTTTGTTTTCCCGTCGACATGATTTCTCGGTTGGCTGCGTTTTTGGGTAGGTACCTAGAGTTCATCCGGTGTATGTGTATATGTCCATCCCCACCAGCCGGGAACGTTGATGCGATGAAATTTGCAGCTGCACCATCACGCGTTGACAGCTACTTTGTTGGACTGCCGTTTTTTGGGACGTTATCTAGGATGCGATCTGCGAGATTTCGTGCTGTGCGTTGGAAAACCATGACTGATGATCTGGGGATGTTCTCACCAAGTTGGAAACACCAAACACGTACATCGCCAACTAAGTCCTGAAGTTCACCAAATATCAACATCGAATATCCTTCAGAGCTTCTCGCAATGCCACAAGTCTATGAGTACAGGATGCAACAATGTAGCTCGCAGTCTAACCCACCAAACAACCGATACCTTCCTTGATCGATTTTCTTTTACACGCGGACATCGTTTGTTCTCCTTGAAACCCACGCAGGGAGCAGCGCACCGAAAACCCTGGCTTCTCGGAGGCAGAACATGCAAAAATAGGAAGAAACAATATTTGTTGACGATCTGCACGCTCCTGCAGGGGGAGAAGGGAGCGGCATCCTGAGATCTTGGATACATGCTTTTTATTGCGCAAACATGGTAAATACCCCGGGCCTCGTGGCTCCCTTGCAGCTCGATTCTGCAAGTTGTTTGGTGTATCTGCCGGTTTCACACCACTTTGAGACTTTGTTTCTGCCCTGGACTTTCGATATTCATGATCTTTCTGTACTCGGAAAAAAGTGGTAACCAAGTCCCTTGCCTCATATGAACTGCAGATCACGATCGAATCACGAGGAAAGTGAAGAGAAGAAAGATTTAATAATTCCAAAATTAATTTTCCACGAAGATACTAGCCATTAGATATAATTATTTACCCTAAAGTCGTCTAAGGAGTGTAAGAATGAGGACATGCATTTCATTAAATCCAAACTCCGTTCATCTTTTTATGCATCGCCACGATGCTGCTCAAATGAGGGTTGAGGTGCAGCTTAGTAGCCGCCGGCAAAGACGCCGCACTTGTTGGAGACAAGGACGTTCTTGTTCTCGGCCAAGCAGTCCTGGTACTGGATCTTGCACTTGTTGACAGCGACAGTGAACGTGTCGGCGAAGAAGAAGCGCTTGGCGATGTCGGGAGCGGAGGAGTAGGCACCACCGCTGCGGCGGTTGTTGTAGGCCTTGCAGCCCCGGGCGTAGACGCTCTGGCACTCGGTGTACTGCTCCTGGCAAGCCTCGGCGCAAGCGTTGGGGACGCTGCCCTTGCCGTAACCCTTGCAGAGCTTGGTGTCGGCCTCAATGTAGAGCTTGAACTGGTTGCCAGCCTTGAACTCGGCCTCGACGTCGTTGCAAGTGACGATGGGGATCTCGATGCCACCGACAGGGTTGCCAGGGCCGTACTTGTAGAAGTAGCTGGAGGGCTGCTTGCAGATACCAGTGGGAGGAGGGGGGACGACAGTGACCGGGGTAGAGGTGGAGGTAGGCTTGGAGGGGCAGGGGAAGGTGGAGACAGAGGTAGAACCCTGCTTCCATCCCTTGGGCTGCTTCTTCTGGAAGCAGTCCTTCTTGCCGCAAGATCCCTTCTTGCCGGAGCAGCTGCTGGAGCAGTAGCTGGAGACGTCCTTGCACCAAGCCTTGAAGTCGACGCAGGCGGCAGAGTTGGGGAAGCCGGCACCCTTGTAGCAGGCGTTGACCTGGAGGAGACAGCGGTTGGAGGCCTTGTTGCAGCTGTCCTGGTCATCAAAGTCGGGGAGGTTCTTGTTGCACCAGCTACCGCAGCCGTACTCGCAGGTGGCAGGGGTGGTCACAGTGGTGGTGCACATAGCCGGAGCAGTGGTGCTGGGGGTAGGCTTGGGGGTGGTAGAGGGAGGAGGAGGAGCCTGCGAGGACACAACCTTGGAAGTAGAGACGGGAGGGACGACAGGCTTGGTGGTGGAGGTTGTGCAAGTTGAAGTCGTGGCGGGAGGAGGAGGGGAAGCCTTGGAAGTGGTCGACACAACAGGGACCGAAGTGGCAGGAACGGAAGTGGCAGGGGCCGAAGTAGCAGGCGAAGTAGCGGGCGAAGTAGCAGGCACTGAAGTATCAGGAACCGAGGTGGCAGGGACTGAAGTCGCCGGGACTGAAGTATCAGGAACAGAGGTGGCCGGGACCGAAGTGGCAGGGACGGAGGTGTCGGGGACGGAAGAGGCCGGGGCGGAAGAGACGGGGAGAGTGACCGGGAGCGAAGAGGACGCAGAGTTGGCGGGAGGGACGTAGCCGCAAGGCTCCAGAGAAAGGAGCTTTTGGGAGGCATAGATCTCAACATTGGCAGCGCCACCACAGTTCTTGGTGCTGTCACCCGTGCAAGGCGTGGCACACTTGTCGCTGGTGGTGGGCACAGAGTAGTTGCCAATGACAACACTGCAGTAGCACTCCTGACCAAACTCAACACCAGCGAAGGGGTAGCCATCGGCAGCACAAGCGGCGATACAGGCGGACGGGGTCATGCTGCCGGTGGAAAGCTGGTCTTGGCGCTCAGCAACGGTGCGTCCGTGGCTGGTGTCATCGGTGTAGCAGCCGATAGACTGGAAAGAGTTGATGACCGTGTCGTCGACGTTGGGGAACGTGGGATCAGCCCAGACAGAGAAGGCAGACGGGCCGCCGCAAGTCTCATTCTTGGCTCCATTGCAAGGATAGTTGCAGACCTTGTCGTCAAGCTTGGCGCTGTTGACAGTGGCACTGCAGTAGCAGACACCATAGTAGGTCAGACCGGAGTAGCGGTAACCGTTGCCCTTGCACTCGGCAGCGCAGGACTCAGCAGTGGTTGTCGACTGGTCGATGGAGGAGCGGAAGTCAAGAGCGTTCTCGCCCTGAGTTCCCTTGTCGGCGTAGCAGCCAGAGTAGACGAAGGGCTGGAAAGCGCTGAGGCATGGAGGCAGCTCAACAGTAGTCGCAGTGACCTGGGAAACGAGAGTGGCGGCAGCGGCGAAGGCAGCCACGGCTCTGAGAAGAGGAGCCATTTCGAGCGAGTGTAAGGCGGTGGTGGGTTGATTAAAGAATGAATAAGTCTTTTGCGGAAAGCAGAAGAAGCGAATGTGGTTGTATGCCGAGAGGGCTGTGTGTGATGAGGAGGAAAATAGACCGGGGTGAGAGGCATCAACGCCCTCCATATATAGTGAAATTTGATCATATCAGAAATCTAACCTCATGATGGTGGCCTCCAGGGTGGGAAGCAGTCAGGGGAACGGGAGACGCAGGTAGCGGCCGATAGAGTGGTGTCAGGTCAGACGGGGACGAGGCTGCAGCTAGAGCATTAGCGTGATTTCCAAGGATAGAGTAAAAGATACGCTTATTCTGGAGACGGTACGTTGACTGTTGGCTCAGACGCCGTGCTGTCTTCACGGAAGCATCGGCAGGAAACAGCCATATCATGGGCCTGATGTCAAGAATAGGCGGGCTAGAGTCAGTCAGGCCAAGCGGGAGCTGGACGCCACCAAGCCAGGGCCATTTTGATACCAACAACAAGCCAGGACAACAGCAATTAGAGACCGCTGAACGGCGCGCCTTCACCTGCACTGGCGTTGGACTTTGCAGAGTCGAACGGAGGGTTCCATACTCTTTCTGGCCAAGAGGCAGGGCCGAGATGCAGTCAATTTGGAGTAACCGCCAACTTGGGGCGGACCGGCGCAAAAGGGCATGGTCCCTGAGTCCGAGCAAGGCAACTAGGCCGGAACAGGGCTGGAGGGAGAAGTGAAAGCTGAAGTCCAGGCCACTTCTGGTCGGCGGTAGTCGGCGGATGACGGTGTGCAAAGGAAACACAGGGAAGGGTTTGGGTGCCAAGGTGCGAGGAAGACGAGGAAACAAAACAAACGACCAGGGGGTTGCCCCTTTGGGAAAGAAGAAATGCCCCGCTTGGGATAGATTGCCCCGTCTCATTGGCCCTCCCGGCGTTAAGCTCAGCTTATCCCGTCGGTGCCATCCCTCCACCTCTCCCTCTCCCTCCACTCGCCTCTCCAACCGCAGGGGGTCCGGGGACAGAGCCCCCCCCGTACCTGCATTAGACTCGTTTTTTTTCCAATCTGGAATCACAGCAACTGCTAATCTCAGCTCAATTGTGTTCGTACCTTCCACTCACCCATCATCACGGTTTCCAAAGGTGCTAGGCTCTTGTGGGGACCTTTTCCGTCCTCGATGCCGTCAGGTCCAATCTCCCCCCAAGCCGACTCGTCCTACTTCACTTCAGCCACCCACGCAGGACATCATCTTTGGACCTTCGTTTCGTTCTGATTCAGGGGAAACGCCAGGCCAAGAATATCCTTTTTGTCAGCGTGGGCTTGAAGAACAATCGTCTCGATGCCCAGAGGCTTACCGCTCGACCGGTTTTCTCGTCCGCACCACAAAAGACCTTGGCTGAAGCTGCTATGACTCGGGCCGCGATACCTATCTCGAAGCTCCTCTGCATTGCTCGTGCGCCCTTGAATGGTAAACCTGTCAGAAAATGGCCTGGGTCTGAACATAGCAGCTACGCACAATGCAGCTTGGGTTGCATTATTGACTTCTACCCCAGGCCTTGAGCCCCCCTATCAGCCACCGAGGCCAGCCCAACGCTTCGGGAAGCAGGGTATCTGCATACTCTGTCTCTCGTATAATCCTCCGTGATGCAGCACGCTTGGGCGACTATCGACGGCGCTGCAACGTCTGCGGTGCTTGAGCTGATAACCACAACAGTTCGGACGAGGACCCCAGCCCCAGGTCGTGCTCTTGCTCTGGCACCTGCCCGCTCAAAACTCACGCTCTGTTCTGCCGCTTCGTTCTCTTTTCCCAAAGATTTGGTTCCGTGTTTTGTCGGTGCGCATCATGTCGACAAACAACTCTCCGTCTTCCTCTGCGGGGCGGTACCCGGCCGAAGCTGTAGATCCTCGATGATCCCTGGTCCAAAATAAGGGCGCTCCCGCGTTCCAGGATCGAGCACCTCGTCAATTGTTTACACTCCCTTTGATAGGGCTGTCACGCCTCGCGACACCCGCCATATTCCCAGACACAGACCTCTCAGCTGCAGGTGAGCATTGCTGGACCCTCCGTGCACGGCCGTATCACCTGCGAGAGAATGGGTACTGCATTATTTCACAAGCTGGGGGATACGAGACCGGCACCTGAGCCCGAGACATCTTTCGTTATCAAGCTTACCCTTAAGCTTGACTTGGTTCATCATTCGCCTCGAGCCATCCAGCCCTGACGTCCCCTCTCTGGGGTCGATGGCATGAATCAACAACTCACTAAACGTTGTTTTTTTTTACCTTGGACCAATCTAGGTCATATTGTCGCCGCCTGATTATCCACACACCAAGTTGACTACACTATATCATCGCAGATCCTTTCTACAAGTGACTGCAATAACCCGCAACAAGGGCCTATTGAGTCTGGAAACTCCAATTGCAAAGGGAGTAATTAATAACCACGTATCCAAAGACGCGTCACTGCTTCAAAGCGGCATCGGTAGACACAATCCTTCTGGCCGATAGAATCGTCAGTGCATTTTCGGCAGCTGCAGCTGCATCATGTAGATGATGTCTGGCTTGCATGCTGCCATCCCATCAGCGAGAATTCCATCTCGGAGACAGACGTACCATCCGAACCATTCCCGTGCGCCATTCTCAGCTCGTTGGGCCGGGCCTCACTTCTCACTACGAAGCTCGGGAGGGGAGTTGCTGCGCCTCCATCACCCGTCGACGGTGCCAGCCCGATGCCAATGCAACTGGACAATGCACAACTGAAAATACCACTAGCAACCCCTTTCCTCCCACCAAGAGAGGAGGGAGAAAGCCAGGGGAGTTCATGAAGTCCGACCGTCCGTCATTGAGGCTCACGGCGCACCGAAAGGCCCAAGCCAAGAGTGAGACCCAAAAAGACGGACAACAGCTTCGAGCCTCGCCGACGCCTCACACGTGATGGGAGGAAAGAGCAGTTCTGCAGCGCGCTCTTGGCGCACGGCAACACAACCGCATCGTGGCTTTCCTTAGGCTCAACGGCGGCGGCTCACTCATCCCTATACCTGGGGCTACGGCTCACAAGGAAAAAGGGGGCCATGGAAAACCTCAAACTCCACGATCTTTGCCACATCTGTGGACGGCGATCCTTCCAAGCCTCGTATCCAGGTGGACGGCACAAGTCCAAAGTCTGTTGGATCGAGAATTCCCCGGTTCCCGCTGACGCGGCGCGGGAGGCCCGCGTATCTCGCATTTACCCCTGACGAGGCTTACATACCGGAGACCATGAAGAATACGGTCGTTCGTTTTTGTCTACAATGAGCCTGGTCTGGGCCACCACCGTTGCCGTCCTGAACTTGCCAAGAGTCTTCTGCAGCTTACAACACCGATTCGTCTTCCGGAACAAGAGTCGCCAAGACTGCCAGCCTATGACATCCAACTAGTGCAGCAGAAACTGGGAGAGCTTCTTTGGTAGTTTGTTGCAGAGTCAAACAAAGTCCAACGAAACGTATCACTATTGAATTGGCCAATTCTGGGCAAGAGTTTTTTTTTTTTTGAAAGAATGAATCATGGATTATACGCAAGATGCCCCAAAGTCTAATCCAGCCATGTTGAAAATTTGAACCATGCCAAAAATCATTCATCATCGTCACATTTCACTCCATCCTGACCAACGATTAAAGGCTATCTGTTACTTCCATTCTAGCTCCCCTCGATCATTGAGGGGGGATCATCCTCGGGGGCTCTAGAGTACATCCTTTTTTAAAACAACTTCCTGCCTAACCTAGAACGCCGATGCAGACTGCAGATCCCACCACTTGCTCTCTTCCTCCTCGTCGCCCCCTCTCGTGAGCACCAAGCTTACTGCTTGTCGCGAAGGTGACGGGGCACCCACTTGCCAGCGCCGCCCGATGCCTTGAGCGGCTCGACCGGCTGTGGGGGAACCGGTGCGCTCAGGGCGACCGTTCTCACCGCGTCCAGAGCCGGCGCGGTTGAGGGGCGCACCACCCGAGGCGGTGCGGGACGGAGGCGGCGCGGTGCTGCTGCTGTCGCCACCACCGCCAGCGGCCTTGGCGGCCTCACGCTCACGCCAGCTGGGCTTGTTGCCGGCGAGGTTGAGGCGCGGCGGGCCAGCACTGGGGCGGTCGCCGGAGTCGGCACGCTCGGCGCTCGGGGCGCTCAGAACGTTCAGGGCGCTCATATCGGTCAGAGCGTTCGGGGCGCTCGGAGCGTTCCACGGGAGGTCCACGAGCCGGGGGTGCGGAATCCGCCGGAGCAGAAGGCTTGTTCGCCTCGCGCTCGCGCCACTTGCCGGCTCCGGGGAGGTTGAGCGGGCGACGACCCTCGGAGGAAGGTTCGGCGGCGGCGCGCTCGGGGACACGGGACGGGGGCGCAGCGCGCTGGGATTCTCTCTCGGCCTTGCGACGGGCCAGGGCCTCCTCCTCGCGTCTCGCCTGGAGCGCGGCCTTCTCGAGACCCTCCTGGCGTTCCTGCTCGCGCTGCTCCTTGAGGCGCTGCATCTCGGCGCGCTTGGCCTCGGCGCGTCTCTCCTGCTCCTCCTTCTCGCGGGCGGCACGCTCCTCGGCCTCGCGGAGGGCCCTCTCCTTCTCCTCGCGCTCGCGCTTCTCCCGCAGCTTGCGCTCGCGGTACTCCTTCTTGCGGGCGGCGATCTGCTTCTCGAGCTCCCTCTCGGCGTCCCTGCGACGCTTCTCGAACTCGTCCTTGCGGCGGTCGTGAAGGTTGTTGCGGAATGAAGTGTACTCGGGCACCAGGCGGCTGAGGCGGTGCTTCAGCTCGACGCTCTCCTTGTGCTTCTCCTCGGACTCCTTGAGGGTTTGCTTCTTGACAGTCTCGTAAGTCGCGCGGTCCTTCTCGATCTGCTTCTGGTAGTCCTCGCCCAACTCTTAGACTCCTCCTTACGGAATGCACGCTCCAAGTGGTCGATACGCTTCCAGACGATGCGGAGCTTCTCGTTGACATCGTTCTTCTCGCGCTTGAGCTGCTCCAGCTTGATGGCGTGGATGGCGCTGGAGTCGAGGTTGTCCAGGTTCTCCAGGTCCAGGTCAATAACCTTGGGACCGATCTTGAGGTCTGCAATCTGCTTCTTGAGCTCCTCCTTGCGAACACGGTCACGCTCGGCCTTCATGCGCTTCTCCTCACGCTCCTTCTGCTCGGCGGCGAGGCGCTTATCCTCTGCCTCCTGGAGCAGTTGATCACGGAGGCGCTTCTGGCGGGCGTTCTCTCTCTCCTTGCGGGCCTGAACCTCGGAGGCTTCCTCCTTGCGCTTCTGAATGACGTCCTTTCTCGCAAGGATGGCGTGGTGCTCCTGCTCAGCGCCGGAGCGGGCCCGGACGAGAGCAGCTTCCCTGGCGGCAACGAGAGACTGGTTGTAGGTAGGGTCGACGTAGAAGCAGGTAGTGTGGAGGGACTTGACGAGACGGGTGAGTTGAGAACGAACAATCTCCGAAGGAGTGCTCTGCAGGCGCTGGACGGAGCTACCGTCGGCCTCGGCGGAACCGGCGGAAGAGCCGGCGTGAGCAGCCTTGGCAGAAGAGAAGACGTCGTTGTCGAAGCTGAGAACGCCAGTGGCGTGATCCATACGGATGGCAAGGTCGCCCTTCTTGTTGCCGTTCATGATGAACTTCTCAATGGTGCCGCGGGTAACCTGGAAGGGCTCGGGGAACTCGGCCAGGCGCTCGACGAAGCTGAGATCGACGGTCTCATACACTTGCGAGAGCTGCTGGAAGAGTCTGGTAAGGATGACCTGCTGGAGAGGCAGGATGTACTTCTCCATCTCAGCGTCGGCGCCGATCTTGGTGAGAATGGGAGAGATCTTCTGGCAAATGGACAGAGGGTGGAAATCGACCTCGAGGATGTTGTAGAGGTCGCGGATCTCAGGACGAGCGCGCTTCAGGAGGCCCTTGGCGTGGGCATCGCGGAAGAGGCCGGCACGAGTAGGGGCCTGAGCCATACCCAGAAGGTGGGTAAGGCGGGCGTTCTTGTTCTTCCTCGACTCGTCAAAGTCAACCATGGCACCACGAGAGCGGGTGGTGCTGATGACAGGGATGGCCAAGGCGGACAACAAAACGAAGGAGGCGGCCTTCTCGAGGTCGGCATCGGTGGCAGACGGGCTGTCGGCCTTCTTGCTCTGGCCAGTAGAGACCAGGGCAGCGGACTGGCGCAGGAGGGTGTAGTAACGGGACCAGGCGGCAGCGTGGAAGAGGTAGTTCTCGCCGACGAGGAAGATACGGGTAAGCTTCTCGTAGTTGGCCATCATGATGTGCTTGGGAGGGCGCTTGCTGAGGTTGAGGAGGGTGTGGATATCCTCAACGGAGCGGAAAGCCTCCTGCCAGAGCTCAAGCTCGACGGCAACGTTCAGCTGCTGGAAACGGGTTTCCAGGTGACGCTGCAGGGTGTCGGGGTCGCTCAAGTTGATGGCGTGCATCTGTGTGGAGTACTTGGCGGCGGTCTGGACATGGTTGCGGAGCAGCTCGCAAAGTCTGCGGAACTCGGTCTTACGGGTGTACTTCAGGCAAAAGTCGAAGGCCTGCATGGCCGTGCTCTGGTAGAGAACCTCGAGGCGGGCATTGTTGCGGAGGATGTCGAGAACGGTACGGTAAGCCTCCCAGAGGAACTTGAGCCACGGGGTGACGATGGCACGGTCGGTACGGTCGCGGGACTGCTCGCCGGAGACGGTGGCGAGGAGGATGGACTCCGGGTTTCGCTGGCCTCCAAATCGTCGACGTTGGCGGTGGAAGTGGTAGCGTCGATGGTGGACTGGACCTCGTCGGCCTTTTGCTGGGGCGGTGACCTTCTCGGCGGCGAGCTCGATGAACTTCTTCAGAACCAGCTATATGTGCCCTTTGTTAGCGATAGTTTCCTGCCACACAAGTTATCTCCGACGACGTGGCAGCGTACCTCGATCGTTGCGACGTTGGTGTTCTGGCTGATGTTCTTGTACTGGTACAGGGCATCCTTGGCCAGCTTTCCCTTCTTCTGCTCGACGGAGAGCTCGACCAACAGGAGCATCACGGGCTCCAGCGACGCGATGGGGACATTTCGGCTTCTCTTGGAGGTGATGTGCTCGTGGAGGAGGGTCAGGGCGGCCGGTGCCTGCTTGACGCCGATGAGCTCGTGAGCCCGCTTCAGGACATTTTCGGGCTTTTGGTGAGGCGGAGGAGGCTACAGAGAATGGTCAGTATTGTTGCTCCAAATGGCCGATCGCACAGCAAGACGCCGGCTCGTGATGGAATTAAGAGAGGGGTAGCGTCAAAATGGGCGGGAAATTTTAGGCTGGGGTGGGCTGGCTGGAACACAGGCACAGACGGGACTCACCATGATGGGCAAGCTCCTCTGCGGGTAACAGATATTCTCGAGGAGATGTCTATTTAGAGAGTTGCAACGCAAGCCTTGTGGGTGCGAGCGAAATATCGACTTGGCTGTCGCTGCGATGGCGTTGCGGAAGAGTCGATACACACGAGAATTTTCAAATTTCCTGTGTGGCCGCTATCCGAGTTTCTGAGGGGCTCTGCGTCCGTGCACGGCTGCGAAACGGACGATCACGTGATATTGAAGATTATGTCAGCTTCTGGTCCAGCCTAACTGCCTACCTGACCTACCTTATGGTGTCTCATCCGTACAGGGCTCAAGGCTGTCTGCCGTGCTGCATTGGACCTTGAAGACGGCCTGGGGACCTCATCAAGAGACTGCCTATTTGTTCTCCTTGCTAGAGCGACCATTATTCTTCTACTGTTGTCACTATCTCTACTACCATCGTCCTCGATCGAATTAATTCACTACATTAAGCAATGTAGCCGCGCAGACACAGAAAAACTAGGTGGTCTCCCCATCCATAGACCGGCACCCTACCTGAGAGAAACCTTCCGCCATCCCATGGTTACTGAGCAAATGGATGATGCAACATCGATGGAGGTTAGATCGTGGGTCCAGTGATGGGGCCTTTGAGGTCGCCGAAGTGAAGTTTGAGAAAAGTCCATTTCTAGTGAATCATGCGCAAAGGTAGCACTTCTGGGCAAAACTCTCCCGCCCACTTCTCATTTGACAAGCAACGAGGTAGGTGTCTGTGTCACTGCGATCGCAGCCCGATTTGCCAGCCTTGTCAATGTGTGATCCAACAGTTCGATGAAGTTAATCACCCAACACCATCACAGGGCGCGGCTTATTCCCGCCCCCCCACACCGTTGCCTGACGTGACCTCCGAGTTTAATCGTTGACTTCACACATCGATGATCTCGGTAGAGCGGCGGTCGTTGGTGGGTTTGTATTCGATCAAACCTCCTGGCAGGGGGGCATGTGCAGCCTTATCGCAGTGTAGGAACGATCAAGGGGAGGGTGCAATTTTGTTTCCCCGGACGGCCAAGCCAAGGCTGGCTGGATGGGGTATTTGATGGTGGTTGTATCCGTACGAGTACAAGTCGGACCAAAGGGCCGATAGAAGGGAACGAACGGCATATCTAATATGCTTATTCCCGATATAGAGCCTCTGGACACTGCGCCATTCACGTCCTACAGGCTACGAGCCTGTGCCTCCCATTCAGCTGGGCCCTCGGCAGTCCCCCGTTCTTTGTCTTTGGCGCGGTGAAAGGTTAGCAGCGAGGCCGAAAGCGGCGTGGGTGAGTTGGATCGGACGTCTTGATGATAATCACGGCTGACATGCCTTGAGAACTGTACGGGGCGAAACACTCCCCCCCCCCCCCCGCAGATAGCAACGGCATGTGTTGGATTCGGCAGCGAGGCGAGCCGGAGGCAGAAATCCGCAAGATGGATATCAATTCAGTAAAGTCGGCAGTGCAGGGTCAAAGTCAGATCTGGATGTCGGGTCTTGGTAGCAGTAGTGCAGAGTATATATGAATTTTCAAAGTGAGAAGGGAGAGTTCGCCACAGATGATGATGTGATGTATGCCGTTCTGGCGTTGTAGTTCGTCCGCGGTCGCCCGCGGCGTCATTCAAGAACCAACAAGAAGTGCTTCAAGTTGGAAGAGGTGTCGCGTCTTGCGATGCTTGTACGCGATACTCGGGCTGGTAAACGGGGTGCTGGCCTGCTAGGCGGAAACCCAATTTTGGAGATTGCCCGCTCCGGCCAACTTCCAGCCAATCCCGCAAGAGATGGGCCAACACCGGACGAGTCCGTGCGGCATCCGTCTCGTGCTGGGAGAGGGACAATTTGAGACCAGACCCCGGTCCAGTCAAGCGAACACCCCCGCCGGCTCGAGAAGGGAACATGACCAATGTGCCCCGTCCACCCTGGTCTGGGTCGTCTGAGGTGCGAGCACTGCACCTGCACCTCATCTCGGGGAAACTGCACAATTGCAGCGCACCACCGTAAGTAAGGTACCTTAGTCACCGTACCTGGGTAGCTGACAGCCGTCACCAGCCGGCAGAAGCTGGCCCCGGTCTCGCATCCGCCTCGCTCCTCTCCTCTCGCGCGCGGTGCGGTACGGAGCGCGCTCTGCTTGCTTCAATGGTGCACCTGGTGGCCCGAGCGTAAGGTAACCTTGGAGTCCAGGACCTTTCCTTTCACGTTAGGGGAACCTTCCCAAGGCTCCGCAATCCAATCCAAACCCAGCGCCCTAGCACTGAGAGACGCAGGTGCAATCCCAATTCCACTTCCTCCCCTGCCCATTTTTTTTTGTCGGTACCCAGTGTCGCTTCCCACCTCACCTTAGTAAAGTAGTACCTGGCACCTTGACCCTTTTACCAAGCAAGCAAAGCACCAAACACAGAGAGAGAGAGACAGAGACTGCCAGACAGACACCTTCCCTTTCCCTTCCCTCCCCCGTCCCGTCCACACGTCCGTCCGTCCTCTCCTTTGCCTTTTGCTGCCTTTTTTTTTTTTTTTGCTTTCCCAAATCCAAATCCTCTCTATCCGAGCAACCATCCTACCTTCTCGTACCCAACACCTCGACACCCGTAATCCCCCCCCAAATCCAATCCACCCCCCCGACGCTCTTTCCTTTGTCGATTCGCTCGATCGAAACCGGCCTTGATCATTCTCTCTCAATCCTCTTCCCGTCCTCCTCTCCCATCTGCCCCCGCGGCATCGCACCTGTGAGTTTTCGCCCCCGTCTTTGTCCATTTATTCCTCCCTTCTCCCGCCCCGAACGAGGACGCTCGTTCCACGGGGTGGTGGGAAAAAGCGGCAAACACCGCCAAAGCGGAGTCTAAGGAGGGAAACTCTAATCAAACTGACACGATATGCTCACTCACCAGGACCGTTCTTCTCACAACACCACCACCGCCGCCGCCAGCACCTTACCTCACCAACAGCTGCCGTCGCCGCCACAGCCGAGTCATCGACATCTCGCCAGCGGCAGGACCAGGACGACAACCCTCGTACCGACGACAGTAAATCGCGACGACAACCCGCTGCCGCTGTCGCTTCATCTTCCAAAGCGACTGCCAGTGCCAGTTCAAGCGCCGCTCCCGTCGCTGCCGCCGAGTCGTCTTCCGTTCCTTCGTCGTCCAAGTCTCCAGCCCCCGATCCGCCACCACGATGCCTGCCTACACCTCCCGCGATGTCGGCGACCCGTCGCAGATCAAGAAGAACAAGCAGTCGATGGCCGATCTCAAGCTGCGCCGATTGACGGAACTCAACAACCGCTTGCGCGAGGATCTCGAGAGGGAACGTATTCCGGTTAGCAATGCTTCTAAGAGGTAGGTCTTTTCGTTCAACCAATTGATCGTCGATGGCTCTGGATGACCACCCCATCGCGACCCATCGCGAATCCACCACTAATTCATCAAACAGCATCATTGCCTACTGCAACAGCACGCGAGACTACATGGTGCCTTCGGTCTGGGGCGCCGTTCCCCGTGGCGAAGACCCCTACGCACCACAACAAAGCGGCGGATGCTGTATCGTGATGTAAAAAAAAAACGCAAAAGCAACGGAAGTCATGGGTAGCGACCTCGTTTTTAATCGGATCAATCGAGATGCTCCGATCGGATTGTCATTTTTATTTTACGCGTGGAATACCAGACCCCCGAAGGCCATCGGGCAATGCAGCACAAACCTCCCGGAAACAGCGAGCAACCCATCCCGAAGCACCGAAAAGACGATGTTGTTTGTTTTTAATCGCGGTCATGGAATCATCGGAAACCATCAAAAGTCCTAGACTAGCGCGGAGTCGATGAGGAAACGAAAAACACAAAAGGTTCCCCAGGATTGGGAAAAGACGACAAAGGGTTCCCGGACGTTTGCCAGCCAAGATGAAAAAGGACATCTTGTTCTTGGACGGATTCCTGAAGAAAAGTCAAAAGGCAACGAACGACGACGACAACAATTGCGGGTCAGTAATATCTGGGAACGGCGAGTGAGGGTGCGAGGGAGATGGGGAGGCGACTCGAGAGGAGAGAAGAGAGGCAATGGCCCCCGCTACGATAATGCTTCTATGCTGTTCCTTTTTTATTATCATCGGGGAGGAAGGCGGTGGGTGTCTGGGAGGCAAGGCTTTGTTGGCGGGCAGCTCAGCATGTAATAATTCTCTTGATGTCCTGTACTCTTTTTTCCTCTTCGGATCTGTCTGCTCCCCCTTTTCCCACTATATCCCGCACCGAGTGTGTGAATAGCTTCAATCAATCAATGCCTTGTCTCCATGAAACTTGCAGTGTCACTCGATTCCATTTGCGTTGAAATGTTTCGCGTCTGCGATGCATCTGGGCTGTCACGACAGGTGCAAGCTTCAGCCTCCGCCTCCGGGGCGGAATAGGGTTCCACAGCCTCGCCAAAGGGCAAACCACCAAAACAGAGAGTGCAAAGTGCGTTGCGCGCCGTGGAGCCACGAAATCACCCGCATCTGCTGTGGTTCCATATCAGGTCATTTCGGCCAACCAATGGCTACATTGGCCGGACCGGGGGTGGTGAGGGCGGTCGGCCCTGGATTGAACCACTTTCGTGACCTGAGTACCTCCGATTTCCATCATCAGCGCAGGCCTCCCAGGGGACCGAGGAGTCTCAAAACCAAGATTTGATCGAGAACGGCACAGCACCAACGCAGGTCCTGTTGGCTCTGTGTCGTCTTCGTTCGGGGGTAGGGGGTGTGGCGGTGGTGATGGTGGTCCCGATGGCCTGGGAATGGGAAGGACGGCGAGAGACATCAGGCCATCCGGCACGGCGCTGAAGAAGCAAATCTAACGGCGGGGGAAGCACCTGTGTACACACAGACTTTCCACCATACTAATGTGGCTGGAAGTGTGTGTGTTCTCTAATTATCTTGTGCAAGATCTTTCTTCAAACCAAACCCAGGCCAGAGGGTCATCTGAGACATATGCAGCGTCCCTTTTTGCTGTTTATTTCGCCAGGGCCTGCGACCTGTGGACGGGCAACGGCAGGAGGGAAAAGGCCAGGCCAGGAGGAGGAGGAGGAGGAGGAGGGATTGGAGCCTCAGCAGGGCAGAAGGGGGGGACGGGGGGAGGAGCCGGAGGAGTGAAGCAGCGCGCTGGGAAAGGGCTGGTTGGTGCTGACCTGCTGGGATGGAGACGGTAAGAGGTCCATTTCATTTCCCTAGGGGTCACATCGGAGTAGGCCTGGTTCAACTCATCTTGCCCTGCTCGGCCGGGGGAATATACGGCCTTTGCCACTATTGGATGCCGACCTAATTCCCTCCTGTCAATCATCAATATCTCATTCAATTACTTACAGCCTTCCCATTATTTCTGGCCGATTTCATCTGTCAAACTTCCCTTTTTGTGGCATCATGCCCTCTGGTTCTCTGCGGGAAAGGGTTTGACAGGAGGCGGCGCTTTGTCGTCGTCCCTCAACCAGACCAAGAAGAGACCAAGGCCCGTTTATTCGAACCCATCCGCAGACCCTCTCCTCCGTCCACGCTAGGGAAGAGAGAACGGCACTTTACTGCGCACGGCGCGTTTGCTTTTCCTCTCTCTCCTTGGCCTGCCGAGCTGCGTGCTCTCTCCATCGCGGGTGGTGTGCTTGCTGCTTGCCCAGTGATCAGTGGTGGTGCTTGCGGCGGGCGGCGCTGGAGGACCACCATTCATCGCACCCGCACCCACACCCGCAACCGCATCCCCCCCGACGGCGACGACGACGACTCAGCGAGTGCCGTCCGTCCAGTCCCTCGTTCCCAATGGCAGCGCGACCTTGCGTTGCAGCGAGACTCCACCGGTACCTGAATTGCTGCCGGGTTTTCCTGCAAGGCGTCGGAGCGACGGAGCCACCTCCTGCCACAAGCTTCACAATTGTTCTCCTCTTTTCCGGGGGGGCCCCTCTCGCCTTCTGCAATGGCACTCCCGTCACCCTGGTCGCTTTGTCAGGTGGACAAGGTTTCCATTGTGGGCAAACACACCCAAAGCACCACCACCGCCGCTCTTACCCCCCCCAAAAACGCCGTTTTTTTGCCCGTTTCCTGCCAGGCCTGCAGATGGCGGCCAGGTGTTTGCCAGTCGCAGCGCCGAGCACATTATGCACTTGACGGGGTTGGCTCCCTGAGGTGTTTCCCAATTTTACCCTCCGTCTCCGCGTCCGCCGGCGTCGGCCACTTTTCCCTCTTTGTCAGCCAGCAGCTGCCAGGCCCGGACGCAAGCCACAATCCCTCCAGATGAGCTGCTGGCCACAGCTCCCATCCAAATTGTGGCGTACTAGTCGAGAGCTGGGAGCACTGGCACGACTGGGTTCCCCCCACCCCGCTTCCCGCGCCGTGTTGACTACGCCGCCCGATGACGCAGGATGAACCGACTGCTCCTTAGCCTGTTCTCTTCTCATCTTGCCTGTACACCTTGATTTGGCCTAGGCGCGAACCGAGCATCCGAACGGTGACCATCTACGGGTTTCCGATAACTCAAGCCCCTGCTGGACGCTCATTCACTCACTCACCACACGGTGCAGGACCTGCCTTCCTCTATTGAACCAAGTTGTACCACGGTGCCTCTGCTTGATGTTGATTCCCCCGCATCACCATAGTCGCAAACCGCCGTCACTGAGTTACCAAACACTGAGAACTAGAAAACGACAAGCAGGACCTTCGAATCTGCGCCACATCTAATCATATCTTGTCTGCATAAGCCTCTACCAAAATGGCTGAAGTCAACGCATCAACAACGGCAACACCATACCCCCTCCCCCGCGTAGCCATCCAGTTCTGCACCCAGTGTAAGTGGATGCTTCGCGCGGCATATGTACGTCCTCCCGACCTGCCTTCTCACGCGACACCTCCCTCGCTTGCCCTGACCCTGGGCCTCCAATACAAGCAACCGCCCGTCCTACCTACCCGACGTCTTCTAACCCAATGACCTCATCTCCCCCCCCCCCCCCCCCCCCCCCCTTGGCGGCTCCCCGTCTACAACCTCAACATCAACTCGTCCCAAATGTCATCCCGTACGACTGATCATTGACACTAACCTTACCACCCCCTTCTCCCCGCCAGTTCGCCCAAGAGCTCCTCTCAACATTCTCAACCTCGCTCGGCGAAGTGGCCCTCCAACCCTCAACAGGCGGCACCTTCACCGTAACCCTAACCCACCAACCCCCTGGCGCCGCGACGACCTCCTCCACGATCCTCTGGGACCGCAAGACGGAAGGCGGGTTCCCCGAGACCAAAGAGCTGAAGCGCCGCCTGCGGGACGTCATCGAGCCGGACCGGGACCTCGGACACGTCGACCGGAAGCACAGCAAAGCTCCTGCCGCCGCCGCGGAGCCTCCTTCTACAACGATGGGCAAAGACCAGGAGAGCGGCAGCAGCAGCAGCAGCACCAGCACCAACCTGCCCTCCGCCGCGGGCGTGATTCCCCACCTCAAGAAACACCCTGCGAACGCGACCAAGACCACAGACGCCGCAGACACGAGCGACAAGAGCCCCTTTGGCGACGCGGCGCGGGCCGCCATCGCCGCCGCGGGCGCGAACAAGGGACAGCAGGCCAAAGCAGAGGTCTCGCCCCCGGGCAAGCTACAGCTGCAGAAGAAACAGGACGACGCGAAGGAAGCCTGCGAGGATTGTGCCTGAGAAACCCTAGACAGCGTTGTAGCTTCGGGGGAGGGGGAGGGGGAGGGGGGTAGCTGGACACAGACACGTCAGCTTTCGGCCGCGTACCTGACGGGACCATCCGCCCCAGTGAGGTCACCAGCAAGAGGACGACGTTTGCGCATTCCTCTTCCCCTGCTGGCTGGTGGTTGTTGATCCGTCGTTCCATGGGGGCGACAGAGAGAGAGAGAGACAGAGAGAGCGTCAGGAATGTGGACTCCCGCGCTAGGCAGTATGGGCCAGGCTATGATTGTCGACGGGAACGTCTTTGGCGGCTCTGGGTGTCTAATTGGACCACGAGGATCCATGCCGGATACTCACCTAGTCAGCCTGTAGATGAGTAACTTCATATCCTATACCCCAGCATCACTCTTAGAAATACGCAACTTCACCAAGAATCAATAAAGTCGAAAAATATAAGGCTTTTGCTTTCTCATTGCAGTCATAAAGCCGCCGCAGCATCCTTATCCGTTGTCCACGAAGACGTGACCACGCCAGGTCGACCAGTCCAAGCGTATGCCTCGTGTGTGTTGTGTGTACAGAACAGACCGCTAACCCGGGCCTGGACGCCAGACCCCTCATTCCCAAGATCGTGCCAAGCGGCGATCCTCTGAATGAGGTCTCGGTACCAACCCCGCTAGCAGACTAGAGACGTCTCCGAAAAACAGTGAAAATCGAAACGAAAAGAAGGAAGAAGAGAAGAAAAATACAAGCAAAAGAGAGAAAACCCAACCCTCAACTCTGTTGCGCAGCCCGGGCGACGCTTCCACGTCTTGCCTCGTCCACGACCGAGAATGCCGACTCCACAAGCTTTGCCCTTGGTTCACGAGGTGAAAAGTCCTACAACGTGCCACAGCGTTCTGGATTGAGACATGGCTTCAGGAGTGAATGCGCTGCAACGATCTCCATTCCGAGACCGGGTACGACTGTCTGGAGCCGCGAGAACACAGGTGGAGTTTCAATGTCACATCGGTCCTGTGATGGCAGCCCTTGCCAACTGGCATGCATTTGTTTGGCAAATTGGCCGTCCAACGTCAGGTGCAAATGGATGACGAAGCCAAAATGAAATCGACGTGGTGACGAGGCGTCCATTTCGAGCTCTCCCATGCAGCGTCGCGTTCAAATCACTTGTTCACGAGACCCCGTATAGTTCATGTCCATAGGAGGGGCCGCACGTAGACACGCGAACCGATATGGAAACCATTGCAAATTCCAGTGTTTTTGTGTGTTTATCTTCAGCTACCAGACAGCCGTAATCGTGAACAGTTGCGCGGATTGTAGTCGGGTGGGGACTCGGAAGACTCGGACAGGTTGAGAGTTGACGGAGGTAGACCCTGAAAGGGTCCAAGAAAGTGGGAGGACGTGGTGCGGGGGCGAGACCCGCATCGATGGGCGAAGAAGTCGTTCGGTCGAGATGGGCGTGGAGGCAATTAACGACGGCCGAACCTAGAAGCATGTGTGTTGGAATAAACTCTTGATATCACTTGGAAGCGGACTTCCAGGGAGAAGTGACTGGTCGGCTGTTGCCTCCGAGACCACCGGGGACGTACTTTTGTTTCTTCTCAGCGGGTTTCAGGATCTGGTGTCATGATATGTCAGCAACCTCGGCCAGGCAGTATAGCCACGACCACACTCACCTGGAACGAGCAAAGCAGGCTCTCGTCTACGCTCATCATGGCTCCAGCATTGTCGAACTCTCCGCAGTAGTTGGGTGCGCTGAACAAGGTAACAAGTTGGCGCTTGGAGAAGAACTCGTAGCCGTCCTCGACGACCTGATGGGCACGGCAGATCAAGTCCATGTCGTGCTTCTGCAAGAAGCGGGAAACAACGTCCGGACCAAAGGTGAAGGAAACACCTCTGTCGTTTTCGCTCCATCCAGTGATGTCTTTGTCTGGGTCAGACCACAGGAGATCGCAAAGAAGACCGCAGTCGGGGATCTGCAATGTGACATGTCAATAATCTGTAAAAATCGAACGAGTATCCATGACTTGGCCTGGAATGAAAGTTAATACATACGTCAGTGGGTCGCATGACGCGGCGAATCTGCTCCATGGAGTTCAGGTCAGGGCTGAGACCACCGTGCATAGTGAAGATCTTCTCGTCGATAATAGCGGCGATGGGAAGGCAGTTGAAGCAGTCGGTGAAGGTCTTCCACAGCTTAATGTTGTATCTGCGCTTGCACTCGTCGTAGAAACCATAGATACGGTTGATGGAGGCACACTCGTGGTTGCCACGGAGGATGAAGAAGTTCTCGGGATACTTGATCTTGTAGGCAAGCAGCAAGCAGATGGTCTCAAGAGACTGCTTGCCTCGGTCCACGTAGTCGCCAAGGAACAGGTAGTTGGCCTCAGGAGGGAAACCGCCGTATTCAAAGAGACGCAGCAAGTCGTAATATTGTCCGTGGATATCGCCGCAGATCTGAATGAGGGGTCGACGTCAGCAGGTCTGTGCTACTCGGGGAAAACAAAGCGAAGGGAGCGACGCAGCCAATACGAGTCAAGCGATGGGTGCTTACCTTGATAGGAGCCTCAAGCTCGAGAAGGATGGGCTGAGAGATGAAAATCTCACGAGCCTTGGTACACAGGTATCGGATCTCAGCCTCAAGAAGCTGGACCTGCTTGCCGGGGCGGCTTCCCCGAACCTCGAGGAGACGGTCGATTATCGAGTCAAGGTCGACCTCATGTTGGTCCGCCATCTTTTATCCTCACCAGCCAGAAAGATGGCCCGCTGTTACCGAGAGAAGAGTTCGCGTGTGCGGCAAGTGTACCAAGAGTGTACCCTCTTTTTTTCGGCGGCCGTAGATAAATGGTGCCCTGGTTACGGGGATGATGCACTTCTCGGGGCTGAGTTGATGACGCGAAATTAGTATTTGACGCGATGGGACAGGCGTTTGTTGGGGATGTGGTGAGAAGCGCCCAGAAGTAGCGGGTGATGTGGTGAGTAGGCTCGAGAGGGGAAGTCGGGAAGGTATGGGGCGAAAAGACTTACGGCGAAGTGATCTCAGCTCTTGGGTGGCTTCTCTTCCTGTCGGAAAGAAAGCGGCGACGAGAGGGCGGATTGTGATCAATCTGCGCAGGCCTCTATCGCGTGGTAGGGTGTCTCGTCGTCGATGAGAAAATTTTCGTCGTCCCTTTGGGGGGGGATCAAGTTCGCCTGGATGGGAGGGAATCGCCGCTGAGAGGGCCGTCGCTGTTGATAGCTTCGCTTCTTTCAGCAGGAGCCGAGGGAAAACGGTCGTTAGCGGAGGAAGGAGTCGCGTGAAAGAATAATCGTCGATGTTTTTGAGGATGTTCAAGAGATGAAAATCTCTGGATCGCGTTGTCGTCTTGTTTAGACGTATCGTCGCCGTTGGGTCAAAAGGTGGCCTCGTGGGTGAAAAAAGAGGCTTTTGGGGGGGAGGAGAGGTGAGGGTGGGTTTGAGGGGAGGATTTTCGTGTTTTGTGTTGGGCGCGGGCTGCTCGGTCGGAAAGGCAGGCAAAAAAAAAAAGCAGCGGGAGAGCAGAGCAGAGCAGCAGCACGAGTAGCAGTGGCAGTGAGTGGGCGGGCGGGCAGGAAGAGAGGAGATGGAGGGATCGCTCTTTTTCTCTGCGCTGGGCTGGCTGGCTGGCTGCGTGAGGGGGGCCGCCGCTTCGTACTACAGGGGGTGGTCTGTTAAAGAGGGATAGTGCTATGGGCACTATGCGATCGCCGGCTGCTGATTGTGCACGTATATTATGGACTCGGGTGCTGGGCAGAAGCGAAGAAAAAACAACTCAACAACTCAAAGATCGAGATTCAGGTGAGGCAGTGACGATGTGCTCAATTCACTGGAGCATGCTGCGCGTATGGCAGAAACGGATGCAGGATGAGAAAGCCAGACCGACGAGGGTTTCTCTGGTGACAGGGGTGGAAAAGAGGCCGAGAAAATGTCAGGGATGATGGAGAGAGAGAGGACCGAAAAAAATGAAGGGAGATCTGAAGGAGAAAAAAAATTGGGGTCAGGTCAGTGAGCGGTCGAGACTTTTTTCTTTTTTTTTTTCCTTCTCCTCGTCTCTCTCTCTCTCAGTCTCTATGTTGAGTCTGCCTGCCTCTCTAGGGTGCTCGTAGTTTCCCGGGTCCTGCGACGGATAGTTGCGACCAGCTACGGCTGCTGCTAAGGTACGACGCTGCCGCTTCGGCGGTTCTGGTGCGTGTCGAGTTTCCTCTCCTGAGGTGAATGCGCGTCGAGTGTGTGTTCTCGCTGGCGGGTGTCATTGGTAGTCTCCAGCGTGTTGTGGTTGTGTAAGGCGGGCAGTGGAGGCAGGCATGGCGCGGTGAGGTGGACAGACATGGACAGATGTACCTACCTCTTACGCAGGCGGCAGCAACTGTGATGTTGACGGCGTGCAGCTACCTACTTACCTACCTACCTACCTTAGGAGCAGTGGTGGTGCGCCCGTTTCTCAGCACGCCTACGCCATTCTACCCGGCAAGCAGCAGTCATCGACCTAAGTTACGAATAGGTAGGTAGGCACGGCAAGATAGATAGGTAGGTACCTAGCAAGAGTCGGGTTGGGTAGGCACCCGACGTCTATTCTCTCGACGACGAAGACTTTCATCCATCCATCCATACCTTACTTACACAGAGTATCCGGTATGGCATTTTGCTGTCGTGTCCACAGTCCCAGCAGTAAGGGCCAGCCACAGGGGCTTTCAGCAAGTCTGAAAGCTTAAGGTGAGGCGACTGGAGGTGGGTGGATGGACGGTACATTGCACGCGTTGATACCCCAAACAAGGGTGTCGTCTTCCAGAACTTACCTGTTGGAGGGCAACCGGGTGGAAAGTCGGTCACTCACAGCCCTGAGAGGCCCTGGCGGATGCCCAGATGAAAAGCCCACTGGAGGTCAAGGCCGGGCCCGCTGGAGCTAAGGTAGAGCTGGAATTGGAGCTGTTGCTAAAACAGTCTCCCGCGTACCGCATTCCACATCCCATACCTTGCCTTACCCAAGATACGGGCTTAGCGCACCAAGCAGTCGCCTTAGTCCTCTAACCCATGAACTCAGCCTCCCCCTTCCATTACCCAGACACTCCGAATCTCTCTGGCTGCTTTCCGGGTCCCCTCCCCCTTGGCAGCATGAGCACCACGGGTCCGAGTTCCACTCTCCCGTCGGGCTCTTGTTCATGTCCACGATGACCATGGCCCCCGGGCTGCCATGTTTCTCCCATTTCCCGTCGCTCCCTCTCCCTGCCCATTCGGGCACAAACACCCAAATCCATGGTCCTTGCAACATGAACTTGGGCTGCTCGGGCTGGGAATCTGAGATGAGCTGCCCGTCCGTCCGAGTCGAGTCCGCCATCGTGCATCCGTATTCCGCGTAGCCCCGGCGCAATGCGGCTGCCCTGCCTTTGCATGCTTACTCACCTTACGAATACCTGCCTGGTACAAAAGTAGGTTGTTACGGGAATTTTATACATCCTGTCAATAATAACAAATAAAGTCGCATCATGGGATTTTGATTCAACAACTGCTTCTCAAGTCTATCGCCCCCTTCCCTCGAGTATGCATTTCCCTGCGCAGCCAAATTCTGCGTCTGGCACAGGCGCTCGGTTGGGGGATTGTTAAGCTTTGCCTTTAACACATCTTGGCACTGACTGTGTTGGATGTTGGATGTTGGATGTTGGATCTTTCATTGCCAAACCTGATTCCTGCCTCTGGTCATTGGTGCTTCTTTTCCCAGGTGCATTGCGCTTTCTTTTATTTGACAGACGTGACTGCTTTGACTACCTGGCCCGAGGAAAAAGCAAAGAAAGGACAAACAACAACCCAGACATATATCTTTCTTCCTTGGACTTCAGTATTATAGCTTCGGCATTTGCGCGTTGCGAAGCTGCAACCAACCTCTGCGACAATGAGCCGACCTGCCTGACGAGACCGAGAACCAGCAGCGATCAACCTTTTCCAGCTCCAGCAATTTGTTTCCATAACACCGTCCGACGGCCCTCGCAAACGATCCCATCCTTGCAGCGTTCCGCCACTCCTCGGCATCTCCCTTCCACGTCCTCGTCTCTGTTCGCAACCAGATCCCGAGTGTCACATCTCAACTATAACACCATGATCATCAGGGTCCCACCCCGAATTGGCCTCTCAAGAACCCTTTCTCGGATGGTCTGCTTTGTTACCCGCAAGAGAGACAGCCCTCCCTGAGACCACACCGCATTCATCTGAAGCCTTCCCCAACATGCTGACCCAAAGTCAACGTTTTCTGGCCTCACTGGAAAGTCAATCAGCCCGTCGTTGCACGCTACGGCAACTGGGGACGCTTTTGCATCGCCTTATACAAATCCCACGGGCTTCCGGCACGGAACATGCAGAAGACGCAGTCCCATACATGTGTCAAGGATATGCAGAGCTTCTCCCGTGTCACACTCCAGTACGCAGCTGTCGTCCATCGCGCTGTGTTTAAGAACACAACTGGCAGCATGTCCATTGCGGTCAAATACACAACGCCCGAACTCTCCGTCTGCTCTTCCATCCCACTGCCTAATCGACGCCAAGGAAATTCTCCTAGGCTCCCCGCGTGGCACGGCCATCTCGGAGTGAGACCCAGTATCTGGGGCAGATCAGCTGAGTCAATAACAAGCCGTGTCGATGCAAGACACCCTTTTGCTTTTGCTTCACCCACTCACCCACTCACGCACCCGTCACCGCCTTCCGCCTTTTGCTCCGTATCGCACCGTCCAAGAGTAGAGAAGATGTCGCCGAGCAAGACTGCCATGGCCCAAATCATGACTCTGCGAAGAAACCTTGGCAACTTGGGGCCACTGGTGGACAAGACGCGTCAGACATACAACTACACATGGAGGACGAATAAAATAACCAAGCCACCGTATTCAGGCAGGTAGAGCCTTTTGATGAAACGACAACTCGAGGCAAATCCTTCGGTATTCAGGCTGGCTTAAGCCTGTCGGTCTTCCAACCAACTATCAAGCACACCAAGCAGGATTCTTGATCGGACGGGCCCGTCACCCGGCTAAGATAGGTCAACCCACCACTTCCGCTTCACCGGCTCGACGCCTATTTGTTCTCTCGTCCAGTAAGCGCCCGGTCTCTAACCATAGGCTGCGGGCGACAGCCACGGCACCTAAGGTTTGGGCGACCAAGACGTGAAGCGGTCAGGGCGATGATTTGCACGGGCGCTCTGGAGAGTCATCACCCGAAAATTCAAGACTTGAATTTTCCCAGTCAGAAGGGGCGCACAACCACGCTGCCTTACAAATACTTCACCTGATCCTTCACGTCGCTCGGGACGTCCCATCCCATGCCCCCCCTCCCAAGCGATACGCCGTACACAATCGATGCGACCAGATGGACCTCATCCGCACGACCGACGCAGAAGGGCAGAGAAGACGACAGACTCCGTCAGCTGTGGATAGAAGCGGTCGTGAGGGCGGCGGGGAGGCGTGTATGCCACAGTAGATGGAGGCCGGCTACGTCAGTCGACCAAAAGCATGCGTATGTCTGCCTGCCAGTCTGCCTGCACCAAGAACGACGTACAACATGTACGGAGAGTGCGTCAGGGCCATGTCGTGCAGCGCGGTTTCCTTGCTATCCTCTCACCGTGCTGACTGACTAACTGAGTGCCTGACTCTGCCCCGCGGCCGGCACCGAAGTGGCTCTTGGGTCTGGGCCTACCCCTCCATCTGAATGCTGTCATGGCAGGGGGACGTGGATGGGTGGACCTGGTCCAGCAAGACCTCAGGAAACCCGCTGTCCAATTGGCGCCGAATCTTGGAGATCGGGCGGAGTCTGATTTTCTGCCCCAGCAATCTCACCCCACCGCTCCGCTTCATCCCGGCCCATTCAATGACGACCATTCGACGGCCACAACCCAGGCCTTGCTGCATTTTCGATGCTCCTATTCTCCAGCAGAAAACGAATTCCAATCCCCCATCTTCCAGGCAAGACGTCACATGACTGCCCCGCGACGTCCGATCCCACACTCGACATCATCCAGTCCCACGGTGGGCATTGGTTCAAGTGAAGACTCCAAAGCCACCACCACCACTACCACTACCACTACCACCACTACCACCACATGCCCACCTCAACTCACCGGCTGCGTGCACCTTCATCCTTCCCTCCCCTCCCCTTCCCCCCACGACACATCCTGAGCGACGTGGCAGCGAACCCTTAGTGCTCCCCCCCCTTCCTCCCCAATTCCCCTCCATATCGACGTGTGCCCAGGCAGCGATGCCCCCCTCTCCCATTAAGTCTTTCCGTAGAGGTATTGCGGGCGATGCGTGCTCAGCTGATCGAGTTGCCAGTAGTAGACCTTTTTGAGGTCCCCCGTTTTCTGATTCGTCGCCTGTTAAGACTACCCCATAGTATCGCATCGAGTAAACTTCACCGCTGTGCTTACTGTGGCAGGTAGGCAGGGTGACCAGCTCGTCAGCGGCTCTGCAAGTGGATGAGAATTCCTGCATTTTCCTCCCCTGCGGATTAAGCTTGTAGAAGTGCACGTTAGTGGCCGCTCGTGACATGTTGCAAAACTTGTGTGATTCGTGGGCAAGTGTGCTATTTGCAAAGTTGCTGAACTTTGGGGCTCAGTAACCCAGGCACCGTGGGCGAACAGACCGATGAAGAGAGTTTTGCTATTCGGCCGGATCCTTTTTCCGACGACGACGACGACAATAATAATACGGAAATTGGCAGGGGAGAGGAACAATGACTTGAATAGCTTCTAGGTAGTCGTCCATAGAAGTCACAGTATCCCGAAGCTCGGATCATGTGCATACACGGAGAGGGTAGGATGGCTTGCACAGGGTTCAGATGCATCTCACAAAGCAAGGCAGGCAGGCAGGCAGGCACCAGAGACTCAATAGGCATTGTCGGACAAATCGAGAAAATGTTCCCTGACTTTCTCTCTCTCTCTGTCTCTCCCCCTTCCCTCTCCCACGTCCAACTAGTATATATCGCGCGCAAAAGAAAAACGGAGGCCACTTGCATTTGTCTCATACCAGGAACTCAAACTCAAACCACGTCAAAAATTCAGTCAAAAGAGGCAATCAGGAGGAAAAAGTCGCATCGTCGTTCCCGATGTTGGGTCTCGTGATTAGAAATATAAACACTGGTTGCCCACATCCAGCCGAACCCTCAGAACGCCAGTCGAAAAGAAAAGAAACCCATGGTTGGTGTGTGTTTGTGTGTCTCGTTGCGTAATGGATGTAATGCGGCTAATCTTTTGATCTCTTTGGCCAAAAAATTCAAGACCCATTCCCAACGTCAAAAGGATCTTGTGTGTGTTCTCTCTCCTCCCCCCGCCATTTCTAAACGCCTCAAGCCCAGTAAAAAAAAAGTGACAAGTTGTCGTGTTGTGAAAAGAAGACTAGGGGACGCTATAGAGACGCGTGGGTAGTTAAAGGATAAGGGTGAATAGTAAAAGGAAAAGCTGGAAGAGACGCCGGGGCGCCAGATTCAACGGGCGGGTAATCGTGACGGCCGGGGGAGAAAAGGGGGGGATAGACAGGATAGGTATACAAATACAATTTCGTGAAAACACAGCTTCGTCACTCGCGTACAGTCCCGCTCTCTCGTCCGCAACGGAGAGCGGGAGGAGAAAAAAATGTAGTGTTGCATCAACGCCTTCTGGACGACCGGGCGCTCGTGCGCTTGCGCACCTTGCTGTTGGACTTGGCTTTGCTGACGATCGTATCGGCCGTGATCTCGCCAGGGACGGTTGGCGAGGCAGTGATAGTGCTGTCCTCGACGTCGAAAGCAAGACCCTCAAGCTCTTGTTCGTCCATGTCCGTCAGGTCCTCACTAAGACTACGGAGGGCTTCCCGGCCAGCCCATTGCTCTTCAACAATGGTAGTACCCTTCGGCTTGAACTCCTTGAAGTACCATGGCACGCCGCCCTCGGAGAGCGGGTCTGTCGACTCGTTGCCGAGACTGCCGTTAGATTGCGGTGGTGTCGGGGGCGCCGGTTGTGATGGCCGTGCGATGGAGACGTAGCCGTTGGTCTCTGGGGGCGTGTCGGATGGTGGCGGCACGATGGTTGGCACGATGGTCTCTGGTTTATCTGCCGCCTTTCCGTTGCCCTCGTGACCTGCTACCGACGAGTTGGATGAGTGCACGCCGTTTGGCTTCTCCAAAGTCGACGTGTTGACTTCGATATTGCCCTCATCGTCGTCTTCGCCTTCAGCATCTACATCCATCTCGTCATCGTCTGGAGGTCTCATAATATCTTCCTCCTCCTTGGCCTTCGCAACGCTCTCGTCACTAGCCACGGTGATCTGCAGGTCTTCAGGCTCCTGCTCCTGCGTTTGTTCAGGTCGAGGCTCAAGCTGAGGTTCTGCTGCTGATACCGGCTCGTCGGCAGCGTCCACCATAATGGTGTCCTGGCTGGGTTCTGTGCTCTCTTCTGCGCGGGAGACAGTAATCGATGGCTGACGGAACTCGATACTAGCTTCCAACATGCCCTCAAGCTCTTTCGTCAAGGTGTCCAAAGGCTTGTGTGTGATGTCAGCTTCCGTCCTCAGGGCAGCTTCCAACCGTGGCTGCACATCCTTCAGTATTCGTTTTCCGAGAGCCTTCCTTTGCCTTGGATCATGGAAGTTCTGTTTCACGAGCGAAAGGGGCTCTTCCTCGAGTTCAGGAGGTTCGGTGTTAATGCCCACGTTGATTACTTCACACAGATCGTGTGTGAAAACCAATGTGTTGGTGTAGAAGCGCTGCTCCAGTTTGTCCTGGAGTTCCAAAAGACCTTCCTTGAAGATATTCTTGTCGAGGCTGCATTCTCGGTTAGCAAAACATTACAAGGTAGCGTTGGATTGTACTTACAACATGGCTCTCTCAACCACAGGGACAAGCTGCTTGGCGATCGGAAAGTAGCAAGTATCCACGAATTCTTGCTCGAGCTCTGCCGCCTCGAGCTTCTCTTGCTCCCTCTGTACGACGTTCTCCGAGAGGGTCTTGAGTTCCCAAAGGTCCTTGAGCAATGTCTCAGCGAATTCAATTCGCCTAGCGAGCCTGGTCTTGCCCGAGGGTCCCATCTGTGCAAAATTCCGTCTTGTCAGCTCCATCGACGAGAATGTCTCCATCTGCAATTGCAAACGCTTGAGCAAGGCAGCGCCACGACGAGCTTCGCGCTTTAGTGTCCAGTAGCGACAAGCTTCGCTTACGAAATCTTTGCGCTTGCGGAAGGGGAATCGTGACAATGCTTGCTCGACAATATCAAAGACCGCTTGAGGGATGATGGGTGCACCCGATGGCAGCTTCCAAATCTGCTTCACAGGTTGCCCCTTCTTCTTGTCCCCTCCCGCGACGTAGGACGCAAATTTGGCGCCAGTCATTTGGCTCGTCTGGGGGATGCTCCGTCAATGCGTGACGATGGTTGGCTGCCAGGGTATGAGCTGCAGCCTGACTGTCCGCCCATATCCGTCCCTTCATGGCTCGCTTGTAGAACTTCTTAGCTTCCCGCGCTGCCTGTGGGACTCCGTTGTCCTTGGTATAGTCAGGGGGACAGTGCTTGTCGCAGAACGCCTTGAGAACCATGCTGTTATCAAGAACCGCGAGGGCTCCGTGACTGTTCTTCATCTTAAGAAAAAGCCGTGACCGCCTGGCGCATGTGACGTGGAACGCTTGGTAGCAAGATTTGTTACTGCATTGTATGCAAGCACCCATCTTCTGGTTGCATATGTAGCAATTCAACTTCCAGCGCGTCTTTGGCACCTTTTCCACATCCATGACAGGTTCCATGAAGGTGGCGTTGCCTAAGGACACCTCTGGAATCCACATGGCGCAGAGCAGGTGAGCCCATTTACTCGAGTTAGTCTGCTTGAAAGCACCGTCTGTGTTGGGGCAAAATATGCAAGTCTACATACGAATTAGCGTCTTAGCAGGTCTCGAGAGCGGAAAACATGACTGACCGGAATACCGCGCCCAATAAGCTGGCACTTCCGACATAACCATTGTCCCTCGGGAATGAAGGGTACACCGTAGCATTCTTGGTGAACCGCAAGGTCGCATCCATCGCAGAACACGATGGCATTGGTGTTTTCACAATCGCCGTCGTCGCAAATCGCACACTTGCTATCCTGCTCTTCTCCGACTTGAGGCTCGCCATTAACGGCCGCAGCTGAACTAGAGCGCGGACGATGCGTCTGCGGAGGTTTTGGGTTGGGTTTCGGTATTCGCTTTTCCAAGGAGTGCCACTCCTTCTCAATCTTGGTGATGGCAATCTCGAACACTTCGCGGGTAATAACCTCGAGGTCTTGGGCCTTGCGATGGTCTCGGTTGTACACCTCGAGCCACTGATCATCTTGTTCGTCCATGTCGTATTCAACACGGCCAACATTGGTGCCACCAGTCGGAATGACTTCACCATCGGGCTTGATTGCCGACTGCTCCATGTCTTCTTCCAGATTTGGTTCTGCAGCCTTGATAAGTCTGCCATCGGGGCGAATGTATCGATCGGTTTCTTGGTAGCCAACATTCATCATCGACTTGTCAACATAGCGCGCCTGGCCAAAGCTCTTGCTTTCGAATTGTTCGACCTGGTCTGATCGTCGATATGAGGGCGCCTTCAAGTCTAGGCGCTCCTTTGGCGTTTGGTTCCGGATCGGAAGGACTTGCGGTACTTTCGGGGTTGACACTGGCACTAGATCTCGGCTGAGAAAAGACACGGACTCGCGAGGTGGCCTCGTTCGCCGTTTCTGTGGAGTTTCGGCTCCATTGGCGAGTGCGAAGTACGAGTTCGTTTGCGGAGCTGGGGTATTGCCTGTCGAAGCTGGGTTCATCTCCTTCAAGGGCGTGCTGGATCCGTTCATCGGGGTAGAGGGCCGGGCGATACTCGGGGTGCCGGGAGGCGACTTTACGACTGGTAGAGGCAGGCCGTCAACCTCCTCGGAGCGAAAGACCATAAAGGTGGCATCAATATCGAGCTTGGGGTGGAACTCCTCCCAGCCTCGCTCCTCTCGGGGTTTATATCCTTCGTTCTCGGCAACAGCGGCGGCAACAGCAGCCGCAGAGCTGAATTCCATCTCGTCTCGATCGGCGGCGGTCCGTATCCTGGCACTTCGCTCTCTTCTGGGAACCATGGCGGATACGCTGCGCGGCTCCCTTGGTTGTCTTCGCACTGTGATGGGTGTTTCGGTTCCATCATCATCGATGAAACGACCGCCGCCGCCGGCGCCGCCAGGGATATATCGCCTCCTCTTGGGTGGTGGTTCGGTCATGGGGACTGCGGATGGAGTGGTGAGCTCGCGCGAAGGTCGGCTGGAGGGAGCTGCGGGGGAAGCGCCGAGCTCGCGCGCAATGCGAGCAGCGTTGGTGGTTCCGGGAGGTCTTCCTCTTTTTCTACCAGTAGGTGGACGGCGCGGAGTAGAAGGTTTCGGCGCCATCTCTTGCGATTCTTATCCCTTGTTTTGGATCGATTTCGATGGCTCGCGGGGAGGATAGTGTGTCGAGAATCACCGCGTCAGGAGGTGGCGCGCGGAGTGGTTTTGCGGCTGAAGGAAGGGGCGGGGCATTGGCGAAACGGTTCCGCGCACAATTCTCCGGCACGCAACAGGGTTACAGTGCGGTCAATAAGGTGATGCTGAGGTGAGATCGAGTTGGAAAAATCATCAGGAGAGGAGGTGACGTCGAACTGGCGGCTCAGAGTTACTCCTGCGAAAAACAGAGAACGCGTGAAGTTGAAACGCACGGACCTGACAGCCATTGTTAGCCGCAGGGGGCACGCGGTATTAGTCATCCGCGGGTATCAGACAAGGGCCGCTGTTAGTGGTTGGGGTTCGCTTCACCCTTTGGGGGGCAGCCGCACCCGCATCCACCTCCACACTAGCACTTGCTTCTGCCCATCGTGATTGGCCTACTGCCTGACACTTTATCAGATTGACTTGATCCTGGCGGGCCACTGTCCCTGGTCCCGTCGCTCCAAACCCAGCGCAGCCACTCTGCCTTCACGCTCTTTTCGACGCTTTACACCAAGGACCATCCATCCCATCGGTCCAATTCCTCGGCGCTGGCTCCGCCAGAGTCAGTGCGACAATTCGTCGTTCATCTCGCCTCGACTGGCTCGTCATTCACCTAACCCATGTAGCGCTGCAATCGGCCGTCGCAACCATGGCTGCAACTGCTCGGTAGTAGTCACTTGCCTGCCTATGCAAGTGTATTCAAGCGCATCTCACCACAACACATGGCCGAAAACAGCGACCTCTTCTGCGACGCTTATGCTAGCGATTAACAAGACACCAGCCATCGTGGAAGGATATGTGAAAAGGGTACGACCTGCGTCTCGTTCATCAACATCCAAGTCAAGAAAGACTAGGCCGTCGCATGTCGTGTCGAGATCCAGCTCCATGCTCTGCAGCCCTGCGACCCAATCAAATGTGCGGCGCATGCCAGCGCATACTCCTCCCTCACGAGCGCCCTCATTCTTCAAAGTTGCGACCGATGTTGATGTCACCGCATCGTTAGCTACCCCGGGATCCCTCCCCACAATTCCGGGTCCCTTCCCGAGGCGGCCAAGCGGCGGCCAATGTGCCTTGCCGCCCCTCCTCGATCGGCCACCGCTAACCCACCACCACATGGCCTCCCTGTTTGACACAAGCCGTTTTTCAGGGTCCGACGTCAGCTCGGTGTTGTGTTGTCATAAAGCTCTGATTGAATTGGCTTTGACAGATCTCCCAGGCGACATTTCCTCCCCAGTCCGCCCCTCGGGCATTTTATTCGTGATCAGCCGGGTTTCAACCTTAAAGTCAGCCCTCGACCGGATTCTGTCAACACGGTGTTTCCGCACACCGCTACTTGGGTTTGACCAAGCGATGCTCCTCCTGTCTTCGTCCATTCATTCTGTGCGACTGTTTGTGGGTTTGAGTTCCGCCCTCATCGTCGCCAATCCGACCGACGATTCCACCCAACACCGAAAGCACCGCAAATCACCAGCGCTGACAACCACCGACCAATCCAGCAGAGTTGCTTGACCGAGCGAGTGTTCAACTGTGCCTTCACATCTTCGCATGTCACGGTTCGCTCGTCTCACTCTTCTCGTTCAATCACGAGCGAACGCGAGTGTCACTGCCTTGGGCATGGTATTTTACGGTCGAGCAAACTCAACACCCTAACCGAGAGGCACTTTTCATTCAAAATTCCACAACCACATTCACCCGCAAAACAACTGCCCATTTCGGATGCAATACCTTCGTACGTTCGTTTTATGGTCGTGCTACTCAAATCAGTTCTAGGTCTCATCGCCGCGATCCCATGCTCCTATACCGCTGCAGTATCTTGAGCTAGTGCTGTTCTCTTGCTCATGTAAATTATTTCGAGAGTCTCCCAATCTGCATCCCCGTAATCCTCGAAGCGACTCGAAATTCACCATTGAGGTCGGCGAGTTGGTCTGGTCGGGTCGGTGGTGGGGAATTCTCCGTCAGTTTTGCACCTGTGGAACCCCAATACATCATCGAATCGCTGCTGTCGGTTCATCTCACCCTCGCTCTACCAACCATTCGCTGGTCAGACTCGGGAGCGAATTTCCCCGTCACCGTCGCTGCAAAAGGTCTCACTCGTCGTAAATTTCAAAAGTTGTTCCGTCAACTCGCCATGCAATCAGACCGCGGTTTTCAGACGAGCTTGTCCGATGCCTCGGTTGAAGCGAAAGTGGCACCTTGGCCTCACAACCTGGACAGAAGAAAGTTCTGATCGCATGGCGCAGCTTGATTAAACATGTCCGGACTTTCTAGCCGGAAAGGCCAGGGTTTTCTGTTGTCTTCCGCAACCACGTCGAGCCATGCTCAGGGCAGGATGCGTTGACGATGCTGCAGCAGCCTTCAATCGGAAACTCGAGAGCCACGGATACATATTCGGGAACGTGTGCAATAACTTGAAGGAGACTCGCAAGTTTGAGAAGAACGGCTTTGCAAGGTAGCAGGCGATTGCCGCCCTCTTGGCAGTCATGGACTTTCGGGATTATACCGAGCCCGAATTCTCCAGCACAGCCCAGACGTCCGCATGTTCATTAACGTTCATATTTCTCGCTTGCTAACATCATACACAAGCGAAAAGTTGCGTCGCACACAGCTAATTTGGTCTTGGACACGAGCTCGGTGTTCTTTTTGGTGGCGAGACCATCACACCCATGCAAAGGCAATGTCGGATTTCTTTTTACTGGACGGTGGACTTTACTGCGGGAAATGCTTGTTTATTCATCATCGCCTTGTTCAGGCTCGGCAGGCTTTTTAATCCGGGGGTTGCTCTCTTCAGGAGACAATTGGGTAGGCCATCATGTCTTCTACTCCAATGAGCTGCAGTGATGTCTCTGCAGTTCAAGTCTAGCGAACTGCATGGCAAGCAACCAGATTCTAACGCGAAAACGTTCAATCGTCCAATCCTCCTACCCATATCGTAGGGCGAACGCAAGCCTCGCACTTGAGACTCATGATTATGGCCATATTTCTGCGCGCATCGTACTTAAGAGTATATGTTATGGTCGTGCGCGGCGGCTGAGATTTCAATTCAGAAATGAATTGACAGAGTGAGCAGCAGTAGGGATGATTCAGCTGATCGCAACTCGTCGTGATCCAGCTGGGTTTGGCTTTTTCGACGTTTAGAATGATTACCAACCGGATTTGAGATCATCTATCATGGTCTCGTGTATTTCGCCTTTGGCCGGGGGTGCATTCGGGAGGTGATTCTGTCGATTTATGACTACTGATAGAGCGGACCACACTCAGTGAGCTTGTTCTGTGCCAGTATCATCGCAACGGTGTCATTATCTTCGTCCTTTCTTCACTGTCTCACAGAAATGGACCTCCGGATCTACTTTTCAAAGCTGGAAATATGTGACGACGATATCGCATGACATGTCATATTCTCCTGTAGCTTACCAATGGAAATGACACTGTCGATTGCGCTGGCTTCCATCGGTGGCAAGGGACGATCTGAACTCAACGCGACGATGCTTGCTGGTATAGCCAGGAGATCTGAATTTTCCACCCTCGGTCCAGGAAGTATCAACATCTACTATCCCACAGAGGGCAAAGTCGCCTCGTGTTCTGTTAACTAGGTTAGCTGAGGTCTGTTCTTTCATTGCTTTTCTTTGAAGCCATGGGTGATTCATGCACGTACTCTACAGGGTCAGTCAAAGTATTCGGCAAAGCTTGAGCACGCGCAAACCAGGCCTGCATAGTAGCTCGCGATACGTGTTCGTTCTTGTTCATAGTGTACCATCTAGCGGTTTCAACAGCGCAATGACTGTTGCTATATACTCACACGCTTCGATGATGGTGATTTCACAACGCACAACGACAGATGTCGGGCGGGTCCCAGTCGTTATCTGTATCTAGTACTGTGGTTGTCATCGGTCGGCTCGAGTAAGGAAGGTGATCAATCACACGAGAAGAGATCAGCTCGAGTGCGGATAACCATCAAATATTTACAACAGGTTGGACGATACGAGAGTGAGGTCAAGTCTCTGTGCAATGTCCATGAGTCCTGGAAAAACAGCTAGTGTTTCCCCATTTTCAAAAATTGACTCCGTACTATAAGGACTCCAGCACTGGAAACTTCACCACCCATAATCAGTAGCACGTGGTATCCGAATATATCGTTTGATAGTGAGACTGAAGCCTATAACGAGACTCTACCCAGCCACCTTACCTATACTTTCTAGTAGCACACCGTACACCGTTTCTTAAGTATTCAAATGATCGCACCGTTCGAGAGCTGACTCTTTTTTTTCCTTTAGAAAAAGAATCGGCCGGTCTGTCGGCACACATTAGTTGACATGTTCCGTGTTATGTTGTTCTCGGGCTCCCTTATTACAAGCCACGACTGTCTAGTCAGATTATATTGCACGTTCATTGAGAGCGCCATCTTCGTCCATCTCTATCCCATAGGGTATTCAGTAGTAAGCTATGCGGGCACGTCTTAATTGTTCAATTTTGGACAGATATCAGGCTACGGTAAGATGTGAATAGAATCCTGATCTTTCCGCTGTCAAAGCAAGACTTGAGAACTCATTTGCGGAGCCTCATGATCATCACACGACTCTTTCCAGCGCTGGGAGCCATGCGCTAGCACACTGCCCTCACATATGTGTGAAAATACGCTGCTGCAGCAAGCCAGCCTCCACACAAACATCCCAGTCGCTGACAACATTCCTAGCGATTATTATTACGCATGGTATGATGTAATTCAGAAGCATGGGAATAAGGACAATGTTGTGGATTATTGGACTACAGCCTTACTGAGTCTGTCTCTCTTGTTGACTACTTATCAAGTGGCGTATGCGGTGATCGAGAGCAAGTTACTGGCATTTGCTGTTATCTTTGGACAACATTGCTCACAGATACTTCATACATGAAAGCTTTGGGACTTCTCATGAGACAACAAAAGCACTAATGTCGCGCATCAGACGCCTTGTTATGAACCTCAGCTGAATCTCCTGTCATTGCCTAATTGAAACCCAACCCAAGCCGGAAGTGATTTTCAATTCACCCTGCGGCTCATCTACTGATTCCAGGCATCTATGGTAGTTAAGAGCATTTCTTTCTTTCAGTAGTCCAGCAAAATTATCGGGGCAAGGGAACTATAAAGCTCCACTCTTCTCCATCCTTTCACATCAGCAGCAGATGATGATGGAGGAAATCTGTTATCTTGAGAAGATCGACGAAGCAGCTTATATGCTAACGGATGCCATTCGTGGGGTGGAGCACGTCTAATAGTGATTGGGTACGAACTTTAGCTTATTCCAGACCAAAGATACAGGAGATGATGAACAGTAGAACGAGATTTGCCGCTTATGGTAGAAGAACAGGGTCACTTTCCTTTCAGGCCCTAACCACAAAGCTAATTACCGCTCATGACCCTTAGTATTCACAGAATTAGACGAGTCTGCCATTGGCGCGCCCAGGTTAGACTGATGCATTCCCACCAGATGGTTCCCTTTTATAGTCAACACAACCCCAACGCCCCGCGTAGGGAGCAGCCCAACATCTTCATCACACAAGATTCAGTACAAAGCCGTGAATTGGAAGGGAAGCATTGAATCTCTAGGAAACCAGGACAAATCCATGTTGGTTCCGCAGTGCTTTGCCAAAAGAATAATCACACCATCTCATAACTTCGCGACGGCAAGCCTGAGTTCGGGTTGACGTTGCCGAAACTGAAGCTCATCACCACTGACTCCATCATCCATGAAGTATTCTGGAATACTGTTCAAGAGACGGCGCGCCTCTGGCTAGTTGGGCAGTATGCAACCGCATCGGCAAGCGCGAGTGCCAGCCCGATCTGGTGATATCTCGAGCTGCCTACAGACTTTCAAAATGTGGGTGGGACGGCTTCGATCGTTGTCCACGCAATGACCTCGACCAAACGACTGCTTTATATGGCAACCAGTAAGCAGTGCTATGCTTGAAAGCCACTCGAAATGTTCGCTCGGGCCTGGCAAGATTGCTAACACTCAGGCAAGGCGGTGACTCAATGAGAATTCAGGCTATCTTATCGAGGCGAGACCACGAATATGAGCTATAAAACCAGAAGACTAACGCATTGGCAATATTGGAGGAGCAGAGAATAGCTTCAATGGTGATATCTTGCTTCCAACCAGTATCGGGAAATTCTCCCATACACAAGAGGCCTCTCCAGATCTAGGACCTGTCAAGTAGAATGGCCTCTTCGCCCGATTCCTCATACGCATTTCACCTAAGTATTCATCTATAGGAAATAAGGGAGACAGAGATGAAGGCCACTGAAGCTAATAACGGTAGCAGGGCAACGCAGACAACGGGAGTCTCACATGACATGCTTCGCTTGGTGAAAGTCGCAAAACGACATTCATTGTTGTTCACGATTCAAGCAGCGAGTAACTGGTCCAACTTTCCATTGACCATCAAATCACAAGACGGAGCTTCTCCTAGGCTTAAATACATGTTCGAAGGAGGAGGAATAGCCTCTGATCGAGGTCATTTCCCCCTCGTGGAACAGGCCCAACCTTTGGTTATAGTGTGTAATCATTTTGCAAGACTCGGTACAAATAGTCTATACTTAAAGAAACGTGGTTTTCTTCTACAGAGAATAAAATTTGACTGTCGGGTGTTCTCGTGAGAGGGCGTTCAAATACAGCATTCATACTACAGCCACGAACTCAGGGTGCATCTCGCTCGTAGCAAGCGTCTCCTAGCTTCGAGGCGAGGGGACCCAAGGCGAATACACACCTATCATAGACCTCCAGTGACGGACGACCAAGGACAAGTGGTCTGTCTATTCAGTACACGTCTCCGATGGCTAACTTCAAGTGGCAAAGTAGGATGGCATTACAACACCAGGGGATCTGCTTCATTATTAGTTAAGAGACACTAGAAGAACCAGGTCCATTATGCTCTCGACTTTTCTCTTCCGCTCCATGTGCGCTTAAGTACTCGTATCCTCCTTATCGCGTCCCCGCCAACATGATGCATATGCCTCGTCCAGTCATACCACAAGCAGGTTTGAGACGACCAGTCAGGCTCCAAGTGAAGTTCCTCGTTCTGGTGGGAAACGAGCTTATCAGGGGTGCCGGTCTGAAGTCAACGCGAGTTGTCCGCTGGTCCGGAGAAGGTCTACCGCCGGACGGCTTCGCATGATCTAAGTAACCGAATACCAGGCATGATAGCCACCCAGATCAGTCCTCCATGATCCTCGAAACATATCACTGCGTAGCCCCAACAGTCTATCGCATGCACCTTGGAACAGAAAACATTGAAATATGGGTGTATATGTCATCTATCGGATCCGTCCACGACAATAATACAAGTACATTGCTTCGCTTCCTCCCCCCCCTTCTAATATCGTTGTAACATATTTCAATATGCTTCTTCCGCCTCCCCACACCTATCCCTCGCGACGCCAATTATCCCCCACCTCACAGCACAAGCCTGGCAGGCTCCTCCTCAAGAATGATCTTGACCCTCTCCAAAAACACCTTGGCGCGCTTCTCGTCGCCCTTGGGAACCGTCAGGCTGAACAGGTTGCTTCCGAACGAGATGCTCTCGACCGCCGCAGCAGCCGCAGCAGAGGCAGTCTTCTTCGGGGCAGCAGCAGCACAGCCTTCTTGGGCGCGGCGAGGATGTCGTAAATGTCGCCGCCGCTGCTGCGTCTGGGGCGACGGCGCGGGGCGCGGTGAAGGACGCCTCGGGCAGCGCGGAGATCTGGGCAGGTAGTAGCCCCTCGTGCCGCGGGCGCGAGCTTGTGCAGGCCGAGGACCTGGTTGAAGAGCTCGTCGGCGGTGGGCTTACGGACGGAGGGCGGGAGGTCGTCGTTGGCGACCTCGGCGGCGCGCGCGACGAAGGTGGACACGGGCATGAAGACGCCGAGGGACTTCTGGATGCGCTTCTGCGCCTCGAGGACCTTGTACAGGGAGACGGGGAGGCCGATCTCGGTCTCGGCGGGGGGCGCGGGGGCGGCGGCGGCCTTCTTGGGTTCCTCCTTCTTGGGCTGCTCCTCCTTCTTGGGCGCGACCTTGATGTTGCTGAGGTCGAGGTGCGACAGCTTTGTGGCGTGGCTCATGAGCTTGCCCGGGGTCTCGGCGTTGATGGAGCCCAGGTAGGCGAGGACGTCGCCCTTGAGCAGGCGGCCGGCGGGGCCCGTGGGCTCGATCCGGCTGACGGTGTCCTTGTCGAGACCGTGCTCGTTGACGAGGTGCTGGACGGAGGGGTAGAGGGGTACCTCTGCTCGCGGGGCTCGCCGGTGGTCTTCTTCTGTGCCTGGGGGGCCTCGCGGCGTTCGGAGGTGGCGCTCTTGGGGGCGGCTTCGGACTCGGCGGGCTTGGAGGCGGAGGAGGGCGTCTTGTTCTGTTCGGCGGGGACCTCGAGGGAGGAGAGGTCGTCGCCGGCTCGGCGATGACGGCGATGCGGGTGCCGACCTGGACGGCCTTGGCGCCGTCGCCGGTGGTGATCTTGAACATGACGCCGTCGTCCTGGGCCTCGACGTCCATGGTGGCCTTGTCGGTCTCGATCTCGAGGAGGACGTCGCCGGCGGAGAAGGACTCGCCCTCCTTGACCTTCCAGCTGGCGATGTTACCCTCCGTCATGGTCGGGGACAGGGCGGGCATGGAGAAGTTCTGGGCGGCGAGGCATCGTGCTGAGGATCGGAAGCCTGTAATGTGACGAGGGAAGGGGGTGTCAGCTCCGGCGTTCGGATGGTTCTGGGGTATTCTGAAAGGACCCTTTGTCCAAGATGCAGGCAAAGAGCTGCATCGGACTTAGGTGTGGCAGCTTTACGGACCTCTAGTCTCGGCGGGGACTCTCCGGCCAACCACCCTCGCCGAGAGACGACACGCCGTCGCAAGGGAAGCCATCTCTCTTTTGGTGAGCTATTATCCTTCTTCAAACCGACCCGGACGTTTGGAAGAAGAGGGCGGGGGGAGGGATGGCTGCGTGGTGGTTTTGTCGTGGACTTCAATTGGAAATCGGGGTGTTCGGAGAAAGAAGGGATATGAAAGTGGGTTGAGAGGTTGCTTCCTTCTCGTCGGTCGCTTCGCGCTGGCCCCCGGTCAGCGGATATCTCTCTCTCTGTTTTTTTTCGACGCAAAATTGTCGAGACACACTGGAGCTTTGGCGTGAGCTACGGCATCCACCTGTTTTGGATTTCCTCAAAAAAAGCCCACGTTGCGCACGGACCGGGCGCCTGTCTGGGCGATTCTTGTTGGCTCATTGGCCGCCGTTGAACCTGGCAAGACCAGATGAACGAGGTACGTACCGGTCTAGGTGCGCGGTTTTTGATGTCCCGACTTTCGGGAATAAGTCGATAGCGCGAGCCAACAAACAGTTTGGCGCCGTATCGTTGCGCCGGGCTCCGAGAGAACGAATCCCTGTTTGCAGATTGGACCGTCGCATTGGCCGTTGCGGGCCTTTTCGAGGAAGCTCGGGCCCGGATCCTGGTCCCCACTGAATTTTTCTGGATAGCTTCATCCAAAGCCGCTGCGGCTCTGTGTGGTCTGACGACGTCAAGAAGTCGATTGAGCCCCAAAACTCACAGGTGCGCACCTCATGATCTACTACTGTTTCACCAATTGACTCCCTACAGACTTCACAGACAAAATGACCGTCTTCTCAAGGGGCCTCGGCCTCCGCATGCCCCTCCTCCCGCGAACCCTCGCCCAACGACCCCTCCACCCCATATCCCGCTTCACGACGAGCACAACCCTCCGCTACGCAAAACCCGCGCCCAAAAAGTCGCCGATACCAAACACAACCTCCCCCTCCACCACCACAGCCGCCATCCCGAAAGCAAAACCTCACGCCCCCGCGACCGCCCAACATCAGCAGCTCCTCCAGGCCACGAACCCAACCGCCGCCCGCCTCCTCCAGGCCATCGTGAACAAGGGCACGCCCACCCTCCTCTACGAGTCCGGCTCCCACTTCTGGATGAAGCTGTCCACCTGGGGCGCCGCAACCATGTTCTACGGCTACGCCGTCATCAACTACGGCATCTTCCGCGACTTCGTCGCCGAGCGCGCCGACCAGCTCGGGCCTTGGGTCACCTGGGCCTTCATCGCCGCCTGCATCGCCACGACCGGCTTCGGCTCCTACTTCTTCCGCGCCTCGCACAACATCGTCAAGAACATGCGCGCGCTGCCCACGGCCAAGATCCCCCCGGGGAGCCTGCCGCGCGGCGTAGACCCCAAGACGACGCCCGTCCTCATCGAGATCAACATCAAGCGCATCCTGCCCGGTCTCTCCAAGAAGTCGTCGTGCCGCCGCACCAGGTCGTGATCCCGTACCGCGTGTTCCACCCCCTGAGCCCGTTCCGGTCGACGCAGGACATGAAGGCCGCGAAGAAGAGGAGCAGGCGGAGAAGAAGGCGGCGCGCGATTACGACCGGGACCACCTCATGACGGTGCCAATCCGGCACGCGGGGCGCGGGATGAAGTCTGCGTGGTTCGGGATGCAGCGGGCGTTGACCAAGACAGGTTTCATGAGGATGGGGGCCGGGGGCATGAAGTTGAAGCTGGATGTCGCTTCGGGGTGGGCGCTGGACGAGGGACGGGCGATAGACAGCTTGGTCACCGTTGAGAACAGGAAATGAAGGACATGATGATACGGTGGCAGATTTAGGATTGTGAGCATATGTACAACACTGTATTAAACAAGATCATAGACTTGGATGGCCGCGTAGTCTTCAACGCAATAATGGTTGAAGACTGCCTCCACGACATCGCCGTGGCCAGAGACACCACAGAAGAACAACGAGAAGCTGACTCGACAATCATTATGGGCTTCACGGCATGTCCCAACCCTCTCCAGGCTGAAAAGTTTCTATCCAAAGAAAAGCTTCAACTTCACCTGTATCAGCGCGTGGTTTCCGTCAGAGTCTAATGCGAGCAGGACGTTCCAGTAAGCAAAGCCATCGACGCATCGTCGATCCTTAAAGGCACGACATCCTATCATTTGAAACAGCGTGCATGTGCCATGCAGCCTCAAACACAACCCCTCTGCAGCGCGGAGACACCGCCGTCATGGATCTCACCGACGGAAACGGCGTCTTCAAAACATACACCAGAATTTACAACCGCCTTGGCCGAAGCAACGTCGAAGCACCGTACCAAGGCAGTAACCACTTCAGACCGCTCGAGAGTGCCCCCCCATCGCCAGCGCACGCTTTCACGGGATGGTCGTAGACGGTCGACGGGTCTGGATGACAGCCAGAGGGGCAGAGAAGCCGCCAGACGCAGATCGCCAAAGTGCCCCTGATCGCCTCTTGCCCGTCCCTGATCATCGCCGTTCGACCAACGTGCCATTTTTGGCATCACGCCTCGCCTCATTTGCGGAGCGCACCGAGCACCGGAGGTACCGTTGACACCCGGAGAAGATTCCGAAGACCCAAGGGCGACAGGGTTCCTGCAATATCCATGGGGCTGGACATGGGAAATGCACAGGAGAAAAAAACTGGAAGCCCGCGATACGTGGACGAAATAGTGGCGGGCTATCACAAAGAGGGGACTCGTTGCTGGCGCAAATCGGCAGAAACACTACGAGATCGATCGTGATCCGGGATGAAGTGGCTAGTCGGTGGTTGTGTTGGTTGCCGTGGTGGTTGGAAAAAGTTGGCTGCTAGCTGTCAGTCCCACTTGGTAGGTGGGATAGGACGGTTGCTGGCGATCTATGGCGGTCAGTCAGCCTCATGGCGCAACTTGCAGAACGAGGCTATCCCTGCCTGCCAAAGCCACGTCGAACTCGATCAACAAACATTCCCTCCAGGGGCAACTGAAGAAATGCAGGACTCGGACGAACCCACCGACACATGTAGAACATTTGTCTTTACCCAGAGATGTTGATCGCCTCATCTTGGAGGGGGACGGATGCGGGGTATAACTTTCAGGTGAAGCCATTCCCAGGTATCCGTTACAATATACGAATATGGCGAATGGACCGGCGCGCTTGCGGAGCGGTGTGATGAGCGACTTCTCGTGAAGCAGGATTGGAAGCGAAAACTCGGCCTCCGCAGTCAGATCAAGTGACGGAAAGTGTTGGTTGAACTGCCGCCATCTCGGGGTCTCCTACCACCCCGCCATGGAATATTCCAACAATGCCGTCATCGAGGCGGTCCTCGACCGGGTTGTCCATCGTCGGCGAGTGAGCGATAATGTCTGCCGCCGACGGACCCACCGAATTGGGTGGAACATGGCCGGCGCCATGTCATTATCGACTGCCATCGCAGGGCGGGCGTCTGCTGGCGGACGGAGCCATTGAGTAGGTACGGAGTACGTAAGGCAGGGTAGGGGACGTGCAGACAGGACTCGATCGCATTCTCCACCTCCGAGATCGCGGCTCCGGGCAATGGCATGGGACGAGGAAAGCCGTTAAGTGCCTGATTTGAGTGACTGCATGATCCCTTTTGCGGTCGAAGGAAGAGGGCACGAGGCACGGGACACCGCAGCGAGGGGATTATGTGTGTTGCACGACCGAGAAACGCCTCTCACAAACATGCGGTTTGCATTTGCGGTGTGAGAAATTGCGAGACGAGGACGATGGGGTCCTTGCCTTTGCGTGTGTGTGTAATAACCGTGTTGGGTGCGGTGCATTAGATCAATAGAGTCAGCGTGTGTCGAGCATGAGGCGATGGATGGGTTCCCCGCGATCCCTCATCACAGCATGACGCCCGTCATGCTTCGTGGTGTTGAGGTCAGATCATCAGCTCCTGATTGTCGAACCAATTCATACGATGCCCGCAAAAGAAACAAAACACAGCAGAACTGGCCTGTTGACGTGCGAAAGCGGAGAGGTGGTAGCGCGAGACAAGGTCCGGGGTTTGGCAGTTTTGCTGTGTGGTGCAGAGTCCCGAGATGAGTAGTGTGGGGGCCCCGCCGGGCAGAGGCGCGAGAGAGCTGCCGAGCCAAATAAGAAACTTGCAGTGTGCATCTGAGTGTCTAGATGCCGCTCTAATGACCAGACGGACGCAGGCTGTTCATAACTTTGGAGAGGAGAAAGAGGAGCCAGAAGAGAGAGATGGGCGGAGCGTGTTCGGTACTTGCACCGAGAAACCCACGTCAGGCGGTAGGCGGCAGTAGAAACCCAGGATGGAGTAAAGTAGTTGCATGAGGTCTCCGCAATGGTTAAGGCTGTGGCCGTCGTCGTCGGCTTCGCGGAGGTGGATAGAAGCAGCCAAAACGACGACGAAAGGCGTCTATTTCCGGCGTACGTATTGCCGTGGCTCAAGTCGACAAGGCGTGGTGAAGGCGGGAATGGCGTTTGGTTGGCCGCAGCCAACGGCCGTCGCCAATTCCCCACGAGATCGAGGGGCATCCCAAGGGTCCAGATGGCCCCTCCTTCTGGCTCGTCATGAGCCGATAGCAGCACAGACCACCATGGCCGAATCCCTGTCTCTCTCACTAGGACGGCTTGGGAATAGTGTCGTCCAGTACGAGTGGAACGAGGCCTGTTGACGGTAGACCCATGTCCATTGTGGCCTGCGATATCCACTCGCGGTCTTGTGCATGAGAGAGGTGTGCGAATGTGCAGGAAAAAGAATTTTTGCGACGGAGCGGTGAGCGAGCAATCGGCGTATCGCTTTGCCCCTACGAGCCACACAATCTGCGAGACGAACGCTGCGAATGTTCCGCATTCCTTGCCTTTCATTAAGCGGTTGCATCTTCAAATCATGTGGCCAAAACCCAGTTTCTCGGCTTGTTCGGTACTGCAGTTTGGCATTCCTAAGGATCTTCAGGGTTCAAGCAGCCTTGTTTGCTTGTGTCTCGTGAGATATGGACCTGGCGCGAGTAGCGCCGCGAGAAGCAGGGCAGGATCCGGATACGTCTCGTCTTGTCGGAACGGGACGTGACCAGGGGTGGGACGCGTTGAGGTTATCCGGATACTGGATATTCTTTGCGCCGAATCCGACCGACCGACGAACGACAACGTCGGTCCCAGGCTTTGAGTTTGATATCCAACGTCAGCTCCAACGGATGCCGTGGCTCCCGCTGCGGCTATGTCAAGTAGCTGAAAAGCATGGGATGGCATGGCGAAGATGCAGTAGCTCAGCGACTGGCTTGAACTTTACGTCAGCGTCATGGTTGTAGAACGCCAGCCATGCTTCCGTGGAGTTCCCCTGGCCATGGCGTTTTGTTTGGCGTGCGTTCGTCGGTGGGCTTTTCTGATGGCTGACCATGACCCCTCGCTAGCCGCCACGAACGGAATTCCCATCTCTTGCGGTCGACAAGTCGAATTCCTGGGTATGATATTCGGTCAGGTATGGACCCTGCAGTCCTGATCCGGCGAGATCGACGGATGCTCGGCAGTCACCGCTCTACGGTGAGCATGAAGAGACGACTCACGGTCAGACGTGAATCGCAGTTGGCCGATCTCTCTTGGCCGGCGAGTCAGCGGTCCCCGGTCCCCAGACCTCCAGCCTCGCATGGCCGGCATCTGATTGGCCGGCGCGCCGTTACACGGATTGAGCCATGGATGGCCACATGCGCCGCTGCTCCCTGGTGTGTGCTTGGCATCGGAACCAAGTCCAAGAACTTTCGGAGGCGGTGGTTGGCCGCCAGTGCACTGGCGCTTGTCTCTTCCATGTCTTTTCTCTCTCCAACATTTCTGTACACAACATACTCGACCGGGCAGCAGCTGTCCGCATTCCTCGAGGTCTGGCCGCAGATGGGCCCGAATAGGATGCAGAAAATGTCTGAAATGTCAAATGATTTTTTTTTCTTCCGTCCCTGGCGTGCAGGTCATGTCGCGAGAGTTGAAGACCGGACGGATAGGCGACCTTGTCTGGTCTGGCCCTTGTTTCACTGATATGGACGACGATGGGGTTGAAAGCGTCGAATGAGGAAACGGCATCTGACAACCCGCACCCTCCATCACGTCGTTAGGCCCGAGATGGCTGTACCACCTGCATCTCCACCGCCTCCTGGCGACGTCCCCAACCAGAGGCATCCCTGAGACGAGCCTCAAGTGCCTGATGATCGCTTCTCTCGTGCCTGGGTCAGCGCAAAGCGCCCGCGACAGCTGAGATATTGGACTGACTCGCCAGCAGCGATTGCGCCTTCCGGCCTCGCCAATTTGTTCGTCCAACATCTGTCTCCAACTACGCGACCCAACAGGCGGACCGTCGTTCGTTCGTGGCGGCGGAAAGGGGCGACGAACCGACTCACAATCGGTGGTGTCGCAGACCCAGCCATGCCCACATGACGGTCTCTCCAGGTCTCTCACCAGTTCCCGCGCGGGGCATGGCGCTGAGGCTGACCCTCCCAGACGACTCCTGCCATGGACAGCTTTAATTCCGTGTAAGAAGACAAGGTCAGCGTTGCAACCACCACGCGAGACATTGGACTCTCTTCATTATCGTTGCCGAATGTCGTTCATGCTGAATGAGGAAATCTCTGAATCTAGGCCATTGCAACAGGAGCCGGAGCAGAGAAGCGGTGAGGGTAAACACGGCGATGCAAAGGCGCAAAAGGTGCCGCCGTTGCAACTCGCAGAGTATGAGGTTCGTCGCGGCGCATGGTGGCATACCCCCCAAGGTAGGAATGGCAAAGGAGGGGCAGCGCGGCATCGAGCATAGGGCAGACAACGAGGCGGCTGGCAGTGTTGAATGGGTATTCGTCGCCGACCACCCATTCAGGTCGGCCTGTCGAAAGTTGGTGTAGTGTATCCGCGCAGAGTGTAGTCCAGCATGTATCATCTACCTCGAAGAGACCGGACAGGTTTGGCTGGCTCGAGCACACACACACACACTCTCTCTCAGATGCAACCACCCGTGAGATGGTCGGCCGTGCACTCCGCCGGCTGACCGACACTATTGCTACGGTCTGGTCCAAGGTCTCATCGGGGTCCCGGTCCCGTATGATTTCTTCGTAGATCCGTCGCGAATCTGACATGTAGCTATTCGCAGATTGAGGCGGCGACGATGGGGAACGAGTCCACAATGATGAATGCCGAGCCCGACGCAGTTATGTAACTGCGTGCCGGCGTCCCCTGCTCGATGATGGCTGCTGCTGCTGCTGCTGCCGCCGTCAGTGGTGGCCCTGGTGTGCGCCGGTGCTGCGGTATGGAGACAACGACGCAGTTTGACGATGATTTGTGACGACGGCAGGCATGCTTGCAACGCCGCCGCATGAGAGCGTGGCCGCGGGCATGGGAAAAACTGGAGGGCCCGACGAATGGCGGCCTGGAATTGTGGACGTGCCAACGTGGGGAGACGACGACGACGACGACAGAGTGCATGAGGGAGCGTGCACGACGATATTTCCACGCGCGACAGCCACAGTTGGGGTTTTTTGATCCCTCCCGTGATTTGCTGCGGTTGCGACACCAGCAGCACCTCGGCCAATGAGCGGGGCATGATGATCCTGCTGTGGAAGGAGAGTGGCAGAAGGCAGAGTCAAATGGTATTGTCATTGGTAGTGGGTGGTGTGTGTGTGTGTGTGTGTGGCCCGAATGGAAGGGAATGCCTCAAAGTGGCAGCGACAAGGTCGTCAAAAGGTAAGGTGGGGTGGAGGGGAGGGGGAGGAAGGGGACGGCGGGGAAAAAAAGACTGGAGGGTCCCTTCCTCAAGACGACCGGGATGATTATCGAAGGGTTGGAGGCAGGATGACATGCCATGGCAGCGACGAGAGGCCACAGCCGTTGCGGTCCCCACGCTCCACGCCCAGGTCCCAATCAAGCCGCATCAAAAGCTCGGGCTGGTGGAGGTATGACATAATTGTGCCCATTCCCGCCCAGGGTTGTTTTTTTCCCACTGGCTGGTGCCCACGGATATCCTCCGTGGTGGTGACGGAACCTTCATGACACTCGGTCACTTGCTACTGGACATTTTTATTTTCCTGCAGTTTCCAGTGCGTCGTCCTGCGTCGTGCTACGAGTCGGGCCCTTTGTGACGGGAGTCGATGCTGCGACGAAGAACGCTGCATGCAATGCAGGGAGGTGGATCGCAGAGGGAGGGGGATTTCTTGTTGGTACGCAGCACAATACTATGTAGTGACGATGGACACGGGGGTCGCGAGAGAAGCCATTACTCGATACCTAGACGTCCGGCGCCGCGTAGCCATTGGACACCGGTCGGAGCCGCAGGAGGGAGGGATGGAGTACGATCGCCGGGCGGAAACCAGCGGGACGCACAATTCTGTAACGGGGGTGGTCATTTTGGGGCTTGGAGGAGGGAAAGTGTAGATCGCATCTCCAGTTCCCATTCTCGGCGCCGCTCGGAGCAGCAGGGCCTTCGGGACGGCGGGGGGTAAGAGGGGAGGAGGGGAGTCAATCGCACACGCCAAAGAAGGAATGGAAGTTGCAGTTAACGACAGTAGCATCGGGTCGCAAGTAGAGCAAGGGACGGCGTGGTAGGTAATCAGGATGAGGATCGTAGACGGCGCCGCGCACTTGTCATGTCGTCTCGGTCGTTCTTGGAATAGCAGCGGCGTCGGGTCCGAAGGCGATGGGCGTTTTGCGGAGGCGAACGAACGGTTCGGTAGTTGGGTTGGCCAAAAAGGAAAAGTAGCTTTTTCTTTCCCCAAAAGGCTGTTATTTCGGACCCTTCATGTTTGAGGCGCATAGGTAAAATTCTGGGATTGATGAGTGAGTGGCATGGCGTTCGTCGGCTTGTACATGGAGACAACGGTAACTAGACGCCAAGCTCATCCAGATTTAGTCTTGTGCCAATACCACACCCGCGACGACCAAGGAATGTTTCTCTTCCCCAGGTTTTGTCTCTTCAGCCCTTTGGAATTCTAAATCTGCAGTGGCAAACATTCAATCTAAGGTTGCGCGTGGAAACCGGAAACCGAACACAGCAGATAGATGATCTGGCGTCGCAACGGGCGAGTTTATTTTGTTCTATTTGCATCTCTACCGTCTATTTTCATTGGGTCATGCCGTTTTGGTTTTAAAGTGCGGCTGGGCCGTGATGCTGGTTTACTTCATATACGTGATGTAGAATTGATGAGTGCAATTGTCGCGGAGAGAAGAGAAGAAGAAAGGATGCAGAGTCAGTCGAATCGATTCGTGACGAGATATCAATATCGTGCATCAGCTATCGTTATCAGAATCCAAAAAATCAATAGCAGCCGTTGCATATGGAGACAAGGCGCCATCCACAATCCACAATCCACATCAGCAATTCAGCAGGCTCGCTGTCTGTCCGTACAAGGTACTTCGTACATTCGTCGACGGACGAGTGGATTGGACATGGCTGCCCTGCCCACGCTCATCTGGCGACGCTAAAACTGACGAGCGCAGCGCGCACGGACAGGAGCAACAGAGCCAGTGAGATGCTCACACAACCCCCAGGGCCTCTCGGCGCAAGGCCAAGACCACGCCTCCCAGGCGCTTCCTGGGCCATCGCTGACGGTTGAGCGCGATGCAAAGGAAGGCCCTTGTTTTTTTCATGATTTTTTCCCTCGCCAATTGAGAATCCCCTTAGCTGCTGTAGTGGGGGTGCAGCCTGCCAGCACCGGGGTCCCTTAGCGTGGGACATGGGACGACCGTGCTGGGGCCTCTAGTGGACCGACAGGCGAAACAGGCGATGAAAAGACGAAATTGATCTCTCCGCCACGATCCAATGTCGTTGTGACAATCCATGCCGGGCCCGGCGCCGCTGGACGGCGTAGACGCGTTTGCAATTTTACTTGCACCGATGCTTTGCTTTTGCAGTCTGCGCTATTGATGATCCGTCGCCGGCATCGTGATATTCGACATGCAGCTCGGTACGACAGACGCAGGCCAACAGACGCGCCAATGGGTCATGGCTGGCTAGCACTATTGACAATGGCCAGGACCCTGAGATGGCCTACTGAGGTGCATCTCGCCTATCATTGGCCGTCAAGCTAATGCCGCACGTATCCGTACCGCACCCAGGCACTCCAGCTCCTCACTCAATCATCCCCAGGGCGGGCAGCAGATTATGCTTCCTCGTCCCATCGCTCCGGCACTGTCAAGGTGCGTGGTCGCGCGTCGGATGACGGAAAGGAGCAGGAGGAGGAAGCAGCAAGCGACACGCGCCCACAACCCACAACACACGATCCACGGGGTTGGAGACACAACGGATGGCATCATTCTGCATCGGTTTGCAGCTTCGCATTGCCAACGTGGAGCCCCAGATATCAGACAACATGGCGTAATCAGGCTATTCGCAACGGGCAGCAGCATTGCGGTAATGTCCTGCGCATGACGGCTTGACGATGGCTGCTGGAATGCGTTATCAACGGCCCGTGGTCGAGTGGGCTTGGCTCGCCTCCACGTCGTCTTCGATGCGCGGGGGGACGGGCCTTTTGGGCCTTCTGGCAGACGGAAGACAATAACAAATCTTCGGACGACCCGCGGAGAATAAGAAGCAGACAGATGGACGCAGCAACGGGCAACCCGTCAACAAAACAACGACTGCCATGTGTAAACAATAGGAAATGCTAGCGGTTGGACTCGCTCGGAGACCCTTGATGCTAGTTTGCATGAACAAAATGAGGTGGAAGTGCACACCAGCCGGACCCGAGGCCGAACGACGAGTCGGGGGAGCGAATTGGCCATTCGCTCCTCGCATGGCTGTTGCTCTTATCTCGCCCGGCCTCCCAGGTCTATGGAGTGCCCCGAGATCCCAATGCGCTGGATCCGGATGGGGTTGCGATGATGTGATTGTCTCGTGAAGGGAATGCCGCGCCTCCCAAAACATCCGGATTGTTGTTATCGTCCACCTTCTCGACGAATTCCAAAGGCATGGACGAGGGGAAATGAGAGTCAGCGGCGGTTGACGTTTGTAGACGAGACCAACGACAATTTGATATTGCCGGGGGGAGAGACAGTGGTTTTTTTTTTTTTCTTTCTTCCTGGTGCTGGCCTGCCTGCCTCTTGTCCCCCGTTGCTCTGCTCGTCGCTTGTCACACCTTTGGGGCCAAGCGCAAGCCCCATCCGCAAGCCAGGGTCGCTGGTCGGTCGACCCCTGGTCGCACCCCCCAGAAGCCCCAAGTGAGCTCCGAAGTCTCGGCGACAAACGGGCGAGGACTTGTACCAGAGACAAGCCTGGCGACTTCGCACCCTTCGCCTGTAAGTCAACCTAGAGTGCAAACGATAGCGTGCAGCGAACAATCGTGTGTCTTCGCAGGCGTTCCATTCCTCCAAATGGCGCCGCCCGTGTCATCTGACGACCGACCGCGCCCGCACCGCACACCTTCCTGTCGTCGTCCGGCCACCGGGCGAAGGATGGCTAGAGGCGCAACACGATGGCTGTTTTGATTGTTTTTGATGCGTGCTGCCACGGAGATTTAGAAGCGAAGAGAGGAACAAAAAAATAAAAAATGCACAGAAGGTAAGGTAGGGGCTCGTCGACGATCCGGCCGTGCGCCGGAGCCGTTGACGGATTGGACGCTTATGTAGCTCTCTGTCTGGAGCCCATCATATCGATTATCTGGAATACGATAACGCGTCGTCAAACACACGTGCATCTCATCTTAGGTCTCTCGGTGTTTTCGGACATGTTATGTGGGAAATAGGGGAGAAAGAGGAGCCGGCAGACGGGGGCGGCTTCGGGGCGTGGAGATGGTGCGGCATCATGACCGAGTCGAGACAGTGGACGACGAGTTGACTTGAGTCGTCGGCACTGGGCCTACACGAGAACGTGGGGCGACCGGGGGAACACGGTCAAGGGCCACGAGATAGGTACCGGGGGACCATAGACGCGATGTCTCTCTTTGAATGTGAGATGGCAGGCAAAGATGGACAGACGCACGAGAAAAGAAAGAAGGAAAAAAAATATCAAGGCAAAAGGCGACGATGGCCGGGGAAAGGAAGGCCAGAATCAATTCGAATCAAGCGGGAAATGCAAAACGCAGCGGAAGTGTGGCCGGCGCCGCATGCCGCGCTTGCGATGCGGATGGGATGCACGTCTGGAGGTGCAAGTCAAACAAGACGTGCAGCGCAGAGGCAGAAGAATGTGATGAATGGATGGATGATCGAATGGCGAGAGACAAACAGAAACAGCCGGAGCCTGCAAGAGAGAGCACATGCAGACCGTAGGCAGGCTCTGAGCACATTATTGGCTGAGACGCCGGGGAAGGCAGTTGGCGGGCAAGACGAGCAGCAGCAGCGACATGAGGCGGGCAGGAGGCGGGAGCTGCAGCATCGTGAGTTTCTGTGTGCCATCTCTATTATCTGGCCTTCCTGACTGCATGCCTGCCTCTGTCGTGGGCTTCGTTATCCGATGGCAGGAAACGGCAGCGACAAAAAACAGTAGCGGGAGGAGACGATTAACCAACCAACAAGAGAGAGAGAGAGAGAAAAAAAGAAGAGGCAGCAGTCGCAGTTGCAGTCGAAATGGAAAGGCCCATCTCGCATCCTCCTCCTCCTTCCCAGATGCAGTGGACGAAGTACCGGGTACTTTCAACGTCTCTTGCTGCGTCTGCTCTTCCTGTCTTTCTCTCTTCTGTGCTCACCAGCGACAGACCCGCCGCCTCAAAGCAGGGGTGCCCCTAGCTGGTGCTAATCGCTCTGCATCTGTCTGTCTGTCGGTCGTTCTGTCGTCTCTCGCAAGTTCGAGCTCCATCTTTCCCGCCGTCTTCCATCGTCAACCGCCTTCATGCAGTGCCGCCTCTCACACTCACTGGCACTGGCAGCGGCACTGGTTTCTCGCCTCTTCTCGCTGCTGCCGCTGGCGAACCGTCCTTGGCGCCTCGCTCGACTGAAGGGTGCAGGGTCGACTAGAGCGCGATGCCTGTTAGGGTGCTCAGGGTAGATACGTACTGGGGGTATGCCAGTCAGCTAAACCTCTCGCAGGGTCAGGGTTCTGTAATGCCTGTCTCTTGCCCAAATGCTCTTGTGGGTTCTCGTGAGTGGGCAACACTCAACTGGCCTGTTCCCACTGCCATGGTCATGTCCCATCGCCCATGCCCGCCAGTGTCGTCTCTCTCTCTGTCTGTGTGTGTCTCCCATATCCAGCCAGTCCAGGGTGTCTGGAGCAGGGTCACCCGTCAAGGAAGGCTGGCTGCTGGTCTCTTTCTTCGCTGCAGGGTGTGGATACCGCGCGAAAAAAAAAGGTGTGGGTGCTTGCTTGGTGCTGGACGATGGGATGGGATGGGATGGAAAAAAAGATGGTGTGGGTGTGGGCGTGGGTGGGCGGCCTGGCGCTGCCTCTGTCTGGCTGGCGACGATGTGCACCACTCTGAGAGAGTCCACTGCCCGTGGATAGACAAGGTGTGCTTGGATGCGTGGGTTGGGTGCGTGGGTAAAGCGGTAGCAGTACTGGGGAGGTACTGGGCACCCTGCCCACCACCCACCCCCCGTCCGTCGTCTCCCTCCTGCTCTCCTACCTAGTCTCTCTCCTACTCGACTAGCCTGTCTACTTGCTCCTGGCACCTCAGCGCACTGGGAGACAGAGAGAGAGAGAGGCAGGTTGACGACCATTTGTTATTATTAAACCCGGACCCCGTCCGACCACCCCCCTCGATCTAAGAAAGTCCCTTTTCCTCACACTCCTTTCTCTGTATTGTGCAGAGTCGTCGAGAGGAGTTGGAAATAGCTTCCTCGACCCTCGAACCTTCCAACAAAACATCCTCCTCCTCGTACGAGCCTCGTCTCGCCTCCCAACGTACCGTACCTTATCGCCTCGCCTCGCCTCGTCCGTCCTTCACTGCGACGAACACGATATCCCCGTCGGCCGACTCGATATCTGCGAGAGATAGAGAACCACTGTTTGCGGTGCTGCTTCTCTGTCCGTCACCACCACCACCACCAACAACCCGAGACAAGGTGAGTGTTCTCTCTTTGGATGGTTCTACTTTTGCGTTGCCTGCTTCACGTTCGGAAACCAGAGGGGAAACAGAACAAAACCAAGACCACGGTTCACCACAACTGCCTTTTTTTGCCTTTCGTACACAGCATTTTTGCCTCGCACCCGTGACTCCTCCCCTCCCGCCGCCTGCTTATCTCCTCGCCTCGTTTTTACGAGTGACGAGGACAATATCTGCCTTGCTGAGCACATCTCCGCGTTGTCGTCTGCAAAAACTTCATGTCTCCCAAAATTTGCCTGTCGTGTCTGCCTGTATTATCTATCGCCTATCACTATTCACCAGCATTCGGCCGCCCCGTGTTTTCTCACTTCGACACACCTCACGTTCCCCCAGAGTCGTCCTCGGCCTCTTGTCCTCCCCTTCAGAATTCCTGTGTTGTGAGACAAGACGGGCCCTGCAGCATCTGCAACGGGATACATCACTCGTGGCCCCTCTCACGAGCCAGTCCTGTCATCCCGACTGTACTGCCCGGCGAAGTATCGCAACGGCGCTTCCCTCCTCAGCAGAAAACCCCCCGCCCGACATCCCCAGAGTCACTTCATGGGTTTTCAGCCACGCTGCGACAGCATACTAATCCGAGTTGCACTAGACTGCGGTAGAACCGGTCACGACTCAATTTCCCTCGTCCGACTCGCATAGCGGAATCTGGTACGAGAGTCGAGAGATTTCTCCTCCGACCATATTAGGCGCCGAGACTCGCCGTTCCCTCCTTTCCTCAACCCAGATACCCTACACCAAGTTATTGTTTTTGCCCCCGATGCGTCCTTGAAAATGGATTCTGAAGACGGGGAGTTGTTCATAAAGGTATGTCGCCAGATTTTCGTCTTATCGCTCGCTGCTTGGCCGTGCTGCTTGGCTATCTGTTCCGTCTTGCTCACGATATCTTCAGCAACTGGCCAGCTTCGTGCGCACGCACGAAAAGGCTCTCGCCAACGCCTTGCAATTCCGAAGACAGACCGCCCGCCATGGCGCCTCGCAGAGTGTCAGCTCGCTGCCCACGCCGCAGTCTCCAGTCGTTCCCGAACGGCCATCGACCTCGGCTTCCTCTTCTAGCGGCCTTGCGTCCGCCCTATCTCTGGGCTCTCTGAACTTCACTTCGCACAGCGTAAAGTCTGCGAAGCTGGCCTTGACGCCTCACCACCTATTCTACCTACTCTCTCGATTCGAAGAACTCGCCATTCCTGTCGGCCCCATGAAGATTCGCCTCGAGAACCTCCACGATAGCTCTACCTCCGCCAACTACGTTTCATTCCTTAGCAACACCCAACGATCCAGAAGCCGCGGCTCCGATGTCGGTTCCATACACTCCGTATCTAGTGTTCGCAGCGTCATGTCTGGCATGTCGGCCCTGTGGCAAAGCTTTGGCATCGGTGCCAGTATATCTGCCGCCAGAACAGAGCGACAAAAGGCTGCCATCCAGGCTGACCTGAAATACCTCTACTCGGCTTTCACCAAGATTCCGTGCCTGCGTCTCGCCCCGACTGGCGTGCCCGCCTGATTCGCGGCTACGAAGAATTCCCGTTCGATTCCGCCGTACCACTATACGTTTTCAAGAACGTCCAAGCTCTTGAAGTCAACAGCATCGACTTTAGACAGTTCTTTGGCTGGGACAAGATGGCCGAGCAGCTGAGATCTCTCACTCTTAAGCGTGCCGGCGTGGAAGACCCCGCGGACATCCTTATCGACATTGTACTCGACGACATGGACAAGCGGCGCAGGAGAAGTGCGAAGCAACAGTCTTCGCCAACAACACCTTGGCCCGCCAATTCTAGTCCTCGTAGGAGTCCGACGCTCCCGCATGCTGAACTCCACAAGGCTACTTCAGCACCAGGTTCGCCGGAGCCGCGAAGCTCCATCGGAGACCTCGGTATCGGTTCCTTGAGCATGCACGACGACGACATGGCACCCGGCGAGGGCAGGAGACCTTCTATTGCTCGTACCGAGACCTTTGAGGCCATGTCACCGCCAAAGAGCAGGCCGCGCAGCAACTCGCCCACTCGGCCAATCAGCTCACGCAACCATTCGCACATGAGAGGCGGCCACAAGGTTCGTCGCTCCGGATCTGGTAGCTCGCAGTCGAGCCTGTCGGACTCGTGGCACCACAGCCGTACTGGAAGCTCTTCAAACCTGTTGAACATGGGCATCTTGCCCGCGTCCAAGTGGCGCTTCCTCAAGCACCTTAGCCTTGCAGACAACTCCATGACGTCCATCCCGGCTACCAGCTTGGCTCCTCTCGCAAACACCCTCCATTCGCTGGATTTGTCTTCGAATCTGTTTACTCAGATTCCCGATAGTCTGGCCACCCTTACCGCCCTCCGCGCACTTAACCTCTCACACTGCATGATGATGGGCTCCACTCCCTCACGCGCAATCCCCTCCCCGCCATCTCAGCCCTCAACCTCCGGGCCAACCGACTCCAGTCCATTGCCGGCATCGAGAAGTTGTACCCTCTTGAGCGGTTGGACCTCAGAGATAACCGCCTCTCTGACCCCTCGGAGCTTGCCAGACTTACCGGCATCCCCGACATCCGGGAGATCTGGGTCGAGGGCAACCCCTTCACTCGCACCCACAAAGACTACCGCATCACCATCTTCAACCTGTTCCGGAAGACTCCCGGCTACACCGAGGATATCATCATTGACAACTCCGGTCCTTCCTACTCAGAGAGAAGAACCTTGTTGAGCGTACTCCCGTGCCCGCCGCGGTCCCGGTCGTCAAGCCCGCCCGGCCGACATCCCCGCCGTCGATGTCAGCAAGCCCGCCATCATCTACGACATTCCCAAGGAGGCGTCCGTTCTCCGTAAGGAGCGACCGGTTCCGAAGGCCGTCACTAGCGAGGTTAACACCAGCTCCACACGGCGCCGTAAGACCCCTAAAAGGCGCATAGTGGATCTGTCAACGTCTGATGGCACCGCGATCTTGCCGCCTGGTGTTGCACAGCTCTCGCCGACCGATGTCAAGGTCTTGGCCGCGGACGCCACGGCCACTGCAGCCGGGTCCGACAGCAACTACCGCATCTCCCAACCCCCCGAGGTTCCACCTTTGCCGTCTGCGGTGCTCTCCGATGGCCGAAAAGCCACCTCACAACCGGAAGTGCCACGCATCGACACTAGCGTAGTCCCCGAGCTTCCTCCCATCTATACGACTCGCGAGACTCCAGCTGACTCCCAAGACTGGGATGTCAGTGGCGAGATGTATCGCCGGAAGATCGAGGCGCTGCGGGACAAGGTTGGAAACGGCTACCTGAGCGTGCTCAGTGAGGAGGGCTGGGATCCCTCTCGCCCTCCAACATACACTGTCCCCGACTTCAGTCCAGCCTCGACTGTACGGCCTAGCCCTACAACACCCCGCACCACCACCACTCATCACCCTCAGGCCATCCACAGTGGCCGCACTCTTGGTTAAAAAAGTCACCTTTCCATGATACCCTTCATGATACCCCACCCCCCTCTTGAGGTTCAATTCTACACTGGGCTGCATTCTCGATTTCTCGTTTTGCAGCATCGCATCTGGCATTGCCACGAGCATGGACTTTTCCACCCACTGTGTTATTCGTCATCTTTTTTCGAGCATGTTAGAGCATAGCGTACAAGGCGTTCCGGTTCAGCGGGTTCTTTCGTTCATCCCGCATTTTTCTTCTCCTTCTCGCAGATTGCACCGCCCGAGGTGGTAGAAGGCCACAGTAGATCTTGTCGCTTCCCATCTGTCCGGTTTCTCGGCGCGGCCTCTAAAAGGGGGTCTCGGTCTTGGGCTTATAGGGATGGGCGGATGAAAAAAAAGCGAGTGACATTGGCGTGCAGGCTTTCCCTTTCTTTCTTCTCTTCTTCAAGACTTCCATTTTGGCACTTGATTTTTCCGAACCTGGCGTTGGCGGATTACTTACCTCGAGTGGCTTTAGTCCCTTTCTCTTTCTTTTTTGCTGGTCATCATGGGGCACGAAAAATTTCCCGGCATGAAGGTTTTGCATTGCGCGTTGTTGGTATGGCGGATGATGACTTGTCGTGAAGACAAGCAGGCGGACGGTCAGGTGGTCGGCTCCTTAATACATGAAGAAATGCATTGTTCAAACTTTTGGTATACAACATGGCGTGATATGGTGACATGACGCATGCCTTCTGTGGCGATAATCCACTGCATATTGCAACTTGGAGGTAGAGGATCTATTTTGGCAAAGACGACGTTTCCGTGGCGGCGTATAAAACTCAAGTCTAGCTAACGGTGAATGACATCAGAGCAATTTGGCTGTCTTCTGCCCCTCTGGTTTCCCACGGTGCATGTTTGTGATGCGCCTCGGATTTGCGATGACTTGAGGTTACTCACTTACGACCACCAGGCTCGCTGCCATCGCCCTTCGCTGCTGGCTTGGGCGTTCTCCTTTCTATTCGGGTGTATACTGAAGGAAGAGCAATCTCGAAAACGTGAATTAGGCATACGCAATGGTATTGTCTGCAAAGTCTACGTGCCAGACACCCCATGTCGCCAAAAGATAAAGCGACACTGACAACACGCTTCTGGTGCCATTGTTTTCTTCGCAAGGCATACTTAGTCTTTGCGAGGAGGCATCGATGTTATATACGGAGCTTAGGCCTCCTTCTGCTCAACATTCGCAGTGATTGGGAAGGGAGCTTGACGGGAAGATCTGCTTTCGTCTCGAAACTGTCGTGGATCTGCAGCGTTGCGGTCCCTTTCGGAGTATAAATTAAGGCGTCAAGTCGAAGACCAAAGCACAAGCAATAGCAGAGCACTCAGTCTCATTGGTAGTGAACCAAGTGCATGTCTACAAGGAGAAGGTGTCCCATAACGAACTCAGAGTCCAATCAAGTGATTGTATCTTGTCACGTTAGATTATTCCGCGCAGATCTCGCTATGCAGGACTTCTGTTGATCCGCAAGTATTGGGATGGGAATATGTCGGAGCATCGTACGAAGTCTTGGCCGTCACTTCCACCGTCTCTATGACTTTGCAGGTGTCTCTATCAGGCCGCCATCTCCAGGCGAAATGCCCCCAAAGCGACAGATTGGTTTGTCTTGGCCTGTGGTCCTGAGAGCATATAAGAGAGGGCCATTCTTCAGTACTTTATAGCCGCTGCTTTCGGTATGCAGGAAGTAACTTTGCGGTCTCGCCTAGTTGGGCGTCGTGACCTTTGAGCAAATCGGACGGGAGGTCATTGAGTATAACTTGGACCTTTGCCATGTGGAAACGAGTCTCAAATTAATTACCAGCGACCACAACTCAGGCGAAGTGTCTGTGAATGTTTCCAATGCACATGTCAAATCGTTGTCGCAGAGCTGAATGAGATACAATTATATGTGGCAGCCACGCGCCATTTTGGCTTGTTTATCTTGTTCCTCATCTTCTGCCTCATCTCATCACCCTTGAAGATCTAGTTGGCGGGCTTCGATCTCTTTCAAGGATCTGGCACAATGCCAATCCGCATTGTAGCGGCGAAGGAGATACTGAAGCATTACCACTTATTTAAAACCCCCGATACAGCAGCAAGGCGTAATGCTGTTTGCACGTGAGGTTTCCTAAGTAGGGTGGTTGAGATGTGATGGCACCTGCCCAAAGCACGAGGGCGCTCCTGCCTCGTGAAACGGCCAATCTCAGCTGCGAGATTATCAGGAGGCAGGCGAATGTTCTGCACGACCGCGCTATCGGACTTGCCCTGGGTCCAACTAGCTTAACCGGTGAATCGATCTGAGGTGTGAGTGGCCACCATGCGATTATGTGTATTCTAGTCGCTGCGAAGAAGCCCCAATGACGACCAACTTTGTTTACCTGTGAATTTAAAAACCTTGTGAAACTGTATACGCGGGCGGAGAATAAGAACGGTAGAATGGAACTAGGAGATAGAGAAGACTGAAGATACTATGAGGCGCTCTTGCTGACGTTGAATCCCCTTTTAACGTGACGGCGACTTGAGTGGATCGTATAAGCTTGACGAAGGGAAAATATCCGTTCCATAGGACACAGCAGGGCTTCTGGATTGGTCGATTTTCGATTCTACGTGTTTTCGTTACGGTCAGTCATTTACATGAGATCCGAGAAGACCTAAGACGTTCCATCAACGGTCATGGGCGTATATCTCACGCAACACCACGGCCTCCCATGCTTCTCTCAAAGCAATTGATCGCCTGCCTTTCTGCTTTTAGTCTATGAATCGTATCTTGAATAGTGCCACTAGCTAATTGTTGCTTGTGCGTGCCTTGAAGTCTCTAGACTCTGGTCTATATCCGCCTTCCTTCGTCCCTTGTTTCTTCGCTAGCCGCAACGATATGCATATTAGAGTATCATTCTGCATCAAAGGTTGAAATACCAGTGGCATGCGGCCTGCAAGTCACCGTACGAATCACGAAAACTGCTGTATACGTGATAGGAGGGATCTTCCTCACACAGGGACGGATTTGTCCCAAGGGAGGTGGGAAGCCGTGTTCGTGGAAAGGAGGCTGCTTGGAAACCCGTTTTAGAGGAAGAGGCCATATTATCTGGACGTTTGAGAGTGGTTAAAATATAAATATTCCGTTAGGTGGGATAAAGTGATCGAAGCAACAGAATGGACAGCGACTCTTGTTTACTGCCTTCTTTCCACCCGATTAGTTGAACATTCAACGCGGGGTGAGTACACCAGGTGTATCACTGCTACTAAGATATAATGAAGATAGCTTCAAACATTGCTATTCGTCGTCTCTGTCGTTCTCGTATACACTGGTTCGCCGTGAAAAATAAGATGCTTATAAAGTTAGCCAGGGGGTTAAAGTTAATTAGGGCCTGCTTAGGTCTTAGTCGGAAGTCATATGCTGCTACCTGCTGCATCCAACCTTCGTTGTCCGCATCAATTGAGAGATACCTTCATATTGTCAGTTGCCCTATTCATGAGAATGGCGTTCGCAGTCACATTCAGATCACGCGGCTGATGTGAACGAATGTGATGGTCATTATTCATGTAAATAGCTAGTGTTTACTTAGGAAAAGAGAGTATAAGCACACACTCTCAGGACTCAACTGGTTGAAGACAATGAAAATAGATAGAACGAAACCCGTATGAGTCATCTCTCATAATCCCAAATCATACCGACAGAGTTTACTGTTAGATACGCGTGATCTATGGCAAATCTTGTCGCAAACGTTGTCTGCCTGCCCCTGCTCTTCCTCCCTGCGAGCGGCGCTTATAGGTATACTCGTCCTGTTCTTCTTCATCACCATCTTGATCTCGTAGATCGTCGTCCTCCAAGTCATCGTCATCTTCATGGTAGTCATCCTGGGCCCGTCGAGGCATGCGGCTCCCCCGTGGGCGCTGCTGCTCTCGGTCTGCTCCACGTCCTCCACCCATGTCGTCCTGGCGTCTTCGGTTCGCAGGTTGACTTCTATCGAATACGTCGGAAGTTCTTGGCTTTGGATTTTGCCGAGCTCTCGAAGAAGAAAACCCAAGGTCTACCGAAGAGTCCCTGTATCTGGCCACCTGCGCGCGTCGCCTCGTTTCTCTGTCAGAGTCTTCTTCATCGTACCTCTCTCTCGCTCGCCAATGATCCGCACGTTCTTGGCGACGCTTTGCCTGTTCCTCCTCATCTCCAATCTTGACTATATTGAGATACTCTTCAAACTCAGACGTGGTGTCTGCAACATCCTGGAAATGTCTGGCCTTCAGGACAGCTGGGCGGTTATCTTCTCCATCTTCCTCCATTTCGACTTGTTTGTCGTACAGAGCAAGACCTGCCGCTATTTGCACGGCGTTTCTGATTTGGCGTCCATTCCATGGACCTCTGTCCCTGCCTGTTGACTCGGAATACTCCTCATATTGAGTCGTGACGAATTTGATGATGCCTTTGTCCTTGACATCGAGGAACCCATCCAGCGCAACGCCATCTTTGGCATACTCCAATCTGGGCAGACGTTTAAGATTGGCCTTGAGGATCTTGATTGTGTCGGGAAGACTCAAGTTGGGGTAGCACAGGCTGAGATGCACGCGAGACCGAAAGCCTTCATCGAGGGCACCAACTCTGTTGGTTGTAAGGAACAGGATCCCACTATAATACTCCAAGACTCTGAGGAACACTTGAAAACGAATGGTTAGCTACAGTCACGCGGGAGTTGTAGGGCTAAGTTGGGACTCACCTCCCACGAGAGCGTTGCGCTCTAGATTTCCACCGCCGCGTTCCCTCTGTGTGAGGAACACATCAGCTTCGTCAAACAGAAGAATGCAGTTCCATAAGTGGGCATAGCGGAAAATGTCCTTCAAGGCCCTTTCGACTGCTGCAGGCGAGAACCCGAGATCGCCGCAAGTGATGGGAAATAGCGGTCTCCCAGTCTCGGCTGCAACTGCTTCCGCTGTCGCTGTCTTTCCAACACCAGGAGCACCATGTAAGAGTATCACCAGACCCTTCCCTTTCCCTCTAACAGGGTCAAGATCAGACGTAGAAGGACCTTGTTTGCCCCTAAAGTGTGCTGCAACAGCTGAACGAATCATCCTTCGGCGTTCAGGCTTCATCTGAATTTGATCCAGAGTAAGGTTCCCTTGCTTGGTATTGAACTCAATGCTTCTGACGTCGAGGCGTGCGAATTTGCGCTCTCGTAGAACATAGCCGAATACGCGTCGAGGTAGGAGGGCAATGTCTTCATCGGACCAAGTCCAATCCTGCCAATTTGAATTTTTGTCCAAGAAAGGGTCTTGGTCACGCCATCTCATCGCTTCCGACTCATATGCGCTCTGCTCTTCGATGACTATAGTAGTACCCATATCAAGTGAAAGTCGCTGCTCGGGAAATATTGCGGGGCCGTCTTCCCAGATTCTCAAGGCAAACTCAGCGTAAGGCTCTGTAGCCCAGGTTGCACCGGAAGAGTGCGGCGACGTTGATAAGGTCTCCCACCCGGGGTAACTCTGAAGCGTTTCTTTGAAGTCGATGACAATCTCGCTCTCGATGTGCTCGGGAAACTTAACCTCTACCCCTTCATGGTCTTGCAAAGGCTCTGCAAACAGACCTGTGATGAAGTTCCAACCCGAATAGTAATGGTGTTTCGTGCTGCTACTGATACACATTTTGAAGAGTTCGCCAGATAGCTTCTGCTCCTCTAGAATCTTCTTCATGTTCTCATGGAGAGACAGAGGATAGCACTCTAAGGAGGTGATGTCTTTCTCTCCTGTGAAGCGTTTGAATTTGACGTCCACCCAAATTGGTACCAGTTTCTCCCCGTCGTAGTCAAAAGAGTAGAGCCACCATTCAGTAAACTCACTGAAGTCCCCTGTATTGACATTTCTGTAAACTGAAGGGACAGCGGCAGGAGAACAATAAGCCATTCTCCAGACCTTCTGGGCCGCCGATCGGTGTAGGAGCCTTTTAGACCTCGCCTTGTGAGTTAGAAAAGCTAGCGAGCCAGGCTGGAAAAGATAAGGAATGTCCTCAAAACAGATACGTGACTGTTTTTGGAGCTCTATGCCTCGAAACTCCTTCCGGATGGGAAGTACGACTTGTTGCACAAAGTTGACGAAACACCTCATGTGTTCTAAATCTTGATCAACTGAAATTGGCGACATCACATTTTCTTGATCAAGTTCTCCGCCAGATGTCTCAGTTGAGACGATATTTGAGTCGGCTGGACCAAGAGGGTTTGGGTGCAAAATGATGTTGGGGTGAAGATCAAGCTCGTGTCCCTCGTTTGAAGCAGCGTGCTTTTCTGGAACATTGGATCCAGCTGGGACAACGTTCTCTGCGGGGTTCGGCTTTTCCATTGCTTTTTCCATCTCATGCAACTTGGTTTTCATCCCGGCAAGTGACTCCTCAAGCACCCGGAATGGGCGATGGAACTCGACCACGTCTCCAGTGGCAATACCATCGTAACCAGCAACAGATGCTAGAGCACCGAGAACAGTTTGAGAGCGGAGCCTAATGCGCATGATCCGTCCTTGAGGAGCAACCTCCGAGCCCGATGACAGCTTCAGTTGCGAGGCGTACGCATGCTTATGACCATGAAGGTGTTGATCCATGAATTGTGGGTGTATCATTTGGTGAGGACGTTGCGGCAATGGCGGAACGTATTCTTGAACAGGTACACCCATGGATGTCGGTGCTGCCTGATGGATAATAGGAATCGGCGGCGGCGGCCTCATTTGAGGTAATTGTGACTGCTCTGGCTGTATTCGTCGACGCGACGATTGATGTCGAGACCGTTGCGACGATATTCGCACTGGCGGCGGCGGCGGCGGTGGCGTGAGTGGGATATCTCTCTTCTCTTCCTCTGCCAAAATCTCATCGTACCAGTCAGGCTTTGCGACAAAGACTTCGATCCCGAAGTCGCCATCATCTGTTCGCATCCGATTCTGGAATCCTTCGTAATTGTAGTATCGTACCCCCGAAGTCACAGGTCTCTTCAACAGTGAGATATCTTGAATCTGCGGTAGTGGATCTTCATCGTAACTATAATCAGACAGCTCGCTCTCAGTGGAGTAGCGACTGGCAAAGGACGATTTCCTCCGTCTTAGTCGAGAGGATTGATTCTTTTTTGGCCTGACAGTTTCCAACATGGTAGGTGCGGCAAGGACGTCGGGGTCTGGTTCCGTGGGAGCAGCTTCGTCTGCCATGTTGATGATTGCTTTCTGCTCAACACTACTTGCGTGTGTACCTGATTGAGGTGTGGCTGGAAACGCGTTTGAAGGAACTATCGAGAAGACTTGCTTGTGAGGACACACTGGTCCGAATTGGTACCGAGCTGAGGGCAAGGACACAGGCTGAACAGAACCGAAGGTCGCTTTTGTACACTTATCATAAAGTCAGATTTCCGTTGAGATTTATTTGGGCTTATTGGAGCCTTGCCTACGTTTCATTGCAGTCTTACGATATGGCTGCCGAGCGGCTCAGCTTCGCGGCAGGCTGCGGACTTGGCGCTAATTCATTGGATTCAGCCCGACCTCACAGGTCATCAAGAGGGTGGTCAGAAATGCATGCAAGGTATTTTGGGAACACCGCCCCGTTGAGTTACCGCCATTGGCTCATTCACTGCGTGGGAATGCCCGTTGAGCCAGCCTGCCTATGCGCTCATACGTCTCTGCATAGCTTGGCTTACAAGGAAGTTTAAGGTCCAGAATGTGACCCCAACTTGAGAAAAAAAGATTGAAATAAGGCTGGTACCAGTGAGTTCTTCAGCTTCACGTATCTGTGCAGTGCGTGCTTATCATCAAGTCAAAGTAGAGGGACAACGGTTGAAGATTTCTTGATTTACGACGACAATGGAGGAGGACAGTAGCTCTCGCCGCCTTCTGCACTTGCGAAGACCATTTTGGCTCCCAAAAGATAGGAAAAAGCAAACCAATCCCGAAAAATGTAACGAGATCGTTCAGAAAACGGTTTTTAGCACTCGCAATGCGCACCCAGGGCAACTCCAGTACGACGACGAGGAAGATAGGTTTAAGGCTAAATCCAAGATCGCAGTGAAGTATGCCCCTTCAATTGAGTTTTCTCGAGGTCAATTGCGGTCAACTAAACTTCATAGGGATCTAGAGAAAATCATCGAGGCTCATGATAGAGAACCAGATACAACCTTAAAGGTTGGAAACAGCTCCTGGGACCTCGTCTTCGAAGAGATGGCTGCAGCGAAGGCTCTTAACGAAGAGAAGTCCGGCCTCAGATCCAAGATGTCTGCTGGGAATGATTTGTTGTCAGCCTATATCAACCTTCTACCGGACGAGTACGGTATTGGAATCTTGAAAGGGGGCCTTGCTCTCATATTTGATGTACGGCTGTGATATCTGAACCTCGTACTTGCTTTATTCCTGTGACTAGAAGAAAAGGCTGACCTGTTCAAATAGGCTACTAAGGCACACGATGAGAACAGAAACAGGATCGTCGAAACTTTCGAGACGATTCCTGACAGCGTCCTGACAATCAACATGGCATTCGACCTTCTCGACCCTGACCAGGCTGACATGAAAGTCCAGGCGGAAGCAATCAGCATGCTCCTAGAAGATCTCCCAGTTCTCATCAAAATCCTTTTAGGAAAAGAGAATTGTAAGACATGCTCCTCATATCTATAACTCCGTTCTCACTAACTTTTGTTCATGACGTAGGGTATCGAAAAATTGTCAAGCTTCTTTCACTCAGTATTCCAGAGACCATGACAATCGACGATATCTTATCACGCTGGAATCAAAAAGTGGTACAGCTACAAGAGCATGTGCAGCGAATGAAGTGGAAAATGTGCTCCAAGTTCTCGGCCGAACTGAAGGACATCAGCGCTGCAATGAAACACTCAGACGTAGGGATCCGGACACTGCTTGCAGAAAGCAAAGCAATGCAGGTTGCTCTATTTGATAATGTCAAGAAGGATTATGCGTCTATCCTGCACGAGATTACTCGCGCCAATGATATTGCGGCGGATGTGACTTCGCTGATGAAGATACAACTGGAAGGCATGAAGAGGGATAAGGAGCGGTGGGATAGGGAACGAGAAAGCTTCCAGGCCAGGGAGTCGAGGCTGGAAGAGAGTAAGCCAGACTGAGGACCTCATCTTCACTCTGCAGCGCTGACAAGTAATAGGAAACCAAAATCTCAGCCTTGAGGTCGAGACATTACGTCGGAAGGTGTCTCAGAATAGCGTTGCAGAACAGCCTAGGGTCAGTCTTATCGAACCCGTGCAGCTCGTAGCCATTCTTGGGATTGCTCCGGGCAACTTAGGGGACGACTTGGCAACTGTCCTGGGCCATTCAGAGAATTTTGATGCAGATGAGAGGGCAAAGGCTCAGTGGTTGTTGAATACTGACGAGTTTCGCAATTGGCTTCGAGAGAACCACTCTTCTTTGCTTCTTGTGGACGGAGAGCTGCAGGACTCTATCATATCCCCGCTATCAGGGATATGTGGTGGGCTGATCCGCGCCCTCGTGGAGGACCCAGACTCTGCCGTGGCCTTCTTCTTTGCAGGATTGCATGTCGATATGCAACCCCCAGATATTGACAGCGGGCCGGTGGCTATGGTGAGGAGCATCATTGCTCAGCTCCTCATAAGTGCCAATCTGTCCTCGCCCGACTTGGGGTTCATGTCCAAGGACATGATCAAGAGATGCAGACAGGGTGACTTTCTCGTTCTCTGTGAAGTATTCGTCAAGATTATCAAGCAGGTACCGACTGGGACGACTGTATACTGCATCATCGACGGTGTTTCGTGGTATGAGCAGGGTCGTTGGCTGGCTGATCTCGATGAATTTGCTAGCGCGTTGGAGTATCTGGCAAAGAGGAATAATGATGGCCGTTCTGGGTCATTGAAAGTCTTGCTGACGAGCCCGACTCAAAGCACGGAGATTGGACATCTTGCGAGGAAGCATAGAAATGTCTGGTGGCATGTATCGTTAGCAGCTGGCCACATTCACCCTGATGTGGGTTTTATGGATCCTAACTCACTACCTTTGTAGTAACTCTAGATACTGTCATCTCCTATAATACGGTATCAATTTTTCTCCCGGAAAATGCAAGTCTGGTATCAGTAAACAAGCAGTTCATCAAGACCTAATAGCATCATCCTGGAATTCCCAGTCTTCCCAGGTAGGTTTATCAGCACCATTAGGCCTCGAAGCCCGAACATGGCCTATCCTGATCCCTTCCACACTAACAGCTTCTCTGGGCCACCTCAACTCAGCATCAAACCCTTGGCTCCACGCAGAATGCATCATATCCTCCGCAAACAAGCCCGGATGAAGTCTCTTCACACTTCTCACAGCTCTCTTGCTAACCTCATCCACCGAATCATGGTGCTTCAGATTAAAGAACGCAGGATCATGCGACTTTCGTAGCTTAGCCTGCACGTCCGGCGAGTACGCCCCAAGCGAAAGCAAGAAGACATCATACTGACACAGACTCGTCCTGCAAACCCACGACCCGCCCTCCGTTGCCCTGCGATACAGCCCGGCCATGGCAGCAACGGCACCCAGCGCTCCCGTGCCGTAGTCAGACATTGGGAAAGGCGGGACGACGGGCGCATCGAGACCCATGAAGTGGCCCTGCTCCCACGCCACGCCCGTGACGCAGTCCGCAATCTGCTGCCATCCAGGACGGCCGGCCCATTCTACCCTGCCATCTCCAAGATCCGTGCCTCCGAAGCAGTCCTCCGCTACGTAGATGAACCCCTTGCCGCGTTTCATAGCGATGGCGGCGAGTTGATCTGGGCCGTAGCCCAGACGGTCAATGACACCAGGGCGGTAGCCATCGAGGATGACGTCTGCGCTCGCAAGCAAGGCATCAAACGTCTCACGATCTTTGGGGTCCTTGAGATGGAGGGAGGTGGTGTGCTTGCCAGTGTTGACGTCCACCTGGAAAAAGGGGACGTCGGGAAGTTGCGGGGAGGTCACTTTGAGAACGGAGGCGCCGTGGGCTGCGAGAGAACGGCCGATGGTGGGGCCGGCTATCACGCGGCAGAGCTCGAGGACGCGAACTCCGCGGAGACAGTGCTCGGGGCCGGCGTGGCTGCTTTGAGGCTCAAAGAGAACTGGTGGGGTGGTGGTTTCGGCCGGCTTGATTGTGAAAGGAGGAAGAGACTCTAGAGCTTTGCCGTGTGGCGTATCGAGGAATTGCTCCTTTTTGAGAACGGGGACGCCGGCTTGGCCTTCTCTATGGTTCATTTCTTCGAGTTCCTCGACGGTGAAACGCTGCATCGCAGTCTCGATGGTCTTGATGCACTCGCCATAGCTTTGGAGCTGAGGGTTGAAGGCGGGGAGGCCTATCATGTTGAGGGCCTTACTAGCCTCGAGGGATCCATGGAGGTGGTAGTACTCTCCCGGAGTTTTTGTTTCATACAGGTTTGCAGAGAGGCGCCGGTAGAGAATTGACTGCGCCCGGTTCAAGTCGGTGTCTGCCAAACGTCAGCGGGTGAGCGTTCATTGTGTGGTATGACGACATACCTGGGATTTTGGACTTGACATTTGGATGGGCTTTGTCCATGCCATCAACGGTAGTCAAATAAGCCGATATCAGGAAACAAGCAGTGCGCGCAATGTCAACATCTATATCTCTTGAAGCCTGCCCATACCTAAAGTCGGCGATGGTAGCCGCGGCCATGCCCTCGAGGGCTTTGATGGAGGCCGTGGCCTCCTGTTCCTTCAGGGGACATGGGAAAAAAGCTGTGTCCCCGAGTGGCGTACTGAAGGTAACGTTTCGCAAGTGCTCGACAAATTCAGGAGGAAGCTGTCGTTGACACGCGGAGACGAGGGCGGCCAGGGCACTCTCCGCACCCTCCCTGACCGAGTAACTCGGCGTTCTTTGTTGGACAACACCAGGTCTTTTGGGCACCACCATGTTGAAGAGGAGGGAAGAGGGGAGGGTGTGTGAGGTGGTGCGAGATTCAGGTCGTGATACGATGAGGAGGATCACAGACTTGCGAAGTTTCCGAAAGCCACATTTTTGTACAAGCCCAAAGCGAAGCCTATATGTATCAGGGATCAGAGATAGGTCGGGTCGAGGCAGAGCAAGTGGTCGGCTAGGGGCATGCTGATCACTCCACTACGGCAGGAGCTCGACTCGAGGAGCTCGCTCCAAACGATCCTGGTAGCGTCGGAAACAAGAAGCGAAAGGAAAAGGGGTTTGGTGAGAGGGCCCGTCGGCTACGTGTGTATCCCCAGCACCTGGTATTAGACGGTATCCGTGCCGGGATGGCCTCGCGGGAGTATAGCAGCGGGGTTTAAACTTGGGATCTCTGGGTGTGAGTGGCTAGGGACGGGGACACCCGAACGGAACGTTGACGGGGAGGGCGTTCCTTCATAGGAAGGGTGGTCTAGGATTCATTTGGATATTGCATGGATGGCAAATGTCCGAAAGGGATGCTCAGCCCGCCATAAGTGGTTGGAGTTGCCAAATTGTACAGACGCAGTTTACACTGATGAGAATGTGCTGAGCAGTTAGTTTAGGTGCAGGAGTGATATCGAATTGGAGAAGAGTAATGGCGTGCATAAGGGAACGGAAGTCGTCGACCGGATGCGCCTCAGCCGCGGATGACGAAACAAAGAGGCATATAGACTGTCCACGTTGAAGAAAGAGGGGTATCTCTCTGCCCATGGAGAACCGCGTACACGGAACCTGTGGAGAAGGGGTGGGAGGGAGGAGGGCAGAAGTTCAGGATGGTCCCGGCATCAAAAGCCAAGGTTTGGCTAATTCCAGCTAACCTAAGGTAGTCAGTCTAGTGAACCCGACAAACAAGAAGCGACCTCGCTTACACGTCGCTGCCGGCGTGCGGCATCGATCTGGGTTGAGGCGACTTCACCCCGTCATTGTCTCGGTTGAGGTGTCCAAGACGTGATACCGACGTATAGTATGTTGGTCAAGTCCCGACGGCTGAGGACGAGATGCAGGAACAGGCGATTGTAGAGTTGAAAGAAAGACCGGAATTTGGAGAGAACAAAGAAAGCCGAATGTGGCAGTCACAAGCACCAGGCATGCTGGGTGCAGCATCCGATGACAACTGTTTGCGGCATGCAATTCGGTATGCATAAGTTGTTGGCCAGCGCAAATCCTTGTGCTCTGGGTGGACTTTGTGATTTGGCCATGCCTTGACATGTCGGATCTGAACCAATCTACGCTGAAATCCCAGTTGACGAGACGTGGTGATGGGCTTTGGAACATTTAGGGGCAGAAAATCTGCTGCGGGGAAACGACAATGGATGGGCAAAGATTGAAATTCGATGGTGCGCAAAGTCGAAAAGCTGCTGGTCTGCATCTGACTTATTGGGCCGTCTCCTCCTTTCATCGGCCTCCTCCCGCGCATACATACCCTGTCAGGTGTGTCGCGATTCATGTCTGGCCTCTACCTTACCTAGGCTTAGGTGCACTATCCGACGATATCGACAGCGATCTAATAAAATGAGAGTCAGATCGCTCAAAGAAAACGCCGACTTCAGCGAAGGAGGTGCTGTCGACGACGGCAAGTCAGTGGAGGGGTTGTCGAGATGGCTGACTGGACCAATTGCGACTGCATCGGGACTCGGGTAGATACAGGGAGGTGCTGCCCCAAGTCCGGCCCGGACACCGATCCGATGCAATGCTGGCACTTCGGTTTCCCATTTTCGTCCATAGGATGTAGTGTTTTCGAGAGATCAACCGTGGTTGAATGATGACGGTACGGCATGAAGTAGAAAAACGTATTACTTTACCGTCACCAGAGAGGAGTCAGGGATGTTTTCCTTTTCTTCCCTATATGCATAGATTCAAATCTGAGAGTATTCACTTACAGGGCATGCATGCATGCTGTGACTTTAAGGTGAGAAAGATAAGCGAGGAAAGCGTGCCTCGGTGAGCAGCCCATGGATTGCACCTACCACATCAGTCTGCCGGCTGTGGCGTGGGAGAGAAACTATGATACTCTGTTATTTCTTGCGCTTTCCTCAATGAATCCTCCTCCCCGCCTCAACAACAACAAGAACAACAAGTCAGATACCTATCGTCTACCACCTACCCCTCGACTCTTGCGTGCCTCATCTTCACATCACTCCGCACCGCATTGCATCATGTACGATGCAGCTCAGCTTCTCCTCACGACCACACCACCAATCTCCAATATTCAATACTGGCTCCCGATATTTAGCTTTGGGCGTGCAGATCAACCTTATGCTCAAAACGCTCCTTGCAAGTAGCACCCGGTGTCCAGTATCGCGACCCATCGAGAAAAAAACGGCCGCGCCCAAACCGCCCGCCACTTCCCGCAAGACAACCGAGAATATAATCACAAATCGACGAGGAATGGTGACCAATTCGAGAAGCATCGCTCCCGTGCCGTGCTGTCGGTGACATTCCAATCACCATTGGATCTCTCGATCGAGACGGGAGCGCGACCAGATCCATGGCGAATGGTCTTCACCCACCTCCAGACCCAAGACATGGCTAACCCCAGGTGGCAATCAGCACCTTAGCTCCCATCTGTTCTCCAAGCCTCGCCCGCCCTACGTGCTCACCATCGCCGCGGGCTCAGCGAGGGGCCAGCCCGGTCTAGCCAGACGGTCCAGCCAAAGGCATTCGATGGCCGCCCTCGGCCACAGACACAGCGAGCATTTCTGCGTCTGATGCCTGCCCACCGGTGCCTCGCATGCATCAGAAGAGCTACAGGGCCATAGGGCGACGGAGCCAGCAAGCCATGTGTTGTCTCGCGCCCTGTTGCTTTTCAATACAACGCTAGCAGCGGCGCCACTGGCTTGGAGGCTTGCAATAATCAACAAAGCTCCACGACGACCGCATCGTCCGTCTGCGCAAATCTGCAAGAGAATTCTTGCTGCAACACCACCAGGTCAACAACTTCTCTGCGCGTGGTGTTATTTGCGTGATATACGAGGGAGAAGGCTATCTATCCAACCTACCCTTGCAACCTTTTCAAGTGAAAGATTGGTCATCGTCTACTGCGGCAGCTTCGTCACATTGTACTCGCACACGCTCGCACACAAACGTATGCCTGACACGCAGACTCCTCAATGCCCCCAGATAGGCGCTGCGCTAACACCAGCTTCGACCGTGCGGCTCGTTTGGTGTGGTTGCGGACTCGTGGCCCTGAACCTTGACACTAGCTGACATTCCTCCCGCCGGCGATAAGACAGGTACAGACACGTCTGTTCAGCCGTTCAACGTCTAATCTGCAGCTTGTGGGCTGCAGTCCTGACAGCTCCTGGGTTTTGGCCACCGCTTTCTTCAGGACGAGGCCCGTCCAATGGATTTCCAGCCGTGGCATCCAGCATATCAGAGGAACCGTCCGTTTTGCCAAGCGGGAATTTCTCATCATCTCATCAGCGCGGCAGCAACAATGCCCACCTCAACACCACCCCATGAAAGCACACCATCGGTGACCAGAACCGCCGACGCCGACCTCAGCTCAGTTGAAGTCGCAATTGCGCTGACGTTGACGGAGGATTGCCTCCACTGAGGAGCTCCCGCTCGCTTATTACTACTCCACACACAAGAGACATTGAAGCAGGATGTCAAGGTGTTGAGCGGCGAACAGACAGACGGTCATGTCATGCGTTGCCGTACGCAGGGCAGCATGTATGTACTATGAGATGACACTCTTCATGTTCATACGCGCAGAGAAACCAGTAGCGCCGTCGCAGCCGTCCTTTTGGGCTCCCATGCCGTGCATACGGGCGTATCTTCGGGGTATCTTCATCTTCTCGGCCTGTTTCATTCTGTCATGTTGATGGCGGGAAGAAAGAGAAAGAAAAAAAATCCGCTCTGCATGTTGCCTGTTGGAACGAAAAGTAAGGGCCTCGCCTCGTCTCGCCTGCGACCCTTTTCTCCAGACCAGCGATGTTCCTGTTGCAGTAGTCTTGGTTCACCCGAGTTACCACCCACACGCCCCCTAGACTTGAGCCCCTCAAGAATTCCCCAAACCCAACTTGATCCATCCCAGATCCAGACAACGGGGGGTGGGCGCCCATCAAAGTCAAGGCCCCTGCCCTACCGACTCTCCTCTCGGCCACACCCCCCTGTCCCCGTCTGAATCCCCGACCCTCTCTTGGCCCCCGCCGTGCATCTTTTGTCGCGCGAGGACAAGACTCAGGGACAGCCCGCCGGCCGACTCTACTCGACTCGGGCGACCACCCTGCCTACTCGCTGAGAGCGAGCGAGCGGGTGAGCGGGCAGGCGGGCAGGCGGGCAGGCGGGCGGGCGAGGGCTCCAATCCTCCTCCATCTCAAATCCCCCCCGTCCCTGACAAGTGACCTGACCTGACTGATGAACGAGCTTCCGTTAGGCGCAGGTGGTCTTCTGTTGGTCCAAATCGAAGCTGCCTGGCCTGGCCCGGCCTGGCCGCCAGTCCCATATCCGATCAAAGTCTCGACGTTCCCTCCCTCACTCGGCCAGGCTCGCCGCTCTCTTCTCTCTGTCCTCTCCTCATCCTCGCCATTCGCCGCCGTCCTGTCCCTACTTGTCTCTCTCATTCAGTCCCGTTCCCCGCCTTCGCCGACATCCGCTGCCGCAACGGCGGCCCCCATCCCTTTCTCAGTCGCCCGCAGTACTGCGAGGCAAAAGCACAAGCTTAGATCTACTACTCCCCACGTCACATCTCATCTCTATTGTGTATGGTGTTGTTGCTCTTTAAAGTAACCAACCCCATACCCGACGCTCAAGGTCCCCACTTGCAGCTATCCTCGTCAAGCCCATCACCAGACCAGACGCTTGTTTGCTTGCCTGTCCCGTCCTCGTCGGAACATGTCAAAAAAGCTTGCCCAGAGAACCGATCCTTACTAGTTTGATTTCCGCCTTGGAAATTGGGACAGGCCTTGTCTGTTGGAACTGAGCCGCCTTGCGCCTTTCCGTCCAAGGTTCTATCGCAACTCTCGACGCGGCCTGTTTCCTCTAACCCGCAACCGCGATCCTCCCTCGCGGCTGCTCGCTTGCTGCAGCGAAGGGGTGAAGGAAAGCATGCCTACCTGGTGCCTGCTATCCGTTTCCTAGCAGTCCACCCCTCCGACACAGTTCGTGCCGTGCAGGAAGCTTGGTTCTGTGAATCCCCGGCGCCTCTTTCCGCCTTTCGACACATTGGGCTACTCACTGGTCTGGTACATCCCGTCACCCTACCTCACTTACTCTCACTCGTCTTGCCTTACTGCGGCCGTTGCTCGCCCACAACCAACTCCACCTCCCACCATCACGCGCATCATCGGATAACGGGTATTGCTAAGGGTCGGTCCATGGAAGTTCGGCTGATGCATCGATCTCGACAATGACCCGTCCAAAGGTCCCCGAAGACAAGCGCCAACGGACCGCCCAGGCCTGTGACACTTGTAAGCGCCGGAAGCAGAAGGTGAGCCCTACTTTTCCACACCACGTCCCTGTCTGCCACCATCAACTTCAGCCGGAATCCAATTGGTGGTCGTCTATTGTCACGATCCGTTCCCTTTGCCTAGCTCTCTCTCCCTCTACCTGCCTTGCCTTTACCGCCTTTTCTATCCCCCCCCCTGGTCATCTAAAACGTATTATCGCCATAACCACACCGTGTGGTTGTTGTCGATGGCGTTGCATGCCATCCCCTCCGATCCCCACCGTCCCCCTCGCCCCGGCCTTGGGCTAGTTGCTTCAAGACTCCAAATCGGTCACATCTCAGCTGCCGATAATGGGAATCCGTCCGCACATCACCCGTCGCCTAGTTTGGGTACCGGATATCACTCAAGCCCGGGTACCCTCCGCCCCGAAATAGCGTCAAATCCTCCGATCAAGGTTGAGATCCCCTGGGTCTCACAATCCGATCAATACCCAAACCCAGTTTCACCGCACTTGTCTATGTATCCCAGTCTACCACCCTGATGATCAATGTTACGTTGCCAACTGGGTTGGACCATCTCAAGTGGATGGTGGGCAGAGATGCGTCTCCCAGAAATGTGTTTTGGAGGTGTTTCCTGCGCGGCATTACTTGCAATATCGCTGGACCCTTAAACGGGGCACTCTCCGGTCAAGCTGGCCGGGATATTCCCCGACTTGGACATGACCTCGGCCGCCAACCCGACGATCTGGTCGCAGACTTCACCGGGGTCATTGGTTCATCCCATGGAGAAGCCCCAGTATCGATCTCCGGGCGGGTTTCTAGGTTGCCGGTCTCGCGTCCACCGCTCCCTAAGGGTCGACCGACTCCAGGGGTCGGCAATTTCGAGCCCGTCACATTCTTCATCTGCCCTGGTTTGGATGGCGCACTTTGTACCAATCTGCTTCAATGACTGACCAATATCTCAAAAGTGCAACGGTTCTAAACCATGTGCAACGTGTACTAAAAGGAATTTGATGTGTACATACACACAAAACCCAAACCACACGTCCGACCAGACTACCCCGGACCAGTTAGCTTCGCCTTCGAAACGTCGCAATATTGAAGAGCTCCCCACAAGCAAGCCAGTTGTCCAAGATGCTGCATTCGCATCAGAAAGTCCCGCAGCGGCCGCCACGCCGTGGGAGGCCAATCCGCTGCCCAATGAGGACAAGCCGCATGTTGGCTTCGACATAAAAGCCTCCATCGAGCAGGATCACGAACCGACAGGAGGAGATCGGGATTTCGACATTCGCTCTCGGCACAGCACAGCTTCAGGTCCCGACGAAGAGACGGCACTCACGCAATCTGTTAGGATGCTTCAAGATCCGACAGGCAGACTACGTACGACTTACCCCGTAGAGCTGCGGCTGAGGCGAAACTAACAAAATTGATAGTCTACGTTGGCGACTCCGCGTCGTTGGCTTATCTTCAACTCATTCGAATGATTGTTGAAGCCAGCGCTGGGCCCAGCGACTTCACGGAAGACCCAAGTCGCCACAAGATCATGGAGGCCACAATAGCGATGCCAGCCAACATACAGACGCCGCATATCTTACCTGACAGGGACACGGCCAACGCTTTGGTTGGGTCGTTTTTTACAAACGTAAAAGAGCCTATTCCTAATACAACACACCTGCTAACCCTTCATAGACGTATGGTTTGATTCAGGTCTTCGACAGGCCTGCTTTCGAAAGATCATTGGATGCGTGTTACTCGGATCCTCTTACTGCACAACCATCTTTCCTGTGTCTCTTGTACCTGACCTTTGCCATCGGCATGGTATTTGCGACGCCGCTTCCTAACAGCAAGGAGGATGCCATCTTCAAGAAACTGAGAACGGCTCAATTTGATCGAGCAGAGTCTTTCTTTAGGAGTGCGAAAGCCCTCGGTGACCCCATCTCAGGGTTCGAAGATGCGGATTTTTGGTCTGTGCAAGCGTTGTTGATGATGGCTGTCTACATGCTGGCAGTGTCCAAGCGCAATGCGGCGTATGCCTATTTCGGTAAGTCATAGCTTAAGCCCTCCCCTGCACACCACATCTGACACCGTCCCAAAGGCATGGCAGTTCGCTCTGGCTTCGCACTCGGCTTGCACAGAGTCCATGAAAACCACTTCATCTTCAAAAGCGAAGAGGTCAGGTTGCGCCGAAACCTCTGGAGAAGCTTGTTCATCCTCGACCGCTTCCTCGCCGCCTCGCTGGGCCGTCCAGTCGCGATTGACGAGGAAGAATGCTCAGCCGATGCTCTGCTTGTGTTTGAGAAGAAGCATAACAATGAATTGGTACGGATCCAGAACCCCAGCGACGGGCTCGACGCCGCTGTAAAATGCTGTCAGATCGTTGGCCAGATCTTGAAAAAGATCTACGCCCGACGGCTGGTATCGATTCGCAGGACGTCGGAGATTTGGGAGCAGTGCGGCGCCTGGCACGCATCACTCAGCGACGATCTGTCATCGAGGCAGGTGGCCGCCGATCCAAGCAACCCAGCGCAGGCCATCGCCGCGCTTCACGTCAATCTTTCTACTACCACACCATCATCATTCTCACACGGCCCTTCTTCATTTATCTCCTGAGCAAGGTTCACAACGAGCGCAAAGGGTTTACGCTGCCGGTCCCTAGGTGGATCAACCGCACGTCAAAATACTGCGAGGCTTGCCTCAGCGCGGCCAATGAAACAATCGCCCTGGTGCAGAAGGCATTCGACAGCAACTATCTTCCTCAACGCAACCCGTTTGTCCTGTAAGCTCTCCCCGAAAAAAGAAAAGCTATCGAAACATGTCACTTACATTAGTTCAAGGTATTTTCTCTTCGCTGCCTCCCTCATCGTCCTCAGTAATGAATTCTCCGCCATTTACCCGAACCCGACCTATGGAACCTCCATGTCCAGCACAATCTCCATCATGAACTATTGCGCGACGAGCGACCCGCAGGCTAACAGGCTCCTCTTCATTCTCAACTCGTTCCGCAACGTTATTTACGAATTGCGCTCCAAGAAGCCCGAGCAGCCAGCCATGCCCATCCCGCAAACAATGTCCCCGACCGCATTCCACGACCCGATCGGCAGCCTCTTCAAACGCACCGCCCCCTCCCGCAAGAACTCCTTCGCGACAACTGCCACCTCCGCGCCGCCCGGGTCCGCGGTCAAGGCGATGGCACCCCCGCCCTTGTCCATGAGGACAGAGCACAGCTTCTCCTCCGCCCCCGCCGGCCCGTCTGCCGGCGTCTCCCCGGCGGGTAGTACACCCGGCATGTCGCATTCGGGCGGCGACCTGAGCGCGAGGATGGGAGACTCCGACATGGGCGACGAAGACGTTCCCTTTGACTCGATGTGGGCTTTCGGCGCTACCCCGGGTCCTCCTCCTGCGGGCGGGCCCATGCCGGCGGGGCCAAATGTGCCGCCTGCGCCGCCGCAGACGGGCGGGTTGATGCCGGTGCCCGGGCAAGGTTTCCCGGTGCAAGGCCCGGGTCCGCGGTTCCAGGGGTTCGGAAACTTCGGGCCCAATGGGAACGCGGGCGGAGGGGGGCCTCCTGCTGGTGCAGGGGGTTATGTGGCTCCATTGAACGTGCCGATGTACACCCTTGCGGAACATTCGTAGTAACCTTGAGGCGAGGGATCGAGCAGACGAAGATGTCAAAAGCGTATTGGAGGAGAATGGAGAGAGTGCGCTAGCGCGGCGAGATAGATATACCCAGTGTTGGTGGATCGTGTGTTTGACTGTACGAAGGGGCAGGCAGGCTTGCGCGGCAGGAGAGGAGGATTTGCGAAATCGCTGTGTCGTGTGTATGTACACCATGTACCGGTATTGGAAGACCTCGGGCTTGTTCAATGGGTAACGATCATTGGTACGGAGTTACGGTGAGACAAAATGGGAGGAACTGATTATGCCAAGCAACAAGTTATGGGAGATGTGATACCAAAAAAGCACAAAAACTCAAAATTCAAAGCATTCAAACATTCAAAAGCAAACGGTACGGCGTGCATGATCATCCGGAAGTGTGTTCTGTCATTCAAGTCTTCGTAAAAAGCGTTCAAGTCTGCCAACTAGGTGATTTTGCCCCATGTATCCGTATGTAGGTAGAGAGAGGGCTTCACGCGCTCGGCAAAACAAAGTCGTACTCCAAGACCCAGGCAGCCTTCGGATCCGACTCGTTTGCTTTGTACTCCACAACCAGATCCTTCTTGACCGCAAAAACCGTGTCGTTCTCGAGGAACTTGTCCTCGCTGTCGAAAAGCTGCGTCGTCAAAGGCCTGTGCCCGTCCGCCGAGACGATGAAGTGTATGTGTGCGGGGCGGTAGGGGTGTCTGTCGAGCAGCTTCAGGATCTTGCCGCCGGGCCCGTCGTCGGGGACGGGGTACGGCACGGGTCGCAGGCAGTACAGCGAGTATCTCCCCTCCGCGTCGGTCTTGAACCGGCCGCGGAGGTCCATGTCCGGCTGGTCCGCGTCCTGTTGCTCGTACATGCCGTTCGGGGCGGTGTGCCACAGGTCGACGATGGCGCCGGCGACCGGGCTGCCGCTCTGGTCGAGAACGCGACCATAAGGTGAGTCGAGGCTTTTTGGTAATCTGGGGAGTCGAGGGAGGAGACGATGGAGCTGCCGTTGGGGAGGATAGGGGCGTCGTGGCGGTAGAAGGGGCCTAAGATGGCGGATGATGTCGGGTTTGCTGCGAGAGAGGACGTTGTTTGGAGCTGGAGCTGTGTGGAGGTTATTTCGTCGACGAGGGATTCGAGGCCGAGGATATCGCAGACAAGTTGGGTTTCGTTACGGGCGTCGTTGGACATTTGGCCTGCCTCGTTGATCTAAACGGTGACGACATGTTAGTAGACAAGGGTTTAACGTTGTTCTGTTGAGTTGACAAGAACAAAGCAGACGGCAGACGAACAAGTTGCACGCCAGCCATCCATTCACCGACTGTCAAGTCGACTTCTCTTGCAAAATCATGGAGATGTCGCAGCAGACTCGGCATGACCTGGGCCAGACGGGGGTTGGCGTTCGGCCCCGTAGCGGCGATGACACGGGCAGTGAAGTCCGGGTCATAGACTACCTTTCCGGCCGGTACCGAATCTTTCTCGAGAGCGTTCTGGCTCGCCATCTTCGGCCGTATTCGCAAGTCGAATTGGGTTCAGGGGTCTCAAGGGTCCAGGTGTTATGGGTTGACAGACGGCTAGAGAGTGGGTAGCGTTCGTCGGATGAGTTGAAACTTTAAATACGCGTAGATTAAAGCGACTTCGTATCCTCGCGGAGAAGTATCCTATTCGGGAGGTGGTAGAGAGAGTTCAATAGGATTCGAATTAAGAATACGTATATATTGATACTTGGCGTTGTTGGAGGAGATAGAATGAGAAATTAGTCCTCTCGTCAGCTTGTCAACATAATGCTGATCCGAGAAGGGAACACCTAAGAAGGCAGGCCGTTCAGGAAGACCTTCCGTCACCAGAACGAGACACTTGCCCGCAGCAGGCAACACTGGCATTTGCTAGGTCGGAAGGTACGGTCCCTCGGGACCGATCTGGATGGGTTGGATTGGGAAGCGCCTCTCCATGACTGGTCCTAGGAAAGATGGATGGCGACTGTCGCGATTGTCTTCAAGCGCCAAGCGAGCGGGCTCTTTCTCTCACCTACACTCAATGGCTGATGCCAAGCATTGAGCCAGCCGAGTTGCCAGGATCGCCATGTCATGGGCTTTGTCCCCAGTTTGAAAGGGCAGAAATTGCAGAAGCGACGCAATGATAGCTCAACGGATCTGCCGGTGTTAGTTGGGTGTCAATGGCCGCAAGCTTCCCAACTGAGCGGGCTGCATAAACCGCGAGCGGCGTAGAAGCCACCTCACTGACAAAGTCCCATGGGGTCGGTAATCCGTCAGCAGGCGGAGAAGATGGTCATCTGTTGGGTTAGGGTCAGTAAGGGCAACGCGATGATAGCATGTCTGTGCGGTGCATTAGCCTTGCAGGAGTCATCGTCTGAGAACCCATCGTCTCTGCAGGCAGCTCCTGGCCTTGCCAGGGTTGGGGAGCCGAAGCACTCGGAGGTCGCGATTACCTCAAACGCAAGTCAAGGGGGCATGCGAGTGGCACGTTGAAGTGTCTGTGGAGTGAGGTGTCGAGGATGAAGGAAGCATGATGGGATTTCGTGCGTCACGATGGGTGTCAGTCGGCGGGCGGTTGAGATCGACGGCTGTTCATGCAGGTCATTGGGCGTTCCAGCCACTTTGAGTGTAACTGTGTCTTGGGTGGTGATGGTGTGGTAGTGGTCGTCGTCGTTAGCCTCCTTGCCTCTGCCCTCCTGCAGGGTCAAGTTGTAGAGACATTCCAAGAAGATGACAGCTCTAGGCCTGAAGCTAGTGGTCGGGGTTCAGTCAAGCCACCTGCGGCCGAAATCAAATTCCGATAGGCCGGCCGGTGTGCTGGGATATAGGACATCTGGTGGCGGTGAACTAGCCCCAACGGTGAATCCGTGATCCAGATGAGCCTGGTCGCTGATTTCTTCGTACGATTTGTGCATACCGGCGTGGAGTTGGAGGGGGAAAGGCAACATTGCCCGCGTGAATGGGTTCTGAAAGGGTGAAATCGCGAGAGTCTGATTGGTGACTGCCGAGGAATAAGCAAATATTAGCGATGAGGAATGGGCATGCAAATAGAGTGGGAAAGTGCGGGTGCAAATCAAGGTTGTCCAGGAAGTTAGTTGCATTGTTGTTTGCTCATCCCATGCCATGCCATGTCATCCTATCCCGTCCTATCCCACTTGCCCATCCCACATGCCCATCCCACTTGCCCCTGCATAGACACCGGAGATGGGAGCAGGCGTCAACATTCCCGAGGTGAGGGAAGGTTCGGCCGATTTTGCATTTTGCAGTGACAACATCTCCATCACCAACAGAATCCAGGCCCCATTTGCCGGTGCCGCCTCTACCTGAACAATGGAGACCCCCTCTGCCCCGTTACAGCAGCACACGTACAGTCAACCTCGCCGCCCACATCCAGAAGGCCCCTCTTGGCTCCCTCTCTTGTGGGAACCAACAGTGAACCTTCATTGTGGAGTTCCCACCCATCCGGCCGGCATTTCGCATTTGTCCATCTGGGCTATACACCCTTTCAAAAAAGTTCCAGTATCGTAACGTCACTCAAAAACCCATGACTCGTCGTCATCTCACCTTGGGGCAACAGAAGTCATCGAGATGCCCTTGGCAAACCCAATGACACATGCCCTCACACGAAAGCACAGACAGTGACAACATCGTCCTGACTATTCGTATGCGGGTGTCTCTTCCCATCGACTCCGCCCCTCCCAGCCTTCCGCGGGGGAGCCTTTCAGCATTCGGGCCGTGGCTGGCAAGAATCGGAGACTCTGGTCCATCCACACAACATGCACAAGAAACAATGGTTCGAAACTTGGAGGCTCCATTGTGTTCTAGTGCCCTTTTTACGTATGGGCGTGTTTTTCGCCCCCAACGAAACTTCAATGCATGAAGGACCTAAGGGAAGGGTCTGGGCCACTCCAGCGCCTCTTCCCTGTGGCTTGACTGGCTCTGGGCACTGGCCGTCCACTGCCCGCTCGCCTCGCCCCGTCGCAGTGCCCCACGGCCCCGGCCGTTTGCCCCGAACCGTTAGCGCCTCCACAGCGGATTAACGGAGTTGAACACCACCGCCGCGCGCGCGGGCCCCACCCATCAAAACTCGACTGTTTCCACTCACCAGACAGGCACAGTCCACCGCCGATGCGACGCTCTTAGTTTCGGGTACCGTTACTACGCTGCTTGGTTTCACAAACATTGTGTGGCGTTCTGAACCAACAAGAGCCAAGAAGACGTGTGTTGTGAGATCTACGGTTCCTGTTGCTTAGCAATGGGGTTCTGCCTCGGGGTCAGAATGCCGAGGCTGCATCTGCGGTCCTCACACCGAGCTAGACCCATGTTTTCAGTCGTCCCTTTGTGATAACACGCAATCCACTGTAGACAGCAGAGCCCGTAATTGAAGGACAGGACCGGATCGTGTACAGAAACAACGAGTAAGATTAGACAAAAAAGTCGGCGTAGTGCGGCTAAGTACAGAATATGCACAATAATTGAAGCAGCTTAGTATCGTAGTTACCAGCCATCTACCATCTCTTAGTATTCCCAACCTTGGTTTTCCCAATTCACCCAATCCCTTGTTGTCCCTATATCAAAATGAGGTTTGTGTGACACCCATAGACCCAACGCCGTCGCAAACACACACCCACATACACATACATCTCTCTGTGTCTCTCTCTCTCTCTCTCTCTCTACCAGTGCGTCGGCCCAAACTTCTGGCCTGGAGGCGGCGTCATCTGCACCGCGGTGCCCTGCGCATCCATCGTCGAAGTGACAATGTCGTTACCCCACCACTTGGGCGGCTCGATCTTGTTGAGCGTGAAGGCCAGGAAGATGACCAGCGTAGCGAGGGCGAGACCGAGGTCCAGGCCGGACGAGGTGAGGTAGTTGAGGCGCGACCACCAGCCAAAGTGCTTCTTGCGGATGTAGTGCTGGAAGACGTAGCCGACGATGCCCCAGCTGAGGTAGTTGAGCGGGGTGGCGGGCGGGATGGCGCCGGCACCGCCGAAGATGACGGGGGCCATGAGGTACTTGATGGGGCTCTTGGGCCACTTGAGCGCGGCGAAGTAGAAGATGACGGGGGTGACGGCGCCGAGGCCGAAGAAGATGAAGAGGCCCGAATAGACCTGGCCCGGGGAGAACATGCGGGGCCGATGAGACCCCAGATGACGGAGGCGGCGAAGAAGACGCGGCCGCCCGGGCAGGAGAACTTGTTCTCCTGGTGCGGGGTGCAGACGTCGGGGATGTTCTTGAGCGCGGCGTTGAGGACGGCGATCTGGATGAAGCAGGAGAAGGTCGTGGCGACGACCTGGCACATGAACATGGTGCGGGGCGGGATCTTCATGTAGTGCCCGAACTTGAGGTCGGAGACGAAGCTCAGGGCCTGGGACATGGTAATGTAGCCGAAAGTCTTGAAACTGTGTAGGCTGTCAGCAAGGCGTGTACGGTTCAAGTCTGGAACGGAAAGCTTACATCATGAGGGCAAGGGGTCGTCCGGGCTGGATGTAGCCGTAGACGAACTCCGTGAGCACGTTCAGACCGATTTGGTTGTTCGTAATGGCCTGGATAATGCCGATGGGCAGGGAGAAGCTGAAGGAGATGACGACAGCCAGAAGGAATGCCCACCAGCTCAGGTTGGTCGGGTACGCGAGGACGGCGACGAAGCCGACGCCAAGCATCTAGAGAGTTCACGTCAGTAAGCGTCGGAAGGATCTTCGGCGCTTGAGCACTCACGATAACGAACAGGCCCATGTACCACCACGTAGGCGCCTCCTTGTACTTCTTCATGAGCTTCATGTGGATATCGGGCTTCTCCTTGGTGCTGCCGCGGTACTGAGCCCAAATCTGCTTGCCGTTGTGCAGATACGTGTAAACGATCAGCGAGGCGATGGCGGCGAATGACAGGCCGTAAGATATGGCGAATGTCGTGCTGATGAACAGCGGCGAATAGGCCTTGTATGCCTCCTCGTTCAGCGTCAACTGGGGGGTCAAGATCCGGCTAGTGTGTACGGGGCGCCGGTGTTGTCGTAGGTACCCGAGTCGCTCATGGGCAGGTATTGGGCGTACCACACGCCGCTGTAGTGGAAAACGGAGGCGCCGATGAGGAAGAAAGTGACAACACCGATCAGAGTGTTGGCGATCGCGTGCCATGGGGGAATAAGAGGGGAGCCGACGAAACCGGAGATCTGAGTCCAGTCGAGGGTCAGTGGCAGCAGCGACAGACCGCTTGTGCCGCCAAACAGTTGGTTGATGATGACGTTGTTTGGCGCAATCCAAGTGGCGAAGGCCATGATGCTGAGGAACTGGGCGAGGAAACCCGGGATCCAGTAGTAGCAGAAGGACGCCAACGTAATAATCGAGAACCACTTGTATCGCGGCATGGAGCCACCGATGAAGCTCGGGTCAGGGCGGTCATTCTTCTCGTACATGGCGTTCATCAGAGTGACGGAGACCAAGTTTCCGGGCCAGATCATGGCGGCCGGATAGACTGAGACAGACATTAGCAAACCAACACACCGTGCTGCTCACACACCAACTAACCGAGGAACTTTCTCATGATGCCGGCAATTCCGTAACCGAGAGATTGTGTCGAAATCGTAAGTAGAAGCTGGAAGAGAATGCCGAAATCCTGCTTGTAGAACACGAGCTGAGCCAGAATGATGTCCGTGGCGTAGGCAACGGAGAAGGAGACACCCGCCATGACGACGATGATGGAGTGCTCCTTAACATTGAACGGACCCGGGTTCAAACTCCACTTGATACCAAACGTCTTGAACTGCTTCGTGGGCATGACCTTGGCCCAGCCGTGTCCCATGGGCCATGCGATAATCTGAGCAATCAGAGGTCCAAGGCCGATGGACGGCTGGCGTAAAGAGAACAGCGTGTTCATGGAGGCACCGACGGTCACCAGCAGCAAACCGATAGTCCATGCTCGGATCGTATTGCACGGCACATCTTCGTCGTAGTTGCGGACGGCGGCACGAACTTCGGGATATGGTGAGTCCTCCTCCTCCTCGGCCTTCATAGCCAACTCATCGTCTACCTCTTCGGTCGGAGTACTCGCCGCCTTCTGTACTCTCGAGTCGTATTCTTCGGGCAAATTGGGATCTAAAAGAAGTTCATGTTCGGACCCTTGCTCTTCATCATCAGAGTAGCCGGCATAGACACTAGACTCACCCCATTGCGAGAGGCGCTCCTTCAAGTCCTCGACCGGATCAGGCCGTTCTTGATATCTCGACGTGATCGAGTCGGAGGCAGGGTTGATCTCGCGCCCACTGACTTCAACCCCTTCCTGTTTGTCGTCGTACCCGCGATCGTGGTCTACCATCATGGGTGCGGAAGCCGTGCCAGACGACTGTGCATGTGATGGTTGGGCCATTGTGAAGGTATTCCCAGACTGGATTGACAGCGAGGGAGCACAATCATCGACGCAAGGGCTAAAACGTCCAAAAAGAGGAAGAAGGCAGTGGGTTTCTATATAGGGGAGAGTCTAAAGTGTCTACTACGGCGCAAGCGGATGTGCAGGAGAGACGGGTCGAGGGGAACCCGCTGAGCTACGAGCGCCGATCCCAGACGAACATGAAGCAAACGCTAATGGGAACCTTTTGGATGTACCCGATAAGCCTCTCTGATGAATTTCTCAAGGCCAGCAGTGGCGTGATTGGACGCGGGACTCGAGGTGAATCAACCCGCAGGGCCGCAGGGTCGATGAGTAGATGACTGGCCCCGTGCTCTGGGGGAGACAGGGTGATGCTCGGCAGAGGAAAAGTAGGGGCGATCAGCGAACCGGGATCAGACTGAAGGCACCTCAGGCGAGAAGGATGACGGCTGGAGGGAGGTAACGTCGAGGGTATGAGATGTGGGATGGGCGATGATCGGACGGCCACAGATGTCGAGGACGATGGTGTGCGAAGGCATGAAATGGGCTAGTCTCAAGGAAGGCGTATGTCCCGACTGGTATCAATGCTCGAGCGAGAAGGTTGGACTGAGGCGATGTACAGGCTCATAGGACGAGAGAGGCCAATCGATAAGAAGGGAAACAAATGCGACGCTGAAACCAAGCTGCGGCACAACTCAGCACAGATGCGTGTGGGTGTGGCGAGTTGAGGGCCGAGAGGTGAGAGCCGCAAGTTGCGGGGATGGAAGAAGGTCGTGTTTGGGTGCCGCGTCGACCGAGCAGCGATGGAAGACCCTGCCAGACAAGTAAAGCCAAGATTGGGATGTTGCCTCTTGTTCCTGACGGCAGTGGGATTGTTTCTATCGGCTGGTTTAGCCTGGGCGGTGGTGATGGCGATTTGGAATGCAAGGAAGACGGTGTTGTCTGAAACGTGGCTCAATGGCAAGTTGAGATGTCGTCCGCCGGGGCGTTCGTTCTTTCTCGCGTGTTGGATTGGGCGGCCCCTGAAGCGCGCATGGGAGAGGGATCCAACGGGTTGGATAAGGATGTCACCCCTTCAGTCGCAATCGACGTGGGCAGTTGTGGTGGTTGGTCGTGAGCGAATGCAAAGCGCAGACGCAGCAGAAGGTGAAGGTTTCGCGGGTCGTGGGGGTACGTTGGAGGTGAGAGTGAAAGGTAAGGTAGGTGAGTGAGAGTGAGTGAATGAGCGACAGCATGTGCAGTCGCAGTCGCAGTCGCAGTCGCAGTCGCAACGTATGTCGTTGCGCAGCGTTGCGTTGCGTTTGCGGCGCAGAGACCCCGTTGGCTGGAACCAGGTCTCTGGAGCTGCCCGCCGCCAATGGGGGACCCAATTGCAGCGACCACATTAGTGTCCCCCGCTTCCCGCTGCAATCTGCTCTCGGCGAGGGCCGTCAGATCTCGACACTGTGACAGCACACTAAAATGCCCTACTGCCTCTAGATGTCGCGTGGTCATCGCTATGACGGCCCCTGGCAGCACAGTGTGTCTGCGTTCGCCTCCCCTCCCCCTGCAGCCTCCGAGGGGTACGTACCTATCTTACCCGAGCTGTCTCTCCATCAAGAACGCGCTAAAACTGCATCTGTGCGGCGCAGCAGAAGCGACCTGACCGCGGCTTCTACTGCAAGTCTGCAGCGCAGTCTCTAACATTGTTCCGACTTCAATCCTCGACTCCTTAGCCACACCCGGCTTGGCCTGACACTTGACACTGCACTTCATACCCAACCGTGCTCTTCTCAGACCCTCGTCTTCTCTCCCCATTCTTATCGGGCGAATCACGGCAACGCCCCATATTCCCCCGCCTTTTCCGCTTCCTTGCCGTTTATCTTCACGCCGTTTATATTCCGGTGCGTTTATAAGGCAAAAGTAACCACACAGCACAGATCGCCTTCACCCTGGACATGGCCGGATCATGCGACGAGTTGTCGTGACAGGGCTCGGCGCCATCTCGCCCTTCGGTGTTGGCGTGCGCAACACGTGGAATCGACTGCTGGCTGGAGAGTCCGCCATCACCAGCGTCGCCAACTTCGAGCCGCAGAAGCATTGGAAGGATCTGACAAGCACGGTTGCTGGTGTAGTCCCCAGCCATGGCACAGGTCCAGAACAGTGGCGACCGTCCGACTGGCTCAACGCCACCGAACAACGTCGCATGTCCAAGTTTGCCCAATATGCCGTGGCCTGTGCGGACATGGCCATGAAGGATGCCGCATGGAAACCGGAAAGCCAAGAGGACCTGGAAGCAACGGGAGTTTGTCTGGGCAGTGGTATCGGCAATCTGGAAGAGATTTACGAGACAAGCTTGGCATTCAACCAACAAGTGAGGATTTGAGCCGCAGTGATCGACGAGCGAAGCCAAGCTAAAGTCTGTTCCGATAGGGCTACAAGAAGGTTTCGCCGCTGTTCGTCCCCAAAATTCTCATCAACCTGGCCGCTGGCCACGTCTCCATCAAGTACGGCCTGCAAGGCCCTAACCATGCCGTCACAACCGCCTGCACAACCGGCGCGCATTCCATAGGCGACGCGATGCGATTCATTGCTTTTGGCGACGCCGACGTCATGGTTGCTGGCGGAACAGAGTCCTGCATCCATCCCTTGACATTTTGCGGGTTTCGGGAGGGCAAGGTCCCTCTCCACGGCCTACAACCACAACCCCCACGCCAGCTGTCGTCCCTTCGACCGCGACCGCAATGGTTTCGTCGTCTCGGAGGGTGCGGCAGTCCTGGTCCTGGAGGAACTCGAGCACGCCAGGGCCCGGGGTGCGCACATCTACGCGGAGGTCAGGGGCTACGGCTGCAGCGGCGATGCAAATCACATGACGGCTCCGCGAGACGACGGTCGCGGCGCTTTCCGCGCCATGAAGATTGCCCTGAAGAATGCGGGAATCCCACCGGCCGATGTGAGCTACGTTAATGCCCATGCTACGGCGACGCAGGTGGGCGATGTAGCAGAAGCTTCCGCAATTCGAAGCATCATGACGGGTGAGGACGGCCACGCGGACGAGTCGCAGATAACAGTGAGCAGTACCAAGGGCGCAGTTGGGCATCTACTGGGGGCGGCTGGCGCGATCGAAGCCATGTTTGCCGTGCTATCAGTGGCTGAGGTGAGTATAGGGCGCGGCTATTTCTTCTGAAACCGAAACCTTATCTTCCCCAGATTTTGGCCCAATGAACACCACTGACTCTATCAAAGGATGTTGTGCCGCCAACTCTGAATCTCGAGAATCCAGATGTCGGGGGATCCATGAATCTGGTGCCCCTCAAAGCACAAGCGAAACAGGTTAACGTTGCCATGTCCAATAGCTTTGGGTTCGGCGGTACGAATGCCTCGTTGGTTTTTTCCAAGGTCCGATAAGGGCAGTTCGTCGACCGGGAAAAAACGAACCATGTTGTGACGGAGACGCCCGTCTCGTCGCAGCATCTCATCAGTCTGGCTCAGACTTTGCGATTAGACACATACGAGATGAGCCGAAGCTTGTCGTCGTCATCACCTCTGTGCAACTTGGATACACAACGTGTGTGAGATAGAATTGCCGATAACCGCAATGGGAGGCGCGAATGGCGCCAACTATAATTGTCGAACTCACCTCGAGACGGGAAGCTCGAGGCTGGAGCTACCCGCCGGTCAATTGTCAAATTTCAGAGCCCGTCTCCAGAACTTGAAGCTTTTGGTCTGAACACGCGACCAGTTGACTTGGCTATTCCTGGTTCCCAACGGAACTCTGCCAGTGTTCATGCAGGGGCGAGACTCTCCTAATTAAAGGTGTAATAAGCAGAGTTAACGATATCGAGATGCCCCATCCACCGTGCGAAACCACTCGCCGCACCGTAATTCAACTAGACTGACCCGAAGTTCCGCCGGTCTAGCACATGCGCGCTAGCTCGAAATTTCAATTCGATGTGTTCATGAATTTTTTTGGATGACGTTCAGACTTTGAGCCTCGCGAAGCCGGGCCCGAGCTGACCCAAGAAAAAGGCCCGCCCCAATTCGTCGATACCCTTCCCTGCAACATCGAAATTCATGCACAGCTGAAATTCAATCCGAACAACCTCTCACAATGGCCTGCCAGAGCTGCCGCTATCAAGCCCGGCTCCTAGCCCGGAGTCTTCGAGCCACCGCAGAACTTTCAAGTGCATCTTCGACTCAGAGCGCCTTCGCCCGCCGTGCGATAGCTTCATCTGCCCCGGCAACCCAAACCACGTCCGACAGCGGCGAGCGGAACGAGATATTTCAGCCAGTCTTTGCCCAGGAAAGATGTCAAAAGCGCGAGCTTCAAGCAGGCGATCCGCGCGGGCATGCTCGCCGCGGCACCCAAGACGATGGCGGCTTCCCTGACGACGAACCGTCTCGAGGCGCTGTACGGGGCCTGCGCCAAGCCTGCCCTGTACAAGATTTCCGAGCAAGACCGCCATAACGAGACGGTGAGGATGACGGAGGACGGCGAGGAAGTAGGCGAGGCTCAGGGTCCCTGGCTCGAAGGTAAGCATGATACCCCGCCACAAGAGTATGCCAACATTGCTAACATGATGGCCCGCCAAAAACAGCCCTCGACCTCCAGCCTTCATTCTCGTCCTGGTCCCAGACCACGATGCTGCACATGTACATCGTCCTAGCCCGCCTCCGCTGCCTCGACCGCGACGCAGCCCAGGCCCTGCAGCACCAGTTCATCGACCAGTTCTTCTTCGACTGCGAGCGCATGATGCACCTCAACCACGGCATGACCTCGTCCGCCCTGCGCCAGCGCTACCTCAAGGAGATATTCGTGCAGTGGCGCGGCCTCATCGCCGCCTACGACGAGGGCATCGTCAAGGACGACCGCGTCCTCGGCGCCGCCGTCTGGCGCAACCTGTTCAAGTCCCGCGAGGACGCCGACATGCGCCAGGTCGCCGCCGTCGTCGCGTGGATCCGCGCCAGCCTGCGCGACCTCGAGGCCGGCGCCGTGGAGGACCTGCTGGTGGACCCGCGGACCGTGTTCAGACGGGACCTGAAGGACATGTTTCAAGCTCGTGGACGCGTTTACGCCGGAGCTGAAGGGGGAGTTTGGGAAGCTGGGTGCGAAGGGGAGGAGCTGCCGCCGCCTGAGCCGGTTGCGGAGAGGCAGGGCGCCGTGTACGAGGAGGTTGAGTCATTAAAGGAGGCTGCTGCCAAGGTTTTGTAAAGAGCTGGAATACGCTTCTTCCGTGTACCATCATGGCAATACGCTTGTAATTCTGTACAACCACCGACATACTAGAGACATCACCATGAATGATGCTTACGACTCAAATGACGGGCCGTAAAAAGTAGACACGTCCATGGACCCCAAGTCTCCATTCGAGACCCAACAAGGAATGGGAAAAAGGAACACTCGTCTTATGCCTTCTCCCACATTTGGAACTCATACCGCGTGCCGTTCTCCTCAATCTCGCCCCCCTCAACCTCCTCGCCAACCCACCCGTCCAGCTCCCGCTTCTCCCTTCTCGCCCACCCTCCGCCGAACCCTCACCGCCCCCAAGCTTGAGCGGGAAGAACGCATCGCACTCAAAGTCGCCCAGCACCCCTCGTCAGGAGCACCCGCTTCGCCTCGGGCAGCTCCAACGCGGCGCCGTAGATCTGCGCGCCGCCGATGACGAAGACCTTGCTGCTGACCTCCGCATCGGGCCGGCTGCGCACGAAGGCGAGGGCCTGCTCGAGGAGCCGACCTTGACGGGCTCCTTGTCGTAATCCGCGGGGGCCGCCGAGGAGTCGAAGGGGGGGTGGGAGTGGGAGATTACAATGTTGAGGCGGCCCTTGAGAGGGCGGAAGCGCGGGGGATGCTGTCCCATGTTTTGCGGCCCATGATCACTGCGTTCTTTGCGTCGGAGGGGGCCTGGTGGTGTGTGTGTTAGTTCCGGGTGCATTTTCGGTGTGTGGTTGTTGCGTTCCAGTCTGGTGAGGGATGAGGGCGAGAGAGAAGCTTACCTGAGCGGGAAGCCTCTTGGTCACGCGCGCAAAGTAGGCCATCTCCTTTTTCAAACCCGTCCAGGGGAGGCCGCCCTTGGCCCCGATGCCCATGTTGCGCGTCGCCGCGACGATGAGTGTGAGTTCGTGACTCATTTTTGACGTTGCGTTTTTGCTCTAGGCTCCCCTTTCCAATGGCAGGTTTGGTCAAATTCAGGCTTAGAACATGTGCTAAATAGCCAGGTGTTGCGATAATTAGTTTAGCTTGCTCGCTCAAATGGTAATAGAGAAAGCAGGGTGGACGGCGGAATGCGGTTCATTCTAGGTTTTGCGGGACGAGGTGAGGACGAAAATGGCTTGCACAGGGCGGGCGATTGGTGGGTTGGGTTCCCCAACGAACCATCGAATCAGACTACACCTCCGAGACAGTCCGCGACGACAACCGTCAAAGACATGCGATATGATCAGTATTCATGACCAGTGAAATATGTATAGCATCTGTTCGTTGTATGCTCTTGAAAATGTCTTCAAGGTCAGATCTGTCGTCGCAGGGCGATAGGGGATTTGGGGTACTCGCCTCAAAAAAGAAACGAAAAAAGAACGAAAAAAAAGCAAATTAAAATGCCAAAAGAATTCACTTGAACCCTTAATCCCCACCGATCAGATAATGGATCACCAGGGCGCTGCGATTGCGCTGACCTGACCACTGGGCCATCTTGTTCTTCTCGCCGGTTGAGAACAAAGCAGGAGAAGCAAGACCATATAGGCTGTCACCCGAGATGAGAGCCATCGGTCCCACCGTCTTCGGCCATGTCGGTCTGAGCTGAGCAAAGTTTCACGCGAAACCTAAGGTTCAGGTAATGAAGCCTCGAATAAATTTATATGGTATATAATAGTGTGATTCCTCATCACTGATTCCGGTTTGCGCCAGTGCCAAGAACTCCATTCGACGTCCCGTCATGAGGTTTGAAGCCACCTTAGTAATATTAGGAAATTCATGTCGTGTTCATCCTCTCCTCGATCTCATCGCAGTTCCACCGAAGGGAAATACCGAGGCCCCGCGAAACCCTTGGCGAGAACCGCTTGTATGTCAATATTGCTGCCGGATGCGCGGCTGCTGCTCCACATCTTGAGGAGAATAAACCTCCCCGAGACGGGGGGTCGAACCGTATGGTGCACTTGCTCTTATCCTTTTCGATGAAACTTGGCGTGCGGCGCCATCAATTCACCGCCCACGGCTCGTACGGCTTCCTGAGTTGCCATCTGAGTGGCCTCAACAGCCTCTGCCAGAGACATATCCGACGGGTCTCGGCGTCTGTTGTTGAAAGAATAATCTTCAAAGTCGTACCTGTCCGACGCGAACGGGTTCCCATCATCGCTACTATCACTTTCGAACGGCAGCGATCCGATTCTATTCGGTGCTCGCCTATTGACTGAGATTCTTGGTGTATCTTCGTCATCCGTCTCCTCGTAGCTACACTCGGTTGTGATGTTGAAAGGTGGCAGCTGACTTGTGAACTCTGCGGGGATTTGCGCCGTCCGCTGCTCGTTTTCGTCGTCTTCCCCGTCCATACTGTAGAATCGTCTCTGCCGAGTGTGTGTCCTTGTCACGGTAGTTCCGTCCTCATGGTGCCGAATAGAAATGATTGGGGCCAGCGGTCTTGTGGACGATGATCGGCCCGATCTCAACGAAGCATACTGAATCTCATATTGTGCCGTCCGCGTCAAAACCTCATCCTGGTGCATGGATACAAACACCATGCCCTCTCTTACACTATGAAGTGTCAGTCACAATTCACGGTTCTGCACAAGTTCGACTTACGGCGAAGAGTAATTTGAAGCCGGAGCCTTGATCACGAGCTCTTTCAAACTGAAGGGTGTCGCACCTTGGTGCTTCAGTATAATGTTGCAACGATTAGACTGCGTGCAATAAACGGTCTTGTCGTCTCTTAGTATGTTGTCGTAAGCATATGAAGATGCATTTTCGAATAGTCCTCCGTCGCAGCTCAGAATTTCCATTTTCAACTGGCCTGGCTCGACTTGGCCGTATCTTCCATATCGAAAACCCTTGAAACTCTGCGAGGCTCTCTCAGAATCCAGCTTCCTCCTCTTTACACGTCGATTTTCCTCGGGGTACTCCTCCGACTGCGGAAGTGGTGACAGGTCGGGTGGGGATAGATTTGGAGGCATCCTGGGCGGAGAAAAGGGTGACGAGCTGTACTGAGCTCTCTGGTTCCACAACGCTCTAACCGCCTCCAAATCGTCTTCAGCGCCGTCGTGTCGCTGTCGGCCGTTCAAGGATCGAATGGTTCGGTAGCCAAAGACTGGGGGCAGTTGCGTGGCCGGGCGCCGAGAGTCGTCCTCTGGTCTTTGGTCGTTCTGTAGGGTCTCCAACAAGCCAGTCGCTTGGTTACGGTTCCGTGAGCGCTCTAAGACAGGATCCGACGCTGATGAAATGAAAGCAGTCAGATCACTCAGGGTATTGCCCACGAAGTTCCCCAGAAGTTCGTCGTATTCCGCCTGGAAGTGCCTGTCTGCCATCTGTCGTCGTGCGGCTCGAACGATGTCTCCCGTGTCGTCTGTGTCGTACGGATCTTCCTGATCTCCGTGGGATGCGTAAGGTTCAGCTCCCAGAGACGATGTCGAGGGGGAAGCGGGGGACGAGGGCCGCGGGTCGAAGGCACGGGCGGGGAAGTCTGCGATATGGCTGTAGGGGCGGAAAGTCTTGATCTCGCCGTTGAGGGTTCTGACTCGGGTCTGGCCGCTGTGACGACATGCTCCGTCAGAGGACGATTTTGAGGGTCCAGCGACGCAGACGCCAGAAGACAGGACCGTCTCGCAAACCTCGTCGGTCCTCGGTGTCAGGTGGCCAGAAGTCGCAAGAGTTGGCGGTACCAAATCGACGTAAAAAATGTGGGTTCGACGGGCGGTGGCTTCGGGGGGAGCTGACGGTGCTGAGGTCGTGGTCAACTGCACATCAAGCTGCAGGAAACCGGTCAAAGAATGCATGCACCTGGAGAACTGATTAGGTGACCAGGCGAACACGTCGGAAGCTGTACAGAAGAGGAGTCGGCACTTCGAGTCTGCAGGCTGCCGAAGATAGGGCTCGAAGACGAGGGCGGAACCTCCTCCACTGGGGGGGTTTGCACTCACACACGAGGCGTTTGCAGGCGGGGGCCGATCGGTGATGGCTACCATTAATCGTCGCAAACGAGGAACGAGATGCTGATGGGTTCGAAATGTTCCAAGAGGTATGATAGGGATAGTTTCGAGAGAACCAGAGGATGCTGGCGCGAGTGGCCGTCGCAGCAGCTCGGCGTGTCGTCAGCAGGGCAGCAAAAGGCGGAAGTTGGTTGGTTGATGATTGAAGTTGGACGGCTACTCTACAGTCCAATCCAGAAGGAGGGAGGCAAGCAAACGAACAGTGTCAGTGGTGGGATCGCCCTGATGCACCCGCTAAAGTAAGCCCCTGGCCCTGTCCATCGCGGGGTTCCGTGCCTATAAGAACTGCCCGTGATGCAAGGAAGGAGGCAGCACCCGTAAATGATAGCAGCTACTTCTGATCCGTATTTGTTCATGCAGGAGAGTGAGGTACCACTTAAGCATGGCTTTAGCGCGTTATCCGTGCCAGTCCGGGGGCCTGTGTCGGACGTGCCTCGTGCCTTGTGCCTTGGTCGTCACGTTAACAATTTCTGTTTGTTGGCGTCTCTGTCTCTGTCTCTGTCTCTCTTAGTGAACCTCTCCGGCCTTCAGCCTTGCTTTGCTTCGTGAGCTGAGGCCTTATATCAACATCAACTCTCTTCAGCCGGCGACGTCATTTCAGCGACTTGATCTGCTCACTTGCGACTGCAGCAAAAGCTGCCTCCGACCCGAACACCGCAACCCTCGTAAACCCTGGCCTGCGCCCAGCTCGCTCGATCCGGTTTCACTTTCCTCTTACCGATTCGCTGCGTCGCGCATCTCATCAATTAGTGCCTGGCGCAAACTTATCTCAAGATCCCCCCCCGACGAATCGGCTATCAGCTGAATTCATCCAAACGACGCGACCACCACCGATTGCGCATCCATCGCGCCTTCCTCAGCCCATCTCAATTCCATCTCACTAGCTCAGCATGGAGGAGCAATCACAGCCTCAAGACAAGCCCGCCCCAGAGGCTGCTGCACCAGCAGTTGCGCCTGCCGCTGCAATTGAGACCAGCGCAGCACCTCCACTGCCTCAGCCTCAACAAGTCTCTATCCCAAGCCATCCCATGCCCGACATGGCCAACGGCTTCAACCCTAACTTGCATGCACCCATGGACCAGGTGCTTCCTGACGCTTTGCAGGAGGTCATGCCAGGAGCCATGCCCGAAATTCTCCCCGGCATGTTGCCTACGGGCGAGATGTTCATGCCTCAGCTTCTGCAGCCAGCTGCTCAGCAAATGCTCATGAACAACGGCGCGTTGCCAAGTGTTCCCGCCAACGCGATGACCGCAGGTATGAACCTCTCAAATCTGTCTTTTTATGCCCTTATTGACTCTTTTCAGATGAGATCGCGCTCTACGACCGTCAAATCCGCCTCTGGGGAATGAAAGCTCAGGAGAAGATCCGCAACGCCAACATCCTCATCACCATGAAGGCTCTCGCCAATGAGATCGCCAAGAACCTCGTTCTCGCCGGCATCGGCACTCTCACCATCCTTGACGGCGCCGCTCTGAGTCAGACCTTGGCTCGCAATTCTTCCTTTCTGAAGAGGAGAACCATGTCGGCCAGAACCGCGCTCACGCAGCTGCAGCCGCTATCCGCAAGCTTAACCCGCGCGTCAACGTCCACGTCGATGCCGAGGGCATCAAGTCTAAGGGAACAAGCTACTTCTCCACCTTTGACATCGTCATCGCCACCGACCTCGACCCCGACTCCCTGAACATCATCAACACCGCTACCCGTCTGCACCAGAAGTCTTTCTACGCCGCCGGCACCCAAGGCATGTACGGCTTCATCTTCTCCGACCTGATCGAGCATGACTACGTCATTGAGAGAGATCTCGGCAACATGGCAACCAAGCTGCAGCCCGAGACGCGGACCCGCAGCGTTGTCGCCGTGAACACGAAGAAGGAGGGGGGCAAGACTATCGAGGTGGTCACGAAGCGCGAACTACTCGACCTGGTACCTGGCTAGTGACGGTGCCACGTTGCCTGAAGAGTACGCCAAGAGCCCGCGTCGCAGGAAGGCCGTCAGCCCCGTCCTCTCCTGCTTGCGAGCTCTCTGGGACTTCCAGGTCCTCAACGGCGGTCGTCTGCCCAATCACAATAAGGAGGATTTGGGATTGTTTACCAAGCTCGCGACGGCCAAGCACGCCCAGCTCGGTCTGCCATCCGAGACTCTCCGTTCAGAGGTCCTCAGGAGCTTCTTGCAAAACATTGGCAGCGAGATGGCACCCGTCACAGCCATTCTTGGAGGACAGCTTGCCCAGGATGTCATCAACGTTCTCGGCCAGACACAGCAGCCAATTCAGAACATGGTCGTCTTTGATGGTAACAGCATGGAAGCGTCAGTCTACCCGCTGCACCCTGTCGGCGAGCTGGGCAGGGGTCTGCTCTCTCTCGCTGCGCCGAGCGGTCTCATGCCGAATGGAGGTGCTATGGTCCCTGACCCCAGCATGATGATGAACATGGACGGCACTGTGGACTTTGGTAATGCCATCATGACTCAGTAAGCCGTCTAAATCGCATTAGACCAACCAGGCTATGATTGCAGCGCAGACTGCCACGCTTGGAAACCTCAAAATACATGGGCCGGGGATGGTGTGTACACCAATTTGATTGCCAGGAATTGAGTCACAGGATGCTCCATCTCAATACCATTACCTGGAGAGTCACAAATGGCTCGGAGAAATGTAATATTAGCTACACTGTAATAAACCAAAAAGACGTTGCTCACGCTCAGATGCGGTCGATCGGTTTCACTTGCGAGATGTGATATGTTGAAGTGATGCGATCCTCGCCAGATCCACTGCCAGTCGACATTTTGTCGATCATCGGCGGTACTACTAAGTAGTATGGGCCGGGGAAGGCACCTTCCTAGCACGTCGCCATGGTACACCGCATGACCTAGGCAGTCACGTAGATACCACACCCGTGGCTGCCTACTTGGTTTAGTGAGTCCAAGGACCTCCGATCACCAGATTGCAAAGTAGAAAACCGACGAGGTAAGACGAATAAAAAAAGCCAGAGAGCTCTCCTGAACCTCATAACGGGTATTTGAAAAAACAGGAAAGAGAAACGAAAGGGAAAAAAAAAATGTTATACGCTCTGTGCCCATATGGAGCGTCAAACCAGAGCGCCGTGCAGATGTTAACAGAGCCATCTGACCAACGGTATATTTTTGATGCTGTGATTTACCGACCAGGCCATATGCCAGAAAGATGTCCCGGTAGCTGTTGAGATCCCAAGGTGATTTGTTCCCTAAGTAGGTAGACTCGCAGTCTAGGCAGGAGCGGCGGGTACTGCCTGCTTGCTTTCACGCTGCACCTCACCCAGGCAGCAAAGGGCATTCGCTGTGAATCACTGCCTTTGTTCCTGCATTTCAGAGTTTCCTGGCTAATTACCTCAGACAGTTTCCTGTATACCTATCTAGGTTTGGACAGACTGCCTTCTAACCCGTCCGAGTGATAGAATTGTTCTCCTCTCGCCCATGGTGGTCTTGATGCCTCCTGTTCCACCCGCGCTTTCCCAATTTTCGCGATATTCACGCAGTGCCAGCCTACTTTCCGCCAGTCTTCATCATGACTTGTCCAAAACGTCAGCATCTACCTTATGCAACTACGTCCTATCTCTGTTCTTCTGTGGTTATTCGGGGGAGCTATCACGGTCGTTTCTATCAACCAACCACGGTATTTACCGTGACTATGCCAAATATATCCTGATCATACCTAAGATATCAAATGTCAGTTGTCTCATAAATGATCTTACTTTGTTGACACCGGACCGTGCAAGCATAATTTCGCTACAGGACTGAGTATCGAAAAGAAGGTTACCCGTCTTATACTCACAAAGCAATAAGTGTCGCCGCATGAGCCGAGCGATGACGGTCAGCCAGTCAGCACTGGCTGCTTTTATTTGTTTGGTTAATCCCTCGATCGAAAGTCCTCCTTATTTTATACTCATTTTGAAAATTTCGTGTGCCTCTTCGAGTAACTTTGAGACTACAGACGCCCTTTGAGACGGCACACTTTGTAGTCTTGCATCATGGTGAACTTTTTGGGGGTTTCTTAAGATTTTCAAAAGGCGCTTCGTTGGATATATCCTCTCTTGTTCTCTGACAATTTGAACACTGAAAAACAAATGGAAACCTGAGGCCCAACCAGTCCTTATCCGTCATTTTTAGTGATTGTGTCATGCGGGTATTCACGATGTGCAAAGGTGCTTATTGTCTGGGATCGACTGATGGGGGTGCTCTCAGACAGTCTGTAGCCGTGGGAGCCAGTTGCCCAGGAAGGGAAAGTCTATTTCTGTTCATTGCCGCTTTTGTTTTCATATGAAACGTAAACTTCGTGTTTTATGTGGCCATTTCACGTGAGTTTTGCAACAATACATGGGCATACATCACATGAATGGCCTTATGAAGTCGAAATGTTTGTGGCAGCGGTCATTCGCACCACATACAGCGGCAATCAGGACGTGATATGATTCGTGAGACAGTCGATCAATCGATGGATGGGTGATCAAGTCGATTTTGAGTGAAGACACATCAGGTGAATGACCGTGAAAGTTATTGCCACGGTATTTGAGACTGAATATATCAAAGAGAGCAGGGGAATCAGGAAGGAAGAGTGCCACTTCAGATCCAAGGCAAACCCGAGTTCTCATGTAGTGCTCTTCTCAAACATGAGCGATACCTTTGATCATCACTGTGGAAAGAGCTGGAGGCCAATCATTGGCTGGGCGTTTGGAAACACTCGCCAAGCCACTCGATTCTGGACTTCTAGAAGCCAGCACGTAAAGGCCCAGCTTTTAATTCATCCTCTCTTCAGTAGCCAACCGACTATTCCGTGTCTCACAAGACATCCTTTGAAAAAGGCATGGGCGTCGTTCTAGCAATATCCCTTGTTCGAAGATCTACGTTTTGATTCTCTCAACGAGGAATGCCGACTAGTCTCTGATGCCTATGCTACTACTTTTGCTGCTGCGTTTGGACTGTCCTACATGGCGTAGGCGGCACGCCGGAACTAAGATTCAGCACGCCGTCCCCCGACTTGGTTCTGTGATGATTGATGATCAGTATTCACACTGGATAGGACCAACTGCAAGTTCTGCTTGCTCGTATGTCACGACCACTGGCCACGAGCATAGACACGTTACAACTTCTAATGTTGGACTGCGGACAAAACACTTGATCACCAACAACGACAGGCCTTCTTCACAGCATCTGTCCAGAGATCAAGTCTTCAAAAGCCATAGAGGACTTGTGGGGATGGCAGTCCCTCCGGTTCAAACGTACAAGCCCATCACACATTATCAGCACACAAGGAGAATCATACTTTAGAACCCAATCCATTTTTTTCGTATTCATTATCATGCCAAATCTATTGGAGTACTTTGACTCCGGCCTTTCGGCCCTAGCTCTCTTATCCTTTAGAAAGCATCCACCGACTTTTCAGTCCTAGCTCTCAATCGTTCCAACGGGAGATCACACTCCCTGGTATAAACCAAAGCTAATCAAGATAATAATACAAGAGGTTTTCGCTTTTCCTATCCCTTTCCTCTGTGTGCAAAATATGTTTGTATGAATCGTGTGCGTTTGTTTTCTTTGACCCTTTAACTCCGGGGTTGGGTGATAGATCATGTCTGATGTGAAGACTGCTTTCTCATAGCTTCAAAACCAAGGGCGCGAGAATGGCTCGAAAAGTAGATGTTCTGGCGACAACTGGCATACCTCGTCTTGGTTTAGCTCCGATAGTGTTGGTAGCAGGCTAAAGGGTAAGTGTGCCTGCGTTGCAAGGTTCTTCTTGAACCAATGCGGCCGCGGTAGCGGCTCGAGTAGCATACCCATCGGGTCTCGGGTTCTTCTTGGGACGGCCGCGACCACGCTTGGCAGGCTCCGGTCTAAGGCAGGGAGGATCTCCGACTTGCCAGACTTGGGCGCGGCAGACTTTGGTCCACGAGGGCCAGGCTTTTGCTTCTAGCGAGAGCCCCGACGCTCGTCTCCATTCTCCTCGGCACGCTGGCGCTGAATCTTGTTGTTGTTGATGTTCCAGCACGGATTTGAATGGGTGCTCTGCGCGGCGGGGGCTCGGTCGGAGCGTAATCCTTGATATTTTCCTTGTAGTCGTACTGCACTGTGCGCAACTCTGGACCCGTGGGCCAGCCAACCCGGTGAGGGGGAATGGGCGCCGGTGCCAGCTTAGGGTACCGACTGTTAGGACCGGCAGAGCTGGGAGTCGACGAACCGCTGCCCGCCCTGCTTCTCGGGGGAGGCTCATTGGGCTGCTGCTGGATGAACTGCAGCGCAGGAGGACTCTGCACAGGAGCGACAGAGGCATTGGTCGGGGACATGCTCGGGGGAGCGTAAGATTGCTGCTGAGGAAGCGGCGGAGGCTGCGATCCGGGGTACGGGGGGTACGGCTGCATCATGGGCAGGCCAGGCTGTTCGTTAGTGTAGCCATTGTGGTAAGGTCTCGGGGGACCAGGAGGGTAGAAAGAGCCGCTGTTAGAGCTCATGTATGGGGGCGGGGGTTGCTGTTGCGCCTGCTGGTGCTCAGGCGGGATGCTCTCCGGTGCGGCGGGTGCGCTCTTACGGCCTCTAGACGGACGCAGAGGAGGAAGCGGGGAGCTTCTGTCTTGGGCAGGATTCGTGAAAGGCATGCGGGACGAGGAGCCTGCTTGTTGCATCTGCGCAGGGGCAGGCGGCAGAGGTCCTCCCTGCATTGGCATGCCCGACATGTGGTACGGCTGCTGAGGCTGGCTGTACGCGGTGTTGTGGTATTCGTGATGTCCAGGTGGCGGTCCCTCCATGGGCGCAGAGTAGAGACGTGGGTCAATCATGGGATCCACAGGCGGGTACTGTTGCTGCGGGTGAGGAGGCGGCATGTGCTGCTGCTGGTCATAATAGGGAGCATTGTGCTCGGGATACATGGAATGACGGCGGCCGTCGTTAGGGGTCTCGATGGAAGCCCTCATCTGCGACATCTCAACCGGACGAGCCGGAGGTAGCTGATGCTCAATAGATTGATGAATCCGAGTGTCTGGCCCGGGCGAGGCAAGACGGGGTTCCACCCAGCCACCAGCGTTCGGAGGAGGCAATGACATCTGCGAGTCGGGATGGGCAGCCTGCATAGGGTAGGTGGACTCCATGTGGCGAGGAGGAGCATCCATCGGGGCAGCATAGACTGGAGGAGGAGCATCTGCCATGGGCACGTCAACAGGCTGCTGTTGGTAGTCACCGGTGATGGCGCCAGCCAGCAACATAATGCCGAAGTGTCAGCCGACTCGGTAACAGTGTTGGCGATGACGGGCGTAGGCGGGGCCTCAGTCGCCGGCTCAGAATCTCCAAAGATATCCCGAATTGCGTCGTACGCACGGGTCGTGGTTCTGGCTGGTGTAGGGGCTGGACGACAACTGGCTTTTCCTCGACAGGGTTGACTTCCTTCTCCTCTCCCTCGACTGCCTCAGCGGCGCTGACGAGGTCATCAAGACCGGCAATGTTGAGAGCGGAATCATTGCAGGGAGGGGAGAACCAGCGGGAGTCTCCTCGACGCTCTGGGATTCCTTGATGGACTCGGCAAGGGCTCTTTGCTCAGCATAGTCGGCGGCAATGTCCTTGAGCTGCTTGAGCTCCTCTCCCTCAATTTCTTCCTCGGCAATTTCGTACTGATCGCAGACAGCAGACAGGATTTCGGCCATCGAGTCCCGTACTGGCTTTTCCTCAAGTGAGGTATCAACCTTCGCCACGGGCGCATAACGCGAGGCGTGGATGGCCCGGCCAGATGAGGTAAGATAGACAGTCGGATGCATAGGGTCAGCCTCCTCTTTGGGAGGCTCAGCGTCGTTCTTGCTGGTAGGAAGAAAATAGCCATAGCGCGGGTGGACGCCGTGCTTCTCGACAAGTTCCTTATCCATGTCGTCGTCCTCAACAAGACGTGCATCCCAGCGAGCGAGCAGAGGGTCATAGTGCCAAGTGTTGGAGTTGGGCTTGCCAAAGTACTTGCCTCGCTTGGCGACCGTGGCGCCGTGCTTTGCGGAGTTTGTCGAATCGCGATATCCAATTTCGTCATCGTCGAATTGGAAAGTAGGCGGCACAATAATGCGGTTGGCAATCATGGCTCCGTTCTTGGCCGGTGGGCGGTTGACCTGTCTGCAGCCATACTCGTCCGGCTCCGAAGCCTTCGCAGGCAGCGGAGGTTCTCTCTGATCGGCGGAGACCGGGCCCTCGGGGACAGGCGTGCTCTCATTAGACTCATCCTCGACAGGAGCGTGCTGCGCCGACATGATGCCCGCAATGTGATTAGCAGGCGCGACATCACCGGCGGTCCGCTTGGAGGCGGGCTGGCCATCGGGCTGGTCTCTGGCCTTGCGCTTGGTCCGTGGTGCAGCGGCGGCGGGCGCTGCCGCGGTTTCTTTGTGTTGAGGCTCCGCCCAGGCAGCCTGGCGGAGGGCGTGAGCCTCAGTGCCCTCAATGAGCTGAGGGTAGGGCACGAGATGGTTGTCGACGTAGACTTCATAGACGCCAAACTCTGAGGCTTCCTTGTCTGAGATTTGTTTGTAATTCCAGCCGCCGTCGACGAGCTGAAGGGGGACGCGTGAGCAAGCAGGCCACACTATAACCGAATGAGAAATGGTAGATGCTTACGTCAATAGGCAGGCCATGGTCATGGAGATACTCCAAAAGATCGAGGCGATGAATCTGCGCATCCAAAAATCTGTCTTCAAGATCCTCAAGTCCGTTCTAATGCCGCGTATCACCGCCAGTTAGCGGACGACGGCCAGGGTAAAAAACATGACATGTCAGTCCGGAGTTCACACGTACCTCGAAAATCTCTTGCACGGCCGCGCGCTGCATCTCCTGGGCGGCGAGGACCATCTTCCGATCAATCGCAAGCTTGGTCTCTGCGGTGGCGAGTCTCTTGGTAAAGCGGTCTTGGAGATGATCCTTAACCACGTCAAACTCTGGCACCGACGTGTAGTAATCGCCGTCCCTGGACAGTCTTCTGACGGTCCGCGTCGCCAAGTCTTGCAGCGCAGGCTTTACGGCATTAGCTAAAGCAGCATACTGAGCCTTGAGCTCGCGTTGACGCTCATAGGCAGCCTGGACTTTGTCGTCGCTGAACTGCTTGAAGCGGCCGCGTCGACCGGTCCCGGCTGTGGGCGCGGGTTTGGGTGCTGCCTCTTTTCTTGGGACGGCGGGTCTTCTGCCCCTGCCTCTACCTCTGCCTCTGGTCGCTCTAGGCGTCGGCTGAGGCGTCGGCGTCGAAGCAGACTGCTCCGGTGTTTCTGTGTCTGACATGATGGCGGTGATGGCCGTTCATGAAAGATACGTGACAGACTGGGGGAAGGAAATGGGGGTAAGTGGAGGCAAAAGTGAGAGCGGGTAAGTGTGTAATGAGACGTGTGAGGGTAGGAGAGATGAGATCAGTTAAGCGGCCGGCAGAAAAATCGAGAGACTCTCTGTCGGCCGGTCAGTAAGTCGCTTCCCTCGTGCGTGAGCCAGCGCGACTGTCTATCTCTCTCTCGGGGCAGGAGGGAGGACGGTGAAGTGTGTGTAGAGTCTTTTGGTTGAAGAAGATGGTTGTTGGCTGAGAGTTGTTCGGAGAAAGACGAGGGTGTGGATTGGGCCAGCGGGAACGGGTGTGGGCTAAGAAAAAGCAGCCGCCTGGCCTTTCTCACTGATGTCTCTCGCAACGACCGAGAATTACTCGACGAGCAACCAATCTGAGCAGGGTAAAAATATGATCGGGATAAAGATGAGAAGCTTCCGCAGCGACCGCTGTAGGTGAGAATGGGGCGGCGAAAGCGGTGTTGAAGTGCGTCGTGGACCAAGAGTGCTGCGATTTTCCCCTTCTTGCCTTTTGCAAAGAATAATACCGAGCGTACCAGGCCAGGCGGAGCGCAGCAGCAGAGCAGAGCGGTGCAGTGGCAGGAGCAGACCAGACGTGACCACCCTGCTACAGCGAGGCGGAAAGGCAAGGCCCAGCCCAGCACACTTACACCAATCTGGTAGGAGTCGGCAGGGTTTCTCCGTCGCTGATTCGTCCGGAGTGCCTGATAATCCGGTAGCCGGAAATAGTTTCTCATCCCTGTCGAAGGGGGAAGGTACTGGGTACATGCACGGCCTGCCATCTGGCAGTGTACGGCCGCGTACTCTGGTCACCCACCGGCCGCCCAGGTCGCAGTTACTCGCTTGGGGCAGAGTCAGGGCCCGTTCAGCTCAGTGTAAGCCTTTTGCCCGCGATTTGCTTTGCTTTGCTTCGCTGCGCTGTACTGTACTGTGACTGTGCCTTCCTTGCCTTGCTCTGTCCTGCTTCGTTGGCTATGGGCCGCTCAGGTCCTCGAAACGGTGGATTTGCGACTTGGCAGGCCAACCGACAAGAATGCCTGAGATGCGGACTTTGGCCACAGACTCAGTCAGAGGCATGTAGGCATTCTGGTCTGGTGTACGTAGCAGTTCTCCTCATCCTCTGATTCAGCAGCAGCCCATTCGCCCTCCCTCCGTCCTTCCGTCCCTCCTGCTCACCAGTCACCACTGCCGCCCGCTCCGGCAGACGACAAATCGACTCGATTCGGTGATTAGGCGGGCTTACTGGCGTCTAACGGGAATTGATTGTATGACGACGGGCATTGTAAGCCAAGGTGTCGCATCGTCGCATAATAACCACCTCCGGATGCAGAACCACACACGCCAGAGTCAAGAGTCAGCAGCAGACAAACAAGCATTGAAAACCTATGTCTAGCATCAACCGTCAAAGAGATGGATAGAAACCCAAGTCGTGGCCGGCGAGGATGTGGCCTGTCCCCCCCGTCCCATCCCTCTGACGTGACGAAAGCCACCCAACAGCCAGTGCCCGTTTTTTACCCCCCAGACAGACCCAAAGCAAGAAAAACCCACGCTTTGCGCACGAGAGGAACTTCCGCTACTGTCACGGTTTTGGAAACGGGGCCACGCCGTTGACTGCCGAGTGGCGATCCGGCCTGGTCCTGCGGTTGATGACGGGGAGATCCGTTGGAATCCTTTGGCAATCGCGCATCCTGTCAACCCGGATACTTTTTCCTTTTTTTTCTTTTTTTAAGCTGACCATGATGGCGGCTCCCAAACAGACATTTTTCACAACCCCCAGTCCCAAGTTCGGACGAGTCGGACGGGGGGCACTTTCCAGGACCTTGTCCCGTCCGAGAAGTGGGCCCTTTGGCACCCAGATCCCGAGCTCCAGCCGGGTCTCTCTCTTGTCTCCAGCCTCTCCAGTAGTCTAGCAACCAGATGCGAGTTGGTGTTGGTTGTGGCTAATGAGATCCCATAATGCGGAAGGAAATGGCATCAGATTACGTATGTTCCGCGGTGGTTTTAGGCGCCCGTTGGCGTTGGCAGCGACGGGCATCTGTTGACATTCATGTGTGAATGAGTGCACGGCAACCACCTGCACCTGGCAACAGAGCAAACACAGACCTGGAATGCCGATTGCTGAATTATCATCCCTTGCGTCTGCTAAGGTGCTCAACACCCAACCTGCCTAGGTTCCGTAAGCCTCATTTGAAGTCTGGTCCACCAAGGGGGTAATAAGAGACGAGCACACGATGGCCTCTCAAACGCCCACTCAGCGATGGCTCATCAAGCTCACGAGATGCATCAAGCCAACCAATCCCTCGAGAAAACGTCACCTTACAGAAATGCAACACCGAAAATCTCTCTCCCTGCAAGGAAAGGGAAAAAAAACCACTTGAAATTCCAATGGTACCAGAGAGAGAAAAAAAAAAGTCCACACCGCACAACACACACGCCCCAAGGTGGGGCACCATTTACCCACCGCAAAGTCCCTGAACCAGCACCTTACAACTCTGTTAACGTGGTGAGGTACCGTGTACACGCTCCCGCCCCGGCGCGTCTCCAGTTCCCAATGGACACTGGAGCACCCCCTGCGGTTCTCCATAATCCGGTGTCGCCCCGTCCAGGGGGGGTCGCAGAAGCTTTGTCGCGCCTGCTGGGAAAGGCCAAACCCAGCCACGGACGACGGCGGCGGGGGCCACTTGCGACCGGCTGAACCTCGTCTATTCCCGAGCCGCCGGGGCGCGCTACACCTTCGGTCAACGACCTCTCATACCGCCCGGGCAAAAAAAAAAAAAGTTGTCGGTGACTGTGGGGTAAAGTAACTTCAGTCGGCGCGACACCACTTCACGGATAGCTACACCACACGACGTCGCAAACGACGAACACCGGCCTCGACGAACCCCTTCCGGCTCGAACCGCATATTAACACTCGTCCACCCTCCGCGACACCCAATTGACAATTATAACAATGGGGAAGAAGCGCACCGCCAGTCAAATCACCCACAAAAACCACTTCGTCGACTCTGCCAAGAAGAGGAAACCAAACGGCCCTCCGTCGAGCAGCAAGAAGTCCAAACAGCCCGCCAACGACAATGGCGCAAAGAAGAAGGCGCAGCAGCAGTACCATCAGAACCAGGACCCCGTAATCCCCTTCTCGCCCGAAGACGCGATCCTCCTCATCGGCGAAGGCGACCTCAGCTTCGCCGCGAGCCTCGCGACCCACCATGGCTGCCGCAACGTCACGGCCACCGTCCTCGAGAAGAACGAAAAGGAGCTCCTGGAGAAGTACCCCCACGCCGACGAGAACATTGCCCAAATCACCAGCCCCGGAAGCAAACCCAAAACCAAGGCAGTGAACAGGGGCGACGGCGAAAACGACGACGGACATGAAGATGCGAGCGAAGACTCCCCGCCGGCGGAACACGACGACGACGACGACGACGGTGAAGGCGCCGAAGGCAAGGCCTCCCTCCTCCTCCCCAACAACAACAAGATCCTCTACAACATCGACGCGCGCACAATGAAACCCTTCACCCGGCGCACCACCTCCCAAAACCACCACGGCACCGCCACGACCACGAAACACGGCCTCTACAAGCGCATCATCTTCAACTTCCCCCACGTCGGCGGCAAGTCCACCGACGTCAACCGCCAGGTCCGCTACAACCAGGAGCTCCTCGTCGCCTTCTTCAAGTCAGCCCTGCCCTCCCTCGCGCCCCGCGGCACCCTCGTCGTCACCCTCTTCGAGGGCCACCCCTACACCCTCTGGAACGTCAAGGACCTCGGCCGTCACGCCGGCCTGCAGGCCCTGCAGAGCTTCCGCTTCCACGCCCGCGCGTACCCGGGGTACAGGCATGCGCGCACCCTCGGCGTCGTGAGGGAGAAGAAGGGCACCGGCGAGGCGAGCGGGAACGCGTGGAGGGGCGAGGACCGGCCCGCGCGGAGTTTTGTGTTTATGAGGACCGGCGAGGCGCCCGAAACTCTGCCGGCGCAGAAGAAGAAGAAGAGGAAGGGCGGGGAGGAGAGTAGCAGCGACGAGGAGTCGGATTTCAACGACGAGGTGGGGGATATTGAGGATGACTTTGAGTGAAGGGGTTCGACATATCACGAGGGCATTTACATGCTTGTCTACGGGATCTCATTTTCATGGGTCGGAGCATCATTCGCGTGAGGCATACAGCACGATGGCATGGGCATTAGACAGTCTCGAGCGGTTTTGATCAGGCATGGGTAACACGGCGTTTTTCAGGATAGGGAAAAGTCAAACAAGTTTGGAGGAGCTTCACAGCATTTCAAAAGCCAGATACCATGGTTTGTTACTTGTGCATCTAGCCTCCGTCTTGGGGCTTGCACGAAAAGAAAGGAAAAAAATCATTTCTCAGAATTTATCAATATGCCATTATGCCATGACCACGTATGGTAATGTGGGTATGCTTTTCAGGGTCCCTCAGGGCCCTCGTGAGAGAGAAATAAGCAACGCCGCCGTCCTTAAACCCGCCCGCCCCCTGCCTGCCGAGAAACCCCATGCTAGAATGCCGCCTGTGTTCCCACCTGTACATGCCTGATCAAGGAAAAAAAAACAGTTGTGTTGATGGTGAATACGCAGATATAGCTTCCGCAAGCCCGCGTGACCGTCTGCTCCTCGTTTTGAATATCCACGTGGCGAAAACAAAATAGAAAATCGAAAATAACAATGACAGCAACCAAATGCTCTGGGTCTGCTGAATCCCTTTCCGAAAAAGAAAAATGCAATATGCTTGCTTGTACGTACAGCGCCGAGTCTCGCTTATTCTTCGCTCGTTCTCGGCTGGCCCTCCCTCCAAATGAGGGTGCCAAATTGGCAACTTTTCCCCCTTACGTCCTGTCCTTGTCCCAGTACTAGTGGCCCAGAACCTCTTGCCGGGTCGCCGCAGCGGGCTCTCCTTCTCCAGCCACGATTACGCCACCATTGATTCGGGGTGCATCAAATATCCCCTGAGTTTTTGTGGCTTCCTCTCGCTCAGCTTCCTCGTTCTCCCTCATCAGAGCTTCCTCCTGCTCCCTAAGCGCTTGTTGCTCTTCAGTCAGAGATTCTGGGGAATCGGTCGGTGCGGGCTCTGTCGGCGGCGGGGGCGGTGGAGGAGGCGGAGCACCGTCCTCCGCATCTCCTCCCTCAAGCGCTTCGTTGACGGTCCATCCGAAGGCGTCAGGTTCGGTGACGCAGCCGCCTCGTCCTCGCGCTTGCGCTTCCTCTCTGGGCTACCCGTTGACGCAGTCTCCTCGTCGTCAGAAAGTATCACTTCATCGGCGACATCGACCATGGCATCAACGTCCGTTGCTGGACCATTGACGCCTGCATCCTTTGGCCCATGACGGACAGCCCTCTCCTTCTCGTAGGTCTTCATTTTCACTACAGCCCTGTCCAAGAAATCCTTGACGTAGGTCTTAACCTTCCTGGCTTGCTTCTGATCCAACGGCTGGGTTGGATCACGGACATGGTTTCTTTTGTAGTCCGATGAGACCAGCTTCTTGCTGATATCCTTGCCGAATCTCTTGAGATCCTCCTTGGGCAGTTTATGTTTATACTTGTCGATCACATACTTGATGTGAGGGAATAACTAAGGGACGTTAGTGGAATTTTCATGCCGCGTGGCAAGAATGGACATACAGTATTCTCATAGATCTTCATCTGCTTCTCGACACTGAGAGAGCGCCACTTTTCTGGCTTGGGCTCTTGCACGGGTGTTTCTGCCCGCTGCGGTGTCTGGGAAGCCGAAGGCCTGGGAGTTTGCTCCTTCGTCACTTTGTCGATAATGTCCCTCAGCCTCTGTTGCTCTTCTCGCGCCTTGTTGGCTATGGTTGGCGCATCAGCCGGCTTAGTCGGCCTTTCCCACCTGGTGACACCGGTCTTACTATAGAAGTAGGTGTTACCTGCCGGGTCGGTTGCAGTGAACCATCCAGCCGGAAGAGGGCCGTTGGGGAAGTGTTGTCTTCTGGGTCGAGGGGGGCCGTTCGCTAGGTGTGGATTCCGCTGTGGCATACTGTTTCTAGGACCTTTCGGAATCTCGACATTTTGGAACGGGTCGGGAGTCGATTTGGCGGTAGTGTCTTCTTCGCGTTCTGCGTTGCGCCTCTCCTGAAAGGAGTTGGTGGTCGGGGCGTTGGGGTCAAACTTTCGCTTCCCAATGCGGTAACCCAACTCCAACTTTGCCCATTCTTCCAACAGCTTCTTCGACCTGACGCTGACCTCTTCGTTTTCCGATTGAGCCAGCTTGGTGATTGTGTCTTCAATCTTTGAGCCCTCTATCTTGTTCCTGGTCAATCGAGGAAATTTGTCAAGGATATCCAAGACCTGGAGAACGACATTGTGGTCGTCGATGAACATGTTGAGGGCGGTTTTGAGGATTTGGTAGGCGTGCATGCGCATGACACAGTGGATGACCCGCTCATCACTGCACTGCTGGATGCGCTGCAGCAGCTTGACTGCAATCCATTTCTCCTTCGTCTGCATCAGGGTCGCCATCACCTTGCGTGCGCCATCCTCATTGAGGCTTCTGGCCTGTACGCTGTTAACGTACTCCTCATCATCCTCTTCGACCTTCTTCTTCCTGGGCTTCTTGGCGACCGCAGTGTCCCAGCTGTCTCCATCGTCAATGCCGAGGGCCTCAACGGTTGCGAGGGGCAGCTTGGTGGAGCGCTCGGTCTGCGTCTTGCCACCAATAAATCCAGTGCAGTTGACCTCGCCACAGTAGCAGGGTTGGGGGTTGGCCCCGTAGCGGTCTACGTTGTAGTTGAATACCAGCTCCTCGCCAGCCTTGATTTTGCGCGAGGTGAAAATACCCATGCGTAGCTTTTCTCCGACGACCCATTTGTCGACGTAGCAGTTTGGATTGCAGGAGTGGTTGCAGAAACGGCCCAGGTTTCCCTTCTTCGTGGCGTCGACGAATTCGTGCTTGGTAAGCGACATGAAGTAAAAATGCTTGATGCCTCATCGTCATACTGCGACATGCGCCGCCGAAAGGTTGGCTCGTTGATGACTTCGCCAATGTACTCGAAAATGAAGTCGTTAGCTTGCATGTCGATGTTGGCGCGGAGGCCGAATCCCTTCTTGTCTGTCTTGATGACTGAAACGTTGGCGTACTGCTTGCGCTGAAATCTCTGATTCTGGCACCCGTCGCCGCAATTGCCAGTGCCCACAACGCACTCCATTCTCGTCGCTCTGTTGATGCAGTCGGAGTCCTCGCCACATGAGTAGTTTTTCCCGTCCTCTGCAACGCAAATTTTAGTCAGGGGCCGCTCGCGATTGCCTCGCGTCGGGCAGAAAGGGAGGCGTGGGGAACTTACGCCACTCGGAACGGCAATCACAGTCCAAGGCATCGTGGTCAGTTGATCCCATATGCTTCGATCCGTATAGACAGTCCGGAATGACTTGAAAGGTATTGCATGCTTCCTCTCGAACATCAGGCAGATCGCCGAACAGAACGGTTTCGCGCTTGACGGGCTTCTGAGAGACTTTACGGGAGAGCTTCGGCCGGCTATTCGTACCAGGAGTGGAGGCGCCCTCGTCGTTGGTATTCTCGCCCCCAGGCGACATGCTAACGGCGCGGGAGCCGTGGTTGCTCTTGTTGTGCGATGATGCCCGGCTCGTTTCCCGCTCCATCTTGGCCCCATTCGGCGCAAGGCCGTCTTCGATTTTTACTTCCTCCATCTTCATCGTCGCCAGCGCTTCATCCTCCATCAAGCAATCGAGAAAGCCCTCGGCAGGGCGGGCGCACAGGAGGGAGGCGGGAGACTGTCGCGAATCGGGTCGTCCTGAGGATTGGATTGGGACAAAGGGTCAAAGGACGCGGACGCGACGGGCGAAAGAATTTGCGAATCGGTAGGCCGGTGCGCCTGTGAGAGCTGCAGCAGTTTTGTTGGGGTGGAGAAGGAGAGGATAGAAAAGGTATGGGAGGAGGAGATGGGGGACGACTTGCGAGGCGGCGGCGGCACGTTAGGAGAGAGAGCGGTTAGCAGTCCGAGCCAAAGGTTTCCCGCATCGCAAAAAGCTGGTCGTCGCACGAGGATTGACAGCAAACCCGGCAGCGATTGGGCAATGGCAAATTTTTGAAATCGACAAATCACCCACCCAAAGGAACCTAACACTGGGCTGTCGGCAACCGAGAGAGAGAGAAAGCAAATATGGTTCCAGGGCGAAGTCGCAAAGGATTTGGAAGGGACGACAGGCGAGAATAATCTCACAGTGGCTTCCAACTGAACCTGGACAGCAGCCACTCAGCCTGTCGCGCTTGGGCCAAACCTAGCCACTTCCGTTCCTTGAGCGAATCTGCGCCGAGCTTACTACCAACAGCGACTTCATCTCGGTGGAGCACACCCGACCCGGCCGCGGCGCGACTGGACGACCTACACGACAGGCGCGGAACATTGATGCGGCCGGGTTCCGAGGCCTAGACTTTTTCAAAATCCGATCGTAGCTTCCCCAGAATGACTGTCGCGAGATCCATCCAATTGTCGCGTGCGTATTAACCCCACCTGAACTTATTGAAGTTTAAAAGTCCGAGTTGGAGATCCCACGTCACTGATGCCTCCACAGAATGAGCACGCATACTGCCGAATGCTATTCAACGCAATGTAAGCGCATTTGATCAAAGAGATGGAATTATAAGAGGCTGCACGCAGGGGCGGATCACCGTACTTTGTCGTTGGGGCCTCAAGTTTTGCTTTGCTATTTATTGCTGGCCATCTAATTCGAACGGGTCAGCAATGTTGTGTAACGATGGCGGAGCTTGCGTACCTTTTATGAGGCGTAAACAGCGCCATGAGGCTGCTTTAGATGTTTGGCATCCCGCCCGTCTTTATTGCAGAATTCACTCTGATGCGTATTACCGAATTGCTTGCCTCGTCAAATATGGTCACAGTTAAGCATGGACCAGGGCTTATCTGGAGCAAGAAGATGCACCGGTTTCCAGGTTCTCTCACCGACACTTCGCATCCACCTGCCCTGCATGCTCCTCCAAGAGAACACCCCTGGACATGGCCTTTTCCAAGGCTCCCTAGATCTGCCATTGAATTTCCTTATCCTCCCCGTGATGCTTTCACTGCACCTACCTGAGCTGATTCGGCCAGAGAAGGTATCAAGCGACGAGAGGAAATATAGCCGTATGCCAAAGGCCAATGCCGTAGTCCTAGTTACTGGAGCAAGTGAGAAATCCGAGCTTTGTTGTAAGAAACGAATTCAAAGCCTTGGATATTTCCCACACGTTCGAGTGTCTGGGAACAAGGCATGGGCCACAGTTCTTGTTGACGCGAGTGGCAGGATACTGGCATGTCTGGCTAGGACTGCAACTGTTGCCCACTGCCGATGGCCATCGCTCCACTCCAGAGATGCCACGACGCATGTTCATCCGATGCGCAGAGATTCAAGTGCAACGTCAACGGAGGCAACGAAGCGTCGAGCTACTTTGGCGCGCACATGCACGATGGCCCAGCCCGAGCCGTCCACTGATCTGGAGGGTAAGGGGAGTTTGAAGCAGCATGACGCACAGCTCAGAGGTGCAGAAAACAAATTCCCGGCGAAAGCGGTGATGGGCAAGGTGCTGTACCGTCAGATGGAGAGAAGCAGGCATGTAGGCGTACCCGAGTTGGGCAACGATGCCCTGCTAGTGACGGGCGGTCGGTGCCGTTTGGTGTCGTCTGGAGATGGCTCCGCCATTGGCATGGACGGGTTGTACATGGGTGGGTCTCCCAGTGGGAGGATGCCAACTCATTGTGCAGCAAAGACGTCGCTGAAGCCGGATGAAGAAGACCAGCAGCCCGAGGAAGTCCAAGAGTATAAAGAGGCGGTGGACGAACGCGGCAATTGGGGCAGCAGGTCCATTTCCCGACCCTTTGCAATCGATGTCGTTCGTCGCGACAGTCATCAGTTTTGAGTTGCGTGTGCCTGGTTTCCTAATTCCTCTCAGCCTCATTGCTTCTTCTATCGCTTCCTTTCCGTCCGGTCACGTTTTGGGCCGCCCCCAGAAATCATGGGGATTCAGTCCACTCAGGTGCAGCGCGGCCTCACAGTGTCTGGCTGCGGCTCCCTCTGTCAACTGCGGGAAATGTGACGAACCCGTGCCCTGTGCTGGCTCTTGTGCCGTTGTTGGTCGGTGATTGGAGAAGAGGGAATCCAGTGGTTTCCCCCGACAGTCACCAGCGAGCTGGATTTGGCTGCGCGACGGCCAATGAGGGCGCTGAACGGCATTCCGGACGATGACATTGCGCGGGCACTAAAAAGGCCCCTGTTTCCTTATTCGGTCGTCTGTCGATCATGTTTCTTCTTTTTCTGTTCTACCGTCGACAAGGAGACCGCGATGGGCGAGAAGGAAAAGGCGCGCATTCCAAGTGGAATGATGGAATGGCAGTGAACTCTAACAGAGGTGGGAGGGAGGAGATGGGAACGCTGAAGCAGCCACCACACCGGAGAGGGGAGAAAGTGAGTTGGAAGGGGAGGGGCAGTTGCTGACTTGAGTTGCATGGTGGGGGGAAGGCCATGCTCCAGGGCGGCCGATACGAGTTCCATGCTGCCAGCGCACCGACCAGCGAGCAGGAGGAAGGGAAAGGGAAAGGGAAAGGGAAATTCACTCACTTTCCCCGTCACTTCTCGTCTTTACCAGCTAGTGCTGAATCAGTCTCTGGATTTTTTAAGCCGGCATGCTATATCCAAGCTTGCTGGAGACAGTGAAGGGTCAAAAAAAAAAAGTCATGTTTTCGGCAGACACCACGACAATGACGTCCTGCAAGTGGCAGAGAGTCAAGTCAGGCGGGAGGTGTTCCCCGATAGGATTGGCTAGTTGACGCAACCCTCCCCCCTCTGGCAGTATCAAGCACTGCATTTGCAGCTGCAGGCCGCTCTCTCTCCATTGCCTTGCCTTACAGAGTCTGCTGCATGTAGCTCTTCTGAGCCCAACACCGGCCACTAACAGCTCAGCATATGGGACTCTGCTGCAGCCAGCGGCGTGTGCAGGACGGGCGGGAGACAGGGATACCCGCTCTGTCGATTGCATGGGCAAAGGCAGACAGAAGCTGCCTTATGCAGTCATTTGTGATGCCTCTCAAAGGGTGCGTGACTGTGGTGCTGAGGAGGTGCAAGTGTGAGCAACCACATGCATTGGAGCTTCTGCTCTGAGCCCCATTCTCGACCTCGAATGCGAACGAAGAAAAAGGCCCCGCGGTGTGGCTGTCGGCCAACCAGACAGCTGCTTCCTCTTTGGGTGCCTTGGTGAGACATGCGCGACAAAATTTGGAAAGGGCGATTCGGCTGCCGCGAAAAAAGCAAGAATCCGACGACGGAAAGAGAGGCCGGGCGCGAGGGGCGCCTAAGACAAAGCCACTGCCGGGTCAGCCCAGAAGCTTAAGGCAGCCGACGACGATCTGAGGCATAGCGAGAAAAGAAGCAGCCGCCGGAAGCCAGAGGCGGGGAGCGGAGTGGCAGCATCACGGCGGGACCTAGCTTGGATGATGCTGCTGATATCAATCCATGGACAGCCGAGAGAGATTGAGGATGACTACGACTCTCATCCTCACCCACACCACGCACTCTCTCACACACACACGCACACACACCACCCAAGCTATCGCTTGTCGTTGACCTGATCTAGCCTTGGGCGCCACGGCAACTTGTGCCAACATCCATCATCCCTCCCTCCCTTCCATCCTCTAACCCACCACCACCACCCACCAACATCCCGACAGAGCAAATTACATTAAACTTGCGCCCAGTTTGGCAGTGCCGCAGTGCATCCATCTATCGGGGGAGAAAAAAAAAACAGATAGTCGCAGACGCAGACAACGACCGGCGATTCTCCGCGCCCTACCGGAAGCCTTCCCTGGCCACCTCAGATTCCCGCTTGATTTTCGGCAATCACACCCTCGACGTCAGTCGGTCACGCCAGACCTGCAACCGCTTTTTCGTTCGTCTCGTCCTCGTTGTAGGACATCCAAGGCTCTGGTGCGCCGCACTGTCTCTACCTCTTCTCGTGCAGTCATCGTCTTCGTCGAAAGAGGTGCGGGCATTTCCCAGCCACCCTCGCTCGGACGTTGCAACTTTGCACTACTCCAACAAGGGGAGAGCGTAAGGGTGCTTTTGGAGTTGTGACCTGTTTATCCATTTGCGCCAGCTCCGAACTCCCCTTACTTCCATGAATCTCACTCAGCACGACGAGAACTAAGGGCATGGGAGGCCTGCTCATGATTGCGACGGTCCAATTCGCCTCTTCCTCCATCGCTTCGGATCTTAAGACAAACAGCCTCCGCCTCGCCCTCTGCTCGAGTACTCTCGAATAAGACTCGATCGAACGACGGGATTCGCATCCTTGTTGCGAACAGCCGTCCCAACATACCGTATCAGGCCTCGACTGAACCGACGTCCTGGAATGTCTCCTGAACAGGCCTAACGCGTAATTAACCACTCGGCAAACTTGTCTCGCTTGTTCCAACTTTCCCCCGAAGTCTTCCACTTCCAAAAACAAACGCCTCAGACCTGCCACTGAACCCCGGTCACGCCAGCAAGTCCCCGACCGCGCGCCGTGCAGGGCCTCCCGCGCTCATAGTCGCAAAGTGGCCCAGGTTTTCCAGGAACAAACGAAACATTCGAGCCTCCACTTCTACCGACCAGGCCTGTCCAGGCTGTGTTACCCCCTCCATCTCGCGCCTCGTCCAACTTCCCCTCGACGTTGTCGTGGGACGGGGTCTTTTCTTCGGCGGCCTCTGGTCAAAGACGCGCGCTTGCGCAGATCTCACAACTTTCATTATCTCCAGCTGCACGTCCGTTCTTTCCAGTTGTCGTCTGTAGGTGCATTTACCTGCCTTCTACCAACGACAAAGCGAGGCGACACCCACCACGGCGGCTGTTTTTGACCTTTGCAGCGACCTCTTGCCGCCTCGGCCGCGCTTGTCTGCCTGGCATCTGCCTGTTCGCTGTGCGCAACATCAGTTGACGACGCCGGCTCTGTCCGTTACACTCGCTCTAGCTTCCACACCTTATTAGCATCCCACCTTCATTTGAACGACTACCTTGGCTCTTTGCAACTCCTCACGGACAGATCCATCCTTGCCAGCGCCGAGACGTTCGTTTGCTACAACCCCACGCCGCCAATGCCGGTCCCAAGATCCGTGTTCATCACCATCTTTTGCTTTCGTGACATTTGCCCTGGCAGTAGCTAGCCTCTTCACGATGGCCTACCCTTTTTCAGAAGAAGAAAAGGTTAGCGTGTCGTTCGTCTCTGTCGTACGTATGCTGACGCGCAGCACCTCAGAGGTTGATCCTCGCAGAAGTCATCAAGACCAGCAACTTAGACCTGGGCCATCTGGTTGACTTTCTGAAACTACACAAAACCGAGCCGAACTGGCTCAAAATGCAGCTGCCTCCTGGTATGAGTGCCTCGACAGTGGTGAACCCCGCTCTGTATACTGACAGTCTTGTCCAGGCCGTACAATGGAGCAGTGCATACAAGTTACCGAACAGATGTTCCAGGGGCCCATGAGAATACCAGATCTGAAGCGCAAGCCTGTCGGTGATCTCCTCGACAAGCCATCTAAACGTCTGGCAGTAGCTTCTCCGATGGAACCTCCTGCACAGCTGCCACCACTGGCGTCTGCTTCCCAAGGACCGTCTGCTTACGCGAATCCGATGTCTGTACGATCTCTCTTACCGGCGCCCACGCAATTGCAGCAAACTCCACTGCCAAATATACAGCCGAGACAGATCAACGCTGGCCCGGAGAGTGGCATGGTGTCCAACGGTTATCCGAGCCCAAATCAACCGCCCGCAGCGCCGCCTCCGCCTCGTAAGAGAGGAAGGCCGTCGCGAGCAGACAAGGCGAGGCAACTCAGAGCGATGCTTCCCCAACATTTTACGCCCCTGGCTCCAGCACCTGCACCACGCAATTCAGCTGGGGAAAGTCCCAGCACCCCGGCAGAGAGCTCTGCCTACAGTTTATCACCAGGCCCGTCCTCGGAGACAACTGGCGAGCCTCAAAGGAAGAAACGTGGGCGACCCAGGTCAACGGACAAAGGCCTACCAGAGTTACCGGTAAGTACGCAGCTGCCACTTGGCTGATAGGTTCTGACTTTGGCAGGGCACTTATACCTACAGAGTCGACCAACCTAGGACACTGTCGGGTCGGTCAACGCCAAGCGAGACTCCCCGCGGCCGGTCTGACGACATGCGCCAAGATCCATACCCCGAGCGCGAGCAACTTCCAGAGTCGGAGAAAGAACGAGCCATACCACATATTGGGCATTTGACACAGGAAGGACTGGCGAGATAGAAACTTGAGGTTCCGCCCATCAGCAATGGACATATCAACAGGCCAAAGAGCCGGTGGCGGTACATTCTACCCAAATACTCGTCTGAAGCACGGCGGAAAACGGGGTTGACCTTGCCTACCCAGCCCGCACAGCTAGCTGCGGCAGCAAACACCACACCGCCTGCATTGAGCGCAAGGCCGCCCATGTGAGGATACACATGTATGAATACGGAGGGCGTTGTTGGTCAATTGCTTTTACTCCAGGACACGGAGGCTAGAGGAGGTTCACCTGGCTTGGGGGACTTGGGACAAACATCAATGTGTACGATAGGGATGGTAAGGTACATTGACAACTGAGAGGAGAGTTCATAGAGCCATAATATATCATGATTGGTATTGCCTCAAACCAACTCTCTGTCTATGTCCCTCAATCCTTTTTAGAGACCATTCATAAAACGCTAGATATAAACCAAAATAACCGGCCAACTACCGGGCCAATAAGTTCCTATATGTTATGCATCAAAGAAAAATTTCCCCATGTGACCGACCGCTCTCTCTGTCATTACCAAGACTTGACAATCTTCTCAAGGGCCTCGATGAGGATATCAGCGTGGTGCTCCTGGAAGATGAGCATCGGCCTCAGGCGAACGGCGCTCTCTCCGGAACCACCAATGTTGATGCCCAGACCCTTGGCCTTCTTGAGGAACTCGTCGCGGCGCGGGTTGTCGAAGGCGATGAAGGTTCCCTGCCCCTTGCCGCGCAGGTTGGCGAACTGGCCGGGTACTTCTTGCCGAGGGCCTCGAGCTTGCCGTAGAGGTAGTCGCCGACGCGGGCTGTGTGCTCGACGAGGCCGAGGCGCTCGACCTCATTGACAATCTCGCGGAAGAGGATGGCGCGGGCCGGGTCGCCCATCCAGGTGTTGAACTGGCGGTAGGGCTTGTTGGGGCGCAGCTCGGGGTTGCCAAAGTAGTAGCCGGCGGTCTGGGCCTTCTTGGAGAAGGTGACCATGTCCGGAGGGGTGGGGAGGTCCCAGTGCTCGTGGGCCCAGAACTTGCCGGTGGCGCCGACGCCGGTCTGGACCTCGTCGACGATGAGGAGGACATTGTGCTTCTTGGTGACCTCGCGCAGGCCGCGGAAGAAGGGGGAGGCGTGGTTATCGCCGCCCTCGGACTGGATGGGCTCGACGATGACGGCGGCGGGGGGCACGTGGTAGGTCTTGATGAGGTGCTCGACCTCGTCGAGGGCGGCCTGTTCGGCGGCGGCGTTCTCCTCGGCGTGCTCCTCAAGCGGGTACTTAAGCTGGGGGAAGGTGGCCTGGGGCCAGTCGAAGGCGGGGATGTCGAGCTTGTGGATGGGCTTGGAGCGGGTGGTGGAGAGGGAGCCGAAGAGGCGGCCGTGGAAGCCCGTCTTGAAGGACAGGATAGAGAGCTGCGAGGCTCCCGGGGCCTGGTTGTTCATGGCGGAAGCGGTCTCCTCGGGGGTGAAGTCGACGTCATAACCGCCGCGCTCCTGCTGGCGACGCCACATGAAAGCGGCCTTGTAGGCAGTCTCGTTCGCGTCGGAGCCGGCCATGGCGGTGAAGACCTGGTCGAGGCCCTTGGGGGCGACCTTGAGGATGCCGGTGCGGAGGACCTCGGCCCAGTCCTCGGGGGGGAAGTTGCCGAGGGCGGGACGGTTGATGATTGCGTTTATCATTTCGGGGGTCTCAGCTACCTTGGCGAGGGCGGGGTTGTTGTAGCCAAGGGGGATGGAGGCGATTTGGGCGTAGCTGTGGTGTGTATGTTAGGATCGTTGACCAAAGGATGACACGTGGGAAAGCACTTACACATCCAGCAGGACGTTGCCGTCAGCGTCGACAATGTAGTTGCCCTTGCTCTTCTTGTAATCCGTGAGCATGTTCAAGCTGCGGGTGTCAAAGACCTCGTGCAGGTCCGCGATTTGCTTCTTGGATTGAGGGCCCGGGATCTCGGTCTTGACGGCCGGGGCGGAGGGCTCGCCGGCGAAGAGAGAGGCGGCGGCCATGCGCGGGGCGGAGACGCAGAGGGTGCGGCGGGAGAGGGGTGCTGTCCTGGTCGCCGTGCGCATGACGGGGCGCAGGGCCGCGGAGGCTCTCATGAAGGCCATGATGATGGTCTTCTTTGGTCTGCTTCCTTCCTAGTGTGGTGTTTGACCTGCTCGTCGTTCCTCTCTACGACGCTGCTTTCCTCCTGTGATGCGCGTGGGGGTGAAGCTGTCCGATATCGGAGGCGTATCTATCCTTGGAGTTGCAGTCGATTGGCCAATGGTGAAGATGCAAAAAGGAAAGAGAGTGACACAAGGCAACACAGAGCTGGTGCGCGGGGGAAGGGGCTGTTTATAGATGGCGGGTGGCCACGGCTTATCAGGTCCCGCGGCGTTGTCTCGTCAAATCGTTTGGTGGAGGGAGGGAGGTGGTGGTGTATTGCCTGCCATCGGCCTGGGTTTGAGCTTTGGTCCCCTGGGTCCTGGTGTTGACTCGAGGCGTTCAGACGCACACACCGGCGCGGTGCTTGGTTTCCCACCATGCCGGAACAAGGAGCGAAAGCTGCAGCAGCTGCGTTAGCTCGGCGATATGGCAGGGAATGGGAGGGGGGACGGACAGGCGGCCAGTTGGAGGGGCGTTGGCCAAAGCCAAGATTACGTGCCCAATGAGAAATTGCGGGGCGAAAGCTGGGGGAACGAAGGTCTCAGTGACCTCACACACGCACGAAAGACGCCGCGGCGGGGGGACCTTGGAGGGGTAAAATCACGCCCTTTACGCCGGCTGGCTGTGGCGGGCGGCCGTGTATCAGGGTACCTGCCTCCGACACAATATGCAGCCAGCTTCGCTCTGCAGGAAGCTCGGGCGTAGCGTAAACGTCGTAATAGCTTCATCTGCTCCAATTGACTGACTGTGCTCGAGCTGTTCAATGGCAGGTTCGGCATCTCGGATGGCGTCGATCGGTCGCGTTCCAATTGGCTTCCCCTCGCCACCAACTAGCTGTGCCGCTCCCGTGTCTGCCGCCTTGAGCTGCCAGCCTGCTTCTGATTTGCATACCTGTTGTAAGGTAGTTCGCAGCCTCCAGGATCGCAGCGGCAGAAGCCACACCGCAACATCAACCACAACGTGCCTATCTATATTGCCGCATCTATCACAGAGCCGACGTGCGCGCTCGGTGTCTCTCCGCGCGCCCCCGCCAGGCGTATCAGGCGATAACAGCGTTTCCCGCCGACCATGATAAGGATCTGGTGGGAACCTATCCACCCAGCCAGGGGAGCACCTGGGGACTAGCGCGACGCCGCGACCTCGCGATATCCACTGGTCGCCCTTGCGGATCGAGAAGGCCGATGCCGGGACCGGAAACCGGGCCGGGAGTGGCTTTGCCGGTCATTGAATATCAGTGAATAATAGATTCGCCATCGGCACCCGTCGTTTCGAAAACTAACTAGGTAACCTGAAGTATTGCGGCTTGCTTTCTAGATTGGGTGAGATTCGCGCCGCACTGCCGCCGCCGGAGGGCCCACCCGGAACGCCGCATGCCGCCGCAGGACGTCGACACCGGAGGGTCGCCGAGTCAGTATTCCCTTCCTTTAGCAATCACTAGAACGACATCTCATGTTCATGCTGTAACTCTTTATTGCACGCGACCAGTTTGTTTCGGTCGAAACTACCATCCGAGACGAATAACGACAATCTAGCCTCTCCCGTTATCCTGGGTTGTTGTCGGACAACACAAAAAATGCTATGCAATCTGGCGTGAGAAATACTGCCACTTCTGGGTATATCCAGGAACAAATGATGAAAACGTCTAAAAATATTAAAATGATAAAACGCCACGCCGTAGATGCTGAATGGGCTGTCTGCCAAAAACATGCTTGATGCTGCGCAGTCTTTCTGATTCGTCAGATGTTTGCCGAACAATCTCAGTCGACATGTGGTATCGGTCTGTAACAGTAAGGAAACGCATCGTTTAAGCACCGAACTAGTCCTCCTTTTCGAGCTCTCGCATGTACTTTACGAAGCTCTTCTTGTGAACCTAGTGCAGTCAGTTAGATGCTATCGTCCTGCGTTGAAAGCTTCGATAGCTTACCATGCCGGCGTAGCGCCCGTTCTTGAGCACGCAAATGAAACGGAGACCTAGCTTGACGAAACATTCATATACAAGGTCCATGGGGGATCTGATATCCAATGCAACGGGAGCCTGCTTCCTTGTTAGCCACGGCCAGACGTAGCAGATCAAGTGACTCACTGGGTCAATGTACGGAGTGAAATCTGTCTTATCTCTCTCCATCTCTTCATCGTCGGAGTCTTCGATGGTGGGAATATGGGCCATCAAACACATGCTTGAAGCCTCGTCGTCAAGACTGTCCAGAGCGAACTCGAGGTCGGGTGCTGGGATGAGCCCAACAAGAATTCCATCCCGAATAATAGGAAGACCTCCGTCGAGTTCACCTGCCCTGTGCAGAGTTTGAAGCTTCTTACGCAGGCTGACAGCGGATATCACTGGAGAAGCGCTAACGTCAATGATTCGTTCCCGGCGGACACGAGGGACGATGTCTGCCAAGTCGGAAGTGAAGATTGGCTTGTGCTTATTGTCGAGGAAGGGGTAGGAGTTCATGTTTGTCAGGAGGTCCTACTCATATTAGACGTGACATTCGGTTTGCAGCCACGCCAGACTGTACTCACATAGATGCTGTTTGGCTCAATGGCGTCAGCAGTCCACTTGGCCACGAGAATAGCCAAGGAAAACGGCAAGACATAATCCAAGCTTCCTGTCAGCTCGAACAGAATGACAGCTAGTGTTACCGACAACCGAGTGACGCCACACATGGTGGAACCGGCAGCAATAAGACCGTAGACACCGGGTTGAATGCATGATCCTGTTGGTGATGCGGCACATCGAGTCCAGAGCCCAAAGGTGGGGTACATCAGGACGATGTACTGGACGACGTGACCGACGATTCTTCCCATGAGACCGCCAACGACCATGGACGGCACGTAGATTCCGGCTGGGACTTTCTGCAAAGAAATTAGTATCCTTTCGACTATACCCAGGTGTATTACGCACAATTCCAAATGTGATGATTGTCAAGAAGCCCTTGATTAAAAAGGCGGAGAAAAGGCCCGAAAGCACAGGAGGGATGCCTTCAGCCGTCGTTGGGCATAGTCCGTAATCTTCGCGATCAGTTCCGTCGTGGCATGGTGACGCGAGGTTGAGCATGAGCTTAGCGACCGGCTGCTTGGTGTGAACGTTCCAGTAACTCATGATTCCGGTCACCACAGCGACCAAGGCAACCTCGAACATTGGGTATTTCTTGATGACGTCGATCCGACGGAAGGTCTTAGCCCAATGCTTCGAGGCCTTGATGAACAGAGCTCCAGCAGCGCCGCCAAGGATTCCGATAACGATGAAGAAAACGATTTCAAAGTAGTGCCAGTCGGTTGTATACTTGACCTGGAACATGACGATCTTGTGGGTGCCGTAGGGGTTGAGGAACTTGAGCGACAAGGCTGCGACGATGCAGCAGAAGAATGTGCGGAAAAGCGTCTTTGCAGGGAAGAAGTAAGAAACCTCCTCGAGTCCGAACAGAACACCTCCCAACGGAGCGCCGAAAGCGACGGCAACACCGGCGGCTGCAGCTGCGGATAGGACCTCGCGCCTCTTGGCGTCATTTTGATCGTACTTCGCGAACAAGCGGCAGGCAATGTTGCCGACACAAGTTGCAATATGAACGTAAGGGCCCTCTTTTCCAAGACTGAGACCAGAAGCCACACTGAGAATGAGAGCAACCGACTTGATACCCAACGTCTTCAGACCAAGGAAACCATGCAACACAAACCCGCTGAGGATGACGCGAACTTCAGCAACACCACTGCCAGCGGCTGAGTAGTAAATCATCGGTGGCGGCACGTTTTCCGCAGGTTCTAATGTCGTCGCGACCGGCTCGGCAGGCTCTGGAGGCGTCGGGCTCTCGTCGCTCGCAGGTTCATCTGCGTAAGGGGCAAGTTCCGCGGCGAGGTTCTCGTCAAAAGTCGTCATACGATAAGCCGAGGGCACCACAGTTTTGGTGGTCAATGTCAAGGCGCATGCAATGCAGGCCAAGCCAACGACGCCAACGAGGTAGATTGTAAACTCGGTTCCCACATCTCCAAAAGGCCAGAATCTCAAGGACTCTGACCAGGTCTCCCAATCGACGCAGGGTCCTTTTGGGCAACAATTCTAAGGCTGTTAGCATCTTCGTATTTATCTCCGAGGCAAAGGAACGTACCCTCTCGCTGATGTACCAGCCCCGTGTGCAATAACCATATTTGTAATCGAATACGGTAGCCTCGGACAGGTTGACAACGTACGCGACGAGCGCAACGGCCACACCACACACGGCACTAAGAATCCAGCCCTGCGAAGCATCGAAGATGGCATATATCCTTCCCCAGAAGTCCTTGCGCATTTTGAGGGCCTTGGCTCGGTGGGCATCAACGATGTTATCGTGAACCCAATCGGTAGACGTGAATTGATCGTACCATACTCGTTCGTCCGGCAGGATTGATCGTTTCGACTCGGACATAGATTCTGGGAAGTCGGAGAAGGCGTGCGATAAGCGAGCGCCGAATGACGGGTTGCGACTGTGGTGCAAACTCCGGATGCTTCCTGGATAGCAAGGACATGGATCAGCTGTCATGTTTTCTTGGTACACGCAAAGCATGTGAAGCGACAAGACACTTACCGGCCGTGCTGTGATTCCTCGACAGGCCCGGAGTCAGGTGTTTGGGACTCTCGGGCGTAGCTTGGTGACGCCGAATCCGAGATCTCGAGCTCAATAGCAAAGGCGAGCGCTCGTCCGGCTCGCCGAGCGAGCCTGTCCGGTCGAATCTCGGTCTTCTCGTGGTCGTCGGTGACGGAGGCACCGACAACGCGCCGTCGTCTGGTAAGTCGGCCATGGTGGAAGTTGTTGTAGAGATGCAAGGCGGCTCGAGCCGTTAGAGTTCTCGGGTCTGTTTCGAGTGATGCGTGATTGGGTTCGCTCTCACTAATCGTCCAAAGATTGGGCGCAGAAGCAGAAGCAGAAGCAGAAAGTACAGAAGGCTCGTCGCCTCGAGATGGGATAAACTCGAAAGCACAGGACACGATCGAGGTCGTCGAGGTAAGGTCGGCGAACTAGACACTTATTGGAGGGCGGTCAGGGGTAGTTGGAGGCGAAGGTCTGGACTTGGGCGTCTTTGACAAGTCGGGCGATCAACCGAATAGACAAGGTTGGCGGCAGGTTAAAGCTCTGCACGTGAACCGAGCAGGTACTCTGTCCAGGCTACTCCAAAGACGGTAAGAAGCAGACACGACAGGATATGAGTTGGCTGGGGAGGCGACGGGAGGCTGATCACGTCGAGGGGTTCGGAGTCAGATGCGACGAAGCAAGGTAGGCGGATGACTATCGCGGGCGAGACATGGCAGTTCCTTGGCAGGTTTACTTATCCATCAGATGGCACCTCAGGTTCGGCCAGGCGGAAAAGGGATCGAGATGAAGGACAGACAGATGGAGGGGGAGAGGAAGAAAAGAATGGAAAGTATCAAAAACCTCAGGGCCCGTCGCCGCAACGAACGATCGGCTCTTCAGAAGAAGTTGGGTGCGAAACAAAACGCGACAACTTGGTTCGAGACGGTCTTGACCCCGTCCACTTTCCTCAGGCCCCCCTCCCCCTAGCACCACCGAGACGGCGGGCAACGGGCTGTGCACCGGGCACGCGCGGTAAGTAGAGAGGGCGTGATCCACCCTGGCAGACAGTGCTGTAAATTATTTGTTGCAATGGCGGTGGAAAAGGAAGCACTAAAGGGTGTAGAAAGGCTTGGCCGTGAGGTCATTGCACCGGGTGACCCTTTGGTGGATGCCTCTGGATGCCACTGGATGGCGGTTATTGGCCCCGAGTTTAGCGCACTTTCCGCCAAAACGGTCAGATCGAGGACCCTGAGATTACTGAATCCCTACCTCGCACTGGAGTGAGCGGTGGAAAGCCGACCTGTCCCGCAGAATTCCACCACGCCGCACGCCATCAGCAGCCAATCACAGCCCAATCCCACGCCCGGTTCCCTGCGCAGCACCCGTCACGAGTAAAGGGTGGCTGCAGGACGGCAATCCGCACCGTTAGACGTCGCTCTCTCACCTCAGGGCACCTCACGCACGTCTGGAACGTTCCGAGGTCCAGTCTCGACACGGAAAACCGAACCATCCCCCTCGAGTGCTGCTAACTCAACTCAAAGTCCAACATCAAATCCGCCGGTGCACCACAACACACCACTTTCATGTCTAGCTCACCAAGCCACTTGTTGACAGGCATCACTCGACATCCCTCAATTGCGGTAGCATCGCGACGGCTATTCTTGAACCAACCTGCCGATCAGCGTGTTTTGGCCTCGTTTCCAAATAATTGGATACAAACACAGCAACCTTGAGATCCGGACCCAGACAAAAACCAGCATCCTGGGCCCGGCCATGTCTTGTTTTCCAACCCCAGATGTCGCTAGCTGAACGCCCCAATTAATTATCTGGGAATTGAAGGAAGTGAGGCGTGGAGGGCGCCACTGTAACCCGTTGCAGACACGTGCCTGGAAACCTTCTTGGGTGCAACGGTGCAACTCTAGAACGGAACGTCTCCGTACCACCACCACCACCACTACCGTCTTGAGGCCACCTTACCTAAGCATCCCTGTGCACCTTGGGGGATCACCAGCACGAGCTCGAGCTTTGATTCGCCCGTCATTGCCAATCCTCCGTTTCGGTCACCGTTCCGAGTCGCCAGAACCTCGACGCGTCGACGTCCTCATCCAACGTCATCTCATCGCGGCAATAGTCTTTGCGCCACAAGGATTTTCGCGCGGAATCACTCTCCAGGCTTGTCAGCCAGTTCAAGCGGCCGTCACGGTTCCGCACATCTGACTGTGCGCACCCTAATTATGACCCGGTGAGCCGCAGACCGGCGATATGTCAGACAACGGGGATAAGAAGTTGACGGTGCCGAAGTTCTCAACCTTCAAGCCCAAAGCACCCAATCCTGTGCCGTTGGCCAAATCCTCGTCTAGTGAAGCCTCACACAGCCGGAAGGATGGTGCAGGTGAGGTAGCCAAGGAGAAGAAATCCCGGCATGAGTCCAGGCACCGAGACGACCCCCGGAGGCATAGATCAGAGCATCGATCGGAACACCGCCACCGTGATCGCAAACGCAGTCGCAGTCGCAGTCAGGAACGGTCTCTTGTTGTTGCCAAAAGGCCCCACGTTCCCACAACTCTGGAGGACAGGAGCAGCAACGGCGTCTTCGTCATAGACACAAAAGGTGACCCGCTCATCAGGAGATATGGCGGCAACGACCGCGCCAAGGTGCCCTTATATCGACGTGGCGGGCGTGGGAAAGTTATGGGTTCTGATGGCTACCTCACTATTCACAGAGATGGCCCCAGAGAAGAATTCAGCATTCGGATGCCGGGCGAGGGCAGCTCTACTTTGCGAGACAGAGCTCTATTCCAGGCGAGGGTTCATAGGGTGAAAACAAGACGCATACGCCCACGAAATGAAAGCCAAGAGGAAGCCGAAGAGGACTTCGTACCACTCAGCAAGTCGTCCAAACGACGCCGCACTGAAGAGCCAGAGTCCGATGGGGACAGCAAACCCTCTTACAGATCAATCGAGGGCAAGGCCAAGGCCCACGAGTTCTCTGATAGCGATATCGACTTTGACACCGATCAGGAGGGAGACTTGAATCCGGAAGCAGACGAGCCCCTTAAGCAACGTTCAATTCAGCTGTCTCGCCGGGTCAAGGAACATCCTGATGACATTGCAGGATGGCTCGAGCTTATCGCCCATCAGGACGTCCTTCTCAAAGCTGGCGAAAGTCTGGACCGCGAAGTACAAAGGGCGAGATACACAGTTTCGCAGAGATCAAGATATCGATGTACGAGTCTGCGCTTGCCCAAGCCAAAAGACCGGAAGACGAAGAACGCCTGCTCCTTGGTCTGATGCTGGAGGGTGCCAAGGTCTGGTCCTCATCAAAGCTTGGCAGCCGTTGGTCGGACGTGGCAAAGAAGCACGAATCGAGTTTCTGTCTTTGGAAGGCCAGGATCGACCACAAACTCACGGACTTGAAGACGTTTGAGTACAGTGAAATCAGAGGGCTATATGTTGAACGACTGCGAGCGGTCGCCAAACAGTCATCCGTCTCGGATTCACCAGGGCCAGGGTACAGCACGCATACTGATATGGAGGTTTCTCGTTACGAGCAGATGATATACGTCTTCTTGCGAACCACCAGGTTCATATACGACGCAGGCTACCGTGAATTGGCAATCGCAGCGTGGCAAGCGCTTCTCGAACTCAACTTGCAACGGCCAACCACTCATGAGACCCTACCAGAACCGGAAATACTTGGCTCTTTCAAAGACTTCTGGGAAGATGAGGCACCAAGGTTAGGAGAACACAACGCATCTGGCTGGAGCCACTACGTCCAGACCAATGCTTCGGTAGACCCCCCAGACCAGCAACGAGACGACGACGCGGTGGTGCAATCCAGAGACATATACAAATCCTGGGGTGCGACGGAGCGTCTCCGGGCAACAAGCTCCAGGAGCCCAGGCCGAGCTATGGATGATGTCCTCGAGGATGATCCGTACCGAGTTGTCATGTATTCAGACATTGAGGAGCTGCTCTTTGTAATCCCATTCAAAATAGTTTCCCGTGTTTGGAAGCAACTAGTGGATGGGCTTCTAATATTCTGCTGTCTACCCCCAGCGTTTCGTTCAAGCCCATGGATTCAAGACGCAGAGAATGACGTCCTTGTTGTTGGCAGTCTCAGTCTTTTCGAGGCTGATGTCCTTCGGAAGCCGAACGAACCTGACGTTATGGACGAAACCAAGAGTATCCCAGCCTTCAAGCAAGACGGGTCGCAAGTCGCTGTGTCCTCCGAACTACTTTTTGCTGGTCGGAATTGGTTCTCCTTTCTCAGTGGCTGGCCTTGCACAGCCAAATCTCTCGATGGACCGGTAGACTTAGCGTGGGTTGCGAATTGTCTTCGACAATTGGTACTATCGGTCAGCTTGGAGGACTTGGCAGAGTATTCATTGGCTGTGGATGTAGCCAACGAACCCGGCAATATCAAAAAGCGTGCCAAAGCTCTCATCAAGAAAGACCCATCAAATCTGGCCCTCTACAACGCTTATGCGTTGGCCGAGGTTGGAGCTAGTAACTTGGAAGTTGGCCGTCAGGTTGTCTCATCAGCTACTGGACTGGTCTCAGTAAGTGCTTGCCGCGTTCCACGCGAAGTTTTATATGTCGCTAACGCACATGCTACAGTCTGCAAGCTCCACTGGCGGGGTGGTGCTTTTCAAGACGTGGGCATGGATGGAACTCGAGGAAGGGAACAAGACTCAGGCCATACTGCGTCTCTGTGCCTCGGTTGATCAGCCCTTAAGGGATGCCCCGGGATTGACAGCTCCGTCTCCATCGCAACTCTTGAAGGCTCGTCAGACTTTGCTGGACGACCTCGAGCACCAACTCTCTCTCAGGCAATCGGATGACGCTATTTTGAGTGCAGAGTGCCTTGCATTGCTGGTGTATCTCACGTCGCAGGAGGGTAGCGAACCCACGTCCGAGGCCCAAGGAAGCATTTCCATGGCGATGGAAAGATTTTGGACCGTCTCTTGTGAACTTTGTGCACAGGGCCAAGCGAAGTCTCAAGCCCACGAAAGGCTCTTGCAGGCTGCTGCGAGACTTTTATACCATCACGCCAGTCGAGGGTAAGTTCACCAAGTTTCTAGCGAGAGTTTCTAGACTAACACACACTAGGCCATTCCGGCGAGCGTACTTGAGAGAGCAGCTCGCTCATTGCATCGAACTGTTCCCACTCAACACTATTTTCCTAACCCTCTTCGCATGGGCCTCGACGAATTTCGGCATCGACGATCCTGTCCGGGACATTCTTCGGAAGGTCACGCTTACAGATGCCAACGATTGTATTGGGGGCCGCATGTTTGCCATTCGCTACGAGCTGCTGAAGGGGAACGTACACTCGACCCAGGCGGCATTTGAGCGAGCTCTGGACACCCCAGCATGCAGGTCAAACCCAGATTTCTGGCGATGCTACATCAAGTTCAGCTATGCGAGGAAACAGTTCCGGCACAAGGCTAAGGAAGTCTTCTTCCGCGGCCTGCGACATTGTCCATGGTCGAAGGACCTGGCTCTCGAAGCGTACACGACGCTCATCAATGTCATGGATGAGTTTGAGCTTAGGTCTGTCTTCAACACGATGACATCCAAGGGATTGCGGATACACATCGATTTGGAGGAGTTTGTGGCGAAGCATGAGATAAGCAAGGCGAAACGTCGTTAGAGAATCGAGATGAAGTCTCGTTCTGCATAAGTTGAGTGCAGTTACTAAGAATTGCAGCTCCTGCTTCCAGGGAAAGCTGAAGCATCATGATGATGGGCCATTGGGGTGATTCAAACGGTGAAGCAGATTCGCGCAGTGTCCGGGGCTGGCCGCAGCACGGGCTGGGCGCCAGAATGATTCACCAGGAACTCAACGGGTCTAGCTGTGAGCTGCAGTAATGAAGAGTCAGAGTGGCGATGCGTCAGCCCAAAAAGAATAAAAATTTGACGCGGACAAGGCAGTTGGTAATAGAACTTCCGATTAGCACGGTTTCGTGCTGGTTGTAGGCAAAGTGACTCATCAGCCATACATTCCGTCCCTTCTCTCCCACTGGCTCGCAGTGAATCTAGGGGTCCACAGCCCGGTGTGCCCCGCTCTCAGCGCAAAAGCCTAGCCAAAGCGGCAACAGCACCCAAAAAGTTGCAGAAAGCGGGCAGCCAGCCGTGCCTGCCCCACCTTGACCTCTGCGATTGACGCTTTTTATTAATGGGACCTTTCCGCCTCTGCAAAAATTCCATCATCACCAAACCACCAGGACCCTTACCACGACCACATACCCTTTAGGGCCCTTTCTTTGCGCTCGAACTACTCTTACGAAGCCCTACCGGCACCCTTTCTTCACTATTCCGACAGCCAGCACCGAGCTTACCGGGACAAACACAATCATGGCTGTGCGCGCGCGCAGTTCGAAACTCCAACGAGTGAGCAAAAGCCCCGCCTAGCCCGACCCCGCCATCCTGCTTTCTGCAGCGATCCGGCTATCGACCACACGGTATGCTGACTTTGAGACCCTAGGGTCGGCGTCTTTGCGACTCTCACCACTCCTACGCTCTTACCGCCCTTGGTGCGAGCGAGAACTTCTACAGTGTCTTCGAGGCCGAGCTGCAAGATGTCATTCCCATCTGCCGGACAACCATTGCCGGTACGAGAATCATTGGCCGGTTAACAGCTGGGTAAGCACAACAATACCAAGGAAATCTCTGATGGTGCCTTTTTGGGTAGCCATATTGGAGGTCGCGTGAGCATCAAACAGTTAAAGCTAACCACCACCGTCCAGTAACCGCAAGGGCCTCCTTGTTCCCACTAGCACAACAGATCAAGAACTCCAACATCTTCGTAATAGCTTGCCCGACGAAATCCGCATACAGAGAATAGAGGCGTCTTTCCGCTCTCGGCAACGTCATTGTCTGCAACGACCACATCGCTTTGATTCACCCTGACCTGGAGCGCGAGACGGAGAGATCATCGCCGACGTTCTCGGCGTTGAGGTCTTCCGCCAGACCATTGCCGACAACGTGCTGGTTGGATCCTACATGTCTCTCCAGGGCGGTCTCGTCCACCCCCAAGACCTCGATACAGGATCAGGACGAGCTTTCCAGCCTTCTGCAGGTGCCTCTAGTCGCCGGCAGTGTCAACCGCGGCAGCAACGTGGTCGGTGCCGGCATGGTCGTCAACGACTGGATGGCCGTCACCGGTCTCGACACCACGGCGACGGAGCTGAGCGTCATCGAGAGCGTGTTCAGGCTCGGCGAGGGTCTGGGTCCCAGCAACGTCAACACCAACCTCAAGGACACCATGGTCGAGTCGTTCTACTAAACGTAGAGAACGAGGTGATCGGGGAAGAGTGGAGGAAAAATCCGGTGTGCGGCAGTTCTGGGTTCATTCAGGTCTTTGGTTGGTTTGGGATACCATTAATGGGTTGAGCAACGGTTTTGAGAGGCTCGATTCCTTGCGAGCCATTTTTAGGGTTCAGTCTTGGTGCTGAGGCCGCGGGAGAGAATTCTCGCGCCTGGCATGGAATATATCTAGCCCACGGGCAGTTAGGACCCTACCTATTTGTTCCGAATTGCTGATGTGACTGTGCTCCTCCCAGATCCGAGACATTCGTATTTAATGCCCATCCTGCGCGGACAGGGCCCGTTTGTGTGAAACATCGCGTGAACTACATTAATGTGGTTGATTCTGGCACGGTACAAAAGGAAGGAAGGCCCAGGCATCCAAACATCCATCTCGGAATTGGTCCTCACTTCGAAAGCCGCCGCAGAGTCAGCATCATGGGCCTCGTATTACAAGAGGTCAAGACCGACGATGAGTTCATCCCGCTCATCGCCACCCTTCGCGAAGGCTTCGCCAATCCAGACACAGCCGTCTGGCGACTCTTCATGGGCGACTGGAGGCCTGGCGACCCCGCGGCCCGCGAGGCTGCTCTCACAGAAGCCACGGCGAGGATGCGAGCCGAGCACCGCGCCGACCGGACGAGCACGTGGCTCAAAGTCGTTGACGATGAGACGGGGCAGATTGTCGCCGGCGGACGGTGGAGCTTCTTCGAGAGGGGCGGCCCGAACCCGTATGACGGGCACCGGGAGGTCGAGGCGACGTGGTTCCCGGAGGGGGAGCCGCGGTGGGTTGCAAGTTTGCTGTTGAACGATTTTCTGGAGAGGGCTGTGAGGAATGCGAACCGGCCGCATGCGTGTGAGTTTGTGGCGGAAAGGGAAATCAGGTTTCACTTGGGATTTGCTTCGCAGACTGACGTCGAGCTTGCACTAGTTTTGAATATCTTGTTCACGATCCCTGAGTATCGACGCCGGGGCGCAGCATCTCTCGTCATGGATTGGGGTGTCGGACGGGCTGATTGCATGGGGTTGGACGTCTACATCGAGGCTAGTGAGGGCGGGAAGCCGCTGTATAAGAAGTATGGATTTGAAGCCATCGAGGAGAGTTACTATGAGGTTGATGAGAAGAGACTGCCACCGCCGAGAGATGTCGAGCTTCGAAAGGAGGCTGTGAAGCAGTTGTCACCGTTCAGGCGCTGGAGTATGCTGAGGAAGGCCAAGGGTTGAGGTGGTGTTGCTAGTTGTGACGATGGTGATTACGTCTCGTAGAGACATTACCTTACTTTCAATACACAGCCTGGCGAAGTTGGTGCAAGGAATATACTCCTTGCTGTAACCTATTTCTTAAGCATTAGGTTGTCTACTAAAATAAGAGCGCATCCTGAATAATGTCAGTAGGCAATTCATCGGCATTACGTGCAGTTCGCCACATGAGTGCTCCTGTGTCCAGCTTCACCATGTAAAGAAAGCTACAGGCGAGTAGGGTAAGGTAGCAATGTTGGGGTTGAAGGATTGTTGTTGAAGAAATCATGACGTCCTCTGCCAAGACACCCTGTTCCTGGAACATCAGCCGCAACGTCGATCAGCCGCCGCAACTGCGGCTCTGAAGGCCGCGACGTACGTCACACCCGGCAAATGAAATGGTTGGCGACATCCGGATTGGCATTGCCATGGCAAAAAATCACTAATGCCATGCCCCTGCAAGCGTAGTTAAGGGCATCGCGATATCCGGCCGATGAAGCCGGTCCCGGAACCCCGGAGTACCACCGGCCGGTCCGGATGACGAATGGGGGGCGTTTGTCGGGATAATGCAGCGCCATGAAGGCCCCGGCCGTCTGCGAGTTCTTGGCGCAGCAGGTGAAACTATCATCAGAGTCAATTCCGTTCAAGTGCTCCGTCGAAAATATCGCGAAATAGTCGACCAAAGGTAAATCACAGTGATAACCACTCAACCCCGCACTTCAACCGCATTCAAAGGTGCCGAGGGTGGGAAGGGGAAAGACGCATTCCCATTCCTGACGGGTGTCACGATCTGCAACCCTGGGCTTAGAGTGGCCTTTGCCTTTTTTGGCCTGAACAAGTTTATCTTGTCACCTCCTGTTTCGGTCCCGAAGGACGGAAAGCACCGGCCACCGAAGGATTCCAGAAAATCAGAGCTTGGTTCGGCATGAAGGGAAACGCTACCGCGGCGGGCATGGCGGGGAACGTGCGAGGACCGAGAGGGAGGCGTTGTATCGATGATGGGCGATGGGTGACGGAATGTTGTGGTCTTGGGTTGGGTCTATTTCGAAAAGTTCTTCAACGCCAGCCGCCTGGTGGAATGGAATTGGCCATGGAAGAAGGTCTGTTTGAGCCTCATGGGGGCGCGTTTCCCACCCTTTCGTTTCTTCGCTAGAAGGAAGGGTGGAGATTGCGAGGTGCTGTCTGTTTGTTTGATCGGCCGTGCGAGACGGAGTACATACGACGAGGGGGGAAGGGGGTGGAAAAGGAAGCAAAAATGTTTCTTCGATCTTGTTTCTTTGTTTGGACTAGGGGGTCGGAACTTTTCCCCTCGATCTCGCTAGTATGAACATCTGCACGTGAATACGGACTGAAGAGGTTGTTGCGTGCCTGAGCGTGGCCGGTTGACGAGCTGAGCAACATTGGCGTTTCGATGTTTTTCCTTCCTGCTTTGTAGATCTTTGATGGTGCGGAATCGCTCAGGATCAAGGTAAGATTCAAACGGACGGGTTCTATGACCGCACTTGGGGCCATCAGAGTTCAGCTAGAGAAATGGTGTTGAGTTGGGTTGAGGGTGGCCACCCAGCTGAGAGGTGAAGTGGTGTTGTGAAAACAATGTTGGACATTAGATCATGACTTGCCCCGTCCCAACTTGCATATAACCTTAAGGATGAAATACCTAGGGGGTAGAGCCAAGGGATTGAGGAATGAAAAGGCAATTGTGATTGTGCCGAGTTAACATCCGCACGCACGGGACAGCATTGAGCACAATTCATTCCATTCACTCATTCCTCCCGTCTGGCCGCTGCAGAGTGCCAAAGTGCATCGGCCTGCAGTGCAACTTCCAGGGTCCAGGAGCCCCAGCACCAGGGATGGTGGTACGTGCACCATGTACCCCGTAGAGTAGAGTGCCCATGGACTCTGCCGTGCCTCTTGGGTGCTTCCACTGTTCCACTGGAGGGCCGACCGGCGACCGGCACAAACGGGGGTCTTCAAGAGCCCAGAACGCAGCGCAGCTGGCGGACTGCGAAAGGAGCGCTGAGAGGGAGAGAGACCGGACTCTGGTGGCTGATTGCTTGCCGAGGGCGGGCTGACGAGCCGGTGCATGGCAGGGCGGCCACAGGTTGCTGTGAGTGGAGGAGGGGGAGGGGGAGCTGGTCAACTGATGATGGCTTCCATGTTCTGGCCACCGGCCACTGGAGCCAGCGGATACTGGATGCTGGGCTCTGTATGGTTGACGGGGTCTCACAGCCCGAAAGACGGGGGAAAGTTGGACATGTCCCCCCAACCTCCTCCAAATATCGCCTTTGGCTTTGTTGACGTCGCTTGCCGCGTCCGCGTCGGCTTCTGGCTTCTTTTTGGCTTTTTCCCAGGTACCTGTGCTTGCAGCCCTCCATCACGTTCCGTGGGCGTTGCTGGCTGATTCCAAGGTTTTACTCTCCGTCATAACGGTCTGCAAGTCTGAGCCCGACCTCGTGGGAGCAAACACAATTCCTCAAGACCCAACGTGCCAGCGCAAGGATCCCTCGTTGAACATTTCCGCCTCTTCGACATTCTCTGCTCCTGCAGTGCAGTGCGTGCCGCAGCGAAACCGACGGCTTTCTCTTTGCTCGATACTCCTTCGCAATCATTTGCCTACGCACTCCACGGCCTACCTCCGGAGCCTACCGTACCTAGGTACGGAGACGGCCTTTCTACCAATTGTGCCTGCAGTTCCTGACTCGGCCGTTCGCCTTCCTTTGACCGACTGGATTCCAAAGCGGCACAACTTCTGGCCCCCGCTTTTTTTCTCCTCTCGCGATAGGAGACACAACACAGCACAGCGTATCAATATCAACAAGACGACGGACGCCTTCAGAGAGATCTTCCGCGCTGCTAGCTCTCAGCCACAAGCGCAGTTGCGTACTCACCTGCGACTTTGACAGCTCGACGTCTAACAAACCACCCCCGCGAAGAAAACGCCGCCGACGCCTCTCGACGCTTCTTTTTTTGTTCCTCGATCCGGCAGCCTGCGCACATCTGCAAGGACCGGGTCCGTCCGTCTTCAACCATTTCATTCCGAGAGGTTCATGCGAGTTGTGCAAGCCAAGCAGCCTACCACGCAGTACACCGTCGCCTGTCAACATCGCTCCCTAGTCGCAACCCGGCTGCTCGCTCTCCTCGCTTGCAGGGGAACCTGGCTTCTCGCCTGAAGTCTCTCGCTCCCCTTTGTCCAAATCGACCGACCAGCGTTTTTCCTCTACCAGCGACTGAGACTCTCTCCTCTCACTTCCCTCCCCAACGCCCTATCCGCACTCATTTTCCTGACCCAGGCCGCTTGCGACTCGGGGTGCTCCTAGCTCAAAAAAGGGTCCCTCCTCTTCGGTCACTGCTCACTGTTTGGGCCTTGCCAGTGTTGATCCATTCACATTCCCAGTACCAACAAGCCCGCAAACCCCGGCTCAAGCCTATCCCAGCGAGCATAGCTTGTACCTCCCTACTGAAGCTGGGAGGCAAGAGATATTGCCCGTCCCACACGAAACATTAACGCATCATGCTAAGTCGTCACGCCGCCTCCACCTCAGACTACCCGTCTACCGCTCCGCGCCCAACGACGGACTTTGGAATGGACGGCTCTCAACTCTACGCCATGCACATGGGCCCGCGAGCAGAGATCCAGCCGTCGATCCAACTTCCCCGAGCGCTACCCCCGGTGCTGCCATAAACACCAACCCGCCTACCCAACCCGAGCCGTGTCGCATTAGTTCGTCTGCCGCCAACCGAAGCTTTCCAAGACTCCAGACTGGACACCAGAGGCAGCAATCTGTTCCAAACTTCCCCTCCACACGCACAAACTACTCTATCCCGCAGGTGACGCTCTCACCATCTACAGAGCGAGGGAGCGGCCGTCCCTCGTCGGTCACAATGCCTCTTACCGGAGACAACGAAGTGGAAAATCACCAGACTCCGCTCGAGGAGGGATACTGAGCGGTTGGTTGGGCGGTTCCGGATCTCCCAACAGCGCGGAAGGAACAAGTCCGACAACCCAGACGAACAAAATGAACGATGTCGACGCAGATGGAACGCCCTCGAGGCTGCAGCGGAGGGCAAGCTGGCCAAACGTCAAAGGGAACTTCGCCAAATACCTCAAGATTCGCCTTTTTCAGCTCTCCGTTCGGGAAGAATAACCAGGCTACCGTCGACCCGAAGCAAGACGAGGAGCTGTTGAGTCTCAACATCCAAGAGGCCCTCTTCCCTCCGTCTTCACCGACACATCGGGACGCCTTTTCTCCTGCGGCGTTCAAGAACCTCGAGACTACGGCAATCGGCCTATTGACGAAATACCAAAATGCCTTCCAACGACAACACGCCACACTCCAAGAGATGCGGGAAGAGAAGGATGCCCAGGAGGACGAGAACGAGGAGGCAGACACACGGATCCAACACCTAAAGGTTCAACTCGAGAATATGGCCTCCAAGGTCGCCGAGCAGGAGCAATCGATGCAACAACTCATGGCGGAACTGGCGGCGGAGAAGAAGGCAAGGCAAGAGGAGCGTTTGATGAGCCAACGGGGCCGGCCTATTTCCGAGGGATCATCAATATCCGAAGACCTGGGTGTGGAGGAAGATCAGGCGAGAAGAAAGTGGAGAAAGAGCGCCGGGTTCGATACCGATGAAGAAAGCGTTGAGGACGCCAGCGTCTTTTCGAGATCACGGAGCCCAACCACCGCCGCGCCGAGCGTCTTTGAGGGTAACGATACGCCTCCCGCGCTCGCCAGGAGCAACACGGGCAATACCCTGGGCCCCCCGAAACCGTCGCGGCCGGCTGCCCCAAAGACACCACAGCAGACGAGCGTGTTCCAGAAGTTGATGCGAGGTGTGACGGGCGACGCGAACCAACAAACCGGCGCGACGTCGTGTACGAACTGTCGTGGCCAGGACGAGCGAGCTGCGTGGGACACTGTCAGTCTCTTGAGGGACGAAAACCGCGGCCTCAAGCACCGTGTTGCCGAGCTCGAAACGTGTGTGGATAGTGCGTTGGACGCGGTGAACGGTCTTAGACTTGACTAAGAGAAAGAGGCGGATTTACATATTCTTCTATAACGACCCATTATCTGTTGGATTTTCATTGGCGTTTTAGGGTTACGGAAACGGTTACGGGACAACACGGACAACGTGATACCAATGAGCTGGCATTATTGACGTTTGGCGATATACGGCATATACCTCTCTAACGTATGAGCTAGGTGTAGAGAATCAAGCACTTGTTGAGTACTTACACGTCTGCATGCTGTGTGATGTTCGCGAGGTGGAGAGGAGTCTTTTCGCACCCAGGAGGAAAGCAAGAAAAGGAAACTACATCTGACAGCTCTTGGAACGTCACAAGGCGTTACAGACCCCGACTTGTCAGAAGCTTGGACTAAGCAGAGACTGCGATGGGATGAGATGATGCGTTGAAACGGGCGTCTGTGCAACGACATCGCGCCAAACGGACGATAAGCGCTGCTTGACGGCATGCTGTCCATTTAAGTAGGTTCTTTCGATGGCAGTTTGAGATCGGTTGATTGTTGGGGGTGGAGCATTGCTGCGTGGTAATACGAGCCTAGTGAGATGGCTGAGGCACCTTGAGGACTGGAAACTTTATTCCGACCTGTAGATGAGGCGGAGTGTGTTCGATCATGCAGGAACCGTCTTACAAGACGAATAACCGTATGGTTTGATCGGCGGGGGCGGCACACTCCACAGGCTGACGCCCCTGGAGGTCGGTCTACTGCTATATGCATTTACGTTATGATGGTGATGCCGTTTTTTGTCGGTGTATCTAATATGCCCTCAATGCTCGCTCATAAAAGCTTCGGGGACTTTACGAGAACCGTGCTAGCGCTCGCACCCAAGTGAACAGCCGCTCGATAGTCTGAGGAGTTCTAAGCTAACCCATCTTGTGAGGAGGAGAGCCGCAGCAGGTTTGGAGCAAGCAAATAGTTCACATCAATCCACACTGACGGTTCGATTCTCTTCGCGACTAGAAATCCAGAAGATTGATGAGTAACTTCTCTGATCTGGGCGTAGATGTTCAAGGGCTGGCTATCTCGCATAGCCTAGACGAGAGCCTCCGTTGCGTCGATCGCAAAGCACACAGTTCAACCACACCGTTGCCCACGTCTTGGCCATCACGGCACCCTCGGAAGTCACATATTCGAAAGTGTTCTTGATCGCGGGAATACAATTCGTCTTCGTCTAGACCCTTCCAGCGAGCCGGTCTGCTGACTCGAGAGGTAAATGTACAGCGGAGCAACTCCCCTCCGTCTCGCTTCCCTTCCAAGCCGCCCCTCTAGTGGTGGTCGTTGCCGTGGCTGTCACCGTGGTGGTGGTCGTCGGCCAGGAAGAAGTACTCGTACGCGCAGTAGCCGGCGAAAGCGACGGTCGCAATGCCCAGGCCGGGGAAGGATCCCTTGAATCGGTTGAACCTCGTGAAGGGGCCCTTGTATCTCCACGACTCTCTGTATCTCGATCGTCAGCGGTTGTCCGGGAATCGCAAGCGCCCGCATGCGGATGGTCTGCACTAACAGTCTCTCCCAAGGGTCGTATCTGGGCTGGCCGGCGGCCTCCTTGAAGGCTCTCATGTCGAAGCCGGTGACATTGGGCTTCGGGCCGTGGGTGGCCCTGAGTATCCTACCGTCGGAGGGGGTCCGTTAGTCGTCTGGTCTCCAACACACCGAATCAATTGACCGCTTTGGAAGGAGCATACCTCGATGGCTGCATGATTGCTGTGTGAATGTCGTCTCGCCGTACAACAATGGACGGTTCGGGGTGGTGGTCAGTCGAGTTGGAAGGAAGCTGATTGGAGATCTTTGAGATGTTGTCGTCGGAAAGTCCCGCGGGTACGTACCTGTCTGGCTCGGGGCCCCGCACAGACCACCCCTCCGTCTATGGTCAACTCAGCAAGCCTTTGGGCTCGTAGACACACATTCTGTCCCTAAAACCGAGATCAGCCAGACGTATCTTTACCCAGCGCCCATCGCACAGCACGACTCAGAACGAACGAAACGGATATCAATCGTCGCAACAATACCGAAGCACGCGCAGAACCGAACCTTCTGGACGACGCAACTCACCGAGCGAGACCGAGTTCCGACGACCGGCGGCGGAGAACAAAGGCGCTCTTCTGCTGCCAGCCCCCGTACCTCTTCAACCCCAGACGCAAATGCAGGGCCGTGGATCGTCCACAACCCCTCAGAGACCGACGAAACATCGTTCGACGACGCGGTAGACTCGCAACACATCATATATAACTTGAAGCCCCTTCTTGGGAGGCATAGTCTGGCATGCCGCCACCGATCCCTAGGTTCCCTGGCGGGCCCAACACCATATCGCCTTACCACCAGCAGTTCCCCTCCCACGCCGCCCAAGGCCATGCCGCGAACCATGGGCCTCCCCTCGGCGGCAATCCCTCCTACCTCAACGCCAACGCCCAGATTAGCCCCTTTTCTACGAACGGAAATGTTCTTGGCGGCACCCCAGGACTGAACGGCGGCTTCCCCCTCGGCGCCGACAATAGCCTCAGCAGCCACGCTGCGCGCATGAGCTTCCACGCCGCGAACTTGCAGCAGCAACCGCACGGCCAGCCGCAGCACAACTTTGGGCTCGACCATGGTGGTGCGCCGGCGCGAACGACTCAGAACAAGGGAAGGATACGTGAGGTCTGGAAGCATAACCTTGTTGAGGAGATGGCCGTGTTGAGGGAGCTCGTCGACAAGTACCCGTATATTGCCATGGTTAGCTGAGACTCAGCCCCTGAGACTCGGGAAGACCAAAACTGACGACTGTCAATCGTAGGATACCGAATTCCCTGGCGTGGTATCACGGCCAATGGGCTCTTTCAGGGGAAAGAGCGATTACCACTACCAGTGCCTGCGCACCAACGTTGACATGCTCAAGGTCATCCAGATCGGGTTGACACTGTTTAACGAAGACGGCGAAACGCCCCCTGCGCGACCAAATTCGACTCAAGACATTGAACTAGGTGCCGCGGGCAAGAGAGCCGCGTCGCAAGGCCCGTTCCCCTATGCCTGGCAGTTCAACTTCAAATTCTCCGTCAAGGACGACATGTACAACGAGAAATCGATCGAATCATTATCGAGCGCGGGCATCGACTTTGCTCTCCTCGAGAGAGACGGTATCGACCCTCACGAGTTCGCCTCCCTCCTCATCCCGTCCGGTCTCGTCTGCTTCGACAACGTAAAGTGGATCTCCTTCCATGGCGGCTACGATTTCGGGTACCTCACCAAGCTCCTTACCTGCAACGACCTTCCCAACGACGAAGCGGATTTCGACGGAGTCATGAAGAAGTACTTCCCGTCAGCTTACGATGTCAAGCACCTTATGAAGCATGCTATTCGACTGCATAACTCGGGTCTTCTCACCCCTAGCGACCCCAGCAGCGCCGACATCCTCCAAAAGTTCGAGCACAAGTCTGGTCTCGAGAACATTGCCGACTCCCTCAAGATCAAGCGTGTGGGCAACGCGCATCAGGCCGGTTCCGACTCTCTGCTTACGGGCAAGGTTTTCTTCCAGATGCGCGACAAATCTTCAACGGAGAGATCCCCGAAGAGCACGTCGGCAAGGTGTGGGGTCTCGGCATTCCGGACCTCTTGGTGCTTGAACGGCTGCCGTTCGGTAACAACGCCGGCAACCAGGACCAGTCGCACCAGGGACCCAACGGCCAGCAGAACGGCGGGCCAAGCACGCCCAACACTGCTAGTGTGGGCCTTGTGAGCACACCCGCCGCGCAATCCCACAACACCAACGGCCTATCGATGGGCCCGATGACACCGGGTGGGGGCGGCGGCGTGTTCGGTAACTTTGCCTTTGCAGGCAGAAGTTAGGAAGTTAAGCCTCCGGATGCCCGTCACTATTACCGCACTGGGATGCTTTAGGGTTCTGGCGCGTGTTGTACCCTGAGACTGGCCATGGTGACTTGTTCTCAGGGGCACAACCTCGCTGGGTTTGGTGTTGCATACTATTTCTTCTATCTTGAAGGTCCATGAGCTGTTATCCACTCTTTATGTCGAACAAGCTCAGCCTCGGGAGTACATCTAGTTTGAGACGGGTTCCAGAGGGGGGAGCAATATCCTTCTGGGCTCGTTTCGTTTTTTTCGGTCGAACGTCTTTGTGTGCGCGGACTCGATATGGAGTTGGGATTCGGGAAGGTCCTGGTTTCATGAATCACGTCAGAAGAAAAAAGGGAAAATGAGCAAGGCGGATGGAAACCTAGGTGGGACCAAGGAGTGGGCGGTGTTCGTGGCTTTCTGTCAAATCAAGGAAGGGGGGGGAGCACACAAACACACTGACACACACAAATAACAACGCCATCGAGGATTCTGATGGATGGAAAGCTATATATGCATTACCAACCTTGAAAGTAAACCCAGCTTGCGGTTCTGGAAGGGTCAAGGAAGGAAAACGGGTTGTCACCAACTAAAGAAGGAAGAAGAGACAGCGGGCGAGAGAGAGAGAGAGAGAAAGAGAGAGAGAGAGAGAGAGAGAGAGCGAGATAAGAGAGGACGAGCGTATGAAACTTCTCTTAATCATGTACTGTATTGTGAATACCTGGATCAAACGGTGGGGCTGGGGGAATGACTGCAATTAAAACACGCGTTTAGTTGTTCACGGTGCTGCTGATTCAGTCCGTATGCGAAAGACGTATGACGACAGTTTTGATTCAACGGGTGTTTTTCTTTTTTTTCGATTTGTCTAAACACTCTCTGGTACAAGTATGTACTCTTCAAATGAAACCTGCCTGGCTTCTAAGAAATTTCCAAGAAGAAAATAAGGGGGGGGACTCTGCGCCTGAAACTCCAAACCCATTTGAAATAAACCATTTCCGCTGTCAGAGACCTGCAACCTAGGTGTAATGATGTGGTACACACAATGAGGGCGCACGCTGTTCCGTCTTTCTCGATGAGGGGGCAGATTGCTCATGTGATGAATACCTTCTTGAGCTTGTCCAACGAGTAAATATCCCCGGTCCTCAGGTCCTTGACCTGATCCGGCGGGAGGCCCGATTTCTTGGCGTAGTCTTCCAGACGCTCCTTGCCGTAGGCGCGGCTGTTGGGGAGGAGCAACAGGTCGTGCTCAACGTAGCTCTTGGTGTGGTGCGCGTACGGGACGTTGCGCGCGAGGTCGTTGAGTTCGGTGGAGCAGATGGGGCAAACGGACTGGGTGCCTGCCGTCGCGGAGGTGTTGGTGGCGGTGTTTGCGTCCGAGGGGGCCACGTGGGACGAGTTTGCCGAGTGGCAGGCTGGCGTCTTGAGGGCGGACAGGCCGGAGGAGAGGGCGATGTGGAGGAGCGGGAAGGAGGGGAGGGCGAGGAGGGAATTGTGGGTGCGGGTGAAGAGGGCCGCGAGGGTGTTCCAGCGGTCTGGGCTGTATAGGTCGGAGTAGACTGCGTTGGCGGCGTTCGGGGGGTACGCGAGGAGACCGAAGGCTTTGCGGAGCTCTTCCGGGTAGGTTGCCTTGAATGGGACCAGGTACTTCTTCGCGTGGGCGATTGCCTCGAGTAGTTTTGGTTGGGACTGGGTGCGGACTAGTTCGATGTATTGTTGGAACCGGAGCATGAATTCGAGGTTGCTCTGGGAGACTTTGTTAGCATTCTTAGAGAGAAGGGGGGGGGGGTTGAAGGTGACCACGTACATCCATCTTTCTCAGTTCCTTCTTGTTGTCCTGGCACCAAGCAAGAGCTTCTACGACACTTCCGTTCCGCAACGCCTCCTGGATTCGACTCATTTGCACAAACGTCTCCACGTCCACGAGGTCGCCCATGCCGCGCTCCGCCGTCAGGGCTTTGGCGGACTCGTTGTATCCGTGCCGTAAGAGGTAGTCGACCAGCAGACGATCCAGCCTCGCGCGGCTCCATGCTTCGTACTTGACGTCGTCAACGGAGTGCATGCCGTACAGGTCGCCGAGGTGTGAGATCCTGGCGCCGGCCTGGCGGGTCAGACGGGCCTCCTCGTCGGCGTGGGCGGCGAGCTTGCGTTTTACGCCGCGCATGCGGGCGATCATCGTGTCGAGGTTCTTGAGGACATCGTCGGGGGAGGCGCGGCCGTTGACGGAGGCAGTGGCTGTCTCTTTGAGGAGGGACTTGATTGCTGTCGAGTCCTTCTCGACTGTGAAGTGGGCTTGACGGAAATTCTTGCGGAGGAGTTCGTAGGGGAGGCGGAGGAGGGGTTGGTCCTGGTGGCATGGGTTAGTTCAGATCGTGACGGGAGGGCAAGGAGGGGGGCACGGACGAGGAGGAGGTGGTCTTGGTGTTTGATTATTGCATGTTCGTGGTCTGCCATATTGGAACTTCGAGAATATTGATCTCGAGGGTTTCAATGGCGAGTTGGAAAGTTATTGGTGAAAGGCCTCCTCGGCGGAGGGGTGTTGGCTGTTGGCGTTGTGGCTTCGGGAATTCGGGAGATGGGATTGAGTGGAAGCTGGGAGCACAGATGCACTGATACGGCGCCAGCGACATTGACGTTATCCGGGCCGATGTCAATGTGGCGGGGCCGGGGTGGCTGTTTAGATGTATGGGAGTTGATCTTGGAGCGAGACTTTTCAAGCAAGTTCCGAAGGCTGAGTTGCCTTCGTTCACTGGTCAAGACATAAAACTCGCTCTTCAACTTCTCCTGCTAGGACGTCATTCACAGCTTGCTCTCGTGCTTCACTTCCGATGCTTCATCCCCAACCCCACAAGTGACGGACTGCTATCTGTGCACAGACCACATTTGTGGCTCGCACCTGCTTACATAAGGCCGAGGTCCCTGAAGCTTTCTGAAGCCCCACCTCCCGTCTCTCGTAAGCACCTCAATCACCGTCGTGATCACGAATGGTAGAATGTGGTAGGTAACACACGAACGAGGCGACGACTCGCAACGGTCGAGACTATCTTGGCCGATGCAGATGCTGTGCTCGTCTTCAAAGTGGAATGTCTCACAACCCATCAGTCACTTGATTCATGCTGGCAGCCCACGGCGGCATCAGGTGATTGGCGAGGCTCGGCATTTCCTGACGCGCCAGTCGATGGTTGGGTGCATTGTACCGAAGCCATAGGCTAACAAACCCACACTCCTCAGACCGGTCGGAGCTACCCCTGCTCTGCGGTGCTGTCGTAGCTTGTTGGCCCGTAGCCCGTACGGATAGCTTCGGCCGTGCTGTGTGTTGTACTAACATGTCGCGGGTGACGATAAGGCGCGTCGCCGATAAGACGCGACAAGCATCACTTGCATGTCTCCCAAGTCGGGGAGTCTGCTGCAGCGTGTGCCCCTCTGAAGAAATGGGATTGGATCGGGGCAGTCGCGGAAGGAGTACGCTGGCACCCACAGGCCAGCCGGGCGCCTGGGGGGTGTGGCTTTCGGCCTGCTGATTGGTCATGTCCGAAATCCTGCCTCAGGCCTGCATCCTTCCTCGCCCTCAAGCGTATTTATCTCCAGCCTCACCCACTTTGCACGTGTTCACCCTCTTCCTCTGCCGCGTGACCAGAGCTTCCCGCCGTCGTTGCGCTGCTGCTCCCCCCCCAATCGACAAGCCCGACTCAACCACCCCGACCTGCTCTTGCCCAGGAATTAAAAGAGTAGCGCAAGCCTGCAGTTCGTCTCGAACTACTGAAGATTCTTTTCAAGAATTGCATTTCGCGTGAAGTTTTTCGACTCGTCCTCGAGGGTTTCCGACCTGAACCTCGACACTTACAACGGTACAACCGGCCCCATCCGGAGCGAAAAGGGCCCCCCAGCTGCCGCACCCGCCGCCGCGCGATATCACGAGTTTGATCACGCCGCCAACACGTGAACTCCAGCAAAACCCGTGATCTGGAGCTCCCTCCCTACACCGCCCAGACCACGCTGCGAAGCACATGATCTAGAGGTATGCGACCTGTCCCATTTTTCCTGACGATCTTCCTCTCTGCCCTATCGCTTCTCTCACTATCACACTGCCAATGCAACGCGCAGGCCTGCCCTTCTCTGAGGGCGCGCCGTCGCTGTCGCTTGCGCTATTTTCTGGAATGAAGCCTATCCTCTGTCTGCGACGCGCATCGCGACGTCCTTCCCTACCACAATCAAGTGATTGATCTTGGGAAATCCTTTCAAGAACCGACAATTGATACAAATCTACCATGAGACGAAGACACTCCCTGTGCTCCTCATATGTCTAGTGCTCCTCTACGTGAGATGCACGGTCTGAAGGACTGAATGCCCTCAAAATGCCTGCTACCCCTGCCTCCCTTCAGCTCATTCACAGTCTCACTCAACAATGCTTCTTGGTCGACGAGACTTGAGTGTAAAGCAGGAACGTCATCTCAAAGGGCAAGTGCTCTCACCATTCTTGCACGAGGCTGGCTGTCATTTTCCTTCCTGATTCTGCAGCCGCAGTGACTACTTGTCTCGCCTTTTGTCCAGAGTGCCTCGTCTCACTTCCCCCATCGGCACGTTCTCTTGCTTCCCATCCCGGTTCAGCCAGATTTTTCAATGCTAACAACGCCGTCAGCCTCATCAACAGACCTCTGTTGCTGATTCAAACTCTGAATTGTGGACGCCTGTCTAGCATTACCATCAACAACCTCTTCGTCCGACCAAAACCTTGGTGGTTCCTCACCCCACAAGTACAATGGCCGAAGTCCTCAGCGACCACCCAGACCTGTCTGAGCTGGCTCAGTCACCCTCTCCTGGTCAGAAGCGCAAGCGTGACATGTCGGAGTCTACGAGTCCTGGCCGTGCGAAGCGCACCAGCGCCGGACCTGATGCAGACACCACTGCCTTCATTGAGAATGCTATCGAGGCCGCCAATGCCGCTGCCGCGAATGGCGTCAATGTCGCCGACTTCAGCGCCCTCCAGCAAGCTGCTGCCGCCGAGCACTCCGAAGCCGCCGACCCGGCCAATGCTTCCAGCACCGCGGCCGCCGCTCTTGGGATGTATCCCACTCTCCATGTTCCGCCCACTACGGAAGAACAATTCGCTGCTCAGGCGGCCAATGATGCTCCTCACCAGGATCACTTCCCTTCTCCTGATGGACTCATGTCATCGCTGCCGAACGTTCCTCAGCCTACCAATGGAGTGCAGGGTGTGCCTCAACCACCTCATCAGACACATCAGCCTCCTCCACCCCAGCAGCCTCAACACCGCTACTCCACCGGATCTGCCAGTACACCAGCTAAGAAACCCGATGTTGGCTCGGAGGAGTGGCACAAGATGCGCAAGGACAACCACAAAGAGGGTAAGTGCGCCTAACTTTTCTCATTCAACGTATACTGACGCGTGGACAGTGGAGCGCCGTCGTCGTGAGACTATCAATGAGGGCATTAATGAGCTCGCCAAGATCGTGCCCAACTGCGAGAAGAACAAGGGATCTATCCTCCAGCGGGCCGTCACTTTTATCAATCAACTCAAGGAGAACGAGAATCAGAATATCGAGAAGTGGACTCTGGAGAAGCTGTTGACGGAGCAAGCTATAGCAGAGCTCAGTGCGTCCAACGACAAGCTCAAGCAAGAGTGTGAACGTCTCTACAAGGAACTAGAGACATGGAAACGCGTTGCTCAGAATGCTGGTCTTTCGTACCCTCAGGCGAATAAGGATGAGCCAGCTGCCGCAACTTAGAAGGTCAAGGCCGACAGCTCCCAGCCTCGCACTCACCGCGCCCTGCCACCAAGCAAGACCCCTCGCCTGGCACGACTTTGAAGGCCTCAGCGGAAACCATGAGTCTCCCGAAGCCAAGTCTAGCTTACCCCCGACATCTCGCAACGTTTCCCCTCATTCCGTCGACGGTCATCTGGTTGGCAACGTCGACCCTCCCAATAGACTTCCCACCCAGCACCAAAGCTCGATTTCCCTGCCTTCTGGTCACCTGCCTTCTCAAACCGCTGCCGTCGGCTATCAGCAAATGATGGATGATGACGAAAGAATCAGGTACTACCTGATGGTTCTCCAAAACCAGGCTTACACCGCGCCTCCTTCCTTCCCTTCAACTTATACCCCTCAGCAGCCCTAAGCTGCTTTCTTCGATGTTCTTTACTCATATTATAAAGCACGATGGATGTCACATCCGACAGACAGATAGTCTATAATGAATCATTGCTCCCTAGTCCCTTCAAACTCTGTTTTACGCGTATGGATTGGTATCAGCGTTGGAGGTTTCGTGATGATATCGTAGGATCTCGGGTTTCTTTGAGCAGTCATGCATGCGGCCGGACGTCCTGTCTGCCCGGTCTTGGCGTCGGAGGTTACGCTTCTCTGGTTGAGTCGCTGGCTATTTATCTTTGAGGCAGAAATAATAATGATTCTGGCCTTCAATCTCGTGCCTGGTCTATCATTAATGGTCCCAAAGGGCACGTATTGATGTTAAAGTCCGCGGATTCGTGCCCACCAAAAGTAATGTGCCCAACGTAACCGAGCATGCCATACGGCATATTCAGGCGCGCTCGATGCCGCACACAACGACGATCTATAAATGGCGGGCTGTTTCCCTCTTCAGACGACTTCAACAAGGAAATGCGTCAACCAGATGGTTTCTGAGCTTCGAACAGGCAACATCAAGGGGCATCAAATTTACTATCAAGCTCCCGGTTATACAAGAGACTGAGGGGTCGCCGCTGTGGTTTCTTCATATCTCTGTCGTCCGTTCTCGCCGACGGGTTATCCAGGGTTGGATTTGACGCCCTGTACCGGACGTTTGTACAATGACATATATTTGGTTGATCCCGGCAGCGGGCAACTAGGGCTGCTTTGCTTTCGCCTTATTAGCCACCCGCGCGGTACCTCTAATTAATCTTTCCGGGTTACTTACGATGCCTCAAGTCTGGCGTCTTGGCTTTTTATAAACAGAGCGAGGCTTCCCGGCTGCTGTGTTGGACCCTTGACCAAGGCCTGCTGTATATATCAACTCTTCGGGTTTAGTTGATGGCTGCTCTATTCAGGGCTGGTATGAATTTGCACGGTGGAACCTACCTAGTAGTACACTCCAAACCTGGTTATCCTCGTCACCGTCGGGCTTCAGGTACCAGCCGTTATAGCCAGTAAAAGTTGTGGCGACACCCGACATGTACATGTCGGGGACAGGAAGCTATGCAAAAGGATGTATAGGTATTTGGTGCTGTATTTCATTCCCCTGCGTTGTTACTTCTATGGAATACCGGAGAAGTGTATGCTATGTTCGCAATGAAGTCTTGAGGACAGACAGATGACAAGCGCTGTCGGGATAGGTACTCACTTTCTAGAGAACCGACAAGATCTCAAGCTCATGATGGCACATTGCTGTTGCTTCTTGAGCTGAATGTTCTTGAAATCCGTCTATTAAATACTTTCTGTCGCCGTTATCATGGGTCTTCGCAGTTGAATCTCTCATCATAACTCAAACCCGCCGGCCTCGCCGTAGACGTGTTTATTCAACATACAAACGCAGTTAAATCTTCACAGATTCTTTACCAACTCTCACATTCTATGTAAGTCTTGTATGGTGTCAAACTATTTAAATATTAGAAATTCTCCTTTGCGATGCTCAATGAAGCGTAGCCATCGCGATATTTGGGTAATCGTTAAGGGAAGGGCGCTTCGTCCGAACAGGTCCCTGGCAGAAATTCACAACCCAATTCATTCTGGCATCGTCTCCGCCACTGATTTCTGCTCGTTGTTTATTCTTCCAACGATCAGGAAGTTGTTTTCTCACCTTGGGCTGGGGTCTTGGTACCTCCGCGCTAGACAATTACAACTCAAAATTGACGCCGATTATTTGAACCCAGCTAATGAAAAGTATAGAATAGCATCATGAATTAATTAGTCCATTGTTGTCGCATGGTCGCATGTTCTTAAGCGCCTAGGTCTTATATAGCAGGCGACCATGCTCCACCCGCTTGGATCCCATATGATACTCTCAAAGGAATTGCCGCGTGCTACCAACAGTAATGCATACAAATAGCAGGAGACAATGGCTATGCTCCTCGGCAATGAGTCAGGCGGTACTGTACTAGAATATTGATCTAATGCGCAGATATCACCAGCAGGGGTCCAAGGCCAACACGCCGTTGCTGTAGCCAGTTATGAGAATGAAATCGTCCAATACTCTCTTTCTATCCTCTCATAGGCCCCAGACGCACCGCTAATAGAATCAGCATAGCAATAACATCACTTTACACCGCTGTACCGCATCTTCTGCTGTGTATTTACCCCTTTTGCAACGATGTATCTTTAGGTGGTGAGAGCCGACTGTTATGCACGCCACTACGTTGACAAACCTGGCTCTTGAATCGTCTCTATTAACATGACAGACTCCAGTTTACAAGATGTAACAGTGGTATCGGATAACCCAGCTCGTAGTTTTAGGGCAATAACTTGGGACGTTGTCTGACTTGGAAAGCACGAATCCGATCAGAGATGTGCAAGCATAGTCACTAGTCTTCCTTTGTTTCTTCCGTTGCATCAGTCGACGTATTCAGGTGGTCTATACAATGCCTGTGTGTGGATCTCCAGATCGGCTCTAGCTATCGCTATATAGTCATGCGACATTACCTGATCCGAATCTGATCGAGATCTGTTATACCAAATGTTTCCTATACGCCAGCTATGAAGCCCTTGAAACTTGCTGTCCAGTCTTCTCTCAGGTGAATTTCAGTGTTCTAGTTAGCCTGATTCAGGATACCATTTTTCGCCTAGTCGTTTCATGGCGTCATGATCGTCCAGGAAGACAGGACTCTCATAATATTATTGTTATATTGATTTGCAGTTGAGCCTCACGTTTTCTGCTCTTGCAAAGAAATGAGGTATGCCTCTAGCCTCTTTTGTAGATAAGGTTGAAGTCACATCTCATCCCCCCTGAATACAACCACGGCGGATCTGGGGCCTGTTTCCTTGAGTCTCAACGTTATGTGCAAATTAGTTCTGTTCTATACGTGTACCGTGTTACGGTCGCTTCCACGTATGCATGAATAGACTGTTTTCTCAGATTCAGCAGCATTGCCACTGGATCCGTTGTCGCTACTCCCAATGGCTGTCTGCTTTTTAACGTATAGCAGAACACAAATTTGACGTCGGAGTGTATACGTAGTAGTCATGTTTGCTTCATCGTCCGATTCCATCGGCATTAAACGCAGGATCCAAGTGACGGGGGGCATCGTTGAAGCCGAGCTCGGTTCTTACCTCCAATGGACAAAGAAGAACTTACATAGACGGATCCGGAGTCTTTTGGTTAATCTCATTGCGCAACATGGAATGTGGAGTTACATTGTCGTCTTGAATCATCTCTGTTTTAGTCAGGATTACTTAGTTTTTGTAATGGAATATGCCATCCAGCGGCCCTCGATAGGGCCTGCTTTGGTCCTAGGGCATCGGTGATTGGATACCTTTCGATAAAGCGTCTACCAACATATATTACAGTCTTATCCATTGACATCCTTCAATTTCAAATGTAGAACCCTATAGACCGAAACCGCTCGAAGGGAAACCACCTCGGTCGTGCTGGGGCAACGCAACGTACATACATCACCCCGTTTTATCAACCTGTCCTCTTGGGTCTTCGACCCTCAAGACCATCATGAGGGAGCCAGACTCCTGCTACCCGTCATCTGCGTATCCGTTCAAAAAGACCAGGTTGCAGCCGCGGACCACCGGATATGCACGCCGTCCATACGGCAATACAACCGACCGCAAAGGCCCCTTCGGGTCTCCCGAACATGTCGGGTCCTCGGTGTCGGATCCAGATGCTAGAACTCGGCCGGCAAGAATCATGCAGTTTGTACTCACACGAGTGGGAACTAAATTTGTCACAGCCTCCCTTTTGCCTGCATAGGGGGTGAATACACATGCATAATCAGCAAACAACGTCCTTATCTTTGAACTGACGTGGCGAGGCAATGATGATTTATCACCTGTTGTTTGAATCATAACTTAGTCTTTATCACTTGTTTGCTTCTGGTGTAGATTCTCCTGCCGGATCTTGTAGCGGCAACGAACATGACCTCGTAAGCTGGGCCAACGCCGGGAAGGGGCACAGCCTTGTGTGATGACATGCATCCTTGGCGGCAAGGTCTGAACCTGCCATCCCGGCGTGGAGGACTGATTGATTTGTTTGACTCCTCAAATCTCTGGCTAAGAGCCCACGTTGTTTCCCCCAGCTTCGGAATGGGCTCGTTACCTTTTACTGCATCGCTCCACCTTTACACACGCGATACTCGGTTGCTCAGAGCCTAATACGAAGACTGATCACCCAAGGCGAGTAACTTCAAAAAGCACAAAAGGCTGATTCGATAACTCTCCAGAAAGAATGTCAAGGAGCGCCAGAAACAGTCTCCAATCTACGGCGGAAACAGACTCTGATCCACGTCACAACCGTTTCCTACCATCGTTCAAACACAACCAGGGGCTCAACCAGCCAAAGTACCTCTACCTCCTCCCCGTTCCCCCTTCCCGCAGGAAACAAGAAATCAAACCATGTCACATGTCCATTCTCACCTGTCAAACAGACAAAGAGATCAACCTGACAGCAGAGAACGTGTGAGTGGGGGGGAGTGTGCGTGCTTCAAGGGGGAAAACAAGAGAACCGACGCATCGAAAACCAAACCCAGCCAACGACACTCTGCAGCGATCCTCGGGCCGTGCCAGTAGCGCCCCCCTCAAACCACACGACAACACCACCGAATTCCTCGAGGAAAAAGAAAGACGAGGGTGATGGTGGTGGTCATCCATCAAACGCGCAGGGGGAAAATAGAGAAAAAATTAAACACAAGGATTTTGTTCATGGAGGGGCGTGTGCTTCTTTCGCAGGGCAGTCCGTTTCCTGTCAAACAAAGAACGACATACTCCCAAAAAGGTGTGGTACGCCTCGACCGGTGACTGGCGGAGGGCGTCTCCACTTCTTCACCGGTCTGCGGGGCACCGGTGACCGGGGTGCCACTTTTTCATCACCTTCGCCGTGCGGCCGGAGACGAAAAACGACGGAATCACGACCATGCCGCACCCTACCCTCCTTTTCGGTGGGGTCCAACTGACATCCGACACGTCAAAATTACTCCCCGAGCAGTAAGGAAAAAAAGGTCACTTTTGGGTTTTGTCTGGGACCCAGGCTACCGGGATACGACTAAAACATGCCAACATGTTCTGTTCGCAGTAGCGCCCGCGTCCTCCCCGTCGTCCCGAAGTGCTGCTGTTCGTCTCTCCTCCTCCCCCGGTCCCCATCATCATCCCACCACCACCCCCTTCCGCACGCAGTCTTTTCCCTCTCGCACATCCCACACTCTCGCTTCCCGTCCGTTACCTGTCAGATTGTCATCTGTATGCGTGGCCGGGTGTGTGCCCCCCCTCCCCTTGCCGAAGGACCCTGAATACAGTGGGAATTGGGACTGTCCTTCCAGTGGGAGAGACAGAGCAGGAGTGGCAGGTTTCTTGGAAGATTGCCGATTGGAAGGAAATATAGTCATTTTTTTTTTTCTTTTTGGCCGCCTCGGAGGTTTTTCTTGTTCTCTCCCATCTGCACATTGGGCCACGCTAAGTGAAGATCGTGTCGTTGATCTTGGGAACCGCAAGCGGCTAAGGCTGAGTGAGAGCCTCATTGACGTTGGAACTCGATGAGGCTGACGGACTGAGACATGCGTGATAAAGGAACAGAGGGAGACGAAAACGTTGCGTGCTTAATTCTGACGACATAAACAAATGTTTTGAGCAGACTGCTCTCATTATCTCCTATCTATAGCGGCCCTTCATTACAAGCAAATTGTCATGACTGAACCGCAAAGGGTCCTAGAAAACCCCCATGTCCACGGCCGCTCGAATGTGCAGTTTGGATTGGCCAACGGTCAAGCCGCCCTGACATGTCAAACTCCTTCCTTCCTCCCTACTTTTCAGACCAATTTTTGTTTTTCTTTCCCCCCTTCCGTTTCCCGCATAACGGTTCCAAGCAACAATTCCAATATACTCCATCTCCAGCAATGGCAAGCCTCTCCTTCTCATCTGCGCCTTCTTTCCGTGCCGAACCCCCCTGTATCTTGAATTCTCCTACTTCCCTATCGTCAAGGGCCATAAAAGCAAAAAACAAAAAAGATAAACGGCCTGGGCCAGCGGTATCGCAAAAAGGAGAAAATAATGAGGTAATTCGACCGTTGCCCGTCCAATTGTGCTGCGTCCTGAGCCGGTAATCCGTGTTTGCTGATGCTCGAGGATGTTGAAAAGAATAGTCAAAGATGAGAAAAAGCGTGGTGTCATGATAGCGTAAGATCCGACGCCCAAGCATAGAAGAGCCGCCAGCAATTTGCGTGAGAAATCTTGTCTCAACTTTCCGTAAATAGACTCCAGCGTGATGAAAGGTTGACCGATCAGGACCCTTTCCTGAACACCCCTGGAAAGGCTTTCATCCCCATTGAAAACAAATGTGAAAACAAACCCCGTCCCCTCCTGCTGCGATGTTTGCTTATCCTGAGACTGCTGCCGCCTGCTGTTGTGCTCGGAATGCTGATGTAACTTTTCGAGAGCCGCGATGAGATTAAAATCAAAAACATGCCACTCGTTATGGAAAATTCAGGTCGTAAAAAGCAAGAACAGACACTAGCCACGCCATATTTTTGTCGTTCTGATTGTTCGATTGTGAATGTCTTTTATGAAGAGCCCGAGAGACTGCAGACAGATTGATTTTGCCACTGTCGGATTTGCGATATGGTTGTTGGAGGGATGACCATGTCTTGTTTTTTTCGATCTTTTTGGTGGCATTTCGTCGATGCCCTTCGATAGATTTCAAAGCGAATCACAATGACAGTTTCGCCTCGCCTCCTAAATCCTCCTGTCGAATATTGAGCCGTCCTGTTGATCCCAGCCTTAGTCGAGGAGCGAGCTGCAGATAGGAGTCTTCATGTTGGGGGGCGTCAATGCAGCTGCCCGCGACCAATAGAGTCTGGCTTTCCGCCTGAGCCGGGTAGGCCTCGTGTGTCGGTCGGTAGACTGTACCCAGAAAACCCTTGAGAACTCTGAACGGGTGTCTGACTTGTGCTTACGGACCGGAACATGCTGCCCTGGTCGAAGCCACCTCTCGGCATCCCATCGTAGGGCGAAGGCACGTACTGATTCTGTGCCAAAGGAACACTGTGATTGGCAAAGTGTCCCGGAGCGGGACCCGGCTGTTGCGCTGTGAAGGAATATACTGATGCGCCATTGGGGGCAGTTGAACCCCCTTGCCAAGGCTGAGTGTACATCCCGGTGGGGGCGGCGGTTGGATATTCGTTTGGAGACGTGTACATAGATGACCGACGATGGGGATCATGAGGAGGCGGCACCAAGTCCTGTGGCAGAAGACCACCGGGCGGGTGGATATTGCTGCCCTCCACGAAATGATGATCGGGGTGAATGTTTGAGGGGAGCATTTGGGTTGAGTACTGTTGCCCACGCAGCGGCATTTCGTTCATGTAGGCGCCGCTGGGAAGGGTCCCGGCTGGACTGTGGTCGCTACTCGACGTGTGCAAAAGGTCGTGTGGTGCTCCAGTCTTTGACGGTGATGTGCTTGATGTCATGGAGGGGTGGTGCTCATCCTCCTCTTTCACGAAGCCGTTGTCTTCATTGTCGGATGGATAGCTCTCTGGAAACTTGTCTTCTGACATGACATGGACGTATGAGTCGCCATCTATTTCCCATTAGTATGCAAGCCGCTTCAGTACGAAACAACACTTACCAATTTCGTTTCTCTTGTATCTTTCTTCGTGCTTGGCAACTTTGAAGATCTCGTCGAGGTAAGGCTTCTTCTTTGCATTCGCCTTGTTCTCTTTGTCCGAAAAGAATGCTGACATTGCCTCGGTCGTGGCATCCTCGAGCTTCTGCACATTCAAGTTCATCTTCAAGATGGCGGGATGCTGGTTCTCAGGAGGCTCTACGATCATGCGAAGGATGTGACACAACAAATGGACACGCTCTGAGCTGTGTTAGCATTTTTATACAGTATTGTCCCATAGATGGCAAATTACCTCTTTTGTAGAGATGATCAGGCTCCTTGTGGCGGACCTTCTCCTCCTTTGTAGGACCCCATGGCTTCGGCCACCAGTCGGGCGCCTTTTCGTCCTGACCAGTGTACGGGTGATTCGTTTGCTTCTTTGGCTCGACAACCTTCACCCAGGCTTTGGCGATGAGTTTGCAAGCCGTCTGCTGGCAGTTCTTGAAACGTTGCTCGTAGAAGTCCCACACATCCTTGTCGTTGCCAACTCTGAGATTCCTCGTCGGATTTGCCTGTGACACTACCACATCATCGTCGTCATCGACCTGTCTTCGGTAGGATCCTCCCATGCCGCCTCGATGCCTCTTGCGGGTTTTGTAGCCGTTCTCGTCGTACATGTCACCAACTTGTCGGCGACGGTCTTGTGATCGATGCCCATAGCCGCCTCCGAATTGGTGATAATCACTCTCGAGACTGAATTCGGAATCATCATGCATAGGGCTTGGAACTATGCACCGTGTCAGCGAAGACTCGACCTTGCGCGGAGGAAAGTGATGGGTACCAGAGTCGACGCCTTGGATATGCCGAACAAACGCCTTCATGCCGAAAAATTTGTTGGAAGGATTTCGCTGGTTCCGTCCTCCCAAGGGAATGTTGCTGAAGGTCTGCGTGCTACCATCATCCAGGACAGCAGCAACGAAGTAGTGTCTGGCCGGGATATTGCAATGATCTCTCAATGCTTTCCCAATATCCTACAAACTCTGTCAGACACTGGGTACAGCCATTCATCCTCGTGGCTCACTTACGATTGGCCTACGAGCGTCTGCTGCCTGAGTATGGCTAATGTCATGGAGCCCTGGCGGAGGATCGGCAGGATGCCGCTCCTGATGCCATTGCCGAGGGAAAGTATCCCGGGGATAGTCGCGGACCATGGCGATGGCACAAGCGGTGTCAGTATGACTGGCAGGAAAGTAGCATCCAAATTCTGAGCCGGCAAGCTTGATGTGTCGTTTGGGCGAGTCTTAAGAGGCTGTCGAGGTCGACTTCGATTGAAGGTGTAACGTTGCCAACCAGATACAGAAGGTAGAAAGACGAATACGATGTGCAACTGTGCGAGCGTTAGACAAGGTTGACATAGAGGCAGCGGTAGCCGGGCATCTCACGTCGACGCCGCAAATGGCGGAGCTTCTGAGAGATGACTGTCGTAGGACAGAAGCTTGTGCTTGGGAGAGCGTACGGAGCTCAGATATCAATGCAATTGAGCAGTGCTCGAACCCAGCATACGAGGGATGAATGTGGTTCGGAGGACGTTCAAACCTAATGCAGGATGCAGGTCGTTGAGACTTGAGAGTGGCGTGTCAGACTGTATGCGCGAGGGTAGATGCAGCAGAGACGCGATTTGTTCCGATGTTTGTGTGGCGGGCGGGTCGCTGACTAGATATTGCAGAGTCGAGCGGCAAGATCCTAGGTTTTTCCAGGCCAGGGCGAACCTGTTGTGAGGTATTGAGAAGATCCGGGTGTTAGGAGACGCAACGGGATCCTGCCTGGGATCGTCGCGGTTGGCGGGCGGATAGCAACCAAACGCTTAGTTGGCAGCAGAGAAAAGTCCAGATATTGTGTCGTGGCTGAGAAGACGAAATTGGCGGACCAGCGAACGGACCCAACGACAAAGAAGAGGCGATGTGACTTGTCCAGGACGATGCTGTGTTTGAGGAGGAAGTTGGCGAAGAAGGCGGGTTCGGGTGGTTCACACAGATCTATCAGCTCGCGAAACTGGACACCGGGATGGACCTCAAAGTCCTCTTTGTTTCCAAGATGACTTGAGACATCGGGGGGGGGACCTCTCCACTGGTTCGCGGTCTGTCTTAGAGCAACTCTCCACGCAATGTCTCGGGGACAAAGTGGTAGACCAGGAAAGGAGTTGATAAGTGAGAGGGATTGGTTGATTGCCAACAGCACGCGTTTGCTTCCCCGAGCAAGGACGAAACGAAGAAAACGAATACGGCTGTCTTCGGGAAGGAAACAGAGAAAGGGAAAAAAAGAGCCAATGACTACCGGCTGGAGGGTGAGGGCCCTAGATGAGGTCAAGGCTCGCGGGCTGAGGTGGAGCTTTGAGGATGGGCCTGCGAGGCGGAGGCGGGTTGAGCTTGTCGACGGATCCAGTACTTTCGTAATGATCTGAGTTAGGGCTTCTTAGTATATCTCGATTGTTGCTGCGGTATGTGACAGCATACTGGGGAGTGCGGGCGAGAAGCAGTTCCCGCAAGCGAGGGGTGGATAACGACGAAGCTGCAGATGACTTGAGGTCGAGGGGCAGCGAGACCGGCATCCGCAGTTGTAGAAACAAGGACAAGCAAAGCGGAAGGAAGCTGGGACCCAGGACAGACCCTAGTCTAGTCAATGTGAGCTTCCTACCCTCCTTCAGCTTCTGGTAGCTGGTGAGCAGGAGAAACTGGAAATGTGGTGAGCCGAAGCACTGGCGTCTGAGAGAAGGCCAGATGAAGGGTCAAGTAAGTTGGTCGGTCTGAGAGAGGAAACGGACGGACACAAGCCTGAAGCAGGACGGCAGGTCTTCCGGGGAGAGACTGGCAGCTGTGGAGAAGAGGGAAAAGGCTTCTCAGGTAAGCTTCCGGGTGTGGTGGACTGTAGTTGAGGTACTTATGAAGCACTGCCAGGGGAAACGAATACATTTGGCCCCTCCCTAGTCTGCCATCTTGATAAGGTGTGGCAGGTGCCCGCCGGGAGGGAGGGAGCTCGATGGTCCCTCCCAAACACCACCATCCAATGCCGCAGCTCAATATGTGGCCTGCAGGTGAGGACGCCCACACCCCCAGGCTCTTATGGTGTTTGCGCTACTGCGGACAAGGTCTACCATGTACAGTACTAAGCAGTACTGTGCGCATGTCTGCGCATACATGGGCTGTACCTGGCCAAAAGGAGCCAGAAACTCTGGGCCAACGAAGTAGGGGGCCTTTCGTCGCTTTCCTCTACTGTGTAGAAAAGCCCGTCATGCGCTGTCACTGGGCACAAGTCTCGTAGCGGGCGATCCTCTTGGCCCTGGCCGTTCCCCCAAGGCTCCCCGCCATGAACATACCGAGGAATGCCGCAGTGAGCACCGCCAGTCAAAGGATCTGATCGGGCATCGGACCTGAAATCCGGCAAGCCGCAACGGTGCTTCTTCTCAATGCTCCTCTCCCACTTTGCTTCCTTCGTCTCATACTCTGTGCAGACAGCTTCGAATCGCCAACCTCCCTACAAAGCCACCATCGAACCGGACTCAAGCTGCAGCCTATGGCCTGTATGCGTGGTTTGTTTCCATACAGTGACCACTGTGTCCGGGAATGCGTTTGCTGAGGGTTCAGGCAGGCACTTGTGTGGGTTTGTTGAACCGTAAGCTGGTACAGAGCATTTCTGCAGTGGTGAGGGTGCCATCGAGTAAAAGCGAGTAAAAAATCATAATTTGTGTGAGTGCATGAAGGTGTGGGAGAGGTCCCATGTCATAGAGCAGGGGTCAAAGTGAGACAACGGTGGGCCGGGCTGAACGGCGCATCGGTCGGCAAGAGCCTCGCCAGCCATACGGGGCCGTAATTACATGATATTGGCTGCACCAGGAACACTGATTGCATCATTTTCAAGGCCGTACTGTCTCCCGGGGCTTTCTTTTTTCCCGCGGCGCTGCACGCTGAGAATGCCGTGAAGTGCGCTGGGGGAGGCTTCCAGGATAGCCGTATCGCAGGTATCATGAACAGCATGGCGCCTGCGAGGGGCCCTGGCGGGTTGCAACCGTTGGTCCAAGAACCATGTCCGGCCAGTCTCTCTGATTTGCATGTGGCCGGCAGTGATGGGATAGATTCGGTGCGCAGGAAGAATAGCGAGGGGCTCGGGTGCTGTATGCCGTCAACACTGATGTGGTATACTGGCTTTTCTATCCGTTTGCTCCTCGTTTGATCTAGATGGGTGGGTAGAAGAGACAGCTGGTGGTTCAGCCCCGGCTTGCGATTTGAGAACAGTCTCATCAATTGGTCGATCGACTTTCCAGCCGGTCGTAGCAAATCAAGGACTGCTTGATGCGGTCCATTTGGGGGACGTTTCACTAGGCGTAGGTCTGCGGGCGAGTCGGTGATAGAATAAATACTGGGAATTGGTGTCCGTCCCGGGACCGCAAGATGTGTCCATGACTCAAAACATACCTGTTCATCTATCACGGAGGCCCTGGAAGCGAAAAAGTTCACGCGGACGAAGCCTCTCGACTGAGCATTCCTATTCAGCCAAGGTTGGTGCTCTTCGGGGAAGTGTGGGCACTCACGACTGAGGTGACAAGTAGGTGGCGTGAATTTGCTGGCTTCGAAAAGCGAACACCGCAGGCACCGGGCGCGCCGCCAACAAGTTGAGCGGATTTGTGTGAGGGCAGGACTTTCTTGTTGGAAGGACCTCGACGCCGTCTCCGTTATTAGCGGTTAGGTTACCCCTTGCTTGTCGACGGAGGCGGGCGGGGGGCCAGGTTGGCAGGGCCGTCTCAGTCCGTGAGCGTCGGGCACAACTTTTTTTCTGACAGTTCAGGGCCAGCGGCGGGAAGCGGTACGGCACGGAAGTTAGTACGTCGACTGGCAAGCAAACAAAATTTGATGGGACCCAATGCCCCATGGCCACATGCATAACATGGCACCAACTGAGCTTTCGCGCCGTTGGGTGGTAGGATAGACTGGACGGGCACCCATCTAAGCCAGCAAGAGTCCATATGCTTTCAGAGGTCGGGACTAGGGAAAAGCTTTGCAAAGATGTGGCTTAGGTTGAATGCCGACATTTTTTTTTTCTAGCCAGCAACCGACGCCGATGTAATCTGAATTGTCGTGTTAAATGGCAGGTCGTTCATGATGGGCAGACCAGGTCGTGAAGCTGGGGCCGCAAGATGGGATGAAGCTTGCAGAGTGAAGCGGATCAAGACCAAGCATGGCGTGGTCGGGGATGGGTTCCGAACGGGGATTGTCCTTTTGGCGGATTCCCTGGCGTCCCCTCGCATCTTTGGAGGCGTCCAATCGACTAGACGGCCAGGATTTGGTTAGGCGCATGTACTTGTCGGACCGTCAGCTTTTTGAACAATAAGTAAAAGAAACATGGGCACAACTGAGCAGGAAACGGTATACATTTGGTGCCGTACGGACAACGTACGGACGACAGATCATACCAACGGGTGGTGAGGTGCAGACAGCTGCAATAGTTGTGCATCAAGGACTCGAGTGAGTGGTGCGTCAGTGACCCAGGGACCCGTCTGGACCGTGTCGATAGAGTGGTAAACGAGACAAGAAGAAAGGTTGCGAGTCTCCATCATCCTCAAAAGTGATGATGTGGGGAGTTTTCGTGGGCAGGTGAGTGGAATGAGAGTTCAACGGCTCAGTGCCCACGTTGGACCAGGGCGCAGGAATGCGAGAAACGTTTGGAAGCCAAGGAAGGCGTGTTTGCTTGCTAGGTACTCTGTATTCCAGGGTGGCCGGTGGTTGGCGGCTGACCACGCCCGAACCCGAACTGCGAAGCGTGCGATGCAGTGGCTACGGCGGGCGGTGGTGGTGGTGGTGGGAGTAGTGCAGGATCAGGAAGGGGATGCAGAGCACCCGGCGGCATCTTGTGTTGCTGCCGCTGGTGCTTCTGCATGCGTTCTGCGTCGTTTTCGCACCGTGTCGCAGGTATCCATACTGCGAGGAGGGCATTTGAACCATGTCTGATGCTGGAATTGGGCATGTGTGATGCTTGCTGGACTCCCATGCCATGCCGTCGCATTCCATGTCCACCACCCGTTGTACGTGGGTATCTGCACCTCCTCGTGGAGTGGGAGTCCCGTGGTGAACGGGATGGAAATGGAGACAACAAGGGTATCGGAGCGATGGTGAGTATGATGAGGATGAAAATGTACTGATGCTGATGGAGACATCAATGATGGAAGGAACAGAAAAGGCGCTTCCAGATGGCGCTCTGCATGGTCGCAGCAGCAGGCGCTGCTGCTGGTGCTGATGCTATTGCCGCATCCGGCGACGCGCAAGGTGCCGAGGAAGGAACGGTTTGACGGCGATCATGAACTCGGATAAAATGGGGGGATTTGGAGCAAACCTAGCGAGGTACGTACCCAGACACCTCCCTCAGGTATTCGCTTCCATGTCCGTTTTTTTTTTTTCCCTCCTCCCCTCGACCTGGGGACACGTTCTGGGTGGAGAAGGAACGCGGCCGCCCAGCACTGGCTGAAAATGGATAATGCAGCTAAGCAGCGTCGGACAGACCTTGTTCAGCGACTGGGATAAGCTACTCACCTCCTCGCTCAGCCGAAGTCAGGTCAGGTTCAGGGACCGAGAGCCCGCAAAGCCTTTCTGGGATCAACGTTGAAATTGGCTCAGTACCAGAGAAACAAGACCGAGGTGAAGTGTCATCGGGCGTGGGAGCTACCTGAGAAACTCGGAGACGGGCCTGCTTTACAGGGACTTATCCAGGACGCGAGGGTGGGGGTTACATGGCAGTGCGAGTCTTCCGTGTCCTCGTCCCGGTCGTCGTCAACCTGGAAGCGGGAAGCTGGAAGGTAAAAAAGAGCCATCCCATTCCAACAGCTTGCAACACTCAAAGGACACTGCACCAACAAACATTGACATGCGGCACAGCAATGACGAAAGACAAAAGTGCTGTTGATAGGTTGGCAGACCCCCCCATGTGGTTCATGCCTCGGACTTTCTTGTAGCATTCCAGATGATTATACATACGGAACTGAGCCCGAGGGTTGCATTCTGGCCTGTATGTCTCGCCTTCATCAGATAACGCGCGGCCACTGAAGGTGTTCGACGGGCTAACGTGCCTTGGCTGCATGCACGCAAAATCGAGAACAGGCGATCGTCAACTCAAACTTGACATCTCTCAGTCTTCAGAGAATCGTGCGTGCGGTGCAAGGAAGTTCTAGTGTACTATGTAGGTCGTCTGGCCGGGTCGCGAGGTGCCCCCAGCCTAGGAACGGCCCGGACATTGCACCGATGGGCCGGTCGCCGAGTGGCAGACGAGCCCGCTCCCCGTCCCTTTTTTTTGGTCCCTTGGGGTAGTCGGAATGCTCGGCTCAGGAGCGACGAAAACTCTGACCATGAAAGCCTGGGTGATGGCCCATATATCTCAGGTCAGGACTGGTATTGGGGCAGCGAGCACCCTGTTGCCGAGCATTCGGCTATCCGCCTCCGAGTACATGACCTGACCTTTAGTTTTGATCTGCCATGCTGCGAACGGACACTGACATGCGGGCTGTGGTGTTGTCGTTACTATTATGGCAATCTAATCATTGATAGTCCCGTTTCCAAGGCGCGGCGGGGCTTTTTATTTGGCAAGTAAGTGTAGGTACTCCGTAGGTGGACTGTCATAGGCGTGCATGCGGGTACCAGCATGTGTGAGTTCCTGAATCGAGTACTCTGTTCCGTTTGTTGCTCGACTGTACTCTAGAGTAAGCCCGTAGTCTGCCATTGCCAAAGTCCAGTCGAGGGGCTATTTCCTCCGACGAGCCCTGAGTGCCTGCCTAGGTACCTGCCTATCTACCTTACCTACCTACCTTAGGCAAGGAAGGTAAGGTATCTATCTATCAACAGAACCTCCTTCCTTTGTTCTTCAAGCTAAATCGCCAACACGTGATTGGTCCAAATAGGTCATCGCACCTGACAAACACTTTCCAAGCCCCAGCCGAGGGCGACAGGAGCTGTCCGAGTCTCTCACATTGAATGCAGCTGCCACCTCACCGACAGCCGAAATAATCAATCCTGTATCTTGCTGGTTGAGCAGCATTGCTCTGCTCTATGCTTTCCTTCTCGCTGCCGGCGGTTGCAGTTGACCCGGGGGTTGCATCGGCGTCGACATTTCATTCCCCGACTTAATAATCCTTTGGCTGGCTTCCGCTGGTTCAAATCCCGACACGATGATACTGCCGACTACACCACGAGTCCACGGTCAACACCGAAACATGTTCTATGTCCTGCATATGCTAAGTATCCTTCCTACATGCCCTCGCCCTTGTCAACATCCAATGTTCGTTAGCTCATTATGTAGCTGCACCCGCACACCTTGGGGACTGCTCGATTGTCGACGCAATCCGGCTTAGTCTTCGACACGCCTGACTGCATTCGAGTCACACGGCAGGCTGCTTCCTACACGGCTGCACAGAATGGGATGCCTTTCCAAGTCGCCTTACCAAAAAACCGCCTGTGGGAATGGGGTCCGGCAAGGGACCATTTAGCCACTGGTCTAACGTGTCAGTGGCCCTCAACCACGCACACTTTCGGCCATGGTGCGGTCCACACAGAATCCCGCCGTCGACTCTGTCGTCTCGAACAATAGTGCAAAAGCAAGATATCGTCACATCCTATCGATCCAAAACTGCCGGCCTGGAAAAACCTTGAACTCCACCGCGCTAAACTTGGCCTTGCAGTGCATCTATGCATGTTCCAGAGTCACCCAGAGCATTCGAGCGGACGCCCGTCGACCACATCGCTTTTGTCCTGGCCAATCTGCGTAAGATGCACCGCTTGGTCGAAAGGCATGTCTGAGGCAATGTGGTTAGTGGGAAAACTCGACGTCTCAGTGCAAAACCACGAGCCACCCCACTACTTGCGCCTATCAAAACGAAAAAAGCAAAAATGTTCGACAGCCACCTGTTTTATGCTTTCTTTTTCTCTCGACGGCACTTGCTCAGCCGAGAAGAGCGCGATAATTACATTGCCTGACCCTCGCTTCGACCTGGACGATACGCTTGCAGCCAAGGAACCCGCTTAGGGCAGGTCAATAATTGCTCTGGCGTGACACTATCTCCTCAGTGTCAGGCGAAGACCTGTTGCTGACGCACTTGCGCTTGGATTCCAAGCCATGTTGTTTTTCACAACGAGCGCTGGCCAGAAGAAATAAAGCATGATGCGCTGATTTGGCGTCGAAGGACTCCTACTACGGACCAGCGCTGGATTTGGCGGGAGAGCACTCACTATCTCTCGTACATTCGCAGTGGGTGTACTGGTCCACTATGAAGGGCAACAGACGTGCCTTACAATATCTGCCCGCGGCATCACCATACACTGGGCGGAAAGTATGCAGCTTTATGGGATGCAGACCACCGGTTCGCCATGTCAACCTACTGGGAACGCCTCGTGGAGAACATGCTGCATGTCTCGACCTCTCTGATTGACTTCCGCCGTTCCGTCTGCAAGGAGCGACAGGCCTGAAGAAGACTTTCTACCATGCCGCTGGGACGATCAGCTTGCTGGTGTCAGCCAGGCAAGAAAAGCTGTCAGAACAGAAGAGGGGGGTTGCATCAGCTAACTGCACCCTCCACCTCCCACCATCTCTGTTCTTCGGCTTTTTATGGGCTCTCCGCCTCTCTCTATCTCTCTGGCGACGGACGGGAGGCACATCAGAGGTCGATAGTTCCTCTTCAAAATTGTTCCGCTGAGGCCATGCACTACCGTCCATGGCATGCAGCGGGCAGAAGCCGGGGATCAGTGAAGGCACTGACTCAGTTCCTCGCTTGTTGCTTGTTAGAGATCCTTGGCTGCAAGGGCGACGGCGACAGTGGCCGAGATTCCCTCAAGCCAGTGCTTCTTTTGAAATGCGCAGGGAGCGCTCAAGCGGATCCTCGTGGACTTCTGCCAACTGAATCTCTCACATCCAAATGTTCCTGGTTTCTTTGCTCTACCGTTTCCCCATCCCAACCCTTACCCTTGATGTTCAACTAACGCTGTGATTCGCAGCATTGTCGAGGATTCCCTGACATCCAAGCCGAGGTGCATCGTCTCCACCAGGACGCCCTGCCGTCCTGTTCCGTCACCAACATCATGTACCTACGAATATGGCAATACCGCCACTCAACATCAGCTGGCGACTGGGGTAAACCCACCAGAAGCCGTTGGCACTGCACTTGTGATCCAGGACCCCCGGCGGCTCTCCCCACTTATAACCGTTCCTACTACAGCCTGGTCTGACAGCTCACCTCACCTCACCGTTGGAGGTATCTCCACTACTATTTTCTCCTCTCTGTCGTCACTCCGGGGCACGCGGGCCATCAGATGGTTGATTTCGTGGATTTTGCTGCCTGCCGGCCACCCTGCTCACGTTCTGCGGCGCGGACTGGACCCTCTCATTTCGCAGACAAAGGACGTTCTTGGCTTGTGCTTGGGGCCAAAAAGCTAGTTCAAAGTCCGTGTCTCCAGGTGCTCGCTTCGATACGGCGCGGCGCGGCATAGCGGCTTGATTGACCTCACTCTTCCAGCTCGGATGAACGCGTCTGTGTTAGCTCATTTTTGACTTCCAACTCTAATTGAACATCAGGAGCACTCTCATCAGGCGGATGTCGCTCAGGAAGCAGGGTCTGAACACATATAACGGTCGCAGTATGCAATTCGGCAAATCTTCAACGCTGCTCGGCTACCTTTGGCCATGTGTTTGCGTTACGCGCGGGGCCGTTGGTGCCCTGCACCGCTCATTTACCGCCGCAATGGTAATGCGCCCTGGCAAAGTCGAGCCACCGACAAACACTGGAACACCAATTCCGAACAGGACCTACCAAGTGGCCAATGACCCTCACAGACCACGAGGAAAGGGGCAACAGAAAAGTCGTCACGCTCCGTCATGACCTTCTTCGTTTCGACTGTCTCCTCTCATTTCCTCCCTGTCAGCGTGTCTCGGAAAAGATATCTGAAAGAGTTCGGCTATGCTCATTAGTCGCACCCAGCAAACTTCGAGGACACCCCGTCATCTATACGCGAACACCCCAATCTCAGGTCGTCTGTCGAGCTTCCAGCGACTAGAAGTCGGCAAGCTTTTGGACAAGATCTACTAGAAACCATTGGTCGTCGTCCTAGGTGTTCTGATCCTTGCCCAGCGTTCCTGCGTTCGGTTGCGAAAAGACCAAGCTCGGAGTCGTATAAAGATTCGGAAGGGTGGCCGAGACTATCGCGAAGATCCGGTTCAACAAGCGAATACCTATTTTGTCTCCATCATTATCATGTCACACCTGGCCAGGGTCCAACTGATATGTGGACAGAGTGCCTGAGCGGCTCGAGGAGCCTCAAGGACACGACCGACATGTGATGCTATCTTGACTTGACGGACACCGTTACTTTGTTTGGTGTGATTGCAAAAAGTAAGCCGCATGACATTGTGGCCGGAGTCGAGCAGGCGCAGGCCAGGTCCCGACCCCCGAAGCTGGTCCGATGGTCACGGAGACTCTATCGGTTTTTGGCCTGCAGAGAGCCAGTCTGCAAATGCCTTGATGAACCTGAAGTCGCCAGTCTGTTTGGACTTTTTTTATCGAAGGCTCATCAGTGAGCTGCTCTTTCTTGATACAGATACCCGATTACTCAGGGAAGACCAAGTAGCGTGATCTTTTCCGGTCATCACTCAAAAACTTCCCCAGTTTCAAAGCCAAAATATCTCCGTGTCTCGGCCTTTTGGAGAGACAACAGATATCGACACGAGGAGAGCGCTATCTCACAAGAATGAATGGTTTGGTTCCTTTCCTTGGACATATCGGTGCCCTTCGTCTTACAGGGTTACTCGGGGTGCAGATATTTCGTCTGGGTTACACAGCATGAGCGGTGACACAGCAGGTTGGCCAACGGCACCACGCCAATCCTCATTTGATGGCCCAAGCAGCCAGTGATGATTATGACATCCCACAAGCTTTAGCACGCACCGTGGTCGTCCATGAAGCGTTTCCCACTGGATACAAGGGTAAAGTTTGGTTCCGCCAAACGGAGGCCGATTTGACAGTACGCAATCCCTTCCAACGAGTTGCACCTTGCCCTTAGCACCTCGCCTAAGGCCGGGCTCAACAAAGATACGGTTCTCCTGGCCGAAGCGTTTGCTAGCGCCTTTGAGGTTCCTTTTGTTCGACGAGAAACACTCTCGCGACGTTTAGCAACCACGCCACAGGACACGTTTGCTTTTTGTAGCGCCCCATGCTCCAAAAATCTCCGGAGTATCACGAAAACCACAGCAGCTCGTGGTTTTGACCGACCACAGAGCGAAGCCGGTAACCTGACCCCCCCTCCAGAACTCTGTCATTAATGACCGCGCACCACGCCCCCACCACGCCGTAAGGGGGACCGCGACGAAAATTTGCAATACTCGACATGATGGAACAAGCCAAGTTTGTTTATCGAAACGGGTTGATAGCGTCTTGGTTGATATCTGTTTTTGGCACGGCGTCTCCTTTCTCAGTGTGTTGCTCCAGTGCTTCAGGGGAAACCAATCGCGTTCCATTGGTGACGCACGCCCGATATGGGATCTCTGAGTGCATTAACGGCGACGCTAGACCGTCTTCACCCCATCGTTTGGAGGTAGTCGTTACTCTGTCATGTTGTAACATGGCAAGGCATCAAAATGTCCCAACATGCGGAGACACAGGCCACTAGCAGTTAGGATGGAGCGCCGGGGATGCCCAGACTCGGGGCTTCACGAGCTGGAAACGAGAGCCGGAGAAGGGTACCTACCGATGTATCATGAATACCTCTTTGCTTCAGGTCATGTGGCTGTTTCCTGTTGACGAGGCGTCGTGGAGCGGGACACATTCCAAATCCTTTCGCGGAGAGTCTCTGACTCCGAGCAGATTGTCATCAGCTCGGTCACCTGAGAAGTAATGACGGCCAGACTCAGGGTTATCAACGGCCCCTGACACCGGCCGCAAGCCACAGATCGTCGGTTCAGCCACGGTGTGTGGTCTGCCGCGCTCTTTGGCTCTGGATGGATGGCAGCGAACCAGGAAGGGTTCGACATTTGCCGGTCTAATCTGCACGTCGCACAAGCCAGCCGTCGGCTGTTGAAATGCTCAGCACAACAAACGGCTCTGCTAGTCAACTGATTCAAAGAGCCCTGCGACTGTGGTAAATTGGAGGCCGGTCGTAAGATTTGCGGGTGAAGCAAATGTGATAGATTTAGAAGCGTAGACGCGAGCGCCGGAGCGGTCTCCGGGTCGTAGGGGGCCATAGCGAGTGCAAAAGTCTCGGACCTCAACAATTTGAGCTGGTGAAGACCTTCTATCTGTGTTTTGATTCCTGTCTCTTCTCGCGATTGCTCGTCGAGTTACCGCGACCGAGCATCGTCAGTACCCGCGCTGGCGTCGTGATCCCTCCGGCTGCTTGCGCTCCGATACGCCTCACTCCCAGCTTTCCATCATGAGCAACCGTGGTCTTCTCTCTTTCAAGTTGGCGCCATAGTAGAGGAGAACACTCAATTGACGTTGAACGGAAGGCTTAGGTACCTTTTGCTGGCCCGTGTTACTGCTGACCAAGATCCAGATGCCACGAAGACGCCTTGGACAACGTCGTAGAGCCAGTGGTCGCTACCAACTGCTGTCGATTACCCAGTTGCACTGTATACCATCTTCAAAGACCATGTCAGCCCTCTAAGCGTCTAGACATCCTGTCCACGTTTGTTGAGTGGCCTACCGACACGACCAAGCCTCGACGTCCATCGATCCGACGTGTCCTCGACTTCGAACCGAACCCCCTCCTGCGAAGCCACACACGAAGAGACGGGTTGGAGGTGGCGGTGATAAGAATCAAGACGACATATAAACACAGTCACGGTAGTCTTGGATAGCTTGAGAGGCGTGATGGCACCAAGCTCGTGGCCATGGCGGCGCGCAGGCGAGGCCCTTGGGGGCATCTTCGTTGCCGTGATACCGATGACACAAAACGCTCAGGGGCCAAAGTTTTGCACTTCTTTCCCGGCTTGTGCCGGATCGACGTAGTGCTCTTCTTGCAACACCAGAGTCACCCTGTCTGAAGACTTCAGTTCATGGAAGCTGGGCGATCTCAAGGTTGCTCCCTTCTTGTTTAGTGGACTGGAAGCGCGCGGGAATCTAGCCCCTCGTCGGCGAGGCCAGAATGTTCGTGGGACAAGCTTTTATGCAGAGGCTAATTTTGTCGTTGCAGTAAGTGATCTGTCAAGCTGTCGTAATGCTCATTGCTCCGCGTAAAGTCCTATCGTGACCTCCCATATCTGAAGCTTTCGTTGTCCTATGTGCCCTCCTCCCACCCGTAGCCACACTGCTCCCCGAAACTAAGGGCATGTTTTCACGCATGATGCTGCTTATTATCGAACATCGTGAGACTTTGAATGTCCTACCACCTCCCCTAGCTCCTCCCATCTGTCTTCAGAAAACCCTACGCACTTTCGCCGACCAACCCTTGCGTAGGGGGTTAATCCCATCGACTCTTGTGGCCAAAAGGGGTCGTCTTTCAACAATATAGCGCTTCCGTCCGTATTCAGACAGCTAATTCAGCAGAGGCCGTTCGAGATCGAGCCTGGTTTGCCAGCGGGACCTAGGTGATTGCCAACACGTCCAGCGGATAGGAGATATCGCGGTTCGTTGTAACAGATCGCCAGCTCTATATTTCTCCTTCCTCTTCTTCTCTACAACCAACCACTCTTGTTAGGTTTTTGGTTTTGAGTCGCCGTGGTTTGGCGGGCATATGCACGGTGAGGAGGGCTGGACCAAATCCCGTTGAGGTTCTGCGGTGAGGGGAGGAAGGCGGACGAGGTGGATGCCTAATCCGAACACCGTTGTGTGACCGGCCGCGCGACAGCATCTGAAGTGACACAGCCGGCGGCTTCTTGCTTGTAGAAACCTTGCTTTGTTATTTAAAGTGACTTTGGGCTCTGTATTCTCTGGGCCAAAGCAACCCAAATCGTCGGTCCAGAAAACGTTGGGCGAGCGAACAAACCCCGAGCCAAGGCAAGGTCATCACCAGGTCATCGGACCCGTTACCGCCCATGTTTTCTCGCCGTCCCAAACAGGTCTTCTATTATCACTCTCTTTCCCGCGTTTATGGCTTCGAATACACGGTAAACGCTGCCGCCTCATCGTCATGTGACCAGTCTGTCACCGATGGGGTGATTCGTCACCCAGGCAGGCCGGAAGAACTCAGCCAAGATGGCCCGAACTGGGAAGACCTATGACGCTGTTGTCGCATTTGTCGTCTGGGCTGCCCCAAAGACAAGGCTCTGACAGCCTGAACTGATATATATCTCGACTTTGATGCGGACCTCCCCTTTTTGGCGGGTGCGGTCATGTGAATCTTGTCTTCTTCCCACCATCCTTGCGTTCAACTTTACGCAGGCTATATATTGCAACACGATTCCCAAATATTTCGGCTGATAATTTCGGAGCTTGGTGTAAAATCTTAGAATGAGGTTTCGTTTTGTCCGCTTTTATTTACTACAGTTGCCCCCAATCGTACACCTGTGTGCTGATCTGAGGATTTAGGGAGGTCACAGAGACTAAACATTCTGGGAACTATTCGTTTTCATACCCGCCAGAAGGTGGTGAAAGGTAGCAATACTGTCAAAAGAAGGGCAGTTTCATTGATGAAGGTAGGTTCGATCAAATAAACTCAACATTTTCTTGTGCTTTCCGCACCGAATTTTTGTGTAGACTGGTCCCCGGAACCCGCCAGGCATTCGTTCCAGAGATCTTGTCAAGAGAGGTGTCGTTCCTGTCGATGGCCATGCACATGACGCAAATTTGGCATTGCAATTATAGAGAACCACCAATCACATAAGGCAGATCTAACTGTCAACAACAGCGGTACAAATTTTTGGTCCGGTCATGCCAGTGTCTTCTCTAAGGTGTCTGTGTCTTAATCAGTCACCGAAAGCTCCCAACTCTAATATCTACACATGGACTGCAGGACAAGCGGCGAAATGAAGTCTTCATCTAGGTTTGTGAGTATTCATACGGTATAGGCAACGGGGAATATTCACGGACGGCGGGGAGTGTCAGGGTGGTTATAAGCATTCGGGGACTGTGAGAATGGAATGCGGCTTCGGATACCTCACTTGTACGCTTGTTTGACACTGGCACCTAGAAAGATGGTATTCGCCGAGAAGTATTCTTATTCTAGCAAATGGAGTGTCCCTTACAACGCTTTTAAAGGTAAAGAGACTTACGTCGTTCGCCAACGTTGCTCGTAGACGTCATCACCTTCTCGTAACTACGCCAACGTACCGGTATGTTCGTGGAAGGCATGATTCTTATAAGACCCACGCCGATGCTCAACAGCTACTCGTTTCCGGGCAAAGATACAGCAGCCGACACAAATAGACTACATTTTCTCAGTAACAATGCGTGACATCGTGGTATACTGAGTCTGGGTGATCAAGGATACAACACCAGCGGCAACTGATCTACGGATGAATACGTTTATCTGAAATACAGAGCCGATAATGACGACAGGAGAGGGCTGTGCTTTCCATCAGGATATCATAACGGAAAGCCACACTCACATCTGATGCCACGATGTTATGCTGACAGGAGTGAACCGTATCTCGCGAAATGGGTGCCAACAAGAATCACATTCGAATTCTCGCTGTTTGTACGAAAACCTGGTCTTTCATGTCCATCGTGGAGGCTTGCAATTCGTCCAGGTGGACATGCCTGGCTAGAAACCTTGAGACGCCTCAACATAGAGATCCGAACCGTGACGTAGGTTAGGACCACGTCGCAAAGGAGTCTGCATCACATGGTCAAGTCATGAGAAGAAACACACGACGAAGCCGTGAAACTATCAACTCGGTCCTGTCCGGCCCTCAACAACCACATATCGCCGGCCTCCGACCTCCAATCTCCCTCAACAACTCCCCCCGTCACGGAGCCGCCCGATCACCAAACCCGGCCCTCAAATCCCGTAAATTAATTCAAGAAAACCACCAAAGACCGAAAGCCCTCACTGTCGAAAACACCATCAAAAGCCGAAAATGCACCCCTCCAGAAAACACCACACATCATCCTCCTCCGTCTCACAACCTCCACGCGACGTGCACCAACATCGTCGTCGTCCCACCCAACGGCCGTCCAACCCTCGGCAGCCACTAAGCCACGAATTGCCGCGTCTGCCCACGCTGACGTTACACAACACACCCGCACACCACCACGCACCACACCCCCAAAAAAAACATCTCCCAAATTCCAGCCAGTGACGGCTGTCCGGTCGAGTGTGCTAGAACGTGGTTACACATGAGGGACGCAACTAAGCAATCCGGACGACACCCACATTTCTTCATGAACTACTGAGGTGAATAAGTGCGTTCGATGTGGTCCTTCCATGGGCCAGCGAGTGAAGTGAGAGCGAGGGAAAAAAAAAAAAAAAAGGGTGTGCCGGATAACCGCCTCACCGGATACGAACAGCATCTCTGGCCAGCCGCAAGGTGGCCGGACGTAGCGAAGGTAGGAGGAGGGAGGGGGTGCGTACAATGACGACAGACACATCACACACACACACACACACACACACACACACACACACACATACACACATACACAACCAAACACGCACTACCCGGACAACCACCGTTTTCTCCGTCGGATACCAGCAGGCAGACACAGACACGTACACAGAGGGCTTGTTCAAAGGGTTCAAGGTACACCGGAAGTAGATGCGATGCTTGACGAGGTCTCGAAGAGTAAATCTACAAAGCGCTTACGATGAATGATGACACGTCCACACGCAGCTCCTCCCCGCCCTCCATTCTTCGCTCGAAGGCCACACACACAAGTATGTTGATGCCGGTTACACAAACTCCACGCGCTTTTCCCTTTTCTCTTTTCACAGCACACACAAAGTTGGCAAAAAAACTTTTTCTTGTTGGTTAGGCAGGACCTCTTCTCTAAAGTAAGATCGGCAGCTACCATCAGCTAGCCTGTCCACATCTATTCGGTATCCAGACCGGCCTGCTTGACAAGCCCGTAAAACACGCCCTGCTTCTTGATGAGCTCCTGCGGGGTGTCGAACTCGACGACCTGGCCCTTGTCGAGGACCACGACGCGGTCGCTGTCGAGGATGGTGTTGATACGGTGGGCGACGGTGATGATGGTACGGTTGGAGAAGAGGGGCGAGCGCAGCGTCGTCTGCAGCATGGCGTCCGTCTCGACGTCCACGGCGGCCGTGGCCTCGTCGAGCACGAGAATGTTGGACGGCGTCAGCATGGCGCGAGCGAGCGACACGAGCTGCCGCTGACCCTGTGAGAGGTTGGAGCCTAGACGCGATATTGAGTCAGCACTTGGCCTGTTGGACATGCGGCTTATGCGGTCTATGGATCGAGACAAGGTGAAGAAGACTCGGGGCAGGATGAGATAAGCCAGCACGAGACATTGACTGCATGCGCGGGAGATCATGCAGGGGACTCTGGATGCGGCCATGGATGCATGTGAAAGGTGACCGCTGTCCCCCGCCTCCCTCAAGTCCGATACAACACCGCGAAAAGCTCACGACGTGATTCGGGAACACAGGTCTGCGGACAGCCGCCGTGGGGACGTGGGATGGCCGAAGCCTCAAAGCCGATGAGAAGCGGCAAAGACATTGATGGAAACTCACCTCCTTCGTTAATCTTCGCCTCGAGGCCGCCTTCCATGCTTGATACGTGGTCCTTCAACCGGGCGTGTTCTGTGATAGCACCGCGCATTAGCTCCAATTCGCGGTGAAGGAGGGGTAAAGACACCCTCTCATCGAGGGTGAGGGCGGGGTTTCTTGACGATTGGGTCGGTGAGGGACGGCGGTTTCTACTGTATTACTTACCCAACACGCTCCAAAGCTCGGTGTCGTCATGTACGTTGCCGGGATCCAGGTTATCCCGGATAGTGCCCTCGAAAAGGGCCGCGTCTTGCGGGATGATGGCGAGTCTTCTACGGAGGTCCAAAAGTCCAATAGAGGATGTGTTCAGATTATCGATGCTGATGTTACCAGCGGTCGGCTCGATGATGCGGAATAGTGCCAGTGTCAAAGATGACTTGCCGGCTCCCGTGCGACCAACGACACCAATTTTCTCGTGCGACTTGATGTCGAGGTTGATGTTCTTCAGCACGTTGTCCAAGCCCTCGCGGTAGCGAGTGCTGTAGTTCTTGAACTCAAGAGAGCCCTTAGAGGGCCAAGCAACGGGAGGTCTATTGCTCTTGATGATCTCAGGGGCCTCGCTGGGCAGTCTGGCGTACTCCAAAACACGCTCGACCGAGACAATGTTCGTCTCAACCTCTACGGTCTGACGGACAATCCAGTTGAGAGATGTGGTGATCTGGAGGGCATAGGACATGGCCAGACCGACGAGACCAGGGCTGAGGTCGCTGTGGCTCGCGACGGAGACCACAGCAAAACCAGCGGCAGACATAATGACGATGGCACCGATGAACTCCAGTCGAACAGCCAGCCATCGGTTGGCGCTAATCGAGGGGAAGTAAGCCTTGAGGTTGGCGTCGACACGCCATTCGTTCTCGAGCTCGAATCTCTGCTGCTGTCGGTAGGCTCGGATGGTCGAGATACCTCCGAGAGACTCCTGGAAGTGAGCGTAGATCGGACTCTTGGTAACGCTGTCAAGTCTCTTGAGCTCTCGGGAAGTGCGAAGGTAGTATCGCTGGATCCAGTAGTACATGAGGCCGATAGGAATAATCAAAGCAGTGAAGGCAGGAGTGGCAATAGCGATAACACCCAGAGTGAAGCCTGAGCGAGCAGCGTTCACGAACAGCATGTTGAATGTCCTGGCGAGGACCTCATCAACCCTGTAAATGTCACTGGATGCATGTCAGTTTCTCATTTCCGACATACCGCGAGAGGAGGGCTACCAACCTAGAGAATCTGTTCAGAATGCGGCCGGTGGGCGTGACATCAAAGAACGACATGGGGGATCTGAAGATGGCGTTGGCCATGGCTTCATGCAGCTTTCGTGACGCCTCGATAGAGCAGAAAATCCACAAGATAAGTGTTTGGCAGACGGTCAAGAGAGAAGATCCGATACCAAATGCGAAGTAGATGCCAATATACTTGCCAACTTCGGGGTTGCCGCCATACTTGGCGTTGTGCTCAGCCCAGGTCTTGAGCCAAGCAGAACTACCAATGTTGGCTGACTGGGAGGCAACGAGAGTCACAAGGTAGATGATGACAGCAATAACGTTGCTGTTTCTGGCGTACTCCAAGTAGACATCCCACTTGACCTTGCCTTGCTCGGAATGTTCCTTGGCCTGCTTGGTCTTGCTGCCGGAGACTTCCTCGTCAGTGAGTTTGCCACGAGGGCCTCTGAAGCTGGCGGTGCTTGCACGGCGAAGGGTTGCCATGCTCGATGACCGCTTCTTATGCTGCATGGCAGCGCCAGTCTTGATAGGCTCCATCTCAGGCAATGCTCCTGGGCTTCCTCCATCTCGGCCTTCTCTTGGCTGCTGCCCTCGGCTTCGATGACCGTGGAGGTCTCGCTGCTGGAACCGCTAGAGCTGGCCGAGGATGATGATCCTGAGTCTTGTCCAGCGGTCTTCATGAGTTCGTTGATCATGCCCTTCATGGCCACAAGCTGCTTGTAGGTTCCTCGCTCGGCAATTTCACCGTCCCGGAGCAGGGTGATGTAGCTGGCCTCGGGAAGGACTGCAATCGCGTTGGTTGCGAGGATACGAGTCTTGGTGTTCAGAAGACCTCTGGGGCCCAGGACATTCTCAATGATGTGGCGACCGACATGCGAATCCACGGCAGACAGGACATCGTCGAAGAGATAGATATCAGCTCGAGCATAGACTGCTCTGGCCAACGCAACACGAGCCTTCTGACCACCGCTCAAAGAGATACCTCTTTCACCGACAACAGTCTCGTCGCCGTCGGGAAGCTGATTGAAGTCGTCGAGCAGAGCGCAGGCCTTAACGGTCTTTTCATAGAATTCGGAATCATATCGGTAACCGAAGACAATGTTCTCCTTCACCGTGGCGTTCAAGATCCAAGCGCTCTGAGAAGCGTACGCTACAGTTCCATGAACCTGGACATCGCCCTTCACTTTCCAAAGGTCACCCAGAATGCTCTGGAGGAAGGAAGACTTGCCCGCGCCGACTCTGCCGACGATGCAAGACAACTCGCCCTTGTAGGCGGTAAAGTCAATGTCTCTGAGGACCTCTCTGTCCTCATGACGGTTCCAGGAGAAGTTTCCGTCTCGGATCATGACGGTCTCCTCTCCCATTTCCTCGGGAGCGGGCTTAATGGTAATGGCGTCAGGCTGGATCTCCTCAGCCGTAAGGAAGTCAGTGAGACGACCGACAGCAACGCTGGCCTCGACGATGGAGGTGATGACCATGGGGAGAACAGCCAGAGGGAAAGTGAGGAGGTTGAAGAGAGCTACACGAGGTCAATGTTTGGTCTTTGAAGAGACAATAACAAGAACTTACTCAGGGCTGGGAAGACGATTTCAGTCGTCAATGGCTTATCTTGCGTCAACACGAACACGGTAAAGGTAGAGCAAGACACAAAGAAAGGAGCTGTGCTCCAGGTAAAGTTGGCGAAAGCTTGAGTGGCGCCAATCTTGCGCAGGTTCTTCAACTCGAGGTCATTTCGCACGAAGTTCAGCTTGTTCATGAAAGCAGCACCCCAGGCATAGAGCTTGATGCTCTTCATGTTGGTGATGATCTCGTTGATGAGACGGCTTCGCTTGTCCTTGTTCTTCATCTGCTCCTTCTGCAGGTTTCTCATGATTCTCGCAATAAAGCCATGGGCAGGCATCATGATAATCATGACACCAATACCAGCAAGCATAGACCAGCCAACCAGTTGATACAGGGAAACCATACAGATGATGATCTGGAAAGGTGCCGACCAGACCTGTTGGGCGAACTGGGTCAGATCCTGCAAACGCTGCGCATCAACAGCCATGTAGTTCACAATATCACCAGTCGTCTTAGCAGACCGGCCCTCGTTGGACAGTTTCATGGACTTCTTGTAAATGGCAGACGCAAGACCGCCCTTGATACGCATACCGGTAACGAATGCAAGCTGGAAGTATTGGTGCTACATCGTGTTAGTCAGTGGGTCTCCTCAATGCTTGGAAAGCGACTTACAATCATGGCAGTCTGGAGAACGGCGCATGCGAACATAGCCAACGCAAGCGCAGCACCCCAGATGACGGGCTCCTCCTCAGCGTCGCTATCAGAGCGGTACGAATCGACGAAAGCGATGAGGTATTTGAGCAGTTGCGGCTGGAGATACTGGGTGACATCATTGACGACTTTGAAGAGCGCGGCCACGGCATACGGGCCACCGTAGGCCCGGAACATGGCAATCCAAAGGGAAGGGTTCTTCTTCTTGAGCTCAATCTCCCAAGCATCTTGAAATGCGTCCCCAGTGTTCTTCGTCTGGTCCTTCTTGGCCAGTCCCCAAAGATCGTCCTCGGTCAAGTACTGCTTGTAGCCGTAGCGCATCAAAGGGGTCATCCACGAAAATGTCAAGAGGGAAAATACAGTGGCGTATTCGATCGGGCACTCCTCCTCGTCAATAAGAGCCTCGTATGCGCTGACTTTCCTGGGCCAAAGCCACTCAAGCCCAAACTCCACGATGGACAGTGCGAAGCCGATTGTGTAAGTGATGAAGTAGGCCTCGTTCTTGGTGTACAATTGCTGGGAGATGAGGGATCGGAGCTTTACGGCGTATGCGATCAGGAGAAACAGCCAGTAGAACAGAACGACGCCGTTCGCATTGCGCAGTCGGGCGTGCTCGAGCCATTGGATGGAGAAGATTACACCGAGGGAGAGGATAGTGCCGACGGTAGTCCAGAACCTGAAATCGCCGTACCAGACTCCGGGATAGCTAATTATTTGAATTACGAGTTGTACAATGACATCGGCGATAATGAATCCAAGTAGTGTCTGCAGAGGCGACATGTCAGCCGGAGAGAGCGGGGGGATTCGGCGCAGGTAAGCCTTACCTGTTTTGCCCAGAAGTGCCAGTCTTTGGGGGCGTCGGAAGGTCTTTTGCGCTGGACAAGCCAGATGATTGCGAGTAGTCCAAAGACGACACCGAAGGCAGCGACGGAGGCTATCCAAACATCAATGAAGCAGGGTGTGAAGTCGTATCGGATCGGGCTCAATGGCCCCCAGCCCTCCTCGTTGCCGCATAGCGGCTGTTTGATATGCTCGGTCGCGGAGAGATAGTGGCTACCGAGTGATCCCATGCGATGGAATCCGGTGAACGATCCGGTGTGCAGCACGCGCTGCGACGAGTAATCGGAATAGTCCATGTTGAATGCTCTGCGGTTCCCCGGGCCCGCCTGTCAACGCATGCTAAGGTATCGTGAACAGAGCGAAGCGCTGGGGATGTTTCGATCGCGTGGGGGTTCCCGTTTATCGCAGGCCGTTTCTAATTGTTTTCGCTCGTATGTATCCGTATGTACACGGGGCGAAGGGGGAAACAAAACAAGAAGGTCGACTCTGTCGTGGCGGTGGGAGCGAAAGGGAAAGGAATAACAAAAAAAAGTTTTTGGAGAGGCGACCGAGTCGAGTCGAGACGGTATCGGGATGCGACGTGCCGCGAGTGTCGAGCGAGGGTCACGGTGCAGCAGAGGCGACACTGGAAGAAAGGTGTGGTGGAGGTCCACTTCACTTGCACTCACGGTCCAGGTTCAGTTCCAAAATGCGAGGGTCGCTGTGAGTGATGCTGCGTGGTTTGTCAGCTTTCCCACTGTTCGCTCGGGTTCGGAGGAGCACAGCGACCTCTGGCGGTGCCAGTCACAGGGCTCACCGCAGTTTAGCTCTCGGAAAAGTGGGGAGCTATGACGACCTGCATTGAGGCCTGTCCCGCATTCGGCTTTTCGCGATACATATCCGGTACCTCCGACGCATGCACAACCCCAGGAGCCAGTCCAGTCAGCAGCCAGTCCGCCGCACTTACGCCGTACTTACACCGTACTCATAGGTGGGTAGCTGAGTCGCGCGCAGCAGGTCGCGTCGGCAACTCGGATCCCCAATTCCTTCCTTCAGACCTATCCGCGTTTACGAAGACGACGTATTGTGAGGACGCGAGAGATAAGACGCTCGGATGCTACTAGAACAAGCCATCATGCCTTCGTGGATATGCGACTACATACATACCTAGTACACCGAACAGCAGCCCAAGAACGTTGCATTGCTCAACTGGCACAGTCTGAGCTGAGAGTGCCATCGCAACTTCAGAAGAAAGCTGAATCGAAGCTTAAGCCGGACTGGACCCTTAGTCTCTCTGAGACCTGAGTGGCTGGTTGTTTGTTCTGTTTCCGTCAATGCAACTCCAGCAACGTTGCTTCTTCTGCTGATCCGATAGCTGTCAGAGCCCTGACCTGGTCCTAAGGTTTGTGACACGTTTATCAACAGATTAACCCCGCCGCGTGCGACACGATTGCCATCAGGAGCTTCATCTTTCATCCACTCACTTCTTGCATGCAAAGAACCCCGCGACTTGGACGTTGAAATCATGCCCGCCACCTGTGGTACTTGTAATCGCGAATTCTGGGCTGGATGGCGGGCTAGGGATCAGCATTGCAATGCTACCGGCCATTCCCCCCCTCGATTTGAATGTTATTCTTGCGATGACTATTTCGTCGACAGCGAGGACAAGCAAGAGCACGAAGCGGAAGAACATTTGCACTGCGGTCCTTGCGACAGAGACTTCACCTCCTGGAACGCTATCCAACAGGTCTCTAGATATCTCTCCTAATCCTTTGATGCAGCTATTGTCTGACACAGGTCAGCACTTAAATTCTAGAGTCCACCGCGCATCAGGCATTCCCTGCCCCTTTTGCGGAGTCGAGCGAGCTTCCGCAACCGGCCTGGTGCACCACCTTGAAAGAGGAAGCTGTCCCAACGCGCCCCTCAACCGCGATGCTCTCTATCTCGCCGTCAGACGCCGAGACCCAAACGGCGTCATCTCCAAGAAGTTGCTCGAGTTCCACGGCTCTCCCACATACTCGGCAACCGAGAACTCGTATAATTATAGTCTTGATGCCTATCAGTGTTACATATGCGGCAACTTGTACGGAAAGCTGAACTCGCTCAACCAACATCTCAACTCGCCGGTTCACCAACAGTCGCTCTATCATTGTCCCAACAGGCATTGTGGAAGAGAGTTCACTGCCTTGGCCGCCACCATGAATCATCTAGAAAGTGAAAGCTGCGGGTTCATGCGCTTTGAAGCTGTCCAGAAGAACGTGGGCCGGATCCTGGATTCGCGACGCATGATTCAGTTTTAAATATTTTGAAAAGCAAGCAGGTCTTGCGGGTCATCCTTCTTTGACCTTAATGTAAGTCTGGACTTTCTGTCACCGGACGATAAGATCTCTCAATCGACAAATTGTTCATTAAATGATGTGTAAGGTCGGTCAGCTATCTTGGGTCTTCATATATATCGTCTACGGGCTCAGGCCTCAAGTTCTCGGCTTTGACATCTTCTTACCATGGTCTCCAATCGATCCTGAAGGACGTCCTCCGCCCGCTCCAGCACGTGTTTCCCAGCTCTTTTCGGTATCCACGACGGTAAGGAGCACGCACTCCAGTCAGAAGTGACCTCAGCACCCAGAACTTGCCCTTGCTCAGCGTTGTTCTTGCAAAATGCAAAGAGATGTGCGCAGGTAGGGCAGCACCGCTCAGTAGTGACCACCAACTTCAGGGGCCTTTTCGTCTGGGGCAAGAGTTGCATGCAGAGCATCCTAGCTTCATGGTGGACAGTGCCGCCATAGTGCGTGGCATCGAAGTCGTACTCGGAGCCTTCGCGAACCGCCGTGCGTTGACTGTTGATCCAGCTCATGATCTGTTGTTGCTTTTTTATTGATCTCGTCCGGCCCTTTGGTGTCTTCAGGGTGCCCAGTAGCTCGCTGATGGGGAGCATCTCGCGGTCCCCATCGTCTTTCGTACCCTCGATGAATTGAAACTCTGTCTTTGACAATATCTCTGACACGATTTCCATTCTCTGCGTGTGCCTCTCCTTGAGATCCATATCCCTGGGCACGAAATGCATCATGGCGTGGACATGCACCAGAAGATTTTCAATGTATAGCTTCCCAGCAGCTGCCCAGTTCCACTCTGAAACCGTATCAAGGTGACGTAGCATTTCTCTCTCTGGGTTGGTATCCGAATAATACCGGTACTTCCCTCGATCGTTGGCGGTGTCGCTGATGGTAGCCTTGTTGTAGTACTCGTGGTATATCGGCGACCCTAATTCCACACGCGAGGCGGAATTGAGCTTGTATATGCGAGCAAGCCAGTAAAGGTGTTGGTAAATCCCGTGATCAAACATTCGGAGGAGTAGCGCGAGACGATAAGCCCAGGCGACGAGCTGATCTGCTCTATGGTCGAGATACGAGTCGTCCTTCCATCTCTGACGATCAGATCTTCTCTTAACTAATCGCCTGACCGCATTGCAGTAACCTTTTACGAGCCGACTGAGGACAGCATGGAACGCTTTCCTGCCGTCCATGTCGTACCACGGGTTGCTCTCGTACGGATAGACCTCAAGACCGTGGCCTTTTCCTTTGCATCGGAGAAAGGCGACCACTTCTTGCATGACTTTGAATTCCTCTGCGGAAAGAGGCGGGGCTCCACATGCGTCCCATTGGCAATATTCCTTACACTTCGTGATCGTGGCGGACGTGATGGCCGTGAAGAAATTGCGTTTGTTCTCACCCCGTCGGTAGGTCCCCGCTTCCATCTTCTCGCAGCATGAGATGGCCACGTACCGGCGCATTCCTTCCAGAGCCTGGCCATACTCTTGGATTGCTCCTGCCGTCCGCAACTTTTTCAAGAAATAGATGACATTGTCAGCATGCGTGCTGGCGGTGATGCTCGCCATGTTAGTAGCATAGTAATGTGCCACTGAAACGCCGTCAGGAATACACTCCCCGTCCAGCCGCAATATTTGGCGGACTGTTTGCTTGGAAAGCGCCTGTGGTGAAAGCTCCTCCTTGCCTGCATTCCGTGCGGCGATCGTGAGGACGGCATGATCCGATGCAGGGTCGCCTTCGCCAGGCCTCTTGGGCCCTTGTAGCATCAGGGTTACCACCTCATCCTTCCGCACGAGGAGGTTGGCCAAGGCAGTTGCGCAGTCCTTGTACATGTAGCTTCCGTCTTCATCTCCGCCTCCATTTTGGAGTCGGAGATCTTCAAGTAAAAGGGGGCTTGAAAGGGGAGCTGAATCGAGACGGTAACCATTCGTCAATGACAAGAGTTGCGTTATGGATCGAAGTCTCAGTACCTCGTCGCGTGACAGGACGTCTCTACTGTTAATTATCATGACGCTGTCGCTGTTTCGCTGTTGTTGTTCAAATTACCCGGATAAGATCGAAGCGCGGACGAATAATGGAAATGGGTCGAAGTATCCGCCAGAGGGTGGAAGGATGCCACTGAAAAGAAATACCAAAACTTCGGAGGGACCACGGCACACCAACTTTATGGACAAGACACAATGATGACGAATAGATTCCATTTGACCGGAAGTTTTAGTGGCCAGCAAGGTCGTTCATCAGGGTATGAAGACACTTTGTTGAGAATCAATGTGTCATCAAGTGGATCACTGGCTGCTGCTGCAAGAGCTCATCACGGCTGTTGAGATTCATGTCGAGGGCATGCTCATTTGTTCCATCTGTGTCGCTTTCGCAGTGTTGATCTAGCTTCATTTTATTCTGCAAGTACCTTCCCTCTTATGTTGTCTTCATCTTCCTCGTGTCTATGGATAACCCAAGCTGCGTAGTGGATGATCCAGATGCTCTTACGTGACCCCGACTTCCAAGTTGACAATGCTTACTTCCCTTCTCATTCCCGATTTTCATTCGCCTTCCGCTCTTCTAGCAGATCCTTTGTGATCCAAAGATGCTCGATGAACTCCGGTAATCGTTCCCGTAGCTCCTCAGCTACGAAGTTGAGCATATATGCGCCTGCTTCTCGAGGGATCCAAGGAGGCAGAGAGCAAGGGGTCCAGACACGGTGGTCTTCAGAGTGGACTACCTTCACGCCTGCTCTTCTCGAATAGAATCTTACAAGTAGATCGCAAGCTGGGCAACAACGCCCGGTCACCGCAAGTTGGGTGATATTCTTCTGGAAGATATCTGTCACTTCCTTGTCAGGGATAACGATGCCTGCAGGCACCGTAAATTCGCTACCCAATCTGCGCTTCTCCTTGGCTAGCAAGTGAAGACAGATTACGTACGCCTCAGGATGCGATTCTCCACTGAAGTACGATGTTTCTAGATCGATGTCTTCCCTTGGGGGCTCAGATTCTCTTCGCTCAATGTTGATCATTTCGCAAATTTGGTTCTGATCGTCTTCCGATAATGTTTTTTCGAATAACTTAAAAGTGCGGAGCAATTCTCCCAGAGGGATCTTTTCGTGATCGTCGTCGTTTGGTGTGATATCAACAAGTTGGAATTGTGTCCTTGACAGTGTATCCATTGCTCGTCTTTTATCCTTGGCGTTTCAGGAAAAGTGAGCCTGGCTCGAGTTCGAACATGCCATTTGAATGGGCAGTGATGTTATCGAGATACACCATTGCAGCCCTGGGCCAGCTCCTTCGAGACCGGTGATCGAGAACAGAGAGGTCGAATGATTCGTGGCCGAGTTCATTTTGGTCATAGTACGGCCCCATTCCACCTTCCTGGAGGATATAGTCACCCAGAGATGACGATGGATTGTAAACAGCGACGCCTGGATACAGCGGCGAGGCGATGAAACTGTCCATATTCTCCGTATGAAACTCTTGCTTGAGCCAATCCATGTGCGACGACAGCGCATGGCGAAACTTGCTCACAAAGACGTTGAGCATGTATATCCAGCTGTTGAACTCCACTGCCAGTCTATAAAGTTCGGTACCTGGTAGATGTTGTCTTTCGGATTCGAGCTTCGACACCTTGGATCTTGTTTCGTGATACGCCTTTTTAGAGGAGACAAGAACGTCCAGCTTCTCTGCAGAGACCCCTAGCAGTGAGCGAAGGATGTGTTGAAAGGCTTCCCTGTCCTTGGTTGTGTGGTACCATTTCGAGACCGATGGGTGGTACCCTTCGATATTCTCTCCGTATCCATTTTCTCTAAGGAACTGTAGTATGTGGTTCAATCGCGCCAAGGAACATTCAGAGAGCGACTGGAATCCGCGTCCGAATAAAGGGCCCTCTTCTTTGTGGTAAGAAACACGGCAAGTTGAGTCATGCGTCAGAATGTTGTAGAAGTTTCGTCTGCTGCTGCCGTTGGCTTCCTTGATTTTTCTTATCTCGTCTGACTCTGTCTGTCGTTTTGTGGTTGCGACGTTCTCCGTAATCTCGTTTTCACTCGTCTTGTCGTCTGGAACCGTCTTCTCTGAGTCATCTGGGTTCCTCGAGCCTCGAAAAAAGCGTGCCTGAATCTTCTCGCACCCTGCAATTATGCAGTATACACGAAACTGGGTAGTGGCCTGTTGCAACGTGTCGGCCGTGCGAGCATCTCGCATGCGGTCGAGGAGTCGTACAACGTTGCTGGCATGTTCGATGAAGTTGCTTTTGACTTGGAAATGTGGCCCACAGGTCCCCTCTATTATTGAATCCTCGACGTAGGGACTTAGCGGACCTTCAGCGACTCCGTCTTCGTTGAGATTTGTGACTCTGCACCTCACCTGCCCGACTGTAGCCTCAGACTCGTTCTCCGACGCTGCTTCAGACTGGCTGCGCGTGTCAGTTCGAGAACTTGCCACTATCACGCCCCTAGGCGAGTCGCTGTCCATACCGAGAAGAGCGGTAGCAGCGAACTCGTCCTTTCGAGCGAGGATGTTCGCAAAGCTGGACGTGTAAACGTAGCCTCGTCCGATAGCGGTGCGGTCTGCTCTTACGCGATCGTCAGGCATCTCGTCAGGAGTTTCAGGCTTGAAGACGTGGTTCGTGAGGGATAAAAGCTCCGTCATTGTCCGAAATCTCAGGTGTTCATCTCGTGAGAGCAACTCCATGTCGTAAATTGTCAAATAAGAAATTTTCGCCTTAGAGACTGTGTAATAAATAATGTTTGTGAATAATGTTGCCCCAGCTGAATTTCCACGGACTTGTAATAAACATGTGGAAGTCCTGGGTTGGGGGTATTGTAATTTCAGTATAGGGTGAACTGTGATGCCTACTTCTTCAGTAAAGCATGCTGCCAGTCATGAAATGGAAGGAAATTGCATAGTGAACAGCCAGCAAAAAAGGCTGTTGCGACTTTTAAATAGAGCACGGAACCTACCTTGTCTGCCTGCAACTTAGACAGAGGTAGAGGTATTGGTGGGAGCAATGGAAAACCTTGTCGGTGATGAACTTGACTTCTACCTTGACGCTTCTCCTTTAACCACGACCGTTTATGTAGGCGTTATTTGGTTTGGGTTTTGCAATAGATCCTGTGATATAGAGCAAAGCAAGAAACACAATCGCGTACATGCCAACAAAGCATGTAATTTGAACGTCGAACATGTTTGGGATAAGTCTGTTTGGCGACCATTTCGTTCTTGGAGTAATCAGTCTTGGTGTCATCTGTCTGCTTCCTTATCTGCTCTGCATCTTTGCTCACTTCCCACTTTCTTGTCCCTGCCTCCTCCTTTCCCGTCTGTTCTTGCCTGTGGTCTCCCAATTCACTTCTCGATTATTCAGGTGCCTGCCTCAAAAGGGGTGGGAAAATTTTTCGCAAACCGTTCCCTTTGCCATCTCACCTTTCCTCCCACCTACCCCATTTCCCTTTTCCCCCCATTCCTCATCCCTACCTCTTTTCCGCGATCTGGAATTTCAACCGTCTCTTACTTGTCGAGCCCACATCCGTCTTCTTCGACACAGGTTGTTTGTTCTTCAATACGCGTCCGGAGCGCGTGTCGTCATGGCGATCTGACGACGCACTATCGTTGCATCGTTCTATATTCTCCCTCTTCTCCAGTTCTCGAGTACAGCGAGAGCTACCGCTTCGCAAGGTTCGCGCCGACCTCCCATCAGACCTATGGCAATATTCCATTCTGACACATCAAAGCATCCTCTGCGAAGACACATCGCCCGACTCTGTCGAAGCCATATTGAGCATCGTTGGTGCTTTCGCCGCGCTTATTATCTACTCGCGAGCGTTGCAGAATTTCAAGGTTTTTATACGACTTGTCATCTTGCACTAGAAAGAAAGCTCACTCTTTCACAGGAAACGCCGCCCTTCTTCACAATCGTCGTCCTCGTTATCGTCGTCGTCGCCGAAAATGGCACCTCGCAAACCCGAGCTTGCCACAAGAGAGATGGACTTAGAGTTCCGGTCTACAACGCAATGGCTAGCCATCACGAATGGTATGGGACTTTCTGGCGGACCATCCGCGACCACCGCCACTGCCAGTCCATATGAGGTGGCCAAAACCCAGTGGTACGCTGGCAAGAAGAAATCGACCACGCAAAAGATCTACCCATTTGCCGCGCATCTAACGACCCTCCTCGTTCGACAACATGAAGTTGTCGCCGTTGCTCTGTTAGAGACCAACGATGTCTTGATGGATGCAATGCGCCGTCTGAAGCTGACAGCTCTTAATCCCGTCACCGAAAAAGACCTCGAGTTGGCGGATGTAAGATCCGGTTTCGTCATCACCCGAAACTTTCGAAGAGATGACGTCCAGCTTCTGGCACCGCCCTCAGGCCAGAAACTAGGCCAGATGGAATGCAAGATTGTCCAGCTTACAGGGCAAGCCTTCCCTGCGGGCACAACAGCTGCCAAGTATTACGTTGACAACATTGACATGACAGTCAGACAGAAGAAAGGAGACTCGAGAGGACGGATGATGCTGCGCTCAAAGATATCTTTCGCTATGCACGCCGACAATCTTGTCTGTCTCCTCAGACTCATGCGGCTGGCCCTCACGCAATCGGAGCTCCGCAGAGCGTTTGGAGCTTTCAAGACATATGTCATAGTCACGAGTTGTGACAAGATGAATGCGCGGTTGCGACGAGGAAACAGATATACGCCCAAGTACGACAATTCCAAGGCTGACAATTCCAAGTCCAACAAGCCCAGGTCCTCCAATAAGAGGAATTTCTACGTGGCTCTCACGGCCGATTTTCCCGAGAACGCGCGACGTCTAGCCGACAAACACTTCCCACCCCCAAGCGACGTCAAACCCCTTACACCGCAACAAATCAAGAACATGAGACACATCATTGGATTTCTTAGGGATCGTGGCAAGATCACCGGCATGAAGGCTTATCCGCCGTCTACGAAGGCGTGGTACGACCTAGACGGAAGACTCGCATTCCAAGAAATCTTCGCAGGTCTACTGAAAGGTTTCTCTGACGCCCTGAAGGAGTTGGTCAAGCACAAAAGAGAATGCCACTCCAAACAAACGGCGTATCTGAAAGGAACCGCAGGTGCCCAACCCGCTGATGCTACTGTCATGCAGAAGCTAGTCATCAACTTCAACTACTGGATGGCCCTATTGGATTTGTTTCGGACCATGTTCTCGACCACAGGACTGCCTGGACACTTCGACTGGCTAGAGCAGATCAGCAAGCCAATGGATGCACAAAACTTCAGACCGGAATCTCCTTGTCGGGAGCGTTACGCCGAAGACTCTAACGACATGGACGATAGCATTGACGCAACTGAAGACATTGAGGATACTGAGCTAGCAGAACTTGACGAGATTGCCTGCTCAAGTTGGTCCAGAGCCGCGGTTACTTACATAAACCTTCTTACGTTGCATTCACAGGCAATCTCCAGCCTAGGAAAGTATGAGGTCAAGGAGACAGACAGCGACCAGCAGATTGCCTCATTGATCACATCCAAGTCAGGCTTTTGCCTCCTTGAGGTCCAGCCAAAGTTTGAAGACCACGAGATGGAGCCGCTCAAACAAGTTCTTCGGAGAGTCAAGCTTCCCTCGGGCAAATATCTTTCACCCCAGGAGCAAGAAGAAGTGATGAAGCAGATCGCAAGTCATCGAAAGGATGCTGGTCAGATGGAGTTCAACTTCAACGATGCTGTCTTCAACGGCACATGCCACTGCGAGACAATTTTGATGTGTATGCAAATCGTGGCGCGTCACAGAACTGAGATCACACAGACTGCAGACATCCCAGACAAATCTATCACAGACTTGTTCCTGAAAACAATCAGTGTGATGCCGGTCTCCAAGCACTGCTGCCGCGCAGCAGCGCGGTTGAGTACTATGAGACCAACATTGGCAATGTCATGTATCCCGGGGGCCACAAGAATTGGTCGGCGTGCGCTCTTCCATCTTGGATCTTGAAACATGTCGCCGAGCACATGCTGAAAAAAGCGCAAAAGACGCTGGGAATTCGTCTGGTGAATTTGCTGCTCAAGCGTACACCCCCTTCTCCTTCGTCATCAGGAGTTAAGAGTCCTGATGCGGAGCTTTCCATGTACACTGAGGAGGCGAGTCTCCTCGCCTTCGACGATCCATACTCGCCGTCTCTGTAATCGTCTGGCGCCCACAACATATTCGGCATCAACGGACGTCCATTCATAAGAGGAAAACAAGATGGACAGAGACGGGTACGACGTCGGAAGTCACAAATTGGCACAAATATCGGGACAAAGCGCGAACGGAGGAATTGCAGTGCGATGAGAATACAGAATCGAACGCAACGTGGGACTTCAACATCCCTCGGAATAGCGACCACAAAAATTGGCGTGTTACTTTCAACAAGACGAATAGGAGAGCAACATGGGACTTCAACAACCCATTGGGAGGCGATTGCAAAAATTGGCGTGTGACTTTCAACAAGACGAATGGGACTATCGGGCTTGACAGGGGGAAAGCGGATTGTATTTTAGTTTCGCTGCTACTATCAGCGAGAGTCTCAAGGGACGTTGGAGAGTGACTCTGCAGCAGAGATTTTGACTGCGCTGTCCCTCGACTTGAAAGCTCTTAGGTAGCTTGGTCTTAGAGATGTTAAATGAGACAGAGCTTCTGGGCAAGACACATCAGCTTTTAGGTTTCTTGCAGAGTTTGCAGCCAAGACCGCATATCTCCCTGGTGTGACCATGGGAGATGCGCGGAGTCATGAGAACACTTTGGGAATCGACATCGTGACAATAGATAAGGGGATACCTGGAAGTATCTTGGCTCAAAATGCAACCGCAATCGACGGTTCGGGTCCCTTATCAATCGACGTTGCACTCCGTTGAGCCTCAAGATAAGTACATGAGGAATGTACCTGACCGTTGCTGGCGGGGAGGCGGACTTAACCTTATCTCGCAGGAATGATCCAGGGACGGCAATTGCCAAGCCCCGCAACAAGGAAGACCATCATCGCCGCGCGATAAGATAAGCCAAAACCTACGACGTCAACTCACTCCCAGGACGACCCCTCCAACTTTGCTCCTGTCAACCGCGAAACCTTGTGCCCCATCCTCATCGCAAATTTCGACGACACACGTCCAGACGCGCTGATGGGACGCTCGCGATGACAAGCCCGCCGACTTCGCCGCGCCGGCGGCACATCCTCTCTTCGATAAACCCGGACGAGGGCGACGAGCCTGCACCGAAGCGCACAAAGCGAAGCACGCCCGAGGAGCCAGAGGTGAAGGACGAGCCGGGCAAAGACGACGATTATCTTCAACCGAGATCGTCGCGCATCCGCCTGAAGTCCAAGCAACATCAAGGTCACACCGCCATCGCGACCGCGACCGCGACGATGATGACTCCCGCTCCCATCGCCGCCACCATCACTCCCGGAGGCACCGCAGACGATCACGATCGCCCACACCCCCGAACCCTTACGAACCGCAGGCGCTCGACCCAGATGCCGCCTTCCGCGAATCTCTCTTCGATGCCATGGCGGACGACGAAGGTGCAGCGTACTGGCAGGGGGTCTATGGTCAGCCGATACACGTCTACTCCAACGAGCGGACTGGCCCACAGGGCGAACTAGAACGCATGACGGACGAGGAGTACGCAACACACGTCAGGCAAAAGATGTGGGAGAAGACGCATCAAGGACTGCTGGAAGAGCGGGCACGACGAGAAGAGGCGCGCAAGCGCAAGTCAGAGGACGAGAAGAGGAATAGAAAGTTACAAGAGGACATGGAGCGTAGTCTGCGCCGAGGAGAGGAGAGGCGACAGAAGAAGATGTGGGCGTCACTTTGGGAAGACTACGTGCAAGGCTGGGCGAAGTGGACCGGCGACGCTGATACAATACCGTGGCCCGTGGAGAGCGGGCGCCAGAATGACGTTAGCGAGAAGGAAGTCCGCCGATTCATTGTCAACGGGTTGGCCGTGGAGGAGATTGGCGAGAAGGAGTTCGCCGGTAAACTGCGAGAAGAACGTGTCCGGTGGCATCCGGACAAGATGCAGCAGCGACTCGGCGGGCAGGTCGACGACGCTGTCATGAAGGACATTACGGCGATTTTCCAGATTATCGACAAGTTATGGGCAGATACCCGGTCGAAGGCGTAACAGAGGCTAACCGACCAAAATAGAACCGAGCATGGCTTTCCTTGTCTCGACTACTTTTGGGTAGTCATCATCATATTCAAGCGCAAGTCGCATGTTCCACCTTTGCTTTTCGTACTGTGAAACACTGATTGAAGCAGTTGGGGGCTGGTGCAGCCAAGGTGGCTGGAAGCCTTGGGGTGCGGGTGCTGTTTGCCGAACCAAGGGCGACATTGGAACTAGCACAACGCACATGGCTCCAGATACGAAGTATGGTCCAGAACAAACCACAAGCGTGGTTCTGTCACATCATCCTGGAATCATCCGGAGAAAATGCGCCTATTGCGACGGGGCAGCGCTTTACCCCCAAGGCAGATCCTCATCTTCATTTGTGCAGCAAGCAATAGAAGACTGCCCAATACTGCAGGGTACAAAGGGTGACGGTTATACATGAGATCATCCCCTTGCGTTTGAGTAACTTTGGAGAGGTACTTTGGCAGCTGCGCCGCGAATTTCAGCTGGTCGACAGGCTTTTCTCTACGTCTCCCGAGTTTGATGTGGCAGACGCCCCCTTTGCCAATATTCTCCCAAGATGGCTCACCCTGACGCCAAGCGATTGGGATTAGCCAAGCCGCGTAGTACGGCGGAGCCTTTCCCAGCGGAAATCTCGATGACAGCCAAGACTTGTCAATATATCACAAGTCACCCGAAGTGCATACACGGAACAAGCCTGAGAGATCAAAAAGTGCAAAATGTACGTTGGTTTCATTTGATGTACAAAGTTGTACTGGTATTACATCATGATATCTTCCGAAATAGTTTTTAAAAAAGGTGTCCCAAACAATGCTGTGTAATATCCATTACCACACCGATTTGCCGATCATTTCCGCTAAATCACATTCCCATGCAAAGAAGGACGCGCGCGAACAAAGCCACCCCTTTACAGGTTGGCAATGAGGGCGGCACCGCCAAGGAGAGCACCCATGGCGACGGCGGCGGTCTGAGCCGGGGCGGCGCCGGGGGCGGTGGTGCTCTGGGCAGAGCCGGAGCCAGTGGCGCTCTCGACGGCGGAGCTGGCCTCTTTGCTGGCGGACTCGAGGGCGGAGGAGAGGGAGGCGGCAGCGGAGCCGGTGGCGGTGGCGAGCTGGGAGCTCAGGTTGGCGGCGCGGGAGGAGGCGCCGGCGCTGATGGACTCGAGGGCGGAGGAGACCTGGCCGCCGAGGGAGGACTCGGCAGCGGAGAGGGAGGAGAGGCCGGACTGGAGGGCGCTGGAGGCACCGGCGATGACGGAGGAGGCCTCAGTGACGCCCGGGACGGAGGGGAGGGTGGGAGTGGTGACGGTGACGGTCTCAGCCTGGGCCTGGGTTGTGTGTTAGTCGTCTGGGTTTCCCTTTAGTTCAGTGGACGTTGTCAACTTACAGCAGCCAGGGCAGCGAAGGCGAGGACGGAAGCGGCGGAGAAACGCATGTTGATGGTAGTTGGGTTTAGTGTTTAAGGTTGTAAGTGAAAGTTGGTGATTAGAGATTGATGGGTTTGGTGTTGGAACGGATAGAGTACAACTTTGTTGATTGGTAAAGTGGAGGAGAGGCAGACGAACATTGGGGCTCATGGAAAAGAGTCTTATATATCTTTCGACAGGCCGTTCGACGCCAAGAGGCGTGTCTGTGTCTCCCGTCCTCCCACGTATACACACCCCCATCGGCTAGGTCCTTCTGCTTGCTGCCGAGAGAGAAGGAGAAAGGCCAGGCACCACCACCGCCTGAATCCTCCACAATGCTAGGCACATGCTTGGCGTGTCCATGAACCACACGCCCCCCCTTTGGAAGGCGAATGGGAATACAGTCTAGAGGCAGCCGTCGACCGTAGCGGACCGCGGGTGGCACTCCGAGACTGGCACAATACGGATTGATGCACACGACAGACGAATGATGGAAACGGTACGTACCGAGGTCACCACCACCACCGCCATCCACAACTCCAACTCAGCCCTGGTGCCGTGCGGGACCCATGTCGAAGTGCGCTGCCTTGGATGGAGAAGGAGGCGGAAAGAGCGAGAAGGGAGGACGGAGGAGACCCACATCCTCACGTCATCCCCGCGGCAACAATATGCAGTCCTCCAGCACAGGAAAGCGAGCAGACGAGAGCTTGCCTTGCCTCGCTCTCTCTGGAGATGGGACATCAGGCTTTGGGGTCCGCCAGCTTTTCCTGCGTGTCTGAGACGGGGATCATGGCCCGTTTAGATTTTTTGCCCATTGGCACGGAGGCACGGAGGACATGTGAGCAGTGCCGCGTCGGTGACGGAATCCGATGTTCGTCATTCTGGGGAGAGACGACGAAATGGTCGCTTCGCTCTAAACCAAAGCTCCATATGTGCGGTTCCAAGCACCAAAACGAAGGCACCAAAAGATTCCCCGGCTCATTGGAGGCGAAAGAGACGACGTGGAAAATCCGAGACCTTCCCCCCAACGGAACGGGCACGCTACGCTAGCCAGACTGGACCAAAGCACCTCCAAGTCGCCTCCCGTTTGGTGCTACGCATGTAGCCCATCTCGGATCGAACGAATCGTGGCGTTGGGTTTTCGTCACGATCAACGGCTGTTCCCCGAAGTTGATGTCGCTGGGAAGCCTTGCGTTCCCAAAGATAGCAATAAGCACGGGTAGCAAAGCCACGCGGTAGCCCCAACCTCGGCCATCATCCATTCATTCCACAGGTACGTCTCTGCGGACTACTGCATAGGATTCCAATTTTTCTTCTGCTTCTTCCATCCCACATCATCCACTTGGGACGATTCGCGTACATCATAAACGGAGAATGCAACGAGTCAATAGGATGGAGATGGGGTTGTCTAAGCAGCATTAGCATTGAGGCGATGACGGCAGGGTCACGGTGGACAATGGTGACATGGGAAGGGTGTTAAAAAACACCGTTACATCATTACGGAGATTTGGACAAACGGGATTCCAATATTTGAGTACCGAAATACGGAACAAGGAAGGCAACCAAAAGACACATGGCCCAATGACACCATTGGGACAGGCAAGCAGCTGCTCCAGGACCAGGGTTGCGCGGCGGAGGCGAGGGGGTGGAAAGCGTGGGCGATCGACAGGAGGTGGAGATGAGAACCGCTGCTGGTTGGCTGGCGACGCTGGGCGGGGCGGGTCAGGGCGTTGGAGAAACAAGGCCTTGCCGGCCGCCATGTCTCTGCCACTGTCTCTCTTTCTCTCCATCCACCTCTTGTTCTGTTTGCCAGTTCGCACAACTCGGATAGGTACGGACACAGCTCCTCCAGACTGCTTCAATTCAATGCGGCCTCGCACGCCAATGGCGTAGCTCCAAGTTGCTGCTCCCCGCCCCTTGCGGGCAGTGCTGTGAAACATGCCAGCCGCAGGCACCGAACGCTGACAACAGTGAGGGAAAAGCAAAGAAAGCGAACGGCAGAACGGAAATGCGAGGTAATAACGGGCCCGATCCTCCTCCGTTTCCACCATCCATCCCCAGCAAATCCCATATTCCTTCGAGCCAGCTGAAAATAAAGCTGGAGCTGAAGGAAGGTTGGAGGCGACCAAAAAAAAAGTCACACACGCGGGCGCACACAGCCCGCGGGAGGACGTAACATTCCCGATGATGTTGGGCCGGTCCCCCGGATCGCTGCACCCAATTCAACGGGTCGCGTTGCACCGACACCATGCGAGCCGAAAGGCAAACGGCCAAGACATGGTATGGCTGTCGATATGTCAGCTGGCAGTGCGCTTTTTCTTGGTAATAACAGCGGCAAAAACACCAGCAAACTTCTGTCTGGCTGCAGCTCGCGGATTTACGCAGGGACGCAGGGGGGCGTGGGACGCGTTCTTGAGACCATCGGACGGACGGGGTTCAGTCAAAGCATCGACGCATCACTCTTCATCCTCCAAAAATTTTCAAAAACAGATTTTTCTCAGGCCTCGGTTTCTCGCTTGATGAGATTTGAAATGAAGAGGCAGTAGCTAGAGAGGGAAAAACCTGCGTCTGTGTTTCGGCCATTTCGCTAGACTAGACATGATGCTCGCCACGGACGCTCGGCGCGGAGGATCATGCAAATGACGTATCGCTGACAGGCACCGTCCGTCTGGAACTCAACGGCCCCCGAGGTCAAAGTCGTTGGAGTCTCCAAACCAAGAGAACCTCCTCTTTCTGTTTTGGGGCACTCAAATGCTCCTTTCGCTCACAGAACCTTGAACACACTAGGAATTGCTCCTCTCGGTTGAATGGGGGGGACGAGGACCGACGTTGGGGTCAATCGGCTGGGGAAATTTCAACCCCCATGTCCACATCTACAAGAAAGAAGAGGGTGGTTGGGGAAACAGTCTGAATGGGTAGACAAAAGTCTGGAGCTTCTTGGGCTGCTTGGTATCGTCGCTTGGCTTGAACATCGTCTCGACGTCCACCGTCAGCAAACTTCTGTCACCCACGGAGTTAGCAAAGGATTCCATCCCCTACATCCAGCCTGCTTCAGCTCAGCCTTGGGGAGGGAATACAGCACGCAGCGCAGCCTGGCCTGACGCGTCAACATGCAGCTTTTTCTAAGGGCCAAGGCCATCAGGGACTTTGGCCGGACCGGACGCCAATGGCGTCACTCTAGGTCGGTGTTGTGCACCCGTTTGATGTGCCACCAGTTCGTTTCAAAACTCTCTCGAGAGCTTTTTCGAGTTCGGATTAAAGTGAGGTCCATGCAGCGGCGCGGTCTGGCACGAGTTCTTTTTTTACGGCAAATGTGCGTCGCCGGTGTGCCCTTCGTTCTGGCTTCCAAGGCTTCTGCTCGTCGTCTGCTAGCTTCGTTTCGGGAAAACCAATAATGACTCGGAATCTTCGTGACATAGCCTCCCGCATGTGAGACAACGTTCTCCCTTGAGACAGTGGGAAAACCCGTCTGGACGTTTGCGTTGGGGGAAAACGGTGTTTGCATAAAACGCTCAAAGAAGAACTGGATAAAGGGCCTTGGGACCCTGATCAGTCACTCAGCGATCGCCTACCCAGCTAACCTAGCGGTCCGTCGGTGAGCATGACAACACAAACAACAGAGAACGGCGAGCGACATCGGGACAAACCATCAATGTTCCACATCGTCCCACAATACAGAGTACCTCGGGACTGTCCATCCTCGGATGATACTGGGGCCAGGGATAATCTGTCGTCGAGTGTAGTTATCCGTAGCACTGCAGTAGCAGCAACATGTCCGGATTTTATTCACTTCTGTAGCACGGTGTACAAACAGACACCACCTTTCAAAACGAGCCCCAAGAATCGATCTGCGAGTCCTGCTGCACAGAGTAAGCCCTTGGCACGCAGCTCTCATCCATCGTGTTTGTTCAATGTCATTGCCTGTCTGCTTGGTGACGCTAGGCCGGGGGTTACTAAAGGCGGGGGACAAGGACATGTGAGAAGGTTAGCTCATGAACGATAATCCCCATTTCTTCTCCCCCATCGCCTCATCCCCTTCATCCATCGTGCCATCAATTCATCCCCTCCCAACCGAGAGTGCCCAGCCTCGCCCAGCCCGACCTCAGCAGGGAGCGCAACCGCGGCGCCAAGCATCCCGGCCCGCGGCTCCAATCGCATTGATCTGCATGACGCAGGAGCCAGGATGCGAACCTTAATTGGACATGTACCCCACACAGCAATCCCTCCACTCGAGTTGTTTGTGGGTGGTGAATGTGCTGTGCCAATGAGCTTCCTGCGACTGCTCGTGCCTGTTTTCCTTGTTTGCCTGGTCCTGCTCTGCCACTCGGCGAGAGCCTGGCCGGCCCAGTTTATCGGTGCTTCCACTTGGTACATTACATAATTCTTGTGCCTCTCGTCATTGCAGCCGTAGCCCACTTTCCCAAAATAAGCAGCGAAGCTTGCGGTGACGCGTAATCCCACCCAAAGCCGGGGCCCTTCTCGGGGGCGGATTCTGTCCCGACCAACCGAATCCCGGGCCATGTCAGCATTGTGGTGGAACCTGCAAGCTCTCGTTCGTTGACCGCGACTCCCGCTCAACACACCAGGACGTCACTGAGTCGAGTGCCGGTGCTCGGATGTGGCGGTGAATGCGTGGCGTGGACCTTTCGTATTGTGGCGGGGCCAAGAACAGCGCATACATGATGCGCTTCTCAATGTCAAATCGTATTTGTTCACGCGGGCTCGTTGGGCAATCGCTAGCCCATAACTTGAGATACACCCTTCCTCAGCTCATCGACGATCTCATGCGCTTCTTCGATTGATTTGGCTTCAAAATCGTAGCGCTTACTCTCCGTGTCGCGGTAGATGAGAACCTGTAGCACACAGCAAAGTCAGCATATGCCCTCGGTGTGTGATCCTGCTCGGCAATATGTAGAATGAGCTCACCTTGAATTGGTTTGGATGTTTGCTAGACACCTTGCATCCAATGACCTGAGAAATGTGCGCCGTCGTAGTCTTTGAATCTCTCGTAGTCGGCTTGATGTGCACATACTCGCCGTCAATCTCGAACCGTTTTTCGGATTGCGTTATCATCCGCACGGTGCGCAAGCGCCAAACGACCCAGGACTTGTGGTACGCGCTCGTGAGTTCCGCCTGCTTGATCGCCTCCTGAGCGAGCGGGTGGCTACCCATAATGTGCGTCTTCTTCGCCTTGCGTCCCGGCTGGCCATCGACGAAGGGGAGAAGCTTCGGCGAGGAGCTGCCCGGCGAACCCGTCATTGCGAGCGGGCCGTCGGTAGCGAAGCGGCGACGATGCAGCTCCAGATCGGACAGGCTACCGATGGCCTGGACCTTGGTATCAAGCAAGATGACGGGGCCGCCCCCGGGCATTTTCAGGACGTGATTGGCCTTGTCAAGCTGTCTCTTACGACATACCATATCCAGAACCTCAGCCATGTAGGTTTCCGTGGTCGTATCCAGCGTTACCAACTGGCCGGGTGCCACATCCGTCGAGTGGAGATGCACGCGCAGAAGCTTCTGCTGGCCCCTGCTGGTGTTGGGCGCGGCGGCGGGCGCCTGAGGTGCGTCGGCGAACATACTATGCTGTTGACGATAGGTAGTATTCGTGACGGGGTTCGGGCGAGGCTCTGTCGCGACGGGCATGAACTGATGAGCGTTGGGCTGCGGCGTGTTGCGCGGGGTTGTGTCTTCGTCTACCGTTTCCTCTGCGACCTCTTCTTCTTCAGCCTGGGGCGTGATGCTCTGGTTCTCGCCGAACTCGGACTGTGAGGCCATGACCAGACCAAAGTTGTCGTGGGTCTTAGAATTGGCGCGCATACGACCTGCCGCACGATTGTTCGCCGTAGTGAAAGACGTCAAGGCTTTGGTGCGCTCAAAGGGCGGGAAGTCGTCGTCGACCTCGCCGTCCTCTTCCACCATTCTCAACGTGAACCAGTTGATATTGGATTTGTCGGCGGCGATGGGCGGTTCTCGCTTCTCCTCGTTGTATCTCCACAGAGCGAGCCCAATAAGGTCGGCCACTGTGACAGATCGGTCACCACCTTCGCCGTGGTGTACCTGACGTCGGATGAGAACCTCAAACGGCTTGCCGGGATTGTCAGAGAATGCCGGGTAGATGCGGACGGCGATCGGGTTGTTCTCTCCTTGACCTGACAGGGCCGCAAAGTTTTCGAACGGGACCTTGGGTTTGGTCTTTCTGGCCCTCAAAGCGGCCGACAGCAGACTCTTTGGCTGAATCATACTCATGGGTCGGATGGTGCTCATCGGGCGAGGGGGTGGAAGAGGGCGGAGGACACGGGGTGGCGCCTGCGACTTGCGAATTGTAGAAGTTCGTGTGAACTCTCGAGGAGGTGTGCCGACCACTTGTTTGTGCGGTAGCGGCTCCGGGTTCTCGACCGCATCAAGGATCGAGGCCGAGTCGATACTCTCGACGTAAGCTCCAGACATGTCTGAACCATCAGAGTCATCTTCCTCCTCCGGCAGCAAGTCAGTGCCAGCCCTCTTGATCCCCAAGCTCGGTTCCTCCATGATCCTAGCCTGGAGCTTAACTGACTTGGCCGCAGCTCTCGCTGCCTCTCTCTGCCGATGGAAACCAGATGCATCGAACTCGTTCTCGGAAGAGACCTCGCTACTCGTGACGGTGTCTCTTCTTGCCCTCTCCTTGACGATTTCCAAAGCTGACTGCGAGCCTCTCCGTGCCCCGGGGGCTGCCCGAGGAGACATGGCTGGGGACTGCTTCATATGGGACGATTGAATCGGGCTGGAGCCGGCCCTGGATCTGACGGGCATCTTTGCGAACTTGATCTGCTGCGCCGCTCTGGTTCCAGGATCATCATCATCGCTCTCATCACTAAGATCGCTACTGTCGTCATCCTCCAGAGTCTCGCGACGCCGCCTCCTCCTTGTGGCAAGACCGGGCCCCAGCGTATCAGTTCCTCCGCCGGTCAACATTCCAGTCTCGTCGGGTTCATCTTCGAGGGTCACGCCGACCTGGCGCTGCGGCTGAAAATACTCGGATGCAATCGCGGTAGGGATCGGAGGAGAGTAGCATCGTTTGACGAGGTCCGGGTTTGCTTGCCATGCAACGGCCTTGAAGGCTGAGGAGTTCATGAACCCCTCATTGAGGGTAATCAGGCGCTCGCCAACGCCATCGGCAATTTCGGTAAGGTAGCCACAGCGCAGCTGATATGCGACCAGCCTGGTAGAAACAAAATGTCAGCTAGGTTTCATCTGGAGAAAGGATGGGTGCGCGCGTACTCTTCGTTCTGGATGACCGACATCGTGGGCTTGGGTGCGACCAGTCACCGGGGATGAAAGGAATGTTAAAAGATCATGCCAAAAGGGATCAGATCAATGGAATATACGCCCACGATCTGACAAAGAACATGATTGCGAGCGCAGCTCACAACACCCCGAAGCAGATTGATGGTTAAGAAGCTCAAGTTGGCGCAGGAAGGTGGTCGAGGGGTAACTATGGTGTCGTGCCTTCTTCAGCCTCGTGAAACACCAAGGTGGCAGTGGTGGCTCGAGCGTTGGACTCTTAGTGGCCGAAAAACCAGCCTTGCATAACATGTGGCGGTGCATTTTAACCTCTGGCACATCACCTTTGCCTATGACCGTCGCTTTCAAACTTCGTCCGCCATCGCAACGAATCCAGCAGCAAATATGGGTTTGGTAGACTACTCGGAATCATCAGGGTCAGAGGACGAAGCGCCTCCCCAGCCCACCGTCGTGAAGCCCCGGCCGGCGCCACCACAGCGAAGAAGCCGTTCCAGAAAGTCGTCGACCGATCGAACCCAGGCAAGATCGTCGTGAACCTGCCATCCACAAACCCGAAGAACCCCCAACCTCGAACGACGAGCCCCCAGCGAAGAGAGCGCGTACCGCAGGAGGCGGGCGATTCAGCGGCTTCAACTCGTTCCTGCCCCCACCCAAGAACGCCGCCAAGGCAGCACCAGCGCAGAGCAGCAGCAGCAGCAGCAGCTCATCACGCCCCGTGTTCCAGCTCAAGACCGGTGCCGAACCAGGGTTCAGTCGCGATCGAGGCGACGGCGCGGGATCTTCAGGCGATGGAGGCCTCAACCTACCGGCCCCCAAGGCTGCCGCGCAGCCATCGATACCGCTGGCATGAAGCCGGAGGAGGAAGTGAAGCTGATTGGCAAGCCCATGATGTTCCGACCCCTCTCCGTCGCCCGCAAATCCAAGAAGAAGACGCCGTCCTCAGTCACCCCAACCGCTTCCAAGACGGAACCCGCAAAGGCCCCAGAACCGGCGCCAAAAGAGGTTCTCACACCCGCGCCGGCGCCAGCACCAAAGAAAGTGTCCCTCTTCTCAATAGAACCAGAAGAGACACCGACGGACCCCACACCAACAACCGGCGGCGGCGGCGGCGCCTATGAGCCCTTTTCGAAACCCAACAAGGCGAGTCAAACGGCTACGCAGACTATGCTGCGCAAATGAACTACCCGGCCCCCTCCACAGCCCCCTCAAACTCAAACTCGCTCGACAACATCGCCGACGACCTGAACCTCTCCGCCGCGGCACGTCGTGAACTCTTCGGCCGGCAAAAGGGGGCGCAAACCCGCACGGCGTCCAGGGTCATCAACTTCAACACGGACGAGGAGTACAAGCACAACGAGGAGCTCCGCGCCGCTGGCCAGCAGCAGATTCACAACCCCTTGCGCGCCATCGCGCCGGGCAAGCACAGCCTGCGGCAGCTCGTCAACCAGGTGCAGACCCAGCGCGAGGCCCTCGAGGAGAGTTTCGCCAAGGGGAAGAGCAACAGGAAGGAGGCGTCGAGCCGCTACGGTGGTAGAGAAGTTCATCACTGCAGCACAAGATTTAATGATACCCAACAAATTGATACAGATCATTCTCTTCGTTCTTTTTTTGTTTCACAAACGATGCAGGTAGTGTACAACAAACGATGCTTCCCATCGCAACCGTGGTATCCGAACTTTGTTCTCGTGACTTCATGACCCAGAAAAGAAAAGGAAAAAAAAGCTATCATACAGGAAGAAAAAAAAGTAGGTACCGAACCCGTTTTGAACATCTAAAAAGAAACATGCAATTCTTTGCTCTCAGCAGGTAACGACAGGCGCCGTTCGGCCGTTGCCAACACCGCCGGGGCCCATGAGGAAACCCCACTCGCCCCTGGTGATGGGTGAGATGTCATCATACCCGTTGGGCGTCATCGGGCCCAGCCTCTGCCTGTCGTCGACGAAGCGGTCCTCATGAAGGACCTCTGCAATCGACACCGGGCTCCAGACGGACACGTTTGGCTGACGCTCCGGCCGCGCCGTCAACTCCTCCTCTTCGGAAACCTCGTCCGCCTCAACGATCGGCGGCGACGGCTTGGTGTCGAAGTTGGTCTGCAGCTTCAGCACGGGGCCCTTGGGCGAGGGCGGCTTGCCAATCTTGATGGTGGCCATGGCCGCGGCCATGGTCTCCTCGACGTCCTTCTCGAGCTCCCTCATGGTCTCCTCGACGTTCGCCTTGGAGCCGACGCCCTCGATGGCGCCGACGCGGTCAGGGCCGCCGTACGCCCTGCGGTACATCTTGTCGACATCGGCGAGGGCGGCGTCGCTGACGCTAAGGAAGTCGTAGGAGCGGAGGAGGTCGGACTTGGAGACCTTCTTGCCGGCGCGGGAGAGGATTAGGCGGCGCAGCTCGTCGACGGCGTCTTCTAGCCTGAGCGGGGCGTGGGTGCGGGAATAGCAGGAGAGGGCTGCCTTGAAGGTGTAGAGGCGGTCGAGGGAGACGAGGGTGAGCCCTCGGAGGCGAAGAGGACTTCGTTTTGGACGATTGAGCGGCGGATGAGGCTGGACGTCAGGCCGCAGGCGGAGCCGTCAACGACTGGAGGGAGCCATTCGGTGCTGTGCGGATGTTAGTGGGATGCTTGGTTGGGGGGGGGATCAGAGTGACGTACCCGATGCGGAACTTTCTCTCCGCGCGCTCGATGGTCTGGCGAAGGGTGCGCTCTTGCTTGTCGGTGAGCAGGTCGGCGTGAATAAGGCGGATACCGAAGGGGTTGGGCGACATGGGCCCGGAGGCGTCGGTGATGGTGGAGGAGGCGACAGAGGGCGTCATGGGAGGGGGCGAGAGCGGGATGCCAGGGGACAGGGGCCACCTCAGCCTCGGACCGTTGGTGTCCATGAGGAAAGAGGGCGTGAAGGTGAAGGTCTCGGGGGACTTGGCTTCACTGCCGGTGGAGGAGACGGTAGACACGGACGAGATGCTGGACCCGGTGTTCGTCCTGACGAGCTTCTTGAAGGAGGAGACGGGCGAGCCGAAGCCGCCGAAGCGCGTGGAAGGCAGCGGCGGGGAGCTTGGTGGCGACATAGTGGGCGTGGTGAGGCCGGAGGACGAAGGCAGGAGAGTGGGGAGCTGGTACTCGCGTCTGGCGACGACGAGGGTGACGTGAAGAGCCTTCCTGGCAAGCCTCTTGGAAGCGTACTCGAGGGCTTCATTAAGATGGGGCGGCAGGTTCTGGACGTCGAGGATGGAGGTGCCGGCCTCCAGAGGAGACGAAATGCGACCCTTGAGAGCCATGTTGACTGAGGGTTCTCGAAAAGGGTCTCGTAAACGAGAAGAGAAGTAGTTGAGAAAGCTTTGAAGAATATCGGTCCAATGGTATTAAAAGATTGGTAACGGACTCTGGGGCGCCAGGCCTGAGCTTTGAAGGAGTGTGCTGAAGGAAAATGTTTTGTCGGCGTCGACGCCCTTTGTGTGTGATCTTCGTCTTGGATCTCGACAAACAACAGTGGTGAGGTGGGATGGGAGGGCAGGCGAAGATATATCCAGTCGTAGCTCGTCCGGCTTTGCCCAGCTAGCTGCTAGCTCAAAGGGAAAATCTGAAACAAGAGCCTTCGTATGCAGCACACCCCCTGGTCATCCGAGTATATGTGCCTCTTTGTGCTCGCGATGCGACTCAAACAGCCTTATGGGTAACGGGTAGAGAGGGTCCCCATCTATCCCTTTCGAGAAAGGCCTGGCCGAGGTAAGGTACCTTGAAGTTTTGGAGAGGGGGCTCACGCGAGATGGCGAAGACGACGACTACCACTACGACGATGCAGGGTGACTTCGGACGTCGACCCACCACGCTAGGTTTACGATTATCACTGCCGGGATAGGGGTCCTTGAGAGCAGGATACCAAGGGCAGCAAATAAAAGTGGGATAAAAAAAGGTTCACGGCGCGGCGGCGCGGCGTGGCGTGGCGTATCTGACAGGCCGTGGTCTTTGCACTAGGTGCTGGTGAGGCTGGGCGCCAAAAAAGATGAAACCCGTCTCTTCTAGATGATGATGATGATGGTGATGATGATGACGAGGGGCGTGTGCTATTGGTGTTGCTGCTGCTGCTGCTACGGAGTACTGCTGTCATCCGTGTTGGCGGGTGCGAACCTCTCCCAAAAAAAGAGATGGTGTCTGTTTCATGATCTTCCAATGTTCTTTGAGAGGCACGTATGGGGAAGGGGATGTTCCTCGTGTTCTCCTTTCCGTTTGCCTCCTCTGTGTGTCTTCGCAGCGCTTCCATTGGGAGACAGAAGGGCAGAGAGGGGGCAACCGGTGACGAGGCGGCATGTGGTGCAGTCGCAAAGGGCCAAGGAAAGTGGGAGGGTGGGATTGGGGACGGAAAGGGGAGCCGATTAACTCAGGGGGGCCGTGGTGTGTGAAGTCGCTAGGGGTCCCCGCCTGTCATCTATCTCAGCCTGTCATCAAACGATGCCACCGCGAACGTCGTCCTACGGTCTTCCCAGCGCCCCTGACCCAGTTCTTGTTCGATCATAGCAGACATAGACGGCGATAATGTCGTCCAAGGTAAGGCAGGGTACCTAGCTGGAGCAGCAGCAGCTGTGAATGAGTGAAGCGCGCATTGCGAGCGGGCTACCTCCTAAATCGAGAAGCAAACCACCAGAGACTACTGCACTTCAATCACATCGCATATCTAAAAATGAAGTCGAAAATGGGACTCTTTGATTTCCTCCTCCTTCTGACCGCAAAAACCCAACCTAATCCAATCCAATCTCCGCATCTCATCAACGGCTCTAGCCTCTACGGCTTACCCAAAAACCCAGGCCGTCCAATCGTAGATTTTCCCAAAGCTGCCTACGCTGCAGTAGCTTCGCAGCTTTCCGTACCCTTCGGCGGCTACGGTGCTATTTTCAGCGCCGCGACCCCGCGCCTTTGGTCACTGGTGTCCCTCACAGCTGGGAAAGCCGTGGGCCTGTTTTTCGTCTGATTCGTGGCCAGAGTCGGGGTGGGGATCTACGTACAGATCGACGTGTGCGTGCCGGACAGGGATTCGTGCATGACCGGGCCCGCCGTTCTCGCCAGTGTCGCAAAAATAGATTGCTTTTCCCTTTCAGTGCTCACCACACTCGTCGCCGCCTCTACCGACAGGCCCCCCAAAAACGGCACACGGTTCGGGGGGGCCATCGGTTGGCCCGCGCGATAACTCACGGCCGCGGCGAGGAAGGGATGGCAGGATGGACGGACGCAGCGAACGGCGAACGCCTACCCACCCATCGATACAGAGGCTGCTAATTCCTGGGGGCGTCGAGGAACAAGAACCAAGAATACCTGGAGGCGAGATTTCATGGCCACGACAAAACAAGGCAGAACAAGCTTCAAAGACCGCCGAAGCCTCAGTGCCTCAATGCCTCAAACACCAGCCTCAACTTCAGCCCCAGCCCAGCAGATAGGTAGAGAGTGGACAGCATCAATCCCATACGTCTGGGGGGCCCAGAATCCCAATTTACCTGAGTTTACGCCGTCGCGGACGGAAAAATACCAAAAAACAAGCGTACAATCTATTGTACTGCAATTTACCCCAGGAAAACTCTACCGACCCGTCAGACGTCTTGACTTCGCTTGGCATGCCTCGTCTCGAGATGCCCTCGAGATAAATTGCTCCTCCCACAGCGTTGCAGAGTCGATCGGCTCATCGTGGGGTCAGAGAGAGCGATGGATCATCGCCGCTGGATCGCCGTCGTCCCAACAAAAGGAAGATGGGGAGAAAAGATGATGGAAACCGGCCAAGACTTGGCGACTACTTCCTTCGTTCGAGACTAGCATCACGTTGAACACCACCAGGCAACGAGAAAAGAGTGAGGATTCCACCCCCGCTTAGTAACTGAATATACTTTTACCAAGGCGTAAGAACAGCCACGACTCCTCACCTTGGCTTCTCTTTGCCACCATCGCGATCTCCTCATCCTCGTCCCCCGTCCTCGTAAAAAAGGAATACACCAATACCCTCCCACCACCGCCAAGAACAAATCCAAAACGAGCATCACTCCATCAGAAAAGATCTCGACCATTCCACCCGATGTTCTTTCATCCGATAACCCCCTCACCATCATTCCAAGGTCCCAAGGCAATGGACACACACACACACACACACACACACACACACCACACACACACACCAACTGACTAACTCCACCACACCCGCCCAATCTTCTGAAACCAACAAGCACGTCACCAACACATGAACACATGAGCTGAGCCTCGCACCACACCCACGCCGCATCGCCTGAAGGCTCCCACACGAAACCGTCAAACACGTCAAGAAAAACCAACTCGTTTTCCCCCAATCGCTCTTGCTTTGCCTCCCGATCATGCCGTGTAAGCTGTCAAGCCCGTTTCGCACCCTTCTCCTTTTTTACCTTTGCCTATGCATAGACAGAGAAAAAACATCAAACCCGCTGTCACCTTCGTCACCTTCCGGATCTTCAAAACATCGTGTGTTGGTCAAAACAAAACAGCCACCCACCCTCACCACCACGAACCGCCCCCCTCTCGAATGATCACCCAACTCTGTTTCGCCCAGCCAAACACCCCGCCAAGCACAACCCCGCGATTCTCTACGCGGATGAAGGGAGGGATGGTAAGTAAGTAGCCAGCCGCAACACCCAAAAACACATCACGAGAACAAAAAAAAAAACCGTAGACATTACATTGGACTTGCACGACTCACACAATGCGACCACCGCCGAGCCCGCCGGCACATTACAACCCCCTCCCGTGGAAACATGCACATCGGCCCAAGATGGCAAACCACGAATATCTATCGGTGTCGCATAATTTAGCTACCGGCACTTGGTCTCGTCCACCACCACCTTCGGCCTCGCTCTTCCCCCTCTCTCGGCCTCCACTCGGCCGGCCGCGGCTTCGGACAGCGACCGAGTCCATCCATTCCCCCCCTTCCCCCTCCGATCTCCAGCACTTACCTGCAAGAAGCCGCTGCCGACGCCCCGTCCATCCGCGCGAACCTGCATATCGTGATCTAAAAATGACGAGAGCGACTAATTTCCTGTGTCCGCGCCAATCAATTCTGTGTACTTAATTACGCCTATCGGAAACGATAGTATAAGTCATCGTAATAAAAGCGGTGATGAGAATAGTAACGGGACGACGACGTTAAGGCAGAGCGGTCTCAGAATGACCACCCCATCTCACAAGATCCCGCCGCGCCCGTGGGCAACTAAGTAGACCGCTCGCTCCGTGAACCTCACCGCCAGCACTCCTGTTGCCATTGACCAATCGCATAACCCCTCTCGTGATCTACAAAATGATCTACGGTGACTGGAAAACCCGTTTTAGAAACAATATCAAAATTGAATGCCTGTGCTGCTTCTCTCTTCTCCACGTGCCATGCTTGCTGTGTAAGCTGCCAGACCTAGACCCGCCTGCCTCACTGTCCTTGTCCCGCAAACCCCACGAGCCAATCGACTGGTCCCCGCCCGTGAACGCACTCCATCATCCGGGATCCAAGTCACCACTTTAATCCACCGCTCGGCGGTTAAAGACTCCCCAGTACAACCGTGATTCCATCCCCAATCTCCTCCCGCCACCATCTGTTCAACCTGCCTTCACCAATGTACGTCTGATATTGCCCTATCACAGCAGTACTTGCACTTTCCATTGACAGGCGTGCCTAAAATAATTTGCACGCAGGCAACTAACTCTCTTGCTAGACCTATTGTGAGGCTGTTGCCAGCCCTGGCTTCATGGATATTCTATCTATCCCATACCATTTACGCACTCTCAATCGCAGTGGCCTCCCAAAGAGGGCAGCTTATCGACTGCTCACGGCGACCCATCTTCAGCTGACCGCGTCAAAGGAATCCAGACTACTCTTCTAGCCGTCGCCATCGCCCCTGTTAGATGTGGAAATCACCTCACCCTTTTCCGGGTCCTGAACGCCGGCACGCCACCGAAATGCAAGAAATCTCCGCCCACCTGTACAGCGTGTCATATCGCTAATTCCGATAATCGTCCCAAATGGGACTCCCTATCTCCTTGACGCCTTGCGTGATGGGACTGTTTCCCACATTGCACAATCGAAAAGTTTCAAAGTATTCCGTAGTCATTCATGTCATCATGGGTGTTGTAACGCATACGTTACTGGAGATCCGCGTCTGGCAAGTCTCCAGTTGTTTGCATGGTCACGTCTGCCAGGCTTTCCAATTGTTCCGAGGACGCTATCGAGTTTTCCCAGTCTGAGCCGTCAAGTCAGCCCTCGTGGTTCCGAGGAGATGGTGTCAGAGTCACTGTAGAGGCCTGTAGACATACCGGAGCCCTCGTCGTCCATTTCCTCCACTGCCATGCGTCGAAGAGGCTCGATAATTGCTACCCCAGAAGTTAGTTTCTTAACCAAGCAGGGTACGGGGCATACGTCACTTACAGCGGAAAGCCTCTTGAAATTCATTTGGGGCGACGATACGCTGCTTCGCATCCGCCACATCGACCTGGAAGTACGGCTCGCAGGCGATGATGATGCTTTGCAAGCTCTCGGTGTGCTGCTTCACTATCGGCGCCCGTCTCTTCAAGAAGTTTTCTCTGAGGTAATACAGACAGTTCATGGCAAGTTTTCGAGCTGTCATGTTTACTATGGCCGAGAACTTGTCTTCTTTATCATCCGGCGCGTGAGTCGAAAGCCATACCGACAAGAAGTACTCTGTCTCACGACGCACTTCAGGCTCAAAGAAGCCTAGTAGGCTAGGCGCCCATATGGGAATGAAATCAATGTACACCATGTGCCGAGACTCGTCGTTTTCGTCGCTGCTGTTTTGAAGGCTGCTGTAGGCCATTTTGAAGAAGCCCAAGAATGCGGCGCCTTCCGAATTTTGCAAGCTTCTGCATTCGGCGGCAACGTGGCGGAAGAGCGACAGTACGTAGTTATCCGATCTGCTTTGCTCTGAGAACACCATGGCCGCTTGGATGTAAGGGGTCACCGGGTATTGCACCAGTTGTCCGCTAATCATGGTTCTGATAGCAGAGAAGACCTTCGACTCCATTTCGGGACCAGAATTCATCAACCGCCTGATGATGGCGGCCGTGAACAGATGTTCTTGGTTTAGCTCAATCAACTTTTTGATGAAGATGCTTCCACTACCTTTGCCCAGCTCATGTGAAAGGTGGTTTACTTCGTTCGACGTCCAAGGAAATCTTTGTGGTGGGCCACCCTTCTTCTGGTGTTCCATGTAGAGCTCCCACCGTACCTCGGGACCGTCCACGATGGTGCTGCCATCAATAATGCCCTCCAAAGAACCAATGAAATGCTCGGCTAGCTGGATAATCATGTCGTACTGAATCGCGCGGGTGTTGCTCATGCGACGCATGACGTTCGTCAGCATCCGCATGTACTGCTGTGGCATCTCCAAGTTTGCGTCCGCAATGATGATACGCAGGATTCGCATGAACCAGTCTTCCGACAAGAGTAATGCCGTCTCCGCCGGACCAAGTTTAGCGAATGCGAGGATCGTTTGGAAAACCTCAGCCCAGGACCGAATATTTGTTTGGAAGTTGATCCAGAGGGTATCAAACAGCTGCATAACTTGGGCCATGACAGGTTCCTCAACCATATCTTCCTCGGAAACATAGTAAGCCTCGGGTTGCGAGGCCTTTATCGTTCGAAGGCTTGTGATAAACATGCTGCCAACCGCGAACCGGACACCGGGGTCCGGGTTTCTTTGAAGGAGTTGCCGGAATGACTCGGGTCTCTCTTGGAAATACTCGATGAAATCCATTGAACACCTGACGCAATTTAGGCAGGCGCGTTCGATCTGTCGTCGGAATGCTTCGAAGTAGGGAAGATCCTTGGTTCTCGATGCAACTTGGTCGAGATGGCCGAGCAGCATGTGCATGGCTCGCTGCTCAATTAGGTGCATGGGAGAGCACAAGCCCCCATCCCGCATTCGCGCATGGTCGTATGTCTTGAGAACCAACTGTGAGTGGCTCGGATCGTAAAGGCAATGCCTTCGGAGCAAGATGGTGTTCTCCCCCGCGATATGATCGGCAACATCCTTAGGAAGAGTAACCTTCAGTGGCATAGGAAGGGAAAGACTCCGTGCCTTTTCCTGTTCTGCTTTCAGAACAGACGATCGTTGATAGAACAACATGTAAGCACTGTACGTCTTGTCATAGGAAACTCCGTTGTCAAAGGGCACCTCTGGGCCACCGAATGTTGACTTTTCCAAATCGGCTGGGTTCCAAGGCGAGACAACGTCATCATTAAACTCAAACCAGGCTTCTGAAGAAGCGCCAGTTGGCCGTTCTCTGATGTATGAGTAGTAGTGACCCGATTCCGCAGTGCCTGCGTGGACCAGAACACCAACCAGCTCAAACATGTCTTCTTCGCCGGAATCGGAGGGAGATCCGAGGTGATCAATCGTGTACGGCCGCATGTCGATTTTGGTGGGGAACGAGAAGTAATCGTTGATCTTGCTGCGCATCAATGTGCGCAAGTTGAAGTCGAATCTTTTGAGATGGAAGATCAAATTGTCGGGGATATCCTTCAAGCATGCCCTAAATAAACAATTAGCTGTAGATCACGTTGGCAAAACATAAAACCCAACCTTTTGACTGCATCGACATGCCGATCACAGCTCGAGCACTTGTACTTGTTGTCTGGAATTGATCAGCCAATGTTGATGAAGAAGAGTGGGCATCCCTTACCTCCTTGCATGATTTCACCGTCGACATATGCTTGGAGACTGTCTTGCAGATTCAATTTACCCTTGATATCGCACTGAATAGCCGAAAACGGTTCCAGACGCTCCGAGATGTGGTCGCATTCTTTGGACGCGACCTGCTGCACCAGCTGACCACCGTAGAAGGATCTCAAAGCCTGCTTCTCCTCGACAGTGTTGAGCTGTCCTTCCCATCGATCAAAAAGCAGATTGTAGAACTCGTCAACATCCATCTGGTTGTGGACATCAATGGGCGTGTCGTCGTACGTCTTGATGCACCCCACAAGCAAGCTGGGATCGATGAACTTTCGAGCGCTCTCTTGCATAAACGCAAATAGCTTCTGGGTTTCGGCCACTAAGTTCTGCGGTTGCAGCTCATCTGTGACGGCATCTACCATGAATTTTCGGAAGCCAGTATTCATGAAGAGTTGGGTGAAGAGCGAATTGAGATAGCATGTATTGGACAGGTTCCGAAGTCCAGCATATCCGCAAGGAGCTCTGATAGCAGACATGCGGTCGAATTGTGGTTGCAGCTCGTAGATGTAAGGATCTTGAGAATGTGAGCGGATATATCGGATATCGGCGAGCAAGGTACACCAACCGTTCTCGAACTCGTCAAAAGGAACCAAGCTCTCCAAGTCGATCAGCATCTCGTGCAGACGTTGCTCTGATCTCGACACCAAATAAAAGACGATGTCTCCCAGGACCAATCTGGTGGTAGTTGACAGGATGCAAGATCGTCCGGGACTGCCGTCCCGTTGTGGGGGCGGAAATAGATGTTTCCAGAAGAGTTTCCTACCAAGTTTGCTGCATTGAAAGTCAGTCGACTGTGGTAAGTTAGACGTCCTTTTCACTAACTCTGGAAGTTCCTGTTCCACGTTCAGGTCCATCTCGCCTGTTAGGCAGTACCAAAGCAGATTAGCCAGGCCCCTTGCTACAGTGTCCTCGGGACCAAATTGTTCGATATGCTTTTCCCGTCAGTTGATAACACACAAAAGCATGGCAATGACTAACCTCAGCTGAATCATGTGAAAGTAAGAGATCGCCGCATTGTCTCGCCAACTCAGACACATTCACGGCACCAGGGTTGTCACGAGACAGCTTGATGAGAAGAATGTGAGACAGCTTGAAGACTTGCAAGCATTGTCTCGGCTTCTCGACCGCTCTGTCGACAAGTCTGTTGAGTATTGGCCAAAGACGCTCGCAGAAGGAGCGCGTGCTTGGTGTCGACCTGTTCACGTGAGTACTAGATAAAGTATGAAGCTCAAGATCACTTACTCGCTGGGAGAGATGATCCTATCCTCTATGATCTTAGCAATGTTAACGCGAATGGTGTCGCAGGGTTCGTCCAGAAGTAGGGTTCCTAGCAGGTCCTCCAGATTCGGCAGAGTCTCAAAAGCAGTCCAGAAAGCAAAGTCCATAGCAATACTTCGAATGATGGCCGAAAAGGTTGCTGCCGTGAGTGAAACAAAGGTTTCATTGTGCCGTCCGGTGATTGCGGATCGCAAAATATCGACGAGTCGGCCAGGCGGTGCTATTGAAACTGACTTATGTTTGAGTGGTGATCCCGATGGCGCAGGCTCTGTGACAAAGTTAGATTTGTTATGCCTCGAGGGACTGTGATGAAGTACGCACCTCTTAAAGTCAGCAAATAGGTGTTCATCAAAGTGAACGCAAGACGATTCTTCAGCACCTCCGACCCTGAGCTGTCGATGACATCCGGATCCGACATGGCTGCGACAACAAGCTTCCGCACTCTCACTAAAGCGTCAAGGTACGCATCAGTGACTGCACTCTTATGCTCCGGGGCAGAGGTTGCGGCGGCTTCTTTCAACCGACGGACAGCAGAGTCCATGTATTCTCGCATCGCGTATAGCGCATATTGCGATTTGAACGGTTGTCCGAGAGGGAAAATCTGCTTGTATGATGTGTCGGGAGAATCAAAAGCGGCTATCATATGTGCATCTGCGGGTAGTTTGACCAGGAAGTTGTGAATCTGGGAAGACGTTAGTTTGCAGCTTCAAATCTCGGGCCGAAACGCCTACCTCTCTTGCAAGAGTTTCTTGCATGCTCAAGTAATTCCACAGCTGCTCAAAATGTCCCAGTATCTCTATCTCAAGAAGAGATGCCCCTGGCTTGATCCTAGCTGCGGCAGCGGTACCGTTCTCCTCTCTTTTGACCAGGATCAGGCCATCATGGATCTTGAGCTCCTCCAAAGACCGGCAAACATCGTTTTCGTTGGGTGCAAACGGACGGCCACGGTAGTAGATCCGGTAGTTGTCGAACCCGGTGGCCTGCCTGATGCTTGCCAGCAGAGACGCTGCCGTGTTCCGCGTCCGACCTCCGACCTCCAGGGGCATAATGTCGGTCTGCTTGTTTCCATCAAAAGATTGGAACTTAAGCTCGGCTGACTCTCCTTCCGCAACACTCGGGGAGCCAGGGGTCAACGCCCGCAGGTCAGGCGCGGAAAAATGGGCCTTGGTCTGGTGCGCCCTAAGAAAGTGTCGAAGAACCGCAAGCGAGCGTATAAAGACACGCTCTTGTTCTCTCGTTTGCTCTTCTGTCGCCACAATCACCATTGGTTCGTCATCTCCGCTCCGGGTTCCTTCATTGAAAGATTCGAGACGCTTTGCAGCGGCTTCCATCTGCGTCAGGCAGCGATTCACCAAACCCAGGTGAACTTGGCATGCTCTGTGGTGCGGGTATGCCAAGATTGACTCGCTTTCAATGTAGACATCAACCACGAGTGTCTGAATGGCAGCGTCCACAAGCGTCAAGTCCTCTGCGTCGAGTACCATTCGCCAGAGTTGCTCTATTCCACTCTGGGCAAGACTTTCGTCGTCGTCAAGGATGATGTCGTTGATGTCATTAACTCGCGAGACGATGGCTTCCTTCACGAATTGCAGCGCTCCTTCGCACAGGCAATCTCGCGGAAGGTTGGGTAGGTACTCAGTAAAGCACACCAATCGAAATGGATTGCTTTTGCCCTCTTTGGGGAGATTGTTGAGGATCGCCCAACCCGCACCCCTGTCATCTTGACATGCAGCGCCATGGCCGACCAACATATCCCAAAGACGTGGGCCAAGGTCGGAAGTGACTGTGGTGGGCTCATGTATGAGGATCCAGCTGATTAATTCCCTGCGGGGACTGTTGAAATGTTCGCAAAGTACAACTGTATTTCCGGCCCGTTTTGCCTGCTCGATAGCGTGCTCGAGCTCATCAACGAGAAGAGCCGTCAAGTTGTGTTCCGCGGTGAGAACGCGCAACTCGTGTGCGACAGCTGGTCGCAGCGCCATACCCAGACACCACAGGGTACCTAGCGTTGTCGGTGATTTTGCGGCAATATCCCTGATGCAATCATTATAAAGCTCTTTCCTTAGTTCGGAGTCAAGTCCGTCTTTAACCAAGTCCTTGAACTTATCGATGGCGAATTGGTGCACTTCGGGGTTCGTGATGTGTGACTCTGGGCTGTAGACTGACGCCTCGCGGAGAAGTCGAATGCAGAAGCTCAACGGCAAGATGTTCGGTGTTTCCTTTGCGAGGTTGAATTTCAGGTGAAGATCTTTTAGCATGGAAGTGCAAAGACTGCGCACAGATGGCGTGAAGGCCTCAAGTGGCATGCTGTGCACCTTCTCGCACAAGTAGAGAAGTTCCTCTTTAGTAAAAAGATTCGTAAGGGGTGTTGCCATGCGGATCAGAGCTTCCGAGACTCGCGGGTCTTGCGTCGTTGTAATCGTTTGCCAGAGTAAATCGGTTTGCTCCTTGCGGTAGAAGTGCGTAACCACCAAAAAGCCAACAATGTTACCGCTCTCCACGGTTATCTCAGGATGGCAAGTTGGCCCCAGTACGTAATCCACCAACTTGGTACGAAGAAGATACTCTGCGATGTATTTGAGGAACTTGGAGCATTCCTCCTTGTAATCTTTGTTGTCATCCTCACTGTCGTTGTTCTTCTTGTACAGAGCAACGAGATCTTGGCACATTGTGGATGCTGCCATGACACGCAATTGCATCTGGCTGGACGTGATGAGCTTCCCGAGGACGCTAAGCTTCCATTCCATCGCAATTGCATCAGCAGTAAACTTTGCAGGTAGTTCGGGGTAGCTTTGTCGGTGCAGTCTGAGTCGCTCTGTTGCCAAGTCGTGGTCTCCACCCAACGACAGTTTGAGGATCTCGTGCAAAGCCGAAATGAGTGTCTGCGCGTTTTCATTCGAGAGTTGGGTGACGCTTTTATCAATGACAGTGGTGAGAGCTCCTGAAACCATGTTGTACAGGACATGGCCATCGGCGAGCCTGGTTTTTGACTTTTCGAACTTCTGGGGTGTGACCTGCGGGCGACGGATAACCTGCACTGCCTTTCGCACTATGAGTGCTGTGATGTTGGTAATCGGCACTAGCATGTCCATAATGTGCTGGTATCTCAGAGCATTGGTTAGATGCATCTGAGTGAGAGTATTCAATAATTTGAGGTCGCCGGGCCCAGGCAGGAACAGATCCAGCATCTCTGTGACGCTGCCTCCAGCCGTCCAATGCATCTCCTCGTCTGCTTGCATGGCATTGTGAGCCCGCACCTCTTCCCTCCTCACATACGTCAAAAGTGGCTGCACAAAGCGGCCAATCAAGTAGTCTGGCTGCCGCCCATCAGCATCAGGGTTAGTGTGGAAAGCCTGAGCTGTCAGATAATCGAATTCGATGAAGAAAGACGCGAGTTTGGAGAACGCTGTGAAGAAATCGGTGATGATAGGTCCACTGTCCCGCGAAGCTGAAAGCCTATGAAAATGGTCAGCCCAGACATCGTGTTGGAGGAAAATATATAAACCGACTTCTTAGTCGAAAGCACCCAAGCAATCTCCGGAAACGTATGCCAAAAGCTGTGATAGGCCAGGTGGGATTCATACGCAGCGTTCACGCCAACGTTGGTGACATATTGTATGTAAGAAATCATCCATATTCGCAGAGAATCGAGAACGGCTTCGTCTGGGGGCGCATCTGTATCTAGTCAGCGTCTGAGAGGTATTTGCCAACAACAGTTGAGGTTGTCTTACTCGGCGGAGACAGGTAGTTAACCAGTCGGGTCGCCGTGTCCTGCAAAGATTCGAGGGCTTCGTGGTATGGAAAATCTGTGGTGGGGTCGAGAGAGCCAGCATCCTCTCTGATGATGCTAACCTCATCGTCGAATGAGGCATCCTGTTCTTCGTCCGGGATGGCAATCACCTCAACTTCGGGACTCATACTCGATGAGGTTGACGGCAGGGTATCCGTGATTTCTATGGGAGCCTGAACCATGTCCACCTCCTCCTCTTCCAGGTCTTCAACGCTTTTCTTGACGCCATCCGGGGGTTCGGCCGACTGGGTTGGCAAGGACTGAGGGGTCGGGGAGACGGGAGACGACGAGGAGAGGTCGGGCTGGGCGGGATTGCGCAGGTTTATCGTGACACGGCTCGAAGGAGGTTCTGTCGGGGGCTGCCGGGCTGTCGACTGCATCTCTGGGGTTTGCGGGGTAGAGGGGCCGGTGTCTATCCTCATGGCGGAGTCTTGAGTATTGTGATCGTCTGCGAGGAGGTCTGCAGCTGGGGAGCTGGAGGTGTCAAGGCCGGATCTAGGGCTTTCGGCGGATCGACTTCGGGAGCCCCCAGACAAGGAGGTACGGCGTCGCTTCCTTGAGGCGTCGTCGTCCTCTGTGAAAGGGTTGGGTCTCGTTGAGCTGGGCTCAGAGGAGACCGCGCGTTCTGGTGCTTCCGAGGATCCTGTAGGCTGGTCCATCTGGCTGGTGCAATGAGGAGTCGCAGCGCGGGTCCTGGAGCTCCAGAGACGTCACTCGGGCGCGAGAGACGACTCGGCAGCAGCTGGCTAGAATTAGCATGTGGGTTTTTTTTTCGAGAGCTGGTGGCTGTAGCTGAATAGGATGAAGTGTCGCGCAGTGTATTCAAGACGATGATTGGGGGGTGGAAAAGAATAGGAGGGGGTTGAGTAAATGACGAGACTGCGCAGAGCTTGGTGGCTCAGAAAGCGAAAAGTGCCAGAAAAAATGATTGGGGCCAGACGCTAGGATGTCGAGGTGACGATACCGAAGTGCAGGCTGATATCCAACGAACCAAGCGAGTTGTGTTGGAGGTGGGCTTTTGGGGGGGAATGTGCAGGGGTTGCACGTCGTCCTTTTTCGGGTGCTTCAGACGCAGTGCGGGCATGAATGAATCCACTAGAGCTGGGAGCTTTGCTTTGGAGGGGGAGGGGGAGGACGTGGAAGCACTTGCGTTTTGGAGACACCGATGGGGGAAAAGATGAGGTAAGGGACCGGCGGGAAGATATGGTGGTGAGGACGTGGGAGCAGGCAAGGCGAGGCCGGGTGGGTAGGCGGCAAAACCTACCTTGGATTGAAGCAAGTGTCTTATTACTCCGTAGCTTGAGCTACCTTGCCTTGGGCACCACAGCTCAGGTTACGACGGAGGAGGAGGAGGATGATGATGGGTGGTGGCGGATGGTGAAGGTAGGTAGGCGCGGTAGGGGAGCTAAGAGCTTCGCCTTACCTTTGCTTATCAGCGCGTAGCAGAAATGGTAGCTGGAGACGAAGCTGGTGGGGAGGGAGGTCTAGGCGGGCAGACGAAAGGAAGAGCAAATGAGTCTAAAACCGTCTGGTGCTATCCGTGAGCATGTGCTCCTGCTCTGCTTTTTCTCTGGCAAGGCAGACGGGCGAATAATTCGGTACTTTTGAGGCAAGGAAGAGGCAGGTGGGCAAATAGAAATGAGGATGCAGGTACCTACCTATCTTTGCAACGTCGAGCTCGTCCGCGCAGCTTCTCTGGCGCGTCGTTGACGCCAGAAGGCTTTGGCGGTGGGCGGTGCGGGGTGACGGTGTACCTTAGTAAAGCGTGGCTACCTAGGTAAGGTAGACAGGCAGGCAAGGAGCACGGTCCGGATAGTCCTGGGTGGGGACACTGGAGCTGCTGTTGACTGAAGTGGAACTGGCTGGACGGAAGGCAGTGAGGTACCTGCAGGGAAGCAAGTGCCGGTACAGGCGAGGCAAGGAAGAGGGTCGAATAGCTGTGTGCTTCAGAGAGAGCTGGCCTGCTACCTATTTCCATTAGTTCCCAAGGAAGACATATCTTTCATCTCTCGTCAACGTGGGCGGTCTTACTGTGTGGTCGGCAATAGGATGCCAGCTTGCTGGGGTCTGTGTAATGCCTGCTGCCCGTCTACTTTTCGAAATAAATCGTCGGTGTAGCAGGATGAGACGATGCAAAAACAGCACAAAGAAGCGCTGGCCGTTGTTCCTTTGGCTTTGTGAAGGCTGAGTGGGCAATGGTGGTGGGACAAGAGCCTGTCCCTTTCTTTGGCAAGTCGAAGCCGGATATCTATGCCTGCTTGGACGACAGGACGGGGAAGTTGGCAAATGACGAGCGATATGATTGTCTCGCTTCCCACCCTTCTGGTCAATGGCAAGGCAGCTGGAGGTGGCTTGCAGAAGGCGACCTTTGGAGCGCTCGTGGTTGGTCAAGTTCCCTAAAGGTGCCGGGTACGTACCGTCGTATGTATCAGACTGGCTGACTCTTCAAGGTTGCCCAAAAGTCAACATTTCCTTCCGTCTGCTGTAGTATCAGCCATTCCTGAACGCGACAAGAAGTTCCTTCGTTTGCCCTTTTCCCTAGCAGATGCCCTGCTTTCCTGCATCTGTTTGGGCGCAAAATCATCTTTGGAGGAGCAAAAGTTGGCCAGTCAATTAGACGTGGCGGTATTCCGGTTCGTACGCGCAAAGACCTACGAGCCAACCGCTGTATGAGGCAGGCAGAACACCTACCTGCCTACAGTCAATAATCCGAAAGGGTTGGAGAATGCCGCTCCAGTCAGGTACGGAAGTAGCAGCTTCGGAAAAGCGCTTGGGCATCTCGGCTGCCGCACCAGGTCATTCGCGCAAAACGATCGGCGCTGCCCGCAGTCAATATTGGGCGTTCATAGACCAACGAGCCGTTTTGCTACTCTTCTGTTTCCAGTCATTGAATCCTGACTCAGCAAGGGAAACCATCTTGAATTTCGTACAGTCAGGCTGATTTCAGCATCACATCAACCCATCAATTTACCCCTGATTGCTGCCTCTCTATCCTCGCGAGCAAAAAGAGGGGGGTAAAAAACATCTTATGCCACAACGGTTCTCTTGCTTTCGTCTCGTTCTTGGCCACCCGGATCGTTTGGCGCCCTTCGCCGTGGCCCGAGAAGCATGATCTCCCGAAAGGAGAGTTGAGCTGAACTTACACACATGTCATGTCGAAGCCGTGATGGTGCCCACCAAGAGGCCCCCGTCAATTACTCAGGTCATCTACCTTGGGACTCCAACGTAGCACTCGGCCTCTCGGCGCCCCTGGCTCGACCGGGCTGGTTCCATTCCTCCCGCTGTCGTCCGTGCCACCCTCCGAAAGAGCTCATGCGGGGCCCGTAGAGAGCTGCCCTTGTCCTTGCCGCACCCTTACTCCAACGGCCGATGCGCCTCTCTTCTTCCGGAGCTGACGTCAAATCGCGTCCTGACAGCGGCTATCGAAACGTGCACAAGATCGACACCGACCCTGGGAGATGGAATGTCGGATTCTTGGCATGACCTGTTTCTGCCACTTGCTTCACGGCGTTGAGAATTGGAGCTCCTCTGTTCATCTCTTGTTTCTCACTTGATCGACTCAGGCCCACGCTAGCCTCTCGCTTATCGGCGTACCGGCCGCTAAGGCCGTTTAGCCTCGCCTTTTTTTTCCCTGGCTGATTTTTACTTTTATTTCTTGTTCGACTGACTCCATCCTGCGTGTTGCTGCATGCTGGCGGCCCTCACCATACCCTCTGCCACTGACAGCATTTGCTAAACTAAGGTCTCTTTAGCAGTCAGTTGCTACGCCACGCCTCATATTTCCACGCACGGAACAAGACACCACACCGGTCTAGCAGCAGCGGAGATTTCGAGGCCGACATTCTACTGACCACCGCCACAAAGTCTTTCTACCTTACCTCTCTTAGTCTCCACATAAGCAGTGCAGGAGACAGTCACTCTAAACACAAAGTCAAGAAGTGAGATGGCTGTATCTCAGAGGAAGAAGCTGGTCTACTCTGTAGACACACCATTCTCGACGACTCAATGGTATGGTCCCTGATTCAAAACTACATGCGGACCATGCTAACATGGAATAACAAAGGCCTGAGATCTCACTAGAAGACCAGGATGCAATCCTGGAACTTCTCTGCAGGTGAGTTGTGGGAGCTTGAATTCTCCTTTAACCTCGCATTGAGAGCGTTTGCTGATGCCAGATAGCCTCTTGACGCCCATTGGCCAACACCGTCAAAGACATGTAAAGCCATCGGAAGGCAAACGGGCAGCTAAGAGAAAGAGAAAGGAAGAGGGCGGAGAATCCAAGGCACCGACCAAGGCAGAGCAGCCGCCGGCACCAGACATCGCCTCATTCGTCGATGTCGGATTGACCAGCATCACCCGCAGCCTCGAGAAGCTTTCGTCAGGCTCTGAACACCCAGCAACCGAGAATGACGCCACCCCCAGCAGCGCCAGCCCCTACGCCGTGATCTTTGTGGCAAGGTCAGGCCAGTCATCAGCTTTCAACTCTCAACTGCCGCAAATGGTCGCTGTGGCCTCGAAACTATCCCAGTCCACGCCGGCAACGAGGCTCGTGGGATACTCGAAGCCTTGCGGCGACAAGCTCAGTGCCTGTATTGGCATTCCCAGAGTGTCATCTGTCGGCATCCGCGTGGGGGCTCCCATGTCTAAAGCACTGGTTGAGTTTGTCAACGAGCACGTCTCACCCGTGCGAATAGCTTGGCTCGAAGAAGCCCAAGATGCCAAGTATCGGCAAATGCAGTTGAAGACAGAAGAGAAGATTATTCCGAAGAAGGCGGGCAAGGCCTGAAGACCCAGCATGTCGATATAGAGGGGAGTACTGATGCTACTGATGCTGGATCATAATCTATCTGGGATATTCCATATATAGATACTCTTATTGCTCGACATGCAAGACATTTGAAAGTGCTGCTTCATCACCAATCAGTCAGCTTTACAAGCAGCTGCGCATCTGCCTTTCCACCTATCCTTTTGTTTATGGTTCTTAGCCAGACCAGAGAGGGTTCGGCCAGGTGCATGGTGCTTTATTGTTTTCTTGTTCGCCAGAAAGTTGGTTCACAGCTGTCGGCCTATGGTCTCACAAGCTCAACCTAATGCATGAAGTGCGAAGTAAGTGGCCACCCTGAATGTCGACTGCTGACCCAAGGCAAGGACACAGCCTGTCACTATTCGAATCTCCTTCCCGAGCAAACTCTTCCCTGAGCTTCGCTACCTACCCTACCTTATCTCAGGACAGGAAGTCCCATTGCTCCTCCCTCGCTTGTTTAGTTCTGAAAGTCAAGGAAGGCATTGTGGGCCGGTTGCCGAGCCACCTCCCCTCCTTCCACTGCTTCCTCTACTTCGACTACTTCCTCTACTTCGACTACTTCCTCTACTCCGACTACTTCCTCTACTTCCTCTACTTCCACTCTACTTCCACTCTACTTCCACCTTCTTTCCAGAGCAAGAGCACAGGAGCCCCTCCGCTTCCTCTGGTGCGACGACTCACCCCGCCTGAGTATTTTACATCCTGCTCTTCTCTATCCCTTCACCTGCCCACCCCTCTTCTTCCCCTCTCCCTCACGCGTTACTAGCCCAGGCATCAACCGCAATCCGTCTTCGGTTTTGACTACTCATTCTTCATCTTCTGAAGAGCGTAGAGACCGAACTGGATCTCCACGACGTCTCAACTTGGAAGGCAATTATATCTCCTTCGAGCTTTGGGTCTTTTCCTCCGGCCTTTCAGGATCGCCTTCCTCGCCAAGGTCGCAGTGCCGGAATTCTCACCGCCCTCCCTCCTTCCCCAGCAACTGATCCTCCTTCCTGACACCGGGAAAGCGCAGCGTGCCTTCTCATCCTAGGAAGGCACCTCACCCTCCAGTGACTTTCTCCAGTCGACATTGTCACCTACTTCAACAGAAGACGACCAAAGCGCGACACACAAATCACCGCTATTCCTGTCGATTAACTTTCATACATCACAAGCACCTGAGAAGGCTCTATTGGCTGGATTCTCTAGTTCCTTCCGCCTTCACATTTTCTTCGGAGGCTTTGGGACTTCAGGGTCGCTCAAGTTGGTTCCTATTCTTCCACAACTATCTCGACGATAAGCCCTGTTGGATCGTCCATTCCTCCAGGTAAGTCTGTCTGTCAAGAATTTTGGACTTTTTTGACAGATCGTTTAGGCATCTACTCAGGCATTCCTAGACAAGCACAGTTGCCTGATTTCACCATTCCACAGAACGCCAGTACTAGATCTCTCAAGATGCTGTCAACACACGAGCAAATGATGGCCGATGCCAGAGAGCTCAGAAAGGACTTCAAGTCCGGAAAGGACTCTTTCGGTGGTTCTGCACGCGGCCGCGGAGGACGGGGCACTTCCAGAATCGGGGGCAATGGACCTGTCTCCGTTGGTCCTCGAACTGAATATGGCCGAGGCGATCCCCGCCTTCCTGCTGGGCCTTACTCTTCTAGCCCACACTCCAACACAATGAGTAAGTCTCCTGACGATCTGTCTGTTGGCAGGTTACTAACAATCTAGAAGCCCGGCCTATGCACTTGTCTGGTCGGAAGACTGGTTCGGCCCCAACTAGCGCCAACGCAGCCCCTAAACAGGTCGACAAGAACCTCATGTCGTTCCTCGACGGCAGTGCGGGTCGGCCTGCTGCTCCTGGTAACACGGCCTCTACAGCTCCTCATCTCGCCCGTGTTGAGACTCCCTCCTTGGCTCCCGCTGTTAGCCAGCAGACCAACGCATCTACGTCTAACACCACCACTACTGGCATCCCGCCTCATCTTGCTCCTCGTGCCGCTGCTTCTCAGAACACGGCCCCTGTTCGGCCTGCCGCTCTTCCCGAGGCCTCTGTCACCCAAGATCAACCTGCTGCTGGTTCTGTCGTTCGCGAGCACGGAAAGCAAGATCATGTAAAGTATGAGCAGTCTACCGCTCCAGCTCAACGCACTGGTCTTCCTCAGAGCATCTGGGCTGACAATGACAGCACGACTGTGGAGACCCCGCGCAAGGACGCTCATGCAGTGTGCGAGTCTGGCATCGGCAAGGAAAGCAATCACGTCCTGATCAACATTGGCAACGACAACTCGGGCTCTCAAAGTGTACAGGAGAAGCATGCCTTCTTGGAGGGAAACGCTAGCCGCATGCTGGCTGACTTGACCACCGCCCCCTCCATTGCGACCCCAGGCAACTCGACTACTCCCGCATCAGCGACTGAGTTTCCTTCCATCATTGCCCTTTGGGAAGCTGTCGAAGGAAAGGACTCCTCTGCTCTCGAATGCCTCTTGAGAGGCATGCAGTCTCTGCCTGCAACCAATATCGAGGTTGTCCAGCCTGTTATGCAGAATACCACGGTCACCAAGATGGTGCAGAATGCTACGGACGGTCCCACGACCTGCAACTGTCCCGAGCGACCCCGTGGTGGTCTTCATGGCCTCAGCTCATCGATATTCAATGTGGATGAGGATGGCAATAAGTCTGTCTCGGACCCGCAGAAGTTCCTCGTGAACGCCATTATTCTGACCCACAGCAACGAGGACTGCCCCGTCCTTCAGAAATGCAAGGCTGACTACCCGCTGTGGTTTGGGGCTATTCCTGCCACCTTGCCTGACCAAGAGGACAACCTCGAGGTTATTTTTTATGCAGAGACGGCTGCTACGAAGCGTGCTTCGCAGAAGACCGGTCATGGTCGCGGCCTCAGTGCCTCTATTTGGGCTTGATGAGGAAACGAGAAGAAAATATGAACGCTGTTCGTTCTACGGCTGACAGACTTGCTCTGCTAACGTCCGCCTCTGGTTCGGCAGGCTGCAAGTTGACACGACACCTCCCCTCCATGTGCTTATGATTGAAGGCATGGCCGGTTCTTCTCAGCAATTGATCCTTCGCACGATGTTACGATGATACACATGTTCGGATAATGACGATACGTTGGTACCCAGACACTCGGTAATAATGCCATTTGGCAACCATACTTCGAGATGCTGGAAAAGACCACTGCCTGCAATGAAGGAACGCAGGCTGGATACGAGAGGAGAACAAATGGCGAGATCACAAGGTTAGGAGTGCATACAAGATTTGCTCAGGATTGTGAGGCATTGGGTTGCCCTGGATTTGGACTGAGGAGTGCGCTTAGGCATCGAGGGCCTTATCCGCAAGGATATCAACCACCCGATTTTCACTTTTGCTCAAGGGTTGATGGATCAGTCACCAATTCGTAGATAGATAGACAGTCAATCAAAAAATACAGTCAATCAAAAAATCCGTAGAAATCTCGCGTTCTTCATTCAGTGACATGGAGCATACAACACACGTACTTGTATCAAGTCCGCTCAAACATTATGTTTCACAGGCCTTTACGAGCAGACGATGGAACGAAGCCTTTTTTTATTCCCCAACGCCTCTGTCTTTGAATTATGCGTTACCAATGCTCTTCTCTAGTATCTTGACACCTTCCCTGACCTTGGGCGAGAAATGCCTCCGCAGCAGCTCGCCCTCCCAGACCGTTGTCGCATACGGATTGCTGCCCTCCACACTGTCGCTCAACGCATTGTACATGCCGTCGCCCTTCCTCTCCTCTGTCCTCCACAGCGCGCTAATCTTCTTTCCGTGCGTGTGCGCCACATCCTGTAGTAATGCCAGCACCGCCTGTGTGGACTTGTCAGGGGTGTGCAGTGCCGTGGACATGAGTTGCTTCGAGAAGGCCGCGAGTCGCAGCGGCGGTACAGAGCGAATCTGGTATGTGGGCAGCAGCACGGCCGTCAGACAGCGCAGCAGGAGGACTGTTGTGGTCTGCAGGTTTACGCGGTTGTCGCGCGTGGCGCCAGGGCGGATGTGCAGGGATTTGGAGGTGAGCTCGAGGTCGGGGTTCATGGAGAGCGCGGGGAGGGAGGTGAAGAGGTGGGTGACGAAGTGGGAGAGATCGAGGTGCAGCTCGGAGCGGGAGTTGTGTGCGTCTTGGCCTGCGAGCAGCGCGAAGGCGGTGACTGTGCAGAGGAGAGCTTCACGGGTGGTGTTGCGCGCCACGGCATCGTCGTCGTCTTCCTCCTCCGCGGCGGCAGCTTCCTCGACGCTGGGTTCCGCATCGCCCTCTGCATCTTCTTGGGCGTGGCGGATGAGGTCCCTCAGGGCCTCCAGGAGGTCGCCGAAGAAATCCTGGTTGATCAGGTGGGCGTACTTGGCCAGACCCTCCAGCACAGCACCCATCAGATGCGGCACACGCAACTTGAGGATGCGGAAATACGTCACAAATACCAGCTTCAGCGTCTCGGACTGCATACGGTCACGCTCCTCGTGGCTGACCAACGCATCGGCCTGCTGCATGTCCTTCTCGATCTGCTTCTGCTCCTTGATCTGCTTGCGCTGCTTCTTGGTGCGGAACTCCTTCTTGAAGGCCTTGCGCGGTGGCGGCGCGCCGGGGTCCTTTTCGTGGTCCACGCGGTCCTGCGAGCCCTTGCCCGCGAACTCGTCCAGCAGACGCAGGTGCAGAAACAGGTTGACCACGGTCTCGTCGACGGCGAAATCGCGCGCCTTCATCATCTTGGCGAGCAGCGCGACGGCCTCCATGGCGGGGCGGCCCTCCTCGTCCTCCTTGAAGAGCGTCTCGATGGCGCGGCGGCACTTTACAAAGTCGGCGTCGACCTTGCGCTTCGAGAGTTTGCTGACGAGGATCTTGAGCAGGTCGGTGCGGAAGTTGAAGTGCGGGACGGCGTTGATGAGCGTGCACGCGCAGGCGATGGCGACGCTCGAGATGCTCTGTCCCGTCTTGCGGGTGGCGGGGAGGTCGAGCTTGGCCCATTTCGCGAGCTCCTTTATGTAGCCCTGGTAGCCCGAGACGAGTGCCTGTTCGAAGGCGCGCAGCTTGCGGACCTCCTTGGACAGCTTCTCGGCCGGAGCGTCCTCGGCGACGGGGCGGATGCGGTAGCCTGGGATGACGTCCTTGTAGACGGCGAGCTGGGTGGCCAGAGTGATCTTCTGGATGGTCGGGATGCGCGACTGGCCGATCTTGGCCAGGGCCTTGAAGGCGCTGACATTCTCCTCTGGGTCCTCGTTCAACGCCGTCGCAATCTTGGCGAGCTCCTCCTTGGCCTGCAGAATCTGGACGTGCTCCGGCAAGTCTGACTCCTCCTCCTCTTTCCTTCTGGTCTGGCGCAGCCTCTCGGCCTCGGCCTCGGCGATGGCATCCTCGTCTTCCTTACCCTCAAGCCAATCACCGTCGCTCTCTACAGAATCGGCATCGTCGTTGTCGCCCTCGGGCGCACGGAACTGCTCGATGCGGCCGTCGGCTGTCTTGATGGGCAGGCGGTTGCTGTCCTTTTTGTCCTTCTTGCCCTTCTTATGCTTGCGGTTCTCGTAGTCCTGCTCCAGGTCCCATCCGGAGGCGCTCTTGAAGAACTGCTTCTGAATCTTCTTGGAGGAGCGGGATTTCGGTTCGTCGTCTTCGGGGGTGGCGTGAGCCTGCGGCGTTTGGGGGCTCTAGAGGACGACATTGTTGACGGGCGGGTGTCGGAGGGGAGAGAGAGGGCTTGTTCGTCGACGTCTGGTTCTGCTCGAGATTTCTCGATGCTGAGGTGGATTGGATGGGATCCTGGGACATTGCAGCGGAAGAGGGACTGTCGAGAACTTTTTAGTGGAGCTTTGGCCAATTGGACCAATTACAACCCTGGTAGGCTCTTTGACCGCCCGAAAATTTTTGGGTTTCTGCCACTACTCCAACCTTTGGCATCGCGATGCATCCCACTCTCGGCACGGACTTGACATCTCTCTGAAAGAGTTCCTCGTCTTGCCCTCACCAAACATCCCGAGAGTCGACGAAACGGAAAATCCGCCAAGATGCGTCCCCTCACGGAACAAGAGACGCAGACTCTCTTCAACAAGCTGGCCAGCTACATGGGCAGCTCGCTCAAGAACCTCATCGCCCCGCTCGACAACTCCCCCGACGCAGACCGCTATGTCTTCCGCATGATCAAGGACCGCGTCTACTACGTGCGCCTGTCCGTCGCCAACCTTGCGACCAGCATCGCCCGCGACAAGCTTCTGAGCATCGGCATCTGCCTCGGTGCGTTTTGCGACCCTCCACCCAGACCCAGAAAGCCATTTTTGCTAACCCGGCGGTCGTGTAGGCAAGTTCACCAAGACGGGCAAGTTCCGCCTGCACGTCACCGCGCTCCCCATTCTTAGCGAGCACGCAAGATACAAGATCTGGGTCAAGGTATGTTGGAACGCACCCTCAGCACACTTTGGATTTGCAGCCACTGACTCTCGGCGCAACACAGCCCAACGGAGAGATGCCCTTTCTCTACGGCGGCAACATCGTCAAGGCCCACGTCGGCCGCTGGTCCGACGACTGCCCCGAGCATCAGGGCGTTATCGTCTACTCCATGGACGACAAGCCCCTCGGTTTCGGCGTCACCGCCCGCTCCACCGCCGAGGCGCGCCGTCTCGATCCCACCGGTGTCGTGTGTTTCAGGCAATCGGACGCCGGCGAGTACCTGCGTGACGAAGATACCCTCTTTGCGACTGGTTAAAAAGCTTGGGGGGGAGGTCTAGAATACCCATTGATGGAAAACTATGCGTGTGTATACGGGCTGGCGTTTCTTGGTTTCGAACAAAAAAGAGTAGAAGACAAGGAGGGGGGCATCTTGACGGCGTTCTGTTGTTGGTCATATAACTTTTCTTCTTCTCGTCATAAACAGCAAGTCTAATACTGACACCCCCATAATGCTGAAATGGTGGCGGATCGCTCCTCAAATCATGACATTTGCCTTTTCCTCTCCCATCATGCAGTGTTTCCGTTCCGTATGCCAACCCTGTTTCAAAGACTCTCTATGATCATGCCTTTCCTTCGTAACCAGCGACCCCTGCAATGACTTCTTCGACAATCTGCTCCTTCACCTGCTCCTTGACCTGTTCCTTCGCCTTCTCTAAGCTAGGCGTCTGCGGCCGGCTCTCTCCGCTCCAGATGCGGATATGCTGCCTCTCCGCCACGTACTCGCTGTCAGCGTACCCGAGCAGCCCGCCAATCTCGGAGCTCTGGTGGCCGCGGATGCGCATCACCTCCGGCGCGGCGTAGTTGACCAGCGCGCGGCCGACCTCGAGCGGCGTGCCGGTCCACGTCTTGCCGCTCGCGTCCGGGGTGTGCAGCCTCTCCACGACGACAAGCCTCACGGCCTCGTGCTGGGCAAAGTTGCCCTCGACGTCGAGCACGCCCGCGGGCAGCAGGCCGGCCTTCCTGAGTAGGGCGCTGTGCGCGCCGGCGTCGATGTAGAGCGTGCCGTGGGGCTTCAGGCCGTGGATCATCCAGAAGTGGCGGTCGCGGATGGGGTCCGGGAGGGGAGGAAGCGGGTGTGCAGCGGGGGTTTCTCGACGGACTGGTCGAGGCGGAGGGAGGCGGTGGACTGGGAGAGGGGGTCGTCGGTGTGGTGGCCGTCGTGCTCGCCGTCGGAGGCTGGGTCCAGGCGCGGGGAGAATCTCTGTTGGGCTTGGATGTAGCGGACGATCTTGACGATGTTGCCCGGGTTGGAAGAGCGGGTGATTACGGTTGTGACGCCGACGGAGGTCGCGAGCCGGGCGGCGACGATCTTGGTCATCATGCCGCCGGTGCCGAGGGCGGAGCCTGCTGTCGAGACTGAAGGGGAAGTGTTAGTTTTCTGACAACGACGAGCGAGAGCGGTTGAGTATACCATCTGCTTGGATGCTAGAAATGTCCTCGACGACCTCGATGGCCTGGGCGTCGGGGTGTGTCCTGGGGTTCTTATCGTAGAGGCAGTCAACGTCGGTCATGAGGAAGAGCATGTCTGCGTGGACCATGCCTGCGGTGATGGCGGAGAGGGTGTCGTTGTCGCCGAACTTGATTTCTGATACTGCGAGGGTGTCGTTTTCGTTGACGATTGGGATGACGCCCAGGTCCAGGAGCTCGTTGAATGTGTTTTGGGCGTTGAGATATCGTGTCCGCTGTCATCCTATCAGAATCCATGCGCACTGGATGGAGAGATGCTCACTTACATCTGCAATGTCGCTGCGAGTGAGAAGGATCTGAGCAACTGGTTGCCTGAAGTGCCCAAACAGGTCGTCCCATAGACTGATGAGTCTGCACTGTCCGATAGCAGCCAACGCCTGTACCCATTCGTCAGTCTAATCTCAGATGCTCTGGCTCAGCGATGAGCGGACCTGTAGCGTCGACAGATGTTTCGGGCGTTTCTCCATCTCCATGCGGAGGAGGCCGACGCCGATGGCGCCGGATGAGACGATGACTACCCTATGGCCATCCTTTCTCAACTTGACTGCCGTCTCGACAATGAGACTGAGAATCGACAGCAGAGGCTGCCGAGTGTTTTCGTCAACAATTGAGCTGGTGCCTGTGAGATTTGAGTTAGATCGGGCCATGAGACACGATGAGGGGGAGGGGCAGCAACTCACCCAGCTTGAGCACCACCGTCAGGGGTTTTGAGCCCTCACGGTGCTTCATGTCTGCGAACGAGGGGATTCAGAGTTAGTCACACACGCTCTGCGTCTCTCCAAATGAACAACAACGACAAGCAGCCAACATGCAGATTTAAAGCCAAAAGAACGACAAGCCCAAGGATTAAACCAGCGAATTGGGCAACATTACGTATGTAGAAAAAATACTGGATCCTCTTACATGTTGGACCACTCTCTTCCGCCATTGCCAATGCCAAACCAGCCGGTGTCGAGTTAATGTGGGACGATGGGAACATTGTCCAAGGCCCCTGGTCGCGCCCTTTGTCGTCGCGGGAATGACTCTGACTGCCGTGCGGGTTGGCAAGAGAGAGAAGAAAAAATTACCCTGGCCCCGATGTCGGGATCGACCGGTGCAAGGACGGGAACACGGGGGTGGTTCGGTAGGTTGCGCGGGCCTATGAGATGGCGGGTAATGCCACTAAAACCCGGGGCTAGCGGCATCTTCAGCACAGCGTTGGCATGCCGCCTTTTCTTGACCCCTGTTTGGGTCTGGGAAGAATGAGATCATGAATCGGGCAATTGGGCGTTTGACCGCTTGAATATGCACTGAAAGCTGCAGTGTCTTTCGGTAGGGCGCGCCTTCTCATGTCTGACTTGTGTTGCTGTACCTAGGTAGCTAGGTAAGAGACACCTAATACACCAGAACTGCAAGCCACCAACTGGCATTAGTGGACAACAGTAGACGACTACAGAAGACGATTTAAGACGACTACAGAAGACGATTTAAGACGACTACAGAAGACGACTACAGGAGACGACGATAGAGACGACGATAGAGACGACGATAGAGACGACGATAGAGACGACGATAGAGACGATGACAGAGGCGATGACAGAGACAATAACAGAGAATCTAGTCGCCACCTTTAACTCATAGCTTACTAGGTGTCGAACACTAAAAAGCTATCTTGAACTCCATTTCCTGGTAAATCATCTCCAATCAAGATCTCTTCTCCTTCGAAGAAAACGTACCGACGGTATCAAAACAGAAAGATGACCAGTACCGTCATTCATACCCAAAATTATGGGTGCCTGTGACTTATATGAACAAGTAAATGCTATTAGAGTCATACTCGATTGCCCATATATTGGAATGCTCAAACTGTTGGTAACTAAATCGGTCCACTAAATTAGGCCTTATCACCACATGCACGATGCACCTAGACTCGTTATCGATAACGGCCAAAATTTCCGTCCAACCTCCAATCAACCTACCCCATCCTTACCTCAGCCATCATCAATCAACAACTCCAGCCCACGCCGAAAGCCCGTTCCTCGCCTGCAACCTCGTCAAAAACCCCCTCTCACTCCTCAACATCTGTAGCAAAGATCGCCCACAATGGCTTCCGAAGCCCCCTCCTCCCAGACGCAAACACCACCGCCAACAACAGCGCCAGCGCCAGCGCCGCCGGCCGAAGGACTCCCTCGCGAACTGCGCAACGATCCCGCCCGCACCGGCTTCGACCCGCAGACCAAGTGGTGGATGAACTACTTCAACGTCCTCACCGGCCGCATGACCCCCGAGGGCCAGTTCCACTACCGCGAGCACCGCTACCGCGCCAACGAGGAGCGCGACTGCAAGCGCTGCGAGGAGCACCGCGACTGGCTGCTCGCCTTCTCCCCGACCGTCCGCTTCCTCAACGACAAGATCGCCGCCCTCAACGGCGAGCTCGACAGCTCCAACATCCTCTGCAGGCGGTGCCCCGCGCGCCTCACAGAGGACGGCCAGGTGCACCGCCAGTCGGGCGGCTTCAGCCCCGCCCACGGCATCTTGATCTGCGCGAACGAGGTGAGGGACCGGAAGCATCTGGAGGATACACTCTCGCACGAGATGGTGCATGCGTGGGACCACCTGAGGTGGAACGTGGACTGGATGGGCGATTTGGACTTGAAGCATGCGGCGTGTACCGAGGTGAGTGGCCTACCTATGGCTTGCTGTAGGGTGGGAAAGACTGACTTGGAACAGATTCGTGCCTCTGCGCTGAGCGGCGAGTGCAGATGGACTAGAGAGGCGTTCACAAGAGGGAACTGGAGTTTGTCGCAGCAGTTTCAGGACTGCGTGCGCAAGCGCGCGATACAATCCGTCCTCAACCGGCCGAGGTGCAAGGACGACGTCCAGGCGACCAAGGTAGTTAACCAGGTGTGGGAGTCGTGCTTCAACGACACTAGGCCCTTTGACGAGGTCTACAGATGATGAACGGTCAGAATTGCTCAGCATGGAGCGTGTACAATACCCCAAACTCATGTAATTTGTCTCCTCACGCAGGAAGCACCACGAAGCAGTCTTGAATGCCTTGGATGATATGACTATGGTTTTGGTTGGCTACTCAAAAAAACGACATGAAGAATCCCAACTCCCATACATGCAATGGAAACAAACCCCAAACCCCAACAAGCCGTAGATCAGAGCCGGCCTAATCCAGCATTAATAAAATGAATGAACGCCGCTAATCCTACAAGGACCGTTATGCCTTGGCTGGTATGCATGAATCATGATGGTCATTAATCAGGAGCTTCTCTCACGGTTGGACGCTCTCTCGCCCTTTACACAGTGCTTGACGATCCACGGGTGGGTTTGGACCTGGTCCAGGGGTATTCTCTTCTCCGGGTCAAGGACAAGCAACTGGGACAATGGTTAGTCATGGTCGCGGTAGGGCTGGCTGGAATGCGGCTCACCTTCTTAATCAGGTCCTTCGCCTCGGGACTGACGAATGACGGCACAGTCATGTCGGCCCGAGCGATTCTCCTCTGCGTCATGACGGGTGTGTCCTCGAATGGCGCTTCACCAACAAGGAACTCGTACGTCAAGACACCTAAACTCCAAAGGTCGACCTTCTCGTTGTAGTAGTTATCCGAGCTGCCGGGCTTGATCATCTCAGGCGGCAGGTAGTCGAGAGTTCCACACATGGTGTTGCGGCGGTTGTTGGGGGCGTGTACACTCCAGCCGAAATCAGAGATCTTGATCTCGCCGTGGATACCCATCAGAATATTTTCGGGCTTGATGTCACGGTGGATGACGTGCTTGCGGTGAAGATACTTCAGCGCCGAGGCCATCTGGGCAATGTACTGCGCCGACTTCCACTCGGGGAAGCGGTTCTCCTTGCGTAGGTGCTTGTACAGCTCTCCCTTGCCGGCGAACTCGAGAATCAGGAACACACGCTTGCTGTCGTGGAAGTGACCGTACAGCTGGAGAATATTGGGGTGGCGCAGGTTGCTCTGGATCTCAATCTCACGACGGACCTGCTTCTCGACGCGGCCCTGTTGCAACTCGTTCTTGTGAAGAACCTTGAGGGCACAAATGAAGCCGCTTGTGCGTTCGCGGGCGAGATATACACGGCCGAACTTGCCCTTGCCAAGAGGGCGACCGATTTCGAACATGCCGAGGTGGAAGACCTTGGGAGGTGAGGGCTCGATGACGACAGAGACGGCGGACTTGCGCTCGATCTCAACGACCTCGTCGGACGTCCTTGAGGAGCTGGAGGGAAGGGGCTTCCTCGTTGGTGATGTAGGGTTCTTTGCCTCACGTTGTGCTGATTGCGAGGGGAGTTTTACCGAAGCGACGGCGTTGGTGCTCTGGGACTGGAGGGCGACCTTGATGAGATTCGGCCTGCTCGAGCTGTGTGCCAGCTGTGATGTCTTGACAATTGACTGAAAGCGAAGTTAGCAAACCTCGGGACGGGTTGATGGAGACGTGCGACGGCGACGGCACGAACCTGAGCCTTGGAATAGAGCTTGGAGCCATCGCATGGGTCGTTCTCATCATTCACAGACATGCGCTCGAAGCGCGACTCCAACGTTCGTGTGGCCATCGTGCTGGGTGGTGAGAGGATGACGAAAGATGAATGTTCCCTGTTGGTTAGAAGAGTGCCGTGGAGGTATTTTGGAAAGAAACTGGAGTGGCTGTCCTGGTTATTAAGAAAAGCTTCGGGTAACGATGCTGAGCCGCCTAAACAATGGGGGTGAGCCTGGTTGCCGGGGGAACAGCACCAGGGCAGCGACCCGCCCCACACCATCCAGCCCCCCCACTTTCCACTCCCCCATGGAAGGACAGCGCGGGCGCTTGCGATGTCAGCTCCCTGGCGTGAACCTTTTCCGTTGTTGGTTATTCGAAGGCTGGTAGTAGATGTATTTGGCCGATGTCTCCTTAGCCTGGTTTCTTTGCAAGCACTGTTTCAAGATCTGATGCGGGGTTTGGCCGAGTCAAGTGGCTTTCTTGACAACGTTGTTTTGTAAGGGCCTTGTTTTGACAACTGCTTTCTGGTTCCTGCCAGTCCATTAATTGGTGCTGCTATTGTCTACAGCCTCACCATTTCCATGCGATTCTCAGCCACTTTGCTTGCATTTTCTTGATGGTCGTCAATTGAAGCAGCGACATACGTCATCTTTCCCTTGGTCTAATATTCTTCTATTGAGACATATTTGTCCCCTGACTAGGAGACTGCCTATTGTTCCTGTGCTAGAGCGACTACTTTTCCTGTGGTTATGCTCTACGTTACCGTCGTCGCCGCCGTTATCATTATTATCGTCGTCGTCGTCGCTGTCGCTGTCGCCACTATCGTCTTAGCCTTCAACATCAGTTCAAATCCATCTAATTTCTTTCTCTCTACGTTCTGATATCACAGAATCTTGAAGCATAATCGTCACACCTGGTGTCATTACCGTCAAAAACTCAAGTCAATCAATTGTACTTAGGGCATCGGCTTTATCGCTTCTTGTTATTGTCTCTCTAGTATCTTCGCTGTTTGTCTACTTCACGTCGTCTTGCTGCGCTGCGCTTCAAGCGTTTCTGTTGGGCAAAATCTCCTCGTTGTTTCTCGGTTCAGGAACCGGCGGTGCTATTCCTCCTGTTAATCAACTGTTCCATCTCTGATGGCTGATCATCGAGGTTGACCGAGGAACAGAGCCGGCTTCCATGGCTATCCCATAGGGGCTTTTTGACGGGTGTACGATATTCAATCACGGGTTCCGCCGATTGATCAATCGAGCCAGCATCAGTGTCGAGGCCACCACGCGAGCCAGTATTTGAACCAGATGTCTCGTTGAAATGATATGTGCATTTGGTATTGTCAAAACCGCCGGCACTGGTGCTCTGTCCTGGATGGAATGAGGGAGCATTAGCGCCGAAAGCATGCTGTGAGGACCGAGTATCCTCGCCCGATCGTGCAGGATATTTTGTTCCAAGGACCATCAATGCGTGTTGAGCGTCTTCGCGGTTCAGCAACTCAGACAGACCAGCTTCATGAAGCATCCTTCGGACAACCTCGTACTCATGGTAAGGTTTTGATTGTGGACGCTCCTCGGGCGGCAGCTGGCGAATCTTGGTCAGTGCATTGTCTGCGTGAAATACTGCTGTGGTAGCGATCCGGATGTCGTAGACCTTCGCCGCTTGTCCCGACACTCCAGCGTATGTGTCGAGTGCGTTCAGCTCAAGGTATCTTCGGCCAAGGACGAGGAAGCGGATATTTTTGGAGCTCGTGCTGTAAACACTCTTGAGCATATTCGGGTTGATTAGGCCTTGGTCCATTAGGAATAAGTCGACGACGGCATTGCCCTACATGCGTTGGATAGGACTGTCCATCAGGACCCTAACGCCTCCCTTGCATGTGTAGTTGTACCAACCCAGACGAAACCGCATGTAATTTTTCCATCCCCGATCTAGACAATCCTGAGAAAGCACGTTTAGCAGACGACTCCAAGTGCGCTGGAAATTGTGCTGGTTCTTCCACGTCTCCGGATCCCCTATTCCCATCAGCTGTTGGGGAATTGCTGCCTCCTAAAACCCGCTATCTTCGCCGCTGGTGGGAGTCGCTTGTGCTTTGAAATCCGGTGGCTTGCAGGTAAGTGGTGGTCCAGGGCAGAACCGCCACGAGAACGTGAAAGAGGGCAATACGCCGTAGCCTAAGTATTCGGTTGATTCGTCGCGGGCCTGCTCCAGATTTTCTAACCCTGGCAATTGGATCTCTTGTGACAGGAGAGACAACAGCCACTTTCGGTGTGCTACTGTCTTGAACGATCTGTGACATCTGTCGCATATTGCTCTGATTGTCATATAGTCACTCTCTGGCATCGGTGACGGCATCAGCTCCACAGCTGTAAGGCAGCTTGTGTCCTTCGACATGGTAACGAGTGGACGGATAACAAACGATAATGGGTCGGCAGTGTTTGATGTGCTAGCGATGGTGGGTTGAGTACAGTATTGGATGTAGTGACAGCAGTGGACGTGCTGGCGTTGTTGTTGTCGATGTCGATGTTGTTGTTCTTGTTGTCTTCTCTGTCGTCCTTTCTCTTCTCTGTAGCCCTTCATAATGGCCGTTGTTGTCGCACTTTACCTCTCGACCTCCACTAATAAGCAGGGAAAGAGCAAGTGAGAGTCATACCGGGCAGCAACACTCGAGGAAAATGGTTCGGCGGAGACATTTAAGGAAAGCACGGCCTGGATTAGCCCTGTTGCTGCAAATACTTACGAACAGGAAGGCAAGGCTCCTTCTGGGCCCTGCTCTCTCAAATCTCCTACAGACAGTCGGAAAACTTGGAAGGCGAACTCCAGATTTGGCATCCTCCAAGCTGTCTGATTGGTTTCCTGAAGCCTTGCCTATGCAGGGAGCCAAGGAACAACGATCGACAGATCATGTGCGAGGCGGCAGAGAGGATTTGATTTGAAATCTGCCACGAAAGATAGTAACAAAATGAATCAATTTCCTTCCTCTCAGAGGCCACGGACTTCCAGGGGTATTCTCTGCACCAAAATAAGATGTGATGCAAAGGAAGCCATGAGGTTGTCTTACACGGCCTCGGTGAATCGGTGACCTCGGTGGAGAAAGTGACGTCTACCCCTCAGCTCACCGAGAGATACAGGGATTGGATGCTGAGGCCTCTAGTGTTCCCCGCCAAACCCCACCATCACCACCACCACCTCTTCCAGAGCTCTCCAACTACCTTACCTCCGATCCGAACCGGGCAACTCCCTTCGACCTCGCCTCAACACCAACCAGCCATCGTCAAGGTCGCCTCTTTCCCCTCCCCAAAAACAGACCCGACGCTTCAGATCAGCTACGCGACCGCCGACAAGATGAACCACATAACCTCCCCAAATGAACCCTTCCTAAAGCCGGCCGCCCTCGACGCCGCGACGACCTCCCACACGCAATCCCGCTTCCGCATCTCGACCCGCAAGCTCCCCATCTCCAAGGCCGGCCCCATCGATGAAATGACAGCCTCCCTCGGCATCCCCGTTCCCGAGATGATCTTCGGCGACAACCTCGTCAGCATAACCCACGTCCCCACGGGTTGGTCCATCTCCTTCAACGCCTACGACGCCCTCGACGGCGTCGACAAGACGGACAAGAAGATGCTCAAGGTCGCCTACGCCAAGGACTGGTCCTCCTCCCGCGAGAAGACCAGCGCCGGCATCAAGGAGGTCGTCAAGCCTTACGACTGGTCCTACTCGACCGAGTACCGCGGCACGCTGGCGCAGGACGGCGCCGGGGGCAAGAAGCTGGAGGACACGCAGACGAAGCAGATCCCCCTCGAGCTGCTGAAGCGCCGCGATCCGATCCTCTTCTTCGACGAGGTCGTGCTGTTCGAGAGCGAGCTCGACGATAACGGAATCTCGATTGTGAGCGTCAAGCTGCGCGTGCACGAGAAGAGGATGCTGCTGCTGTGCCGGCTGTTTATGAGGCTCGACAACGTCATTGTGCGCATTCGCGATACAAGGGTCTATGTGGATTTCGAGACGGACGAGGTCATTCGGGAGTACACCGCCAAGGAGGCCAGCTTCGAAAACGTGAAGAGGGTGAGTCTTCCCTGGTTAGCGCTGCGCTTTGGATAATGCTAACTGCCGGCTCAGTCACTATTCATGGAGGGTCGTTTGCCAGATGATATTGTCATCGCCCTGCGCGACCCGAATCTCCTCATGAACCTATTGCCTACCGTCGAGCGGGAAGTGCAGACCGTTTCGCTCAAGCAATGAGACCCTTTATGGCTTGCTCGAATTCCCGCAGTTTGCGGGCGGCGTTCTGGATTTGGAATGAGATTTCTGGCGTTATAGGCATTCAAAAGTAGGTATGACGATACCACGGCAGTGACGAAGAAGCAGCTTGCGCCGCTGAGATGTGCGAAGAGTTAGCTCTGTTTTCCGTATCGACTGCAAATTTTCTCCATGACGAAGAAACAGTCAAAACGCCATTCTCCAGCGAGGCCGCGATGCAAAGTGTGAGCTATCAAACTGAACCGGAGAACACAATCTGCCGATGCGAGAAAATATCCCCTCCCAACTTTCGTAAACATAATATGAAACTCCTTTTCCCTCCCATCCACGCCGTTTCCTTTCGTCCCGAAGCAAAAACAAACCGGGAATAAGTCATGTCCGTTCTGAATAAGATATTCGCACCGTCCCTCTTTTCCATCTTTCACCGCGCATCCCGATTCGGCGACGAGGCCTCCGTGACCTCTTCGAACTCCAGCTCCCAGCGGTCAACCTCTTTGAACTTGCGGGCTGCCTGCTTGAGCTCTTCAGCAGTAGGCATCGGATCGCTGCCTTCTGGCAGCTCCGTCGTCTCTTCCTCAGCAGCCGGAGCGAAGCTTTCCTCACCCTCACCCTCACCCTCAGGGCCCGCGACATCCTCGACATCCTCAACCTCAGCATCCTCGTCTTCGACCTGATTCTCCTTATCAGACAAGCGGCGACTGTAGGTGCGCGAGGGACGGCTGCTTCTCGTCGCCGGCTTAGATTTCGCAGCCGCAGTGGTCTTGCCGCCGCGGGACGGGGGCCGGTTGGCTGAGCTACGGTTGAGAGGCGCCGCCTTTGCCCGTCGGGAACGCGTGCGCGTATCGGCGTACGAAAGCTCATCGTCGTCCGGGGCCCCGTTCGCGTTCTCGACATCCTCGTCCTCATCCTCTGAGTCCTCCGCGTCAAAAGGATCGCGGGTCTTCTTATGGCGTCTCTGGGGCAGCATGCCCGTCAGTTCTGCTGTCGTCACCTTCTTTGGCTGCTTCTTTTTCTGAGCATTCTTGCGTGTGGCAGGGAAGTTGGGCGAGTGGGTGAGGGAGGGCGGGGATGAGACATCAGACATGTTGCCGTCCCGCATCGGCGTGGTCGGCGAGGCGCGACGACGGCGCTGCTTGGCTAATGTGTGGATGTCGGGCCACGCCTCGTTGTCTTCGGAGCCGCTGCTCTCGGGCGGTGCCATGATTTCATCCTGGTTGGGCGTTACTGGGCGAGGGATATTTGATGCCCGTGTGGGAGTCAGCACAGGGGAAGGCAAGTCAGACAGAGATGAGTCGCTGTCGTCATCGATCAGCTCGGGCTGCTCAGGCTCTGTCCGCGAAGCCTTGCCAGGACGGTCTTCATCGTCATGGCTTTCCACACTCTTCCGCTTCCGAGACTTGGCGCTGGAAGTTGCAGCGGCCTCCCTTTCGGGTTGTGAATCCGGTGCCAAAACCTGTTGAGAGTCGGCCACCGGTTCAGTCTCCGACTCAGAGTCAGGCTCAACTGCGGGCGGCGGTTGCGTCCTGCGACGGTTGTTGATGGGGGTCGACTCCGCCTCTGGGTTGAAGTCATCCTCATTTTCGTCCTCGGACCCAGGTTCGGATGATGGCTCCAGCGGACGCTGAGCACGCTCCTTCTGCGCAGTTCCCAAGATACTCGGCTCCCTCTGTCGGCGCCTGAAGTTGCCGATGTTGAACATGGAGCTGATGCCCGGCGTGCTGATCCCGCGACTGCTCGGCCTGATGGGATTGTCGTCCTTGTTGATGCTGATGCTCGGCGCGCGACCCCGACGCCGAAAGTTGCTAACACTGAAGGTCGAGGTGTCGGAGCGGGGCGCACTGGGCGGTGCAGCGGCGGGATCATCATCTTCGTCAAGCGTGGTGTCGAGACCGAACAAGTCGTCGTCCATATCTAAGCCCGTGGTATCCCTTCGTTGTTGCACCGGTGTCGCGCGTGTCTTCCGTCCCGCCTCGACTGACGAGTCAGACTTTTGCCGGTCCTCCGCCGGCTTCCCATTGTTGTTGTTCGTGCCTTCCGCGGCGTTGTCTGATGCGCCACCCGCCGCCTTCCTCTGGCGCAAACTCGTGCTCCTGCGCAGTCGCGTCCTCCTCATGCTCCTTCCTAATGACCGAATGTTCGCGATCGCTATGGCTGTAAATGTCACTGCCCGAAGCAGGCGCGGGGCTCGATTTATCCTCGGTCGCGACAGCAGTCACAGCAGCGACTGCTGAAGCAGCAGGGGCGCGACGCGTTCGCTTGGGTCGCGGCATGCTTTTGGATCACGGGATTGTTGGTGCGGATTTGGTATGATAATTTGGAGTGATATTCGGAAAGTCGATATATTTCGAGTGGCGAAGCTACGACTTCGAAGATGGGGGCGTGGCTGAGGATAAGGATGGCGAGGGTCTGTGATATTTTGATGTGTGGGAGGGAAACGCGTCGCGAACCTTCCAGGATGCTCAATCCGTCATGACCCACCCGCCGTCGAATTGAAAGCAGAGCTAGCGCCACACCACCAGCCACAATATAAACGTCGCGCCTCAATTCTGTGTAGAGGCTAGAAGGTTGCAAATAATTAGACCATGTGCTTTGATGTACCAATCATACCAACAAGGTTTCCCTCTGAAGCGCGACTTTAATGGAGTAATAATTTAGCTCGGAGTTGAGACCTCTGCGTCCCTAGTGACACCAACTCAAGTCTACCTCAGATATATGCGTCCATAACTTCGTATCTTGACCCCCGTTTGTGGTATACATGGTATTCTTACATCGTGTTGTACAACTATAGGAGACCCGAAACTAAATCAGGGCCTGGCCCATGAACATGCTCTCCTTCACCTCGGAAACGACACCCTTGTTGTCGTCCTTTCCAACGAGTACGATACCTCTACCACGGCGTCCCATACGGCCTGCACGTCCCAGACGGTGGATGAAATCGATAGTGGTATGCGGGACATCGTACAGAATTACGTGACGAACCGCCAGCGTGTCAATGCCCCGAGAGGCAAGGTCGGTGGCAACGATGACCTTGGTGTTGGGCAGAGATCGCTTTCCTGGAACGGAGGATTGCGAGGGGACCGCGCGCAAAGGCTCCGCGGAGGTGAACGACGAGAGCATTTCCGACTGACGCATGTCGGCCGTGTCTCTGTTGAGTGCAATGGCGTCAATGCCCTTGGAGCGCAGGTAGTCGGCAACTTCTGTAGTCTTTTCACGTTCGTTGACGAATACCATGATGCGGCGAATGTCGATCTCGTCCTTGACGGGCCCCTCATGCTTCGATGCCTCACGGCCGATGGTGTAAATAGCATCCGCGCAAGCGAGGTTCTTGTTGTTGCGGTATGGGTCCTTGATGACGTCGATGACACCCAGCTGTACACGACGAGGGATGGCGTGGAGGTTTGGTGTTGTGATTCGGGTCATGTTAGGGAAGTTGCTGGCAAGATAGTTGTCCAGTCTCTTGGGGATGGTGGCTGAGCAGAGGACGAACTGCTTCAGCGAGGGCATTGCTCTGTCAATAATTGAGGTAGTGACAGGCGCAAAGCTTCGATCAAATAAGGAGTCGGCCTCATCGACAACCAAGTGCGTGACTTGGGAGAGGATGTTTGGGTCCGAGTCCGCCATCGAGGCAAGCAGATGAGGTGTCGTGATGACCATGTCCACACCGCGGGGCGAGTAGAGGTTGCGCTGGATTTGGTTGGCATTGAGATTCGAAGACAGCTTCTCGGACTTGAACTTGACCGCATGTGACAGCGTCTTGGCGACACGGCCGACTTGATCTACAAGCTCGGCCGAGGGCACCAGAATATCACACGAGGTCTGGCCATGGTCGGGTGAGGCTCGTCGAACGCGGACATCTTTTTCGACTTGGAAGCCTGCTCTCTTGCCTTTTCCTCCTCAAACCTCTTCTTGTACGACTGGATCTCGGGGCTTTGTTCCTCGGCGATCTTCAAAGCATTGACGGCCGGAAGCAGGTATGCTAGCGTCTTGCCAGAACCCGTCTCAGCAGCAAGCAGAAAGTCTTGCCTCTTCTCGCCCCTGACCTTGAAAGCGCTGGACTGGCCCAACATGGCCGGGATGGCAAGTCTCTGAACCGCCGTTGGCTTGACATCAACCATGCCCCTCAAAAGATCCTCGTAGATTCCAGTCTTGACTTGAGGAATCAGATTGAATTGGTCAAAGGACTCGTATTCCTGCATCTTATCCTTCAAGTGGTTTCTTTTCCCGTATGAGACGCCGGCCAATGCCCGCTGCATCTTTAGCGCCTTTCTCGAGTCCGCTCCAGAGTCGGAGTCGCCCCGCCGAGATCTGCTTGGGGCCGCATTCGACTGCGACGGGCGTGCAGGGCGTCGCGCAGTTACGGGTGCTCTGAAGTTCGTCTGATTCATACCGCCAAAAGGTCCTTGGACCAGTCGTCGGGGCGGCCTTCCATCTCGATCTCTCGGTCGGGAGACGTTGTCGGACAAAACCATGCGCGAAGGCGTCTTCGCCTTGGTTGCGGCGCCGCCGTAGCTCGCGGTCTGTGTGGTCCATAGCGATGTGGCTAGTCTAGGAAAGGCTTGAGGTCGGAATGTGAATTGGCATCGTGGGCATAGGGATGCAAGGGTTCGTGGCGGCATGGCGGGCGTTTTGCGATATGGAGCAGGTTGATGAAGGATTGTCAACTGCCACCCTCGAGCCCATCTGTAAATTTTAGAGCTCAGTTCGAGAATTTCTACGCTAAACCCCACGTCGGCGTGGCCTAAGCTCCGTGCCGACCGATGATTGCGCACCGTCAGGGATCCTGTGCCTTGCGTGCTTCCAAGGTGCGCTTCCAAGTTGCACTCCTGGTAGCTTTTGGATTGACATTTTGAAAATCGATTTCTTGCAAAAGACGGACTTCAAGGCGCGCAAGAATTTCTAAATTGATAGAGAAACCACCAAGCTTTGTAATGTTCTCCTTTGGCTCCAGCTGCCAGATTTCATTCTCGCCTAAGGGCATATAGTGATGCTTGATGAACTTCAGTCCTTTGATTTATCTCATGATACATTTCACGGTGCTTTCCCCAGTGTCCTCTTCTGCATACGCTGAATACATGTATCGATTCCAATACATATCAAGACATGCTTCACCACCAGCTCCCTTCCAGTAGGGGGTGGCAGTTCACTGGAGACATTCTGTAGGGCTGGCTGTCAATCATCCAATTCCATGCCGCTGCATCCACAAGGACGCGGACTCGCCGTATGTCTTGGCCAAGGATCTGCCCGCATGCTGCTGTGGCTGTGGCGCTCAGCAGGGAGTTATCCGAGCTTTTTAGGCCGTTGGCCCCCCATCCCGCCGTCACAACCGTGGCCGCCATCCCAGCCGCGTGGGACCTCCCTTCATCAGTCAGCCCCGTTTACCACTCTACCCGAGGAGCGAGCTGGCGAGTTAGAGGGTCCCCTATTCAAATAAGGTCAGATATCCGTACCTGAACTACCTATCTAGCCTCCTTTGTCCCCATCGTCGCCCGACCGACGTCAACCCTTTTTTTCTTCTCCCTCCTCTCATTGCTTTTCTCTCTCTCTTCTGTCAACTTTTGCTCAACATCCCGGCAGGATTCGTTTGGACGTCTGAACATTTACCCAGAAGCATGTGCATCCGCAGGTGACGGAACTGAAGCAATGAGTGCCGATCTCTTGGACCTCGATAGCTTCTACTCGAGCCCTCCACCGCCGCAGCATCAACCACAGCAGCAGCTGCAGGGGGGCCAGCTTGGACAGCAACCAAACCAGCTGCAACGCCCTCAGCAGGTCACGGCAGCATCGACTGACTTCTTTGACTTTACCAACTTCACCAGCAACAACAGCGGTAGCAAGTCTGTTGCGGCACCTCCCGCCCCTGCTCAACAGACTCAAACTCAGACTCAGACTCAGCCATGGCCAGATTTTCAGACGCAGCAGCCAAGTGGTGCTAGCGCCGGCAACAGCAGCAACAACAATGGGGGATGGGGTGACTTTGGCTCATTTTCATCGGGCTTCATGTCCTCAACGCCAACCATCCAGCAGCCACAACCGCAGAAGCCCATCCAGCAGAATGTCGAAGAAGATGATGATTTCGGGGACTTTGAGGTCGCCGAGCCTCCGCCTACTCAAAGGTCATTCGTTCTGCCGCCACAGACGAACAAGGCGAGGGCATCGCCACCCCCCAGGACTCGCCTTGCTCGAGCCTCGACGCTGGATCTCATGTCGAACAACTTGATTGATGTTATCGATATGCCCCTGGGCTCGAATCTGGCGCCTATCCCCAGCCCAGGCTTACCTAGTCCTGGGCTATCTGCGCAGCAGCCTAACCGGCAACCAAGCCCAGGCACGTGGAGATCAGGGCCACTGAAGCCACCAGCCAGCCCGAATCTCTCGGCTCAGAGAACTTCCCCCAAGCCCCAGCCCAGCCCCAGGCTCAGGGGTCAGATGCCAGTCATATCGAGGAACCCGAGTCCTGCCAGGAACCCAAGCCCTAAACCAACGAAGAAGGCTGACCCCAACATTCTCTTTGATGCCGAAGAATTTGAGCTGCAGGGCGGAAATGACGACGACGACGATGACGATGATTTTGGCGACTTTGAAACCGTTCAGACCCCTTTTCCAGGATCGAACATGAGCCCAACCTTAGACTCCGCTCCAAAGCAGAAGCAGCAGAAGCAACCGCAACAATCGTCCAAGCCGGCATCCATGGACCTGCTTTCTCTCGACGACCCGCTGCCTATTTCTCAACCTCAGCCGACAAGGCCGCAGCTCTCATCCCTGAATCTCAACGCGCCAGCTTCGCCGTACCCACAGGCACCAAAGAGTCATTCCAAGAACGTAATCCCTTCCCAGGCCTAGGACTCACCACTCCGACAAACGCAGATTTCAAAAAGGAAGAAGACAAGCAAAAGTCTCCCTCGCCCATCACCGCCTGGCCAGCCTTCGGCCAGACATCATCTGACAAGCCATCTGCCGCCGCCAAGAAGTCAACTAGCATTGCCAAGCAGCCCACGGTGGAGGAGGATCTCTGGGGCGATTTCGAGGATTTTGATGATGAGCCCTCGGCTATTGACTCCAGCAAGCCCCCCGAGAGCTGGGACTGGGACGCAATCGATAACGTGAAGCCCGCGCCGAAGCCTGCACCAAAGCCGGCAGCCGTTCCAGCTCCGGCTGCCACACAGACAATGACAAACCTGCTAGGAGATCCGGAACCTGCCCCGGAAGTCAGCGACGACGCCCCGCCGCCGATCAACATCCCTCCGCCCTCTGTTCTTCTTTCCATCTTTCCCCAGCTTCTTGAGACCGCCAACACGGCCCTCTTCAAGCCCCTGAACGGCCAGATGCCCCCGGTCAAGAAAAAGATCCTCTCCGACCCCAAGACGGTAACCTTCCTCAAGGGCTATCTCACCCTCGCCGCAGTCGCGGCTCGCGTGATCGCCGGCCGCAAACAGCGATGGCACCGCGACAAGTTCCTGTCGCAGGGCATGGCCATCTCGGCGGCAGGCGCAAAGGGCATGAAGCTCGCGGGTGTGGACAAGGCACAGACCGCGCGCGAGGACCGCGAGGCGGCGGACGTGATCGGCGTGTGGAAGGAGAACGTCGGGCGGCTGCGGTCTGCCCTGGTGACGGCCAACTCGGCCCTGAAGAACGAGCAGCTCCGCGTGCCGGAGCTCAGCGAGACGATGCCCGTCTCGACAGCCAAGGTCGTTCCGACGGCGCCCAAGGCGTGCATCATCTGCGGCCTGAAGCGGGACGAGCGGGTTAGCAAGGTTGACGTGGATGTCGAGGACAGTTTTGGAGAGTGGTGGGTTGAGCACTGGGGTCACCGGGCGTGCAAGAACTTTTGGGTTGAGCATGAGAAACAGCTGCGGCAGAGGTGACGAGGTGGCGGTAATGGGCTCGCGGATATATCCAAGCGTATAGACTTGACGTACATGATACCTTGAGCGGCTTCATTTAGGTTGGATGGCGGTACATTTACAGACATAGCCAGTTAGTTTGATCACAAGCAACAGAGAAACCGTAATTCAACGGAGTAATCCATTATCGTCGTTCGCGTGTGTGTGACAGCACTTAGCTGCTCCAGAAAATGAACTGCGGCCTCACGCCATCACCCGTGTGTGCAGTACCATGATCCTGGCGATACATTTATAGAGTCAAGTCAAATCAGATACTTTGCGCTAAGCGAGAGAGCCTCGTTCCTTTGACCGAGTAAGTCGGCCAATGCTAGACTCTGTATCGTCAGTTCGCTTGACAACCTTGATCGGCGTTATGCGCATCTCCCGCTGCCGTCGTCTACCGACATTGGGGTATCCCAGTCGCGGCAGCCGTCGCTTGCAATGCGCCAGACGCAGAGCTCGGCTCCCGTCACATGGCGCGGATCAAAAAAAAAAAAAAAAAAAGGAACAGCCGTGCTGCTCGGTCGAGAAGCAAGGCCACGGCTGTGGTGAGGAGCAAGACGGACGGCACGGGCATTAGCGGAGAGACTACTGCGACGCAGACGCTACCTGGAGGGCTGCTGGAGCCTGGAGGACTGATTTCCTCGTGGAGTCGTCAACGGCACGATTTGACCCCACTGCCGGGGTACCACTTGGCTGGCCAATCTGGATCATTGAAGAGACTGCGTCTTTGGAATGGTGAACGGATGGCCGGAAGCTAACACAGACGGCGGCGGCGGCCTCGTGTGGCGGGCGGATTAGTGGGGGGCTGGAATGCGGCGGTTCTGCTTCTCTGTGGCCAGTGGAGTCTGGCAATTGAGAGCTCCGCGTGGTCCGGATGTTGTCGGCGGCTGCAGAATCGAGTTACACAGCAGCTCGGTCCTGGCAGCGTCCTGGCAGCCAAGAAGGTGTGCCGCAGGTCTACTAAGATGCCAGATATGCTCACATTGCTGCTGCCAGGATGGGGCGGCGGTGGTATGGAGTGAGCCATAACGGCAAATACTGATATGGGATTTCTGATACTGGATAGCCATTTGACCGCAAAGACAAAGGAGGGGCAGGGAGGCTGGAACAGTGATCGGTACCGTTTCGCTAACCGTCGGCGATTGACTCTCCCAACCTAGGTAGGTATCTCAATGAAGACTTGGGCTGGAGCCAAGCAATCCAATGGACGTTCGCACCCGTACCCGCGCCGCGCACCCGCGCTAGAGATTAACGACGACGCACACCGCAGCAGCGTGACGGGTGGAGCAAAGAGGACGCAGCGAAGAGCTCTTGTTGATCAGGGCGTCCTGTATGCTGGGTTTGTGGTGGGAAGGTGGACGGCTACTGGAGCTTGGGACGCTCCATGGGCTCCATGGCTGCCCACTGCCCTGCGTTTTGCGCCTGTGCCCTGACGGGAGGAGCAGTGAGGAGGGGGGGGGGGGGGGGCATCTGTCATGTCATTGTTTGCAGCTGCGAGTGCGACGGGAGTCTGTAGCATACCTACCTAGGTAATGTAGGGAGACACAGATACCGCACATAGCGATGCGGCACCCAGACTTTTCTGTCGCGTGTCGCAAGTCGGGCAGTTGTGACCTGTTCGATTGGACACTCTGGTCGATCGCGATGCTTGCCGTGCAATGATCCGATGCGGCCGGGTCAGGCACCAGAGATCCCGGGGGAAACTAGCAATGCGCATTGTGTTGAGAGATTCAACCCTGAAATGGACGTCGATTCGAGACGGCCTGGAATGCTTCTTCCCTGCCATGTGCCCTGGCGGGGATCAGTCCGAAGAGCTCCAGTGTCCCCCCAAGAGGCCGCCTGGGGACCAAGGGACCTTCTCCAAAGTTTGCGCCCCGCCCGCGACGAGTGTAAGTGGTGTGAGAGAGGGCGACGGGAGGGAGGCGCTTTGCCCTGCGAGAGACGGGTATCAAGGAAGATGGGTGGTGGATGTACTTCGTGTGAGGGTGGTGTTGCTGCTGGCAGGTGACGGTTTCTGCGATTCCACGTACAAGCATCACCACCTGGAGATGGAGAGGAAACGGTTTGAAAAAGCTTGGGCGTAACCTGCTGTTTGTCTCGTCTCGTCTTGTCTTGTTTGTTGCTCAGTCACAGACAGCTCTTGAGTGTGAGAGGAAGAGGGGACGTGGGAGTCACGTATGAGGGGTACCAAAAGTGACACTAATTGAATGAGTACTATGCAGTAGACGCAGGGCAGCAGCAACGTCGCCGTCATTGCTTTACCTGCTTGCTCAAAGGGCCCCGGAGGAAAAGGGCCCAGACGCTGGGTAAGCTCCATGTCGCGTGGAGGGGTCCAAGGGGATGTACGCTCTGGGTACAGCTCGGGAAGCATGTGCGGGAGGGGCAGGAGACTTGCTGCGACGGTGGCTCTAGCGCCTGCCCAAGTATTGCTGCTCGCAAACCTGGCGGAAAAGTACACATGGTGTCGTGCGGTGAGGTGGGGCAGAAGGTAGCTGCCGTTGGAATCCTCAGTCGCAACCCACTGGTGAATCACGTACCTGCCCCGTCTCTTCTCCCATATCAAGCCCTGCAAACGACGCAGCTCCAGCGAGAAGCTCCCCCAATTCAACCCTGCGCACCTGCCTTCCAGCCTAGAAAGCTATCAACCACCACCCCACAGGTTTCGACCGGGACACTAGAAAGGTACCGAGTTTCTCTTACTGCATCACGCAGACTTGTAAGTACCTGCCTCCCCTCCCACACTTCTACCAGGAAAAAAAAAACCACCTGCGGCGCGCACTTTCCCTCTCGCTCTTACAATTACCTACCTACTTTTCTCCCCCCAAATCTCTGCCCGCACTTCTTCTCGTCCTTCACCTCACTCTCTCCACGACCAACCTCACTTCTCTCCGGCCACCCCAACTCTTCTTCTTCACCTCTTCACCTCACCCAAACTCTTCCAAATCCATCCTCTCTTCCGCCTCAACTCTTCTCTCCCCCTCCCGCCTTACATCACCCTCAACCCTCTCTCTTCCATCCCACGCTCCGAGGCTTCGCCTACATCTCACCCCTCCAAACCCCGACCTCTTCCCCGATCCACCACCCACCTCACTACCCACCGTCAACCACGGCGCATTCGTCGCATCGTTAACAACCTACCGACTCATAAAGACGGGCAATTCGTGCGCAGGTACTTATTTACCTCGTCTGCGGCTTTCGATTTCAAGTTGTTTGAAATACCCACTCTCCAATTTCTGGGTCCTACCTGCCTGCTCAACCTAACCCCTCCTTCCTGATCGCCAAAGCTCAGGAAAAAAACCCAAGGTAATTATTAGCACCACACAAAATCACCCCGCCTCGCATCACCACCTCATCTCCCCCAGTACCTCTGCTTGGGTAGCACCTCTCGGGAAATCCGCCTCAACTCCCCCCATCGTCTGCAACCTACTGCATTGAAGGTGCATACACTACCAGACTTCCCAATACCCTTTCTTGCCCCATTCAATGTGCCCCAGATGGTTGCTCGTGTTATTGCTGGCCTGTAGCGCCTGCAATAACTTCCGACGCAACCCGCCTTTCCACAATATTCACAATTGCCAAGCGCATCAATTTTGCTTTTCCAAATACACCATTCAATTATGCATTTGCTAATTTTTAGTCTCAGACTTCGCTGCTACCTCCGCGACCGACTGCGCCTCTTCATCCCATCAAATTTCGGATATCTCACCAGCTACCAAAATGTCCGCTGTCCAAGACCCCTCCAACGGCAACGACATCGTCGACTCTCTCGACCGCCTTAAGGTTGATGACGGCGAGCCAAGACTCGGCCCCGATGGCGAGCCTGCTCCCCGTACCGAGGAGGAGTACGCTGTGTCTCAGCTCACCCTCCGCGCCATCGTCTCTTCCAAGGAGGCCGGTGTGATCATTGGAAAGGCTGGCAAGAACGTTGCTGATCTCCGCGACGAGACCGGTGTCAAGGCCGGCGTGTCCAAGGTCGTCCAAGGCGTACATGACCGCGTTCTCACCATCACCGGTGAAATTCAGGCTATCTCCAAGGCCTACGCCATTGTCGCGCAGGCTCTCCTCGAGGGCGCTCCTGCTATGGGCATGGGCGGCGTCGTCCAGAACAATGGCACCCACCGTAAGCGGCCGCATCTCGTGTGTTCTTAGGAACTTCATGCTAACAACATCGCAGCCATTAAGCTCTTGATCTCCCACAACCAGATGGGCACCATCATTGGTCGCCAGGGACTGAAGATCAAGCACATTCAGGACGTTTCTGGTGTCCGCATGGTGGCTCAGAAGGAGATGCTCCCTCAGTCCACCGAGCGCATTGTTGAGGTGCAGGGAACCCCGGATGGCATCAAGGCTGCCGTTTGGGAGATCTGCAAGTGCCTCGTCGACGACTGGCAGCGTGGTACCGGCACCGTCCTCTACAACCCCGTCGTCCGCACTCAGCCTGGCACTACCAGCAGCACTATTGGCGGAAGCGGTAGCTACTCTTCCACCGGTGGCGGTGGTGGTCGCTCTGCTGAGTACAGCAGCCCCCGCGTCATGCGCACCGGCAACGGTGCCGATTTCAGCAACGGCGCAACTCGCCCGTACGGCCGCCGCTCTGACTCTGATGCCGCTGCCCGCGGACCCCCCACTCATGATGAGAATGGAGAGGAAATTCAGACTCAAAATATTTCCATTCCTGCTGACATGGTGGGATGCATCATTGGACGGGCTGGTTCCAAGATTAGCGAAATCCGCAAGACCTCCGGCGCCCGCATCTCCATTGCTAAGGTAATAATTGGCTTATGCTATTTGTTGAAATTGTGCTAACTCACCATCTCAGGCACCCCACGACGAGACTGGCGAGCGCATGTTCACCATTATGGGCACTGCTAAGGCCAACGAGTCCGCTCTTTTCCTGCTGTACGAGAACCTGGAGGCCGAGAAGATGCGCCGCTCCCAGGCTCCTGCCTCGGAGTAGATGGTTCTGTGTTCCAATTTCCAGCTCTTGAACTTGCAGACTTTGGCCGCAAGGCTTGAAACCAGGACAGCTGACCCTCTAACTGTCAATTGGTCCGGGACTCGAAAATCGCGCCTTTCTCTATTCTGTTCAATTTTCCTATTGCTCAATTTTGAAGTTTTTTTTGGGACGGCGAAAAGCTCAGGCATGCTGAAAGCATCACGTGGGTACCAGCAGGTTGTGGCCCCGGCTTTCGCTTTTCTCCAAGGCGACACACTTGCTCATTTTGGAGGAAAGGTTTTCCGGTCAACGTTTGGGCAGGCAAAGATATCCCAGGGTCTAAGGATCGGGATGTTTATACGACCTTCACGAACATACGGCAGGTGGCGTGTCATCCAAGATGATGACGAGCTATTCATGATTCACGACGCGGGATACCTGTTCGAAGCCATGGCTTCGAAGAAACATTAATAATGATTATCGGCCACCGACACTCAGATCAATGAACTCGCACCCCTTCACACCCCTTACCCTCTCTTCACCGACGTCTGGACCGAACACATAAGTCAGTGGCCTAAGTATCGTTTGCAGGTCTTGGGTTATGGGATGGCTCTTGGACGCTTCTGGTATTGGCTTTATCTCCGACACCGGGAGGATTCTTCATAGTGATACCATTCCATGTCTAGGCAGACAAAAATACCCTTACGCAAGGCCGCTCTAAATATTTCCTGTCCCTTTCGTGATGTTGAAGTGGAGTGACAAACGTCGGGTCCTTCGCTGCGGCCCCTCAGCTTTATTCCATAATCGCCCCCCTTTGAGTCTGCCGTCATCATAATGCGCCTGTCCATCTTCACCACTACGCCTGGAACAGCAATCCACAAGATGCGGAGGTGAAGCTCCCATTTGGCGCGCGGCGCAAGCATGGCAGGTCCAGGATCAAGATGCGCTCCTGCTGTGATTGGCCAATGCCGCGCGGGGTTCTGGGTACCTGTTGGCGATGCCGATCCGGAGAGGAGGCACCGCTGGGCTGATTCCTGATAAGGTTAGGGGCGGTTCGCCAACGGACAGTGGTGGGGACCCTGAAGAGCCTTGGAAGGGGTGAGTTCAGGGGGGTCTGACGGGTAAAGGTAAGCTCTCCACCTTATTTTAATTTTGGGATGAAGCCAACCTGTCATCAGCCTAGGCTCGTCGACTTTGATAATAATATCGGCTCTTGTCTTTCATTTCCCCTCGTCTTCAACTTTCTTTCTGGCTTGAATGTCACCCGCTTGTTTGCTTCCTTTCTCCTCTTTACTTTTAGTCTGTCCTCTCTTTTGACCAGAGTCGTTCTCTTGACTGTCCCCGTATCGTGCGATCGGGACACACGAAACCTCCCGACTGACATACTTCGCGTCGCGACAATCGCAATGGCGCGCTCGAAGCAGGCCACGCCCGTGAGGCGGCAAACCTCGTCCGAGTACTTTTCCAAAGCAGACCTCGCGCGCACGCCCAGCAACGGCGCGGCGACGCAACCCAACGGCAAGGCGACTGCTGTCGCAACCGCCCCGGTCGAGGTCAAGGAGGCCGGCGCATTGCAGATTCTCATTGCCGTTGGCGGTATCTACGCCTCGTTGTATGTGTTTCGCCGTCGCTCAAGGGACTACATGTGGTATCGAGGACTTGCTGACTGATGAATGCAGCCTGACATGGGCATACCTCCAAGAGAAGCTCACGACGACTCCCTACGGCCCCGCCTCCAAGCCCGAAGTCTTCAAGTATCCCGTCTTCCTCAACACGATCCAGTCCCTCTTCGCCGCGATGACGGGCCTGCTCTACCTCGCCTACAGCTCCCGCAACAAGCCCTCTCTCCCGCCCGTCTTCCCCTCGCAGAAGATCGTCTGGCCCCTCGCTCTCGTCGCCGTCACCTCCTCCCTCGCCTCGCCCTTCGGATATGCCAGCTTGAGCCACATTGATTACATCACGTTCCTGCTGGCCAAGTCCTGCAAGCTGGTTCCGGTGATGCTGCTGCACACCACGCTCTTTGGCAAGAGGTACCCTTTGTACAAGTACCTCGTCGTCGCGGGCGTGACGGCCGGCGTGGCCGTGTTCACCCTGCACTCCGGCAGCAAGAAGAAGAAGTCGGTTGTCAACCCGGACGCGAACATGCCGTGGGGCATGCTGCTGCTGAGCATCAACCTGCTCTTCGACGGCCTCACAAATAGCACGCAGGATTACATCTTCAGCACGTTCAAGGGCTACACCGGCCCGCAGATGATGTGCGCCAACAACCTCATGAGCACGGCCGTCACGCTGGGCTACCTGCTGCTGAGCCCGTGGCTGGTTCACACCGGCCTCGGCGAGTATCTCGGCATGGACGTCGCCGGGAACGCGGGGGAGTTGAAGGCTGCGCTGGGCTTCATGGCGAGGTATCCTGCGGTCTGGTGGGATGTGCTCGGGTTCGCCGCGTGCGGCGCAGTCGGGCAGGTTTTCATCTGTGAGTTGCCGTCCCCCCCCCCCCCCTTTTTATTTCTCTTTGAAACCTTGTCGAGTCTGGACGCTAACGCAAGACGCAACAAAACAGTCTACACCCTCTCAACCTTCTCCTCGGTCCTTCTGGTCACCGTCACCGTCACGCGCAAGATGGTCACCATGGCGCTCTCCGTCTTCGCCTTCGGCCACAGCCTCTCCAGTCAGCAGTGGCTCGGCGTCTCGCTCGTCTTCGGCGCCATCGGTGCCGAGGCGCAGATCGCGACCAAGGAGAAGAAGGCAAAGGAGGCTGCCAAAAGGGCTGCTGCGGCTGGCAAGACGCAGTGATTGCTTCCCTCTTTCTCTTCGAATTCCTCGCTTCAAGCGGTAGAGAGTTGCTTGTAGCAGCCACCAAAAGGGAATGAAGGACAGACATGCAAGATTCTGTTGACCTGCTCTACCATGACCCTTCTACGTCACCACCAATCCCCTTATAAGATATCCAAATATTGTTTCTGTTTTGTCACAAGGCGCTGGTTCAAGTGCCGTTCTTATATATATATACATACAAAGACCAACAGAGTCTCTGGCGTTCAGGGTAAAGGGGGGCTTTTTTCTTAGACAGAGCAGTCCGCAGACCGGACTTGAATACAAACTCTTAGCTCAAACCTGGTTCTCGATTAGAAGTCGCTTACGATTTGGCTTGTGATACAACCCCCCCGGAGAGACTCTTGATCGCGGTGGGGAGGGGTGTGGCTCTCCGGCATCTGCTGAAAAGCGGTGTGCGAGCTGTCTTGTAGTATGCGATTCCTCACATTCTTGGCTGCACGTTCGAGACCTGACACACACAAAGGTGTGGCTTATAATTTGTTGCAGACGAGAATGGGGTCGAGATGAGGCCTACCAAGCAAGGCAGATCCTCAGACTCGTTCGTCCACGCCTCGGACAGGTAGGTAGCTGATTACGCTCGTCAAGTCGGGTATCCCATATCCCATATCCCACGCCTTCCAGGTCTCGTTTTCTTGCGGAAGTCGCACTCAAGGACGTCAGCAGACGATAGATACCACGTGATCCGCCGCCAGCTTCATCATGGTTATCGAGAAGGCTTCCATCAGATTGATATCCTCGGTCTTGGTAATGAAGTTCAAGAGATCCGACGACATAATCATGAGCGGCACCATATGACATTCTATCCCAGTCAATCATCCTTCTTCAGGCTCCTCACCACGTGTTTATATACAGCACATTCATCACATCACATGGCATGGGACAAAACGTTTAATTGACACACAAAAGTGCGGCTTCTCATTTTGTTTTTCAAGTCATCTACCTCACCCCCGAGCCATGCAGTCATGCCGGGTATCCTTTCATCTCATCCGCCCCCCGTTGACTCCAAATGCGTATGGTATGGTCTTCATCCGTGGATGGACCCGCGATAAAGGAAAAAAAAAAAAAAGTGAAATAAAGGAAACCTGAATGAGACCAAACAAAACTTGGAAAATGGCGTCGCCTTCTTTTTGAGGTGAGTTGTTTCTCGACGTCCAATATTCCTCCCCAAGCCAAGTTATCCACCCCGTAGGGAGGCAAGGACGTGGCCTTCGTGAGATACCTGTTGTGCCCTCCCAAACTCCTAAAGCGAAGCGTGTGTTGTGCGAAGCGACTGCGAGAACAAAAAGAAAAAATGATGGCCGAACCCCCTTTCCTTGACCCTTTCCGTGTCCAAATGGGAGAGAGTATTTCTCTCATCCCATGTTTTCGTTCCAATATCGCACCCGGGGGGTTTCGATTCTAGATTACACATTTCGGTTTATGGTAGTAAAGTACGTTTTTGCTTGTGACGAAACCGACCATCATTTCGCCACTTGCTGCGCTCTGAAAGAAGGCTCGAATAAAAGGGACAAATGAAATGCCGGCTGAATGATCGCTAGGATTCTGGAGGTTTTCGGTGTTGGAAGGTGTCGTCGGTGGTGCTCGTAAGCGTGATTCCCAATGGTCGGTGTCCACCAAATGGTCCTTTTCGATTTTTTCCCAGAACGATTCAACGCCTGTAAATGCCGTAGAGACGCTCAGCACAATGAGAGAAAAAAAAATTTTACTCGATCGGCGTGCGTATGTTTCGATGGTCGCGTGTGATTGCGCGCGAACCTCGTATAGTTGTTATTGGGGGCCAATGGCAACAGCCTCACTGTCGCATGGCCACTAGTTGGTGTTGCAGAAATAGCAACAAATAACCATAGTCCGGCCGAGTATCGCCGAATTAGTCCGGTCCCGAGGGCTTGGTGCTAGTCGCTAGTGGCGGTGTGTCCCGCCCTGGCCGCGGTCATAGCAGCTCGTCAATAGACCTCACAATTGGCGTTTCACCTTTTGTAGGCGGACTTCGCGGGTCGGCCACTTGGGTGGGACGTCCGAAGGGGAAGAAGGGATCCCTGGGGAACATTGTTTCTCGAGGCGAGAACAGACCCTCACTGGGTGTTGGCGGCACCTCGACAAATCGCATACCCGCGAATTCGTTGTAGGCGTCGTGCAGCGGGTTGTTCGTCATCGTCTCGGCTCTCGGTGACATGAGCGCCGCATCTTCGGGTAGCGCGACCGCGACGTGTCGTTCCTTGTGCGACTTTTCCTCCGGTTCGTGCTCGAGTGACGGTCCAAGATTTAAGCTGGAGAAGCCGAAACCTGCCGCAGGTCCAAATCGGTGTGCACCGAATCCAGGCGACGGGGGTGGTCCAGGTGATGGCGGCGGCTTGCCAAAGAATGATGAAGACGACGCAAAACCAGTATCGGATGGTGGCGGTTTGAGGGTCGGAAGCAATCGGTCGACATCAAATCTTCCAAACTTGGCGGAGTTTGATGCAGACTCGCTTTCTGAACATGAAAAGCTCGAAGGCGCTGATGAGGGTCCCGGTGAGATCGGCTGGCTGCCAGGCGTTGAATGACCTCGTGCACGGGTCGGGCTGCCTTTCTTGGGACTCAGATTCCCTGAGCTGCCTTCATTTTCTCCCGGGAGGGGAGCCGTCAAAGGCTCCTTCGGGGCGGTATCGATGGCAGCGTCCGCCGACAGCGTCAGACGGTGCTTCGTAGGGCTGCGGCCGGTTCGGGGGCGAAAGGCTGAACCAAGGGGTGCCTTCTTCTTTGATACCTGCTTCTGAAAATCCTGCAAGCAGTACATGAGCTTCATGTTCGGGCTAATCCACTTGCTCTTGCCCTGAGCAGCGTAGTAGGCGTCGTTGACACTCAGGTCTGGGTTTTGGTAGAGACCGTAAGCGATGATCAGACTGGCGGATCGGCTGGCACCTTGTTGGCAGTGAACAAGAACCCTCTTGCCCTCCTTCGTGCGTGACTCAATGGTCTCGCAGAGATGCATCAGATCCTGCGCGATATCCGTGTTGTGGTCCCAGGGCATGTGAATGTATTCTGGGCGCTTCACAGAGAAGGACATGGCCTTAGGCGTTGTCGGGGTCTCAACTCTGCCGTCGGTAGCAAACTCGAATGCCGTCGAGAAGCTGGCGTTTGACACGGCACTGTCGGGGATTGGGCTGAGGACGGCGGGCGAGTCCTTCATCTCAACATCTGGCTTGGGCAGAACTGAGAACGGGTTTCTCACTTCCCGCGCTACGTTAATGACCGTGTCAAACTTGGATGCCTCATCCGCTGTCGGCTCCAGGTAGAGATAGACGTTGTCCTCATAGATGGCGATCGGGCCGTCAGGGTACCCGGGCGTCTTTTGATCTTCGTTGTTTTCGTTCTCGTGGTACGGCTCGAAGTCAAGGGCTGCGCGGCTCGCCATCTGCGTCTTGATGGGCGAATCTTCCTCGACAATCGTGGTGTCGAAGGAGGAGCCAACGCCTGTCTTGGTAGGCCTCAACAGCTCTGACAGACCAGATTCGTTGCGCTCCAAAACCTTGGGGAAACCCATTCCGCCGGGAGGGCCGAACGTTGCCGACTTCAACGAAGGCAGCATATGGGGAGAAGAAGTCGAGTGCTTCAGCGCGCGCCGTTGCATAATGGGTGCCATTCCAGGAGTGCCGGGAACCTCGAGCGTGTTCCTCATGACAAGATCCGATGTCTTGGTGTTGAGGCTCAATTGACTAGGCTTGCGCTTCATGCCTGGGATGGTGGGCTTGATGAATGAGGGCGATGCGGGCTCAGATACGAGCGTCGTGGCAGTGTTGCCCATGAAGGGCGGCTGAATGGACAGACCCTTCATGTTCTTTGGGCGGCGCGGCGAAGGAGACGTCATCGGTCGGCCGAAGCTCGAAGTCTCCGACGCTGAGAGGGTGTTCATCGAAGAAATGGGGGGCAGAGCGCCAAAAGAGGTAGCCGGGAAGGATGACAGAGGAATCAGATTGACGGGTGAGTCGGGGGAAGATGAAGGCGAAGGGTCGGACAATGGGGAGGAATCACTTGTTGACAAGGTGGTTGTAGGTGATGACTCTGCCGACTCGGATGCCTGGGTGGAAGTACTGTCGTGGTGCTTGTGCGTAGGATCTGAGGGTATTGTCTGTCGGAGGTGTTGAACACCCGGCTGGGCCAGTGGCTTGCCAGCGGCTTCCATCTCGATCAACTTTGGGTCGACGAGGGTTACGGTTTCCTGGGCAGCGATTGTCTCGGCGTCGAGGTCGAAGACTGACATGAAGGAGGGAATTTGATCCTCGTAGATCCTTCTCGCCGCTGCTGACGGCATGGTTTTGTGCACCTTGGGAATTGGTTGCCCGAATCCCTTCTCTCTTCTCTCCTCTTGCGCGAAAACGTGGTGGCGGCAGTCTCGGGTGAGGAGACTGAGAGACCCGAGAGGGGCACCGTTGGCGAAATAGTTAAAGAAATGGTTGCGTTTGTGTGGTGAAGGAGCGTAATCGCGGTTTTGGTTAAAGGTCGTGGGCTAAATCGGAGGACAGCGCTGCTGGATCCCTTGACTGCTCTTGTTCTTCTTTTCCTCCGCGGGATGGTTGGTTGTGAGCGTTGGTGGTCCAGTCTCGGAAGGACCGAAGTGTTTCTATTCTCTCTTCCTCCTCGTACTCGGAAAGGCGCCGCCGCGGGACAGGTGACCAGACTCGCGACAGGAACGGGGTCGATGGGCGGGGGGGGAAGGCGCGATTACTCTCGTATGCGGCGGGGCGGGTGAGTGTGTTGGTTGAGGAACGTCGTCGTCAAGTGTCGAAGGAGGTAGAGGTTTGGTGGTATGGAAAAGGTAAGAAGGTAAAAGGTAAAGTTGGTGGTTGGAAGAATGGGTGGTGTGTGTGAGTGAGAGAAAACAATGACTACTGGACACGACGAAAACGGCGGCTCGGGGTTAGCACATGCTGTAGAAGAGGATGTGTGGCACCGTCAAAACGGAAACATTGGCACACGGCGGGTAAAAGGGAAGAAGAAGGGTTTGGTTGGCAGCAAATGTGCATGAAGCGCCGGGGAAGAATTGGGAGAGCAGGTTAAGAAGATAAGTAATCGGATTGGGAGGGGGAGCGGGTGGAAGTAATTGAGAGTTGAATGGAAGGGTTCGAGAGAGAGAAGGTGGTGGTGGTGGTGGTGGTGGAAGGGGACGGGAGACACTGGGACTAGGCACTTACTGGGCTGGGTACCTGCACTGGGAACCGGGGGGTGTGTGTGTACCTGGGTACTTTACCTCGAGTGTGTGGTGAAAGTGGGAGAGGAAGAGGAGGAGAGGCAGTGGGAGGAAGGGATTGATTGGATTGGACGTCAGGTAAGGTAGACGCAGGCGCAGGCGCGGGCGACTGGAGAGCAGCAGTAGCGGTACGGTACCTACCTAGCAACAGACAGCAGCAGAGCAGCAGCAGCAGCAGACCGCGAGAGACAGTGAGAGACAGGATGGTTCCTCGTCGACGAGGGCAACTGACTGGGCTGGGTCTGGCCTGGAGATGCTGGTCAAGTCCACGGGTGGTGGGAGGGTCTCCAGGGCTCCAGGACTAGGACTGGGACTGTGACTTTGACTGGGGACTTGAGGGCACCAGGGCAGCGACACCAGCGACACCAGGGTTAGTCGCTGGCTGAGGCCGACTGGGGCAGGGGTCCTTTTCTGGGCTGCTAGTGGCTACCGCAACAACGAGGCGGTACGTATCGTTCTGGAGGTCGCTCAAAGAGGAAAGGCGCCACTGGAGACGGAGGATAGGTACGTACCGGAGACGGGGATCCATTCTCTGGGCCTGGTCTTCTTTTTTCTCCCCTTCACACGACACGCTGCCTGCTGCTGCTGCAACTTTTGGATGGGACGGCTGTCAGTGGGGAGAACAAGGAACCATCCACGGTATCCGTAGGCTTGCTAGTGTCTGCTGGACCACATGCGAGTGAGAGCATAGCACGCATCTCGCCGTACCTTAGCCGTAGTCGTCTAGACGGCAAGGCAAGTAGGTAAGGTAGGGTAAAGCAAGGTAAGGCACGGCAAGGCACGGCACGGCAAGGCGAGGCAGTCCAGCGTCTAATCTACCTAGCACGCCGTGCCTCAGTGGAGGACGGAGAAGACGGAGGAGGGACCGCCACTGCTAGCAGTCGGATCGGGTGTTAGAGTGGCCCTTCGTTTAGAGATGCGTTGCACTAAGCCGCCGCCATCACTCGCCTGCCGTCCTTGGACTGATTGTTGTGGTGGGTTGAGGCCATGGCACATAACAGGATGAAGTCACTACTCTGAGGGGAACCCGACGCTATTCACGCCGGACTGACACCGCTCAACATGACATGATGCAAAGTGTAAGCATGGCCTTCGGCAAGTGAGGGGAAGCTGTCGATTGTCTCTGGGCTGGTAGAAGCAACGGTACTAAGCACGGTACGCAGTACACTGCAGGCCTGCAAGCAGCTGCGAGAGAGAGGCTTTCGTGAGAGTGGGGAAAGCAGGTGGGTGGACAGCAATCAGCAGCAGGTGAGTGTGGGAGAGGAGGAGCACCTCACCCTCACAGCGTCCACTGTCCACTGTCCAGGTCCCTCACTGGCTCAATGGCTGCACCACCAAAAGAGTGGAGAACAGATGGCCGCCACAGGCTTCATCGTGACTGGAGGGTGTTTTGCGAAACATGCAGGGGCTATTAATAGCTCCTGCGCCTGCGGTCGCGCTGAACCAGGACAAGGACCTGGACTGGACCTGGACCTGGAACCTTGACCTCTCAACAAGGACCTGGACTTGCGCAGCCCAGCGTCGGCGCCAAAGACCGGCCAATGGGAGCCCTGCGCACTCTTAATTTGGCTGCTGCAGCGTATCAATCTCAATTTTTTGCCTTTTTCTCTCTCGTTCGTGAGCAGCGCTCGCTCTGTCTGAGCTGTATTCCAGGTTGTCTCTGCTGCCGTTGCTGTTGCTGCTGCTGCTGCTGTTGCTGTGCTGCACTGCGGTATCTTGAGACCAAGCATACAAACACACAGCACCCCAAAACATTGCGGCTACACACTAGGAGCTGTCAACGCACCTTCTGCTGCACCTAGAATCCCATCATACATACATAGAACTAGCCCAAGGATCGGGAGCAGGAGGATCATCAGGACGGTCCAGGAACGGCCTCCATGGTTTCGGGTTTTACCCTCGGCTGCTCCTGATCCTGTTACTTTATTCCCGGCCCTCGAGCCAGCCAGAAAAGCCATGTTTGAAATTCCGCCCAGAGAACGAAACTTATGCAGCCGCCATGTTTACACACACAAAAGAGCACGCACTCATCCCACCTAAGAGTAACACAGTCACAACAGACACACTCCAGATTCACCGTCGCCTGACGAACTGCCAACTCTCGGACACCCCTCCAAAACAACAACAGCACGGCGGATAACCGATTAAGTGACAGGCCTGTCAAAAGTCCAAGTTCCAGCATCCTAGGCCCCCCCAGGCTCAGCAACAGGATTTCCTAGGTTAACCGAGTGTCAGCACGACGAACTAGTTCGTGTGGACTGATGATCCATCTCCAACTTTTTTTTGCCTTCACTCTCTGCATGTCGCTTTGCCCTTTCTCTCCTCTTCCCTGACACACCCACCCCTTCCCATCAACCCTCGAACGATCGGCCTTGCTCCCAGCTCCCCCTCTCACGGTGTGCTCCCCTCGGCATGTCAGATCGCTCTTGCCCCCAGTGTTTCTGGCAGTCTGACCTTTCACTTGTGTGTCTGGTTGCAGCTGGGCCTGCTTGCTTGCGTGCGGCGAGAGCCTCTCCTTGTCCTGTGCTTTTTTTTTTTTTCATCTCGCATCCTTGCAGAAATTGGAACTCCCCAAGTATTCGTAGAATACCGACTCTCTGGTTGATCCTGCTCAGTGCTCTGCTGTCATTCCCAGACCAAGGCTAAACAGAACCATGGTTCTGACGAAAGAAGCGTGCTCATCCACCGCAGCCCATATTTTTTGCACTTGTCCATAAAGCGGGATATCCGAACCCTCTGCTGCTCTCGGCCGGTTGCTCGTGTGCCCCTCCGAGATCCTTCCCCCCCTGGACCTGAAGGAGACGAAGTCGATCAATCACGTTCCGCAGTTGCAGAGTCTCCTTTCCCCCTCTCTCTCTCTTAGCCTCAAGTACTCTGATCAAACCACACACACATGCAATTCACTCCTCGCCCGACGACTCCTGCATGCCAATCAACCCCTTGAGCCAGACTAGAACAAGCAAAAAATGTTTTCGGCTCCTTCCCGTCAGCCCTTGCGATGGGGCGGGGAGGGGGGGGGCATTCATGTTCCCCTTGGCCACCAACCACATCGGTTTCAGTCTGAATCAAGAAGAAAAAAAAAAGGAAGAGAGATCCTCTCTGCCATCGTGAACAGGATTGCGGTCAGCCACCGAACAGCCCAAAACCCCCCTTCCCCACGCCCCATGCTGCGCTGCGGCTCGGCGTTAGCCGTCGAATCAGAATTCAACAAAACACTCAAACTGACTCTTTCCTCAGCCCTCTCTCTCGCTGGAATATCAAACTGGCCCCAACCGCAGCACTTGGGAAGCGGTTGTCGCGCGACAAGGACTCCTCACAGCCGCCCCATCGGCGCGGCAATGGGTACTGTAGCAAAAAGCAGAGGCCACTTCTTTTTGCGTCCCCAAAATGGAGTCTTACTTGAGTTGATTGATGTAATGGGACGATGGGGGGGAGCCACAATTCAAATCGGTCTCGCCGTCTGTTCTCGACGGCCTTACCTGCCGTGTTGCATGGCCATTTAGAGGCAGCGTGATCCATTGGTTCAAACAGTCGGGAACGCCCTCGCCTCGCTCCCCGATCTGGCAGAACCGCAATATAAGGAGTTGCATCCGATCTAGATTTCGTGATATACTCTAAAAAAGGAGCCTCCAAGCGGGCGCCGGCGTCGTCCGTTCTTACCTGCGGGTGTTGATCTTTCATATACAAATGTGGTAGTGGGCGCAGGGCCTGCAGGTTAGAATGCAGTCGGCGGCTGTCCGAGTAAGGGAGATCCCGTCCATTGACGTGGTTTGACAGGACAAGCGCAAGGTAGCTGCTAAATTAACGGGGTTGTTTTGTTATTTTACCCGCGCTAAGCCTTTTTTAGAAGGATCTTACGGAATAACCCTTCTACTACTACTAAAAAAAAAGGTTAAGTCCTCTAAAATACTATTTTAATATATATCTCTTTTACTTCTTATATATTATAATATAAAAACAGCTTTTCTATAAAAGTAAAAAATAAGAGTAAAAAGAATATAAATAATATTAAAACTTAGTTTTTTAAGTTTAAAATACTTTTTAAGCTATTTATATATTTTTAGCTTTATATACTAAATAATAAAGCTATTATTATATTATAATATATAGTATAAAAAGGAGAAGTTAATATATTATATATTGTTAGCACAGGTATAAAAGTATTCAGGGGCGTAGTATATGCGCCTATATAGTATAGGGTGATAGATGGAGATATGTTATGATAAAAAGTGATAATCCTCAGTATTTATAGGCATTTATTTGTATAGATAATTGATAGAGAAGGAATGTATTGTGATGATTCTGGTTGATGTTGTTGGCAGGTTACATCCTAAGGTAGGGAAAAAGGAGGGGAAAGATAACCTGAAACATAAGCTGTAAAGCTCTTAATTATATAAGTAGGATTACATAATATAAGGGATTACGTAAGCATTATATAGTTATAGGTTATAAACTAAAACACTTTTATATAAGGTTATATATATAAAAGTCTATTTGTTTATTTTATATAGAATATTTAAGTAAGTAGATTATTCTTATATTATTATTATTATTATATTAAGACGTTATATGTTAACATCCCCCCTTAAGGTATATACGGTTGATATAAAGGGTATATTATAAGTATATAGCTTACTCACTTAACATATATATATTATACGGTATAAAAACTTAAAAACCCAGTGGGAAAAATAAGAAAATATTCCTATATTGTATAATATGTATAACTAGTTAAAAAACTCTTATAAAATAACCTTATAGATAAAAAGTTTCAAGAGAAAAACTAGTATGTTATTTCAGTATAATATTATTATTATCTTTTATATTATTATTATTATTATTTATTATTATTATTATTATTATTATTATTATTATTATTATTATTATTATTATTATTATTATTATTTATTATTAGTATAATAAATAATACTTAATAATGTGAAAAATATAACTTTGCCTAAAGGCTTAGTTAAAATATCAGCAATATTAGATTTAGTATTAATATGAAATAACATTATATCTTTATTTAATAAAGAGTCTCTAGCAAAATGATATCTTATATCAATATGCTTAGATTTCTTATGAAATTCAGGATTTTCAGCTAGTTTTTTAGCTGCAATATTATCTATAAATATTTTAGCTTATTTATTAATTTAAATCCTAGATTTCTAAGATTAAAATTATAGGTATTATATAGATAAATAATCTTTAACTGATTCTGTTAAAGCTATATATTCAGCTTCACAAGTAGATAAAGCTACTGTTTTTTGCTTTATAGAGCTATAAGATATAAATATTATATAAGCCCCAGCAAAATATATAAGCTGATGTAGATTTTCTATCATCTAGGTCTCCAGCCCAATAGAGTCTGAATAACCTATTAAATCCCAAATTATATTATTATTACAGTTATAATAAATTCCTTTATTAGGATATTTATTTAAATAGCCCCATAGGTAATCTAAAGCAGAAAAATGCTCTTTAGAAAGGTTTGTAGATATCTTGATAAGATATTAAACTGCAAGAGCTATATCAAATCTAGTTTTTAAGGCTAGATATAGCAAAGCTCCAATTTGTTGTTGAAATTGTAATATTCTTCTTTAGTTGCATAACTTTTATTTATATGCATTTATATTATCTTATAGGTGTTATTGATGGGTTATATTAGTTTTTTATATTTATTTAATATTTTTTGTGTATATTTCGTTTGATGCATAAAAATAGACTTATTTTGCCTATCTATATCAAACTCACAACCTAAAATATTAGGCTCCCCTAATAGTTGAATTTTTATATATTGCCTTAAATTATTATATATATAATCACTAGTAGCAGTATTATTAGCTGCTAGTAATATATCATCCACATGGCAACATATTATAGCTTTATATTTATTTTTATTTAATATATATACTGCTTCATCATAAGGTGAAACAATAAATCCTAATTTTAATAATATTCCTTTTAAATGGTTATACCATAGTCTAGGACTTTGTTTTAAACCATATAAAGCTTTAATAAGCTTACAGCAATATTTATTATTTTTTGATTTATAATTATAATTAGGATTAAATTCTAATTTATTAGTAGTTTTATTATAAATAAAACCAGCAGGTATAGCAGTATAAATATCCATATCTATATCTGCGTGAATAAAAGCTGTAGTTACATTATATTATAATAAAATCCAGCTTTCTTTTATAGCAAAAATTACTATAAATCTATAGCTCTCAGGTCTACAAGTAGTAGAAAAAGTTTCTAAATAATCAATACCAATATATTAATTAAAATCTTGAGCTACCTATCTTGCTTTATATTTATAGGTATTATTTATTTTATCTTTTAATTTCATAGTATATACCTATCTACCGCCTAATAGATGAATATTATCTGGTATTGTATAATTTTCCAAGTATTAATATCTTCTATTTGACTATCTCTAATTGCATAGCCTGAACCAATTATCTTTATAAGGAGAATTTAAAGCTTGCTTAATATTAGAGGGCTCGTCTAGTGTAATAACTGATAGTATATGAAGCTTATTATTATCAGTTATATTATTATTATTTATTTTATAACCTTTTAAGACAGGGCAGTCCTCTAAGGTAAATAATAGTGCACTTTCATCAAAAATATTATTTTTGACTGTATTATTAACCCATTGGTAGTCTTTTTTAGCTTCGTCTGTTATAGAGGGATTTCTATAAAAAACTTGGATTTATTGGTATTTATTTCTCCATTATTAATACTAATAGTTTTCTTACTATCATTGTTCGTCGTACTCATATTAGTATTGGTATAACTATCATTGTGGGATATAGTACTATAATTATTATTGCTAGTATTAATATTATTATTATTATTATTATTAATATTAATACTAGTCTCATCACTTGGATTCTTAAGAGCAGAATCTTTAGTAATATTATTGCTATTTATAGCAATATTTTTATTACTATAAGAGATAGATTGACTAGATATATCTCTTTGTGGATTATATTGGGCAGTACTCTGTCTATCGTTGTTGGGCATAGTACTACTATTAGTATCCTTAAAGCGGGTATTTATGCTTATAGGAAGCTCTTTATGATGAGAAATAAAGGTATTCTCTAAGATTTCAACGTCACGAGACCATAAAGCTCTCTTTAGTTGCATATCCCAGATTTATACCCATTAGATCCATAATTAATTATAAAACCTTGACGTGCTCTTACGTCTAATTTCTTAATTTTAGGATCTTTATTCTTATAGTAGCATAAGCTACCTCACACCTTAATATTATTTATATTAGGTTTATTTTATTTTTAATTCATAAGGCGTTATATAATTAATAGAGGAATGTGGAGTCCTATTATGCATAAAGAGTAGCATAAAAGGCTTCACCCATAAGTAGTGTGGTAAACCTGAGTTATAGTATTGTTCTTATTTTATTAACTATAGTGCGTATAGTACGCTCTATAAGTCCGTTAGGTTCATGCGTATAAGGAGGTCTTATATTGTGGATAATACCACTATTAAGATATATAGTCTTAATACGTTTATTAGAAAATTCTTTACCTCCATCAGTAGAAATTTCTTTTATTCTTTTATTATTATTATTATTATTTACTTCTGCTTGAAATTCAAGAAAAGTATTACTTATAGTTTCTTCAGTTTTATCTTTAAGTAATTTTCCCCAGACGAATCGGGTATATTTATCTATAAAGATAATAAATAAATTATATTTATCATAAGTAGTAGGCGTTATAGGCCCACATAAATCTGAAGCTATATAATCTAGATAATCTAGATTTTTATTATGAACCTGATTTACTAACCTTAGTTACAAATTTGCCTTCAAAACAGGCTTTGCAAGGTAGTAATATTATTATTTATATTTATATCTGAAATTGTATTATCTTTTATTTTTAAAAGACTTTGTATATGAATATGACCAAGGCGTTGATGCCATAGTTGGAGGCTATTATTATTTTTATTATTTATATTTTTATTAGTTATAGTATATATATATAGTTATTGTATTATTGATAGGAAATTGGAAGAAATATAAATTATTTCGTTTTGCCCCATAGCAATACATCTTTGTTAATATTATATAAAATAGGTTGTTTCCATATAATGGAAGCAATACCTAATAAATCTAACCTAGATTGACTAAGTAGATTAATACCTAGTTCAGGTATATAATAAACATCTTTTAATATAATTTTATTATTATTAGGATATATAATTAATCACCTTTTAGTAAAGAAGTAAGACTTTTTGCTTCTCCCCATTTAATAGGTTTATTTATTTTTATTTTATTTACTAAAAGAGTGTGGTTTTTACTACATGTATAGTAGCAGCAGTATCAATATAAAAATCAACCGTTTTTCAATTTGGTTAAAACTCCTAACTTTCCTTGTTCCTTAATAACAGATTGGTTAATTAAATAACCTAAGGAAGGATTATTAGTATATTTATTATATTATAAGGAGGAGTAGTAGTATAACCTACATTTTTAAAAATAATATCTTCTTCTTCTTTTTCAGAAGATAAATCTATTAATTCAATAGAATCAGGATTATTTAAAGATATATAAGGGGTAATATTGCTAGCAGTAGTTATATTAACTACTTCTTTCTCTTTTTCCTTTATAGCAGTAGTATTAGTAGGTTTTTTCCACCAACTAGGTGCTTTTTCAGGATGTAAGAAAGCGCAATTTTCTTCAGAATGGTTGGTTTTCTTGCAATTTTTGCAGTATAAACCTTTCTGTTTTTTCCAGGGTTTTTTAGATATTTTATTATTATCCTTCTTTTTATTATTTTTATTATATTTATTATTTTCCTGGTTTTTATTTAATTTTTTATTATACTTATTACCCTTAGTAGTATTATTAACTACTTCTTTACCTCCTTTTCTCTTATATTCGTCTAAAAGACTAGCATATAAAGAGTCAAGGGTATAGGCAGAAGGGTTAGTCCTAAGAGACTGAGTTATAGAGATTAAAAGCCTCATAAGTCTCGTTTAGACTATTAAGTATAAGCTATAACTACTTGATAGGTAGTCTTAGCTGGTTATAGGATAAATTATCCGTAAGTTCTTTTATTTTATTAATATAATCTTCCATAGAATCAAAGTCATCTAAGGAAGTATTAAAGAACTCTTTACAGGTTAAAAACTCGTTTGTAAAACCTGTAGGCTCATATAGCTTTTTAAGGTGATCCTAGGCTTTAAAAGCACTATTATCATCTTTAATTACTCTTAAAGGGCCGTCCTTACAGAGCAATTGTATATAGCTTAAAGCCTTATTACCTTTATCTGCATTAATATCAGATTCAGGTTTAGTTAAATCTATAGTTATATCTTTACTTATAAGGAAGGCTTTAATACGTATAGCCCATACCTTATAATTCTCAGAGCCTATAAGCTTAGGCATATCAACCTTTAAGTTAGCCATTATTACCTTATAGGATGCAGTGCGTAGTTGCAAGCCTTATAAAGGTTAAACGACAGTGAGGTTGTATAACTACAGAAGCTATTAACGTATAGTACAGCAGTTTGTACAGCAACGTTATATAACAGCTATAAACCCAGAGGTCTAGGGTTTAACTGTTAAAAAAGAAGAGTTTTTTCCTTATAACCTTCTCTTTAATCAATATCTTCTTCAGTTAGACTGTAGTCTGACTGAGGAGATAAGTATCCCATATAATAAATCGGTCGAGAAGAAGTCCGTCGGGCCGTAAGTATAGGTCTAAACCAGATTGGGAGTAGACTAGAGGATAGTTCAAATAGGTAATCTGAGGGATATAGATCGAATAAAGCAGTAGCAAGAGACTGTCTGCTTAGGGAAGGATCGATAGAGGTATAGTCGATTTATATAGGATTGGTTATATGGATTCGAAGAAGGTGTATCTCGTGGAACCAAACTACTAGTCCAGCTAGTATATCTGATTCTGCAAAGGTAGTATAGATAGAAAATCGTTCGAAGGAGTGGTTTTCAGTATATATAGCCTTTATATATAAGTAAGGCTTAATAGGAAGGAAGGGTATAGGTAAAGAAGTAGAAGGAACTGAGGTTATCTCTGAGCTGGGCTCATAACCTGTTAGCACAGGTATAAAGGTATTCAGGGGTGTAGTATATACGCCTATATAGTATAGGGTGATAGATGGAGATATGTTATGATAAAAAGTGATAATCCTCAGTATTTATAGGCATTTATTTGTATAGATAATTGATAGAGAAGGAATGTATTGTGATGATTCTGGTTGATGTTGTTGGCAGGTTACATCCTAAGGTAGGGAAAAAGGAGGGGAAAGATAACTTGAAACATAAGCTGTAAAGCTCTTAATTATATAAGTAGGATTACATAATATAAGGGATTACGTAAGCATTTATATAGTTATAGGTTATAATAAACTAAACACTTTTATATAAGGTTATATATATAAAAGTCTATTTGTTTATTTTATATAGAATATTTAAGTAAGTAGATTATTCTTATATTATTATTATTATTATATTAAGACGTTATATGTTAATATATATAATATAAGTATAATATTTCTAAGAATTTTTAGCTTAGAAATAGCTATTTATTATTCTAAGTATTATACTAGATATAATTAGTATAAATAAAATAATAAAATAACTTTATTAATTTAATAGCTACTAAGTATAAAGTATATACTACTTTATAATAATTTATAGTAGCTATTAAATTAACAGAGTTATTTTATTATTTTGCTTATGTTAACATATAACATCTTAATATAATAATAATAATAATATAACAATATTCTACTTACTTAAATATTCTATATAAAATAAACGAATAAACTTTTATATATATAACCTTATATAAAAGTGTTTAGTTTATTATAACTTATAACTTTATAAATGCTTACGTAATCGCTCTTATTATGTAATCCTGCTTATGTAACTAAAAAGTATAACCTGAAACGTAAGGTTATCTTTCCCCTCATTTTTCCTACCTTAGGATGCAACCTGCCAACTACATCAACCAGAATCATATCAATACATTCCTTCTCTATCAATCATCTATACAAATAAATGCCCATAAATGCTGAGGATTATCAATTTTTATCATAACATATCTCCATCTATAACCCTATACTATATAGGCGCATATACTACGCCCCTGAATACTCTTATACCTGTGCTAACAGCTTATACTAGCTATATTTAGTATAATATTTAGAATAATAAACAGCTATTTCTAGGCTAAAAATTCTCAGAAATATTATATCTATATTATATATAATATATTAATTTCTCTCTTTATATTATATATTATAATATAATAATAGCTTTATTATTTAATATATAAAGCTGAAAATATATAGAATATCTTAAAAAATATTTTTAAGCTTAAAAAACTAAGTTTTAATATTATTATATTCTTTTTACTCTTATTTTTTACTTTTATAGAAAAGCTATTTTTATATTATAATATAGGAAGTAAAAGAGATATATATATTAGAGATAGTATTTTAGGGGACTTAACCTTTTTTTTAGTAGTAGTAGAAAGGTTATTCCGTAAAATCCTTCTAAAAAAAGGCTTAGCGCGGGCAAAATAACAAAACGACCCCGTCAATTTAGCAGCTACCCGATTCACGACAGAGCTTGCGAGGTATTTCCACTTTACGACAACCCGGGATACGGTTGACAGACATGGTTCGAGAGATACGTGTTCAGGTTTGCGAACCACGTCCCTCGCCCGACGATCTCGAAAGATGCGACCGACTTACTCGGTGGGCTGTTGGCCTTGCGGTTTAAGCTCAGTCGCTTTAATTTCAAAGGAAATTTTTGGCATCGTCTTGACGTCGCGGCTGAAAAAAAAAAAGAAGGCCCTGGCTCTCGTGGCAGGGCTGGGAAGAGTCATGAACCAACAGCAACACCAGCCCCAAAGGCCAGCCATTTCTTTCCAAAAAAGCAACCTATGCAACAAAAAAAGCTGTTTGCTGCTGCTGCTGCTGCCGCCGCTTGGCGTAAATTGCAGAGTGGGAATGGACAACCAGCCTCATCCCTCCCCCGGTCATCTTGTCTGCAAAGCCCCCTGGTCCCTGGCTTCTCGTATGGGAGATGCCGAGGCAAGGGCAAATAATCGTGGTTCAGGCGATGGAGTTCTTGCTGCTGCTATTGTCGCCCGTTTTCCATGGATTATACCTTCACCTGACGGTAGGTAAAGTGCGGGCGGCCATAACAGTCGATATTATCTCCTACTATGTGCTCTACAAATTTAGGAACGCCGTCGTCATGACCACGCGCAGCATTTTTTTACACACCCCGTTTGTTCGTCCTGTTGTTCTTTGGAGGGGGAATTCCCACGTTTCGTCCCATGTAATGCCTGCAGACGACCGCCAACTCCTCCTCCCCTTCCCCACCAGTCCCCAAGGGGAACAACCATCGTCATCGCCCACATCATCAAGATTAGGGGGATCGATCACTTTGGTTTGATGCATGGAGAAAGGGCAAAAGAAGAAGGGCTAGGACGCTCGGATACTGATACAACTCCCATCCCCGGCAAAGATGCGCAGAGCCTCCTCCTGTCCCCAAACGTCGCGGTTGCTTGCGCGCATGAATCCCAGGCTGGAGGCCTTTTTTTTCCCGCTGATGTGCGCGCGTGTGTGTGTGGGTTGGTGTGCCTCCCGTCGCCCGATGATTCTTTTTTGTTTCTTAATCTTACGGAATGCGGCTTACGGCAAAGCGGCAGCCCCCAGTCCTAAAACATTCTCAGACTCCCACCAGGCTCATCGCAATTTCGCGATCGAAGATCCAAAAACTCCGCAGATCTCTAGCGCGCAAAAGGGAAAGAGGGGAGGGGGGAAGAAAAAAAAAAACAGGATAAGATCACGAGGCTTGTTTTGCCTCCTCGCTAATCAGTCCTGAGTCCGCACCGCACAGCAAAAAAAACCGACGCACCCTTCACACACTGGCGTGATTTGAGACAAGCCGCTGTTGGGCTGAGGTGCGTGTCACTGGGTAGGTGGAATTTCCTGGGTAGAGCGGAAACGGATGCGTGTGGTTGGTTGGTTTGCTGTGAAACTGTGAAACTGTGGCTTGGGTGAACAGCAAGCAGTAGCGGCAGCAGCAGCGAGCAGCAGCAGCACAAATCACAGTTGCTGCTGCCACTGCAACTGTAACTGCAACTCATCATCGCCCCCACCCTCCAACGCACCGTCGAGATTGGGACCGTCGTGCCTTGGGAGAAATTTGAAGCTATTTTCCTCGACGTCTTGGCGAATCTGAAACAACGGGGACCCCCTGGACGGTTGGGAGGGTATCCACACCAAATGGTCCACGCCGGGAAAAGTGGCAGCGGCAAGTCACGATTGGCAGCAGCAGGGCCCGGTCTTCGGCAGCTTTCCAGCAGAGGCAGGTCACGGCGGCTCGAGGGAAAAGTCGTCGTTGGTCGTGGGCCGATGGCCGATGGCCGAGTTGTGATGTAAGCAACATCTCGTCAGCAAATCATCCACTGACATAAGCACAGATGTCGGTCTGTTCGTCGAGCAACACAGCACCGTCCGTTCCCTTGGTGCAGGGAACATCCCATTCCCGGCGTTGCCATCGTGCTCGCGTCTATTTCGGGCGTCTAATCTGCAAATTACGACTCTGCAGGTGACCGCATTTGGTTTGGCCGACTCTTGACTCGATTTGCCCTCTCTCTCTCTCGCGGGGGGCGACAGAGTAATATAATTTTATCGAGTTTATTGTTTTACTAACCATATAAGAACAACTACACCTGCCTGATCTCTATAAATAACTAATACTATTAGATTTTACTTAATAATAACTACCTCTACTACTATAACTCCAAGGTATTAAATCGATTAAGAAGCTAAATATTATATATTATACTTACCTCAATATAGGTAATTATTTTAAAAGCATAGACTTTGATTTTTATTATAATATTCTCCTGTAAACTAACTATGAGAAGAGTATTAAGACTAAAGATAAAGATATATATTTATTCTTTATATAAAAGTCTTATTATTATTATTAGTATACTTATAAGGTAGCTAAGATATTAGTTATCTTGTAGGTATAGGGTTTACTACTTTAGCTAGGTCTATACAACTGTTTTTAGGTTAAGAGAGAAGACTTATATTATGTTAATAATATCTATAACGTTTTATTCCGATATATTTAACTGAAAGAGTATAGGTTTTATAGTAGTAACTATTAGGTTTAGGGATAAAAGGTCTAAGCTAAGCTATAGATAATTTCTTCTAATTTATATATTTAGAGCAGCTTTTAAGGTTATAAGACCTAAGAAGAGAGAGTTTAACTTTGTAGTATTAAGGCTATTATCCTTAAGGTATTTATAGATAGACTTTATACCTCTCTAGAGCTTGTTCTGGAGGTGTATACATACACTATATACAAATAGAATATTGATATAGAGTAGTTAGGAAGGAATCGGAAACAACAAAAGCAAAAAGCCCTCTCTCTCTCTCTCTCTAGCGAATCTTCGCAACACGGACCAAGATTGCCAGAGGGCCCTTTTGGACGACGTGCAATTCCCCGACATGCTGCAAAACGGGTCCAAGAACACCCTCCAATATCGATTGTCGACGCAGGAACAAACAGCCCCTTGTCGCAGTAATCCGGGGGTGTTTTAGCTGCCCGCCCTCACTTCAGCGATTTACCGATTGATTCAACCCCGAAAGTGGGCAGACGGCGAGCGCCCATGCCATGCAAGGCCACCACCGACTCCACGTACCCAGGTAGTGTACCATCTACATGCACGGGTTCACGGCTCCGAGGCTCCAGTTGATTGTGATGAGCCTCATCAATTAGGGTTCACGGTGATCATGAACCAGCCTTGAAATGTTTTATTTTTTTCCCCTTTCCCACCTTGCCTCATCCAAGACATGCCCACCAACTCGCGAATCCAAATCTCACGAGATGCGTCATGATCTCACATAACGCAAGCCAACCCGTCTTCCCCCCCCCCCCCCCCCGCTAGCTGATGCACATCATCTTCACCAGTTGACGACATCCCACGCCCCTCTCTCGTTTGTCAGATAAAGAAGAGAGGTCACAGCCAGATGCTTGCTCATGCCGCTCCGTAGGCTTAGCTCCCCCGGATCCCGAAATAAAACGGCCATGTCGGCCCCGAGCGCAGGACACGACGCGTTCTATTGTAAGTTGTACGTGTCCTGGTTCCTGCGTGGTGGTCGTGCCCCTCTCTGCACCTGACCTGCCTTACGACGCGCGCATTATTGTAATATCAGTAAGGCACCTGTAGTCAAGCAGACCCCTTCTCAGATCTTTTGCCTTCTCCCCTTTTTCCCAACGGTTTCGCGTGGACGTGGGCACCTCCGTCCCGTCGGCATGCGCGCAACGGAGGACCTTGGACCATCAGGTGAACATGTTCCCACGGGCGAAGCAAAATAGACAAGATGCTATATCGAGCATCGAAATGATGAAATGTCTCCGCCCGATCTCCCGATCCCCCTTTCGTTCGAATGATTGCCCCCTTCTCTCTCTTGCTCACATCTCCAAGAATGAATCCCATATCCACCTTCCGTCTGCCATCAACCTTCTTCCCTTCCTCAACCTGAACCATGCCAACGACGACGACGACGACGACGACGACAATGGCCGCGCTGCCCGCGCATCTCCCCCATAAAATTCACCCCATGTCTCAAGCATCTGAAGAAAGACGGAGCCGTTTCCACAAAAAGGGCGATGCTCTCTTCCCCCCTCCCCCGCCCGTATTAATTTGCCAAAGGGGGGCCCGCTGGCCAGCCGAGCCTCACATTGCACGTTCGTGTTTCCGTTTTGGGCGCAACCGTCTGGGACACATGAAGAAGGCATGCTCATATTTGCTGCTTCTAAATTCTGCTCCGTCGCCCGAACAATGCGAGAGAGAGAGAGAGAGAGAGAGAGTTGGAGTGATTGCCAAACGGCGAACAAGGCTGACGAGGCCAGCGCATGAACTAGAGGTCGTATTCAGTAGCAATGCCCAATCTCGTCTCTTCTTGTCTTTTTTTATGGTTGACTGATAGTTGGTTGGTGGTTGCTAAAAACGACAACGGTGTCCGTCAAACCGTCCGCCGCGCCCCCCTCCCCGTCTAGAGTTCCCGTCTCATCCCATTAAGAGACACGCAACCGCAAGGCGAGGCAACGCAACGCGTCTCTCTTTCTCTCTTTCGCTTTCTCAGCCCTGAGAGGCCACACTATTGCTTCATGCGCCTCAACACGGTCCAGTTACCGTATCGGGGAGGGGGGCGGTAACGCGCGGTCCAGGCCTTGTTGGGCAATCCCGGCTTGTCTGCTCTCTGTCTGCGGCTCGTTGCGAAACCCCACTCTATCCTCTTCTTGTCTCTCTCGCTCTCTTTCGCTCCCGGCTTCCCTCTCGGAGACTCTCCATGGGATATGTCAGAAACAAGAGGCACAAGAACCTTCCTGCCGCTCTGGGGCCCGTTTCCGCGGCGGCGGCCGTTGTGAGTTGATGAAGTGAATTCGGGGACTTCTGCCGTGTGCGGGTTTCGAACAGATGTCCGCCCGCGTCCGAGGTTACCGTTTGATGATTCTCATCCCCTCCCTCCGCGGGACAATTGGAACATCAAACAAACTTCCATTTGACAACTCTCTCTTTATCTCTCACGAAAGATGCGATGCTAGTGCGCAGCCTCCTCCCAGGGGTGTGTGAATCCAAGTCTGAATTATCATCTTGATCGCTTGCCACCTTTCTTCACCCCCTCCCCCAAATCCCCATCGTCTCAGCTTGCGCTAGTGGCCCGTTGTGCCATCCCATAGTTTGCGGCCCTACTTTTATTTTGGCCCTCCGCTTCCAGTCCCCCTTCCCACGTCGCGCCTCTGCACCAACTAGCCTGTGTGGCCTCGCCAAACTTGATCGCTGCGGATCAAACAGGCGATGCTGGCACGATCTCTCTGCTTCCTCTCTCGTGCCTGACCCGAACCCCAGGCCCAAGGCCAGGCCCCTGGGAAGGAGGGCGGCGATGCTGGTCCGCCCCCGGCCTTTCTTGCCCCCCCCTCTGGGAGCGGGCGGTCCAGGCACGGACACGAAACCGGCGACATGCTGTTTCAGCATTCTGCTCGCCCACTTGGTCCGCGACGGCGTCGCCCTGGTGATTAAGTCCTATGTGCCTTACCGCTATGCGAAGGGCTCTATACGAAATGCCTAAGCCAAAACAACAGACGCAACGTCTGAACGTGTGTAGGTGTAGGTGGTGCAAGTTGTGCCGAAGGAGGAGGGAGGACCTTTGCCAACCAAGGCACTTCGTAACGACTTGGCGATACGATGCGATGCGACACACGATACCGAACCGGACGGACATTTCATGAGCTAATTCTCTACGCGGCACGGCACATCATCTCTGGCTGTCTGTCTCTCTCGCTTTCACTGACCGCATAGCGGCCCAATTTCCCTCCCTCTACGGCATACCATACCTTCCAACCCCCCCCAACGGTTCGATGAGACGCAAGACGTCCCGTAAGCCCGAAAGACTTTTGAACCTTAACGCGTCGTCGTTGGCTGTTGGTCCGCCCCCCCTTCCCCGTGGCCGCGCGCACCACACCGAACCCGCTGCGTTGGTAACTTCTTTCCTGCGTGCCGTTGGGGGTGTGTGTGTGTGTGGAAGGTGAGCGGGGGGGGGGGGGCCAGGTTCAAACTTTGTGCGGCTTTAGGTTGGCTGCTGTGACTCCGATCACGACAGATCATTTGTGGTTGTTGTCACAGAAAGGGGGGGAGGAGAGAGAGAGAAGGGGGATGACGACTTTGGGTCGTTGTGTCTGGCCCCCTCTGGGGATGGTCCCGGTTTGGGCCATGTGCAGCAAGATGTTCGACGGGGTTTTCCCAGACGGAAGAATCAATCTTCGAGTTGTTCACACGCACGCGCGAGACTTGTTGAAGTGAAGGGGGAACGGCACATGCAGTTTTCGATATTGGCCCGTTCGCCCTTGATGGAAAGTCCCGAAGCCATCTGCGCGCCCGCGCGCCGCTGTTAGAAAACGTAGGTCCGGAAATGTACAAGTTCGCGCCGCGATCAGCCTACCGAAAGCGGAAACTCATGACCGAGAAGGCTCGCTTTGGTGGAGGCTTGCCGCTTTGAAAGAGGCATCGTTTTTTTTTTTGCCCTGTCTAATCCGCGACCCCCCAAGAAAACGGCCGTGCATTGATCTTTCAGAGATTAGGTAAATTAGTTTGGGAGAGGGGAGGAGGGGGACGGGGAAGAGGAGGAATCTAGACCACTCGAGGCTGAGGAGGTTGAGCGAGGTTCAGTGCCGTTATTAGGCGCGCGACAAAGAAAGTGACGGCTTCGGTGTGGGCTATGCTTGGTTGGTGTTCCTGTGTGTGTGTGTGCGTGTTTGTGTTGTGAAAACCCCGGACCTCGATGCCGATCCGTAGGCGCCGGGATTCCGTGGGGGGATCGGCCCCGCTTTTAGGTTTGTGACCGGATGGTGCCGACGGGAGTGGTGTTTGGTCGTGTGGTGATGGATTTGACATGGTGTTTGTCGTTGAATGCATAGTTCTTTCTTTCTTTGTGGTGAATGCTATTTTGGATTACGAAAAACAAAGGGGGTTTGTCCTCGTTGACAATGCTTTGTGGCGGAGTTGAACGGGATTTTGAATACCATCGTGACGCACGCGAGTGATGCGTGATAAGGGGACGCAGAGACTGGCAGCTTGCCTACCCGTTAGACTACTAGATCTAGAAGAATGCAGAAGTTGAGTGTCACAGCAGGCGGGGTACAGATTGAGTTCCGGTGAATTTCTTATCTGGATATCGTGAGCTAGCAATTAAGCTTGTTGTTCTCCATGTCGTAGTAGGGAAGAACACAAAAGCTTGTTGTTCTCCAAAATCCGGTACACCTCCTTCTGCCCTGCCCTCCGAGTCAGAGAAACGTTACTCGACAGAGTTTGGTCGGAGTAGCCCCTCTTACGGAGTAGTTCAGTCGTGCGTATTTGGTTCGATACAGAAGTATGCTGCTGCGTGTCGCATGAAAGTGGCTGTTTGATCGAATCTAGCCTCTTGAGCTTTTCTCGTGTGTTGCTGAAGCTGCAATTTAATGTTGCGTCGAATAATCGTGAAAAGCATGCGTTCCGTTTATCACAAGAGATTCCAGTGATTTCATTAATATATTCGTTTTCGTAATATCTCTCGAATGCGCTGAAAGAATTGTGCGATTCTGAGCAACGTGATGCTAGACTCAAACCCCGGCATCCACAGACTCGCATTCAAGTCCTTGCGAGAGGGGTGATCACTGGCCTATTGTCTACTACCCACATCGTAGTTCTGTCGTCGGTTTGCTCCTGTTCAGTGGTATTCACCGGTGAAGCTTAGCTTAGCATCCTTCTATTAACCGTGTTTGTACAGCGAGAACCGAACGAAGCTATCATGTCACCATTGGGGATCGTGTTATCTCGTGCAAGCCTTCTAAGAAGACGCGAAGCTCAGTTAGTCTTTGACCTGCATATTACATATATTTCCATACTCTATATTCCTACTCGATCTGTCTTGCACGAAGTGCTTTCATACATTAATCGGAATGAAGTTCATCGACCGAGTTTATTTGCGCTGAGAAACAAATAATCTACATGTCTTCATCTATCCCATGCTTCTACATCATCTCACGAGGTGCTTAACACCCAGATTTTCTGCTCTCCTTGTTTTCAGCGTTACTTTTACTTTGCACGATGGCTGCGGCTAATTTACGAACACATATTCGGCTGAGGTTACGATCTCAAGGCAGGCCGTCATGCACAGTGAATTGTAATTTGAGGTAGCAACCTAGGATTTCAGCAAAGTAAAGACTGGGACGCATATGGAGCTATCGAAGTGAGCCCTCTGAGTGTTAGACAGGGCCATCACCCTGCTTTGTAGCCAGGTAGCGTGTTCAACACCTCACCGCAACTGCCGGTGAATAGGGGCACAAGCCACGGACACGCGTACCCTCACATGACGTCGTTTGTATTCAATGCACCACCTGGCGGGAATGTCTGTGAGACCGTCAGTTCAACGTTGTTTCGTCGTTGATAACTAAGCAGCTAGGTTGTTGCTGCTGAGCCGATATGAAGTCTCTTAGTAAATGGTAGGCGTCGTTGAATACGAGGCTTTGAAAGAGTCGGTCGGGCTCTGCTGTTGCCAGGCGCAAGCAAAAATACTAAAATGCCTAGTTTTTCAAGTAAGAGGAAACTGTAGAGTTGCGTAGGGCTAAGAACAGTTTGCTCAAAGAGGCAAAAGAGAAGCAACGTGTAGTCGGCTGTATGCTGAGCCAATGACCAAGCGCCATGGGCACCCACTTACACCGCCTACACCGAAGTCCAATACGTGGATTCGCGTGTTGCAATGACACTTCGTCGTATTCAATGAGTTGTGTTGTCAAATCGCCGTCGTCACGCAGCTAAACTGCAACAGCCCGCAACTTCAAGCAGATGAAGCGGAAACAACATATAAAAAGATGGGCTGTATCCGTGCAGGACAACATGTTCATCCCCATGGGCAACTTGTCTTTCACTTCGATCACGAATCCAAGCGCCTCTCGTGATGAGATTCGGTCAACTTTGTGCAGTGGTCGTCGCTGCCACCAAGATCGCAATCGCGTCCGACTGCAAATGCTTAAGTGCACACTCGTTACAGACGCTCCTGAAGACAACTACTAAATGAAACAGGTGCCCGGCGACTCTTGCTGGCCTTCGGACGCAGTCTGGACGGCCCTGAACGAAACCATTTCGGGAATGCTTCTCAAGACCGTCCTTCCCGGGTCAGTCTGCTACAAAGACCAGCCGAACTACGACGAAGCTGCCTGCCAAGCAGTCCTCTCAAACTGGACCACAGCCGCCTTCCACTCATCTGATCCAGTGAGCGTCCACTCGCCATGGTATGCGAACAACAGCTGCAACCCGATCCACGAGAACGGCTGCAGCCCCTCCGGTGACCCTTTGGCAGGGTCCCGAGGTTGTACCATGGGCCGTTATCCTGCGTACTCCGTCAACGTGACCAGTGCCGAAGACGTTCAAGCTGCCGTCAAGTTTGCTCGCGAGCACAATCTGCGTCTGAATGCCAGAGATACTGGCCATGGCTCGTCCAAGTGAGTTCGACCTTTACGAGGGTATCCGGACATGTTTCTGATCCTGTCCCTCGCCTTCTCAGGAACATCGCCTATGGAAGCTTGTCGTAAGTCCCCCCTGCCATTGCGGATCTTGTTGTACTGCCACTCACATAGGGGAAGGGTATGGACTCATAACTTGAAGAGGCATGAATACCATTCCGATTTCGTCCCGAGATGTCCTACGCTCAACTCAACCACCTCCACACCTCAATTGGCCATGACATTTGGAGCCGGGATCCAGGATGATGAAGCTTTCCGGGCTGCAGCAGAACATGGAGTCGCCGTGGTCGGCGGGACCATTGCGGTAAGCTAACAAGGACTCGCGCATTGGACAACCCAGACCACAGAAGCTGACCTCTATAAAGGACGTTGGCCTCGTGGGCTGGGCCACCGCCGGCGGCGCCTGTGCTGTCCAAGTTGCGAGATGCCGCCTCCGAGGTTCCGGTTTCCTCCAACATTAGGTACTTTGCGGACTGGTTCACAGTCTACAAGATGCTTCCTGTGGCAGCACTGAGCGGTGCCGCCGGTGGAGGAGGCGCAACCGTCTCGAGACTTTTACCCGCCGCGCCGCTCAATGATGTCCAGAGGATGGCTCAAGTCCTCGAAGCCGTTGGGCCTCGTGCTGAACCCTCTTCGGTGTGTTTTCTCTCGCCTGACCGAGACTACAGTCTCTCTCCAGGCATGGACTTCTTGCTAACATCTGAAAGAGCGGCATCTCTAATCCTAGGATTGCAGGGGGCATGATCGCCAGCAGCGTTCTCGTCGACAACGCCCTCAATCCCGCCTGGAGGGATGCAATAGTGCACTTCCTTGTCACGAGGTCCTGGGACGATTCTATCGCTTACCCTCAGGTGGCATATGCCGTAGACGATGCGACAGACCGAGTTGGCGGTGCCCTACGGAGTCTCGCCCCTGAGTCGGGTGCTTACATCAACGAGGTAAGCATTTAAAAGAGCTATGCTCTCCTCGCAAAGGTATGGGCACACTTGCTGACTCCATCAGGCCGGCGATCGCGAGCCCGACTGGCAAAAGACCTTTTGGGGTCCCAACTACGATAGGCTTCGGGATATCAAGAAGAAGTATGATCCTGACTCCATTCAGTGGTGCCACCGCTGTGTTGGTAGCGAAGACTGGGTTGAGCTTATGGACGGCCGTCTGTGCCGCTCCGTGAGCCAGTAGGACCGGGCATTGCCTTCTTCCGCCAGTCCGGATTCTCATCCACCATTCGGATTGTTTCCCCTCCAAGAAGGGACAGCCCGCGCCAAATTGCAAAAGCATGACGAGACGCTTCTTGGGTCATGCTCAAAACTTCCAAGTGCCATTCTGTCCAATATGTTCATATAACTAGTCACAACTCCGTCGTTCATCAGGACCATGCCGCCGAATGATGCCTGGTTCTCGCCTTGTTATAAGAACTTCATCTTTTTCATCTCCGGTATTCCCTGTCGACTTTTGTACATTAATGATTCCGAACATGCTCCACGAGCGATAAGAAACATCTGGTTAGGAAGACTAGACGGATTCATGGGTGACAAGAAGAGATGACAAAATGGTGATCAGTCATGAACCCTCGGCTTATTGTGCACAACCGATAGATCGAGCGTGGAACTTTCCTCCTCAGTATCTCTACGGCCGAATGCTTGCCACAGCGTCCTGGGCTAGGCGAGTTTTCGCTGTTGTTCGAAGATATGATGGAAGCATACTAACACTTCATTTGATCTCACAACCTACGCGGATATGTAAGGGGGCAAAGGCTAAACAACAGCTATATCTTCCTTAAATGAAACTTAAGCAACTAACTGAAGCCTACCTAGTGACTTGGGGGTAACTATGTGTCTCACGGACCCAGAGCGTTCAAGACTTTTCGCTGGCAAGAACGCGTGTCATCCCCTCGCACCGTTTCCTCGCCTGTCTTCCTATTAGGGCGAATGCTGTGTGGCTGTTTATAAAATAGAAGGGTGGCTCTCCAGAATCATTTTCTCCGGAACACGCAACAATCATATTCTGCGAGCAATTCGTTGCAGGCTTTCAACTGCAGAGAACTTGCAGGAATCTGACCACCGTTTGCTACTTGGGTGTTCCGCGGACGAAGAAAGCTCAAATCAAAAATCCTACACACTCACTAGAATATCTCACCAAATACACTGAAGATGGCGATAATGTCGGATGGCATACGGCTGGACCAATGGCTCCTTAGATCGTCCAGCAACCGCCACCGGGATCCATGCATCGAGGTGCTATTGATATTTGAATGCATCAAACTGACTCCAGATATCGAAAGAGCACAATTCTTGGTTGCAGAGAAAGCGACGGGAAGAATATGCGGACTTGTCTCTTATGTCACAGCTGGTGAGCCGACGTCCTACCTCCAAAAGACACCGACCCAATGTGGTGGTTGAAGTGCTGATACATCTGACAGACTGTGTATTAAAAGGGTCTTCTTCCTTGATACCGCCGCGGATCCAGACCGAGGAGGCACAATAAAACCCAAACAAAACTTCGTTGTATTCCTTCCCTTATGGGACTACGAGCAACTTCGCATTGCAATTCGGCTCGGGGCTGTGAACCCACGAGGGCCGGACAGATTCAATCTTCTAGAAATGTATTACAACTCAATACGTAAGAGACAGCGACAGTAATGGCGAACTGTCAGCAACATACTTGCGTGGGAAGCACACAAGAAAAGCTTTCTGGCAAGTGCTTGGAGGAAGTTGGTCTCTTGAAAGAGAATGAAAAGCAACAAAACATGATCCAGCTTGGCTTGTTGGTGTGGAAAGCTACTCCGGGGGCATTTTATATCTATGAACCACTGAGTTTTACCATCAAACGGTGGTTTACCTCAGGAACTGCAGTTTCAAGCACCGCCATGAATCTGCACAGTTGCCCAAATGCCACCACAGAAAACCAGCCACACAGCTACTGACTTCCCAGAATCTATACATGTAAATATGGGCAGTGTCTTCAGCTGGGTCACTGAGAACTTACCGGCAATGATATGTGAGGAGAAAAGTTAATGCACACATTCGCCATACACGCATTTTCCATAGCAAGCCTAGACATTCACCTACCCCAATGGTTGATTGTGAACGCAGCTGTAGTTTATTCATCCTGCAAGGTCGACAATGAAAGGGAACAACAACGCGGGATAAAGGAATCCAAGGTGATGTTCTATGAAACTTAGCCACATAGGCACCCCACCCAGAGAATAATACGTGATCACGCGGAAGCATGCTCAGCTCCCAAAGAAAGAGGAGATCATCCAACACACCTGATTGGATGATCATTGCTGAACATTTGGATCATGCTCAATGCTTGCGCCATTTATACCTACTGCCGCTCAAGCACTCTTCCCGCACATCAATGCGATTGTTGCTCTGTGAGCAGTATCATTGACTACAATTCACAACCCACAACCTCCAATATCCAATGGATACCATATATGCATCCATAACCGGCATGTTCTCATCTTTGGAAAGGTTCATCAACACTGTAACATGGATTCTCTCGCCATTAGCACGCGAATTAAGTCGAGTTCAATCAAACTTATCAGCACCTTTGCCAAGTAGAAACCGGGCATCTGGACAAGTGCCTCAGCAACTTAGGCTTTGCCAAGCATGACCGTGTTGAGAAATAATCCACCGCAAAGAATGATGCCCAAGCTGCGGCGAGCTGAAAAGTTTCTCTCCAGCTGCCAAGAGAGTGGTTGAAGCATGTTTACCTCTGATCAACGTTGCCACGACAGCCAAGCTCGTTGTCGCAAAGTCTGGTATTTTCAGCAACCACCCAACTTGGCAGCACATATGCTCCGAGACATTTGACTTGGACCGACACATCTCCATGAAACAAGAAAACTGCCAAGCTCGACTTGCTAGCCTATCGCCCGGATCGACAGAGCCAAGGAATGAATAGCAGTGACATAGCTCGCCTAAATCTCACGAGTCCTTTTACGCTTAAATCAGGAATGTTTCACAGGAATGCCCCAAAGACCCAAACTTTCGGTTGCCACGGCGGCTAGAAAACTGACAACCCTGCCAATTCCGGCATCATCACGACGGAGACCAAAGATCACAAGAAAAGTTTCGTTTCCGAGGTATTGGCATGCCGACAGCCATGTGGTTAATAAGGTTAGCAGGAGGCACCACGGGCGCGGGAACCCAAGCAGTCTGATGTGATACCCGGATAAGTTCCAGAACAAAGCTTCCGACTGAACTTACTTCAGATGTTACTCGATGCCCGTGACAGCTCGCTGACTGTCTCCCTTTTCCAAACAGGGCAACCAAGAAGTTGTGTGAGGGTGTCGCAATCTATTTTCGTCACCGAAGCACGGCCATGCTAAAGCCCTTGGACCATAGAATGCCTTGTTGGGGCGTTGGGGCTACCGGCGCGCCTGCTTGTTAAAAGGCGGGCATCGTGAACCCGAACAGAGCCTGGATACACTTGATGGAAACAGGATTTATCTGGCCGGGTTGTCGTAAAAGGACGCGAACCGACGGCTACGATAGGCCCGTCTTGTGTTCGTCCGAACCGTGCGGCCAGTAAACGGCGGTTGGAAACTTCCACCAAGTGAGCCGAGACCCTGAGAATGTTTCGTTTTGACAGTCAATAGTTTGCGGGCGTCAGCCAGAGAAAGGCTCTTTTCGGTACGCGGAAAAGACTGGCTTGACGTATATTGACAGCGATATAGATGGGGGCTCTGTTTCTCGGAAACGTTGCCGATGGACTCGATACCTTGTCTGGGCCATTGCGTGCTCATTGAAGTCCCGGTCTCCGACTGACCTGACAGCCGACCCAGATCGTTGCGACATGGCCCCAACATCCCTTGATCAGAATGCATCACAGGACCACAAGTGTGGCTGAAGGAATGCCAAACAGGCAATCCAGTTGCTGACTGAGAATGAGCTGAGGCAGGTCAGTCAGGATTCCAAGGCCGTGCGGTTGCAGGAGCCCCTGTTCAGATGAGGGAATTGGATTGTGGTAAACCTGACGACTCCACATCCCGTCTGTCGCGTACTTTCGTCAGAAGTTTGATATGCCCAGAGACCGAAGGAGCTGAAAGGCCAAAACCGTGTTCTTCCTGGAGCGATTCTCGGGAGCTACGGAAGATGAAATCATCCGTGCGCCATGTGTTTTGCCCGAGATGATGAAGTTGCACCATGAAGCATGAGAAAGGGGTAGAACACCATCTTGACTTGCTAGTGCAGAAAATAGCCCGAGCCATCGACACGATTGTTTTCGCGCCATCTGATCACTGTCGCGGATGTAGATCTCTGCGTGGAGACAGTGATTGCCTTTGTCTTGGAGATACGACAGCAATACCCAGAGAGTCAAGCAATGAGTAGGGCCGCACTCGGGATGTGTCAGGTCCCCCGCGATCCCTGTCGGAGAAATCCTGCGGACTCGGGAGAAGGAACGCGCACAGAACGAAGGCTGGATAGGCTTGCCGCTGTCATCCCTGGCGCTATGAACTTGAGGAGCCATTCGATGTTGCTTGTTGGAAAATGACTCTGGTGTCACCCACATAAGAAGTATGTAGGCAACGCGACGACACACTTCGGCCAAGTGTCGCACGAGCAAGAACTTGTGTTTGGTGTGGTTGGCCAACTAGCTAACTAGTAACGTTGAGGTCGCAAGTTGCAGCAGAGGGGATCTAGAACAGTTTTCTAGCGTTTCGCTCAACATACTTTCGAGACTTCGAGATAGAGGCGTCTTTGTTTGATGTTTCTGTGGGTGTCGTGGGTTTGCCGCTCGCGCCGTATCTGACCGGGGGATTTTGCGCCGTTGCCAGCGATGTTTTGCTGAACGATCCTAGTCTTTTTGAGCCCCCAGTTTGAGGGCGATCGGCACAACTAGTGGCTCCGTCCCATAATGAAAGCGAGGATATCGGCAGGGAAGTTGACAACGTTTCGATTTTCAGTCGAGGGAAATATCAACTGGGAAGGTGTTTGGAAGCGAAAGCAGCTTAGACTTTGCAGGAGACGTCGTGGTCAACAGAGTGGCGGCTGTCTCAGCTGTCTTGCATGCTGGAAATCTAGAAATCTCACGATGACCTGCAGACCCCTTGCAAGTGCATTTATGGGGGGCTGCATTCCACAATGCGCCATCCTGAGCAAGATGGCCGGCCCACTGTCGACTTCAGGTTGGTGAAAGCTGCAGAAATGGGAGTCCCAGCACCGGCAAGGGTGGATTCTGGGGAGAAGAGCTCGAGCCTCGTCCCGTCATTCGTACAGCAGCCGGACGAGTTATTAGCTGGCACCGGGCTCACGCTGGACACGAGCAGTTTGGCAGGCAGCTGTCAGCCGATTGGTAGGTTGCTTACGGCCTGCCCCCACGACGTGAGCAAGCGCACCGACTCAACGGCGACGGCGTAAAGGGGAAGCGGGCTGTTATGTGGGAGACCAGAGGGATCCGTCGGTGGATGGATCGATAATATCATATCTGAAGTCTCTGCGTGGATTTGAGGCCGGGGCGGATGCGAGTCGAGGTCGAGGATCGCCGCCGTATTGTTCTGTTCCCAGCCCAGCCCCTATTTGTGCAAATTTGCGCCAATGGAGGCGGCAAATCGTCTCGTCGACATGGCCTCGACGCAGTAGTCGTTGGCCATTCACTTGAGAGTTGAAGTGAGTGAAGTGAGTCGTCTTGTTTGTGGTGTTCCTGCAAGAAGCCTCCCGCGGCAACGATGTTCCATGTTTGAGACAGGCACGCGTGCGAAGCCTGTGACCTCGTTGGTGCCGCCTAGGAGCTGGATCCGGGGCAAGACTAAGGCGACTAACGGGGTGGTTTGGGCGAAGGCGGCGTTTGGCTCTGGACTCGTAGGCAAGGCCATCCCCTATTCCTGCTGGACCAACCAGCCTCCTCGAGTTGTCTAGCTGCAAATGGTTCGTAGGACCCCTGAAGGCGTATTGCCCGAGAGCCGTGCATCCCTGGCCTCGCAGCTCATTTGTCCAGATTAAGGTGCTGGACTTCCCTGCAGATTCCCCACCAAACCGCCTGGCCAGTGGCCTTTTTGCTTTCTGGACGGTGGAGACTCCGGCTCTCTCTGGATGAAGTACCTTGGGTAGGTAGGTAGACGAAGAAGAAGAAGAAGAAGCCCGACGCAAGCTTTCCTGCCGCTGCTAACTGCTGCAAAAGCTGACTGGATAGCTCCGGGGCGGCGCGATGTCTGGCGGGCGGGAGCCAATGTTGTGTTGCTCATGAGAACAATCTCGATGGTGGCCTGAAGGATTTGGGTATCAGTGAATGGTGGAAGTCGCCATCTGATATGGCTCGGGATGCGTAAAAGTAGAGAAGCGAGGCGGTCTTTGATAGGGCAGAGCGAAGGCGGTGTGCTGGTGGTTTGGAATACTGAGGTTGGGCCTCTGGGATGATGGATCCGGGGCTCCAGTCAATGACGAGCGCTGTTCGAGATTGGATGTTTGCGGTCACGGTGGCAGGCGCGCCTACGGCCCGCAGCACATACGCAGTAGGTATCCACGACGCATTTGTTGGCGTTCAACGGGTGGTCCGCTGTGGTTCGTTTGTGGGTGTCAATGATGCTTGGGCAGCTCTAGCTGGCTGGAAGGGTCTGGCTAGAGCCACTGCTGGACCACATGGGCGGCGGCGAGGAGCCAGGGCTTGACCAGGAAGCAGTGATGGATGTGAAAGTGAAATGTGAAATGTGCCGTGCGGCTTGCATGTACAGCAGCAGTGCAGAAGAGGAGAAGGGGACTGGGATGGTGATGGTGTCCTTGCGGATACATGCACGCAGTGCAAGAGTCCTTGTGCCAAAGGTAGAGGCAGAGAGAGCATGAAATGCTTGAGATGAGGGGAGGGTCGTCAGACGATGGTGGTGATGCGAAGCATCCATCGGGTGTAAGTGGTGATGAGGAAGACATGTCTGGAAAAAGGGCCCAAGCTGCCCTCTAAGGTAACTAGCCTTGTCATGACATGCGGGAGACAAGCTCCAGCAGCTCCAGTATCCGGCAGCAACGAGAGAAAGAGCTCCGTTTCTTCCCAACAGGCACGGCAGGGCATGGAAGAAAAGGCAATTGCGGTGGCCGACGAGTGCAAATCCTGACGGACTGACTCCTGAGTCCTGAGGTCCTGAGGTCCTGAGGTCCTGAGGACACACCACTCACTCGTGAATCCCATCCACCATCCATGGATACTTTCGTCTTTTGCTTTTGCATTTACTTTTTAGCTCTGTCCCATCCTGCCCCTTCCCGTCCAGTGCCGTCTTGTCTTGCCCCAAGTCGACTGCGACTCTCTTTTCTTTAAGCTGGATCCGATCGACTGGTTGGACCAGACTTTACCTTTTGAGGCACTTCAGATCAGACACACACCTCGCCCGACGAGGAAGTCTTCTGTTGCTCGCGCCCCCCTCGCCCTCTCCCGCATTTGTTGACGACACACTCCTTCTCATTTCTAATACTAATCAAACACTCTCGCACGCTCTCTTCCTCTTCCGCTTCCTCCCACTCTTTCTCCTCCTCCATTACTTCCACATCTCTCTCTATCTCTCTCCCGCAACCACCGTACACTTTACACCTAGAGCGCCGGCGTCCTCGTCCCCTCCTTGGAATTTCTTCGATTCGACCTCCCACGACTTCTTATACGTCCGCATCCCGCCGACCTGCAGCCACGATTACCACCAAAGACCTTGTGTCACTAATACCTAACACACACACACACCACACACTCTGCCGCACACACATACGCCTCACCCGAACATACAGGACGGCCAGCGAATCCCCTTCCTCGGACCAGACGAACGGTCGTGTACACGCACATACAAACTTGCCGGCGACTCTCTATGGACAACCCAGACGGACGGACCGTGTCTCACACAATTGCTAATTCCTAATTAACGAGAGCATCGACTCACAAAACAGCCGCGGATTTTGCAGCACTAAGGAGAGGAAACGGGAGATCTGCAAAAGGAAAGGATCGGATCCGAGCCAAACTGTTGCGAAATTCGGGAGACTCAGTTCTCGACTTCCTCTCGGAAACAAAAGAAACGACAGTCCGAATCACAAATCGACAGCACCGCAACCCAGGATTCAGAGAAAAAAGCAACAACCCTGGCTGGAAAAATAATAATAACGATAACGGCGTTATCAGCGACGGGACGGAACAGGCGCAAACGCACGCACCACTCAGCGACCGTCGAGCCAGAAATTGACGAGCTAGCTTTCGCCGGGTGGATTCCCGTCCACTTGTACAGGCCTCGACAGTGGTGAACTGGGGTTGGTCAGAGACAGAGGGCGAAAAGGGTCACCCCCAGCACAGCACCCGGCAACCCAGCACCTTGCCAGCACACCCAGCAAAAAAGCACAGCACACGGCACACCCAGAGCGCGCAAACCCGGGAAAAAAGAGACGACGGGACCAGGAAGGGAAGAAAGGGAAGAAGGAAAAAAAAAACAAAACACAAGCCCTGGTAAGAACGCGCCGCAGCAGCACCAGAAGCGAACAAAAGCGGACTCCCAGCGACGCGAACATGGCTACGGCTGGTTTCGAAGCTGCGGGCCAGGCCCCGACATTGAATCCCACATTGTCTTCTCTGCTTCAGCATCCGCATGCGCGTCCGCGACCGCGTCCCCTTCTTCCTCGCTGTCTTCGCAAAGCATTGTCTTCCATTCTCTTTCAGACACGACAAACTCCCCGGCAGAGTCGCCCAGCATTAACCTGCCCTACCACGCGCATCGCCAGAGCCACAATTCCTCCAAGCTCCCGGCCTTTCGATTCGCCGATTTCAAGAACCAATCCCCACGCCTGGTGCTCCCCTCACTACTGCAGCACATCCCGCCCTCGCCTGTATCGCCTAAATCGGCTACCGACGAAAACCACTCCGCCACTGCCACTGTTACTGACCCTGACACTGCTACTGCAACTGCAACTGCAACTGACATTGGTATCGGCTTCACTGCTGCCACTGCCATTGACACTGCCAGCGCCAACCCAACCACCAACACCACCACCACCACAACCCCGACAACCGTAACAACAACGTCAGAGCAGCCACACCTCAACCACAACTCGCCCGACACCACCACCAGCCCTCGCCAAAACACCCGTCCGACCTCACTGCGACTCGTCCACGATCGCCGTCCCTCCTACCGCCAACTATCGCCTAGAATTTCGAGCCCCATCGACGAGCTGCCCGAACCGCCGCCAAAATTGAGTCCGCGATTGCGAGCATCAACATTTCAGACCGCCTCGCATTCCACTCCCGCATCCCCAGCCATCTCCCCAAGACGTCCTGCATCGTTTCCCGACGGTCCCGTCATCGTTCAGGCTTCAAACGTTGGCGTCGCAGAGTCAAAGACATCTGGCCCTACTAGGTTGCACATCCGCAGGACGGTCACTTCTCGATCTCGCGAGTCAAATGTTATCGATACCGCGATATCGCCTTTAGACACCCATCACCCGCATCCCTCCGACGCAAGCGACGAGGTGCTTTCTCCAGCCGACGGACAAACAAAGGACAGGTCCCACGGCCAGCGCGAATTGCTGCTCCCCAAAACATTGCAGCAAACGAGCCCGACAGATGAGAGACGCCAATCCCTAACGTCGCGACCACCCGTCTCCTTCAAAGCCCCCTCCAACAGTACTTCCACCACCTCCGTTCGCGTCGCTCCCATCCGCTCCTTTCGATCATCAGGGTCTCGTCGGAGTCTGGGACTCGACAGCAGCACTTCCACTATGCGCTCCTTCGACTTTGGCGACGAATTCGCCGACTCGAATCAACGCGACCGAACTTTGCGCGCCCTCGAGGGCAGAATCGACGATGACTTCCGCAGAATGACACCGCCGCACTCAGCCAGTCAGGCCGACGCCGACGACACGACCGGTGACGTCTTTATGAAAATCGCGAGACAGGAGCCAACACGTCGCGGCTCGGGTGATGTTGCGCCAGCCGAAGAGTCAAGTGCCATAGTAAGTTTTAGTCCTCTCCATGTCTGCGTTGTTGTTTCGGGATCCCCTTTAGCGCCAGTCGGACGCCCGTGCCCTCTGATGGACATGTCTGTTCGCTGTGTTATCAACCCGTCTCTCCATATTTTTGGTTGATCATCCCGCCCTCGCTACCTTTGCCCGCTTTGCCAAAGTCCACCCCATCTGAATCGCCTAGCCACCGTCGTTAGCGCGACTTCATTTCACTCAGGTTCCGGCGACGCTCGCCGTGGCGTTCTGCGTGCGAGCATAGAGTTTTACCATGGACAACCGTGACCTGACTGACAATGACAAACAGGCCCGTGTCACTAGATTCTCCCATCGCCGGCCACTCTCGGCAGCCGTCCCATTGTCTTATCACCCAACCTCCCCGCCTCAAATCAGCCGTCGTCTCTCTGACCAGCAAGAGACATCAAAGAAGCGCGCACGACAGCAGTCAGAAGACGAGAGCGCCGCAGAACCCATGGCTCGCGCGCTGGCGTACCGCCCCGGATTGACTCGAGACCGCCCCTCATCAGTGCACCCGGCCGAGGACTTGGGTCGCTCCAAGACCTTCCACTCTGCCACGCGCTCAACCGTCTCCGCCGCCAACACACCTCGCTCATTCACTTTCCAGGGCGTGGACACACCGGAAACCTCACCTTACTCGCCCTCGCAATACGCGCGCAGACGACCTTCCTTGACCGACAGCAACGCAGGATATGCTGCTCGTAGTTCGGCGTACAGGCAATCCAACTTGTCCTTTGGCCAGGCACGCACTTACAACTCATCGCCATTAGTGCCCAAGATGGAGACACCGCGTACGGAAACCCACCAGCAAGAGGCTGCAAACGGAGTGGAGGGGACCGAGTCGACGGCGACCGCATCTACGACAGCACCCTCGACAGTGTGGGACGAGCTGGACGATCTCAAGTCGCGAATTCACCGATTAGAATTGACGGGCAAGTTGCCAAAGACTTCAGGCGCCGCGATGTCGCGTGCTTCCGACGAGCGACCCCCCACCGCTACCAACACCACGATGTCCACGTCCCCCAAGAGAACGTCCGGCAGCAACCACCCCAAGTCGGACGCCATTAGCATTACATCGTCGCAGCGCGAGGCTCACCAGCCGATCTTGCTCTCCGCTGTTAACAAGTCCAAGCCATTCCTCAGTGATGAGGTAGCACGAGCGCTTGAAACGGCGGCCACTGAAGCACTGGCACTCGCCAATATGATGGGTACGGCAGGCCAGCCTGGACCTATTTCGAGTGGAGCAAGCACGATCGGCGTGGGTACCAACTTGACGGATCGCCAACTGCGGCGCAAGGCGGATAGTATCTGCCGGAGTTTGACGGAGCTTGTCCTGGCCTTGAGCGAGGAAAGCGCGCGTGAAAAGACCCTCCAGCTGACAGTACCGACACCCAAGGAGACGACGACTCCTTCTACACCAACTATTGATAAGTCGTTCACGGGAGGAACCGGATCTTCTGCGGCGTCAGGAGCCACTGCCCAACAACGATCAACCGTACCAGAGCAGCAGACCTTGCCGAAACCCAGTGCGGTTATCACCAGTCCTAGGGCTTTGTCCAAGTATGAGGAGAGACGCAATACAATGCTCAACACTACTGCTCTCCAGAGCCCAAGGTTTGCCCTACCGCCCGGCACTATTCCCTCGACGCCGGGAGAGAAGACGGCGCACCGCAAATCTTCCTTGTTCATTGGCCGAGCTCGCCGGGGCGCGTCAGAGGAACCTGAAGATGGACGGCGGTCTTCGCTGCTACTGAGGACGCGACGCGCCGGTACCGAAGAGCCCGAGGACTCGCGTGCGCTTGTCCGCCAAGAACCTCGCCAGGAAAGCGGCCGCCAGACGTCACTTCTCCGCACACGCCGCGGAACGATTGGCGAGAACCATGATGACGATGAATCGCCGCGCTTCCGCGCCCCATCGCGGGCAAACACCGAACTCCAAACACCCGGCCGATCCGTATCTCACACCTACTACCCCAACACGGCAGCAAACGAAGTGTCGTCGCCTGCCTCCTCCGCTCTCCCGCGCCGGCGATTCGGAGCATCCGCCATCACCTCCCGCCTGGTCGCACCCTCTACGCCATCTCTCGCCACACGTCGCTATCTGGAGAGAACTCCGGAACGGGAAGTCCCTAGCTCAGCTGAGAAGCCTGACGAGCGCGCACAGCCGACTATCCCTCAACCGCGTCATTTTTCACTCAGCCACACGTCCTTGTTGAACAGGGCAAGCAGCATCAACCGCAGAACCAACCGCGACAGCACGATTACGAATACATCGACTGCTGCTCAGGCGGGCAGCTATCGATAACGCTTGATGAATGACACCCACATGGATGGATGAATGTACCAATAGATATTTTTGTTTTGAGCTGGCGTCAGTCTTGTTTGGCATAGGTTATACCGCATGGGCTCGGCAATCGTCACTTTGTACTTGTATGACAACCACGACAGACGGCCGGTTGATTGTTGTTGGACTTGCCGACTCCTTGGGAAGGGCGGAGCATTTGTATATCGAGCAACCCATACGGGAAACAAAACGTTATGGACGGGAGCCTTGAGGCTCCGGCATTGGTCAAAAACAGTCTCTTGATTTGTGACTCTGGCTGGCGTTTTGACCTAGGCAGACGTTGATATCATTCTGAGTCAGGTGTTTTGGGAAGGGGTAGAGCAGCTAAAAGTTAATGTATGCCTTGCTATTCTTCCGGCAATACTGCTTCGTGACACAATGCATGTCAATTGAGTTCTGCTGTTAACCGCGACGAGCCGCTGTCAGTTGCGTTGTACTTACGAGGTACATGTCAGATGCGCTTTGTCTCAAGATTGCAACATCTCAACTTGGATCCGTGCGACGAAGGAAAACAATAAATTGGCTTTCTTAAATCTCCGAACTCGTGTTGGTTGGTTGTCGTTTGACAGGTTTGAGTCCACCGGCGACGGGTGAGGCTTGAAGTGAGCCAGGCAGGACGGGAGGGTTGAGCCAGTGTCAGTCACAGCACTGCCCGATGAGTTTTTTCAGCGGGCCTTTGAACCGCACCCCTCCTCCTCTTCCGACTTCATCTCAACCTCACACCCCGGGCTTGCATTATATCTGCGTAAATCTCCATGAAAAGTCTGGTCCCGAGTTTTCTCAAGAAGACTGACTCCTTATCCTTGAGACGTACCACAGGAGTGCCTCGAGTTTTCTTTTCTGAGGATTTCGCCACAAAAACGGGGCGGCAACGGGAGACGACAACGACGTTTGCGCCCGCTCACTCCCCACAACGGTTTACACCAAAACCAGCACACGCTTCACCAACGCAAGGGCTTGGAAAGATGGCTGACGGATTTGACGAGACGACCGCGGCCGCGCTCGAAGACAGGGCGCAGCAGGGCCGTAGGGGAGGACGTAAGGGCGGTCGTGGAGGAGGAGGAGGAGGAGGGGGCGGCGGCGGACAGAATAGAGAGGTCCTCGTGTCCAAGGCTCTTTCTAAGCTCCTGCGGCACCAGGCGGAGAACGCGGGGATCAAGCTCGAGGAGGGCGGCTGGGCGCCCTTGGACAAGGTGGTGAGTGCATTTTTGACGGAGCGAGAGACATGAGTGAGATGGGGATAAGGGAGACGCTGACGCAAGGTATATGAAGCTCGCCTACGGCCCCGTCAAGTCTTTGAAGGTCACGTTCGAGGACATCAAGGCGGCGGTCTCGACGTCGGACAAGCAGCGCTTCGCGCTCAAGCCGAACGAGGCGACGAACCCGGCTCTGGACGAGGGCTCGACGGACCCGGCGCACTGGCTGATCCGCGCGAACCAGGGGCACAGCATCAAGCTCGACTCGGCGGCGCTGCTGACGCCCATCACGGCGGAGAGCGTGCCCGAGGTGGTGGTGCACGGGACGTATTTCGCCTTCTGGCGGCAGATTGAGGAGTCGGGCGGGCTGAGGCGGATGGGGCGCAACCACGTGCACTTCGCGACGGGCCTGCCGACGGACGAGAAGGGGGTCGTGTCGGGCATGAGGAGGGACGCGGAGGTGCTTGTGTATGTGGACGTGGAGGCGGCGTTGGCGGAGGGGATGAAGTGGTGGGTGAGCGAGAACGGGGTCGTGTTGACGGAGGGGGACGACGAGGGGTTTGTGCCGTGCAGGTTGTTCAAGGAGGTCAGGGGGCGGGATGAGGCGGTTGTTGGGACGTTGTGGAGGGACGGGGAGAGGGTTGCGGGGCTGCCTGAGGGGTTGAAGATGAGGGCGCCGCCTGGGAAGGGGGGCAGGGGCGGACGGGGTGGAAGGGGACGGGGAGGGAGGTCGTGATGCGGTTGGTGATGATGGATGGGTTATGAGGAGGTGATGGAAGAGGTGCTACCTAGGCTGTGGGGTATCACTCTACAAGAGCAAAACATTGACGGCAGTTATCTCAATGATGGCACATTATCGTTGTGTTTGAGGCATATTGCTCCTAGAAACTAGGTGATTCAACTCGTGGTGATGTAGTGATAAAATCCTGAGTATGTAATATAACGTCTCCTTCATCGGTGTAAGCTCCTCAGCCTACTCCCCAAGCATAGCCTTCCTCTTCCGCTCCCTCTGGTCTTGCTTGGCCAGCATCCACTCCAGAATCCCCTCCGCCATCTTCTCCCTCGCAGCCCTCTTGGTGAAGATCTTGCTCACGGAACCTAGGTCTTCGGGGATGAGCGGGTTGTTATCAAACTCAGCCCTGCCATGCCAGAAATCGCCCAGCTCGTGGTCTTCGGTCAGGATGTAGCGGGGGACCGGGAGGTTGAGGCGCGAGGCGAGCTTCTCCACCTGCTTCGTCAGGGGAAGCTCAGATATGGGCGCGCCGGCGGGCGTGCCGGGCGCGGAGGATGAAGCGGAGCTCGGGTTAGATTTTGTAGCAGCGGCAGCGGCGGGGGAGGACGGCTTGGGTGGGGATGTGGTACGGGGCGCTTTTGCCGCTTTTTGTTTTGGAGCCGGCGACTTGATTGGTTTGGGTGACGGGGAGGATCGCGAAGGGAGAGGCTCTTGCTTCACTCGCGGAATGTCCGTGATGGGCATCGGAGGCGAACTTGACGGGGCCCTCTTTGCCGGGACGGACGCGGTGGCCGGCGCGGCGGACGAGGAGGGGACGTGAAGGACGGCGGGAGCGGGCGGGAGAGACGTCCGAGGGGCGGCGGCGGGTCCGAACGGTGCGGGAAACTTGGGCAGCTCGCCGCTGGGGAGCATCTGGCCGTTGCTGATGAGCCATTCGCAGGCGCACTTTGCCGCGAACTGTTTCGCGTCCTGCTTGCGCGTGAAGTCTGGGCTCTTGGCGTTGGGGGTGGCCGGGTCTATGCCGTGGCCTGGACGGGGAAACTTGTCGTTCGTGGCGTCGAAGGAGACGAAGCAGGCCCAGCGGAGCTCGGGGGCCTTACCGAGACGAGGGTCCTGGCGGGCTTCGTCTGAGAATGTCGCCTTTTGGGAACGGCATTGAAGCCAGTCTGGGGTCGTTTAGTGAGTCAAACGGAGATGTTTGCGAGGGAGGAGGACGTACGGTTGAGCGCGCCGATCCAGTTCTGGCCGCCGAGGGTTGGCTCCGCGCGGGGAGGGGGCCGGAGGATGACTGCTATGGCGTTGGCTTCTTCGTCGGAGAGAGGAGCCGGCTGGCCATGCTGCGACTCGAAGGCCTCCTTTTGGGCGATCCAGGATTTGAGGGCTGCCCAGTCCACGCGCGTCGGCGGCGTCGTGGTTGTTGTTGAGTTTGACATTGTGGGATGGTGATGAGTGAGGGGCAGATTGGTGGGGTTGGTGCTATGCCGACGGCATAGACGCTGGGCCTGGACTGTCGCTTGAAATGGGATCGTAGAGTCTGTACGCAAATTGGAGCTGCGCCACGTCTTTATGGTTTGTTTGCCAGGAGAGGTGAGAGGTTTGTTGCGGTGGAAATGAGACGTGAATCGGGTGGGGGGCGGCTGCGTGAGATGTCTGGCGTGCTCTTGCTGTGTGGTAGAGGTTCGGGGATTCCTGCTGGAGGCCGGCAGGGCCACATGCACCTTGCGACTGCTTATTGCACTCGCCTGCGGTCACTGGATATGTAGAAGTCAACAGTAATCATTGTAAAGTCATTCGTCGTCGCGGGTGAAGGTTTCGCGTTCTTCACGTCTATTTGTGTTATTTAGAGTTCATTGAAGTTGGGATGAAAGAGGATCGGCAGCAGGTTGATGTTGGACGATTCTCAACCGATTGGCTGCGTCTGTAGGGGACAAGCATGGCCCTGCGACCAACGGATGTTGCAGATGATATGTGCACTTCTTTGGCTGTATTTACCGCTATCCCATACACTTTTAGGGGGTATACAAATTACGACCGTAAACGCTCAACACCATGACCATTTCCCTATTTTACTCGAAGAAGCCCGTGCCGTCGTCTTCCTCCTCTTCTTGCTGCACAGGAGCCTGCCACTTCCTCGCCTTGCCGCCGTCCTTCCAGTTTACTGCGCGATCCTTGTGGTGGAGGTGATGGTTCTCTGCAGGGAAACTGGGCTTCGTCTTGTTCGCCGCGGAGAAGTTCTTCTTCGCAGGCTTCTTTGGCGCAGCACCGGTATCCGTTGGCGACTTGCGGTCGCGTAACCTGTACAGCGCTGCCTCGCCATCGGGGAGGACCTTTTCAATCGTCGCCACATCTTGGGGCGCTCGGCGTGCAGGGCGCGGAGGGCCTTGGGCTGCTTGAAGGACTTCTCGTCCGTTTTCTCTTCCTTCGCCTCGTCGTCTTTGGGGGCATCTTGGCCCTGTCCTTGTCGGGTATAAACTCTCGTACCGCTCCATCAGGGGAAAGAAGCGGGCGTAGGCGACGTCCACTTCGGCCACGTGGGCTTCTGCCTCGAGGCGCTTCTTTTCGTCTGCGTCGGTCGACTGGGTGATTTTCTTGCGAAGTTGCTTAAGGAGCCGTTCTGCCTTTTTCCGCTCTGGTCACAACATTAGTCAAAAGTTTGCTCGATAATCCGACGCGGAGAAAAGAGACCTACCGAAGAATCTGACCATGTGGTACTTTTGAATCATGTGCTCCTCTTCTTCTTGAAGTCGCGCTCATCCACCTTCTCGGACAGCGCCTCCAGCTCCTGCTCCAGATCATTCCGCACCGTGGCGGGCAACTCCTTGCCGCTTTGCAGCAGTCTCCTGATTGTGCGTGCGCGCGTTCTGTTCCATGCCGGCGTACCCTCCCTGGCCTTGTGCTTCTTCTTGGTGGCGCCAGGACCGGTTCTGGAGCGTTTCGAGTCGTGCTCTCCGTCGTTGTGGTCTGAGACTGGGGAACCGTCGCGGGGAGCGTCGTCCATCGCGACGTCCGAGACTTCGGAGTGTGACCGTTTCGTGCCCATGTTTGTTGTTGCGATAGGGTGGGTAGGCTGTTGCGCGTGACTTTGGCTGGGGCGGAAGAATGTGTGGTGATGGCTTCGGGGCATTCAGTCTCTTTGGTTCAAAAATTTGGATCGTTATCGAGGACTGGAAGTCGCCGACCCCACCCAGCGGCTCTTATCAGCACCGCTTGGGACTAGCGTGGTAATTGAGCCGCTCGGACCAATGACAGGCCCCAATCACAACTGCTCAATGAAGCTGTAGCCCAAGCTCAGTAAGTTCAGATAGACACACTCATGTCGGCTTCAACTTTGCGACAGAAGGAATTGAACATCGTATCTTCGACCATAATAGCTTGCAACATTTACAGAATCTCCCCACGATAATAAGAATCCGTCATCGACGACAACCATCGATCTCACTCACGACATCTCATCCCACCTCATTAGTCCGTCAACTGCTTTGTGGGTCGTGGGGATACACATCGGTGGCTGGATTGGGGTGAAAACAGACGCAGAGCACCGTGAGAGGCGCGCCGCGAGGTTCGGGCTCGCGTGGTTGCGATGGATCGACCAGAGCCCGGGCTCATCAAATGGTCGCAAATCCCCGGCTACGACAGCTTTATCCACATCAACCTACAGCACCGCGTCGTCCAGCTGTACGAGCCCAATGGCCTTGCACAGCGGAGCAAGTTCGACTATGAACGGCTATCGAAGCACGATGACTTTCCGACCCTGACCACGTATGACTGGTCTCCCACGGTTCCGGGCCTGCTGGCTGTGGGAACCCAGACGGGTGTGGTCAACCTGCTGAGGATGGACGACAACTCCAACGCCTACATCGAGCTGGGCCTTAAGATGACAAGAACGTGTCAGGCGGTTGCGTTTAATACCGAGGGCCTGCTTGCGGTCGGTTTGGATCGTGTACGTATGGACCAGTGCCTACACATATGGGACGTCAACCGCTTGTCGTCGATGGACAAATCTGCCAAGGGATTCTCCAAGGATATGCACTCTTTTACGGATCCTGCGTACAAGTTGGAGCCTAGTGTGTCTGTGTCAAGTGTCAAGTTCTTTGAGGACAACCCAAAGACGTTGGTTGTTGGTATAAAGGCCCAAGGACTACGTATCCACGATCTGCGAGGTGAGTTGTAGGATCTCACATGCCCTAGGTATTTGCTAACATCGTCTACAGAACCGGGCAGTGTCGTCACGTTCCAGACCAAATGCAACAACAACTTGGCGATCGACTACGCTGACCAAAACTACTTTGCTTCGTCAGCACTGGATCAGCCGGGTATCATGATCTGGGACCGTCGAGCAACATCCCGCCCAGTTGCCTCGCACTCTTATCTTGGCGCAGTGGATGAGGACGAGCTCCCATGGGGCGGTGCCCTCAGGCTTGACAGGGTCGTCGACTCAGACGATGATCCGTCACTGAGCGAAAGCAAGCACTCGATCGTTCGCTCTTTGCGCTACTGTAGAGACCACCGCGGTCTTTTGGCTGTGTTGTCGCGGACTGGGCAGTTAAAGGTCTTGAAGACAAACAAGGAGCTAACACCTCCCGACATGTCTCTCGAGGGAAGCCCGGAGCTTTTGGAGGTTCACAAGTCTTACGACATGGATGTCCAGTATGGTGATAACGGGAAGAAGAACGACCGGATAGTCTCGTTCGATTGGGTCACTCTGGACTCGGCTGTACTACAACCTCGATTGGTGGTTTTGCGTGCCAACGGAACGTTTGAGATTCTCGAACAGCCATCGTATACGTCGGACTATTTGTATAAGCTGACGCCATGGCAGCCGCCTCATCGCGGCCTTGAAGGTACGTTTTCCAATCACACGGAAAACCTGTCGCTAACGTGGTACAGAGAGCGGCCCATATCACAACATCATGGAGTTTGAGCCATCCCAATCCTCCGACATGCTGGGTCCATTATTCGTCGAAGAAGCTCTCTCGGATATAGCTATTTTTGGACCAGATAAAGTCGATGTCCAGACTATTGTCGACAAGACGCTGCAGGCCAGATTCTCTGCGGCAGATCTCAACAGTAGGCTAACAGGAAACAACGAACGGTCCCCGTCTGCTCTTGACAAGTCCAAGACTGTGGCGGAAAGGATGCGCGCGTTGCGCTCTGATTTGAAAGAGAGGGCGAAAGAGTCAGAAACGAACGGTGCAGAGTGCTCGAACCTGGAAGAGTCGACAAGCTCCCTGGCTCAGCTTTCTCTCCATTATGACGGGCCTGTGTCTTGTCGCCACATGCATGAGTCCCTACTTTCTCTGACCCTTAAAGCTCAGAACTTGTCTACTGAGGCGCAGTGCCTCCTAGACCATGTCATGCTTTTGCGCGCAAAGGAGAAGTACCTATTTGACTGCAATGTCAACCGGGCAGTTGTTTCCGATGATCCCTGGTTGCGATACATGTGGGATTGGATTGCAGGTAGGCTGATGCGTTTCCCTGATGCTTCCAAGCTAACGATGACCAGACGCGGAGGATGCTGCTACTGACGGAGGCATGAAGCTGTCACCCTTGGACTTGAGTTACATGGGTGTCTGCACAATTTGGTGTAACGATCTAGGTGGGTTATTCGCAGTAGTGGGTGAAGACGCTGTCACTGACGATGAGCAGGCCAGAAGCCATCATCGAGATTACCTGAGGCATCGCCGATGCCCGAGACAACGCTTTGGGAGAAGACGATTGGAAGCATCTGCAAGAGACGTAAACTACCAAAATACGAGGGCACTCAGACCAAGAAGCCATTTCACAGGCAGTTGTGCTTGGATATTTGCGGATGGGGAGATAATGCAGCACACGAGGCGAGGGGGGCTACACACGACCCTGGCGAGGACTATCCCACGACGGCTCACACCATGGCGGCGGCTCGAGCTCTCTTCAAAGGGGAAACCCAGGAGGCGATTCGAATACTGAAGACGGCCAGTGTGACGCACCCAGAGCTTCTCTTCGTGTCGCTCGCGTTGCAGCTCATCGGCAGGAGCAATAACAAGCTCAGCAAGGAACAGCTGGACTTTGACGAAGCCGTTGCGTCAAAGACGGATCCATACCTCAAGGCAATCTCGTCGCTGATTGCTACAGGGGACTGGTTTGCGATTGCGAATCAAAAGTCGCTGCCTCTGTCGGACCGCGCATACGTGGCCGTCAGGAACTTCGACGACGAACAACTCACCAAATGGCTGCATGAACAAGTTTCGATGGCAGTGGATACCGGAGACGTCGAAGGGATCGTTCTGACGGGTATCACGGACAGGCTGGTGGATATCTTCGCCAAGTACGTCCAGAAGTTCAACGACTTCCAGACGGCCACGCTGGTCATGTCAATATGCGCGCCGCGATACATTGACGACTACCGGTGCCTGGCGTGGCGCAATGCATACAGAGCATACCTACAGCGTCACAAGGCATTCCTGCAACGAACCAAGTTCGAGGTTGAAAGTACAAAGAAGAGCAAACGTGGGGGACGTCCGACCATCAAGCCGCCGTCACGGCAGATTGCGCTTCGGTGCGTCTACTGTGACGCAGAGACGACTCTCGCAGGGCAAGGGGGGCCTGGCGCGGGACCACCTCCCGGAGCACCCGACTCGCGGAACCCTCTCATGGCGACGAGCATCAATGCGGGAATCAGCTGTCCAAACTGCGGGCGTCATCTCCCGCGATGCGTCGTGTGCCTGGAGGTGGTTGGCGTTCCGAGATCTGACCGGCCGGAGCTCAACGGCGAGCCGGAGAGTTGGATGGCGGCCAACTTCCCGACGTTCTGCCTCAAGTGCGAGCATGTGCTTCACCTGGACCACGCCAGACAGTGGTTCACGAGACACGTCGAGTGCCCTGTGCCCGAGTGTCGCTGCCGATGCAACTTTCGAGCCAACCCGGAGCTCTCGTATCACTAATGACGGCGGGAGGGGTCCAGAACGAGGCACGTTTGCGTGGGGAAAGGCTGGAGACGCGCATGAGCGAGCTGCGTCTAATGATGACGGAAGTGAGGGGGCTCGTCGGGTTCGGTTCGTGTTTGGCAGCTGTTTGACGTGGACCATCGTTGAAGGCGAGGCGACGGCGGGCGGGCTTATCTGCCCATGTTCTAGCCAATGTTCTGGATGAGCCCGTCTTGATTTTACTGTGTTTTGATGGGAATACTTATGACATGATTATGTATATGCTGCTGCAGAGTCACAGTTCCCCGGCGCAGAGAGGGTGTCGCGGAGATTTGCAACCCCTGTTCTTGGTGTGCTTCACACGTTTGTACCTGCCAAGTACCTTTGTCTTCCACCTTTATTTATACTCATGTGCAGAGGCTAGAAGCCTGAAGCCTAAAGGTGGCCGTCAAGCAGGAGCAAGCAAGCCCAAGCAGCGGGAAGCAAGCCCAAGCAGCGGGAAGCAAGCAGGGCAGGCTGAAGAGTGATGTGACAGGCGACAACCCAAGGTACTTTACCCAGGCAAGGTAGGCAAGGCAAGGTAGGCAAGGCAAGGCAAGGCGAGGCGTCAGGGACGGAGTGGAAAGCAGGCAAGGTAGGTACGGAATGGTGGGCTATCACATTCTGGTGATCGGTCACTCGCACTAGGGATGTATCCCAGCTTGCGGGGATCTTGACCGGTGGTGCAATGGGACGCTGGGCCATCCGTTTAGAGGTTTCCGGTGAATGCGCTGGTTGCCAGCTTGCCAACCCGAGATGCGGCTTGCAGGTTGACTGTGGCCAGTCCGGTTGGGTTTCGGGCAGTCATGTGTATGACAGGCGGCCCTCCCACGAGGCGCTGAAGGAAGGGGACCCACTTGGCGCAACTCGGTGCGCGGGTGGTTCTTCCCCGGGGGAGCGAAGGGCACCAGGGCAGGTATCGGCCTTGTCACTCACTGTGCTGAGGGTGCCCTGTGCAGACCTGAGTGGACGGTGCAGAACGACGCCCAGTGGAGCGCGGGCTGCTGTCAGCCGAGGTTGTTGGCGACTATTCGTCGTGCGAATACCTACCTAGGCAAAAGCCCAGTGGCTTCCCTTCCCTTCCCGGTCCAGTCCCGGTCATCTTCATTCGGGGAACTGGTCCGGGCTCCCACCTTCTTCTGACTTCAATTCTTCAAGCAGCCGTCACAGGGATCCTTCCCGCAAATTTACCTGCGGTGATTCACATCTCTTCACGCCTGCCCTGCCCTGCCTTGCCTTGCCTTGCCTCGTCTTCCACGAAGGTACCCAGTCATCCATCCAGTCACCTCGATACCCTGCGCTTTCCAGTTTCATCTGGCAACCAACACCGCACACGCGCACGACAATCACGAGAAAAGGGACCCCATTCCTACCTTACCCTTCGATTTACCTTACTGCATCCGTCCTGCCTGCCGGAATTAACACACCTCATCTCACCTCACCTCACCTCCTTCAGTGCAGTCTGCGACGCGGCCGCCCATCATGTCACTCGAGGTAATTTACATCACTCGTCATGGAGTAAGTCTCGCTCGCTTCCCTTTTCCAGCTTGCCTGATACCTGCCTACCTATCATCTCTTTTCTTTCGTATCCGGGTCGATTTCCGTCCCCATCCCCGTCCCTATCCCCTCTTCACCTGCGACTCCGCCCTGGCCCTCACAAGTCCCAATGGGGGACGAGAATGCCAATGTGGTTGCGGATGCTGTGCAAGGTCAAGTTCCCTCCTTGGGGACAACAGATTCTTCAGCCCCCCCTCGCTAGGAGCTTTGAACCCACGACGCCCGAAGCCCCCTAGTCCCTTCCGGTTCTCGACCTCGACGATTTTGTCCCGAGGTGGTGCGGGTGTGCGTGTGCAGATGTTGGAAGTTGGCCTTGTTGGTTTTGACCGGAATCATCTCTGACAATGAGCCTTGGCCTTCACCAGTTCCGATCCAATTGGCTCGTCGACCCTTCAACGGGCAATTACACGGCCTCCATACCATCGCCCACAGGAATCCCCTCGGATCCGCCCCTCACGGCACACGGCGTCGACCAGGCCAAGGAACTCGGCGCTCACCTTCTGACCGTCGAGCCTCCAATCGATGCCGTCTACTCAAGCCCCTACTACCGCTGTCTGCAGACCATCACGCCCTTTGTCTCTCTCAAGGAGGATGAAATCAACGGCCGCGCCCAAAAAGACGTTGGCGCTAAGAGCGATGCCACCGTTATTCGCCCCGAGCATGGTCTCTGCGAATGGTATGGAGCCGCCCCGTTTGACCACCCAACGCCGGCCTCGCCGGATGTGTTGAAGCCCATGTTCCGTCACCTCGATGCAGCGTATCAGAGCCGCGTGTTTCCCGCCCGCAAAGGCGAGACCATCGCTCAATTGCACGACCGCGTCGCTGCCGCCGTTCAAGCCATCATTGAACAATGCGATGCCGAGGGCAAGCGCGCCGTCGTCCTGTGTTCACACGCAGCCTCAATCATCGCACTTGGTCGGGTGCTTACCGGAAATATGCCCGAGAACATTGATGCGGAAGACTTCCGAGCCTTCACCTGCGGGTTGAGCATGTACCGGAGAAAATCACCGTCTTCTTCGGAACGAGCGTCAGAAACCGAGGGTAGGATTCGAATCCCTACGTCATCATCAGGCTATGGGTCTTTTCAATTGACAACCAACAGGTCCTGGTCCTGGTTCTGATGCTGGTGCCCCAGCAGAAACCACTTCTTGGAGAGATGGTCGGGGAGTTGGAGGAGGGTGGGTATGCGAACTCAACAGCGATTGCAGCTTCTTGAGCGGAGGCGAAGAGAGGGGATGGTAAGATGGATTTTCCCGCCTCCTGTCGTGTTTCTGCCAATGAGGGACCTTGGGCTCATCCTAACCCATGCTGCCGTTCAGTGCCCACCGCTGACTGGGTCCCTCGGAGTCAGAAAGGCCCATCCCTTTCTTTTTGGCCCCGGGCCCCTCGCCTAGGGGACTATGCTACGTCTGTGCTCTGTCAAACGCTGACGACTCGTCGATCTACAGGAGATTCTCGGGCGACGAGTCCTTTTCCGCGGCCGAGAAGTCATCGGAGGTGGACGCTGGCGTCGCGCTCGGCGTGGTGGTGGAAGGAAAAGTGAGACCCGACAAGGCCTCTCCCCACAGAGGAGCTGCAGGTCATCATCGCCTCTAGGAACAGGTTTATTGGCGGTGCGCTTCGTCATTTGCATTTTCTTTTTCCAGAGGCGAGGAATTGGTCTCCTCACGGGTCGCGAAAAGGGTCGAGGCTGCGACAGGTCCTGGTTTCTGCGACCTGGCCAGAGACCGATCCGCACCACCCGCCTTGCGGCCGATACACGATGGCAGCTAATGCCGGATAGACTTGCCTAGCTGCTGCGGGATGCATCATCCGCATGTCTTTGGCACGGACTGGGTAGCATCAAATCTGCGAGCCAGTCAGCGCAGCGGCTAGCCCCGAATCCATGACAAAATGACCCCTGTCGCTTTCATCTCACAGCTGCCACACCATTTCAACGCTCCCAAAGTCCAACTTCAACGCTCTTTTACTACTTCGCCTTTGAATGCTGCTTTCTCGCCAAAACCCTCGCTTCACTGCGAGCCTTTACTGACCATCATGCTCGGCCAAGGTTGGCGGCTTCAGCTGGAGAATACTTCTCGTATCAGAAAACAGCCATTGGCGCCCAATGTCTATCCTGTGTCATGAGCACATGCAAGCCGACTGACGTGCTTGTACCTGGCGTCTCGCCGCTCCCACTCACTGCGTTGTCTGCCTAGGTGGCTCGATCCCTTGATACCTTGGGCCACCGAGAAGGTCTTCGCGGTGCTCGCTGGCGAATCCTCGATCGGCTGATTCCTTATCATCGCGCAGCTCAACAGCAGACATCCGCTCTTACCCGCCCGTTCTCAGCCTCGCGATTTCGTGGGCCCCTCCTGAAGTCCCAGGGGATCCGCACACAGGAAAGAGCCCGCAACAGCAGAATGAGAGGCAGATCTGGTGTGACGCTGCGCTGAAGAAGGCCCGCTTGGCACGACCGTGCCGCCGTCATACGTCTCCACCCAACAAATCCCGTCCACTGTGGCACGACCAGTTGAAAATGCCCTCATCAGGGGCCGGCGCAACGTCAGCGACTAACCACTTTATTGTGCCTGGCTCAGATTCAACTACAGCTCGATATATGATATTCCGTCCGCTTGGGTGATTGAGCGGCGGCAGCATGGGGTCCGATCGCTCCCGGATGCGTCTTCCGACTAGCTTGCTAGGTGTCTTTGCCGAGACCCCAGGCAGCTTCCTCGGGTGTGTCTCGTCTATCTCTCCCTAGCGGTGAAGGTTGACACTATTTGACTCAGCTGCTCAACGACGAGCGTTCCTGTTGAGATGGCGAGTACACGGGGCGTGTCGCCAGTGGCCACTTCAGCTTCATACCGCGCAACACCATCTTTCTGCCAAGATGCAGTTCTTGGGGAGCTTGGGAGCTCATGATCATCTCAGTTATGTCAAAAGAGCGGTGGCCGTAGGCAGCAAGACGAAAGAGGTAGGAGGAGGGCCGGATTCGCGCTCACCGATCTTCTCACGAGATACTGTTGCCATGGACCAGGTCTCGAAGCGTCTGTCCTGACATGTGTACAACCGGGGATGGTAGACTTGCTTGAAACGCATGTGCCTCTCGCAGGGAAAGGAAAGTACATCCTTAGGTCTACTGCAAAGCAGGCGATGATGGAGGGGCGTGTCTGGCCTCTGCCAACCTCACTCCAGCCTCAAAGTACAAGCCGATGGCGGAAGCAGTACATGGCTCGCTATAGACGATTTCTTAATCGGGCGTCATGCTTCTGTAGATCATATCGACAAGCCGGCCGGGAGCTTGTCTGTTTCGGATTTTGACGACGGGTATTGGCTTGAAGAGAGTTGCAGACAGGTTCCAAAAGGAAACGCAGAAAAAGAATGACGGGTAGCCACACAAACGCAGGGCGAAGCCTTTTGGGTGGCATTATTGACAACAACGCAGCCGCTGGTCTAGCACGAGCATCTGCAGATGTCAACATTCGGCAACCCAGGTTGAGGCGGTCACGAAGGAGACCGAAAGCGGCCTTCAACGGCTACCATTCAGACGTGGCCTAAGAGCATAGTCAGGCACGATTGCGCGACCTCGTGGCTTGCGTTCCGTTGTCAACGTCGCTGCCGGTTCCAGAAATTGATATGCATCATGGCATTCGACACGCGGGGTCGCACAAAGTTTCCCAAACAATCAACAAGCAACCCGGGTTTCAGGGCTGGTTGGCAACGGGCGACACAAAGAACTGCTGCAAAATGCAAGTGCTGCGTCGAGCGATTCACTGCGAAGACAAGGCCGTGAGGTTTAGCAAGGGCACGTCGCTCGAGTTTGCAGAATCAACGCCCCAGAAGCTATTGAAGGTGGCCCAACCACGACCGAGCGATGACCAGGGTTCGATACGGTAACTCGGACTCTAAAGCGATTTTATCACCGCTCCGTCGTCAGAGCGGTAAAGGAAAGGAGACGGGCGAAGAAGTAGAAAAAGAAAAGAAGACATCATGGCGAACGCTCCTGCACCTCGCACTCGCCCAGCCATCGTCGCGTGGCTTTGACAAAAGGGAGGATGATCCCTGAATTTGACAGCGCGCTTGGGATGAATCTAGTGAAGAGTCCAGACGAGACAAAGGGTACCTTCTGGGAGTGGAATAAGAAAATCTGGGGTCCGTTGGCCAGACGGTGAGCCGGCCGGCAACAGGTTCGCAGACGCAGGCGCACAGGACGGGCGAATGTGGACAGGTTTGAATGCACTGCACTGTACCACAAGAAGACCGTTACATGCTATCCGTATGTATGCTTCTTGTGTGGTGTGGGGAGTCCGCGTCGGGACCCCCAGCAAGACGTGTTCCGCCATTCGCCGCCCATCTGGCCATCGAAATCTGTGGCGGCGACGCTTTCTTATTCCAGCGTCTCGAATCATGATGAAGATCCAGATGCGCTCATGGCGACCTTGCGCAAATTACGCTACAACGAAGTCAGCCAAGGGACCCCCCTCCCCCCCCCCGGTCATGGTTGACCTAAGCGTACCCAACCTTGCCAACGCTGCCAAAACTGGGTGTTGAAGAGGTGGTGGGAACTTGGAACTTCAGCAACAGCTTGCCGTGTGCGCCTTGCCCACCCTCGTCGGGCGGTCCCCGCAAGAATCGAACGGACAGTTCGAGGCCAGACAGGACGGCGGCCCCACAAACCGTGTTCCCAGACCCTTGACGGGCGGCGGTAAGGCGGCTGCAGTCGACGACTACCGCGTGGTCCTTCCATCGGCCGCCATTCACGATCCCTCTGTCAGCGGGACCGATGTGGTAGTGTGATTATCGCTCTCAAATCAGAAATGCATCTCAGACAGAAACCTGAGTTGTTACGAAGGGGGATTCGTCTGCGAGATTGCAGTTTTGCAGGCTTAGCTGTCGTCGTGAGTGACTTCGGCTACTGGGTGTGTGGAGAGGGAAGGACGAGGCCGAGAAAGGAGGAGAGAGGAAAGCGAGAGGCAGGCGGCCGAATAGAATGGGCGTTCCATTCCGCAGCGCGATGCAGAATCACACCGACTCTCGACACCGGTAGCAGGCCACGCTGCAAACACATGGGAGTGAGTGAGTGTGTGTGTGTCGGATTCAGACGGATGTCATCGTATTGTACTGGATGGATGGACGACATGGTATGGGCCGAATGAAACGGCAACGACGATAACAACAATGGGCGGCCAAAAAGGCAAGCAAACTCGACAGCCGCATTTTGTCATTTTGTGCAGAGCATGCTGGAGGGCAGAGCCAGGGCCATGTCTGCTATTATTGCACTCGCTTCCAGAAATCCGGGACGACAATACTCCAACCGATTATGACCCTCATCTTCGAGTCCCAGGCCAGGCTTGGGGGGGGGGGGGCGACAAGAGCCAATGACAAGATCGTGTTGGTCCAACTGCTGATGAGGCTTGAGGTCGCACAAGGCAAAGCAGAGCACAGCGCGCCGCATTATGAACACATGATATGCTTGCAGCTTGTGTCTGCGGTTCTGTCTTTCCGCTCTCCAACGCATTGTCACTGTCACTGTCACTTCTACAGTTGCTTGGTTTCTCATCACACATTTCACACACTGGACGCTTGCTCGACCACTCCTTTCGGCTGGCGCCATCCCCACCAACCAATGGATACAAACATGCTCCAAAGTGCATATCCTCGCTATCCACACACCCTTCACACCCGTGGCCCCGAATCGCAATGGAACAAAACCCAATGCAAGAAAATGAAGAAAAAAACACCCCCATCATCCGTTATTCGTCTCTGCTACGTCCGAAAGACAGTGGAACTCGCGGCTTGGCCCCCTGGGCCAGTACTACCCTTCAAACCCTCACGCACCAAGTCGTGACGCGCAGCTCGATCTAAGACTAGCGCCCCCGGAGGAGGAGAATATCGACTGTGCAGCAGGTCCCGAATACCACCAACCTGCGGCCTGCGCGCAACGGCAGGACAGCGGACACAACGCACCTTGTAGCAAGGTTGCCCACACACAATTTGTTGGTGTGTATCTGTAGGGAGGTAGGTACACACAGCAGTACACACTACCCGTCCTTTTTTCATTAACAGTACCGCCTACTGCAGCTTCCCCGAAAGGTCCTCCTCCCCCCTCTCTATTGTATGGACATGCACCGTCATCTCGACTATTTGGTCCAAGGTCGACATACGGATTAACTCTCCCTTGCAAACCTGCAAAACCCCCACCTGCGCCCGCAAGTTCCTTCCCGCGGTCCATTTTCCTCTTCTTGATTCTCACACCTCCCCGTCTCACAATGCATGCCTGCCATCTCACGCCCAATCCTCGTCATTCCCAAACAGGTCAGAGCCTTGTTTGCTACCCGCCTTCCATAGTCCCTGTAGCCTCCAAACCCTTGCTCGTCCACTCATAAGGAGGGTGGCGTTCCAAAGGTATACCGATAGACACTGAGTACGCATTACACAATTGGAAGAGGGGGGCCAGAGACCCAATTGCTCAAAGATGACGAACCGGGGTCGTGTCCCCAGAGCGAGGCAGGCTCGGAGAGGAGGAGGCGGCGGCGGAGGAGGAGGAGGAGGGGCACACCACACCACACACCTTTCGGCCGCCAGCCCAGAGAGAGACTCGACACATTGGGCGACGTGCAGGATACATGCCATGGATCTACCCTTGGGCTGCGTCTGCACCGCAAGAAATAAGAAACGGCTTTTTCGCTGTCAAGAAGCCTCCTGGCGGAGCCCGATCTCCCTAGGCCCTTGCTTAGAGCTAATAGCCCATAAACCTTGCTCGTCGTCTTCAACTCAAACACCCCCGGTCGTGTCGACTCGACCGACTACCAACCAAGCCGAACCAGGGTCCCTACTTATTTTTTCTTTCCCAGGCGTAGATTAGTGAGAGAGGAAGCGGGAAGACCAGGGGCCCAGACGACACAACAGAAAAAGAAGACGTATAACCTAGAGACAACCCAGATCCATCGCGGACGGGTAGAAGTTGATAATCAGGGTCTGACCCGTTGTCGATGACTCGTCTCGTCTCTCCTTTCCCGATCATCAACATACCTCGCCCCCAAACTTCCTTCACCATTCTTCATCGATAAGATCTCCGCAGGTGCCAGGTCCTCATTGCCTTTCAGACCTCGTCGTCTTTGGATCACCTACCTTGTCGACACCTCACGCAGCTTCATCATCATCATCATCAACATCAGGCAACATGTTTGTTGGCTTACAAGAACACCGGCACGGCATGGATAGGCTGCCTCCGCCAAGCAGCCTCACCCAAACTCGTAACGACGACGTCCCCCGGGTCCTTCCCAGTCTCTCCTCTTCCTTTGGCTACGATGATAGAATGGACGTCGATGTCCGCTACGACTCGAAGCAACAGCCCTCATCAACGGGCCAGCGTCACGAAGTGGAAGTCGCAACCACACTCGCCTCCATGGCCTCTTTCAACCTCAAGTCACCCACGCTCCCCTCACCCACACAAAGCTTTTCATCAGTAAAGTCAGAAGGTAGGGAAAACCCTCTCTCACTCATGACAGGAACCGACGGCTCACACGTCAAGTCTCAGATATGACGAGATCAACAAACTCTCAGTTCTCCTCGCCGGAACCAAGATCGCCAGACCTCCTCCCGTCGGTCTCCTCTCACCTCTCCATCACCTCCAAAGACGGCAGTTTCTCATCCTCCTCGGCCAACGCCCAAATCACCCTTCCACGCCTCCGCGAACTCGACCTCCGCCTCCCGGACCCGGAATTCCCCCCTCAACCGCCAAATTCGGCAACCTTCATGACCCCCCTGACGGGTCCCCGTAGGACCTCCCTCGAGTCCATCAACTCCTTCCCAGAGTCCCGCATCGACATCCCCAGCCCAACCGCCTACCGCATGCCCATCCCGCCCATGGCCTACCCAGACGCCCTCCCCTCCCCAACAACAAGCCAGCACCAGCACCACCGCCACCCCCTCTCGCCCCCCATCGTCGGCCGCCGCCTCACGACCGCCTCCCCGTGACCCTCCGCACCGGCGGCTCCTCCCCTCCCGCCGCCCCCGCCGCTCTCCCACCGGCTCCCGCTGCAACGTCAAGTACACCATCCAGCAGGTCGACTTCATCGACTACTTCCGCGTCGACCACCACCTCTCCTGGAAGGAGGTCGAGGCCAAGTACGCCTCCGTCTTCCCCGAGGACGCCGCAAAGGGCCACAAGCGCGGGCCCCAGGGGCTCCAGGGCGTCTACTACCGCAAGAACAAGCAGATCCCCGCCACGGACCAGAACAACCTCTTCGTCTTCGACGAGGACGACAACCCGCGCACCTTCCAGTGCGACGTCCGCGAGCAGGGCAAGAAGATGAACAACTCCATCGGCCTGCTCGCCATGCACCCCGAGCGCGCCATCACCTATTCCTGGGTCTCGGAGGAGCACAAGAGGCAGTACGAGAAAGTTGGTATGTTTACGTCGACTGCAATTACAAAACAAAGGCACCGAGGCTAACAGGAAACCATAGGTCGTGCGAGACAAGCCCAGCTCGACGCCGCAGAGCAACGCAAGAAGCGCAGGCGAGCCATCCAAAACAGCCGTCTCTAGCTTCTCTTCTCTGCGCACCACTTATTCTCTTCTTCCATCACGAGGCTTTGCTTCTTTCTTCCTCTTCTTGCGTTTTTTACGACAGATATCCCAGAAATCCTTCGATTCTCATCAACCTTCAAATCTGTTCTTCTTTCTCCTTTCTTCGCATCTTCACACAAAACTTTACACCAGGGGACACAATCAAAACCACGTCACACAAAAAAGGATACACAAAAATCAGGTTATTAGTGTGTAATCTCTAAAAGAACCATCATTTCCCTTTTCTACCCCGCGAGCGATAAAAAAAACCAAAAGCACAAAAAGTCATAAAAAACAACACACTGTGGTCGTGTACGATGATGAAGAACCAAGGGGGTGCTTGTTTTCGGCAGGGAGTTCATTTGCTTTACATCGTTTGCTTTTCCCTCTTCTATTCGACCATCTCCCCGGTAGAGATTACAACGTTCTTCTGGAGTGCAAGGGTGTGTGGGCTGGTACCTGTATAGGTCGCCGTCTGAGACCCGGTTTGCCTCCTTCTTTTTTTTTTCTGTCTTTTATTGGGATGCCGAGACGACGAGGACGGGACTCATGGGAATTCACGGTGGGAAATGAAATGAAAAAAACGGAGTTCTACATTTGGAAGGGGAGGCAGGTGTCATGGGCAAAACGAGATACCAGGCGCGCGTCGGGAGCCCGGGGGAAGGGCCGTGGTCAGCTTGCCTGGCTTTAGTTTTCTCTTATTGTCTGTTTTCAAACATCATCAAAGGGGTTCAACCTTTCCTGACATCTCAAGGGGTTTCAACCTCAGGGATTATGATATACGAAGTGTGTTTTTCTGCATTCACGATGGTATTGCTTTTCCTGCGGGGGAAGCGGAGGAGGTTGGGGGCGGGTTGGAAGCCCCGTCTGTACATGTCTCTTACGGAGTCGGCCATTGTTGCTGCCCTGGTTGTATATAGAAACCATCTTTCCCACCCCGGACAAGGTGGGATAATAGTAGATTTAGACGAACACAGGGAGCGCCTCAAGATGCTGAATACTGAGAGGCTCGAAACCGAACTAAGAGAACCTCCTGTCCTTGTGTCCACAGATGAATCAATGGGTCAGCTGAACGACTTCACCTTTGTGATTTCGTCAAATGTAAGAGAAAACCCGCCGGGGCTGGGGCTTTGATGGGAGTCGGGGGAGCAGATCATCATGCGGCTGCTTTGTCGTCGACGTCTGTGCCACCCATTGTCCTGGGCTTGGACAATAGGGCACTGAAACTGGGAGAGGACGTCTAGGATCAGGGGGTTTGGGGCCACGTTGGAAAGAAGATTATTTGGGGAATAGGAGGGAATAAGGCAGAACGGGGCGAGGCAAACACCTGTCCTTTGACGGCTGTCGTGTCTCGACCCCTGCATGCTGGGCGCAATCCCTCCCCCATCAGCAAGTTCGGCGCAGGACTGCTGTGTGACCGCCTAGCGCAGGGCGTACGGGCAGGTATGAATAGCATCTTCTTCATACGGCCGTAGCATGGCCTTGGAGGGCCGTTGGGTGGCTTGGTGAGAGAGATATGTATGTGGGATGAGTTGGCGATTGCTTGGTTTGGGGTGCAGGTTCGGACTTGATGGTGCCGGGGCGTGAAGCAGGACAGGTCTTTAGGAGATCAGGGCTGTGTGGTGAGGCCGTGAGGCTGGGTAGGCATTGGATGATGCAGGCAGCGCCTGTAGACGCACGGCGGGTGGCGCTGGTGGGAGGGGGGGGGGGGGGGGGAGGGAAGCTGACATGGCATTCTTCGGTCAGCAGGGGCGTGTGTTGGGCAAACTGGCGTCTGGAGGAGAGAACAAGAGATGAGGATAAGCCATGCGTGGTGGCTTGTTTCCTCGACGCAGGAACATGGGCGCTCACCGGATGCCCTATTGTTGTCGAATATCCCAAGGGGCATCGCACAGGGGCAGGCAGGCTAATGAAGGGGTGTGATGCGGTGGTGATGAAGAGATGAAGAATCCTGACGATGATTGTCAGTGTGGGGATGCGAGGGTTGGTCCTCGTGTTTGCACCTATCATTGTATCCAAACAATGTTACGAACCAGACTGTCGGAACTGCCTGGCCGTTGGTGGCGTCGGTTCAGAGGTGACAGACCGTTGAAAGTCGCCATGAAGGACTTGTATTGCCGAGAACCAAGAGGGGGCGCGTGACAGTTTGCAACATGGCCAAAGCTGCTGAATTGTTTGCTTGTTTGCTTGTTTGCTTGCCTTTCCCAGCCAAGTAGATTGCTCTTGATTAAATCGGGAGGCCATGTGACCCGTCCTTGGATATGGGGTTTTCAGGGTGTTGGGGTGTGGTGCCACAGGTCAGATACAGACAGATAACGTACCGTTGGACTGGGATGCGTTCTCTTCAAGGTGTGTGCCGCAAGTTTGTCAAGCAGCGACAGAGTCAAATTGGGGGTTGCCAAGTGTGTTAGAGTCGGGACTCCGGGTCGAGGACGACGAACCCCTGGACAGGGTGTTTTCCGAGTCTTTGCTGAGTTACAAGCAACCAACCCCTGTAGTTGTAGAATTCAAATTGGGGTTGCATGGCTTGAGGATTCATGAAGAAGGGTGGATACGCTTGTTGTTGGTGATGATGAAGATGGATGGATGGCTCTGCTGCGTGTTTGCTACCGTTGACAGGGTTGGGAGAGGTTGAATTTCTTTGGTCGTCTCCACTCGAGCAAGGGTTGTTGAGGAAGTGGTTGTTGGTTCCAGGTTGGTGATCCGGCCGCTTTGGAATGCGTGTTTTCCTTGATTAGCGTCAATGGCTTGGGCTCTCGCGTGTGGTGGCGTTGGCTGAATGCACGTTGGTGATTGTTGTCAAGCCCGCATGGAAGCATTCTCGAAGGATCAGTTGGCTTGACGACGTTGATGTCTTCAGCTGGCTTGTTGGAGCTGGTGTGCATGTGCGCCGTAGGACAAGGCGACGCCGCCCCCGAGCCCGAGGATATGGAATCGTGGCAGTGGGCAGATCTTGTTGCTTTCGGTGTGCTGTGGAACGAGGCACGTAGGAGGCAATGCAGCTACTCTCCATTCAGATCTTGGTTGGGGGCCCAATGGATGAGATGTGGATTGCCAGAGGTCCATTGAGACGAATGAGGTGAAGTGTGTCGGGACAGGGAGCATCAAGCGAGGTTTGCGCGCACAAATTGTCCACTGTCGGTTCCACGATGTGAAGTTGTCAGTAAACGGTGACGAATGTGGAACTCTGGACATCAGTTAGGAAGCCACAAGCAATGTACCTTCCTGGCACCCGGTTCCAACCGGTTGACTCCTACCTCGACATCGTCTGATTGTCACTAGACAGGGGAAGGAAAGATCGGCCTGGTGGACGGGGAAAGCCTGAGAGCTAGCCCGGCAAGACACCCCAGTTTCTCAGGTAGCAGAGACAGGCGAAGCACAGTATCAACATTTGCGGCGCAGCAACGATAGAACCTGCCATTTGTTCCAACATTATGCATTGGACCAGTGAGGCAGAGGGACGATGATCATTACCATAGCATTATGCTGTGTAGACTTCAAGCCTTCTAAGGAATAATGCAACGCGTCGTAACCTCATCATAACCATGCCGCTACAGCTTTCCATATTGACCTCGTAATCGTTATGTGACTCTGAATCTGCAATGTGTACTTTATGCAAAAGGGGACTTCGACTTGCCCATCGGCTGTAGTCCAAAAATATCGTCCGACTTGACTGGTTTACTCTGGTCCTCTGACTCGGCAACGACCTCGCCGAAGAGAAATGCGTTGCGCTCTCTGCTGATATTTCCAGAGGGCCGCTTGCGGTGGTTACCTCCTGAAGTAGCCTTGGGCAGCTGAGGCGGCGTTGCTGAGTGCGCAGACTGGTCCGGCTCGAGCATCCAAGAAAACGAAGACTGTGCGAGAGTTGATCGTGTTGGGATCGGCGGTTGAGGTCGCTGGACCTTCGGTGAGGGAGTTCCAGATGCCGGGCTTGACACCGACACTGATGGCGCCTCCGATGGCTGAGTAGGAAGGCTGTCTTCGGTGATCTCCATTGCATCAGGCAGAATCGGCTGCGGATCTGAAGATTTCGGCTTCCCGTCTTCCTGAAGCGACAATGTCGAAATGCCATTTGCGACGCTTTCGGGGGCAGGGGTTCCACCGAGAACGGCACTGTCGTCTGGTCCGATGTCCATCGGAATGTCTTCTTTGGCCTCCTCAGATGTCGGGCTTGCGATACTCTCCAAATCCGGGACCTCGATGGTTGAATCCTCCAAGTACACCTTTACGAACTGAACCTTCGCCGCGGCGACTTCAACAAGTTCTAGGGTCTTAACCTTATCATTCAGATCGGATGTAGCCAGAGATCTCAGACTAGAAACCGTCTCGTCTAGCATGTTGGCCAATAGTCTATTTCTCCTCTCCAGTGCGGCCACTGCCTGGGCCGCCGTCTCGTCAGTGAGCAGCTGCCTCGCCAAACGAGGCGAGTAGCGCACGTCGTTGAGACCTTGCATGTTTCTTTTGATTTCGCCCATGGCATCCCGAACGGCCTGGTTAATGCCGAGCTTCTCGCCCCTTTCGAGCATGCCCTTGGCGGCACCTTGAAACAAAGCCTCCACGCCGACTTGCTGTTGAATGAACCTGCCTGCGGACGGTATTGTGGAGTGGGCTCCCTTGTTACGGTGCCTGAACGAGGAGAATGCCTGCCCCATCGGCGTCGATGGCCGCGAGCTACCAGCCGATGGCGTAGGTGTTGAGCTCGGCATCTTCCCCGTATATTTCAATATGAGTGATGCGCCGCCAGACATATTAAGATGCGTCCTGAGATATACTGCATCGTCCACGAACGTGTGGGGGCCATGAGGGGCTTCAGGGGCTGGGTACTTCAAGAGCAATTGTAAACAAACAGAGTAGTCTGCTTCGAGCACTGGAAGATGTTAATTGAGATGTCACTACAGGCTTGAAAAAACTCACAACTCCAGCGGATTCTGATGAGCATAGCAACGCATATAAGATCAATCAAGTTGAGCGACGGGTCAACGGCAAACATGGTATCCCAGAGTACGAGGCACTGATCAAACGGGAACTCGCGCCCAAATAGGAGGCGAATCCAACGACTGAGACCTGTCTTAGCAGAAGTGGAAAGGAATTATGGCATGAAGCACTTACATGAGGAAGATCTGTGGCAAGATCTCAATATCTTTGAGATGGTTTGCCAGCTCAGGATCGACTTTTGCCAAGCACACCTCGTGGATGTATTTGCTCTTCTCGACGATGGCCGAAGTTTCTGCCCGATCCTTGGAGGCCGATGCCAGCGCTGCTCTAGAAATGGAGTCCTTAACTTCATAAAACGCCTTCGCTTTCTCCATGATCTTTGAAAACATCGCAAAGGTGTCATGCTCAATGTAAGACGAATCAAGCACTGTGAGCATTGTCTCATCTGCCGTGGCACCACTCGCAGCGACGCTTTCGCGGTCCAGCGTATCTTGGTTGACGACATATGCAATGGGCGCGAAAAGCTCATGCATGCCCTGACGATAGCCACCGCTGTTCGGATGCAATTTGCAGTACACGAACAGTGCATCAATGATCATCGTTTGGATTCGTTCTTCGTGATAAAATGGCTCGTCCGGGAGGCGACGAACGTCCTGCGCGATTTCTGCTCGGATAATTTCGTCTTGACGGACGGTGTTCCAAGGGGACTGGGGGAGGAAGTGAGCATGTCGGCATTTAACAACAACGTCGGGGTGCTGACCTTTGGATCATCAGTCAGGGGATCGACGGCCACTTTGGCAAGTTCCTCGGGGTGCTTTATGAACTTCAAGAAATGGTCACGCTGGCGAGAGTAGTAATCGCGGGATTCGCAAATGTGTTGCGCCCACTCTGCAACTTCGGCAGTCTGAAAAAGCAGGAAAGCCTGAGTGCGCGCTGGTCAGCTCCCGATGGCATGAGACGACGGGCTGCACTCAGTTCACAGACCTTCCAGCAAACGGATCTACAACCCGAGATACACGGACTCGATGAGCCATTGTATTTTACTGCGCGCTGTAAATCGGGCAGAATACCGGCATACTTCAACGTCTCGGCCCATCGCGTCCTGTACATTGGATTAGTCGGTGAGGATGATGTCAGGGCTGTTGTGATGATGCGACGCGCACTCACTGGGTCTCATCGAGGGCTCTCATCGTGCACTGATTACCCCCTGAACCAGGAGTTCTGTTGACCAAGAGATGCGAAGCAATGGGACGCACATCCCAGATCAGACTTCAGCACTCAAAGAGCTACAACGACAGGCTTCAACTGATGATGGAGTGGGATGTAGTTAGTTGGTCGCTGGTGGCTGGAGAGGAACTAAACAAGAGTTGGCTGAAGCTTGGGCCAAGCCGATGTACCTTGATTCGTGCTCCCCAAGATGAGGTAAGAGGTCCCGTCCCGACCGGCAGGGGTCACCGGTCGGCTTGCTGAAGTGGGCTGCCGGGGCACTTGGGGTTTTCTGACCGCCTGCCCAAAACAAGCACCGCGGGGTCAGTGTGGCAGATGGCGGGGTCACCTCACTGGTAATTCAAACAGCTTTTTTTCTTTGCGGAAAACTTCGGGTTGATTGAAACCTCCAATTGAAATCTTCAACTTCGCGTCTTCACAAAGTCATCTTCCAGCTCTTGAGCCCAGCCTCCACAAATTAGAAAAAGATGGGCTTCGACACGTATGCAACTCCGCTCGACGGCAGATATGCCAGCCCCGAGATGAAAACGCTCTTCGGAGCGAGATCCAGACACTCGACCTGGCGGAAGTTGTGGGTGCGTAGCGAAAGTATCTAAAGCCACGGATATCCACTGACTAAGTGTTCCAGCTTTTCCTTGCACAAGCCGAGAAGGAGACTGGCGTGGAGGGCATCACAGATGAGGCGCTAAAGCAGATGGAAGAGCATCTGACCGTCACGGACGAGGACTTCCAGGTGGCCGCCGTTGAGGAGAAGAGACGCCGCCACGATGTTGTATGTTATCCCGCATACTAAGCCATCCGAGACTCACTGACAACCCGCAGATGGCCCGTGAGTCCATTCGCCAACTCTTCTTCTACAGTGTAGTATCATGGCTAAATGACTGACACGATGCATTAGACGTCCATGCATTTGGTCAAGTCGCTCCTGCGGCTGCTCCTATCATTCACTACGGAGCAACTTCGTGTATGTCGCACACACACCACTTCGTTGAGATCACGGCTGACAAGATGTTTAGGCTACGTCACTGACAATGCCGAGTTGATTCTGATGCGAGATGCCATGGACTTGCTGCTGCCCAAGCTGGCCAAGGTGATCGACAACCTTTCCAAGTTCGCTCTTGAGCACAAGGAGTAAGGATGCCGCCAGATCTCTCACCACTGGGAGCCTTCTCTGATGACTCGCAGTCTCCCCACCCTCGGCTATACTCACTACCAGCCCGCTCAGCTCAGTACGCACACCTCCTCTTCTTGCATCCTTCATGTCAGGCTATTTGTAGATGTCGCTCAATTACTCTCCGGGGCGCAGGAAATTTGCTACCGTCACACAAGAACAAAAGACTAACCGTCACAACTAGTCACTGTTGGCCGTCGCGCTGCCCAGTGGATTCAGGACCTGGTTCGTACCCTGCCAAAGTTGACTACGCCGTGCTGACAAAATTTCAGGCCAGGGATTTGAAGAACATTGAGACCCAGCGCAAGGAACTGCGTTTCCGTGGTGCGATGGGCACCACGGGCACTCAGGCTTCCTTCATGGAGGTCTACCACGGCGATGGAGCCAAGATTGACCGCTTGAATGAGCGCCTCTGCGAGTTGGCAGGCTTCGAAACGGGTGTCTACGACATCTCAGTCCAGACTTACAGCCGTAAGGTCGATTTGGACGTGTCCAACGCCATTGCTGGCCTCGGTGCCACCGCGATGCACATCACCAACGACCTCCGTCACCTCGCTACGCAAAAGGAAATCGAGGAGTGAGTTGGCAAGATGAATATTATCCTGTTGGATAGGCTTTTTAACATTCGACTAGGCCTTTCGAGAAGGACCAGATCGGATCAAGCGCCATGGCCTGTAAGTTCCACACCCTCTTCCCCGATCCAACCCCTTTTACAGCAAAAAAGAAAAGAAGAGAACCACATTCTTTCATTGTCGCAAAAGAGATTTATATTTGAATTGGAGCTGACTTGAACGTAGACAAGAGAAACCCTATGAGAGTGCGTAGTTATTTCCATTTCCTGGAATCGTTTGACGACAATTCTAAGCCAAAAACGCCTCCCCTCCTCCGCCCGTCCACCTTCACTCCCAACCGTTTTCACATCACACCAATAAATGCTAACGAGTTTTAGAGCGAGCGTATTTGCTCTTTGGGAAGGAAACTTCGTTCATTGCCCATCAACTTCGCGGATACTTTTGCGGATCAGGTAAGAACCGAGGTATCGCTTGACTACAAATCTCTGACACACGGCGTAGTGGTTCGAACGTACCCTCGATGACTCTGCCATCAGGCGAATTGACATCCCAGAGGTTTTATCACTCATTCAGATCTGAAACTTTCAAAACTAACAAATCCAGATGTTCCTCCTTGCCGACGCCATCCTTTTGGGACTGGACAACGTGACCTCTGGCTTGGTAAGTCTTCACCTTCGCCCACCTCAGCAATTTCTCACAAAATCAAAGGTCGTCTACCCCAAGCGCATTCACGCCCGCGTGATGGACGAGCTTCCGTTCATGGCGACAGGTAAGTCTTTTACTCATCCCATTACCCCTTGGACAGGAAAAATGGCCGTAACGAGCGTCTTTTGAGACCGCCACCCCTCTTTTCAGCATGATCTCGCGATACTTCAGTGTGCATCTAGTGTTCGCTGTGGGAGTGGATATGCGGATCCTAAGTCGACTCTTCATGAGTACGACGTGAGCTACAATAAGAAACACAAAGGTCCTGCTAAAATCAGTAGAATCAGGGCCATTGGAAGGTATAAGTTTGGTTCGGTTCAAATTGTTTCCTGGCAGGAACCGCTCCCAAAACAACGCGGTGTTGGGAATGATGGCGCCTCAAACGCCAACAAAGGATCAACCTCAACCCGTCCGATCCAAACGTATACCGTTCAATGGCCGTGATTCTACAACGCAGCTTCCATTTTACAGCCATTTTTCATGTTCATCGGGTTACCCAGGATCTGGGCAAGTTCTAACGTCGATCGTCAGAAAATATTATCATGAAGCTGGTGGCGAAGGGCGGCTCGCGCCAGGACGCACACGAGGAGATCCGTGTGCTGTCCCACCAGGCCAGCGACGTCGTCAAGAAGGAGGGAGGCTCCAACGACCTGATCGAGCGTATCCGGGCGACCCCGTACTTCGCGCCTGTTCACGCAGAGCTGGACAACATTCTGGACCCTTCCCTGTACACCGGACGCTCCGGAACTATCGTTGAGCGTTACGTTGGCCCGGGCGGTCCCATCCAGCAGGCTCTCGCCCCCTACGCCGATTATATCAACAAGTCTGGCACCGCGCAGCTCAGCGTCTAAGCTGTTGCTTCGTTCGGGGGACTTGATCTCCCATTAGATGGAATTGCCTTTGAAAAATTTGGAATCTGAGAAGGTTTATGCTAAGGATGGTCCACGGAAACGAAAAGGGAACTTGCATGCTCCCAACAAAAAGTTGTTAGATCCCGTCCGAACACTCAAAAGAAATGTTACGTCTGTCGAATGAACATGTGGCCATAATATAAGTGACTAGTTACCCCTGGGTGCCGATCTTGCGGTGATACTCTCAAAGATACGGGTTTCTCTTAGCTTCTGTTGTCATAGGGTACCTCAGGGTGAGACCGTATCATTAAGTATAACTGCCGGATAAAGAGGTGCTATGATGAGATTCTTCCGCATCAACACAGGAGTAGAATATGTATGTAGTACAGGTTCCGATTGACCAGCCGGGAAACCAAGATGACAGCAGCAGTGAACACTGAGCGAATTGACCTCATCACCTGGCCAGTCAATCCTCGACGCTTTCAAGCTGCACGACAAACCCCAAATGCAGCCCTCAAGTTTGAGGTAGTAGAGAAGTTACATGCCAAGGTATATACTAGAATCCAACAACCCCCCCTCAGCTCATCGCGACAACCACCACATCCTCTCAAACGTTCTCACACTTAATCTTCCCCAGCCGATTCTTCGTGGAATCCCACCACGCCGCGTGTACCATCCCCTTATTACACCCCAGCCCCACGCTGAAGGACCACTGGAGCGCCGTGGGGCCGTTGGCCTCGCACTTCGGGTTGTCGACGGAAACGACGCAGCTGCCCTTGAACTGCTTCAGCTCCTTCCATAGCGTGCCACAGAGCTCCGGCACGTCTTCGCCCTCGTCCATGCCGCTGACTTCGATGGAGTAGCGGCGGTACATGGGGATGACGAAGTTTTTGGTGATGGGGATGCCGTCTTTCCAGCGGGAGCATTTGGCGGAGGAGGCGGAGGTGAGAATTGCCAGGGCGCCGAGGACGAGGAGGATTGCTGGGTGGAGGAGGACGAGCCGCATGGTGGTTGAGGGGGGGATACGTTGGAAACGACTGACGAATTTTGGGGCCGGTATGATATGAAAGAGTGTGGTTTCGCCCTTTGGAGACCTTGGCAGATACGCAGTCCAGGTTTGATGAGGAAGCAGGCAAACTTCGAGTGTTCTGCGGCCTATTTGTATGCACCATATGCCAAGTTCCTCGCGAAAGCAAACGGATTCGCACACCCTGTGACTGCTGCTGCAACGTGGCAGCGACGAAATAAAGGTCTCAATGCCGCCCTGGTTTCCATCATTTTCCAGGTCTAGAGGGTGATGGTATCACAAGTTGGTTGGGACACCGCGAGAAGGACAAAGGACGCCGAGATCGACGATGAGAGTACGAAGCAAGGAGATCTCTGGATGGTGTGGTGCATCCAAGAGACGGATTCAAGAGCTGTCTTGGCCCTTCCCGCGTACGACCGAGCATATACATATTAAAGCATATGATTGAACCAAGCCGCTGTATTAACAGGCAAAATGAGATTTGTCCATTTATCTCTGTATTTTGCTAAACGAACGTTCTCGTCTACCTGGCATGCGAGATGGTGCTCTCAACTTCATTAAAGATTGCAACTATGGGGAAGCCTCCTCACTTACGCCCTCGTTGTCCGCCCTACTCTCTCCTATAGTATTCGTCAGAAATACGTCAATTCACAGCTTCTGATTCAAGATGATAACTGAGCTATTATAAGCGGGCGTCCTGCAGTCAAGGTTCAATGCTGTCTAAAGTCGTTGATGTCGGGCGACCGAGGCCGTGATTTTCCCCAGAGGGCCTTTTGAACACACTCAACTGCTTGTTATATAAAATGTTCAATCTAAGAAGTTCTGCGTATGATAGATTGATAGATCGTAGGCATGCGTAGTTGGCCCGCAGCCACCATGTCACAGGCACGAGCATGCCCCCCTCTCAGCCATGTCCAGAGGCAGCCAGCATTGCCTTCGAACTTTACAAATATGCTGCCCAGAGCCGGGTATATTGGATATGCACACAATTCGACCATTCGCTCATGGCGTTTCTTACTATACCTGACCTAACGTATGCTGTTAACCCCTAGAAAGCAGTACATACTGTTGGAGAGATGTCTATGTACACATCTCTCCAACACCGGAAATTCGATCATGACATCGCGCTAACCCTTCCTTCTCACAGTGTTCCCGTCTCTCTTGGATTCATCATTCAAGTATAAACAGACGCCAGAACTTGCCGTAGCTTACCAGCGCCCATGGATGGATGGTCGGCTCAACGACGCACTTCTCTTCTAGAAACGCTGCCAGAATGAGCTTTCGCCACTACCATCATTAGGATTACAGCCTCACAAAATTGCTTGTCAGGATTTACCATGTGGCAAGTAACGGTATCTATTTACTACAGACAATGAACGTAACGGTAAGCACCGTGAAGCGAAGAACCACTGGACGAGACCATCGCCCGCGCCATCAAACTTCGGGGACGTAGACCACGACTGCGTGTATAATGCCGCAATTTCAAAGTATTCAATGTCTTGTGTTCCCGATGGAATGGAAACGAATTAGGAAAGCAGAGAAGATGGCTGGAGATGAAGTACTGATCCTTGAACGGGGCGAGAGGCGATGCTTCGTCCCAACCGCCCATTTTGCAAGAACATTAGAGTCTTGCGAAGCCATCTCACAACGCATGACTGACTGTCTTCCGTCACTTATATCACAATCTCCATAGTATGTAGTCGGTCATAGACCACAGACATTGTAATTGATGATTCCTCCCCTCGACTTCGGGCTTCCCCTGACACTATAGCTTTGGTAAGGCCGAGCCCCAAGTTTGTGAGGGCGATTGAAGTTTGAATCATGGAACAATCCACCGCTTCTATTTGTTCAATACAATGCCTCCATTTGAGGGTCTGTTCATTATGACTCCCATACACATACTTCTGGATCTTGTCCAAGATCATTCTTCAAGCATTTCTTGCCGTTGCGGGATGAGCAGTGTCGTTCCAGATGGGCTGTTCAGGTATAAGTAGACTAGCTGTATGACAGATTGTTGATCTTTTCAAGCAACCAATGATTCTGGATGTCTTCCGGTATATCAATGCTTAACACCTTGATATTAAAGCTGGAGAGCGCCTTAAGATACAGCCTCACCCAAAGCACCAGATTCAGTCAAACCTATCCCCTTCCCTTCATCCGTATCTCCATTGCATTCAAAGACGTATAATCAACCCGCAAGAACCCATTCACAAACCTCAGACACCCCTTCTCTTCCCTCTCCCCTAGCATTTCCAGCTTAGAGCACCACCCAGCATTCAAATCTTCATGGAGAAGGGCACAAACATTGGTCGTCCTTCTCCCACATCCCCACATCTTTGCTCTGCGCGGTGTTTGATTTCCACCCTGCTGTTTTGACCTCCTTTATGCTCTGGGCGTGACCAATGGTACACACCAACAGTGCACAAAAGGTACAAAGGCCGGAGGTGTCTTAAATTTGACCAAACGTCCTTTCATCTCAAAATTGCATTCAGAGGACCGGGACCGGAGTGGGGCTCCTATGCTCCGGGCTCGGCTTCCAAGCCGCAGATCCACAGTCACTGAGACCCATATCCCACGAGCATCGTCAACATGATCGGAACAAAGTTTTCAAAAAATATATTTCATATTTTATATTCCCTGCAAGCTACGCCGGCCCCCCCACCATCCCGTTTGCCAAAGCCATGATTCTTTCTATCAAGTTTCTTGTCTTCGCTGAAATGCCACCTAGCTCCATGCAAACCCAGTACAAAGTGCACACCGGTTGTCCGTCTCTCCGAGCCTCGTCGTTTTCCTCCGCCCGTCATCATGCCATACATCCCTTCCCCCCTCCTCCATCCCAAAGTCATCACATTCAAACGAAGGAAAAGAAAAGGAAAAAGTCTCTTGCTTGCGTCAAATGGCTCTCTCTAAGCACAACCGGCCGGTCTGGTGAACCCGGCCGTGCTGTTCAAGATTGCTCTTGGGTATCTTGACCAAATTGTTTCATGCCCTCCGCAGGCCTGTACCAATCACCCCCACTCCTCATTCCATCGTCAACCATAAGCCATCGAGTCAGTTACTCGGCGTCAACTTCCTGGCACCAGGGATGGGCGAGTACTTGGTTGATGTCGTATCGCGCCTCCACATCCCGGTTTAGCATGCACCTCACCAGGTCTATGCTCTCGTCGCTCATCGTCCACGGCACGCGGAGGTCGCGATCCATGATTTCGTCGATGCTGTAAAACGGGTTCTCCTTGTAGATGATCGTGTACAGCAGGATTCCCAATGCCCATACATCTTGCTCCTTGCCGCCGTATGGCTTGCCTGCGAGGACTTCCGGCGCAGCGTAATCTGCGTTTCTGTTAGTACCCTTAAAACAGAGATGAGTCTGACTGCTCTTACCAATCGTGCCCACGAACACGTCAAAGGGCCCGTTCTTGATATATGCCGCACTCCCAAAGTCAATCAGCTTGATGTTGCCCTCGCCGTCCAAAATGACGTTCTCATCCTTGATATCTCTGTGTACTACCAGTGCCTTCGTGTGAAGATGGCCAATAGCCTTTGCGACCTGAACGAACATGCTGCGGCACTCGGCCTCTTCCATGTTGCTGCGAAGCTCAATGTAATCGAAGAGATCCATTCCTGGTAGACCATGCGGAGCCATCTCGATGTAATAGTTCACATCGTCCTCGAAGAAGTCCTCCATGTCGACAATGTTGGGATGTTTGAGATCGGGCCGTCGCAGGTAGTCGAGAACGTGAATTTCCAAAGGTACTGTGCCCAGCTTGCGATCTCTCGTCCACGTATCCACGAGGATGCGCCGCTTGGTGACGTATTTCAAAACTACCTTCTTTTGTGTCGTCTTGTACTTCGCCAGCTTGACTTGACCATATGCACCCTGTCCCATGTCCTCAATGATCTGGAAATCATCAATTGTCTTCTTGTGAGCGGGCTCGACAACTTGCGGGACGGACGGCTTCTCTTGCTGCTTCTTTTCCGAGGATCGATGTGCACCAGTCAGCTTCGCGGCCGCCGTCATTGCGACTTCCTTGAGCTGCTTGGTGATGGCGGAAGCAGTTGACGGTTCCTTAGACTTGGGCTCGTCGGAATCCGAACTAATCTCGAGTGGCGTGTGTGCGGGCGTCTGTCCGGGCGACGGCTGATGTAAGGGAGTTGTCGTTCCAGAGGCTGATGCCGACGTCACGCCGAGAGTTGATCTGCTGGCGTGCATGTGCCTGGAGTAGGTAATCCAAAGGGCGAAGACGACCTCCGAATGAGTAATGGCGAATGTGTCGTCTTGCTGACCTCCGCCCTTGTCTTCATCCTCATCCTCAATCACAGTCTCCTGGATCACCGTGGATTGCTTTGCACTTCTGACAACTCTCATTTGGACGTCGATCTTGAGTTCAGAACCGTCCCTGTGTTTTCCCGGCAACCCATCCGGGCGCAAAAACGTTGCCGCGGCATCTGGGCGGTTTTCCCGCAGACCCAAAATGGCCGATGCCCGTCGGAAGCTGTGCTCAGGTACAACAATCCCATCTTGGAGCTCAACGCCATCTTCCTCCGTCAGAATATGGAGTATTTTTTGAAAATTCGGTATGAGTGAGTCAATGGGCATGCCGTCGGGCTTTTCGAACCCAAACAGAGCTCCGCAGAATACGGAATTCGAGCTTTGAATTTTGAGGTTCTCTGGGTCAACGACGATGATCCCTGCAATGTGCGGGAAGCTCGAGACTCTCAGCTCAGTCTTGCCGCGTACCTGCTCGACCGTGCAAGGAATGTTGACTTTGGCCGGGTTTGGACATGTGAAAAACTTGCGCCTCGCAATCTGGGCAAAGTCAACCTCACCAGTGCGAGGGTCAATGCCTTGGCGGGGAATGCGCGGATCAGCTTGCCGACGTCCACCCCAGGCCTGAGGGACTCATAGCCCCATATCGGTGCCGTAGCACCCGAAATCTTCTGAACGATACCTTCGTCGTCGAGCTCAATGTTGGCCACGTCTTCATGGATTTCCTCGAGGACCCAGATCAGGCCAACCCGCTTCTCTTTACCCACAAACTTGCGGAGCCCGTCGCACCGTTTCGCTTTTGGATTGGAACCACGTCACCACACAGCAAAACACCTCTTGATCTACTGCTCTGATGCCGTGAGCTTCCTCTGAGTTTTGGCGGATTAGGATCTCCACTGTGAACTGTTTGTGCCTTGCGTTGAACGGTTTTCGGGGGTTGTGATCTTGAATTGGGCTTGCTCAGCAATTGGGCCGTTATGCCGCCGCGGCCACCCAATAGTGATGTTGAAGATGCCGGTGGAGGCGAAGGTACTGGAATATCTTCAGCCTCGTGGTTTAGACTCTCCTCGGGCTCCATTTGCAGCAGTTTCTTCTCCAGCCAAGCTCTTCGCTCTTCTTGGACGACTTCCAGAATACCCATCTTCCTGACTTCAGCTTTTGTGACTCCGAAAACCAGGCAAGCTAGGTCGTTGGCGGCGATGATCGTCCATGGAGGTTTGGATTCTGTCGTGAAAATTGCTTGTGCTGCAGGAACCCATCTTGTCGAATGCCCATGCACAGCCGCACCCAATGCGCTTGGCATGTTGCCTGCAGATAGAGGGTGAGCTGTTGTCGGGATGCGAGTGCTTCGTGGGCCGCCAGGTATGGTTGCGCCATTGTCTCTATCAACTGCTGGTGAACCGAAACCGGGAGGGTGTCCGTCAACGTGCGCTTCAGGCTCAGCCTACGAGATGGTGGTGGAGATGTTTTTGTTGTTGTACCGCTCTCGTTCGTCGGGGTCCTGCTTGAACTCTCGGATTCTGCATCGCCTGACGACGGTTTCGGCTTCTCTTCTTGCTTCTTCTGCGGTGACTCCTCCCTTGCTGGGAAAAACGGCTTTGGTTGTGTCGTGGTTGGGGATTCGCAAGGTGAGTGGAAAGGCTCTGGGCTCGAGGTTCGCGGGATAAAGTTTGCTTCAAACAAGTTCTCTCCGGAAACTTGGGCAGGTCCGGTGAGAGGCCCGATGAGGGCTTGATCGTTGGTAGGCAGGTTGCCTGCACCGACGAGTTGTGCCCTTGCCAGCAGATCGAGCATGTTTTGTGTTTCGATATCGCCCGCTGCTCGCGCCTGAGCACTTGCAAGCGCAACATCTGAAGACGAGACGGACCACCCCATTCTGTCTTTCATAAATTCTATAGATCTCTTGAGAACATTTTGACGGTTGTGGATATATTCTTCTGATTGATGGGCGAAGGAGAACGAGTGTAACGATTCGGAGGGGAAGCGGGAGAGATCTTCGGAAAAGTTTGGCGACGACGGGTGCGAGCTGAAGGACATTCCTGGAGCGTTTGCCATCAGGGTTGTCATAGAGGTTGATCTCGACAGCCCTATGGATGAGCTTCTAGAGGCGGGGTTCGACGATGATGGTAGAGTCGGGGCTCGCGAAGAGGGCTGTTGTCGAATTCGACGCAATCCGGACAGACCAAGTCCATGATCGTGGTCTGTTACAATGGAGGACCTATGGCTATGCAGGGCTTGTCAGCGACACGATGCCTTGCCTGATTGTGGGATGCCATGTGATCGTGTAACCGCCACCGTGACAGCTCGAGTGGTACACTAGCACCCGTGACGTCCGTCAGGCCTACTGCCTTTGGATATTCCTGCAAATTTGTATATTGCCAGCTCTTTCGGTCGGCGCATGAAAGGTTGGAAATCGCATTGAACCAGCCACTTGGACTCGCTCATTCGAGGGCTCCCAGGCCTAGATGCGCCCTCGCGAGGGTTCGCGCGTCAGAGGTTCGCAAGGACCACAACATGTACTCCGGTACGAAGGACTTTGGCGGCCCAACACAACGAATGATTCATCGTGATGGTCGCGCGCTTCGCACCTCTACCGCATCAAAACAAAGATAGACCGGATATTCCCAAGTACGAATGAACCCACCTTGGAGGCATCGGTTCGCCCTCGGCAACAGAGCTGGAATCGAAGGAAAAGCGCATTCGGCCGCGGCCCGTTTGATCGTTTACGACGGCGAGATTTCCGGTACTTCGATTCTTTGGGAGTTGCAGCTGTGTCGTTGGCACTCTGCTCCTTCCGCGTGGCTCTTCATGGTGTGTGTCGGTGCCTGCAACAGGTGGATGTCTTGGTCAGGTCGGAGATGTTCTTGGTCCAGCTTTGGGCCTGGACGCGGACTTGCGAGGCTGCAACACGTACCATTGTCGTGAGGTCCCCCATGCGTCTGTAGCATAATTGAAAAAGAAATGGCAAATTCAACTCGGGTAAGATGGAGGGATAAATGCGGGCAGGAGGCGGATTCGACGATGCAGGTTCGGATTCGGCGGGGTCGAGACACACAGCAAAGGTCGGTCTGTCTGGCAGGTATCGATCGGGGTCGTCGGTCTGCTCTTTTAGACGTGTGCGTGAGAGGGAGCGGAGGAGGTGCTGTTGGACAGTGGTTGGAGTGCTGGGCTGCGAAGAGCGGTACGACGGTGGCTGTCGCAGCTAAGGTACAAACGGAACTGCCCAGGAGCAGGTTCAGCGGCAGACAAGGCAAGCTAGGTAAGGTCAACCAGGGAAGGTGAGGTCTGGGTTAGGTGGTAGGTCGACCAGGTTGGTTGGCGGGTAAGGTTTGCCACAGGGATGAGTAAGAGAGAGTTTCGCTGTTGAGCGCCCCGGCTTGTAAAGAATGTCTTTTCTCTCGCCGTCCGTCTGTCTCTCGTCTCCTGCTCTTGGTGGTCCGACCTTTACAACAAGGCAAGGCAAGGCGAGGCAAGGCAGTGTGGGAAGGGAAGGATCGATGGAATGATCCGACGACGAATAGGCGGAAATCTGGGTTGAGGAGAAGCTGCGTGCAGAAGGCGGCAGAAACAGCAAGCAGCGCAGCAGGAGCTGTAGCAGAAACAGCGGATGACAGCACCCCGTCTGCTTCTGGATCTGGATCTGGATTTGGACCGCCCCAATTCACCGAAGGACCAGGAAAGGGAACGTGAGTCGTTACCGTGCTAGTGCCACTCCAGAGAGAGCCCAGGACCAATGCCAATGGCCAATGCTAGAGCCAGTGCGAATGCCAATGCCAGTCAGTGCCGATGCTAATGCCGGAACCAGCTGTTTGCGCGCTCTCGAGTTGGACCAAGGCTTTTCTTTCTTTCACTCTCTCTCTATGCTCTCGTTGCGCGCTCGGTTTGCCGTTGAAAAGCGCGTTTGGAGGAGCGGGTGAGTGAGCAATGCGTGCGTGCAAATGAGTGGCTGGTTCTACACGCCCAAAACCACCACGTGTGTCTGTGAGCAGTCTTGGAAGGAGTGTCGTAGAGTGTGTTGAAAGATGACCTAAGACGGGCAGTGAGTGAGGTAAGGGAGCCGGGGACCCAGGACAGTTCAGCGCCACTGTGTTGCCGCAGATGCTTGTCTGAAAGAGAGGGGCGCCTCGACCGCTGGGTAGTTTCTGTCCCCTGGTCAAGTCAAGCCCAAACAGCAAGTCTGGAGCTTGAGGTAACAGCGGGCGTCAAGTCACGGACGAAGGCTGCGGCGGCGTCGGATCGTGGTCGGAGGACACGGGACGGAAGTTCAAGTGCGGTGCAGTGTCACTTTTGGTCTGCTCTGGAAGGCTGCGAGAGGAGGGATGAGGTGAGGTGTTTTGGCGAGTGGGAGAGGGGAGAAATGTAGGGAAAAAGAGGGTGACGAGGGAGGGCAAGGAAGGGGGAAAAAAGTGAAATCCACTCTTTGCGCTGTTGATCGAAAATTTTGAGATGCATCCGTTCATTGCTCCTCCCTCCACCTTGTGCGTGTGTGGTGTGTGGTGTGGTGTCCAGTCCAGCTGCCTCGCAAAACCCTTCCATTCTTTCCTACCGCAGGACCGCAGGAAACCAAACCCCCCTCCCAAAACCCGCACATCGCAGCACCTCAGTTTCTGGTGGGCGCACAGCATCAGTTCCACGCTGACCTCTACCTACTTACAGGGCCGGAGACGAGATGCAACACTGATTGGGGGGCATATCCTGCAGTGCTCGCCCTGGGATGGATGCGAAGTGGGGGGCTGGGGGGCTCGCTAGGGACCAAGACCACTGGAAGCATCCATCGTTGTTACTGTCCCCAACCCAACATGCCTTGCGCTGTGCAACACGTGAAGCAGTTGCGGCTTCTCACCTCACCTCTCTGTGCTGGGCTATTCTCAGCTGAAGCATCGATTGTGACCGCCGTCGGTGGATCCGACTCGTCCATGCCCGTCCAACGGCGCCAATCTCCCTCTCCCGGGGGCCCGATACGTCACAGTGCCGCAGCCAAGCCCGGAGACATGCTGTCTGAAGCCGCAGATCGCCGCCAATCTCTGAGCAACATCATTCCGAGGCTCTTGGGCAATGCAATGCCATCACTCTGCGCACTCCAACTTTTGGGTCCGGCTGTGAGAACCCAGATAACCAACACACGAAACGAAGTTTATCGTTGCCGCTGCACGGCATCCCACGGCTCGGGAAGGCCAATGAGCAAATCAAACATTCCATCGACCGTCCAGCCAACCACCTCGGACGGGGCAGACCCCTGCACATCAACCTCCATCCTAATGACAACACAACTCTACCAGCTTCACTGCCGCAACCCAACCGACAAGACCTTGCTCGGTCCGCAAATATGAAGGGTTTGCCAAGCCCGTTGATCCGAACTCTCCTAGATGCAAACCCGGGCTCTGTGCGGCTGCCGATGCATGCTGTAAGATTCATCATTATCAAAACCATCAGGGAGGGTACAGCCATGTCTGTTTGAGGAATCAGGATGCAAAGGATTGGCAGGTGCGCAGCGTGGAGCGCGTTGCGAGTCTGTGACGAGGGTGAAAATCATCACCTCGACGACTAGAGGATCACGCATCGCACCGGCCTACTCACTTCCTCTGTTTCTCAGCCTTCTCAGCCAGGACACCCTCAAGCTCGCGCTCGTCTTGCTTTATGACAGTTGATCAAGAGCTGGGATTGGACACGACGCGCGCAGCTGGACATTCAGAAGCTTCTGACAGGCTGGGTTCCGAGGGTCTATCTGCTTCCGAGTGAGATTGCTCAGAAACGAACCTAATTGTGGCCGTGTGAAGCAACCCGCCCCCCCCCCCCCCCATCTTCCCGTTTACTTGGATAATTGCAATTAGCAACACTGGGCACACTGGACAGTCAGCCGATGGTCCGTGTCTCCACGACTCGTCCAAGGGCTTTTTGGCGATACTGGCGCTTGTTCACGCTTTTAAGCTAACCCCGCATTTGACTTGACATGGAGCGATGGCTGCTGTGCCGCATCTCAAAACCTGGAGAAATTCCCGGAGACGACGGTTCTCGTTCTTCAACATCGGCAACAGCTTTGCGAGCTTCAGGGAGAGTGCGAACCCGAACCAGCGAGCTGGGCTTACTTGCTCGACATATTGCCATGGGTTGGGGCGGACTCTGCTGTGACCCGTTGATGCGCACGCAACTCTCAGCAGTGGCCGGGTCTGGACCGCTTTGACAGTCCCTTATCTTATCGTCATGAATTCCAGATGTCCGGATAGCACGTGGAAAACAAAGTGCCCAAATGCTTTGCTCCATGGTGCCAGCCTCCGGCGTTACCACATCGTGGAGGCTGATTAAAGGTTTTGGGGCGTCGGACTTCGAGATTAGCGAACCATCAGACTATGCCGCGGCCATTAACGGATGTTTGGACGTGCGCACGAGTCGACACTTGGTACTGGCTTTTCCGAGAGTAGATCTGAACATGCGAAGTCTCTCTCGATCTTTCACTCTGATGACTCAAAATGAGACAAGAGACCACAAGATCATTCGGTTTGGTATGAGCCAAGACACGGTCGGTTGCATCTCGCAAGTCTTGAAGAGGTCACCGTACTGGCAACCAGCCATTCGCATTTTGAACCACAAGCCATCATTTGCGATTCGCCAGGCAGGACGCTCCCAAGAAAGTGTCGCGTGGCTCACCGCTTGCTGCATCCTTATCTGATGTACCTGAGTCGCCTGACGCTCTCAAAGGTAGTACCAGATCCCCGATTTTCGGCGTGAGCAGCGTCAGCCGACATAGGAAGCCTGTAAATGGAGGTGCTAGCGGAAGCTAGGCCATGACAGGACCACGGGCGTTGGATGGAAAAGCGGTATCAGAATGTCGTACTGGTTTTCTGATATCGGTCTGGGTGTTGCGACCTGAAGTTGCTCGGAACAGAGCCTTGTGCGCGGGTTCAAAGCGACGGATGTCAGCTTCGGCACAGCTTCAGACGAAGAGAGTGGGATGAGTGGATGAGCTGGACCTCCCAGCTGCAGGTGTAGAAATTGAGTGGCGGCGGCTGACTGGTGATGAGCACCACTTGCGTGCTTGCGAGATTCCTGTCAATAGCAGCCTGGTCCAAAAGAAAGGACGGTGGCGAGGAAGTCGATGAACCAAGAGAGTGGAAAACGAATGTCGGTGGGAGTGGCAGCCCCGCTAAAAAGTTCGAATTCGGCTTCTTTTTGGAGGGGAAACTTCTTCTCGTCAAGGATTGGTTGAATGCAGAAGGCGCTAAGAAGGGCGGGAGCTGTTCCCCAAAGGCAATTCCCCCGATGGACGACACTCGGTTCGCATACCCTGTCCGTGGGGTCGAAACAGTGCTCCAAGCCGACTTGGACGAGAAGGAAATATCGCTCACAAGGGCTCCATTGCGGCGACTCGTTTTGCTGCTCCTCGTCAGCGGAAACCTTGGAAGAGGAGAAAGAAACGACTCGCCAAGGCACCCGTAGCGAGTCAGCCCGTTTCCCGACAGTTTCGAGTGTATTTACCTGAGCCGGGCAACCGGTGTCAAGTTCCTGTCACTATCGGTGAATTTCAGATGGATACCGCTGCGCGGCAGGTGGAACCTGCTTTGAAAGCTTAGACGCGTGATGCTGAGAGGCGACTTCACGCCACGGCCGTGCAGCGAGACGGAAAGATGCACCGGCGGCTGGAACGAGGTTGGCGAATGTTGGAGGGGCCCTCCAGACACGGGAGGAATTCCGGGCTGCGAATCAGCCCAAGAGCGGACGCAGCAGAAATCCAAGGGTCCAGCCCGTGGCGCTAGCGGGTTGAAGGAGACGGAGAGGTGTTGTGCGTAGTGAATTCGTTGGTCTTGGAGGCTCGTAGGCTCAGGTCCCTGCTTACCGCGGCCAGACACTCGGAGGACCCTGCGGTGAGGATCTGTCTGCAGTAGGTGCTGCTCTGCAGGCCGTAGGTACACCGACATCTAATGTACCCACCTACCGAAAGCTTTGGACCTGTTGTATCCCGCATGTGCAAAGTCGTTGGTCGAGTGATCCCCTACGCCAGTCGACAGCACTGAAAGCTTGACTTCGCCTCTTTCCCATTCTTGCCTTTCATCTTTCGGCACCGACATGGCATCAGTTGACTGCGCAGATGGCGGGATGAAGGCTGCTGATGGTGCCACAGAGAGAAGACGGTGGTTTTGGTTGGGCAAGTGCACGAATTGGACCTGCTGCTCATGTCATGTTCTCGGTCGGCGTTGGCGTTGTGGTGTCAGTCAGCAGAGACCTGACTGGTTCCGCTTGGTGGGGTCAGGATCACCCCGGTTCCACTTATTCATGCCACAGTTGGTCGTCATTGGCGCATGAGGGCGTGACCTCTCCACGGTGCAGCGACGTCCCTCCCCCACCTGCCCGCTCTTTCGCCCGGCCACGGGCCCCACAGCTGCGATGTGGTGGTTGTTCCCGCTTGGCCACTGGACGCCGCTGAATCCGTGGTTGTGTCGAACTCCCAATGTCTTGCCTGTGGTGTGCTTCTTGACGCAGCCTACTGCTTGGTAGCCAGTCTGCAACAGGTCGTTTTGCATGTTGATCAAGGGCCTCTGCTGCCATGTTCTTTCACTCGATCTCTACCCCTGGTCAGCCTTCAAAGTCTTTACTGCCAAGAGAGCCAAACAGGCAGGTAGAGACCGGTCATCTTGGGCCCTTTGCGGCGGGATTTATGGTCCATGGCTTGCTTGCCCAAGACCGGCCGAGAAACCGAGGGCCTTTCCGTCTAGCCAGTGGCCACCCACCAGATCCAATGATCCGTAAACTAGAAGAGGCACCAAGGGCATTTGGCAGCTGTGACTGGTGGGTGTAAGGCGAGCCGGGATCCATCGATGCCCTTCGATAAGGAGGGACCCTGTTTCGTGGACTGGAAGGGGGTGGGAAGGCCGTTCTGTACATCCGTTCTGAGCGCGTTTTAAGCTTCACCTTCCCTTACCCTGCGGCGTGCTGTACGCAGTATGGTGGGTGGTGTATCTAAGTGCTGTACGTATGCTATGCCAGGTAGGCGAGGCGAGGCGAGGTAGCAAATCGGCCGTCTTGGGAGTGGTTTGCGTTGTTTCCACTCTGCTGTTTCTTCTCTTCGTGTTCTTTTTCTCTTGGACCCTCCCCTTTGTGTGTTTCCCATCTTTTCCCATCCTCCGAAGAAAATCTTCTTCTTATCTCGACTTCCCACTTTACACACCACAACATCCCCAGCCTGGTGCTCGTGTGACCTCTTCGCAAGAACCAGAGGCCATGATATCTTGAGCTTCGGTGTGCCATGTGCTCCGCCCCATCCCGTAGGTACCCTTCCTCCAGCCTTCTACTGCATAGTAAATGCTCCACACCCCGCTATCTGCTGACCTCCATTATCGATAGCCGGCTCTCACCCGTCCTGATAGCAGATCCCCATCCAAGTCCCCTGGCCTCACCCACCCCTCCTCCAGCGCCTCAAGACCACAGCCTTTTCCCGGTTCTTCGCGCTCGCATGTCTCATTTTCTTTTCTAGAGACCGATCCGTCTGTCGAGCTGCTTCATCCAGTTTCTCAGATTTGCTCCGACACACCGACTATGAAATAGGACCGTACACCGGCTGTTCCGAGCGCTCTGCCCTCAAGGGTCGAAGTGGACCTCCGAGCTCCAATTCCCAGTACACTTTCTACTCCTCAACTGCCCCGCGCCACACAGCCGCCGTGGAAGCACGGAGGATACGAGAGGACGCATTGTGATTGCCGACTCGAGAAACGTTTTGAATTAGGCTTTGTTGCTGCAGTTGGACACCGCAGTCTTGGGTCTTTTTCTTTTGACCCAACTTTTTTCTTTTCCATGTATTCCCGCCCGACGACTCTATTGCGCCTCTCAACCATGGCCGACACCTTGGGGTCAACTCCAATGGAGGTCGTCGACGAGCAGGGCCCCGGCCTCTCAGAGCCAACGAACAAGGGCAGGAACCGGCACCGAGTGCTCTGTGGCATTCAGAGAATGTCTTCTTCACCATCACTTCCTCGAAATGGCCGTGCCAGATCACAGAGTAACCCCCAGCGAGGACGAGCGAGCATCTCCTGCGTTAGCTTGGCAGGACCATCAACAGCTGGGAGCTCTTTTGGGGGCGACTCTTACTTCCCCGCAGGAGCAACAGCATCCGGCTACGCCAGCGCCTCGAGTTCTGTTCCGCCGACGCCGTCCAGCGAAATCATCCAATTCGAAGGTATCGACGGTCGCCTTGCTGTTCGGAGGGTCGACAATGCCATTTCTACAGCGCAGTCTCCCGGTCCCCAGTCGATCGGCCTTCCCAGCGACCTGCGGACGACGAGCAAGATGCAAGTCGCGAATCCGGCGGTCCCCAAACGTGACTTTAACTTTTGGGAGAACATGCCCCACGAAATGCGTGTTCAAATATTTTCCTACCTCTCGCCAAAGGAGTTGGTGAGGACCTCTCGTGTAAGCAAGATGTTCTACAAAATCTGCTTCGACGGGCAGCTTTGGACTTGCTTCGACGCAACCGAATTTTACCAGACGATACCGGCCGAGTCTCTGGCAAGAATCATTGTGGCCGCGGGACCTTTTATTAAGGACCTCAACTTGAGAGGCTGCGTGCAGGTTGAGCACTACAAGCGTGCCGAAGTGGTTGTCAAGGCCTGTAAGAACCTTGTCAATGCCACTCTCGAGGGATGCCGGAATTTCCAACGAAACACCCTCCACAGCTTGTTGAGGACGAACGACAAGCTTGCCAACCTTAACCTGACGGGGCTGACTGCAGTCACCAACATGTCCTGCAAAATCATTGCCGAGTCATGCCCGCAACTCGAGATGTTTAACGTGTCATGGTGCGTGCACATGGATGCCCGTGGAATTAAGACCGTGTTGGACGGTTGCCCAAAGTTGAAGGACCTGAGGGCTGGGGAAGTTCGAGGCTTCGATAATTTGGAGGTGGCCGAGACACTCTACACTACCAACAGCCTGGAGAGGCTGGTGTTGAATGGCTGCGCAGAGCTCAATGACCGGGCACTCAAGATCATGATCCACGGAGAAGATCCCGAAATCGACATTCTTACAGATCGACCCGTCGTGCCCCCGAGGAAATGGCGTCACCTGGACCTCAGCAGATGCGGTCGTCTCACAAACCAGGGAGTGAAGGCGTTGGGATACAATATTCCGGATCTACAAGCCCTGCGACTATCCGGTTGCACCGCCTTGACCGACGCAGCACTCGAGCCCATCTTCGCATCGACCCCGCGCCTCACACACCTCGAAATGGAAGACCTTTCAGATCTCACCAACAGCCTTCTTTCGGAGCATTTGGCCAAGGCTCCGTGTGCACCGTGGCTGGAGCATCTCTCGATCAGCTATTGCGAGAACCTCGGCGACAGTGGCGTACTGCCAATCGTAAAGAATTGCACCAACCTGAGGAGCATTGACCTGGATAACACCCGGATCAGTGATCTCGTTCTCGCTGAAGCCGCTTACATGGTCAACAATCGCTCCCAATGCACCGCAAAGAAGCCGAAGCCCAAAGTCGGCCTTCACATGGTGGTCTACGACTGCCAGAACGTCACCTGGACCGGCATCCGCGAGGTTCTCTTCCGCAACGCTCAGTCCAAGCCTTCTGCGTCAGAGCCCGGCAGGTTTGCTTACTCCGGCGAGGCAATCAGCCTCAAGTGCTTCTACAAGTTTCAGATGACCGTCGACGAGCACATGAAGCGCGTGATCCGAGGCGACCTCGTCGCGGCCAACCGCCTCGAGCGCCGCTGGGGCGAATATATGCAGGCTACCGAGGAGGCTGGCACCACCGGTGCCGGACATCGCCGTCGCAGACGCCGTGCCCGGGAAGCTCAGATGCTCCATGCCGACGAGGAAGACGGCGGCAACGGTGGCCGACGCCGAGGCCGTACCGTCGGGTCCTGCACCGTCATGTGAGGATACGGCTACAGACAATTCTGCGCCTAGAATGTGAAGGAGCAGATGTCCCCATCTATTTCAACTGTTATCAGTATATACTCATCCCCTGGAGTCTAAGCGACACGTCATTTCATTATTAGATTGGGATGCATCGCCCCATTCGAGTCACCTCGCACTAGCGTGCGGGAGTGTCTCGAAGACGGCGTCTCACATTGGAAAGGCGTCCTCCTTTTCCCCATCTTTCCGTGCTGTTGGTCATGAACACACACATTTTCCTTTTATGGTGTTTGGGATAGGTCGGGAAATCTTGGGCTTGGGACGGTTAAAGAGTGACAGGATCTCTTTTTTGGTTCCGTATTTTTTAGGAACAGATACAGACTGCGGGGAACGCATGTGCGTGCCATTTGTATCTATGATTGGAATCTGGGGCTATTTCAATTGAACATATAAAATGTCCACACTAAATCATTCCCGTAATACTGTTGATATTTGAATCGTTTCGTCGCTGCTGGAATGCTGCGGAAGAAGCAAGGCAAAGAGTCTACATTTAGTTCGAGCCGTGCTGGCGGATGTACCTCCTGATCTTCTCCTGGAAGACATCATCCTCGTCACGCCTGTTGTCACCCTCCATGACGTACATGTCTTCGTCTTCGTCCCCCTCTTGCTCGCGCAGGTCGTACTCCTCGTCGTCCGATGCGTTGGCATTGCGGAAGAGATAGGCGTGGCGATCGTATTCATCCTCCGAGTCAACCTCATCCTCGGGGTAGTCAGCAGTGTAGTGGTTTTCCGCTGCCGTACGCAATTAGCACACACACGAAATCTCTTTTCCTAATATTCAGGTATATAATCTTACCGTTCTCATCCTCGTCGTCGTCATAGTCCGAATCGTCCTCCTCTTCATTCCCGTAAAACAGCTCCATGTCTTCCTTGGTATCGAACTGCAGCACGCCAATCTCCTCGGGCGGGATGTTGGCTAACAAGGGCTTGGACGGCGCGAGCTCATACACTTCGATGACGTAGTCATCGTCGTCGTCATCGGCCTCGCTGGCGTCCGTCATGGACTCGTCCCGGTCTTTCCCGCCGTCCAGCTCCTTTGCCAGCTCGGGGTGCCGTTCGGCGAAGCGCTTAACGGGGGCCTTGGGCTTGAACCGCGATGGCGAGGAGGCTGTAACAGAAGAAGCAGCCGCAGGAGGGGCTGGGCTTTGCAGCTCCATCGACTTGAGGTTCAGCCCGATCTCGTGGAGGACCCATTGGTCCATGTCGGCGGCGATCTTGCTCATGTCCTGGGTGGGGGCGACGCTGGGCAGGGGTTTGCGCTGGGATTCGACGTCGGGACGAGGGCCGCCGGGGCGTCTGGTCTGGGGTTTCTTGGGAGCCGGCTTGGCGTCGTCGCCCATTTCGACCTCACGGGTAGAGGAGTTGGAGATGGCGGCGGCGTGTGTTTGGCGTCGAGGGCCACGGAGAGCTTTTTCGATGCCTTCTTCTTGCCTCGCTCGACGAAGACTGCTGTCCCGTAGCGGCCGCGCTTGGTGACGCCGCCGGCCTTGAGGATCGTGCTGCCCGTCGGTGAGCTCATTGCCGAACGGGACATGTGGAATCGTCTGGGCTCGGCGGCGGGGTTCGTCGGGCGCTGAGGAGCGGAGGTGGTGGCCGGGCCCGGGGCCGGTGCCTCGGCGGCGGAGGGTTTGTCGGTCGGGGCAGCATTATCGGGCGCGGGCTGAGCGACGGGCTTCGCGGGAGAGCGGCTTGAGTGTTGGATCTCGTCGCCGGGCTTTGAGGTTTGGATCACGGGCTTGGTCGGGGAGTGGTGTAGCGAGCCTGCGCAGGACCGTGAACTGGACTTTGCTGGTGCTATGCGTCGTCGGTAGACCCAGCTGCTGCCACTTTGGTGTCGTTTCACCGAGTCAAGCTCTGTCGCTTGTCAGCCTGCGCGCTTCAACAGATCAAACAAAGGAGGCAACATACGGAGGTAGGTAACCGGCGCATCTTCGTCGCCCCGCTTCCGCTTGATGTGGATCAAGTGAGGAGGGGCAGACATGTTGACGAGAAGACTACGGTCAGCGGTAGAGATGTGGTTACGGGGTTTTATGTGGTAGTTGTGTGAACGGAGGGATTAGAATGGTCGGAGCAACTCAAAACTGGATGTCCCCGGTTCTGTGTCTGGCTATGCCACGTCGTAATTCATGCGACGATGTTGCTCTTCTTTTTTTTTTTCTTGCGAGATGGATTTTTCTGGAAGCCTGCCGCACCAGCTGGACGACAGCACGTCAAAGATCCATTCCAGATAAGACGAGCTTATCGGTGGGTCTTTCATTGGCCAGGGGATTGACCGCCTTTGGCAGAATCGTGCAAGCTTCCGGGGGTGATCCCAGCCCCTCCGGGCTGTTGGCTGCCATTGCCGGCTTGGGGGGAAGAAGCCCCGCCTTGCGCCGATCAACCTAGCTGGGAGCTTCGCTTCTAGGCTGCTTGAGCACTCGGCCAGACAAATTGTCAATGCCACCGGACGATAAGAAGCAGTCCACCGCATTAAATGGGACAGAAGAGCCGAAGGGGCTGTGGGCAGCTCAAACTCTTTGGATGCGGGACGGCTGGGCCCAGGGAACAAGGGTCGTCCGGCCGAGACCTAGAGAGCTTGTGAAGATTGCTATGATGGTGAGCTCGATTGCTTCTGAAATCATCCGGCTCCTTCCGTGTCATTGAGAGCGATTTTATTGTAGATAGAGGGGCCTCCCGATGACTGAATGTGCTGGCAGAGTTGAGGCGTTGCTTGGATTTCAGCCTTCGAGATGGCTGCCATGCCATTTGGCAGAGCGGCATTAGCTGAGCACCGGTGGCTTGTAGCTAGAAAACGCAGCAGCGAATCCGGCTACGTAGACGAACAGCTTGTTTGGGCTCTCATGTGTTAGGCGGTTATTTGGATGGGATTGTCATGCTCCGACATTGCCCATTCCACAGGATGCTCTGGCATGATGGAGGTGGCTGATAGCTTCCCCGGGGAGGCGCTTCTGGAGGTCTCGGTGTCTGGGGTGCTTGTCCTGGTCTGGGCCTTTCCATTGGGACCCGCGAGTCGGTGGGGCCAGGCCTGGCTCGTGCATTGCGGGAAAGTCCCCAGTACCTTAGAAACATGGACAACCACAGCCAATGGGCATGTTCCCGCAACTCCCCAGCTCGGGACATGTCCAGGGATGGTGACGCAAAAGGCATGCCGACGGAGGCAGTGAACGGGTAGGATTTGCCTGTTCCATTGCTGATAGCCGCTACTGGCTGCTGTTCAGTAGCTCCATTATTGGGGGGAGCTTCTGATCCTTTTTGTGCAGATGCAGTTGCAGTTGCAGCTGTCCGTCTGGCCGGCGTCAACAGAATTGGAGCGGCGAAGGGAGGGCGTTGACAATCTCGTCCCATACCTCAGCGTCATTCTTTGCCTGCCCCAGGTTTCGTGGCAGTCATAGACCATCAAGCTCAAGCGGGGAGAGTGGCACTTTGATGGCCGCCATAACAAGCAATCGATCCAGCTTCTCCTCATGTACGCCCGAGTTGTGTTTCTCAATCTGCAACTCACTGGAGCATCCCATCTCGCCTCGTTACTGCCCTTAGCTGAGCCAGACAGCCAGGTTTGGGCGAGTGCTGGTCTTTGCCAGCCACACCTTCCCAACCTCTCTTCCCGTATTCCCCCTCTCACCTTACTCAAGTCTTCCCCTTCCCCAACACACCTTGGACATAGCACCCATGGCATAATCATGCAATGGACCCCTCCTGTGCCACAGCTTCCCTGTTCTGAGCTGCTGCACCTCCCAACGTCAGACACCAGTCTTCCGGCTTCTGATCTCCCTGCTATCTGAGCTCCCCTCGCCTTGGCTGATCAAGGTGGCATTTGCGCTTCCGGTCCGTACGTCGTATCTCTCCTGTCCCACGGGTAAGTTCATCATTCTGTCCTCGTCTTCTGCCCCTAGGTCAGCTCGTTCCCTCAAAGCTGTTTCACTCGCACAAACACGTAACCCCCGATCCCTCTTCGTTGCGTGAAACACTCAGACACGAGGACTCCACTTTGAATTCCTCACAAAGAATTGGCCTTGTTTTCGCTTCTTTACCTTTTTGCTTTTTTCCACGGAGGCAATCCAACGCCTTCTCGCTCCTCACGGCTAGCATCGTAAGGTATCACCCAGAGACAGCCGCATTCGTCAGCGTTTCTACCCACGCTCAACCCAATTCACAATCCGCCACCCTCGCCGTGGATACCAGAGGGACAGTCTCTATCTCTGCATCTCTTGACGAGTTTTTCCCTCTCCCGAAGCAAGAGAAGTGCCCTTATCTGAACTGACTCTGGAGTGTTGTAGAAGGCGGCAGCCCCAAACCCAAAATACCCGCCCGCCCGGAAACTGCTCGAATGATCGAGTTGGCGGAGTGACGACGGCCTTCTTCCACACTTCGAACCTTCGCGTATCTTGCCGCGCAAACCAGCACCCAAAAAAATGGTTTCCGTCACAATCACCTACCGCCAGCCGGGCACCCAGCCGCCTATATTCGTTGCGGGCTCTTTCTCCGATCCACAATGGCAGCCTCTTGAGATGCAGTTCACCACCGACGAGGGAGAAGAGCATACATTCTTCAAATCCGTCGAGGTACCGCCAAGCTCGCAGATCCAGTACAAGTTTCGTGTTGGCCTTGGTGACTGGTGGGTTCTCAACCAAAGCGCTACTACAGGTAAGGTCTCTCTAGCTCCGATCCCAACCGCATCTTGCCTGACATGACGTGACCCTGCAGTGACCGACGACTCTGGCAACCAGAACAACGTCTTGACGGCCCCAGCTTCTCAAGAATTCCCAGAGATGAATGGTGTAACAACCAACGGCGAGCATCAGAACCATCAGACGGACTCAAATTCTACCAACATGGATGCCTCAACTAATGCCGCTGCCGCTGCGCACTCGACTGCTCAGCTTGAGCCGAAGTCTAAGATGATTGACCACCTTAAGGACGAGGAACGGCAGCGACTTTCGTCTACCCCGATTGAAAAGGTTGCAGAGACCGCTGCAGAGGTTGCCGACACTGCCGAGAAGCTTGACGCCGAAAACAACGCAGCCCGCCTCACACCACTGGCTCGTATCAAGGATGAGGAGAGGAAGCGTCTTTCCTCAACCCCGATTGAGCAGGTCGCTACTACCGCAGCGGAGGTTGCTGATACGGCAGAGATGCTGGACGCTGATCAGGTATGCAATTTTGGCAAAATGGCAGACGATACAAGACCTAAGGACTAACACAATGCAGGACTTTGACGACAAGGATCTGGCGGACGACGGTCCTCCGCCTCTGTTCGCCCACGAAGCTCTCGGCCCGTACGAGCCACCGAGTGATAGTGAGGATGCTACGAAGGAGTATGAGCACCATGGCACCGTTGAGTATGACGTCGACAAGTACGACTTGAACGACCCGGCTCTGGAGAGACTGCCGTCAAAACGTGAGGAGATTCTGAACACCGTCCGAAACGTGGAGACGGGCCGCAACGAAGACCAGACGTTCTTCCACGGCACTCCCATGTCACCCATCGTCGGATCAAGAAAAGCAAGCCTCGACCCTTACGAGGAGGCCGTGCTCTCGCCAGGCCCCTCTAGTCCAGGTGTAGGCAAGAAGCTTGAGCTGCCCAGGAAGAAGCAGGGCTCAATGGTGTCGGAAAGATCGCTCGCTTCCCTGGGCTCGATCGTCGAGGAGGAGGGCAAAGACTCACCTGGGGTGGATGAGGCGAACCGCGAGACCGAAGGTCCCGTCCGCGTCCCTAGCCCCGCAGTCCGTCCAACACCCAACGTCTTCACCTCTCCCGCTAGTGACGAGGACGAGGGAGTCGTTATGAAGGGCTCCAAGTCAAAGTCAAAGAAAGGTGGCGAGTCTGGCAGACCAGAGTCACCCGACTACAACGGTAACACCAACGGCAAGCATTCGAGAGACCTCTCCCCGAAGACGCAGCCCGCACAGCCGGACAGCCCGAGCATCCGCGTGCAGCCCCCCGAGGACGCAGCCGAGTCCAGCAATGCTGCTGCGTCCGACTCAGGTGGAAAAGCCTCGACGACCGCCCGAGACGAAAGCCACAAGGGGCAGCTTAAGAAGCGCGGAGGAGCCTCATCGACCGATCGCCCGGGAACCCCCTCGTCCATACACAGCGTCGCCGACAGCAAGGGCAACTGGCTCTCAGCCTTTTTCCGCGTACTTTTCGTTGACTGGATCGGCGGTCTGTTTAGCCGGTTGTTCGGCAGCAAGAGAAAGGCGTAAGGTTTTCTCACCTCCTTCCCGGTTCTTGAGAGATGAAGAGAAGAAGACTAGCTGCCGATAATCTGGCTTTTGCTTGTTTTTCCTTTTGTTTTTCACGTTTTAATACTTATTCCTCACGAAATCTGACAGGTTGACTTTTGTCCGCAGGATGCTGGCCACGAGCACGGCTGCCATCGTTGTCGGGGTTGCATGGTGGAAGATCGCCTTGGACGGCGACCTGAGTTGGCTTGAGGCGCGGCTCGCCCGTTAAAGCCAAGGAGTGAAGATCGACGTCTCGCTCACACGAACATGTTTGTACAGTTAATCGAGATGGCATTGGTATTTGAGGGTGGGATTAGAGTGGGATGGAAGATGACCCCTCCTGAATCTGGGGGAGTATGGACAGCATGCACACAGAAAACACGAATTTGGACCGCAATCGAGAACCCAGACTTTGAAACCAATGCTTCGCATGTATGCTCGCTGTAAAACAGTGTCGTGACAATCTGTGTGACTGTGAATAGGAGCGGTGCCGGCTCAAATCAAATGACTCTCCAAACGGCACCAGCCCTCGGGGTATCTCTCTTGCCGCCGTCGTCCCCTTGCCGGTTCATCTTCTTGATCCACTCCGTCTCCCTCTCCACGGCAGCGGCCTCAATCTCCTCCATGACGGCCAGCTCGCCGAGCATATCCTTGATCAAGCTCTCGCAGCCGTCCAGCATCCTCTTCAGACTGGACGTCGTCTGCGCGACGTCTTCCGTTTCTCCTTCTTCGTCTTCGTCTTTGTCGTCATACACCAGCTCCTTCAGCTGCAGATCCCAGCCCTCGAGGCGGCGGACAAGGAGGGCGGACTCCTCCTTCCAGCGGGCGTCGAGGCCGCCGCCGAAGCGGACCTCGAGGTTTGCGTCGAGCAGGGCGGAGGGGTCGGCGTCGCCGTCGCCGTCTGCCCTGGCGCGCGCGGCTTCGAGGTCGGAGAGGGAGGAGGCCCAGCGCTCGAAGGCGCGGACGAGGCGGTTGTGTTTGCCGCCGGGGGAGTCGAGGGACCAGAGGGCCGTGAGGAGGGCGTCGAGGCGCTGGACCTTTTCCTCGAGGAGGCCTTTTCTGGGGGAGGCCCAGCGGTGGAGGGCGGCTACGTTGAGGCGCTCTGCGGCGTCGGCTTCGAGGGCGACGAGGTCCTTTGAGGAGGAGGCGAGGGCGGCGTGGTGGGATGCGAGGCGGGCGCGGGCGGAGGCGTGCCATTGGGAGGTTACGGCGGGGAGGTCGCGGTGGAGGAGGTGCAGCTGGAGGAGCTCGGTCTGGAGGCGGGAGGTTTCTGCGGAGAGGGCGACGTTTGTGGGGAGTTTGGAGGGGGGGGGCGCGAGGTAGGTTGCCGTGAGGGGTTTCGGGGCGAGGTTCTTTGCGGGGGAGTAGTGCTGTTGGAGGGTTGTGAAGGCCGGTTTGAGGAGGGGTTTGTTCCGCGGGGGGGATCGTGGGGAGCGCGGGGAGGCGGGTTGGGAGGTTTGTTGTTGTCGGACGGGGGGTTTCGGATGGCGAGGGGAGGTTGGGGTGGTTTGTTGGCGGGTTGGCGGTTTGGAGGGGGTTTGGTGGAGGCTGTCGAGCCGGCGCGGGTTCGGGTTGAGATGCTCGCGACGGAGGGCTTGTGGGTGAGGGTTGTGGTTGAGGTCGTGGCGGTTGAGGTCGTTGAGGTCGAGGAGCCGGAGCCTGGGCGCGGTGGTCTGGCGGGGTCTTGGGCTGCTGCGGAGCCGGGGCGTCTGGCGGCTGCTGTGGATGACGCGAGGGAGGTGTGGAGGTTGACGGGGCGCCGTAGAGCGACGTCGGACGGGGTTTCGGGGCCGTGGATCTGGACGTCGTGGAGGATTGATTTGGAGGCGGGAGAGTCGTGCTCCCATTGAGAGTCGCCACGCTCCGCGCGCGGGTGTGGCCTAAGCCTGGGCCCGTGGAGGTCGTCGGTGCTGTCCGCTTCTGGGCGAGGCCGCTGGACGTTGTTGGTCGCGTGCTGCCGCCGCTGCTGCCGCTCGTCGTTCCCGGGAGGTTACTTGTCGAAGACGCGGCGGGGTTGCGGAGCCTGTTCAGGCCTGCGGTCGGCTCCCGGGTTGACGAGGTCCGGGTGGGAGCGTTCGCCGTACGCGACGCCGGTGCGGAGGTGGTGGAGGAGGCATCTTTACGGGCGGTCTGGCGTGTGGAGGAGCCGCGGGAGAGCAGCGAGGACAGCGCCGAGGGCTTCTTCTTAGTTGCGGCGGCGGCTGCGGTGTCGTTCAGGCTGCCGGAGGAAACGTTGCGGGTGGTCGAGCGCGTCGGGCGCGGGGCGGGGAGGCGGCTTGGAGAGACGTTGCGTTGTGGAGCGGTGGAGGAGGACGACGAGAGGTCTGCTGGTTTGCGGAGAGAACGGGTGCGGGCCAACGAGGAGGACATTTTTGTGGCGGTTGCATTCGAGTTTGACCTGCGGGGGCGTCGAGTTCGGGATCGGGTTCGTGCGCCGGGTGAGGGCGAGAATTGGATGTGGACATGCGACTTTTCGCGATGAGGCTGAAGGGGAAAATGGGCCGTGGTGGTGTTGATGTTGATCTCAGGGGGCGTGGTGGTACTTGCGGTGTGGGGGTTGCTACGGGGGTGCGGACGACCCACCTCCAGAAGCCGACGTCTGTGGGTGGAGACCCCGGGGGACGGCAGATGGCAGGGAACCTGGGCGGGCGGACGAGTGTTGGTGGGAGAGGTAGTATCGCAGTAACGTGGCTCCGAGAGAGTTGGAGTCTATCGAAAATCAAGCCGCCGGCTTGCATGCGCCCCTGATTAGCTTCCCGACGCTCGGGCTGGGTGGGCTTGCTTTCCCTCCCTTTGGACATTGGGACGTCCAGTCGACTGTCGGGGGGTGACGACGGGCTGGCCCAACGCCTTCTTCCGTTCGTCATTCGGGTTCGGAGGGATGGATGGATACTGGCGCCCATGGTGCCTACCTCACGATGAGCGCAATTTCCGGCGCATCCGTGGGCAAAAACGCTCAATCCGCAAATGCAGGCCTTCTTCGAGGGTTGGTGTTCGCGACGCGCTGAGGAGGTACGGCAGGTCTCAGGGCTATTTTCGTCGTGCGACGGATAGGTGGCCCCCCAAGGCAAGGCATGTTAATCGTACGCTCATGCTCAGTTGCACACATCTCACGCGCGAGAAAGGGAGCTGCAGATACGGGTGTTTCAGAAGTTTGATTTCGTTTAAAATTTGAGCCTCTAAACCAGGGAGGAAGGCCCAAACATCGCATTTGCCCAATTCTTTTCGTCTCGTTATCAAGCTTTCCGTCGTATGCCCAGAGCCTGCTTCAAGCAAGTAATAAACCTTGTGTGGTTGAAACCTCCTCCTTTTGAACAAAAAAAGGTGGGAAGCAAAGAAGAGGAAATAAAGGAAAGCTGTGGGAAGTGTGGCTTCCTCGCGCTATACACAACACACACAAATCATGGGGGAGAAAGGGTATCAACCATATCCGATCTCTCTGTCTAGTTTCCACAAATGAAGTTTTTTGGTTTCCTGGGGGTCCCATGTAATGCAAACCGTCTTGAACCAAATGCCGTCCAAATTCCCTAGTCCAAGGGGGGAGAGAAGAAGTGAATTAGTGATGATGCTAGTGATCTCTTAGGCTGTAACCTTCTGAGGGTGATGCTGTTGCTGGTGGTGGTGATACTGCTGTGCTTCGGCAGGCTGTTGTTGCACAGTCAGGTGCTCTTCTGATGTAGCTGCGTCGTTGCTGTTGTTCGCTCCGTCAACGTCGCCGCTGCTCTGCGGGTTGCTCTCGAGGTGGGCAAGGAGCTGGCGGAGGTCTCTGCCGTTGCGGTTGAAGACGGTCAGGCACGAGGCGCACATGCGCACGTAGCACCACTGGCACTTGAAGCGGTCCTCGGTGTCGGCCTTGCCGCAGGTCTGGCAGCTGAGGGCGTAGTTGCGGTTGCGGGTGCGGTCGACGGTGCGGTGGCGGGCGTAGCAGTCGAGCATGCTCTCCTTGATGGGGCGGGCGCTGTAGACGATGGACGGGCTGGGCGGCTCCGGGGTGCTGATGGGGAAGAAGGACGCGCGCGGGTCGGCGGGCATCGTTTCTTGCTGTTGCTTCATCTCGCGGTACTCGACGGGTTCCTGGCCCGGTCGCTGGTCCCGGCGCATGTCGCCACCCTGCGCGGCATGCTCCCGAGCTGCAGGAAGCCACTGACCCCTCTGCTGCTGTTGCGGTGGCTGCTGCTGATTGGACGAGTTGCGAGCAGGAAACTGGCCTTGTTGCGCCTCCGGGCTGATGGGACTCACGGCAAAGTCTCTGGTGATGGTCGGGGGAGCCTCGCTGTTGGTCGTGGGCGGGTCGACGCGCATCTGCGGGAGGCTTTTGGCGTTGTGGACATTGTGGACGTTGTTGCGGTCCGTCACTGCCTTGCGCGGATGGGCTGCTGCGGCTGCTGCTGCTTCTGCTCCGCGGCGGCGGGCTCCGGGGACGAGGCCGGGGAGATGGGCGAGACGACGGTGTCGACGACGGGCGTCTTGACGTCTTCCTTTTCGTAGTCGGGCGTCGGCAGGCGCTGCGAGGGCGAGAGCGCGGTGTCGCTGTGTGAGGCCCCGACGACGTTGGCGCCGTTGGTCTGGTTCTGGCCGCGGACGTGCGAGACCTTCTCGCGCAGTCGCGACGCCTCCTGTCCCATTTCTTCTGACGGTTCTTGCGTAGGGGGCAGGTTCTGGAGATGGATGGGCCGGATATTCCTGCCGGGGAGCCCGGAAGTCGAGCGAGGGGGGAATTGTTGCTGTTGCTGTTGTTGCTGTTGCTGCGCCGGGGGAGGAGGAGCTGCGGTTGACGATGGTTGCGCGGTGTTTGGTGTGGAAGCAGCAGTCGACCCATGACTTGCTGCCAGTTTTAGATCTGGCACTTCTATATTGCGGTCAGATTTTACAGATCTCCTCCTCCAGAGAGGCCTTTGCTGCTCGGACGAGGTGGACGTAAAGCTGGTTGGGCTGTCACCACCACCAGCCGCTGCCTTTGCTGGGGGAGGAGGGCCCTGCTGCTCGCGGGCATAGGCAGGAGACGGCGGCAGGCCTTTGTTGTTTGTGAGAGTTGGTGCGCCGAGGCGGGAGTAGGAAGTCTCATTGTCGACGGATGACACTGAGGTGGGCGTCAGGACTTTTGATTCTTTTGTTGTCCCCTCATTATCAGAGGGAAACATTGGGGCCGAGTCTCGCTGGGTTGATGGTGACTTGGCCATGAGAGACTCTCCTGAACTCCTCGAGTACGCCGACAACAGACTTCCGATAGATCCAGTGGGCGAGTGTTCCTCTGGCTGCGGCTGGGGAGGCGCTGCCGGCTTCGTCGCGGCGACAGGACGGCGGGCTATATGCATCTTGGGGAGCTCTTTCGTCTGAAGGGGAGGCAGAGGCGGGAGGGACTGGTTGAGGGGTTGCGGCGCTGGCAAAGGTTTGTCGGACATGGCGGGCGACTTTGGCGGAGGGGATCGTACTGGGACACGAGGTATCGAGGGAAGTCTCTTTATGACCCTGTCACCGACAGAAGGAGAAGAAGGTTGAACGGGGTCCGGCGGCGGAGGTGGAGGGTTGGGTAAAGCTTTTGAGAAACGAGACCTCCCCTTCCTAGAGGAGGAACGGAGGAAGTCCATATGCATGTTGTTGTACGCGGGCCCCGGTGAGGCAGTGGACTCTTTGCCTATAATTGGGATGATTCCGTTCCCCCTTCCCCTATGCTACCTTGCCTCGCCTCTCTCTCTAGGGCGTAGGCCTCTCTGGCTGTGACTGCGGCGTCGGGTTTTGCTCTCGTCTCCTAGATTCTTATCCAATCGGCTGGGGAGGAGAACCAAGCAGGAGGGGGGAATCAAGGAACCAAATTGAGCCAGGCAGGCCGGTGGGACTCGACAACGTGGGACGAAGGAGGGAAGGACGGAAGGCTATTGGAGCGGTGGCGGTTCGGAGTTGAGCACGACGTTCAGTGCCGTAACATGGTGATGCTGGACGGGTTACCAGCATCAAGGGTTTTGAGGAGGAGGAGGAGGTGTAAGGTAGGAGTACGGAGTAGATGACGAGGATTGCGCGACGAGGACAGCAGCAAGTGCCTGCAGGAGATGTGGAGGAGGGGAGATGCTAGAGGAAAAGAAACTCGAACGGCGTTCGCAGTAACAGGAGGTCGATGATTGGAACTGGAACTGGGAGAGAGGGGGGCGAGGATGAGAACAATGACACCAGAGGACGCCGGGGGAGGGGTGGAGGGGCGTGTAATTCGGGCCTCAAGTAACAAGTTTAATGCTGGCAGCCACGGAGAACCCTGCATCTGGGATGGGTGGAGGAGGGTCTGAGTCTGAACATTTGACTCTCTCTTTTTTTTTTTCGGTCTCCTTTCCTCGGTTTTCGGACGGGACGGGGGATTGACAAGGATGTGATCTGAATGCGCGTAAACTGCTGGATGTAAAAGCTGATGGAAGAGACTAAAGTACCTTTTGCAACAACGTGTTGGACGCTGTGGCCGTGTTGGCACTGGAGCTGATGGTAGCGTGCAGTGCGTGCCCCGTCGTCATTGGCTCCGTCAGATTGGAACCGGCCCCGTCCAGGTGCAGGCCCAGGTGCAGAGCAAGGCCAGCCTCTTTTTGTCTGCAACCTTGAGACTTTCCCATCGGCAGCCCTGCAATTAAGAAAAGAGCTGCAAAGCTGGTGCACCGGAAACTCAGGAACAGGTGCTCCTGGCCCTGGCCCTGGTGCCGTGGCGGGGCTGGGAGGCTGTTCGGGGCTGGTGCAGCACTTCCAATGCACTTCCATGCACTTCGGCACCCCGATACTGACATCAGCCACCACGCCATGACAGCACAGCCAGCCAGCCGGACATCGAATCCCACCGACATCCATCACCACGTTTGCCAGCACTTGGTCAATCCATCAAGCCCCGAGGGCTATTCACTCATGCAAGCCATTCCTGAACGCACCGTCCCCTCTCGAAGCAGCCAATCCGGCGCGCCCTCTTCTGCGCTTCTTGATTCACTTGTCATCTCCAATCTTAATCCTGCGTGCTTCGGCCTCTGTCAACTTCGAGACACTAATAAAAACAGAGAGACAGACAGACAGTCTCCACGCACCCCTCCCGTCCATCAATACTTGGCAGAGACCGGCGGATGCCCAGTTCCCAGGCTGCTGCCAGCAGGCATTCCCATCTCGATTCTCGATAGGCTGAAACCGCCCGCCGCTAAAGAGGAGGAGAGAAAAAAGGGTCTTCCTTGCCAGGCCTGCGTTTAATCACCACGGATCGCATGTCGCAACTGTCAAGAATGCTGCTTGTCACGAGTAAACCGTTCGAAATGACCATCTTCAATTTCTCAAGTCCACAATGTGGTCTGGATGACGCCATGCGGCGGCCAACCAGCAAGCGCTACCAACACCGCCAGCGCCGCTGCTGAGCAAACAATCCGATGCCTGATTTCTCGTCCGAGCCTTGAAATCTGCTAGCCGGCGTTGAATGACAAAGGTCGTTTGCAGTCCGCATGCCAATATTTGGGGCGCCAGCCATCCGCGTCCCTAGCCCGACGCGCCGCGTATTGAGAGCGACAACGACGTCGTATCCGATTCGGTTGCTGTCTGCATTCACACCAAAGCACACTCTATCGGATGACTATCCTGATGCACTACCACAAAATGCGGCCTGGGTGGGCACGAGGACGCAGCCCGAACCGCCGAACTACCGTTTGCTGCGTGCGCCCATCAGCCACTGCCCGATTGCGGCCAACATGCACAAAATGGCCTGGCCCAGCAACTTTTCCATGTTGGAATGCGGACCCAAAGAATGGACCGTTGCAGACTTGGAGACGGCAGCTGCTCGCCGCGAACCATTGCAGCTGAACACAGAGGCCGCCATCCGGCCTGCGGGACGGGGCAGAAGCCAAAGCCGCCTGATGTCTTGGTTGAGCCGTGCTAGGGTTCGAATCGCTTCATTCGTCGACCTTTCGCGCTCTTCTCTCGCTCTTCTCTCTTCTGCGCTTGCATCTGTCTATCCACCAGCCTAGGGTTCGCCGTCTTCTAGACTCCGATATTGACAGCTGGCCTGCGCTCGCTCGCCGTCGCCGCGCGCCGTTCCAGCAATTTGAGTCAGCCACGGCGGCGAATAGCGATCTGCGCCAGGGAAGCCAACCAGATTGCCAGACACCGGGAGCCCTACGAATGTCTGGGTCGATGATGAGGGTCGCATCTCACTTCTCGAGCCCCCCCAGCCAAATCCCCGTCCGGCATCAGAAAAATGGGGGGCGGTGCCTTGCCTTGCCTTGCGGCTCGCTAAGCCCAGCAGCAGAGGCCTGCCGAAGCCTGCCCTTCACCCCCTGAGCGAGGAATATGTTTGGAAGTTGAGGTGAAATCCAAGTCTGATGAGCATCGGACCGCCCCTGAGAAGCGCACCGGCATCAGGACGGCACGCCCAACAGATCAGTCAGCGCCGCAGACTGGGCAAATCAGACCTGTGCCTGGCGAAGCTGAGCACGGCAGGGGGCTCGCTGTTTGCATGAACGGGTTTGAGCCATTTTGACTTCTCGGTCGTCCAAGTCTCACAAGCATGCCCCGGGCGCGTCTCGGTGGATACATCAGACCGAGGGCGCCGTGCTTCCCCTGCGACCTGTGCATTCGTCCACCCCTGAATTCGATGACGACGGAAGGTCGGTTCCCGCCGCCCAGGTACACAAAGTTGGGACGACACGAGAGATGGTGGATGCACTGTCGTCGCACCGATGCCACTGTTCAGCGTCGAGAGTTCAGAAGAAGGACGAAATGTTCTTCATCGCCAGACTGCAGACTTCGCGAGAGTTGCACCGCAGACGAGAAGCAATACCGCGGCATCGTGCCGTTACGGGGGTCGTCCTACTAGGTCAAGCGGCCGTTTGATGAAAGGGACCAACGCTTTCAACCTTGGCACGAACAGAAAGAAGGAAAAAAGACGCAGCCCATTCATCAGACCAACAAAGGCCTTGTTGACAAACTCTGCCGCGAGGATTCGAATCCCAACGCGCTTGAGGGGTGGCATCTCAGCATGCAGCCCGCGCCTCCGGGCACCCGCATCGCGGAAAATTAATTAACATTGAAATGACTTTTGGACCCCTCGCAAGTGTCGATGGAGCAGCTACGCGACGGTTTGTTTCACATCGGCAGGATTTTTAAGATGAGTTGCGATCCGCCCATTCCATCCGTCTCTTTTACCCGCCCCGATGTCCGTCGCCTGCCTTACCCGCTGACCGATCAATTGATTGACGAGGTGATTGATCATTGATTGCCAGGGGCCGCGGAGAGATTCGGTCGAAGCCCGCGCCTGGTCAAGATCTTTGGAGTTTTGGGGCGTCCCAGTGGACGCCGAGGTGGTTCTTGATCTCCGGCGCCGTTGGCCCGTCGCATTTTGCTCTCCCGCGGCCCCTCAATTCACGTTTTTCTTGGTTAGCTTCTTTTGCCGGTTGCCGCGGACAGAGTTTTGCTTTCCGCCTGTGGTGTTGCAGAGAGTTCTACAGAAAGTTCTGCAGGCCGCACCAGCGCCGTAACTGAGGCTATCGCGGCATCTGATACTTGAACAAGCTTCATCCGGTTTTTCCAGTCTCAGCGTGGACGGACCGTGAGAAAGATGAGATGAGGCACCATATCTTGTTGAGCCGCGGTGCCAGAGAGCACGTGTGTTATCGCACGCATGGCGTCATATCCGATAGGGGACGGGCCCCGGCTTATCGCGGGCAAGTCTCCGATGAGCGGCCCCGACGAGGGGAAGAGCGATACCGTATGCAGGAGCCGGATTAGCAATCGTTGGTGAGGAGACGACGGGGGGGAGAAGATATAGCGGTGCAGAATTGAAAAGAGCGGAGATTGGCGATTGTTGCTTTGGTCGAAAACCAGAGGAGGCGGAAGAAGAAGAAGCAAAGTAGTCTTTAATTCTTTTTCTTTTCCCAGCATCAATTGACCTTCGGCCCCATCTTACAATGACCGGCTTACCGAACGGCGCCTCCGCCCCATCGGAGACGTCCCCTCTCCTGCGCAGCACCGACCCGGAGCCGGTCAACGGCAACGGCAACGGCGCAATCCAAAATGATGGCGCCGGCCGCGGCGACAAGCGGGACGGCAACCCCGAGATGGCCAAAAAGATGCACCTTCTGCTCCCGGCCATCGGCATCGGCGTAGGTCTCACTTCTGCCCCCGCAGTCTCCCGCGCGACTCGCATGCTCACCCGGGATATACCCAGATCTACCTCTGCGCCGTGGACCAGCTTCTCACCGTAGCCACATACGCCAAGATAGGCAGTGAACTGCACGCCTTGAACAACACGAGCTGGCTCGCGACAGCGTACGTACATCACCTATCCTGACTTGCGCCGTGTGTTTGTTGCTTGGCTCACTCACGATCCGCAAAACCCACAGCTACTTCATCACCCTGACGTCCTTCCAACCCCTCTACGGCAAGCTCTCGGACATATTCGGCCGCAAGGAGTGCCTCCTCTTCGCCTACACCGTCTTCGCGCTCGGCTCGCTGGGCTGCGGCCTCGCGCGGACCTTCACGCAGCTGTGCCTCGCGCGCGCCGTCGCCGGCATCGGCGGCGGCGGCATGAACAGCGTCGTGAGCATCCTCATGTCCGACATCGTGCCCCTGCGCGACCGCGGCGTCTGGCAGGGCTACATCAACATCATCTTCGCCGCCGGCACCTCCACCGGCGCCCCGCTCGGCGGGCTGCTCGCCGACTCCGTCGGCTGGCGCTGGTCCTTCATCGGCCAGGTCCCGCTGTGCGTCGCGGCCTTCGCGGCCGTGTACTTCGTCCTCGACCTGCCGCAGATTAGCCACGACCACTGGCGCGAGAAGGTGAAGCGCATCGACTTCCTGGGCGCCGGGTGTCTGGTCGCCGCCGTCGTGGCGCTGCTGGTCGGGCTCGACGCGGGCTCGAACCGCGGGTGGGCGAACGCGGTGACGCTCGCGGGGCTGGCGGCCACCCCGGTGCTGTTCGGCGTGTTCGTCTTCGTCGAGATGCGCGTCGCGAGCCACCCGTTCGCGCCGGGGCACATCATCTTCGACCGCAGCCTGTTCGCGGGGTACCTGACCAACTTCTTCGGCGTGGCGGGCCACATCGCGAGCATCTTCTTCCTGCCGCTGTTCTTCCAGGCCGTGCAGGGCGCGTCGGCGACGCAGGCGGGCGCGTTCCTCGTCCCGGCGATGATCTTCTCGGTGGTGGCGTCGGTGGGGAGCGGGGTGATTATGAAGCGGACGGGGCGGTACTACAAGCTGACGGTGGCGGCGTTCGGGCTGATGTGCGCGGCGCTGGTGCCCGTCGTGGCGGCGCTGTGGGCGCGGTCGACGGCCGGGGTGGTCGGCGGGATGGCGGTGCTGGCGCTGGGCGGCGGCGCGGGGATCACGACGACGCTGGTGGCGCTGCTGTCGAACGCGGCGGTGGAGGACACGGCGGTCGTGGTTGCGTGCTCGTACCTGTTCCGGAGCCTGGGCAGCAGCATCGGGATCAGCGTGTGCTCGGCGGTGCTGCAGCAGGTGTTGCGGACGCAGCTGCGGGTGAGGCTGAGCGACGGGGAGGAGGCGCGGAGGATCGAGGAGCGGGTGAGGGAGAGTCTGGACTATATCCGCGAGCTGGAGCCGGGCGTGCAGGCGGAGGTGAGGGGGAGCTACCAGGTGGCTACGCTGGGGGCCATGGTGCCGATGACGGTGTTCTTGGTGCTTGCTTTTGCGTCGACGTTCTTTATCCGGGAGCGGGCTTTGAGTAAGTGAGGGGGTGAATCGGCGGTGGTGATAGTTGTTGTCGAGACGGAAAGGGGGTGGGAAGCCGCCTTGGAAAGGTATGGCTTCTAGCTTATATTGACGGGCCTCTTGAATCTCTTCGACCACACCGGGAAGCTCTGAGCTCTTTTGGCACTGCAAGAGGCTGGTGGTGCATCTATAGGCGCCCTTATAAAACCTCAACATGAAGTCCACATTCCTACTTCTCCGGCAAGAAATGTTCCTTTTCCGTAAATATGTCGGCTGCGAAGGTGAACAGCCTAACGTAGCAGACTCTGAGCCAGAAGAAACCTCTTCATGCTGTATTTAAAACCCCCGAGATGGCAAAATGTAAGCGGCATTGCCTGTCGGAATAACTGCTGGACGGAGACAGTGACGACCAACGGACGTAGGATCGAGATGCACCGCGTCAAGACCTCAGGGCCTTCACGGCTGGGTAGTGAGCCAATGCTGTCTTGGGATACTTTCAAGTGTATGCAGGTGCACGGCTTTTTCCCAAAATTGCGCTTGGGCGTGCCTGAAGGAACTCGCCACTTCATATTTATACTACCTTCGAACGGCAGTGGTTCGACATTTCTTTGTGCATGGGAAGATCAAGGTACATTAGTTATTAGCTAACTCGTCATCTATGGACAACCTCGAGAAGGGTTTCGCGCGCAGAAAATTGCGAGGCCGTCGTGTTAGTGTTGACTTCGGAGACGCATATGACGTTACACCAGCCAGCTTTTGGAACCCCACAATGAAAGGGCTTCTGCAGCCTGTTCGCACTTACAGATTGTCATATAACCATGGATAGTTACGAGACCGGCGGGACCTAGTACGCTGTTCACGATGTTGAGCCCGCCTTCTGAGGGGATTTCCCAAGAATACTTGCCCTATCAACCCCAGGACGAAGCTAGTGATGAATGGAAGAGGCCCTGCCACATGCAAGAAGTTGCTAATGCGAGTTCATATTGTCACAGGACATGTATATGTCAAGCATGTATATGTAAGATAGGTCAAGGCTCACCCCTAGCTTGGCAGTTGGATTTTCTCTTGTTCAGCCATTCCTGAATATCTATCTCTATGATGTTATATACTACACTGCGCGGTTGCATTGCTTCCTTCAGCTAACGCTACCAACGCAGCGGCTTTGCCCCCTGAAAGCCATTGATCTGTCTTTAAATGCCTACCGTAAGATTCTATACTACTTCTGGAAATCAAAAATGAGATCCCTGGTCATGATTGCTGCCAAGGTAGATAGATGGCTATGATATGCTTCGCGAGCTCAGTTACCCAAAGGCAGCATTGACGCTAAGATTGCAGTCGCTTTAGTAGTTTTGTCTCTTTCCCGCATCCGTTTTGAATTATTCGGTGGGGATAAGACGAAGCTGCTGCTAGTAAGGCGTCACTCATCTCTGATCTCCGGAGAAAAGAGGCAAAGGAAGGAGTCCTAAGAGCCTCCAAGGCAGTGTCTCCATTGGCCCCGATTCGAGATGAGGATGATGACTGGATGATTCTCGCCGGTGAAGAAGCAGTGCCGAAACTGTCTAGTATGGCATCGCGATATGTAGGCGAGTGAATGAGCGATGGAATTTCCTTTCTTTTCCTTCTACACCATCAACAGTCTTGTCATCTCTCGATTCTAAGATCAGCGGATTCGAAGTATTCTGCTTGAAGTGCCATGACTGCAAACGTATCAAGACCCGAAATGATGCATGGCGTGCGTCAGTCATATCAATGCAGGAGCCTTTTCACTACACCCCATCCATAATCAATGACTGGCAAGTGAACATTGCATCGAGGACAACTTCTTGCGGTAGATAAGGTGTTGAGGCTGGACGGGATCAGTCAGAGTCAGAACCGTAGTCTACCAAGGAAGGGTTAGTGGGCGGAGCTTCTGCTTGTGCTTGCTTCAGCCCCGGCAGCAACTTGGTCTGCTTCTGAGTACGTTTCGACTTGACAAGCATGTTGGTGTCAGCATGGCTTGCTGTGTGTGATTCAGTCTGCTCCGATAGCTCGGCTTCAGTCTTCGCGTGCAAGAAGAAAGCGTGCCTTGCGTCCTCTTCATCCTTCTGGTCCTCCGCCACCACAGCGTCCTTGCCCACGGTGACACCGTCTCGACGAAGCCTTTCCAGTCGTGCGTTTCGGGCGCGGACCTCGTCCAGCGCATCGGCGACAGTCATGTGTGTCTCGGCTGCGAGCGCTTCCTTCTCGAGATTATCCATCGTGGTGTTTCGGTATTTTCGCGTTTCTCGTGCTCGCGCTCTAATCGATCAAGGCGCTCGTCCGCCGTCTCGTTGGCTGTGTCGTTGCCTATGCGCCATGGTTCCGTGGTCCGCTTTGCGCCAGTCTCGCAGACGTAGTCGCCCGTTTGGGGAACGGTTCTGAAAGTGATTTCTCGGGGCTAATCAGGCTGGTTAGCAATTTAGGCCTTGGAACAAGTCAGAGAGTGGGGGAGGGGACTTACACATCGTGTGCAACGAAAGAAGAGGCGGTAGATCTGGATGGCACCCAGATAATTCTCGTCTGGTGTGATCTTCCTGGCATTGAACTTGCGCCCTTTTCCGATATACTCGCCGCATGATGTGCATTGCATCGAAAAGGGTGCCGCCCATCGGACCTCTTGTCCCTTTAGTGCAGCTGCCTTCGCCCTGTGTCGTGACGGTGGCAGCTGGCTAGTGTCGAAGGTGGGCGGATAGTACTTGGAAAGGACTTTGCGTTCTGACATTGTCGGAGCTTTAGAAATGTGTATCAAAGATGACAGTTGCGGGGGTATCTATCGGGTTGAGGATGGTATTGTGTGTTTAGGAGGAATCCAGTTTCCAGGTGAGGAAGAAGTTGACAAAGGGTTTCTCCGCGCACGTACTTGGATAGATACTTCTGTTCCAATATTTTTCTGGAAGTTTCTTCTATTTCAAGTATGAAACTATCTCACAAGGTGCCGAGATGAAGACATGGACAGCAATGATACATACCTTTAGATCCTTCAACAGATACTCACGCCACGTCTCATATAAAGTTATGTAGGTTTAACAGGGTACTCGATGTAGGCACCGTGAAAGTTGCCACGAAACTCGCAAAGGTCGTATCAAGCCTCGATGTACGAAACTTGGATGGAAATTCAGAGAAAGCACAAATCGGTTGAATAAGGTAGCGTCAGGTAGACCGCGGATATGGCGTCAATAAAAGCGTGCCTTGGGAGCTTCTCTGTTCTCGATCAAATTCGTTGAGGAGACCAATATTATTGTTAGAAGCAAACCAGGAGGCTCTTGGAATTTTGCGCATCGGAGCACCTTTTTTGTCATCGGCGGATCCGTGCCAACATCCGACCCTTCTGCTCGCCTTGGTCGTCATAATTCGCAGCATGTTATGAGTATTCAGTAATGTTTTCGATACGATAGTAAAGTCGAACTTGGCCGAGGAGCAAGATTTCGGTGGGTGACTATCAGGTGGCATCGTACTGAGTGAAACCCGAACATGCGTCACGTTTGCGAGACTACCTACAACTCAAGCGGGTGTTCGCCCTTTTTGTGACCGACTTGAGAAGAAGATTCACGTGGACCCAAGCCACGGCCACGCTGAAGAAACAGCACCAGAGCTTGTCGATTAGCGTCTTTGGCTCTGCTATGTTACTACCTGAACGTCGTTCCCATCCCTGACGTTGGATGACGAATGTATGTCGACTGATTGGCATTGTACTCAATCCTCCCCTCGTGGTCAAACCTGGCCTCATTCCCGGTCGACTTGGATAGACTGGTGTTCCCGTCTCAAAAGCTCAGAACGGCCCTGACGCCAGAGTAAAACTTTGGTATCTACCTCAAGGTTGTATCTTCGAAACGACGCCGGACAAATGGGTGGCCTTGTAACCTGTTGCTAGAATGCATTTCACCACGAGCATCATGGCATCCTAGAAACATCCTACCTGGCCATCAAATAAGTTCGAAATATACAACACATTTACGGGGTCAAAACTTGTGCGTAATGAGGATGCGGGTGTATAAAATACCGACAAGGATTAATAGCGAACAGAGAATGTTCCTATGTCGTTTCACATCGCCAAGTTGGTATACGCCGGATTGAGGTCTGTGTATCCCCTGGGCATACGCTAGAATTTTGAACCGTGTTCACTTTGTGGATCATGCCTCCCTATTTTCTTGTCGCAAACATTGGTTTTGAGGATCCAAGCTAATATATATACCAAACTGGGGCAATTGGTGTTATCAAAGTCTTCAGATTCTGAACAAAAAGCGCGAGGGCGATAGTATTTGCATAGATGACTCAGTATTGTCAGCTACTGATCGTTAAGAAAACTGCTCTTCTGACGTTCAGTTCAGTCTGACTTACACCTGGGTATGAGCGGTCTGAGGTTTATAAGGTCAATCGGCGGCTCGCCCATCTCAGCGCAGTTTCCTTTTACCTACCAATGAGAAGTATTTCAAATAATCAGACAATATTCTCGGAGTGGTGTCAGTGAAGGCGGATGAAGACAACATCGAACACATGTCGGGCGTAGTGTAGACGGGCACGTTGTAAACATACTCCATGTCGTCACATTCTCTCCCAGCTCACCCAGTACTATTTGTTGGGAAACTTTAGTGGTATCAAGTGAATTTGGGTTGTTTCAAAAGACTTTCAGGTGTAATAAATACCGTTCGTCTATTTCTCTAAAGGTCAGCTTTCGGCCATCCGTCCAGATGCTCCGGACTTCATCCTCAAACCGGGACTTATCTGTATACCTGTCCCCACAGCACGAACAGAGCCATGTTTCTTTCACCCTCTACCAACGCCTTACATCCCAACCAGCTCCCTCCTTCCTCACATTCACCCCGGCCCCACCACTACCTGCCCTTTCCTGCTCCCCAAAGCGCCTTCCGCTGCCTGCCTACCTACTTATCCAACTTCCGTCCCATCCCCTTCAACCAGTTCAACAGCGACGGCGTGACCCAGTTGGTAATCACCTAGCATCAAACAAATTCCTCGAAAGGGTTCCTGGTTATCCTAGAGGGGCGCTAAGTTCGAATCTCGTCACGCGATTTTCTTACAGGAAAAGGCCTAGAGGTCGGGGCTTCGGCCCTCCCTTTTGCTTTTTCTGACGTTCATTTTGATGGTATACGCTGTTTTCCTGGGTCTGTCGTGATGTGAGTGTATGTATGTTGTTTGTTGTCCTGTCGTTTTCGTCATTGACGCTTCCACGATCTCACCCAAAGCATACCAGACTTGCAGCGCGCCAACCACCCACGCAGACACCATCCGGCCCGCAAGCTTCCCTACCCGCATCGGAAGGCCACCGTTCTCCGCCGATCACCCGTGAGACAAGATGTTGGGTGCGTACATGTTCGGCATAACCGGACGTCCTTCTTCCTCAGCCCTACGGAGATCGTCCGCGGGTGAGGTAGGTGGCGCTAGCCCGCCAAGGTAATTGCATAGAAGCAAGGCGACCAAGCTACCTTTTGCATCTTGCCACCTGCCTTGATGGCAGCGATGAAGGAGACTAGTCATGCACATGATCTACTGGCTTTTCAAGTCATTGGATGGCCGACCACGTTGAACAGCAACGGCCGCCGCCTGTGTTTTGTGGGAAATGTTTGGTTTTTTGGGACTTTATCTCTCTAGAACCCTTTTCCTAAGCGTGAACCGAGAGTCATCAGACACTGGGTAGCGAAAAACTGGGATCCCCTCGTTCATATCATGAAATCATAATTGGTTTTTTTTGGTTTTGACATTGGTGGGGGGTTTTGGATATCAAAACTGGGAGGGACTTCTTACGACCAAAAACGCGAAAATCAAAGAAGGGGGGACAGCGGAGAAGAAGAGCCCAAAGATAGAAAAAATATGGCAAAGACGAATAAAGATCCAGCTTTCGCTCCCAATGATGATATCCGAGACAAGCGCCCGCGACCCCGCGGACACAGACTGTTGTTTGGGTTTGCCTTCTTTTGCTTTTTTGGTCCTTCGCAATCGCATCCCTTCTAGAGACATGCCGCTTCGTCTGGGTCCCTTGTCTATCTGAAATGAGCAATGCGGTTTTTTAAATACGCGCAAGTCGGATTCCTCCCCATGTATCTCCAGGCTTTCCCTCTTCTAGTCTCCCGCGACTTCCCCCCCGTTCACAGGAAGGAGCGGCGGGGGAAGCTGACGCCCTCGACGGCCGGGTTGTCGACGAACCAGCTGACGCGGTCGCCGGCACCCTCGTTGACCAGGCACAGGGGAGACCGTCGCCGTGCTCAAAGATCCTCTTCATGATGTCCTTCTTGCCGCCGCCGGTGGCGACAAAAGCGATCTTGACGCCGTGGTTGACGACGGGGAGGGTGAGGGTGATGCGCTTCGGCGGGGGCTTGGGGGAGTCCTCGATGGGCGACCCAGGCGGTCTCGCGCAGGAGCTCGTGGCCGGGGAACAGGCTGCAGGTGTGGCCGTCGGGGCCGGAGCCGAGCAGGAGGAGGTCGAAGATGGGCAGGCGCACGCTGTCACGGCTGGCGAAGCTGGTGACGAGGGTCTTTTCGTACTGGTCGGCCAGCTCCTGGGTGTCGTTGAGGTAGGTGGTGTCGATGGGGTGGACGGTCGGGGCACCGAGCTCCTCGGGGATCTTCTCGAGGAGCTCCTTCTTCAGGAGGGCATAGTTGGAGTCTTCGTGGTCGAGGGGCACGGCGCGCTCGTCGGCGAAGAAGATCTCCCACTTGCCAAAGTGGACGGTGTCTTCGGGGCCGGAGGACGGGGTAAGCAGGGCTTGCGCCAGCGTCTTGGGGAGGGAACCGCCAGAGACGGCGAGCTTGAAGGCACCGTGACGGCTCAGACCGGCATTCTGTGCTTGGATGACGTAGGCTCGCAGAGCGGGCGCGAGCTCGCTGACCGTAGGGTAGGCATAGAGGTTTGGCTGCTTGTTGCTCATGGTGGGTAATCTTTTGACAGGTGAAAGGCGGGGGCGGAGGTGTTGTCGGAAGCGAGGTTGTGAAGAATGGAAGAGGGGAGGTAGGCGGAAGCGAGCAGGCTGCTTAGGGTGCAGATTCTGAAAAAAATGGTCGTTGGTGGGCTGGCCTGAAATCTGTGTGACTCGGAGTGTGCAGTAAGGTATTGGATCCGTATCTGCAGGATGCTGCTGTTGATTCGGCAGGCGTTGGACGGGTGGTGGTGGTGGTGGTTGGTGGTGCGCCTTCGGTTTATCTGGAGGTTCAGACGAAAAAGGCTCGAGTCGGAACGACGACACACGGGAGACAGGTAATAAGGCCCGAGGAGTGGCAGGGTCGGTCTAAGAATCTAGCGGGCGACGGATGGGTCATGGATGTTTCCAGATGCCTGGAACACACACACACACACACACACACACGCACACACACTGACCTCTGGACAGGGCGGAAAATAAAGACAAGGAAACGATAGCGGGGCTAGAATGTTTTGTGTTTTTTTCGGGGCAGAATGTCCAGAATGCAGGCAGGCAGTTGCGAAATGAAATTGTAAAGCACAGCACAGACGTGAGTGCAGGTGCGGCAGGGCAGCTCAGCCTGTGGCTCGACTGTTGTTGGTGCTTTGGTTGGTTCTCGGCGTGTTTTGTCGCTCAAATCCAGCCGTTTTGTTTGATGGTGGTCAGTGTGAGCCGTTTAGTGGTGGTTGGATGTGCAGCGGGCGGAAGTGTGCGGGCTGCAGGTAAATTTGTACGGTTTCACCATCGATAACGGCGGGAGAAAAGAAAGTGACGCTGCAATTAACGGCCAGTGATGCGCGATGGTGGGGTTGCGATATTCCTGGTTGCCAATGGTGGACCGCCGGTTACGATATGCAGTGGACAACGAGGTGGACTCAGTGGGCGATGGTAATGCGGTATTATGTGCGAGAATGAAGAGACTATCTTGCTGGAGGTAGGTATTTCAAGCAAGTCATCCAGGACTCCCTGGGGGAAGGGACGAGTTGCCGCCAGTCATCATGACAAGCGATCCGACAGCTCACCTCATGTATCTATTCGCCCCATTCAGCTCTTTGTGAAGAGAGGTGCTGATAAGAGTCAGATGCCTTGTGCACACCAGACTACGCGCCTCTGTAACTCGCAGACGGCTAGGTACTGGCGACTCAGGGACCCGATGATCTTTCAGTAGGTGTGGTAGCACGTTAGATCCGCCGGCAACCGCGCAACCAGTCCCAGAGAGCTGCTGGGCCGGAGCCAGAGGCCGTCCGTCAAGATGAGGTCGGGACGCCGGGTGGCTGGCGGATGCAGAGGTCTTGGGACGGTTGGTGGTGGGGGCGAATGGGGTTGGACGAGTGGGATGACTGGTGTTGCTGGGATGGAGGCGCTCGATGATGGACGGGACTTGGGCCCTTGGGCTAGGACAGCCGGCCGCCGGGAAGCAGCGCCGCTAGAGCAATCAGTGACAGCGGCCCCGTTTAGAAAAAGTCTAGAGGCAGATCCGGCGGCGTCGTCTGGGTACCGCACGCGTGGGAATTCCGAAGCGCGAGGATTAGATTGCAGGGCGACAGAGGATCAAGAGAGTTGCCCTGGATGTTGGAGGCTTACCTTACTATTACCAAAGACCTTGCAAAGCCACAAGTGTCTCTGGGAAAGAGGCAAGAGCAAGCGTGGCTGCAGAAACAAGAGCTGGGTCCTGTAGAGGAAGGAAGCATCCATACCTTATTGTCATCGCTCGCTCGGGCGCCCCCCTCTTGCCTCAACCACCAACAAAGGGCAACGACTGCCGAAAGATAGCACTCGCAGAGACCGGCCCCGGAAACGCGCTGACCGGACATGAATTAGGAAAAGTATCCGGACGGCCTGATATTTCTGTTCCTGCCTTGCCTGATGAATGCTTAGCTGCCTTAGTCACGCCACGGACCGGCTGGCATGCGGGATGGCTTGTTTCCTGATTTATCGGTGCGCCATCTGCGCCGCCTAGGAGCAAATGCCCCGCGTGCTTTCCCGTCTCCCTTCGTCGCAACTTCCAAGAGTTGCGTGGGCCTTGAGCATTTTCAGAAGGAATGGGGTGTTCTGCGGCCGAAGATGGAGGCAGGCGTCGGCTCATAAGTTGGCTAAGGTATGCAACTGTTGCCTGCCTTATTGGTACGATTGCACATGAACGCCTCCTTGCATCCAATGTCAGGCTTCATCACTATCTGACCGACTGCAAGCGGCCGGACGACGCAGCGGCTCAGATGATAGGAGCCATGTCCGTCTTTTGTTGGCCAATTAACAAGCCTACCGGAGCTACCGCCGCCCGTCGAAAGCCATAGGGCATTTCAGCCTCTGCCGCCACTGTTGCGTGCTCGATTATCAATTACCTCCCAAGGGATGCAATGCTTCCATTGGATCGACGCTGCGATGCACCTCAGAACCACCCCAAGCGATTTTCCCACGTTGTTGTGGTCCGTCTTTTCATGTACCACCATCTCTGGGGTAAAGAGTCTAGAACAAACCGATGGCATGAGAGCCGGCGCGTCTGGAGCCGCGAAACGGACCAACACCAAGACGTTGATGCTATTCACAGGCCCAGTGGCTGTCGAATCCGCAGAGGCGACAGGAGACCTGCAACGACGTTGATTCGGAATGCCAAGTCGCCTGATTTCGGGTCTCCATGTCCGTTTACCCTTCACAACCGTCGATGACTATAGATCGAGGAGATTCCGTCCTCGCGACCGAGATGCGATCTGGTCACAGCGTTACACAAAGCCATCCATGGGGGCACGGCCAAGGGTTCAGTGCCTTATTTCGCAGCCGGCAAAACAAGTATTATGTCAAATTGACGAAATACTCTCATGTATCCACCATGCGCCCCTCCAGTTACCACCACCACGCACCACCTCCCAACCCATGCATGACATTTCCAACACGAAGCTGCCACCCCCAACGCCTCGTCATTTCTCCCGTTCAGCCTTTCCCGCGCCCGCAATGGTACCGTCAGCTTCAATCTCCGGGGTTCAAGATTCAGACTTCCGGAGAGCATCAAAAATAGGGGAGCAATGCGTCATGTTTTCCGGCCTGTTTGATGGATACAGACATGACTCGATGAAGCAGTGCAAGAGGCTCGATTGACTCGGAGCTGGAGTTTGGTATCGCAAGCTGAGGTTGGTCGGAATATTCCATCGGAGTATTTTAGTGTTGCGCCCTACATCGAAGCATCACGACAATGACGTAGCTCTCACCGGACTGACTCGGGATTCCTCGATTCACTGATCAGGGGAACCATCACGAACCGCCGGGCGGGCGGGGGTTCACCAAGCCCTGGCCTGGCGCTGCGGAGACACTGGCGTCATTGCCTTGAGGTAGAGGGGGAGAGGGAGGGGTGCTGGCGGGTCGCCGCCGCGCGCTCGAGCTGAGACGAACAACTTTGAAACGGACATACCATCGTCCACAAACGGTCCGCATAGCAACAGAGATCACGATGATTGCGCGTTGTCAACCAAGAACGACCAAAAGAGCAGATGCTGCATCGACGATGGATGTGTCAGAGGCGTCGGCACTGCAGGACTTTGCAGAAGATGGACAACACTCAGGGCGGTGTGTCCTGCAAATCTAACCCACACTGCAAGGCAAGGCGCAAGAATCCGGGATGTTGCAAAACGGAGGTAACGCAAAATGAAGCCGCAGAGCCTTCCATGTTTTGCAATGTTCCCGGCCAATGTCACCGTCAAAGTTGGGTTGGGTGACAAACGGGACAGGGGAAGCTTTTGCCAAAACCGCCAACCATGAGCTCCGAGCTTTGGACCCTGAAGTTTAGTGTTGGCAACTGGATGCTTCAGCAGCGGCTGGGGTTGGCCAGGGCCCTTGTATGTAAGCCTCATTCTTCATAGCCCGTGGACCCAATCCCCAACACGGCCATGCAGCAGACGGTGATCAGGCACTGATTAGGAGAAACATTTATTTAGCAGAAACGACGGGGAGCGGAAGACGGCGGCAATACGTCCCCAGAAAACCGTTTCCAGGTAACAGGGCGTCAATTGCCCCATCAAACGCGTCTATTCCGTCGCTGCTGGAAGCTTGTCTCACCCCGTGACGGGAGTGGCATGTGAAATGGCACACGATACACGACGAAGGGTTCATGCGAAAAGCAAACGAGCCCATAAAAAAGGACCCAGCGCAAAACGGACGTGACGGGACGAAGGGTTCTGAGTGAACTCATGACGTCACGGATCATCATGTTCCTTGGAGAGCTTCCAACCCAATTTGCGCCGGGAGGGGGCCCATGGAGGAAGCATGGAGGAGCATGCACGGGGAGACGCATGGTACGTGAGGTTGGGGGAGACGTTGGAGGAGGGTACGCAACCCAGTACTATGCAGTATGTGGTACTTGGGGAAGTCTCTCTCTCTCCTTCTCCCTTTCTCTCGCCGGCTCTGGGCCGTCTTCACCGCGTTGCGCATCGTCCCAAACCAAGAGCGTCGGGACGGTGCCATCCCCCCTAATTCCAAGGTTGCGCCAACTGTCTTGTTTTGGGCATCGGGTGCAGCAGCTGTTCAACTCACACAAAGACAAAGGAGAGGGGGCAAGATGTACAAAGTACCCGGACCTGACCTCAGGAACGTCCTCAAACGCTGCATGGCCTGCCCTACCATCCATCGAGCCAGCCATCCCTCCATCCATCGACCATCGACCGGCTGGCATGTCGTGGTGGTCCTGGTCCCGGTCCTGGTCCTGCACACTTACCCCTCCACGCCTTGGACCCTGAAGTTCCATTTTTCAAGGGTCCAGACCCCCCACTTGTCACCGCGCACCGGAGCGGACTCCAATCCGCGCCACTATCCAATTGATGAGTTGCAAATTTCTTCCCAAAGGTCGACGTCTCGCGACAGTCAGTCCCTTTAACCCCTCACAAAACGGCGTCGTTCTACGGCACCTGCAACTGCTACTCCCATCCAACGGAACAGGGTTCAATGTGCGATTTTCAATCAGTTAATCTCCTCGCCAAGCCTGTCAAAACGAAGGAATAGGTCCGACTAAAAAAAGACCTTACGCCTGGCCCTAGGCAACCCCCTCTCCAATTCAGTCCAGGGCGCAACACCGCGCCAACCACGAACGCTGCTTCATTTTACCTATTTCATACCCTGTCTGTCCATCTGGCGAATACGGACATCGCACCGTTCTAGACGAGGCCTTTCCTTTTCCCCTATTTTTTTTTCCTCTTCCCTCGACTTTGCCAATTTCTCCGCGTTCGATTTTACCACACTTATTTTTTTCAAAATCATCAACGGACCCGGTCCGGCAGGGTTGCCTTAAAGTGGTCTGACCAGTGTGGGCTCGCCCCGTTCGTTGGCCGAAAAAACCCCAAAAACCAAATCCTTGAGACACCATCGGCCGTGTGCCGGTTTTCATTTTCTAGGGTTCGAATTCTCACCGTCCCGTTCGCCGAGACGGTGTTCCAGTTAGGTACCACAGCGCTTCCGCCTGACTTGGACCTTGAGTCCAGCAAGACCAGGATCGCTGTTCTCCTCACTGACGTCAGTGTCGCTTGCTGTTTCGATTTCTTCGATTGCAATCTCGATCTCTCGCCCGAATTTTCCTTCCTTTTCATTTTATCAGGGAATCGCTCCTGCATCTTGTGGCCTAGGCTGCTTACTGCTAGACCTGAACCGTGCTTGGCTTAACCGACAGACATTGTACACGCTCTCTACTTTTCACAATGTCTACATCCAGCATTGGCGGCAACGAATCGCCCATGGAAGATGACTCCTGTCGTCGCTTCCTAGAACTGGAAACGCTGCGTGAGCGTCGCGAACACCTCACCAATGCCCTTAAAGAGCTTCCCTACGACTTGATCCTCTACCTGGAGCGCGCCAGGGGGTCTACTCCGATCTGGGCTACCCTGACCTCGCTGTTGGGGATGCCTACCGAGCTCTGCTTTTGACCGACGAAGTTCTCACCGAGGGTTTCGAATACCACGAGCAGGCCGTTGAGGCGTTGCAGTCCCGTCCTCTCGACCCACTGCCGTTGGTTCTTGACCACGGCCGCTTGTCAGAGCTTCGAGGCGATTTCGTCGATGGCGAGGCTAAGGACCAAGCCGGCCTGATTGCTCATGTCGCCAGGCTGGCTTCTATTCGATGCTACCAGATACTGTCACTCAGCTCATTGTTGTGCTCGTGTCTGAAGCCGGCCTACGACTTCGCCGAGAAGGGCCTGCAACTGGCCCCTGATAACGAAGAGCTGCTCACCAGTATGGAACAAGTCCTTAAGATTGCTCGCCAAAGGCTCCGAAAGGATGATATCAACTCCAACATGCTCCCGGAATGGGGCATGGTTCGGCGAGAGGTCTATCCCTGGAACGACCACGAGCCCGATCGTTACGGTCCTCAGACCCTCCAGTATCTCAACAACCAGCTCTCTGAATTCTCGCCCAAATGCGAGGTCAGAGTTTCCAATCTTCCTGTTCTATTTGAGGAAGACGACAGCAGTCAAGGCACAATAACGTGCGAACAACTCGGACTCTTCGCCAAGGAAGACATTGCGCCTGGAGAGCCAGTCCTCGAAGAATATTCTCTCTTGACGGCAAATAACCGCCACAAGGACCCGGTCTGCGATGCCTGCGGCGCTGAACTGCCTCCACTGGATGCCGACTCGCCCGCCATCAAATGCGAAGAATGCTACGATACAGTGTTCTGCTCTCAGTACTGCCACGACAAGGCCCAGGAACTGTACCATCCAGCAGTCTGTGAGAAGGACGTCGATAATATCAACAAGGACCCCGATGCGTCAGAGGCTGACGAGGCTTTGTACTTTCTGCTTCTCGCCCGCGTCTTGGCTCTTGCGGAACACCAAAATGTCCACCCCCTTGATCTCCCACAAGTCAAGTACATATGGGGCGACTTTGTGCGTTCAGACTCCCAGAACATTGATATATCGCCGAGACCGATCCCGCCGCCGACTTGGACGCTTCGATTCTCGTTCGAGTACAATGTCAAGCAACCTCTGCACATGCTCGAAAATATGGACGTGGATATCTTTGCGGGGATGCCCGAATACGATCTATGGGTTTTCAATACCCTCTACAGCAAATTCCGTGGCACGGCGTCGAGTCACAAGAACCCCCGCACCGGCCGGCCAGAGGTTGCTGCAGTGCATCCTTTTTGGTGCATAGCCAATCACGACTGCAACCCGAACGTTACATGGGACTGGGCAGGGCGCATCATACTGAGGGCAAGAGAAGAAAAGATCATGGGAGACAAGCCGGGGCTCAAGGCCGGGGATGAGGTTCTGAATCACTATACCGACATCAGAATGCCCGTTGAGGAACGACGCGCATGGGCAAAGGGAAGTCTGGGCGGTTTGTGCATGTGCTCTCGTTGCCGACAGAAGCTGCAACGACGTCTTGAGAGGCATCGCCTGCCTCGAGACATTTCGGATTTGCACGGCGCACCATCAATTATGACGGGTGGAATTTTGCGAAAATCGAGCGACTTGCGAATAGAATATATCGGGTAGACACTTCGGTTCTGGGCGGAGTAGGCAACGAAGAAGACCCAGACGCATGTCTTGTGGTCGCATCATTTGGTTTTGTACACGAGCGGGAACGGATCTGGAGGGAAGCATACACGACATCGAATCGCGAAATATCCTTTGCCTCTTTCACATCTCTTTGACAGCCTCTGGCTTTCCAGAGGCTTCTCCTGCTAACTGCCCTCTATGTCGCGAAATCCTCCCACACCAAACCGTACACGTATGCCCCGTTTACCTCCCATATCCATCCATCTTGTGGACCGTCGACCATCAAGCCGATTTTGATTCCCGAGACCTGTGTGCTCCTTTATCACTTTTCACCGCCTATTCTGTGAATAGTGAACCAAGTTGCCCTGGACGCCTTGGTGTAATTTATAGCCGGTGATACCGCGCAATTCGCTCCTAGTTTGGGGAACGAATTAGTCAACGTTTTGAGATCCGTCCGTCAAGTATTTCGGCCTTTACAAAGCATCCTGCCCCGCAGTTGTGCCGCCCAGCTCTGAGATGGCTTGCCATGAAGCTGCATGTTTGTCGCTGGCAAACCCACACCGTTGGCGCGTTAAAGAAGCCAACGATGTCTGCAGACACAGTATCGGTGATTGCTTGCAGAGTGCGTCTGCATTATGACGAAGTGGCTAGCCACCGACCACTCGGGCCAACCTGACCTCTTGGGCTAGCATGGCCGCACGGCGGGTTCCGACAACTTGCGGATGAAAGTTGACTCTCAGCTTTTCCCCCCCATTCCCCAACTGCCGACATGCTGTAGAGACACCGACTTTGATGATGCGCGCTTGTCACCTTTCTCGCCATGGTTCCTCCTTCTCGACCCGTGGGCGTGCGTGAAGGACTCAATCGCTGTGACTTGCAAACCCCCTTGTAAATTTTCTGTCGTGTTTCTGTGTCATTGCGAGCATTTCCTTGGCCCCGTTGTTGCCTGCACACGTTAGGTTTGACGTCGTCTGTCTGGCGACATCTGTCTTCTGGCCGCGCAGAGACCCCGGTAACAGGCTTCGCCACGGCACCTTGTTTCTTCGACCGACGTCGATGTGCTTCCCTCATCGCGATTTTAAAGTTGGCGGACATACGACATCATGTCCTGGGTGCCATGTCTTTGACGGGGCATACCTACCCATGTGGGCGCAGGTGGCCGCCGTGACCGTTTGGAGCGATTGAGGTCGGCGGCGCAGAACACTGTGGGTCCGCCGTGCAGGAGCCAACATTGAGCGCGTGATGAGATATTGGACATGGCCACTGTGGTTTGCGATGAAAGCCTATGGAAGAGGGTGGAATTGCGAGGACAACTCGGAACATTGTGAAAGCGGAAGGTGGAGAAGAAGAGTGGGAAAGGGAGCGGAAAGGAGGAATCTCGAGGAACGTCGGACGCGGATATTTTCCCGGCGTTGGATGGTATTGATCTTTGTGTTGAGCTACCATTTGGGCCACTCTCGGCATATTCACCGCCACCTCTGTCCACGCTCTACTTTCTGGTCCTGGAACTGAAACTCCATTTGAGAGTTATGTTCTGGTCCTAAGTGTGCGTTTTCCATATTCTCCGAGACGTAGTGCTGGATGGGCTAGGTCAATCGCGGGTCACCGACGACGACCGTCTATAGCTTGAGTCTGATGACTTGTCCTTTCGTTTGGTAGAAGTGTTGAAGCAAGATATTTTCAGATTGAAGATGGAAGTAATCGTCGTCTAATCGCCTGTTCCAGAGGCAACACCCGCTGATCAGAGTTCTCACAGAGCCTGGGCGCCGGAGACAGACCTGCAAGCTGTCTGAGAGAGGCATTCAGCTGGACTCGGAGTTGAGAAGGACTGTAAGTGCCTACAGTCTTACTTTCTCGGATGCTTATCAACTCGTGTAGTTGAGTGCGAATTGAAAGTCTGTTGTGAAACGGATTGTACCTTATGTTTCAGTTATGGTTGTTGCGGGTTGAGAGGTTGTGGTTGCCCGGGTTGAAGTGTCGCTATTCGCGTAACATTACATTGAACTGAAGGGACTTCTGATGAAGAGCCTTACAGAGTGTTCCCCAACTTTGAAAAAAGACAGGCTAAACGCAGTCTCGTGGTGATGGTGGTATGTTGATGCACTGGTACTTGGGTGGTTCAGCGTTGAGATGCCCTTGCCCCGCTTCTTGATCCGCGCCGGACCTCACTTCCCGCGTCTAAATCTGTACTAACAGAGCACTAACGAGTGTTCAATCCCATTGGAGGACCGCGAGCAATGAGAACGAGAAACATGGTGTTGGGCGGAGGGAAGATTGCTCGTTGAATCCGTCTCTGCCCAGGGCCAAGTGGCCCACGGCAACTAACCCCTGTACGCCACAGGCAATGACTAAAGCCAAAAATTTATAGTCTCTCCTTTCGGCCTAGTATTTGGAATAGAATATCTGTAGGACCACGTTGGACAGGGGTGGTTGGGCGGGGTAGCGAGACAGGTAGTCGGCGATGGAGCCCGCCTCCGAAGGAAGCGGGACGTGCTTAGCGATGGTGATTTTGGCCCAAGCCGGCCTTCATAACGATAACGTGGAAGAACCCGACATTATTTGGGTTGAATTTCAGTGAGTTCTGTAGATTATATATAGGGTCAGAGTTCATAGGCAGCATGCCCATCTCAGAGCGAGACACGGGGTGGTTGACACTATAGAGCCGCCGCTTTCCAGATCTGAATGATCCCTGCAACAACACTGCCCGATTGAACATTTAAGGCTCCGAGTTGAGGTTTCGAAGTGCATGTCAGCAATTCTTCTGAATCGGAACTCTTCGTCTGTTGGCAGTCTATCCGTTAAACCGGGTATCCGTTCTCAGACCTAGCGAAAGGTTAACTTCTAAGAACGAAGACGTCTTACCCTCAGGCGCCACCTATTAAAGGACTACTTGGTCGTTAATTCGCAGGATTGGCGATGAATAACTGGGAAGCAATAGAAAAGAAAATAGACAAGAATTAAGTTAATAGTCTGATAAGCTGATGCGCTGTTCTTGCGAGGCGGCCAAGCGGTCAACTCAACCGCAGCCTATGTGTTGATTGAAACGCCGTAGCAACCGGATACATTTGACGTTATTCTGGAGTCTCTGATTTGGAAATATAAACATTCTTGCCGCTGAGGCGAGGGCTGCTTTCCCGAAACCAAAGTCATTAGCCCAAAGTATCGGAGCATAATCACATCGTCTGAAACTGATCGCAAGGAAGCTTCAAAACTATATTTACCTTCATTGTGTTTTCAATAATTCTAATTAATGCTGGTGCGGCGAACGCGTCCCTCGAGTTGGAAGTTGGAATCATTCTGATACTTCGCTGACGGAAGATCAAGAGCAAACTAATGATGTGGCCTAAGGTTGTAAGAACCAGCGGTAGTCCAGCAATTGGCCCCTCATGAGGTATTCGACATTTCTGACGTCGAATAATATGGGGTCAATAGAGCGAAGTGAGACTGAGCCGATCATGACGGCGATCAACGTTGAGCCCACGGCCGTCCACTGCTCAAGCGAGAATTCGGATGATCCCGTGTAAATTGTACAAAGCGTCAAAGCCGCCAAACATTTCGTTGCCGAGATCAACAATGACATATTTTGCATCCATTTATATAGTTGCGGAGTATTTGTCAGAGACGCTGCTTCTGAACCGGTTTTCAACAGCGTTGATGCGCGGAACGAGCAGTCACTTCGGAAATATGATAGAGCATAAGTATAGACCCTTCTTGAGCTGTGAGATAGCTCGGGCAGGAAATTGGCCTTACTCTCTTTGATTTTGCTTCCGAGTCTACTCCAGTAGCATGTATGTTGGTGGATGATGTCTGTAGTCACTTGAAAATCAGCTTCAGAGGATCATCAATCAGTAATAACGTAGGAATAAGACCAAAGTGACAGAGACGGCAGATGTGCTTTGAATATGGAAAGTTCAAATTTCCTAAGAAACCCGAAAGTTCAGAGGCCATATAATGAGGGAAACAACAACCTAGAGGATGTAGCTGTACTTGAGAGAGGGGTCTCGATTTCACGATTCCAAAATACAGACTTAACTTTTCTGCTGAGGGTCAAATGATAATGCTACCAAGGCCATCTGTGCCACTTTTGCAAGGCGTGCTTGCTTTTAGATTCTTTAGATGTGATACATACCGTGTCTTAGCCTCGATCTTCTCATTCGTCGCAAGATATGCCGACTTCACTTGATTTTGTCATCGAATAGATGTAAGAACTTAGAAGACCATCGAACGTTAGTGGGGAGTAAAATGCCCTTGAGCTACTGACAAGCTGATCAAATCGAAATACTCAGGAAGGCAGGCCGGTCTTTGTGCTGTTTTCCCTGGACTTTGCACCCTCCGCCATTGTAGCTCATTTCAGTTGAACTAACATGGTTTTCTTTTTCTTAGGATATTCGCTGATTCGTCTAATTTAAGTTCATTAGGGCATACCTACTGAGGTGGAATGTGTCATTGACGTTTGCTTCATGAGTTCATGCAACTACTCCGAGAGTTCCAGTGCGCTTCGTCACTTACGTTTCGGTCTTATGCGAGTAACTCAACGCCAAATGGATGCGAAAACAATGTCTCATGGTCACGACCCCACGCTGGTCCAGATCTTCTTTTGTCACAATTCCGTCGTTTTCGCCTTTGTTAGAGACTAAAAGACAATGCCCAAGGCAGACTGGGAAGGGAAGGTCTAAGCGTTGTGTAATATGATCAGGGAGCATGTGGCCAAAGCCATCGGTCACACAATAAAAAGACGATTTATGGTATTGTAGTCAACTTGAGAATTCTTTGTACGCATGACGTGTTTTCAGCAACGCAAATTTTGGGGAACTTGCTGCATTCGTCACCAATGAAACAGTTGCTCTTTTGCGCAGACCAATTACGAAGGACTCGGATGGAGATGTCAAAGAGAAACTGTGGTAAGGGAGAAGAATCAAGGGCTGAATACAGGCAAAAGAGCAGGCAGCCGAGATGAGGTTTTTGTCCCTTTTTTTTAACTAGACATGTTCATATAATATTCATAGACAACCAAGCATCGCTGGAAGCCCTTCAAATCATCATTTACTCTCGTTTACCAATTCAGTTCTATCGCTACTGTGATCTTCATTCCGACAGCAATGCTTCAATCATCACTTTTGGCCCTCGCCGTTCTGGCAGTCGTTCCAATCGCCACCGCCGCCCCGAGGGTAGATATAAGCAAAACGAATGCTCTCCTGACAAGCCCACCATCATCGCTCTCGCATGATCTCTTTTCATTTGAATCATGGATCGACGGCATCAGCTCGAATCCCAATGGAACCCACTTGTCGTCTGACGAGGCTATCGCCGCCGCTATTCGGACCCCGATGAGTCGCGGGAAGGGCGTCGAGCAGCCAGACTTGCAACGCAGGAATTCCTCCGTCCTGAATGTCTTCAGGAGAAGTCTTCTTCAGATTCGCAAGGTTGTCAGAAGGACTAAGCCTGGCGAGAAGGGCTTGAAGACGGACGAGGCCTCAACAGTCGGAATCGGCCTCGAAGGCGTCCAATGCAACACATATCCGAGACAGCTGTCGTTGGTAAGAAACCCCGCCACAAATCATTAATGAAGAAGAGGTCTGACTTGAGCCAAAACATAGGTTTCCAACGTCGTGTTTTGCATTGAGTATTTAGCTCGCGCAGGAAACAAGCCTTGTTATACACAACAGGTCACAGGCTACTGCCAGTCGGGACCAGACTTCATTCTCGGATGGAGAAAAATTGATGAGCTGTCTATAAATGCTCCGTCTTGGTAGGAATTCCAAGCATCGCGAGCCAAATTAGCAAATGCAAAAAGCTGACCTCTATAAAGTGCAGGGATTGCTCGAAGTGCTGGTAGGATCATGGATTTCTGCACATTCAATGGTAAGGTCATGGGACAGACAACCGCGTTCGATGACCCTGCAGTAGGTGTGATGATCAGGGCTTTCCCCGAGGGTAAGCTCCCTGAAAATATCACGGCGGAGTAGCGGCAACGACTGGTCACTTGGCTCGCCTTGTTACTATGACTTCCTCGTTGCCTACCGCGGACCTTAGGATAAGCATTTGCCATAAAAGTTCTATTCTCCAAGGCCTCATCGAAACTTACTGTTGACGGTCGCTCTGTACTTACAAATCAGCCGGTTTCAGGCACTGGAACTTATTGAATTTCGCAATATCATGGGGGACGACCGTGTAGCATATTATCTTAGTTCCATATCCTTCTAATAATTTGAGTCCCTCAATTAATACACTCGGTGAGTAGGAGATATAGTCCTTCCGCTCAGCTAGCTAGCTTCAAGACATGTGCAAACGTAGGCAAGCCTATGCAATACTCGGGGTATACCTCCGCATAACGACATACCCGGTCATTTAACGCTCTTGCCGCACAGACCTTATGCATCTTGACCTCGCTTTCTCATTCCCAAACAATGTCTACTTCTGCATCACGTCGCCAAATCCGCACCTAAGATGGAGCTCTCCAGACCTTTCACCTGCAGACTGCGCTCAAACTTTTACCCGAAATGTAAGCTTCCAATTTCTCAGTGAAGATTCATACTGATAAATTGTGTAGGAAAATCTCGAACGGCACAAGCGCTCAAGTGAGTCCCACTCGTAACCCCCTTTTCTTGCATGACCATACTGATTACCGGCAGGACACGGAAGCGACAGCCGCAGGCCATTTAAGTGCTATACATGTCGTGCACGATTCACTAGGAAAGACGTCTGCAAACGTCACTCTGAGAGATGTCGTGGTGCCTTCGGACGCGTCCTGACGGTACCTGGTGCAGGGGGTGAACCAGAGCAGGCGGAGTCAGTCATCGATGAGACCGCACTCTCGTCAAATGATCCAGAAGCGGACGATTCGCCTGAAGCGAATGCTTCTGTGGACACAACTGTTGCTATGAATGATGACACATATCATGATAGCTCGCCAGAAACAGGCGCAGGGACCGTGTCTCAGGACCTTCTCTCATCAGAGTAAGCGTTAACATGCTCATTGCTCTTTGTAAGAAATCTAGACTGACTGAGAATGGTGATACAGATTTATGATGAATCATGCAGAGAGTTTTATCGCGGCTTATTTCGAAAGCTTTCACCCGTCATTTCCACTGCTTCATCGCCAGAGTGTAAGAAGAGAGATGCCCAAATTGTCCAAACAGATTCTCGTTGCCATTGGTATTCTGTATTCAAGGCCGAGGCATTCCTCTGAAGAAGATGCAGACTTTGTAATACGGCAAAGTCAAACTTTATGGCAAGAAGGCCAAGAGGAACTTTGGCGACTAGTAAGCCAACCGCTTGACGTTTCATGATCCAATATTGATATGTGTTGCAGGTGGAGACAGATTGGAGAGAAATCCGAAGAACGTGGGTCATGCAAGCCTGGCTTCTGCACATCATCTACGGCGCTTTCACGGGCAATGCAACCCACTTTGATAAGGCGAAGAAGATGCTGCGTTGGGTGGTGGACGTATGTGACCTCTTTCTCCCTCTCTAATTCACAGCCTGTAACGTCTATTTTGGCTAATACTTACCAAATACTGTCAGGCCGCCCGAGACTTGGGTCTTTTACGACAAAGCGTCTTCACATCTACTACAAGATTCCATGACGGCGAAGAGCAGACGCTTCATGACCACTGGATGTCCTACGTGGAGTCCGAGTCAATGAAGCTTTGCATGTACACCATACTTTTCCTGGACTCTCATATCTTCTCCCCCTGCAACATACGCCCCCTGACTACACCAATCGAGCTTGACTGGGAGCTGCCCCTCCCAGGCGCTCTGTGGGAAGCGGACACTTCATTGAGCTGGGCCCAGAGGCTCGGTGATGAGCCACGTACCCTCTACTTGACTCGGTCAGGCGACGCGTCCGGCATCCCGTGCCCCACGACGAAATCGTTGAATTTGGCCATCCAATCACTAATGACTGATACCCCAAGTCCTCAATTGTTAGCGGCACTAAAGGCTTCCACCATGGCAGCTATTTTCATTCTCACTAGCTTGGAGAGCCTCGTCAGGGAGTTTACTAGGTGTTATTATCAAATGCCACCCGCTCTGGCCGACCCGAGTGCTTTCCACATTCTCACACAATCACAAAACAGACAGGTCAGTGCAGCGTTGCGATACGCAGCTGAGATCATAACAGCGCAGCTCGCCCAGGCGAACAGTTCGAACTGGCACATCTTGAAGTTTGCAGACCGGATAGCTCTGTCTGTGAAACTCGCTCTCTGCAAGCCCGACGACCTCTTGATCGGCGGTATCGTTGAGAACAGTGTGGTAGCCGGCCTTACGACCGCCACACATCTCACATTAGGTCTTCAAGTCGGCGCTCGGAGATCATTGCAGAACCTTCTCCGCTACAACTCCGGAGACGACGGTATGCTTGTCTTCCTCGACGACCTCATGGATGTTCTTTCCAGCGTACGAGTCTTGATAAGCAAGACCCCTTGCGTGAGGTACCGTGGGCTACCGTGGCCACATACAGAATCCTCCTCGCCATCTGGAGATTACTGCGCTGGGCGACCGGAGAGATGCGCCGAAAAGCAGGGTCTCAGACGACGGTTCGCAGCCGCTTCGAGGCTTCAACAATAGTCTTCAACTCTATCCTGGAAGTGATCAGTCCTCCGGAGGAACTCGAATCGCAAACCCGACATCTCTCAAGGCCGGCTCGGGAGACTACCACATTGGGCATAACCTCGGACGACAGCGAGGCACGGTTCATGGAGACGGTGTTGCAGTTCTGGAAGGACAGGCCGGTGTGGTCCATGGGATCCTTCATGACGACGGTGTTGGAGGAGATTATCTCGGCTGGCGGCATGGCTTACGAGTTAAGGGGCGCGGAGTGAAGCGCGCTGGGGTCGACCTCGACCAGGTCAGGGGGGGTTGGGACAGGCGTTGAAATGGGCCCAGCGGAGCTCCGCCGCCGCCGCCTCCGCAATCTTCAGCTGTATATCTTGCACTACAAAGAGACGATCGAGAGGTCACTTGCAACCAACCTGTGACATTCCGAACCCGCCGAGACACTTTCCATTCGTCTAAGCCACCAGATATCTGAGTCGCCTTCGTTCTGTTATCCGATAAGAATCAAGCCGCGTGGAAATCGACCACCGCCAAGCAAGATGCCGGAAACAGAGAGCTTTGGATGGGTAATCTCATAGGCCCTGGCTCTTATCACTACTCCATGCTCACGTATCATCTAGTATGGCCTGGGGTCTATGGGTATCGGCATGGCTGAACCTCCATAACCACCTTGCAGCCAATGGTCTACCGCCACTTCGGTACAGCAACCGAACGTTGTCCCGCGGCGACGCCCTCCGAGAGGTTGGCGGGTTGCCGGAACGGGACTTTGAAACGCTTGTCCTCAAGTCCACAATTATCTTCACAATGGTATTGCGCACTGTCTACTACGCCCGCTGTCTCGACTGACCCATCAAAGATCTCCAACGATGAAGTCCTAGAGAGCCTGATTTCAAAAGCTCTAAGTACCTGGAGCGGCGCTCTGTTGGAAGGCAAGATATTTGTGGACACGTCAACCGTTCACCCGGATACCGTGGCGAGATGCTCTGAGCGTCTTGCCAAGGCTGGTGCCTTTTTCATCTCCTCGCCCGTATTCGGCGCCAGCCCGATGGCGGCTGCTGGGAAGCTTATCTTCGCCATGGCTGGACCGTCCGCAGCCTTGGAGAAGGTTCGACCGTACGTTATTAATGTTATGGGAAGGAGCATTATCGACATGGGCGAAGATGTCCGCAAGTCGAGTCTTCTCAAAATATCTGGGTGAGTGACATCTCTATCATCCTCGGGCAAAGACTGCCGCTAATGCCCAAATTCACCAACAGCAACATCTTCGTCATTGGCTTTCAGGAGCTGACTGCAGAGGCTCAAGTCTTTGCGGAGAAAACGGGCTGGGCACTCGCCAGATGGAGCAGTTTATCAGCGACATGTACGGCCCTGTCATCGAGAGCTACTCCAAGCGAATGACTACAGGGGCGTATGCGCCGCCATTGGGTACCCCCCCGGGGTTTGCCGTGACCCTTGCGACTAAAGACGCAGGCCACGCGATCAGGATTGCCAAGGAGAATGGAACTCGGATCCCGACGATTGAGACGGCGTTAGCTCGCATGGAGGCTGCGCGAGAGTTTGCTGGGGACTCTTTGGATAGCTCGTCTGTATACGGTGCAGCTCGGCTTGAGGCTGGCTTGCCTTTCTGGAATGAGAATAGCAGACAGTCAAATTAAGAAAAGCGAAGAGACATCATGTATTTTGGAAGATTGCTGTCTGGTTCTTCATTTTCTACGACGAATCGGCTCTCGTGATGTCGGAATATCGACTGAGTTGTGGAAAAGACCGCCATCCCAACAAAACAAGCTGAACTCATATTGAAGGACTTATTATCATTGCCTTCGGACACCTTGTCCGAGAGTCAATATCAACTCAGTCCTTCGATGCACGTCTGTCGGAGACTTGTCAGTAATAACATCTGGCACTCGGGTAGCTTCTTCACTCCATTCAACGGACAAGATATCTTTAGTCATGTACACATGTACAGCTCCCCTCCGCTGCAATCTACAAGGATAGGGGATCCTAGTCACCTCCCTAAGAATGCGGAGAGTTGGCCGATGGCAGTCCCAAAATGCGGGGGCGGAGCTCCGTCGATGCGCATTTGACACTATGGACCCGGAGATAGCACCAAGACTAAAACAGAAATCTCCTATCATTGCCCCAGACTAACGCGATAGCCAACCATTGACATCTAGTCATGGATTCCAACTTCCTGGGAAGGTAGAGAGAGAGAGAGAGAGAAAGCCCTTGTCGGATGCACTGTGATCAGCCCGTCCGCGTCAAGATGAAAGGTATGCCTTGACCGCGACTGTTTCCCGAGTGACGGGACACGTATAAACTCCGAGCCTCCCTGACGACTCCTAAGCCAGACTTGAGCTGCCACGTCCCGTCTCAAAGGAGTTGAGCTGGGCTTTTATAACGTCGGTCTTCAATTGCTTCTCCCAGAGACTTGCACCCAGTTCTTGGGCCTTTATTTCCCCGAGTAATAGAAAGCATCCAACACCGAGTCAAACTTTTACGAAAAGGTGGAATATCCCGCATCCTCATTCAGCCTTCACGCAACTCCCCTCACAATGTCGTCCAACAACAAGGACAAGACAGCCACCCCAGATGGTGGCGACGTCATCCGAACTCACACCGACTTGGAAGATGGCAGCATCGAGAAGCTCAAGCACGGCGAAGTCGACCCTGCCCTCGCCTTCGTCAACGGCGAACAGGTCCAGTTTACCCCTGAAGAGGAGGCCGCTGTCCTTCGAAAGATCGACTGGGCCTTGATGCCCCTACTCTGCTGGATCTACGCGCTGCAGTTCGCCGACAAGACATCACTCAACTACGCCTCGCTGATGGGCATCCGCGAGGACACCGGCCTGGACCCCCACAGCCAGCAGTACAGCTGGGCATCGAGCATCTTCTATGCCGGTTACATTCTCTGGGAGTAAGTTTGCCACAATCACGCCGAATCACATCGGGCAAGTTGCTGACTCTCACTCAAGATTCCCAACAACCTACCTCCTCCGAGCTCTGCCCCTCGGCAAGTACACCTCTGCCAACATCACCCTCTGGGGCGCCGTCCTCGTCTGCCACATCTTCGCCTTCAACTACGCCGGCCTCCTCTCCGTCCGCTTCTCCTCGGTGCCCTCGAAGCAACCGTCACCCCGGCCTTCGTCATCCTCACCTCGGCCTGGTACAAGCAGAACGAACAGGCCAAGCGCATGGGCTACTGGCTCTCCTGCAACGGTGTCGCCCTCCTGACCCTCGGCCCCGTCGCCTACGGCCTCTCCGGGGCCCACAACACCGTCCTCGCGACCTGGAAGGTCCTCTACCTCGTCCTCGGCCTCCCCACCGTCATCACCGGCGTCTACTGCTGGTGGTTCATGCCCGACAACCAGACCAACGCCCGCTTCCTCACCCACCGCGAAAAGGCAATCTCCATCGAGCGCATCCGCGGGAACTTCCAGGGCATCGGCAGCCGCAAGTGGAAGTGGGACCAGTTCTTCGAGGCCTTCCGCGACCCCCGCACGTACCTCTACGTCCTGTTCTCGCTGCTCATGAACATCCCCAACGGCGGCATCACCGCCTTCGGCTCCATCATCATCAACTCCTTCGGCTTCAACTCGCGTCTTTCCCTGCTGCTCAACATGCCCACCGGCGCCGTCGACATCACCTGCAAGCTGCTCTTCACCTACCTCTCCGACCGCCTCCTCGACCGCACCCTCTTCGCCTTCATCGCCATCCTGATCCCCATGGTCGGCGGCATCCTCATGATCGCCCTCCCGCTCACGAACCAAGCCGGCCTGCTCGTCGGGTACTACTCCATCGGCGCCGCGGGCGCGAGCTGGTGCCTGATCATGGTCATGATCTCCAACAACACGCTGGGCTACACCAAGAAGGCCACCGTCAACGGCCTGCAGATCCTGGCCTACGGCGCCGGCAACTGGATCGGCCCGCAGACCTTCCGCTCCAACGAGGCGCCCAACTACAAGAACGGCAAGATGATGGTGGCCATCATGTACGGCCTCGCGGCGTGCACCATCGTCGCGATCCGGCTCGTCAACATCTGGGAGAACAAGCGGCGCGATAAGAAGGCGGCCGAGCAGCCCGAGGCCGTCGCAACGGGGACCGAGTTCTTGGATTTGACGGACTTTGAGCAGCCTAGCTTCCGCTATGTGCTTTAGAGAGGGGGGTGTGACCTTGGGTTCCTATGTAGATAATAGAGAAGGATCAGATTTGACGCGTTATTTGGTACAAGAAAGTAATTGGCTGTTCTAGACCATACCGGCCGCACATCATGATGTACTCGTGTGATTGTTGCAAGGGAAAAGTGGGTGTGTCTGTGTTGCCATCATGTGATCTCGACTATGTTATGGCTTGATGGACGAAGCGGGCGCTTGTGGAAGTCGGGTTTACAGGCAAGGAAAGTCAACACTGATGCGCAGTACTCAGTCATGCCTGCGCGGTGAACGTCGGGTTTGCAATGCTAATTCCGAGAAGAGTAGATGGGCGGGTAACAATCAAGACGAAAGCAAGAAAACGGGACTGTGGGATGGTGGCCGAAAAATTGAAAAACGATTCTTACCTATGTCCGCGGAAGTTTGCAAGCAAACGACGAGTGACATTCAAGTCCTGGGCTGAGACGGTCTTCCGCCGATGCGGCGATCGAGACACAGTAGCACTTGTGTCAGGACGAACTGTCCAGACCGCGGCAATGTTACCAAAGCCATCAGAGTAGGCTCAATCTTCTTTCCTCCAAGCGTGAGAAGACTGACTAAAGCGGTCTATCCGTCTACAACTCAAGGACCCCGCGGACGAGACCGACAGGTCCTCTTTGACTAGGCAGCTTCATACGTTGACGACATCAGCACCGCCGCGATACCGACGCGATCTTCGCCTTGCGGGACATACAAGTCAGTCCTCTCATTCCACCAGCGTAGAGAAATGCCGGAGACAGGGTGGCTCGGACCGCGACGCCCTCCTGCCAGAGTGTATCTCGCTCGCCTGGCAAGGCTTGCGGCGCAGGTCTTCTCGGCCGTCGAGCATTGGAGATATCAGAATGACCGGGGCTGGCCTCGACTGCCATCGCCAATAGTGCCCCGATGCCAGACATGTTCGATCATCGTTCACAGGAAGGATATCTCCAACATCGGTCGTCACCGCCAGCCTCCCGGGCAGCCTGTCATGGGCGCAGGTTTCTATGAAGGAGAAGAATCAATCGGGAGGCCAAGGCGATGTCGGGGCTCGAGGTGGCTGCAGGGCAAAATCTCACCAGCGACGAAGAACGCGACGCTTGAAAGACGAGAACCCGAGATCGAGGGGCTTTGAGAAAGATCTGCTGAGCATGTTGAGTGATTGCATCTCTCCCAAAAACATCGAGAATCGCGACAAAGAGGATAGCTTCAGTCGTACACGGGCACCGCACCGAGAGACGCGGCATGGCTGTGGGACCTCGCCGAAGCCGCTGGGATTCTGTGTGCTACGTCACAGGTACGATGCCCTGTTGACCTTGGTCATCGTCTTCAAATCGTGTCTGGGGGCAGTATGTTGGGGTCATGACGCTCCTAGAGAGCGCACGACCGTCGCCTCGAGGTTGCGGACGCGTTGGGCGAGAACACGAGGTCGGAGGCCATTCAGAGACAAGTGATGACGATGATAGACTCAGTCCGAGTATACGGAGAGGGTCAAGTCCTACATACAAGGAGACGGCCGCACAAGGTCGCCGATATTTGGGAGGTCACAGTCCTCGTCCAGCCAGGCAAGCGACTCGATTTAGATATACGTGGTAAGGTCGATGTGCTCCTGTTCGAAGCTGCGGTCAAAACTGACCGAGACTACACAAGGGATAGCGCGAAGAGCCAATATTCGGGACACATTGTCTTCATCAAGAGTTGTGAAGTGGACGGTCGCTCAAGCGGGGGCTCGAATCAGTGTCCTCCACAGGATGAATAGCTTCTCCAGATGGCGGTCGACTCCTGAGGCAAGCTCTGCCACCCGAGCAATGTCGACAGCAAAGCAGAGTTCCCCCCTACTGGTACTATGGCACTTCTTCTCCCTTTCTCTTGCAAATTGCGCAGCGCTGAGTCTTTTGGTAAGACCGTCATTAATCAGGAGGCCTCACGCAAATGCACGCAGGGCGCAAGGGAGACCAGCTGGCGGTTCTGGAGAATGCAGATCCCATGAATAACCAAGATTCGACTTGCTCGCAGATCAAATTGACCTCACTCGTTGAGGGAATTTCAGTAAAGCAGGTGCGGAGACCTGCAAGAAGGCCTGCTGGACGATAGAAAAGCGAAGCAACTTCAAATGCTTGGCGTCTCATGGGGTGTGAGCCGCCGGGTCATTTCGGAGAGTTGATCGCAGCTGCTCGAATGGAGGCGATGAGAAACAAAAATAGCTGGAAACGGAATTGGAAACAAACAAAAACCCGCGATAGGAGAAAGGGGTTGGGGGTTACAGCTATTTCTGCAAGTGGAGCTGTCCTTCGTCGTGTCACTGGACCACTGAAAAGGCCAACATGACCCTGTGCGACATTCGCAGGCCTGCGGGATCATCAACTGTTCCAGAGACCAGTGTTTCTGGACAAGAGTAGTGGCATGCGCAGGAAGAATGCGACCGTCAAGTTGACCTCTGAGGCCATCGTCGAACATTAGCTGCAGCAACTTGCTGGCGTAACGATGGCAGTAACCAAGTCTCAGGTGGGAAAGCCGGACCTCCAAAGATACGGGGCGGTAGGACGACTGGTTGATGGTGAGGTCTTGGCGACCCAGCTGGCGATACTGAATGTCGAGTTATCGGTCTGTAGACAAATGCCAAGGCTAGACAAGTCGTCGAGGTTGCTCGGTAGGACGGGTAATCGCCGATTGACAGCACGGCCCATTGCTTGACGTTCATCCGCTGTGGTCTGCCGGCAGGGTCGGGTCCGGGTGCCGGAGTGCGCTCTCCGTTTCAGTCTCCAGACATCCCAGATTTCCTCTTCATGACTGTCACACTCATCCGGCCAAGATGAAGCCAAGACCGTGACCAAGGCTGTGCCGCTTTTGAGTTGCAAGCTTCATTGACATCTTGCGGGTTGCAAGAGTTTCTCAAGTGTTTTCGGAGGGTTGCGCCATGATCGCATGTCTCCTGTACAACACATGTCAGTACCAATTGGAACCACATTCTCTCTGCCCTCTCCTATTGCAGATATGTGCCCGAGCATTTACGCCGAAGGGAGGATGAAATGAGAGATGCTTGGCCTCCCCGCCAACCCACCAGGACCAATTGGCGCCGAGACTTGATGTAATCCAAGAGTCCAAGCCGCTCAAGCCTCAGGCTGACGGACCAAGAAGACCAAGACGCCGAGAGATTTCCAAGGGCAAATGCGCTGCGCGTTCCTTGCCTGCCCACCTCGCAGGCTGGGATTGGCTCTTCTTGGGAAGAGTCTTCGAAAGCCTAGAGCTCGTGAGAGAAGGCCAAGAGCGCATGGGTTCCATGAAAATGGAGCAGAGCCCACAGCGCAATAAGCCCTACTGGCATCTTGGTTTGTTCCCGCCGAGCCAGGAATGCGGTGATCCCCCTCTTGGTCTGCCAGCACCGCCTGCAGAGTCCTTCCTAATCTCGGCCTGGCGTCCGAACATGTGCCACCCCATTCGAACCTCCGCATTTGGCCCTTCGGTGGCCCATCCCGTGCTTAAACTGCCGGGGTCCGTCGCGATCGTCTGGGGCAGCAAACGATGGCCTGATGAGCGCCCGGAATAACTGCGACCAAACGCGGCGAGTTCCAGTCTATGTGAGGTGGTTGTCGATGCTGTGGCGGATAGGAACGGCCAGTCACCAGGTGATTGTATCGGCGCGGATGATGTTGCCACGGAGCACGAGGGCGGGTGCGTGCTTGTCCCTTCCCTTCGCCTAGACCTCAACTTGAAAGCTTGGTATGATTCCGCAGCATGGCATGCTAGGCTGTGGCGAGCAATCCCGCGGCGTACAGAGTAGCCAATGAAATGCTCATCCTGTACAAGGAGTGTACTTGAACCTTATTTCTCGGGGTCTTGTCAGTGACTAGAGACTGTCGTGGTGGTGAGTACAAGGAGGCATCCAACGTGGGACAAACACCGACCAATGCGGATAGAAGAAGTCAAAGTGATAATTGACGGGGATCGGGGCTTCGAGGTTGAGACGGCCCAAACAAACTCACAAATCGCGCAAATGAAATGCAAGTGGCGGCCAGACATGGAGAGAGCTCGCAGTGCCAAGACTGGTTATAGGCCTCGTTTTGATTGCATGTATGCTGACTGGCGAGGCGGCGGTGGTGCTGGTGGTTCGGTGGTGGTTCCCCCCCCTGAAGGCCGAACTAAACGGGCGAAGGTTGAACCCAAGTCGAAACCGACCATCCTCGTAGGTCTTGGCACGCTTGCACAGCCTCAATCGCAAGTCGAGTCGGCGGCCGCAACAAGGTCAGAGACTCAAGGACCGCGAGACTGGCCAGATTGTCCATCTTTAGTCCAGAGTCAAACTGGGGATGCAAAGCATCGCGTACCGCAGTAGGGTGCCCTGTCACCGTGCCGCAGAATACAAGCTGAAGGTGCTTGGTATCTGCAGCCAAGCCAGGTTGCCGAGCCTGCCCAGTCTTTGCCCAGCTTTCCTCTGGCTGGGCGATGAAGCGGCAAATTGTCAAGTCTGGCTGGTGTTTTGTAGCGAAGCCAAGCCAAGCTGCAGCGTCTGCAGTCTGCAGCGACGCATGGTGCTGGTAGCAGTACGTGTCCAGTCTCTGCGCGGGGGATGGACAGATGATGCGATGGCATGGTTTGTGAGACGGGTTGGCAATGCTTGGGTGGTTCGTGTCTCTCTTGTTGAAGCTTGGCGCGGTTGGAAGGCAGGAGATGTCCAGTGTCCATGGCAGGTATCGGTAACAGTGGAGGAAGGGAGATCAACACGACGCCCGACGGAACGCCTGGCGAAAGCGACAGCGACGGAGACATCCAAGTGACGATTCTGACACCGGTTGGCGTACCGTCAGCGTGGGTCGAACTGCCAAGGTCGACCGACCCGCCCATCTGAGTAAAGACGGGCGTTGGCGTTGATGGCGACGGCACGGGCACGTTGGATCCATGTTTTAAGGTACAGTCGGGATTACAATCGCTCGGGATCGTGGAGGCTGTGCCGGTGCGTTTAATTGCTTGGTGTGTGTGGTGTCCCTGATGTGCGATGCGCGGAGTCGATTCGATATCGATGGGTTGGATGCTCGATGCTCGATGCGCAATCCGACAACGAGAGCCAAATTGCCAAAAGGTAAAAAGGTGGGAAACGCTGCCGGTGCGGTGCAGGGCGGCAAGAAACCCGTTGGGCAGACAAAATGAGGGGCAGCTTCTCCCTCCATGGAAGGGGTCGGGTTGGTGTTGTCGGGTCGCACACAGTACCTGCCGGCACCAGAATTGACGCCGCGGTTTGGCATTCATTCAGAGTTGCCAGCCAGATTGAGTAAGGGTACGTGCCTTCCTGGTGCAAGGTACGAAGGTACAAAGGCAGTGTACCAAGTAGTGTAAGGTACATCGTCGGACCCCGAGTGCTGCGCACCACCACCACCGCAGTCTCAATCTCGCACTCAACAAGGCTGCCTCGTGGTCTTGGCAGAGTCCACCCATCTCACACCGAATGCACGTAAAATAAAGGCGACAAAAACAGCCGGGACATCGGCTTCCTTGCGTGGGCCGCAACTGGCGGTATTGCGCAACACTCTCAGGACGAGCCGGTTCAACGGCCTCTGCTGGACCAATTCCAGCAGACGACAGTATCGCCATGAGGTAAAGAAAGAGGGGGCACAACAGGCGAGAGTCTTTTGGCTTGCGCGTAGCCCTTGGCGCTAAGAGCTTGGCGGTCTTGGCTGCGGCGGAGAGGCCAAGAAGAGAGGAGCGGAAAGCTTCTTTTCTCGCACTTGGCTTGCCAAAAACCGAAAGTCACCTGTCCACAGCAGGCCCAGCCAACCCTGCTTATCGAGGAGGTTGAGTCGAAAAGGGGAGGTGGGGAACGCAAGGGCCGCTCGGTTAAGCACATTGGCAGAGGCACTCACTGTGAAAGCGCCCAGAGACCGATGACGGGCTGGCTGCAGCTGCATCCCGTTCGCGGTGGTCCCACCGCGATTACGTTATAATGGAGTTATGGGGTATCAAGACTATGCGTTTAACAGGTGCTAGCGCCGTGCGCCCGGAGGCCCCGTGTTTTGAGCATTCTCTTGGTGTTCTTGGGTGCTTCTTGGGTTTCTTGGGAAGGAAGGCTTGTCACGCTTATCCCCCCTCCTCATCGCCCCCTTCCCTGTCAATCGTGCTGGCACTCCCATGTTCCCCCCAAGCCTCCTGTCAGTCGTCCTATCTTTCCACTGAGTGTGCCCTGGGCAAAGTGTACTTTGGTACGACGGAAGGATGCTCTGGCGGCTGTGACATCAGCTGTGCGGCAGTACCTGGACGCATGTACTCGCTACCTGTGCCTCTGTTTCTTGGGGTGGTCCTGTCCCGGGTGGTCACACCCAAGGGCCCAAAAATACTCGGCTCCAGTGCGCCGTACTTGGCTGGAAACAGCATCTCTCCATCTGAGACGGTCGCAGGCCTCTTTTGAATTTCAGACGACACAAACAGAAATAATCACTGCCAAAAAAGCTTCGACCATGATGGATCCTGCTGCCGATGAACACACTACCACCAAGAACCGTGGCCGTGGCCGTGGCCATGGCGACTCTGCTCTCAACGGTAGCGACATGGAAGTATGGGAAACCACAACGGCCGCCGCGCAAATGAAGAAACCAAACGCCGCGCTTGCGGTCATCAGCTGATGGCGAGCTATTGACCAACACGAATGGAAAACGGGTGCTCGCAGGATGAAGCAATGCGCGCCAAGGACGAATGCCAAGATCTCGGCGAAGGGAGAAGAGTGAAAAATGGAGATTTGCCAAGACTCCCAACAGCCAAAAGTCTTGGCATCGTATGCGCCCGGATGTTGCGGTGTTGGCGAGTGACTTGCGGAGTCAGCGTGCGCCGACTGTGTCGAAACCAGACTGGCAACTGTGGCAACAGCCTCATCTACCCCTCGACGCCATTTCTGCAGCGTCAGAGTTAGTATCCGCCAGGCCAGCGTACTGTGCCAATTGTCGGACACTCGGACGCAGCCTAAAGCTCCATTGTCTCCCCCCATCTTCCGCGACATCAGCTCGGAAGCCCTCGCCACCACCGTCCAATCACAAGTCAGCTGGTCTTACAAACCCCGGTCGCCAAGACTTTGCCAAGACTCGCCAAGGCGCTTGGGAGGGTAGGAAGAGCGGAGAGGAAATGTGATTCATGAATAAAGAGAGAAGCCGTCTGTCCATGCCCCCAGATCAGTCTGATTAATCCCCCTCGAAAGCAACTCTTGGTCTTTTGACCGTCAGCAAAAAACATAAAGCATCGCTGACCGTCTCTTTTTTCCCATTTCCAGCTGCTTGATCGATCCCAAGTATCTTCTCGCCTGTTCTCGGCAATCGGCCCCTCCACCTGCCTTAGCCCAGACTTCGACTCCACTCCCACTTACACAGCATCCCACGCCCGCGCACCTTGTTTTCGGTGTCCCAACCAAACGGGTCCCGGCCGAACCTAATCTTCCGGACTTCCTCACCGAGCTAGCTCGGTCAACTCACACACATCATGTCCACCAAGCAAGAACACGAGTCTTCGGAGAGCAACTCCCCCAAGAGCAGCACTCCCGCTGCTTCGACAGCCACCAGCAACACTTCCCAGAGTGCCGGCAGCACCAGCGCCGACGACAACCTCATCTGCAAGTGGAACAGCTGCAATCTGAAGTTCGTTACGCCTGAGGCTCTCTACGTAAGTTGCATTCTCATAACTCGACATGAGAATCTCAAGACTAACAATTTCAAAAGGAGCACATCTGCGAGCGCCATGTCGGCCGCAAGAGCACCAACAACCTCAACCTGACCTGCCAATGGAACTCCTGCAGGACAACCACCGTGAAGCGTGACCACATCACCTCTCACATCCGCGTCCACGTACCGCTCAAGCCTCACAAGTGTGAGTTCTGCGGCAAGTCTTTCAAGCGCCCTCAGGACTTGAAGAAGCACGTCAAGGTAAATCAGTCTCCAATCTCATGGGAATCGCACGTCGCTCACACTCCCAGACCCACGCCGATGACTCGGTGCTCGTCGGCCGATCACCTCAGGACCAGGGGATGAACGGCTATCGGGCGCAGCCTGGCAAAGGTATGTACAGCTCAGTTTGCGCATCCAATGTCCTCTCGTTTTCTCCCAACCAGAGGCTAATGTGCCTCCAGCTTCTTCTAGCTACTATGATCATAATGGCCACATGAGGACTAACTCGGCCGCCTTCGCACACCAGGCTGGGCATGCTAGCTACTATGCTCCCCAACCATCTACAAACTATGGACTGTACTTCAACCAACAACCCTTGAACCCTCCCCGAACTGAGTACATCGGCCACCATGGCGGCTACGACAACCGGAAGCGCGCTTTCGACATGGTCGACGACTTCTTTGCACACGCCAAGCGCCGCCAGGTCGACCCTACTTCCTACCAACAAGTCGGCCGATCCCTTCTCCCCCTCCACGGTGCCCTCGGCCTCCACGCCGGTCCCATGCCTGGCTCCGACTACATGGCGGCTCCTCCTCCGCAGCACGTACAGCAGCAGCACCACCAGCACGTTGGTGGTGCTCCCTCTGGTCCTGGCCCTCTGACCCAGCAGTACTACCTGCCGCCCATGCCCAATGCCCGCACCAAGAACGATCTAATCCAGATCGATCAGATCCTGGAGCAAATGCAGAGCACTGTCTACGAAAACGCGAACCAGGCCACCCAAGGAATCCACATCCACGGCCAGAACACGTTCGACCTCCGCAACAGCCCCTCGCCTCCTGGCGGCCACAGAGGCTCCGCCGCCGGCATTCCAGTCTCCCACGGCGGCTACGACGCCGTCTCCGCTGCTCACATGGCGTCCCGCTCACCGCAATCTCCTCCACTGGAACGCCCGCCGTCACTCCCCCCTCAAGCACCATGTCATACACCTCTGGTCACTCGCCCAGCCCCTCTTCTTCCGGCATGTCTCCTCAATCAAGACACTCCTCGACCGCATCCTCAGTCATGTACCCCAACCTCCCTGCCGTCAGCTCCGTCTTCCCTGGTCAGTCCACGACCTCAACTCTCGGACCCAGCTTCGACAGCAACGAGCGCAGACGCTACTCGGGCGGCATGCTCCAGCGTGCCAACCCCTCGTCGCCGAGATCTCCCATCATCAGGGAGGACTCCTCCGGCTTCTCCACCCCCAAGGCCGAGTCTGTCGCCTCCTCTATCGGTTCTCCGTCCGCCTCTTCCGACTCCGACGTCAGTGAAGGTGCCCGTGACCGCGAGGAGAAGTACGACCAATGGCTCGAGAACATGCGTACCATCGAGGCTCTGCGCGAGTACATCCGCGAGCGTATCGACCGCAAGGACTTTGCCGAGGAGGCTCGATCCCCGGTGGCCAGCCGTCTCAAGTCTCCTGAGCCTATGGAGGTTGATGCCAAGCCCGCCCCGGCAGCGCCGCTGTACCCTGTCTTGCGCATGCCCAACTGAGATCCGTAGCTCAACATGAGCCGGTGCCGAAGAGGCGAGGCCCCAGCCACTATCAAGCTGGGGTGCGTGTACCAACAGTTGTCTACAAGCGTGTTTGTGAAAAGTGTTCTTCCAAAAGGAAAGGGCAAAGTGATCGATTCAACCTTGGTTCGTATTCTATTCTACTGCATTCTTTTTTTACATTGCCTACAAAGCGCTTCTGGCAAAATACCTCCCACCTGTCGAAGCCCACACACCTCTTTGTTACGTTACATACCCTGGTCGGTCGGAAGTTGAAAGGGGAAGTGGAATGATGCGCAGTCTCCCAAAACGCAGATGGATTGTGGTGGTTTATCACCCCCGGTGCCAGCTGATGGACACCGGAAACCCCTCAAAAAACACGTCTTTTGATTTATTTCATCTATCACGTCAACGAGGGGGATTGAAAGAAGCTTTTTACATTCGGGAGGGCTTTGCGAGCAAAGCAAAAACAACCAACATTTTGGTGCGGAAACACTTTTTTTCAAACGGTCGCGGATTATAACGGACGGATATTGGAACGGGAATGAGATCATGAAAACAAGTCATGTTGCTTCGCCATTATGTAGTCTCCTTGGCTCGATTGAGGGTCGAATGAAAAATGCTTATTGCACCTCTGATATGATGTTCTCATGGTGACTTCATTCCATTTTGCTCAACTATCGTGGTGAGATTGTCTCAACTAAAGGTTTGTCTGAGGTGGGCCAGCCCGGGCAGGGTCCTTGGCAGGGTGAGGTTGACAACTACTTGGTGTGATGTTCGATCAAGGACATCTCGGCTGGCATCGGCCATTTCAAGACAACCAAGATTATCCGCCCTTGCTGCCCTCTACTCGGTTGGCCCTGTTATGACAGGTTGTCTCACAAATGTTCCGGGAGACAGCACCTTTTCAACTAGAAGCTCGTAGTGTCTGTCGTACGCCGGAAGACTCGGACACTCCCGAGACCCACGATAGGACCGGGGCCACCATCCAAATGTCGTGGACTCACTCATTGTACGCTTGCGCCGCCTGCGTCGTCTCGCCACCGTTCTTCTCTCGCTCGGCCAAGACCAAAGATTCTCTGGTCACGAAGCTGTGAATACCATGTCGCTGTGCTATAAATAGTGGTCTGCCCGGTTCTCCCATGTAACCCGCCGTCAAGGTCCGTCAAGTGCCGGATCCGGGGGCGGGGCGTCATCGGCAACGTCTGCCCAGGACGCCTTCCGTCGGACCGCACCCATCTGTTCCACGTCCCATGGGGAGTCTGTCTTGACGGAGAGAGAGAGAGAGAGAGATGAATTCATCTAAATTCCAGATAAAAATAGGCCATCTGGTCTTTGGAATCAAGCTTATTCGGCAGACTAGTACGAAAGAGGTGCACGCCGTTGTCTAGATCTGCTACCGTCCGGCTGACCATGTTCAGACGTCGAAGATTGACACGAACATCTCGCTTGGGGATGCATCGGGGGAATGCTACTAGCAAGCGAAGAGCAATAGCAGGCCGACCTCTCAGACTCCGATGTCAACCGGCAACAAACGATCCCAAAGTCGCCGAGGCTGGCCTGGATTCCAAGCCATCGTAACACAAACCTCATTCAGAAAACCTCATGACGCTTCTTGGCAGGCCACGGGCGCCGTGAGACGTCTATACCCATTGGGGTCTTGCTTGTCTTTCTCATCCCTTCAAACATTCCAGAGCTGACATTTTGCCGGCCCGAGGACTCCGACAAGTGACACAAGTCAGCCCTGTGGTCGGCCCTTCTTCCGAGAAATTACTCCCCCGCTGGTTCATAGGAAGCTGAGCTCCAGATGACTTCACCCAATGGTCCCTCTTCATCCAAACGTCCCCAGATTACGAACGCGAAGTCACAGCTCGCTGACCCAGCCGCCAAGCAAACGGTGCGATGGCCACCCGGGCGAGGTTGTAAGCAGCCCTACGCCTAAACTTCCTCGTTCGGTTACATCTTCAACGATACGATACGTCAGACGCGAAGAGTGGAAAGTCCCCGATTCGCTTGTCACTTAGGATTCCAGAGACGGAACGGTCGTAAGGGGTAAAGAGGAAAAGCTTGAGGCGCTAACGACCCGAACCTTTAGGTTTTGCAGGGAGCGAGTTGGAATCCCTCTCGGGCGCTGATCGACAGACTCGTTCGTCTGGGCAATGTTATTTTAGTCTTTTCGAGACATAACTTACCATAACGGTTTGCTACTAAGCTGTAAGCTTGCAAGTAGAGGTGCACATTCTGTCTTACGCTCGGTGTGTGTTGCTCCGTCAAACTAAAGGTAGGATACTACGCATCCCGAATGATCTATAGTCATGCTTGGCGATGTTGTCATCGTTGACTTGTCACCTTTGAACGACACAGCGCAACAAGAATCGCTGGTCGAAACCAACTACGCTGTGTGTTGTTGTGTGTGACCGCGAGGATATATAAACCATCAAAGGGAACCAAATCTCGAGGGCCTCTTTCTTTCTCACCACACAAGACACAAGCAAACACCACACACAAAACATCATCTTCGCGCCCCAAGACAAAATTCTCATAATCACTTCAAGTCTCTTCTCCCAGACAAACACCCACCTTCAAACCCACCAAAATGAGATTCTCCATCGCCAACATCACGACCGCCGCCCTGGTCCTCCTCCTCAACGCCGGCCCCACAGCCGCGTCCCCCGCCGACATCGACGTCCGCGACAGCCCGCGCCCCGCCGCGAGCCTCTGCTGCTGCGACAGCAGCCGCCCCGGGTACAACTGCAAGGTCCCGGAGGCGCAAGGCGGCGCCGAGGACCCGATCTGCACCCTGCAGCTGTGCCCGCACGAGCCGGAGACGCAGAAGCAGTGCTGCTGCTGCTTCCCGAACTCGGAGGTTTTCCCCGTCAAGTGCAGTGCGATCCCGAAGGACGAGGAGTGCAACTGCCCTGCGGTCTACTGCCCCTTCTCATTCGGCGAGAAGTACTTGCCTGGATACCCTTGGACCCCGGCTGCTTGAGTGGGTTGATCAAAGGGAGACACAGGGGAAGAGCAGAAAGCGGAGACGGGAGGATATGGACTGTAGACGGATTCTCTCTTTCGTTGTGCCGGACAGCTCTTCGTCTTTCGGAAGATAAATTGATCAAATTTATGAGACATTCTATCATCACGCTGTGTGATTATGTGCCTTTGATCTTCCTAACAAGCATCTTACCGCGAAATCCAGTTTCAATCTATCGATTCCTATGTCCTGGAACGTTTACATCCTCACCAAATGTTGTCAATTACAAGGACTAGTCCCGCTTTCTCTAAACCAACCCGAGTTACGCAACTTCTTAATGTTATCGCTATCGGTTCCCCAGGACTGCTCTGACTAAGTCGCCTCCGACTGGTCCCCAGCACCACCTCGAGATTGGTCCATCTCCTCTGCTCCACCTTGATTGCCGATAATATCGTGCGAGCCAACACACTTTCCGCGGCAGATGTTCGAGGGATTCCTGCGCTGACTGCGGTGGAGGCGGAGGCGGAGGTGTTTGTTTGTTTGTTTGTTTGATATTTAACGCCGTGGCGGCAAGGGCGCAGCCGCCCTTGCGGCAGACCTCCCGAAGGGTATGTGGCGTGGAGGGCCGCAGGCTCTAGCTATATACTCTGTAGTACACGTCTCTTCCTAGCGTCCTCCAGATCTTGCCCGAGGGCCAATATGTGTTCTATCCATCCCTAGTTCCCACTGGTGCCCTAGTTCTGTTATAGCAATCTGCTGTCCTGGTGACTATAGGTAGTCTGTTGTTTTTGAGAGGATAGGTTAAGTCCTATCTCTTAGTAATGCGGGCAGATCTTCTGGAAGAAGTCTGTCATGTCAAGGAAGGCCTGGAAGCCTTCAGAGTCGATAAGTAGACCCTTAAAGTAGCGCTCTAGGGAGCCTATAGGTCCTAGAGGCTCCTTTCGGCTACAAGGGTAGAGGATAGGCCACTGTTGCCTCCTCACTAGGGTCTTACGGCAGTAGACCAGGTGGTCTGCCTCTTTAGCCTCCCCACAGGAGCAGGTGAGCAATGCCTCTGTGTGATTAAAGCGTTGATGATACTGTTTAAAGTCTCCATGGCCTGATCGTGCTGCCAGGAGATAGTGAAGGGTAGCTCTTGGTAGAGCTAGTTCAGGAGGGCAGCCAAAGGTGGCCTTAAGCCCCAGCTGGGTATAACGGGGGGGTGCTTCTTGCTTCCACTATTTCCTATGCTGGTGTTGTTTGCGTTCTTTGGCCAGTTGCTTAATCCCTGATAGGGTAGCTAGGAGGCCTCTTAGGGCTGGCAGTGTTATGCCCTCCTTAGCTAGGCTGTCAGCCTCTTCGTTTCCTTTTATCCCTTAGTGCCCTGGGCACTAATAGGTCTGTATGTTCTATATCCTTGCTATCTCCTGGATCTCCAGGAAGGCTGCTTATGAGGAGTCTGGAGCTATACCTCGGATCCCCTGAATAACGCTGGTGTTATTAATGCAGATATATATAGGCTGGCCTTAGGAAGTAAAGAGGGCCCTTTAGAGCCCTGCCCTCGCCCCCTCTGCCTCGCCGTCAAACACTTCTGCAATGTTAAGGCGGCCGCACCCTTAGGCTATCTATTTATTGCTGCGGTAGATAACGAAGCTGAAACCTGTAGCCCTATTAGGGGCTTTAGAGCTGTCTGAGTAGATAATTATATAGTTGTCTGGCACAGTCTTAATCCAGTCCTGAAACGCTTTAGCTGCTTTCTCTTTATCCTAGCCAGCTGTAAGGTCTTGTGATCCTGAGAGGTGCTGTGGCTGTAGGAGCAACAGCCTTAGGCACTTAAGTAGGAGGGCTGCTGTTCTTTAAAGCCTTGTTTGCCGCCGCCCTAGCTAGGAAAGCCTTAGGACTAGGAGGTGCTGTTAGTCAACCTTCTGTAGGCATATAGCAAAGCATAGGCGTACTGCTTCAAGAGCTACTTTTGCGGTAGGCAGGCCAGAGTCTCGGAGGAGGCTGCTGGTTAGTGTGGTCCTCCAGACAGGTAAGATAGCCCTTGCTGCTACTGTTATAACCTTCTCTACCCTCTTAACCAGGCCCTTTTGCCTTATACTAACTATAGCTATCTAGTTATCAGCGCTACTACTAGTAGTAGTAGTGCTGCTGTTCCTAGCTAGTCTCTTTAACCCTGCATACTAGGTCTCAGCTCTATATAAGGCTATTAAGAGAACACAGGCAATAACAGCTTAGCAAGCAGCAGCAGCAGGGAGCCCCCCTTTAGTGTTAGATAAGTGCTGCAGGAACTAGGCTACTTTCTTTGCTGCTGCCACCTTTATATTAATATAGTGCTGGAAGGTGAGTTTCTTATCAAACCAGACCTCTAGCTATTATATAGGTCTAGTTGAGGCTTTTATAGTTAGGTTCTTTGCCTGTATATCTAGTAGGTCTTTTTTCTGCTTATATTTCCTATTAAAATAGACTGCCTCGCACTTAGCAGGGTTAAATGCTACCTTATTATCTGTACCCTAGTTAAGGATCTGAGTGACTTCCTAGCTGAGGGCTGTAGCATTTTCCTCTAGAGAGAGGCTAGTTACTAGAAGGCTGATATTATCTGCATAGCTAAACTGTAGCTTCTAGTTATCTGCTAGGATATCAGCTATATAGAGCAGAAAAAAAATAGGAGATAGCAGAGAGCTTTAAGAAAGCCTATAGAATAGAGGGAAGTCTTCTGTAGTAGTTTCCTCTAGCCTAACTTAGGTAGTCTGGCTGGAGGCAAAGATAAATATCAGCCTAATCAGACTACTAAGCTAGCCCTGCTGTTATAGCCTGAGGATAAGCCGGTTTCGTAGCATAGAGTTAAATGCCCTCTTAACATCTATTGTCGCTAAGGTAGTAGTAAGCCCTAGATCCAGAGCCCTTTCGATCTTATAGGTTAGGCAGGTTGTCAGATCGACTGCAGCCCTCTCTAGTAATACCCTAACCTGCTGTAGGCTGGCTATCCTTTCTAGAATAATAAGATATGCTATCTTCTTTGCTATCAGCCGCTCTAAACCCTTGCCTAAGCAGGATAGGAAGGCTATTAGACGCTAGGATCTAGTCTTTGAGAGGTCTGTTTTCCCTGGCTTCTGGATTATAACTACCTCTGCTTTATAGAAGGTTCTAGAGAAGTAGCCTGTTTGAACATAGGTCTGAAAGAGCTGCTGTATAGGAACACTTATCAGGCTCTAAATAGATTATAGCAACTTTGTAGTAATCCTGTTAATCCCAGGGGTTGTAGCCTTTGTGAGAGTTGCCTGGCGTACTTCCTCAATGCTGACTATCTGTTGCCAGGGTATTAGACGCCTTGGGACTATAGGAGCAGCAAATAGGTTCCCAGGTAGGTCGTCTGTAGCGTCAAATCTCTCTAGTAGGGCCTTCCGCAAGGCTTAGGCTTTATTATAGCTGTTATTAATAGCCTGTCTATCCACTAGTAGAGGTGGGGCCTTGATAGCTAGGCTAGACTTACGCCAGCTTAGTATCTGGTATAGGTTCTGGCTAGATCTAGCCCCCTCAATCTTAGCAGCCCAGTAGGCACATTTTGCCTTCCTGACTGTGGTCAGAAAGGCCTTCTGCTCCTCTAGGATAGGCAGTGGTATTACTAGCCCAGGCTCTTGGATTTGTCGACGCCTTGCCTTAACAGCTGCTTGGTGGGCCTCTGAACACTCCTCTGTCCACCAGGGGGCTCCCCTACCCTGGCTAGTCCGTCTCTTCCCTACTGCCTGGATAGCTGTAGAAAGGAGGCTGACTAGTTAGGTAGCTAGGGAGTCTATTTCTGCCGGAGTAGGTGTATCCCCTAAGGTAGGCAGGGCTGGGATCCCTGCGCTTACTAGGTTGGCTAGCTGGAGGAGGGATGAGTCTGAGACTGTAGGGAGGCTTGTCTGGCACCTCTGTTCCTGGGTTTTTATAGGTATAGTTGTTGTGATAGCTTGGTGATCAGCCTCTGGATGTAGGTGTAGGCTGATATAGGCCTCTGTAAAGGGAATATTTGAAAAGGTGAGGTCTAGTATATACCTATAGGTATGGGTTAGAGCCTCAGCTTCTCTAATAAACTTAAGATTATAGCCTTCAGTCTACTCTGTAATATCGTTCCCTCGGTTCCGGCTTTGGGAGCTGGGTTCCTAAGAAGAGTGGCGGGCATTAAGATCCCTAGTAATAAGGGCTTTCTCTAGTGGTTGATATCTTAGGAGGGTATTTATTGTGTGGTTTATAGGTTCACCTGGTGGCCTATAGACGTTTATAATAGTAACATCGCCAGCTTTAATCTATAAGATATCTCTTGATTAGGTAGGTCTTTGTTGCTATATATGTAACCTTAGACTTTTGTATATATAGGTTATAACCTTAGGCTTTATGTCTCTGCTGTTCTAGAAGTTAACTGGCATATAAGAGTTATAGCCTGGGTGTGTATTAATTTGCATCTTATCTCTAAAGCCTGTCTAGGGTTTTTGGATTAGTATTATATCGATCTGGTCTGCCTAGTAGAGCTCTAGAAGAGCTATATAAGCTAGGCTTATCTTCTTTATGTTATACTAGGCAACCTGTAGTACTTATAGGGAAGCCGGCCTGAGTCTACTGCTCTGAGTCGAGGTCGAGGTGGGTGTAGGCATTAATAACGTTGTAGTTAGGTTTCTGTGTTACTTTCTGGCTTCTGCTGCTGCTTAGAAGTAGGCAGATATAGCGGTTAGTAAGAGGGAGAGCTTTAGAGTCTTCAGCCTCATCTTTATCTATACTGCTGCTGCTTCCAGTTATGCTAGCAGTATCTGCAACAATAATTAAGTCTTGTGTAGGTGTGAGGGGTCGAGGGCGCTTAGATGTAGCGCCTGGCCTGGCCTCTGCTTGCTGTGTGCTGCCTAGGGAGCAGGCCTGGCTAGCTAGGAGGTTATCTGAGGCCTTGCCTCCAACCTTCCGGATCCCTCGCAGTTCCTTATAGGTAGGTATGACAAGTTTTCCGTTAACTAGTAGCGGTCTGGCTGGGCAGTTAGTGTGGCTTGCTGGGAAGGGCCTATAGCAGTTAGCACACTTAGGCCTGGCTAGGCATGGCCCAGCCTCATGAGTACCTAACAGCTTGCTGCAGTTCTCGCAGAGAGCTTGCCTGGTACAAAAGCAGTCTGAGTGAAAGCCTTGGCAGCCAGGGGAGTGTCGTTTAGGGGTACGCTTCCTTAGGGGAAGCAGACAGGCTAGGCCTGACTGGCCAAATAGGCAGAAGCCTTCCTTAACCTCTTGAGGGAGGGCAATAATGAGGCTTTGCATAGCTGTAGCCAGGTTAGAGCTATCTCAGGTTGGGCGCCAGGAGAGGAGTCTTTGCTTTATCCTTAGAAAGACCTCCTCCTCTATTTCAGATTCAATACCCACCTTACTTCCATCCAGGCTTGTGAAGTACAGGGGGCAAAAAGGGATAGAATACTGGTACTATCTAGTAGGCACTTCTACCTTCTCAGCTGTGAGACAGTTCTTAATCTCAGGGGCCCTCTGCAGGAGTAGGGCTTGAATCTCCTTGTTCTGGGGTCTCAGTGAGAAGCCAGTAGCAGTATGGCGAACCTTAACTAGGTCTTGTGGTTATAGGTTGAGCTCTTTTGTGACTACTATTTTTACTGAATGAGGGGCCAGAGATCTAGACGTAGGGATATGTTCTGCAGGGAGCTGAACCAGTAGGCAGAGATCCTGGGTCTGTTTTGGCTTGTTTGCGTAGTTGGTGGGCTGCCGGCCTGTTGTTCAGCTCGGCCGGGGGCCGGGGCCGGGGCCGGAGAGGGGTCCACCTGCAGTGGAGCCTCCGACAGCCTGGGCGTACGTTTTTCCAGGCCCGGGGGTAGGGGTGGGTCCAGAGATTTCTGCAGTTGCAAATCTGGTAAAGGAGTTGATAAGGTCCTGGGCTGTAGCCTTCAGGCGTGCTGGAGCCGTCCCAATAAGGGCATCTAAGCCTTTTGCGAGGAGGTTCAGGGCCTCATCTCAGAGGGCCCAGCCTTCCCAGGCTTGCTGAAGGGCGGCAGTGGCTGGTTGTGGCCCTCTTCCCAGGGGCCAGATAGGGGGGGGCGTGAGGCCCCTCAGACGTGGGGGTAGGGAGGTAGGGGGGGGAGGGGTCTTCAGCAGGTTATGCATAGAGGATATGAGGCCGTTGGGGCCCTGCGAGGGGCCCGCGGCTGGCTGTGAGGCCATCGCGGGCGAGGGTTCTGGTCGTGGGGCTGGGTTTGGTGGTGTTAGTGTTAGGGTGGCGGGCCCAGCGCAGCACTAACAGTGGGTGCTGGTGGGGTGGTATGTAGGAGGGAAGTTGCTGCCGGAGGCGGAGGTGGCGGCGGAGTGAAGGCCGCGGGTGAAAGGGGGACAGCCCTCCCAAAAAGGTGGAGATGCCTCTTCGACCATCACGCGCTTGTCTTCAGCGGAGCTCCGCAGGCTCAGCATGAGGATGCGAATTAACGCCGCACTCGCGGGGTACGATGGATCGCCAGTCGTGTTGCCAAAGTCTCAAGTTGCCATATAAGAATGATCTTCCCAAAAGATAACATGTTATCGTTTCTGAGGCAGTCGCAGCAGCAGATTCCTCCTTTCATCACTCACTTATAGACCAACTCACAACTCACTCTGAACAACAACAACCCTGACCAATACCCCTGACCAACTCTTCCCCGCCCCCTGTTCAACCCCCCGGAGTTGATAAGCGCAAACATGTGTTCTCTCCCCGCCCCGGTCAAGGCCGAGTACAAAATCTTGGAGAAGCCGAGCCGGAGCGGCCGGAAGCTCCGCATCGTCTGTCTCGGCGGCGGCGCGAGCGCTCTCAACCTCGCGCATGAGATCAATGAATGCAAGACTCTCGATCTCGAGCTTGTGTGCTACGAGAAGAACCCTTCTATCGGCGGAACGTGGTACGAGAACCGCTACCCGGGCTGCGGATGTGATATCCCCTCGGTCAATTACCAGTTCTCCTGGGCGCCTTCGCCTGAGTGGACGCAGTTGTGAGTGAAGAGATCAGAGTAATTATAATCAGGGGATTGCTTGCTGACGAGGCACACAAAGTTACTCGAGTGCCCCTGAGATTCTTCAGTACTTCAAGGATGTCGCGGAGAAGTATGACTTGAACAAGTACATCCGCCTCAACCACAGAGTTGTCGGTGCTTTCTGGGACGAGCCTACACAAAAGTGGAACATTCGCGTCGAGAAGCAGGATGGCACCATCATTGAAGACACAGCCGACATATTCGTCAATGCCAGCGGTGTTTTGAAGTAAGTCTTTACAGCTTTCTCACCGTCGATCGTGATCTGACCAAATACTCTCAGCAAGTGGAAATGGCCCGCCATCAAGGGCAGGGAAACCTTCAAGGGAAAGATGCTCCACAGCGCCAACTGGGACAACAGCATCTCTCTCGAGGGAAAGCGCGTCGGAGTCATCGGCTCCGGTTCTTCTGCGGTTCAAATCGTTCCAAACATCCAGCCCAGTAAGTTGCTCTCCGTCTGTGAAAAAATATGGGTGCTAATTGTGCATAGTCGTTGGCAGCCTGAGCTGTTTCATTCGTAGCTCCTCGTGGGTTGTCGGTGGCTTTGGCCAACGTTTTGCCGGAAAGAATGGCAGCAACTTCAAGTGTAAGTGGTTTTGTCCGCGCAACTTTCATCTCACGGAGCTGACTCGCTTGCCTGCAGACAGCGAGGAGCAACACGAGATCCTCCGCAACGACCCCAAGAAGTACCTGGCGTACAGGAAGAAGATCGAGTCTGAGCTCAACTCCCGCTTCCGTTTCATTCTCAACGGCTCAAAAGAGCAACAAGATGCTAGAGATGTAAGTGAACCACACTTTGCTTGTCCTTATGGAACACCTCCGCTCACCATCTTGTTTCACAGTTCGCGGAGAAGGACATGCGCTCTAAGCTTGCACCTAGACCTGATCTTCAAGACCTCATCATCCCCAAAGACTTCGCCGTCGGCTGCCGCAGACCGACCCGGTAACGGCTACCTTGAGGCGCTCTGCAAAGAGAACGTGAATGTCGTGTCATCAAGTATCCAGGAAATCACACCCAAGGGCATCAAGACAGCAGACGGCACCGAGCACGAGTTCGACATCATCGTCTGCGCCACCGGCTTCGACGTCAGCTGGCGCCCGCATTATCCCACCATCGGCCGCAACGGCGTCAGTCTCAGCGAGTACTGGAAGGAGACGCCAAACACATACCTGTCTTTGACGGTGGCAAACATGCCCAACTACATCAGTAAGCAACCTCTAAATCCTCCGGTTTGTACAAAGGATCTGCTGGCTAACACTGAACCAAGTCTTCAACGGACCCTTCGGACCCTACGGCCACGGAAGCTTCCTCCCCATCACCGAGGCAGTGGCCCGCTACGTCATGCAACTGCTGCAGAAAATGTCCGAGGAGGAGATTGCATCCTTCTGTCCCAGGCAGGAGGCGGTCAACGACTTCGTCGAGCACCGCAGGAAATTCCTCCCCCGCACGGCATGGACTTCGCCCTGTCGGTCGTGGTTCAAGCAGGGCACCGTCGACGGCGAGCCAATGATGTGGCCCGGTTCGAGAATTCAGTTCTTTGAGACAATCAACACCCCGCGGTGGGAGGACTATGAGCTTAAGTACACCACGACGAATCGATTCGGATACTGGGGTAATGGATTCGCGGTTCGTGAGCAGGATGGTAGGGACTTGAGCTGGTATCTGGGCCTGCTGGATGGCGTGGACGAGCAGCCTGCGCTACCCGATGAGGATTTTGAGGAATTCTTCATGAACAAGTAGATTTTTAATGTTTTAGACTGTACGTACCTTTTGATTTTCGGGGTTAGATATATACTCAATCTCATGAAACTACGCCTTTGAGGAAAAAGTCGCCTGACTACGCTATGATGAAAGAACACGAACAAGAGTCAGTGCGCAGGTCTTTTCTCACTGCCTCGGCTTGAGAAGCAGTTCTGAGCAGGTTTAAAACGCCAAGGCCAGTTCTTGGTAGATGATTGATGTCTCACGGTGACAGGAGGTTTGGGCGAGGGACTTCTCTTAACACCGAGCATATCGGACCGAACCGGCCAAATTTAAGTGTTGACCGAACCTTGATGCCGTGTCTCCAGCTAGGATCCTTGCCGACCCCTCCTCAACGCTATCTTCTCAACGGTCCTGGCATCACGATATTCATTCTGCAGGCAACATTCTTCCAGTCGCGTATCTCGTTTTGTGTCTCTTGGGTTCTTTGTCATCGTCATTCCAAGATGAGTTCTTTCAAGTCGAAGCGAGGACAGTACAAAGCAGTCCGGCGGGACGAGTCGCGGGTGTCGTCATCAACCATCGACGAAGAGCGCCAGATTCCGGATGATCCGCCCCCAATCAAGACGGTAGAAGACGAGCTTGAGGCCCTGAGGAGGAAGGTGCGACGATTGAGAACCAGCGTGGCACTCTTGGTCGCCACTTTGGCCATGACGCTCATCTTCTTCCTGCTCTACGTTCAGCTGGCGACAGGGTCTGCACGATATCTGCAACTAGGGCAAGATGGGCTTTAATGTGTCGCGGGAGTTTTTCGATTCGATGGTGAGACTCTTCCAATGAAGCTTTCCTCGGTTTTAATAGGAACTGAAGTGTGATGACAACAGGTCGCAACCTTGAACCAATGTCACACTGACAAAGAATGATACCAATCAGATGAAGGTTGTTGAATACTCAGCCAATGTCAAATCAAAATATATAATGTAGAGTATAGACGTTAAAGCATGAAAGTATAAAGACAGCGTCATCTGCGACTAAGGAGTTGTGCGCAAGACGTGGCTGTTATCTCACTGATTTAATGGGCCAAATGACACATCTCCTCAGATACCTTTCGCGTGCGAAGTTGTTCCTGATCTCAATGTTTACCGTCAATGCTATCTTGCACTAGGTATGTCTATTTCGCTGGAGCCAGCCCTTAGCTGTTTGTAGTTTGTAGTATTCAAGCTGTCTCTGCCAAGATCATCAAGAGCTTTCATGTTTAAGAGAGCGCCCTTCATTATCTCATAATTCCTCTCTCGTCCTTCTTCACCTCGAAATTCGTGTTGTATACTAGAAGCGCTCGCTGGTCGTTCAGGCTTAGTCGGATGGGTGGGACCATCTGAGAGCTGTCGATCGCTTTATTAATCACTGAAGAAAAGTGCAAAAGATGATTCGTAATATTGCCTGATGAAAAATAATGTGATACACCTATGCATCAGATCACGAATAGAAGGCGCAGAACTCCGAAGAAAGCTTCTCATCCAAAGTTTTTGAAGCCATACTTCCTACGGTAGCCAAAGACTCTCAATAGCAGACATGGCCTGCTGAAAACCCCACAAACAAGCGAATCAGAGCTTGATATAGTGATGTCGCCGCGCAAGTTCTGAAAGCAGCATGTCCCACAACCTAAGATGGCTAACGCAGTTGTGGGCAAGTGAAGGAAAGAGGTATCACTGTTCAGAAGCTAGTACAGCTTATATGCGGAAGCGGAGAGTCTACGATAGTACGGAGAAGCAGCATGCGAAAGCTGCAGTACAAAAACATTGTTCTGCAGATTGGAATCGCTCCCGCCGAACACGGCATTCAAGACCGTCGAGCATTACGAAAGCCGAGGACAACAAAACGATCAACGGCAACACCGTTGGTGACTTGGGACCTTATGACCCTTTCCTCCAGTATGCCTACTTGACGAATGATCTGGCGGACGGTATCTTCGCCTGGCACACCATAGGGATCGACATGGGCGACAACTTCAATGGCGGCTTCCAAGCGGCTGCCAAATACGAAGAAGACGGTGGAAGGGCTCTTAACGCGTGGGGTGACGGTTCAATCACCCCTTGCCCGACTGTGGTACCACCCAAGGGCATGGTTACAACTACTGCGGTCAGCAGCAGGGCTGCATGAGTGACGATCCGGTTGGAATGGACTGCATCATAGGACCCCGGACAGCAGCCTCGAGAATTCTGTATCCTTAATGATGGGAAACAGCTAGGGTTTTGGAATCGAACGAGGGAACAAGACACACAGTGCCCGTTTTACATGCAGTGTGTTACATTCCGGTTAGCATCTTCGTGGTGACATGTTACGGAATAGAACGTTAGATGAAGGACCAGCCATTCACAATTATATTCCTGTACCACTGTGCCTATGCAATCATCTAGCCCACTGTCGCCCAAAAGTTTCTAAGCCTTGGGTGACTTTGCTGAATCCTTCGGATGCGTGCACGCCATGAACAGCTTCTGGAATCCCGAGTCCCCACAGCTATCTGTGGTCTGTCCGACTATAGTAAAGCCGGCTTCGAAAAAGGCCTTGCGCCACTCGACCTCACACTGCAGGGCTTGCTCCCTCTTGTCCTTCCTGTTCCACCAACTCTCCGTGAATCCAAAGAGGAAGTCCGTCCAGCAGCAGTCCAACTCTGTTGTCTCGAGCAACAGAACGATACCGCCTTCCTTTCGCAGACATTGGCGGATGTTGTTGAGTGATTGGACGATGTCCGATGTCTCGCGGATGACGTTGACGGCGATGATGATATCCTCGGTGCCAGCGACGCAGGGCTCAGGAGGCCGCTCCACGTCGGTGGCTTTAAAGTCCATAAACTTGTTGTATGTCGTTCTGGCGAATTTCTCTCTCGCCTGAAGCACGTACTTCTCTGAGATGTCGGTGAAAGAGTACGTCGCCTTGGAAATGCCAACCTTTTCCTTCAACAGGGGCGCCAACCATGTTGCCACGCCTCCCATGCCGGCGCCGATCTCCTTGACGCGCAATTTGGTGTCGTCTGTGTCGTGGAAGGCGTAGTTGCTGACGATGCGCTGAAGAAAGTCCTTTATGAGGTTGTGAAATGCCGCGTTGGAGCTGTCGATGCTGTAGAACTTCTCTGCGAGTCTTCGTCCGATGCCCTTGTCGTAAATGTGGCTACCATCGCATTTTCCCTCCCAAATCTCAACCAGGCGATCGCCAGCGTGCTGGATGAGACGGGTGAGGCTTTCGAAGTGTGGGTATTCGTCGACGATGCTCCGTGCCAGGTCGCGGCTAGATTGATGTGGGATGGCAACGCTCGTTCGAGTGATGTCATTGGTCTTGATGGAGATCCAATCGGCGGCTGAGAGGAGTACGAGGCAAGACTCCCAGTGGTTTTCCGGCGCACCACGGGCCGGTCGTTGCATATAAAGGCTTTGTCCTTCGTGGTACTTTTGTAAATCGGTACCCTGCTTGCGGAGGGCCTCCACGATCAAGACACGACAAAGCTCTGCGTGTCTTGGATGGACCTGCTCCATGTAACCAACAAAACCAGTGTCTGCAATGATTTGAGACGTGGACCTTCTAGTCTGGTTGAAAGCCTTGAGAATGGCAGACCGAGAGATAGACGGGCCTTTGGCACTCGCCTTGGCATGAGGGTAAGTATAGATACCGTCAGATGCCATTATGTAAGTGGTAGATATATGTGATTAGAGGCGTTGGGCTGGAGAGGCTGGGTAGGACTGAATTGTAATATGTGGTACTATGAGCGGTGTGATAAGAGTGGTTGGGAATGAGGAAGAATGATCCTGCCAGCTGAAGGGTTGAGGAGTTTATATAGATTAGGAATGGGCGTTTCCAATGATGATACCTCTATAGCGCAGTCGTCACAAAACTTTTCGCCAATTCGTTTAAGTTCTCCATTGAGACATGAAATCTATCTGACAAACCCTTATGGTCAACTATGAGTGAAATTACGATCAAGGTAGGCAGGCAAGATGATATAGCCTCAACTTGACAAAATTGGACTAGATTCATTGAGTCTTATTGTGAGACCTGCTTAGAGAAGAGAGGAAAGTAAAGACGATGACGCCAAAGATGACAGTGACAACACACGCTAGAGAGGCTGATAAGAATACTAGGTTACTGTTATGCATTGCGATTTTTAGAGTTGTGAATGTTCGCTTTTAGACATAACTTGATGGCATAGGTAACAGGTTTCTGTTATCTGTGCCAACTATCTATGATAGCTTAAGCTCCCTAAGGCATTGGTTGAGATATTCTTTCAAGATTCTGCCTCCTATGATTTCATGAAGTGAGCTAAACTTTGAACCTCGCTTAATCAATTGGCCGGAGAGGTCGACGCACATCATGGTGCATTGTGACTAAGCCCAGATGGTATCCCAAAGGTGTTTCCTATTTATGCAAGTTTGTTTTTCGAAGCTTCTCGGTCAACTCAACCCTTTCCACATTTTGCAAGCTTTTCATACTGCACCTTGTCACATCACGGGGTCATGAAATCTGAAAAGCAGACTGCTGGTTTTCGACCGAGGCCGAGCTTCTCAAGGTGGAAACTGTCGCCGCCGAGTCGGCCGGCAAGAAAACGCCGTACTTAGTAGGAAACCTCTCGCTTGGGACAGGGGTGGATCAAGTTAGATCGTTCTCGCAGAAAAGAAACTGATTGATAAGACAAGTCAACTTCAACATCACTTCATCAAAGGTGGCGCACATGAAAACCCCGGTTGGTGTTCGCATCACCCCCGCACCGTTGCATGACTTTTTTTTTCTTTTCCTTTGCAGGCCCCCTACTTATTTTCTTCATCGGACTTCGGTACCCTTCCAAAGAACGCAGGTGATGTAAAATCACTAAATCACTATTGGGCCCCTTCCTCATGCGTCCGTTTAATCAAGCAGGAGAATGGGAAGCTCTCCATAGGCTCGGGTCCTCCACTGCAGGCACCGCAGGCGGGAGCTATCCGAGGCCCGTGAGTGGGGCAGATGCGATCGAATAGCAACGCGCTCAGGAAGCTTCGCTACAACCTCTTCTCGGAGCCAACTGTCTAAACAAGCTCTTGCACGACCCTTGCCTCCCACGTTGCCAAGACCTTAATCGCCCTCCGCAGGCGGAAAACGGCAATTGTGCGGGAAGGAAGCGTTGTAGTCTCTGCCTGCAGGCCTCAGCCCCAGGTAACTGCGTTATGTAAGCTGCGTTGTTTAAAAAAGAGACTTTTCGAGACTAATTAACAGGGTACTCATAGCTACCTACCTTACTATAAATCCTCCTACGCTTAATACTACTAAATCTCAGCTAATAGAGTTATTTACTATATTAAAATCTCTAGTATATTTAACTATACTATATTTAACACTTTATATAAAGTACTATTATTAATAGTAGTTAGTATAGTTTTAAGGTTTTTTAAGTTTAATAAATTACTTTTCTATATTATATAACGTTAAGTAAAGTTATATAAGTATTTAAGAAGTATATCTAAATATTCTAGTAGTTATTAAAGTTATTTATTATTAAGATATTAATACTTCTTTTAAAGCTAAAGTAGTAATTAAAGAAATCTAGCTAGAAATTAATATAGTAATATATTTAAGTTATAATTAGAGCTACTACTAATATCTTAATATATATTAATAGTATTATCCTAGTTAAAGCTAGAGTTTATTAATATCTTAATTATACTGAAAGTAGTATATTTAATAGGGATAAAATTATAATACTATAATCCTTACTTAGCTTAGCTAGTTATAGCTATACTAATCCTTTCCTTTAGGGTTCTCTATAACCTTAAGAGATAAAGCTAAATAGTAGGATATCTGTCACGCTTTAAAGCTTATTAATAAAAAAAATCTCTTTCTAGAACACTAAAAAACTGGGTAACAAAACCAAAGCGTTATAGTCTCAATAGACACCAATGAGCTCGCAGTGATCTGGGCTCGGTGCCGATCCCCTGGACCCCAGTCGATTAAGAATTCGTCAATGTCGAACTTCGGCGTTGAATCTCCAAATGCGCTCGATGGCATATGCGGGCAGGCTGTGCAAGGAGAAATACATATAAGACGACGACATGTAGAGGCCTCATAGACCCCCCCTTTCTCCCACTCGCCACCCAGCCTCTCTCCTCTCGTTCGTTTCTTCCGCGAGGTTGCCCCAAGATGCGGTCGTCACTCCTTTACTCTGTCCTTGGCCTCGCCACAGGCTCAACCTTTGCCCGCCATGTCCACCAGATGCGGGCAGACTTCAACTCTGCGGCCCTCCCGCAAGCCCACTCCGCTCGCGGACTCCCGGCCGCGGACGGCAAGAAGGGTATTCCTCATGAACCGCATCGGCCCCTCTTCGTCTGAACTCTACATCGCCAACGCGGACGGCACGAACGAGCGCAAGCTGCTCGGGAACAGCTCCTCCTTCGAGTACCACGCCAGTTTCTCGCCGGACGGCCAATGGGTCGTCTTCACGACGGAGCGCAACGGCGACGGAAACTCTGACCTGTACAGGTGCCGTGTCTCTGCCGCGGCCAACGGGACTTGCTCGGACCTGGAGAAGCTCATCGCCACGCCGTCTGTCGAGGACGCCGGCGCGCTCTCGCCCGACGGAACCCAGCTCGCCTTCGTCTCGACCGAGAACGGCTACAAGACCAACATCTGGGTCCAGGACCTGGCCACCGGGGAGAGGCGCAACCTCACCAACACCGCCGAGATCGCCGGCGACCCGTTGTTGCCGGATGGATACTTCCGACCCAGCTGGTCTCCTGACGGCGAGTGGATCGCCTTCGCCTCGGACCGCAACACGGCGTGGCGTGGCCATGGCAACTGAACCGGTTGGGAACACACGCAGGAGCTCTCCGTCTACGCCATCCGTCCTGACGGCACTGGCTTCCGCGAAGTTGCCACAAAGTCGGGTTACTGCCTCGGCTCCCCGAAGTGGTCTACGGATGGCAAGCGTGTGGTGTACTACGAGATCACTGTCGAGGACACATGGAACGCGCATCGCCCCGAGTCTGTTGCCGCTGTCACCTCCGCGATCGTCTCTGTGGACTTCGAAACTGGAACTGATCGTGTTGAGCATGCCTCTGGCACCGGCCTCAAGATGTTCCCCCAGTGGTTGTCTGGGGAGACGGATGCCACCGGTAACATTGCGTACTTGATCAAGGGCAACGATGACGAGGGCTACAACTACACTTCCGGCGCGACTGCCGCCGTCAAGGCTGCCATCCGCTCTCCAGCCTGGTCTCCGGATGGAAAGTTCGTCGTCTACGAGAAGGTCGGCTTCACCGCGCGTGCTCAGGAGAAGCCTCTCTACAGCTGGGACGAGGACTGGGAGTACCGATCCACAGACGTCTTCCCCCAGCTTTCCCTCCAGGGCCGTCTCGTCATTACTCAGAAGCAGCTCGGCAACTCCTCCATCGTCTCCATGAACCCCGACGGAAGCGATCTCAAGCTCGTCTTCGACTCCTACACCACCGGCCAGCTCGACTCCTCCCTCGTCGCAAAGGGTCTTGCCGGTGCTTTCCAGCCTGCCTGGTCTGCTGACGGAGAGTGGGTTGTCTTTGGTCTTGGATCCTGGTTCCAGTCTCGCGCTACCGGCAAGGCCCGCGTCTACCGTGCCACCTCCAACGGAAGCTACTACGAGGCTTTGACCGACGGCACCGTCCACTCCGGCTTCCAGTTACCCCCGACGGACGCTACGTCGCCTTCCGCGAGTGGGGTCTCCGCTACGGCATCCGCATCCTCGACCTCGAGACCCGTGAGGTCCGCAGCCTGACCAACGCCACGGACAACCTCCCCTTCTGGTCGCCCGACGGCGAGCGCCTCGTCTTCACCCGCAAGACAAGCTCGACCAACTTCGACGTTGCCACCATCCGTCCCGACAGCACGGACTTGCAGATCCTCACCTCCAGCGGCGCCAACGACGCCCACGCCGTCTGGACCGCCGACGGCAAGATCCTGTACTCGAGTGGCATGTACGGCTTCCGTGACGAGGCCGCCATCTACGACCAGACCTTCCAGCCGTACGGCCAGATCATTGTCATGGATGCTGATGGATCCAACAAGCGCATGTTGACGGACAGCTTGTGGGAGGACTCCATGCCGCTCTACGTGCCTAACGAGTTTTTGGTCTAGGATGGTTGATATGTATATACTTCATAGCGAATCAGCGACATAATGCAACATATTGATACCAAGATATATATTGTGACTTCTACAGCCTGGTTTGCAAATGAGACGTAGGGACAATGTGAGCACGCGACCTTCACCACCCTGTTTGTTCCAGTGGCGACAACTGTGAGCTTTTCTTTTCCTCAAGTCCAGAATCTTCCAGCCTTGCTGATCCCCGTTTCACTTCAATTACGTCCCTGGTGCATTCGCGTCACATACTCTCAAGGGCATAGGGATGAAGGACCCGAAGACCAGGGGAACAGCTCTCGTAACCTCGGAAACAGACTCGTGATGTGATGGAAAGTCTCAGTAGTCTCCTTCTCGCCAACCTCATGCGTGTCACTTCCAGGAGATTCTCAGTCATGTCTCAATGATCATTGACGTCAACGCTACTAAGATTGAAGGGTACCAGGATTGGAGAAGGACAGCAGCAACCATGGCTTCTTTTATCTTGTCGATCTACTCCAGCATTGTTCCATCTTCCGTACACATCCGTCGGCTTTTGAAACACCATCTTGTGCTTGAACAGAGCTCATGTTCATGCTTCAAGTATCCAATCTACACTTTCTAGCTTTACGTAATTAAACCCGTCCTCTCATAGTTCCGATTCTGTCACTATAAAACAACCATTGATAGGTTCAACTGATGAGCTCCAAAGGCAATACGTGAAGTCGTACATAGATGTTTTCGAAGAACAGCAAATTAGCCTACAAACCTCACATGATGTATACAGTCCACGGCCCGCGAAGCGTCAGCCCTCATCACAAACAGGAACCCACCGATAGTATATATCCTCTGAATAAGCCCCAGAGGCCAACAGAACCAAAGGATGGTTTTGTTCGAAGACTCGTTTGGTCCTTGAATCGCCCGCACATGGTCCTCGTTCGCAACTCAGACACGACGAATGCCTCAACCCCTAAATATGGACAGGAGAGACAAAGCCCGATTGTTGAAGCGGGTCACTTGTTCCCGGAGGAGAAGGCTTAATATATCGACACGATGCTGCCTCTGGCTCTCCAAGTTACTCCTGCCTAGAACGCTTCCATCCGCGTTGTGCGGCACGGGCAAAAGAAACCAGACATCATCTAGCATAAAGCGGTGGCTGAAACGCTATCAAAGGTCAGGAACCCCAATACTTGCGCTCTTCAACGTGAGGTGGGATCTTAACACCACGTACGTACTGAGCTGATGTCATCTTTGCTCTCGTCACCACCAGGCTTCCGAGCCCCTGAGCTCAATCTGCCTTGAGGAAGATTCCTCGTCAATCGTCTTCCATGGAGTATCCCACAGAATAACAATCTAACACCAGAGGCGCCTACTTCGATGACGAACCTCAGGGGCCTGTCAAACAACAAACCTTTCAAGAAGAGGGAGCTTCAGGAAAGTCCGGTAACGCGAGGAAACCACAATCTTGGAGAACACATTTGTTGCTGAAGAAGCCAGGTCTCAGCGGCAGAACCTCAGTTTAAATTGTCACCAAAGTCAAGGCACACATGCCAACTACAAAAGCGAACATTTTGCCGTCTGATATGTTTGAACCCGCCAATGACCCAGGCTCTATCGTCGAGAAAACTTCGATGCATTTCACTTGGCAGAGTCAAATTACTTCGAGGCCGAGCAAGCCCTATGCGGACCGCAGCACGGGGACCTCTGTCCGTCATCCTACCCGGCGTCCTGCTCGTATTCCCAACAGAGCAGCAGCACCTCGACGTCGTGGCAGAACACGCTATTGATCCCCGGATGATCTCGGGTTCTCGACACGGAACATCGCGCCATGCTTCAGAACAGCGTACGCTACAAACGACGAATCCTCCGTCGTGCCTTTCGACTTGACAGTCAACGCGCAGAGGAACACTTATATACCCTCAACGCTTCCCCGGCTCCTCGGGAGATGTCAAGCTAGGAAGCAGACCAGGCATTAACCCTCCTTTAAAAGATCGTGTGTAGATGTGAGTCTCCAGTCAGCCAATCTGCCTGCCTAGAGGCTTCTGGCGATGCAGCAGGCACCATTCCGCAGTTCATCGTCGATGGGATCAAGGGCCTCCCTTATGACATGCTTCGACTGCGACAACTACTCTCGACCTCGTCGCTGTTCGCCCCCGGCCACTGTTTATCGTCAAGCGTATCGACCAGTGATAATGGAGGTAGCTGTCGAGACAACCGACATGCACTTGATGCCACTCATCTCACACACGCTTAACAAGAGCATGCTTCGAATCATTCTCACGACGACACTGTCTCGAGGAGGATCCAGCCTCGGTTTGTCCATCCCCGGCTGATTGTCGGGCGAAAAACAAAACCAGTCTCAGCAGAGCAGCTTTTATAGATCCCCCAGACGCGTCACAGCCCCCAGAAGCACAAGTCACGATAACGATAGACCATCAAATGGGACCAAACAGTCAAGAGTTCCATTCTTTGAGCTAGACCTAGCCGCCCAAGCGCAGAAAACCCCCAAAGCCGCCGTTCACCAAAAAAGGGGGGAGGTCTTTTTGTTTAATTCTTTTCGAATTTTCTCCTCTGCTCATCCTCATGCCACAAAAGACATACATAGTGCTCCAAAGCCGATCAAATAATGGACGATATCAGCGAGCCAAGCATCACCGGGTTTTTGTTTCCCTCTTCCTACGCGTCCTGTCCTCCGCGAGAGTTGCTCAAGACCACTTCCGGTCCAACGTCTCCAGTCCGCAAGACACAGCATGTGTATGTGTCGATATTTCTTTTTTTCTCATTCGGTGCCGAGACAGCCCGAGTAGCCATAATGTCTTCTTTAACCCCCCAGGTAATTAAACAGGTGATGAGAAGGGTGTAAATGTGGCGGCTGACGAGATGACGCTCGCCCAGCCTAGATGTGTTGTGTTGTTCCTCCACGGTTGTTGAAGTGGGGGTATGCAGATGTAAAAAGAAAACAATGGGGTATGTGCAAACAGAGGTATACGCATGAATGGGAGAGAGATGAAGTGTGGGAGTGTGGTGTCAGGCCAGCCTTTTCCAACCTGTCGTCATGCCCACTCCGTCCATGATCTCCGTGCCATGGCAGCTGATCCTGAGATACCGAAGCCTGCAAGCGCGTGCCATGCTGCGTTGGTTCTTGCCATCGGGTTGCCAGGGGACACTCGACCAGAGATGGAGCGCGATGAACGTCCCAATGGCCAACCGGCCAAGCGTGATCCGTCGAAAGCCGACAGCCAGACGTAGGGGTATCCTCCAATAGAGCCGTGATCGTAATGCAAAGTGGTGCCCAATGCCACATTGATTGCCCTTCGCGCGAGGGCGTGGTTTATCGTTCCAATGCCAGGACGCCGAACCCAGAAAAATGTAGTGTCGCCGTGTCAACAGAGTAAGGTGAGATGAGATGTAGAGCACGCCGGCCCAATCACCATGGTCATGACACGGAATGCTTGGCCCAGCCAACCCAGCCAACCGTTCCGAACCCAATCAAAAAAGGGAGACGCTTTCTCATCGGCCAAAAAGCGACCGATCGCACAGCGCATCTCCCAACCCCAACGCCGTGCTATGCAAAATGGTATTATACAGAACCCAGTCGCAGGAGAGCCTCCACCGCCTCACGCTCTTGCGCGTCAGACGTGGCCCCCAGCGCCGAGAAGTCGAAGGGCAAAGGTTGTTGGTGCGAACGAGCCATGCCGGTTGCGACGGATCGCAGTCCCCCAGAAGTATATACACCGTTGGAGAGGAAGCTGCGACCGGCCGAATGGGCAGCCGCGTTGTAGGACTCGGCGCGGAGAGCAGCAGCTCCCACAGCAGCCCAGTCCTCGTCATCGGTGGCGTCCTCGGGGTCATCGTTCATGATGTCATCGTCGTCCGGAGCCTCGGAGCACGATGCGGACGCTGAGCCATCCAGGGACATCTTATCCGCTTCGCATTCCATCATCATGGCGTCGCGGTCGTCGTGGGAGAAGACGAACGACTCATCGCCGTTGCTGGAAGAGGCAGCGTTCAGGCGAGACCTGTCGGTGCCGCGTCCGCCGTTCTTGCTAATGGGGATGCCGGAGCGGTAGTCTGCAGGAGGTGAGCTCCGCGAAGGCTGGCCGCGTCGTCGGGCGTCCCATCGTCCCCAGCCCACCTTCTCAAACTCCACGTCGCCGTCGACACCACCACCCTCGCCTCCGCGGCCCTCCAACGCTCCGACCACTAGGCGACGAGCCTTCGTCGGGGGGATTCCTGCGAAGCCGGTACCGACGTTGTCAGGTAGCCCATGATGTGGCGGATGGCCAAGGGGCCGTGGTTGAGGAGGATCTCGGGGAGATGGTGCTTGGCCAGCAGCGAGGTGCTGATGGTGCCTGTCGTGTCGTGGGAGGGCGAGCGCGAGGCTTGTCGGCGGGCCTGCTCGTCGTGCAGGTCAAGGTCGGAGTCAATAGGCTCGAGCTTGGCCTTCTGGAGCTGGGCCTTGAGGCCGTGAGGCGGGAGGGCGGGAGATATGGAGTTGGGAGGGGTGGGGAGGGCTTGAGATCGTGTCACAGTCGTCGCAGGGACACTCCGAGCCGCTACAACAGCTAAGTTGTCTCGGCTCATGTCGGAGGCCTGGTGGATATCGCGAGCAGCAGCTGCCATGGTCGCCATGATGTCGTTTAGACGTGTCTGATGCTTCTAGACGTGTCTGGGACAAGTCAGTAACAAGGCAGATGACCAGCGTTGGTGTCTGAGGAGGGAGAGGCGACAGGTGCACACACACACAACACACAAAATTGATGATATTTTGGTGGTGGTGTTGAGTCACCAGGGGGATGACGGGTGGTGGTAGGGTTAATGTTGACGTACTGCTAGAAGCGGAAGGGATGCGAAAGCAAGTGTGGAACTTTGCGGGTAGGCAAAGCGGTCGACGGTCCGGCTAATGACTTTTGGCAGATCAAGGCTGGCAGAGCTGTTGCGATTATCTTGACTGTGACAAGAGAATCTCGTCAGTATGGTGTTGTAGTTCTTCGTATTGTTGGATTTGTGTTGAAGAAGAAGGAAAAGGAAGGAAAGGGGAGCGCGAGGAAGGGCGACAACCAGGGCTAAAGTAAAGGGAACGGCGACGGATACGGCGTGGGATGGGATGGGCGATTGGGGTCGAACAACGAGTGACAGACTGACAATGAGCCATGAGTCTACTGCCTTCCTTACTCTGTGCTTGCCATGGTAGAGGAGGGTAGATACCGCGCAGATACTTGGGGTACATTGAGCGACCTTGCAGACGTGGGAGACCTGGGGTGGGCACCTTTCAGACGGCGGCCGGGGACGAGGTACCCACGGTACCGGACGGATGCAACCCAAGGAAGGGCCAGGATGGGGAGACAACATCAGCGACACCGATACGTCAAACAAAGGTCGCGCGCCTTGTACGCAAGTGCTGCAGTGCTGCAGCAGCTTGGCCTGCGCTTTCCTGGCAATGGAGGCGAAGAAAGGCGAACAAGTGTGGTTGAAGGCCCAAGCCAGGCTGCAGCACGTACTGCACCAGAAACCCAAACCACAAGGCAACCAACCGATAGCCACTGGATTGCAGCACCAGCATCATCATCACCAGCAGCGGCGACAGCGAAAGCCGAACAAAGAGCGCCGCCGACAGGAATCGCAGATGCAGAAGGGCGTGCGGGCTGGGGGTGCCCGTTGCCAGGTGGCGACAATCTACCTATCGCTGCGACCAGAAGACCAATGGTGGCTATTCCTGATGTCCTTGCACCGACCACTCCCAAAAAAAGGAGTCCCCAGCCAGTTGTACCCCCAAGCCATGTCCAGCTGATTGTTAGAGTCACACCCCAACGTCAAGCTGGTGTGCTTGGACGGCCGGCCACCCATTTCGCAGCATCAGCACCAGCACCAGCACCAGCAGTAGCAACAGCGTGTGTGTCCAAGTCTCAAAAGTCCAAGGCCTACGGGAATAGCTTGGGAGCCAGCTGACGGCGGACAAGGTCCAGGCATTATTGCAGATTGTGTTTGTGGTGTGCGCGTCTTGTAAGAGAGACGACGGCGCGTTCAGATGGTTGTATGTTGTCGGTCTTTGCGAGGACACGTCGCGCATTCTTCTCCCATTTATTTGGAAACTGTTAGAAGCAACCGCGCCTAGGACCAAGACTTGCTTCTTGAATTCTAGACCGTGTCTTTTGATTCCTTGGCCTGGTTGGGTCCAAGTTGCAAACTTGTCCTGTGTAATGTACTTGTACCACGCTCCAAAAAGCCCTGGTCCAGAAAGGGGAGGAGAATGGACTATGACGACCAAACTCGCCCTTTCCGACCATATGTCTTAGACAATCCGTCTGTAATTGTTCATGGAAAGGGGCCCGACGGGGACGGACATGAAGAAGAGAAGACAAGACTGATGGTTCTGATTGATTGAACCACAGACACACTCGGCTGGTTTCTGCACGAAATTGCAGTGCCGGGCGGACGGTTCATTCAGACACCCCTGCACTGTTGCTTTCTGTGGCTGCGTTTCTGCTCCCGTTGATGCTTCTTGCTGCTAAAGTGTGGCCTTTCTATTTTCGAGGCGCATCATTGCTTTTTCCAGGCACCGTCATTCCCTCGGATCTCGCCTTCGCATAGCAAGGAATTCCAATCTCGCCAAAGAGGGCATCAATTTTCTCTCTGGCGAATCTCGATCTTGTACGTGATCTGAGCACTCCTCTGTCGAAATTTCGAAATTTCAAATTTTTCTCAAAATTGCAACCCAGGACACCAAAAAATAGGAGAGGTGTGATTGTGAGGTCTTCGTTGCCCTTGTTGTTTACCAGGTCCCCGGTCAACCGGCCGGCCGGCGCGCGATGGGCCACGCCCGCCCGCCCACCTCATCCTCTTTCGAGGTTGTCGGCGATTGATGACGACACTGTCACATTTCCCAAGCTTGGGCAGAGGAAAGCGGTCTCGTCTCCGGGTAGTGGAGAGCTGTGGGAGTGTGCGCTGTGGCCTGCGTTGGTGTAAGTACCTGAGAGGGGCCATGCCCAACAAGCAGCGGCTTGCAGGCGTGCAGCAAGGCCCCCCGTTCCGCCTCCTGCACGCGCGTGGAAACACTTTGTCGCTGTCACCGCCCGGTGTCTGGAAAAGAAGAGTGCGGCTTGCTTTGGTTTGGCTTGATACTGTGGACCGAGCCCGTGGCCGCGTCTTTTGTGTGTGTTCGCTTTCTTCCCAGCGGGAACTCCACGTCCCAAAGCCAGGGGTTGGAAAGAAGACGGTGACAAGGGCGCCCTGACAGATGGGTCACGGGATGACAGGGGCTGGCCGACAAAGGAAGCGGATACGGACATTGACAATGCCTCCTCCCAACGTCGACGATATCGCACAAATCTATATCGTGAGAAAAATGTGTGTGGTTGTGTGGGAGGAGTCAGATCGCGATTGGGGCTCTGCAACCCTACGACAACCCAAAAGGCCTCGCGGGCAGAGTGAGCAACCATTCATGAAATCAAGGGGTATGGTATCGAGGTTCATGAATCGAGTTTGTGTTATCGATGGTGGGGTTCAAGGGGTGGAGGGGGGAACTGAAAATGGAATCTGGTGAGAGCACAAGTCGCAACTCGCATCAACCAGAGTTTCACGGCCTTCTTCTGCCTTGGTCTTGGTGCTGCCCATCTCCGATAGATTGGTAAGCTTTCGACGAACACGATATGCCGCAGGGCCACCGCGCACGCTGTTGCCGAGGTGTATGTTCGATTATGCCTTATGTATCGATGACGGGGTACATCGTTGGCTTTTGTGCCGATAGAGTCTATGTAAAGTTTGTCGCAGTCCGTCAAGTGACTTGACACTCCTGCGCCGCGGTTGCGGTTGACATAATAATGATTCGGGACGAACGGTGGCGTGTGGTGGCCGCGTCGGAGTATTCGACGAGACGTCAGGGAAGCACTGAGGCTGCTGCAAGTCTGACACTGGTGATCCCGTCAAACCCGTCTTGCCGTCCCCCTTTCGCCAAAGACAAAGCCGGCCTTCTGGAAGGGAGGCTTCCCCTGGTCCTTGTAGATACCTACCCAGAGGATCCGGCAGAGGGACGGGATGAATGACAGAAAAGACATCCAAGGGGCCTATAAGCCCACACTTGTTAGGCGAAAATCATGTGTGGATATCGCTGCAATTCCGGAAGGCCACGGGTGATGTTCCCCCCGTACCCAGAAACTGTTTGTCCCAGAAGGCCCTGTTTGACCCTATCGGCAGTCCGGGGAAGAGGTCAACGGCCCACGGGTGGGAACTTCGTTTCAGCGACTCCAGTTGGCGGGGGGCCAGCAGAACAACGCGACGTGGGCACATGGGCACGTCGCGGCCATTTTCTTCTCAACCTCCATGGGACCCCATGGAACCATGGGTAAGGTACTTTGAGACTACCTGCAGCGGTCAAGTTGTTAAAAAAGCTCCCAAGCTAGAGGTATCCATCTCGATGGAGAACCCGCGGCGGTCAACCTTGGGGCCAGCACCGCGGTGACGGACGACCTGTAGGCTCCGCCATGTGGGTTGTTTGGAGGACGTGTGTTGTTGTTGTTGAAATGTCGCGATGTTAGCGAGTATTTGCGGTTGAGTTGTGTATCTCTGATACCCTAATCACACAGGGATGTTTCCGAAACTCAAAGACAGAGTTGCCAATTGAGGAGGGAGGAGTGTTAGGGACGGTTGAGTTGTTGTCCCCTCACCCATCGTCCAGCGACAGCGGGAAAGGCGCGCTGGCGCAACCCCAAGATGCCTTTGGGGTAACCATAATCAACATCGGATCAAAGAAACTATGGCTGACACAGTGGCAAGTAAGACTCAGCTCAAGTTTGTCTTCGCCCGTCATATTCCAACTCAGCCATCAATCAAAGTTGACTCTCTGCCCGGAATAGGAATCATACAAAAGCGGACTGCGATTGACCTTTGCATAGTCGCGGGAATACGTGTGCGACACACTGTGTACAAGGTCAGCTCTTTCGACTCTCAACCGTGGAGCCAGCAACGTGAGATGCTGGGTGTGCATGGGTGGGTTAGACTCACCCCAGTCGTGGTGTGGCTTGGAACTTAGGACGCATGGGGCTGGAACTGACCCTTCACCTTATTGTGTTTGTGCTGTTTAGAGAGGGTGTACACCTCGCAGGGGGGTCTAAAAAGCAGGCAGGGGGCTGTGGCAGTGCTGGAAGAATAGATCTTCCAGGTTATATAAGCATAATTATCTCCTTATAGTCTACTCTACTATATCTTAACTATCCTTAAGCCCTACCTATATCTAGATAAAATAAATACTATATTATAGTAAAATATAATTATAATAGGTATTAATAATAGAGTTATATTATTCCCTATATATACTATATATATACTATAATAATTAATTAAAAATATACTTATTTCTCCTTCCTTTTAGTAAGAGAAAGATATATTATATATATATAGAACTTATTATTTAAGTATACTATTCTTAAGCTAAATATCTATAATATCTTAACTCTATCTTTTTAAAGCTTCTATATAAAATAGACTTTCTTTTAACTCTAATTAACTTTATTAGCCTCTTTACTATGTTTATAAATAACGATCTATTCTTTAACTTTAATATTTTCTCTATATTAAATAATACTAAGAAATAAGAAGAAGAATAGAAATAACTTAAGGATAATAATCTTATTATAAGCTTAACTTATTATATTACTTACTAGCTTAATACTTAAACTTATTAGTATAATAATATATCTAGAGATAATATATAGGATAAAAGAGATATACTCTATAAAATAGACTTAACTAAAATAAGTTTCTTCTTAATATATACCTAATATACCTCTTATATATACTAAGTATACTTCTAAGATTTAGTTAATATATAGGATATTTTTATTATAAGAAGTAGAGGCTACTAAGTTATAATATATACTATATATAACTATTTAATAACCTTAGTATATCTTAAGACCTATCTTAATAAAGTTCTTTACTATATTTCCTATAAAGTCTAAGAAGTAAATCTTTTATATAATTAAGTATAGAAACTTATCTTAGATATTACTTAAACTATTCAGTATTTAAACTATAGAAACTCTAAGATATTAAAAAGTTTATATCTAATCTTAAAGTAAGTATAGTTCTTATATATACTATATATATACTTATATTATTTTAGACTGAAAAAAGACTTAAATTAAGTTTAGTACTAGTCCTACTAATATAATAATATTAAGTATTATAAGTTTATATACTTTCTAGTTATAACTCTAAATATAGTATAAGATAAAAGCGACTTTATAAAGGCTTTATAGGAACTATATATAGTAAAGAGTACTTATAAAGCTTCTAAATTAATTATAAATAAGTTGATTAAATATATATAAGAGTTAGTACTTATACTTTATATATACTACCTATATACTAAGTAGATATATAGCTTCTATACAGCTTTTTAGTATAAATAGAAGAGGTATCCTAATAGCCTCTATATTTAGAAGCTATAGTTTCAGTTTTAGTAATATAGAAAGACTTATTTTAACTAGAGATTTATAATCTTTTCTTAATATAGTATAAATATTCTCTCTATTATTTTTTAGTATAGACTAAGTATATATAATTTATAGGTCTATTATATTAGCTACCTAAAGCTGAGCTTTTCAGAGCTATAGCACTTTACTCACAGTATATTTATAAGGTAGAGTAGAGTTAATATTAAGTATCTTTAAGGTATAGTTAATATTAGTAAGCAGTATAAGGTTAGGATAGATTATATATATATTAGGAATATAGAAGCAAGCTATTAAAGCTATAATAAGTAATTACTAACTAATATATATCCTATATATATACTAACTATATACTAAGCTTCTCCTACTTTTAAAGTAATAGTAAGATAAATATATTACTATATAGAGTGAAGCTTAACTTCTATATCCTACTAAACCTTATAAAGTTTCTATTTATCTTTCTCTTTATATAAAGTTTATATATATATATCTTACTTCTACTTTTACAGCTACTTTTATATCTTATAAATAAAATAGTTCTTAGCCTCTTAAATAAGCCTAATATTACTATTATTACTATATATATACCTTCTATATCCTGCCTATATACTTAGTATATACTAATATTAAGTAAAGGCAAGCTCTTTCTTCACCTAGAGATATATTAGATCTATAGCTAATTTAGAGTTAATTTATTATAAGTAATAAGTATAGTATTTAATAATAAGGATAAAGTAGCTATATTCTTATAGTAAGCTTATCTTCTATAGTTTCTAGCTAGAAACTTATATATAGGTATATATACACTATATATACTAAGGATATACTTACTTTACCTAGAAGTTCTATATAAGTTTACTTTTAATAAGGTATAGCCTATATAATAGTAATAGATTTATAAAGTTTAGCAGCTTCTAAATAGAGACTTCTATATTATTTATATAGTATAGGTATATATATAAGTATTTCAGAAAGTAAGATATCTAGAAGTTAATATATTATTTAAGATAGTATAAGGAGATATAAACCTATTTAAGGTTTATAGATAGTAAGAAGGATTATAATATAAGTTTAATATAGTACTTATATATATAAGGTATATACTGATATAAGTTTTAGTAGATCTTAAGTTATATACTTATATTTAGATAAATATTAACTTATAAGAAGGCTATACTATTCTCTTTAAATATATTCGCTTAAATTAAAGCAGTTTCTAGCATTCTAGTTTAATAGGCCTATATATACCCTATAATATATAATGCAGTCTATATAGTTATAACTAATATAGATATAAAGCAGGCTTATAATAAGTTAATACTCTATATATACTAGGTTAATACTAATATTATAGTTATCTTAGGCTTTAGTAATTACTTATATAAGTAAGATCTATTATAAACTACTAAAGAGTATTTATAGTATCTATTTATATTTTACAAAGTATATATTTTATATAACTAGTAGAAGAAGTATCTAGACTACTTTACTACTCTATAGCTTTTTAGGCTTTAGAAAGCAAAGGATAAAGAAGAATATCTTTAGTATATATATTATATATACTAGACTTAGCTAGATATTAAGTCTTAGTTTACTAGGAAAAAAAAGGGATAGATTATAGCTACTCTTATCTAATCCCTTAGTAAGATTCCAGCCTAATAATAGATATTTATATAGAAGTATACTAATCTTATAAAGTTAAGCTATACTTAGAATAACTTTATTATTAGTTAAAGTCAGCTTCTACTTTAAGCTATATTAGGGTAAGGATATCTTTTATAGATATACTATATATACTAACCTTAGTTTAGAACTAAGTATACTATGTTCTATACTATCTCCTAGTAGTAGCTCTACCTAGGCTAAGGCTTATATATATAGAAAGATAACTTAAGATCAGCTTAAATTAGAAAGAGTTTCTAGTAAATATATTAATATTAATAACAGTATATATAACGCTATAAAAAACACCTATATATCCTTTATAATCTATTTAACTTTCTAGACTCCTTAATATTAAGTTTAGTACCTAGGTTAAATATATAGAATATAATCTTAGTTTAAGAATCACCTAAGCAGCCTATAAAGCAGGTATATACTAGGTATAAGCATAGTATACCCTTCTTATTATTACTACTTACTCTCTATTTATATTAATATAGTATTAGAGATATATAGTAATTAAGTATAGAAGAAAGTGATTAAGAGCTTCTTTAACTAGAGTAGAAAGTATATAAACTTTAAGTATAAAAGCATAAATATAAGCTTTAAGAAGAGATTACTTAACTTAAGTAGAAGCTAGGTAAAAGAGAAGATAAGCTGAATATAACAGAGATATAAATCTAGTATATAGTATATATATATAATATATACTAGAGAAGATATAAGTATATTTTTTATTTTTCATAGGTATAAGCTCTGTATATAGAAGGTGATATAGAAGAACCTTCTTATTACTAAGTCTATATATTAGTATATATATATATATATACTAGCTAACTAATAGTTCTATATAAAGAGTATAAAAAGCAATATATCTATCTGAAGTATATACTAAGTATATACTAGGTATATACTAAGGTAAAAGTTCCTAAAGCTACTAGTTCTATTTATAATATAATATATATCCTAGATATATACTAGATATATACTCAGGCTTCTACTTTATTCTCTTCCTTATTCTCTTCTTTATTCTCCTAGTACTACTTCTTAATAACAGGGCTACCTTATATATTATTAGTATATATATAATATAGATCTAAACCTAGTAAAATATATATTATAATAAGAGTAGCTAGAAGCAGCAGTCTAGATAGTAGTAGCTATAATATAGTTAGTATATACTTAGTATAAATATAGCAGGAAATATACTAGCTAAAGCTTTTTTAGTAAGGCTAATACAGGCCTTTAGAATAAAGTTAGTATCTAGTAGGTATATATTAAGTACATATTAAATATACTTTTAGAAAAGGTTCTCTTAGAAAGAGAAGATAGTGTAGTAGGCTAGGTGAAAAGCATATTATACTATATATATTATTAGTATATATAGGGTTATAGCTTAATTTAAATAAAGTATATATCTTATACTTACTACTATAAGAAGTACTAGTAGTAGTATCTTCTTATATAGCTACCTGTGAAATTATTAATATATCTTCTATATATATCTGCCTTAGTTCTATTCTAATTAATATTATATTATAATTATAGTTTATATTATATATTATATTAGGTGAAAGTAAGTATAATCTATGCTAAGTATATACCCTCTCTATATTCTAAGGTACCTTAGAACTTATAGAGTTAGTATATAAGTTTAAAGATATTTCTAATAAGATAGAGAGTAATATACTAACTTAGATAGTTCTCTCTCTCTACTTATAAAATAGATTAGTTATTATAAGCTATAAAATAGTAGTTAGTTTATATAATATATATAGCAAATAAATAGTAAGTATATAATATTCTCTAGCTATATATATATATAATTTATATAGTGGAAGGTAGCATTGAAATGCTAGTAGAAGGTAGGATTAACTAATCTATGTTTAATATCAGCTATATATATATAGAAGGTATATAGGATTAAACTTATATTAGTACTTCTATTTTAGAAGTAATTTTGCTAATAAGGCTAGTATAAGGACCTATACTAAAACAGGGATTAGCAGAGTATATACTAAAGATATATAAAGCTTATATATAAGCTTGAATATAAAGTAGGCGTTCTTCTAGCTACTACTTCTAACTTAGCTATAGAGAGCACTATATATAGTTAGTATATATCTTAAGTATATACTAAAGATATATTATATATTCTATACTAATAATACTCTTAATAAGACCTAAGTTATACTTATTAGGGTTTATAACTATATATTATTAGTATATATATAGAAGATATAAAGGATAAGTAAATAAAATATATTAATATTAGGATACTATTAGTAGCTATAGCAGTAAAGCTATGCAATTTAAGTTAGTATTATCTAGGTATATATAGGAGATATATAATATATATAGTTAGCTATAAGTTATAGATCTAGCTATATATAATACTAAGGCTGACTTTAACTATATAACTAGCATAGTATTAGTATATACTGAGGTAATATAAGGAGAATAGTGAATTTATATAAAGGTATTAATCTTAGATAGCTTCTCTACTATATTAGAAGTATCTATTATTTATACTTAGTATATATATAGTCTATACTGAATAACTTATAATATACCTTTATTTATTTTGAGGGTAATATCTTTAGAGTTAACTAGAAAAAATATATTAGGCACTATTTATATATATATCTAGGATATATAGAAACTTATTACTAGGGTTATAATTAGAGTTATTATTAGAGATAGAACCTAGAATATATTAATTTTATAATAGTTTTAGTATATACTATATATATACTTAATATATTATAGAAGTAGCTATATCTTAAGTAAAAGTTAATAATATTATTAACCCTAGTATTCATAAACTCTTAGATAGATATAATCTATATATAGTTAGTATATGCTAGGTTAATATGTAATTAATACTAGAATAGGTGGTTATATATATATTATATAGTTTATGATTTATGTAGGTAAGGGAAGAAGAAGAAAAATTTCAACTAGACTAGGATAGAGAGATATAGGGTATATACTACGCATAGCCTATATATAGCTAGGGCAGGGGCTAGGGCGGTAGCAGTTCTTAGGGCAACGCCTGCTCGGTTAGGTGTGTGCTCCACCCACACGCACGCATAGGCATTAAAAAAATTTACTGTGTAAGTAGGCATAAAGTGTACATAACGTGGAGGATCTATTAATCCGGCACGGCCACACCCCTGTGGCTAGATTTTAGACCCCCCTGCGAGCAGCACTCCGGTTTGGAGAGACGTATTGTCGAGTACCTCTCCGTATGCTGTACGCTCGCCCTAACCTCTCTCCACAGTAAAGATACACAAAACCAAGAGATGCACAATATCTCTAAGCGCACACGGCCTGTGTTGTCAACAGCCCGCGAGAGGTACCTTGCCTCGAACAGATAAGCCACGCCCGTATCTTCGACGCTTATCATTATCAGCCAACAGCCAAGGTCGGCTGAGGCGCTCAAATGGCTAACGATGACCTGAAAGTGCACCATGCTCATCCAAATATGATGTTGCCCGATGCGCCGTAGTCAGTCCAGCCATCGCCTTCCTTTTCGCGGTGGCCGACAGCTGATGACCTTCTTTAGCAATCGCCGCCCCTCCATCAAATCCGTCCATGTGCCCCCAATCCTCCATCGCATCTCATCTGATCTGATTCTAGCGAGCAGCATTCCACCCCCTCCCAAAGCCTGGTAGCAACGAGAAAAACACCCCCTCTCGTTTCCTTGCTATGTGCTGATGCTGATGCGCATCACATCGTATCGTATCCGTTGCCGCCGGTACCTTGCCTTTACATGACGGACAGGAAATCATGTAGTGGAATCCGGATGGAGATCGTAGGTTGAACCAGCCACCCCGTGTATCCGGGTTCCTGTCCGTACCTGTCTCGGTTTCCTCGACATTGCTGGCCGCAGCAAGCTTGAGCCTGGAATTGCAGCTCATCCGACTCAGGCCTCCCCGGAATTCGCGCAACCCTTTACGTCGCACGCCGTCGAGCGCAACCATCACGTTGCGCCCAAGCCTCACGCTGATTGGCTTCTCGCCTAAACGTGGAGGTAGAGGTATCGCGTCCCAGTTTGAGCCCCGAAGCGCCAGCCGCCACAACCTTCTTCGTCGTCCCTGAAGAAACGCAACAGTGAATGTGCCGCTCCCAATACCTCCGTGTACCTCCACTGGTACTTGGTGTTGTCTTGACTCTGTGGGCACCTGTTTCTCAACTCCTTGACTTCCATTGTCGAAGTCGCTATAGCATAGCCGCTGTCGAATCACGGTGCTTCAACCCGAGCCGTGTTCGTCACTCATCCACTTACGAAACCCCACGTTGTGACATGCTGCATCGTCGAGGCTTCGGGCTCCAAGCTCCTCCAGACGCCCCTCCCCCGATGCTGCCCTTTGCTTCCCATCGGATGTCTGTGGGTATTCACCCGCCGCCGCTCTCTGCGTTTCTCGGCTTCAGATCCCAGGAAAATCCTCCGCCTTTGGACCGAATTCTTTCCGGGTGCCCCCTCATCTCGACGGCACCACTGCAGCGACTGCAGTAGCTGCATCCCCAGGAGTAATCACCCCGCTTCTTGTCCAAGATATCGCGGGCGGGGTTCATCACACCCTCATCACTGCGCCTCTCCGACCTCTTCCGTGATTTGCCTGGTCCCGAACGGCCGGTCAACCAAGGCCGCCAGCTGTCGCGCCTAGCCGCCGCCAGCCTGCATCTTCAGATATGTCGCGCAGCCGGGCAAGCTAGTAACAACTGCGCCGGTTCTCGGAACTTGAGGCTCCCATTGTGCCAGTCGTCGCACCCACGTTTGGATTCTGGTGGACACGATTGATAACGAAATCTCGCACCGTGGTCCTTGTGCGTATGGAGCTTTGCAACCGTGACGACATCATTCAGGATCATCCCACTTCGCTTCGACGCCTTGACATTTCGCATTCACCCAGGGCTCAGCCCTTATCAACGTCGAGAACACTGCCATGTTGAACTACAGAGCCATGTATTCGCGACACGCCTAGGAAAGTCAGCGCGCGTGAACATGTTAGTGATGGGACCCTTACTTACAGCTTTAAGCACGTTCAGTCTCTCTTGAGAGTCCCGGAATACTTGCCGGTACTGGCCAAGACTTTCGCGCAGGACGGCTTCTTTGGACATGCGCCCGTCGCATATTGCCTTCATCTTGTTCTCCATCTCTTTACGCAGGAAAGGTTTGCCCAGGCTCGTTTCGAATTCCATGCGATCGAAACCCATGATAAGAGCCACGCCGAGCTGGGTCGGAATAAAGACCTTGAGACCTGTGCGGCCTCCTGACGCGGCTCGCCCACCACGTCCGCCGCGTCCGCGATTGCCGCGTCCCCGACCTCTTGCCGGCGGCGATGGAGGTCCATCCTGGTCATCACCCTCGTCATCATCCTGGCCACGTCGTCCGCCGTCCGCTAGCTGTACATACTCCCGGTCTTGGATCTTCTGAATGTGCTCTGCCATTGTCGCGTCTGTCCCAATGCCGTTGGCGTCCATTAGTGCAATGAGATCTGCTTCTGTCAGGTAGCCCGGCGGGCTAGTCTTTCCATCCGTCATCATGGCCTCGGTTGGAACGAATGTTTCTCCCTGGGTATAGTGTGGCAATTCTGCCGAGTCGTTCCACTTCTCATAAATGAAGACGTCCAAATAGTTGCGCTCTAGGACGCGTAGGCCACGCGCATGGAATGTCTCCTCGCCGTAGAGGATTTCGATGTCTGTTGCCATACCTTTGGCATCCTTGGAACAGCACGCAAGGAATCGCCGCACAACATACTCATAGAGCTGCGCCTCTTCCGGCTTCAACACGGTCGGTGCAGCATATGTAACCGGATGAATAGGCGGGTGAGCCTTATCGTCGTGTCGACCCTCGCGCGGTTGGCTGAAGTTTCCATTCAGGAGGCCTTCAGCATATTCGCCCCATCGCTGATGTGCCGTTTGTTTTCTGACCAACGCCTTAAGGTCCATGCCTTTATCGAACCGATCCGTCTCTGTCCTGGGGTAGCTAATGAAACCCCTGTTGTAGAGATTTTCCGCAATAGTCATGGCCTGTTGACCACTCATGCGGAGAAGGCGAGTGGCTGCCTTCTGGAGCTCAACGGTGGTCAAAGGGAGCGGCTTCCATTTCCTCGTTGCCTTCTCCTGGACCTTTGTGACCTTGGCCTTCTTTGCTCTAATGCATCGCTCGTAAAGAATCACGACAGACATGCGATCAAAGAGTCTGTTTCGTGACCAACTGAAGTTGGCTTTCTTCCCTTCGCGATTGTGCGTGACCTTGATACTCCAGAACTGCTCAGGCACAAAGTTCTGGACTCGAAAGTACCGATCAACGACGAATCCCAGGGTGGGAAATTGACAAGAGCCTATTTAAAAGTCAGAAGGGACACTTTTCAAGTGTTGGCTTACTTACCGTAGCTGATGGTTTTCTCCAGCAGCGCGCCCCCCAGAGGCCGGAGGCTGAGGGTAAGGAAGCGCGTGAAGGCGTATCCAATCCTGAGGTCTAGCTCTATTCTTGTGTCCACAGCGTCGACTTGCTTCTGGTCTAAATCGGTGAGCCGACGTGCGGCGGACAGGATGTGTCTGTCATTCATCAGTATGGACCTCCACGGCAAAGAAGGACGCCTTACGCTCGCTCAATGTTGCTGAATGTGGCACGTTTAACCTGGATATCAGGTTTGCCTTTCCTGGCAGCGTGTACAATCTCCTTACCAATATGCTCCCCCTCACGGTCGCAATCGGTCCAGATAACAAGTAGTTGGCAGTAGCGTGCTTGACGCTCAATATTCTCGGCGACGGTTTTCTTGTCCTGTAGAAGTCAGTGACTGCCACACATCAATACGATGGGCATGACCACTTACATCCGGCACCAAAGTCACCACTGGAGCGGTAAAGAGGCTTTCTGGGGGAGGATGCTGCCAACTCTTGTTTGCGGCAGTAAAATCCAGGGCAGTCAGATGGCCTAGGACAGCTGTCATGGTGACATCGCACGCGTTCCATGGCGGGCCGAAGTTGAAGTTGAAGCCATAGTTCTTGATGTATGTCGAGCGCGTGTTATGCTGTCACGAAGTCAGTCGGTTGATGCAAACGCGAAGTCGTCCGGGTGCGCTCACAACTGTGGGATTTTGTCCAGCCAAGTGGCCAGCCACGGCCTTGGAGATGGACGGCTTCTCTGCGACGCAAAGAACCTTCATGTTGCTGAGTTTTACGGGACGACAAGATCACATGTGTCTGGTGATGTTCAAAGACACCTGCGGCAACGTCTGAGTTCGTCGGGTGGGAAGCAGGTGTCATTGCGGTGAAAGCAGGAGCATGTCGTCGTGATTGCGGTTTTGGGAGACGTTTTCACGGGGCAAGAGCGCTCTCTCCTCCGCGTCCTCAGCGACGCCCGTGTCTAGACGCTCGGTTTCTATAGAACAACCCTGGCCGATTACGCCAAGATCTTGATATCGTGATATCAAGCTTTTGTTTCCTTCCTTAACAAGCTCGCGTCGTTGACGATATCAAGGCTTGACGTGATGCAGGCTGAAGTGAAGTTTTGTTTTGGAGGTCGAGCTCCTCGCCTACTTAAGCGTGAGGTAGGTAATGCCTGGTGCAACCCCACAGCGGGGCTGCCGCGTTCATTGGAGCTCCCCCGGCACTGAGACGCGCCGTGCTTTCAGCGTTGGAGGGGTGGCCTGCCCGCTGAATGGCGATCCCATTTACAAGATCTAGATAGCCATCTGCAAGGACGAACTGACGTGAGGCCTCCATCTTGATTTAACTTAGAAATTATTTAGACTTGCGGGCGAGCGCAGATCGATGCTAGCTATCCTGACATCAACCTCGATGTTCTTTGAGTGATTTGATTGTCTTCGATCATCGTTAAACAAAGAAGCTTGGGCGTCTCTAGACTTAAGCGAACGGAGCATTCGGTGGTCACAATGCCCGAAGACCCCTGCACCTTGGGCGGCACCAGAGCTCTCCCGGCGTCCAAATTATGGATCTATGACGCTCTGTCTGCACCAGCCCCACGGTTATCGCAGACCAAACCACCAGAGCTCTCTAGCAAAAACATCACGACCTGTTGATTCAGACAGTCTCCTTGTGCATTGTCTTTATAATTGACATCTTTGCCTTTTGAGAGGCGTTGTAAACCAGGCATACGAACAATCGCCGTCGCAATCTCTCCTCGGTCCGAAGTAAACAATGGCGCTCCCCTCAATCAGCTCCCTCGAGGATTGCTCCGACTGGCCAAGGCCGCTGAGCCCTTCATTCCACAGCTTCTCGATCTCCCGCGCCGAATCGCAGCGAGTCCGCAATCTCTTCCGCAGATTTATCTCGAGACAAACCCGCTCGTCTCCGGATTCGCGTTCTCGCTCCTCATCGGCGTCCTCACCCTCGGGGTGTCGGAGTACAACAGGAACTACTCCCAAATCGACCGGCTATGGAGTCTTCTACCTAACTGGTACACCGTCCACATGGCCGCTTGGGCGCATTTGAACGGTATTCCCGCACAGAGGCTAATCTTGACTGCTGTTGCGACTACGCTCTGGAGTGTGAGTGCCCCAACCAGCCCGGGTCTTGGACTTGCGACAGCTAATCACATGCGCTTCCAGGGACGGTTGACCTTCAACTACTGGCGCAAGGGCGGATACGAGCGTGGAAGCGAGGACTACAGATGGGAAATCGTCCGCAAACAAGTCCCGGCCGTCGTCTTCTTCGTCTTCAACGTGACCTTCATCTCCTTCATCCAGTCCATCCTCCTTTTCGCCTTCTCCGCCGCGCCCGCCTACTCCCTCCTCCTCGCCAGCCGCGTCGAGCCCGGTATTTCCGCCGCAGACTGGTCCTTCTTCTCCATCATCGTCGCCCTCGTCTTGAGCGAGTATATCTCCGACGGCCAGCAGTGGGACTACCAGACCGCCAAGCATTCGTACCTCAAGGACAAGAAGGTGCCGCGCGGCTGGGCGCAGGAAGATCTTGACCGTGGTTTCGTGACTGGTGGTTTGTGGGCGTACAGTCGCCACCCCAACTTCTTCGCTGAGCAGATGATCTGGTTCGTGCTGTACCAGTGGAGTTGCTACGCGACCAAGGTGCTATACAGCTACACCTTTGCCGGCTCCGCGTTCTTGATCATGCTGTTCCAGGGATCCACGTGGCTCACGGAGTTGATTACTTCCGGCAAGTACGCCGAGTACAGCGAGTATCAGAAGCAGGTTGGCATGTTCATGCCTACATCGGTATTTGGGTACCGCAAGCCGCAGCCCAAAATCATCAAGACCAGTGAGCTGGCCAAGCGACAGACAAAGAAGGACAGGTAAACTGGCCAGCGACAGTATGCTGTCTGTAATCTAGAGCGGCTTGGGAAATGCTATAAGTCGTGTGAACTAGAGTAATGCATCTGTGTATACTTCTAGGTGGTTCTTCTAGTTCTAGGCGCGTTTCTGAAGTTCCTAGTCTATATTCCCGTAGAAAGAATTCATCGCCGCAATGATACGCTCATGCATCGAGGTTCAAGCTCGCAAGACTGTCGACATAGTACGCCGGCACAGCCGCGGCGCCCTCCTTCTCCCAGTCCTCCTTCTTGTGCACGCCAGTCAGCACAGCCAGAGTCCCACCCAGCTTGCCTTCCCTTCCAAACTTGATATCGGTATCAAGCCGGTCGCCAATCATGCACGTCCGCTCCCGGTTCAGCTGGAACTTGCCCTCGACGGCGTCCATCATGGCCTGCGACGGCTTGCCCAGCGCCAGCGGCTGCTGCTGGCTCATGTTGATCAGCGGGATCGAGATGGAGCCCGCGCCGGGAAGAAGGTGTGCGACATGGGCAGCGTGCTGTCGGTGTTGGTCGCCAGGAAGACGGCGCCGCGGCGGAGGTACTGGTACCCCAGCGACAGCTTCAGGTAGTTGATGTGGAAGTCGAGGCCCGCGAGAACGACGCCGACCTCCGGGTCCAGTAGCGAGCCGTCGGCGATGCCGGCAAAGTCCTCCGGGCCAATGTCGCGGCGGAGGGCCGGGTCGGTGCCGCCGATGAAGTCGACGCCCTCGGCGCGGAGCTCGGCCTCGATGCCGGCCTCGCCTATGACGAAGACCTTGCGCTTGCCCTCGGGGAGCTGCAGGATGCGGGAGATGTAGACGGCGGAGGAGTAGGCGGAGCCGAAGATGTCCTCGACCTCGGAGGGGATGTCGAGGGCGGCGAACTTCTTGTGGTAGTCTGGGCGGGACTTTGTGGAGTTGTTGGTTACGAAGACGGTTCTCTTGCCTGTTTTTGGACGAAACGAACGTTCATGATGTTAGGGGCACGAGGGTTCGTTTACAAAGGGGGAATTTGAATGAGATTGGAGAGGTTACGGAGGGGCGTGAGAGTGAGAAGGGTGGTGAGTAACCTCTTGAGCGCAGAAAGGCGAGGGTCTCGCGAATGCCGTCGAACAGGTGGTCTCCGGACCAGAGGACGCCTTAGGTGGGGTTAGCCTGCTGCCAACCGCGCACGAAGACGACATCGGTCATTACCATCGCAGTCTAGCAGGAAAGTCTGTCTCTCGGTATATCTCACGATCAGTCTCTACCCATCACGTTGCTTTACGGATATGACTCAGCGTCTGGTTGTGGGGGGCAGTGGGAAATCGCGCACGTCAAACTTGTCGAGGAATTCTTGGATGGCGGCGGGGTCGCCGGTCAGGTATTTGGGGGTTTGAGACATCGTGACTTTTGAGCGTCTGGTGTTTTCAACAAAATCGACGGAGCGAATACGATGAGTGCTGGAGTGAGTTTGGAGCAAGGGTGGTTTAGGTATGGCGCTGGATGACGACAAGTGGACGGGAGTGAGAGTGAGGTTGGACGGCCATCGTCCGATTGGTCGATTCGCAGGGCGTGGCTGCCGCCGAAGTACGGGGCGTCGGTGCCAGCATGAGATTATTGAAACCCGGGGAGGAAGAGTGAGACTGAGACGGTGCGGTCTCGGAGCTGGGAGGGCCATGGGCATATTTTGGTTCTGGATGCGACGAGCTAGCGGCTGTTTGTTGCACAATACGGTTACGACCGGAGTGGTGAAATCTGGGGGAGAAAGTCAGGATGAACAGGCCGTTTGAGGCTTCTCGGATGAGATGAGTAAGGTGGATCTCCAGTTTCCAGCGTCCTTCCCCAGACTCAATGGCATGTCCACGTTGTGAACTCTTGCTTGTTGCATGCATTCATCCGGATCACTGTTGAGGACATGTCGATGACCGAGCAAGGTGCGCATCTCGTAGAAGCGAAACCGGACGTTGAGCTTCATGCGGTTGACCTGCATTCCTTCTCACGATGGCTTCCCAGCGCAGCGGCACGCGGGGTCCCGGATCATTCAACAACTTACATGCAGCTTGAACAGTCCAGAACGGGCAAGGAATGCAGTTTGACACATTATTTCCCCCTCAATGTTTCTCCTGAAGCAACTTGTCAAAAAGCTTACACCGCACATTCAGCAAACCTCTTCCGATCGCAAGAGTAAGCATGTCAATGGAATGCGGCGCTATGCAGCTCGTCCTTCCTACCCGCGGGGGTCACGGCTACGGCCCCACGCCAAAAGAAATAAGCAAACACAGCCGTCTGCGGAGCTTCCTCTCAAGTGTTTCGTGCATATGCAGCGGCATCGCCCCAGTGGACTCTCTCGCTGTGGCTTGCATTGGTAATCCGGAGCTATCTGATTCTTGCGGATGCCATCAGTCAGAATATCCAGCGTAAATGACGTCAGAAGGGATTGCTACATGAGTCGTTAAACTGTCGGATGGCGATAGTGGGTGGCAGCGAAGCCGCAAGGCAGATGAACGAATTTTCCACGTGCATATTCCTTTCTTCTTTGAGATCCGTAAATACGGCTCGGCAAGATCGCGGCCCATCTGGCTGACGTATGTAGATCTCCTTCAACGAATACTAAGCAAGCGTGGTTGGTCATAGCCATGCCGCCGAAGCACCGAAGGCTCCGTCGAACATTCAGCGGAAGATTGCCGCGCGGGCGGACGGCGGAATAGCGTCGATCAGCGGCTCTGCGACCCTGAAAGAAAGGTCCCTGGAGGGCGAAATGGGTCCAATGAAAACCCATCCCCCTTTCGGTGTCAACGGATTTTAGGTGATGGCAACCGAATCCCGCGCTGTCGCTCATGACCTGCGGCTCTCCTGTTCGCAACGTGATGGCCGTGCACGTAGCTCCGGTGGGCGGCGTCATCTCACCCATCAGCATCATGCATCCTTGAAGAAATTTCGACACGGGAGATAAGGATGGTGTGCTGGCTGGCTCTGCTGGGAAAGTTTCTCATGCCGGCGGGCTAGGCGTGCTAAGTCTCCTGCGCAAGGCCGACGGTGGACTGTCTTCCCCCCATGCCGTGACTTCCTGACTGACCTGCCTACGGATACCTAACTGAAAATAAGTCAGTCGACCTCGGCGGTGAGGATTAAGCTGTAAAAGACCGCTTCACCGCTTGCGCTCTGTTTCACCGACAGGCAGGCACCCTGGTGGAATGAAGCGTGGGGGGGGGGGGGGAGAGACAGGCCGTCGACCATTGCAGGAAGGACTAGATCTCAGGGTCTGGTCCGGGGAAGGAGAAAGCACGGGACACCGACATTGGAATGATCGTGGTCGAGGTGAATGTGTGTCTTGGTCAACCTGCCTTGAGGCGCACCTACCTATTGTGTCGTTAGACGCTCCTTCCAAAGCAGAGACTAAATCGTTCTAACGGAGTTTGTCCGGTGAAGGGTCTTTCACCTCGCCTTTTGCTCAAGATTTTTTTTGTCCTTTCTCCGATCGGTTGCTCCCACGAGAGTCGGTACAAAAAAAAACCCCTTTTGCTCCCATCGTCTTATAAATCCATCCTCTTCCCTATTCCATCTCTCCCTTCGCCACACCTCGGTCTCTGACGATACGAACCAAAGTGAAAAGCTCGCCATCTCCGTTCGCTTTACGAGCTTCGTCACGCGCAAGGCTTCTCTGGCAAACAAATACTTAATTGCTCAATTCCCTCCTTCGTCACGTCACTTGCTCAATACACACGACGTACACGAGACTTGACACACCACCACCACCACCACCACCACCACCACCACCACGCTCGCACCAAAATAACTCCGCTTGCCTATCAGCACCCGGTCCCCGTCCCTGGTTTGCATTCCGGCTCCCCGTCTTCAGCTCCTACCTTGGTCCCTGTCGTGGCCCCCATCCACCGGCCCAGACTTTCTTTGCCCGCGCTCCCCACCGTCCCAAACGCGACACCGGCGGACCGTCTCATCTCAATATTGGGACCGAAAAAACCAGTACTCCACTCGCTCTCGCCCATTAATTAGCAACCATGGCCCCCGTTACCTTCACTCAGGAGCAGCTCCAAAGCTTGCGTTCTCTTCCCGCCCCCGAATACACAATGGCATCCCACAGCGCCCAGCAGACTCCTGCCACGGCTTCCACTGAGCTTTCTCAGACCGACTACTTTGGCCCGTCCTCTCAGAGCTCCTCCACCAACTCTTCCCGCACTTCCGCAGAGATCCAGCGCCCGGCCGTCACCAGCGCTCCCCAGCAGCTCAAGGCCAAGAACCCCCTCCCTCCTCTGTCCCGCGACTTCCCCAAGCCCGCCGAGGACATCAACGTCGCCGAGGCTCTTGCCCGCAAGCCCGGTCGCTGGACCATCCAAGGCGCCGTCGCCGCTGAGAACGCGCGCATCCGTCCTGTCGTTGACGCGGAGAAGGAGAAGGCCAAGCGTCTGCAGGCCCTCGCCGACGCAAAGAAGAACCTCTTCGCCGCCAGCGAGTCTCTCAAGTCTATCTCCCTGCCTCCTCGCAAGAACAGCTTCTAAGGAAGCTCGCTCCACCCCAACAACGTAAAACCACCAAAAATTCAACACATTCTTGCTTTTGCTTGTTACACTTCAACAATCGGTGCGCGAACGGACCCGCAGCGGTCGTTGAGGTACGATACCCACGGTTAGGTCGGAGAGAAGGATAAGGGAGGATAGGATGAAAAGCGATTGATTCGATGCGTCAGACGGAAGACGTCTCGGCAACTACCAGTGCACGGAAGCGAATTGTCATTGCACCAAACGGCGTTTCATTTGGTAAAGACTTTTGATTTTGCCTGTTCATTTGGTCAAGAAGGGACAAGAGTTTTGATGAGAGGGCCACTGCACGATATGGCAATCTGAACCTGTACATAATGCATTCTGAGCAACCCATACTACCGGGTTTTGATCAGCCTAATACACACAAATCACCTACACTACTGCTACAGTGACAAGCATTCACTCAGTCGAGGCGCGCGGCAAGAGAGAAGCCGTAGGCGACGGTCGCAATGAAGCCAGCAAGGTTGACGAGAGTGGAAACACCGTGCAGCTTGCCAAACGACTTGTTAAGGGCAAGCATCTCCTGCGAGTGCGGCGGCTTGTCGTAGCTCTTCTTCCCATCCTTCTTCTCTATACCGGATGTTAGTGACCATCAGATGAAAAAACAACTACTCCCGTAGTGAGACTGAATACCCTGGGCATATCTAGCTGCCATGACCTTCTGCGTCTTGGGCAGAATCACTACCAAATTCAGCAGACCAGTAACGAACATGGTGGCGATGGGCAGCAACGCGCTGGTCCTGTTAGACTCATGCAGCAGACCGCTGATGCTGCTCTCCTGCACGCCAAACGGGCTGGCGCTGCCGGGGAACGTCAGGGCCATGACGGCGGGGAGGGCCGTCTGGATGGTGAAGTAGACAGGGAAGAGGGCGTTCTGGGCGGTCGAGAAGGCGGGACGCTCGAGGACGCGGAACATTGTGATGCCATTCACAAAGGACTTGTTTTCAGTCAGTCAATCATCACTCTCAAATTACACTAATAAAGTCGTTGGCGACATACGTGGAAGAACGTCGTTCCCAAAAGGGTGCCGTATCTAGCCAAGAGCGTTAGGGATCGATGACGAATGATCCGATGAGACGGGACTCGTCTCATTGGTAGGACTCGTTCTTACGAGATGATGTGGTACGGCGCCGCCGAGAAGAGGGTTGAGTCGGGCATCTTGGGCGATATTGGAGAGCTTTCTACTTGTCGTGTTGGAAGGTCTGGCGATGTTATTCACAATGGAAAGTTGAGGTTGGAGGATGGGGTTGCTACGGCAGCCTGCAGGGACAACTAGCTCAAATCAGTCTCTAGCTATATTACGTCACTATACTCACGTTCTCTTTAGTACTTAACTAAATATTATATTATAATTATATATATAAAAGAGATTATACCTATATTTAATTAATTTAACTTTTTTTCTAAATTATATACTTTATTTAATTTATATAATTTAAATCTTAATAAATTATTTTGTTTTTAAAATATTTCTTTCTATATATTATTTATTATAAAGAGATTAAATATTTAAGTAATAGTTTATACTATTTTAAAGTTTAATTTTAGTTAATATCTTTTATTTAAATATAATATAAATTTTATATTAATTCTAATTTAAATATAATTTTATAAATATAAGTTATTAAGTAATTAGCTTTTCTTTAGTTACTAACTTTTTAAAATTAATAAAATTCTTTTTATTTATATTCTATTAAAACTAATTTTAAAACTTTTATTTTTTTAATTTCTATAAACTTAATATCTATATAAATTATTATAACTTTTTTTATATTATAATTAGAAAAAATAAATATAAAACTAATATTTAAGTTATAAAGAAAGTATTAATATTCTCTTTAATAATTAATATCTTTTTATTATTATATAATATATATTATAAAATTAATAAGTATAAGTTTAAAATCCTAATATATACTTATGTTATCCTCTTTAAATACTTTATAACTAAGCTATTTTTTATATTAAAAATAAAATATTAGTTATATAAAGAGATAATTTAAATAATTTTTAAGTATTTATTATAAATAAATAATTTTAATTAAATATAAAAAGTAATTCCTATTAATAATAAAAACCTAATATATATTACTTATTATTTTAATAAAATATATATAGCTATATTTCTTAATAAATTTCTATATAATATTATAATAGCTATTAAGAAGAATATTTACTTTTATTATTTATATATTTTAATTATATTAACTTACTAATACTTAATTAGTTTTATTTAAAAAAAATTAAGTTATAAATAAATTAGAATATTTATTTTAATAATACTTAAAAAAGTAATAAAACTAAATTAGTAATAAATATACTTAAAGAAAATAAGAAATATAGAAATAAATAATTTAGTTTAAGTTTTAAAATAAGTTAACTAGTTATTAAAGTTAAATAGTAACTAACTATTTCTATTTAATTTTAAATAGGTATAGTTTAGAAGTTTTAATAAAAATATTTACTAGAATTTTTTATAAATAACTATAAAAGAAATATCTTATAAATAGTTCTCTTTAAATTTTAATTATTAATTAATAAAATATTACTTAAGTTAAACTTTTTTAAAAGAAATAATTAAAATAAAAAGAGATTAAATTAAAAATAGTTCTAAATAAAAAAAGAGTAATATATAAAGAAATAAATAGAATAGTATAAAAAAACTAAAAAAAATCCCTTTTATATAGAGATAAAATATTTTAAACTTCTTTTATTTTAATTTCTCCTCTTTTTATTAAATTTATTTTTTATTTTTTCTAATATTAGATTAATATTAATACTTTTTAATAGTAAATACTTTTTAAGTATTATATTTTACTATTTAGTATATTAAGAAATATAAGTTTAAGTAAGCTTTTATAGAGATAATATTATTATAATTTCTTTTATAAAAATAGATACTACTTAAGTTAGAGAAACTTTGTTATATTATCTTTTAAATACTTGTTATTAGGAAAGTTAAGTATTATATATAAAATATTTTAATAAAATATAACTATACTTAAATATAAATAAATATCTAAATTAATTTAGTTATAATTTAAAGTTTCTTAAATAATTTATAAATACTTAAGGTTAATTAGTTATAAATAGTCTTATACTATTTAGAGATCTAGTTAATAGAATAGATATTATAGTTAGCTATTAAATATATAAGAATAACTATATTATTTATAAATATAATAGAAATTCTATATATATATATAAGTTAGTAAAATTTTAATAGATAAATAGTATAAAAGTAAATAGTATTATAATCTAATTAGTAATTAATTTTAAGTAAAATAAGCTATATTTTTATAATAAACTAAAGTATTTTTAGATAATATTAGTATAGTATTAGAAATATAAATAATAAATATATATACTTACTAAAAGATAGATAATACTTAATATAAATGTTTCTATTAACTTTTAATCTTAATATTATAAATATTTTTCTTAAAAATCTAATAATTTTAAAATTTAATAAGAACTTTTTTATTGTTTTATATCTTCTTATATAAAGATAATAAGGATTCATAAGTTCTAGCTATAATTACAGTTTTAATATTATAATTAGAATAAATAATTAAAGGTATATAGCTAAGCTTTAAAATAACTTTAAAATATTAAGCTATTATATTATAAAATATATATACTAAGATCTTAATATAAAACTATATAATAAATTAAAAGTAAGTATTAATACTTATATAAATTTTAAAGCTATATAAGAGTAATTTATATATATTAAGTAATAAATAAAATTTAAACTAAATATTATCTAGCTTTTCTATCTATATTATATCTCTTATAAATAATTAGTAATATATTTAGAAAGACTTTATATATATTTTATAGAGGATATTATAGTTAATAAGATAACTTTATTAGTATATAAATATATAGAAATATTCTTATCTATACCTTTATATTATATATTTCTTAAGTTAATAATTAGAAGAATATAATTATATAAGCTTTTATAGCTATAAGTTATTCTATATTTAGTATTAATATATACTATTCTTCTAATATAAGTTTATAAAACTAGTAAATATTATTAAAAACCTTTTACTTTAAAAAGTATAAAGAATATTTAAATCTAAAAAATATTATTAAAAGAAAAGTATTTAAATATAGCTAAATAACTTTAGAATAGGAATTATATAGGATTTATAATAAAAGTTCTATTTTTAAAGTTACTATTTAAAAGTTATTTTAGAGAGTTAGAAATAATATATTAAGATTAAATATATAATAATTTTATTATATAGCTAGTAATATTATAACTTTTTAAAGATTTCTAATTAGTATAAATCTAAATTAATCTACTTTTAGAGTATTTTAGGCTATTATATAAAATATATATCTATAGATAAAACTAAAAAGATATATAATACTATATTATAATATATAAAGATATAAAGCTATATATAGCTACTTAGTCTAATACTAAGGTATATAGTAATATATAAATTTATAGGGTTTAAACCCTACCTATAAAGCTATATCTAGGAGTATATAATTTATACTAACTCTATCTAATACTATATAAACTAAAACCCTCCTAAACACTTATATATATATATATATATATATATATATAGATACTTAGAACTAATTACTTAGGTTTAAAAATACCTTCTACTTCTATAATAATAATTAGTAATAAAACCTTATATATAAAAGTAGATATTTTTATACTAAACTTAATATACTTATTTAATATAATAAGTAAAACTATTATAATTATATAGAAGGTTTTAATACTAAATATCTTAGTAAACTCCTATATAATTATATTTATATTTAATATAGCTTTAAAATCTATTTCTAGGTTATTTATAGTTATATACTAATATTTATAAGTATTATTAAGTTTATTTAGAATTAAATACTTAATATTACTTTTAACTAGAGTTAATTAGAAAGTATTAAAGTTATTATTATCTATAAATATTAATATACTTTTTATTATAGCTATATAGAAGTATATAGAATTATAATAAGTCTTTATAAAGTAGTTCTTTCTATTTAAAATATAATAATAGTTTATATAATATCTATACTTTAGAAAGGTAATATAATCCTTATATAAGCTATTACTTTATAATAAATAATATATATATCTTCTCTTTCCAGAATATCTCTATATATAAATATAAAGATATTATTATTTATTTAGCTAAATAATATTAAAAATTAAAAAAAGAGTATATATAAATAGTTTCTAAAATAAATAAAATATTAAATTTATATAAAAGTTAATATAAAAACTTTTAGAAATATAATAAATTATATAGAGATATATTTTAAATATTAATAATAAGTTACTTAGTTTTAAATAAAATAATCTACTTAAAGTCTAAAATATATATTAATAAATTAATATATATAAATAAATAGTAATATATATACTTTATAAAAGCTACTTAGTTATAATAAAATTTATATAGTTTTATATAGAGTTATTTAGTATTTTATTAGAAATATTCTTAAGAAGTTATAGCTATTAATAATAATAGAATTTTTTTTAAAAAAAGCTATTATATAGTTATATATAATTCTATATAAAATATATTAGTATCTATATATAAATATATATAATTATATAAAAAGTAATAATAAGAAATAAAATAAATAAATTATATTTTTTAAAAAAAGTATATATTTATATATAAAGTACTTCTTAGAAAAAAAAAGAAATTTTTTTTTTATATTAAAGAGCTCTAATTAGAAATTTATTTATAAGTAGAGCTATAATACTCTAATTAGTAGTTTTCTAGCTAATTAGAGTAATACTTTAATACTATAGTACGTATCCTCGTTTAATTATTCTACGGTGGAGTGTGTATATATAGAAATTTTTGATTTGAGCTAGTTGTCCCTGCAGGCTGCCGTAAGTTGCGACGGCGAATGGTAGCAGAGCGACGGTGCCATCTGGAACGAGCCGCCCAGTAAGGAGACAGGGGTTTGCAATGTATGAGGTTACTCTCGGCAGTAGACTGCCCCAGAGCGCCATGCCGGCGCTGCGCTACAGTGCGTGAACCTTACTCAGTGGGGGACATGCATAAGGTCTATATTAATTATCGATTCACTCCTTAATCCATATCAAGCAATTTTTCAACTCCTAGGCAACATATAGAAGGCACTTAAGAAATACGATGCGTTGAAGGAAGTAGGAGGGGATAGAGGAACACCCGCTAGCATTTCCCTTATCGTTATCGTCACGTGATCGCGTGCTGAGCCAAGCGCATCCAAACGCGCTGGGGCGCGCAGCAGCCTGGAGCTCAGCATGGTCCTCATCTGCCTAAAGTGAACCAGGGTCCAGAACCGATGTCCCATCCGTCGCAACACCACTCATTAATACCCGTTTCTACTTTGCTCTTCGATTTTCCACTTGCTGCTTTGTTTACAATTGCTCTTCCCTAATGTTTGATTCCTGAAATAACGTCAACCGTTTCTCAAACAACCATCCAAAATGGCGGACAAGGAGGCGTCCGTGTACATCATCGATGTTGGCAACTCGATGGCCGACTGCCACAACGGCCGCACGGAGTCAGACCTCGACTGGAGCATGCGATATGTCTGGGACAAGATATCCACAACTGTCGCCGCGTCGCGCAAGACCTGGACCGTCGGCGTGGTAGGTCTCAAGACGGACGACACGCGCAACGCCATGCAGGACGATGAGGGCTACGAAAGCATCTCCGTGTTGCAGGAACTCGGGCCAATGACCTTGTCGTCCATGAGAGAGCTCAAGGAGGAGATCAAGCCGAGTGGCACGGAAACTGGAGACGCAGTTTCTGCGGTGGTGATTGCAGTCGACATGATCCAGACGTTCACCAAGAAGCTCAAGTACAAGCGCCGTGTGTACCTCGTCACGGACGGTCTAGGGCCAATTGATGCGGACGATGTCGATGATATTGCGAAGAAGATCAACTCTGATGGGATTGAGTTGATTGTCTTGTGAGTGCCATGGTTATCTTTCGATAGCGTCAACTAACACGAACAGGGGTGTGGATTTTGATGATGCTGAGTACGGCTTTAAAGAGGAAGACAAGCCTTCGATCAAGGTACGCCAACTAGTCTCACTCGACCCGAAAACCTATTCACACATTGCAGAAACAAAATGAGGAAGTCCTCAAAGACCTCGTCTCAAAGTGCGACAATGGCCAATTCGCAACCATAGCAGAGGCAATCGACGAGCTCGACACCCCTCGCCTCAAGGCCGTTCGTCCCTACAAGACCTACGACGGACCCCTGACCCTCGGCCATGCCGACCCGCCACCAGAGCTCAAGATTCCTCCTACGCCAGTCATCATCAACGTCGAGCGCTACTTCAAGACCAAGCTTGCCAAGGCACCAGGCTCCTCTACAGTCGTCGTGTCAGCTGATCCTTCGTCGCAGTCGACGCACACCATGGACGCCGAGCCCATGGAAGGTGTCGAGTCGACAGCAGGCTTTGCTGCTGTGAAGTCAGCGAGAACATACAAGGTCAATGATCCTAATGCGCCTGGTGGAAAGCGGGATGTCGAGTTTGAGGCGTTGGCTAAGGGGTACGAGTACGGCCGGACAGCAGTGGCGATTAGCGAGTCTGAGTGGAATGTCACCAAGCTTGAAACTGTCAAGACGTTCACCATCATTGGCTTCATTCCGAGCGAAAAGGTATTCCCGTCCTTGTCTTGTTCCAACATGGCACTAACCAGGTCTAGTACGAACCTTTCCTCAACATGGGCGAGACCTGCGTAACAGTAGGCCGCAAGTTCGACGAGAAATCCCAACTGGCACTTTCTTCCCTGATTCACGCCCTTTACGAGTTAGAATCTTATGCCGTCGCTCGCCTCGTTATCAAAGAGAAGAAGGATCCCCTTCTCGTACTGCTTGCGCCCCGCATCGAGCCCGACATGGAGTGCCTCTACGATCTTCCTCTCCCATTCGCGGAGGACGTTCGCGGCTACCAGTTCCCACCTCTCGACCAGGTAATCACCGTCAGCGGGCAAAAGATCACCACGAATCACCGTCTTCTCCCTAGTGATGAACTCGCTGATGCGATGAGTGACTACGTTGACTCGATGGACTTGGGCACTTTTGGCAACGATGATGAGGGGTAAGCCCCCCTTTCTTCGCAACTCAGTATCATCACTAACACCCCCTCAGAAACCCATCCGAATATGCAGCAATCGACGACACCTATAACCCCATAATCCACCGCCTAAACCAAGCCATCCGCCAACGAGCCGTCGACCCAGAAGGCAAAATCGATCCCGTCCCACCAGTCCTCGTCCGCTACGCCGCGCCCCCAGAAGACCTCGTCCAAAAGTCCTCGTTATCAATCGAAACCCTCATCACCGCGGCGGACGTCAAGAAGGTGCCCCCGAAAGCAAAGGGCAAGCGCAACCGCGAGACAATCAAGCCCCTGTCCGGCCTCGACGTCGACGCCCTCCTCGGCACCACTCCCAAACGCGCCAAGATCTCCCCAGAGAACGCCATCCCAGAATTCAAGCAGGCCCTCGATACTGCCGAGGACATTGCGCAGATCAAGGACGCCGCGGCGCAGATGGGTTCCATTGTGCGCTCGCTCGTCACGGACAGCTTTGGGGATGCCAACTATGCTCGCGCGGCGGAGAATTTGGGTGTGCTGAGGGAGGGCCTGGTTGACATGGAGGAACCGGGTATCTACAACGACTTTGTGAGGGACCTCAAGAAGAAGATGCTCTCTGGAGAGTTGGGTGGTGATCGGAGGGAAATGTGGTGGAAGATTCGGACGTCGAGACTGGGATTGATTGACCAGTCTGCGTCTGAAGTTTCGAAAGTGACGAGCGACGAGGCTGACGAGTTTTTGAGGTCAAAATAAGGCAAGGGGCTAAGCGGGCGTTGGGTTCTGTAATGACCAAAGTTGATTCTGTAGATTCCTATCGAATCTGTGCTACCGTCTATGAACCTGGCTATCTATGTCCATGTTCTCAAGCTGTCCTCCAGTCAAAAGACTAGGTTTCTCTCACCAATCCAAGCTTCCATGCATCGCAAACGAAAAGAAAGAAGAAGAAATCTCATACAGGGCATATTTCACAACTCAAGAAGCGACGACTTTCTTCTCCGCCGCGGCCTGCTCGTCCATCTTGGCGCGGACGGCCAGGCCGAGCATGGCACGCAGAGTGTACGCGGCATCGTTGCCCGCGTTGTGCAGGTTCTTGGACGATATGTCGAGGTCCTGCAGCACGAAGACCAGGCTGCGGCCCTGGGTCTCCTCGCGCCAGGCCTGGTGCATGTCCTTCGTGTCGAGGCAGCGGATCATGCCGGGGACGGACCACGGGTGGACGTCCATGCCGGTCATGAATGTGAGGTCGGAGCTGAGGCCGTGGCCGACGAGGACGATGTTGCGGGGCGGTTTGTCCTTGTCAGTACCGGAGAGTTCGGTGAATGCGTTGAGAATCTCGTCTCGGAGGTCTTTGCGCTTGGGATACTCGCTCTCACTATGGTCCTGGTTAGCAGGTATAACAGAGTGAAGGGGGCTCGCGCGAGGTTTACCCAAAGTCGAAGAGATCAGGGCAACCCTTGATGTACTTCTTGTTGACAATGTGCTTGTAGTCCTCCGTAATGAGGTGACGGCTCTTGATGTAGGGGAACCAGTTGCGACCGGCCTCACCGGGTGCAACTCCCACGATATCGCGGGTGTCGAGGGTTGTCATTCCGACCTCCAGTACAGTCCCATGGTGCTCCTCAGCGACCTCTATGTCGATGCACATGAAGACAACGTCCTTATCCAGGACATGGGGAACGGGCTCGTCGACCTTGACCTTCTTGTCCTTGCCCTCGGTAACGCTGGGCAGAGGTCGGATGCCGAGGTACAGCTGGGCGTCGTAGATGTTCTCCTCACGGCTCTGGGTCTTCTCCTGCTTCCTCTTCTTGCTCTTGCTCTTCGGCTGGTCCTCTTTGGCATGGGCGCTGAGGTTGGCCAGAAGGAACTCCATTCCATGTACGGTCGCTTCCTTGCAGGCGTCCTCGTCCTCAGGGACCGGGATCGCGTTCTGGAGGGCCTTATACTCGTTGTGCGAGGAAGAGCGGCCAATGTACTTGGGACGGATGGTGCAAGAGGAGCCGAAGGTGAGGTAGAACTTCTCGCTTGGCTTGCCGGGAGGGATGGTCAGCTTCGTCTGGACCGAGGCATTGATGATGTCGAGGAAGTGGTCGAATTGCTCGGTGGGGATGAAGATGAAAGGGGCTTGGTCGAGTGCCTTGGGGTGGTACACGTAGAAGCTGGTGTTGTTAGGCTCTCGCTCTCGGGTAAGGGTCTCATGTGGGTGACTTACAAGTCCCAAGTGTGTTCTTCAGTCATGTTCTTGAAGAATGGGGTGCACTTATAACGTTAGTGGACTAAGGCTCGCCTTGAAGAGGGACCTGTGTAAGGAGCACTCACCTTCGGCCGGTTGGTCTTGCCGATGTAGTTCGAAGGGTATCGCTTTACGAGATCCCAGGCGACGAACTTGGTGTTCTCCTCCGACCATTCACCCGGCTTCATGCTCTCGTACTTGGGGAAGGTCTTCATCATCAGGTTGGTGTATTCCTCGGTGGACAGCTTCTCGGAGGACGATGGAATATAGACGGGTCTCGTGTGGTCCGTCTGTTGGCCCTGCGTTCTGGGGTCCTTGCCTGCTTTGGCGGCCTTGAGGGCGGCGGTCTGGCGGTCGAGTGCGAGGGTATCGAGGATGATTTTGTCGATGACCTCGGATTTGCTGGGGTAGGTGCGGTTCTCAAAGCGGAATCCTTCGCCGAGGAGCTCCTGCATGCGCTCAGCGAGCTGATCGGAGGTCAGGTTGCAATCCTCGATGGGTTCATAGGTGACGAAGACGTCTTGCGTCTTGAGATTAGTTTGTGTGGTAGCCATGGCGGAATGAAGTCCAGTAGTTGTGGTGTATGGGGGTAGGTTGCCAAAATATCAGAACTGGAAGGATCTTACAGAAGGATGAAGGGGTTCAGGCAAGAGTCAATGTGAATGTGAATGTGAAACTGTGCTGTGTTGTAGTGTGGGGGAAGAAGAGAGTTGATGGTGTTGAGGGTCAAGAAGGGGCTTTTTATGGGTGAGTGTGGAAGAAGCAGGCGAAAATGTGAGCTTGGTTGCTCATTGTCAGAGCTTAAGGAAGGAGGTGGATGAGGGTTCCTTCCTAGAGGTTAGAATATTTGAGGTCTCGCATTCAAATTGCTTCTCGGGTTGAGTATGAGTTGCGGAGCACTCCAGTCGGTCAGCTGAATCAAGTTATCGTTGAGCCTGTAGAGAGGTTGGAAGGAAGTGAGCAGGGCTCCTCGATCCGTCTATGAAGCTGGGTTCTCTCTGGCGAGGCCAAGCCAAAGATGCACTGTCATAGAAAGAATTGTAGCCAACTGTTGTAAATCTGGTCTATGTTTGTATATCTGTTTGCAGCAAGCGTATGGCGGCGGGGGACCATACTCGTTTGATTCTGGCCCGAAGCAATCAGTACAACAAGCAACATCTACTAGGAAAAGTTGGGATACGCAGTTTGTTTATCAACTACATACTGGCTTGGGTCAATAGGTCACATCTGATGATGACCTCCCGGACAATTCAGGATAGTGGGAAAGTGGCTGATCCCTGACCTGACAAAGGCTGAACCCATGCTCGTTGACTGAGAAGTGCCTAGAAAGTGTGAGGAGTCCATAGGATGTCTTTTAACACACGAATTGATGTTCTTTGTTGCAATGCAAGTGGTTCAGCCTTCGTTAAGAGATTGACTGCAGCAGGATCTATAAGAACAGCTTAAAATGATAGATGAAAGACAACGCCTGTTTATGCAGCACCCATTCTGCTGTATTAGCGGCATTGCCGCAGTCTATGCCTTTGTCTCTAGCAATCCTCCCTGGACGCCTTTAGACTTGACTTCTTGATGACTGCCTGATGACTGGGACTTCATTCCGTTCGCCAAATAGGACATATAGCTCCTGCAGCTGAGGAAACCTAGGCAGTCTCACTTCGAAACCACGAAGAGTCTGGAGAGGGGATTTCTCTGAAGAGCCTTCTTCCCAGCCCAAAAGCCAAATCTCAAATTCTCACCTGAGGAAACATCAAATTATCGACCGGGACAAGTGTAAAGTAGAGAGAAGAGAGACGATTTGGCCTCCTGCCATTAAATATCTGTTCCATCAGTGAATCCACCCTTTCTAATCCGCAAAGACCAGCCCAAAAGCCGAGTCCCCTTTTTTCAGTAAACCCTCGGGTCCATCCTTAAAACGCCGCCGCTATGAAGAACGACTAGTCTGTTATACATTCCACCGGCAGCAGAGCCTCCTGCCACACATAATCATTGTCGGGTTCGTCGTCGTCTATGTTATACACATCACCACCGCCGGCATCCCCTCCCCGGGGCACAGCCTCACGACGTCGTTTTCTCAAGCAGCTCCTTCGCCTCGTTCACCTTGGTCGCAAGGTACGGGCTTCCGCCACGGTCGGGGTTGAGCAGCATCAGGGTGCGGTGCTGCTTGCGGATCTTGTCGCGGGTGACGCCGGCCTCCCTGCAAGTGACATTCAGTCAGCCTTCCCCGTTTCCAGGACGAACTTGCTGTAAACCACGTCGGGATCGAACTTACGACAGAGAGAGGACAAGGCAGGCCTCGCGCTTGTTCATCTTGGGCTCGAAACCGCCCTTGTAGAAAGCCTTGCCCATCGCGCCCACGCCGCCGCGAGATCGGCGCCATGCGACAAGTCCAGCTCGGCCCTGCACGCAGAATTGTTAGTTGCCTGCATCTCATGAGAAGATCCACACACGCAGGGAGACACACCAAGAAGGCCGCGACAGCAGCGCCGGTTCCGATAGCGAGAACAGAAGCCATGGTTGAGGATATACGTGTGGTGTTGGTACAGGGAGCGGGCAAAAGCGGATCGCGGAAGATGCTGGATGAAGTGGGAGCTTTTTTTCCCTCCAAAGTTCGCCGTCCAGCAAGCCCGTGATGCGCCGGAAATGGCCCGTGCACTTCATTCAGTCAGGCCAGGGTCTTTGATCGGAATGTCGGTTGTTCCTCTGTCTTTTTTTTTTTTAGTCCTTGAGGTGCTGGCGGAGGTCGGGACGCACGCTAATCTTATCGCATAGTTCGCCCCACCATCCAATCGATAAGGCCGGCCAAAAAATTTCTAAAAAACTTCCTGAAGATTTGGAGATCCCCAAGGCCATTTCGATCACCGCCTTCCGCTGAACGAGAGGAAGCGTCAACATCCTACCCACCCAAACCTCCTCCCCTCCCTTTTTTCCCGACAGATTCGAGCCCGTGATACCCGGTGAGGTATCTACGTCCTCACAATGAGGTACGTTTGCATCATTCTCGTCTTTCTCGGAAGAACAGAAAGAAAGGCCCGGTACCGTCACAGTTTCGAGCTACTAACAATCCCCTTCCAGAATCGAAACCTGCTACTTTTGCAGTCGCCCTGCATACCCCAGCAAGGGCATCACCTTCGTCCGCAACGATGCCAAGGTCTTCCGCTTCTGCCGCAGCAAGTGCCACAAGAACGTACGTCTCTAAGCAGCCCGACCTTTTCTCCCTCGAAAACCTCGAAGCGGAAGCAACACAGGAAACGACACAGGAGACAACCAGCTAACCCGAATCCCCCTCGCCAAACAGTTCAAGATGAAGCGCAACCCCCGCAAGCTCAAGTGGACAAAGGCGTACCGCGCCTCGGCGCACAAGGAGATGACGGTCGACACGCTGCAGTTCGGCGCGCGCCGTAACGTGCCCGTCCGCTACGACCGCGACCTCGTCGCCAAGACGCTCAAGGCCATGGAGCGCGTCTCCGAGATCCGCTCCCGCCGCGAGCGCGTCTTCTACAAGAAGCGCATGCAGGGCAAGCGCGAGCGCGAGATCGCCGCCGCCGCAAGCTCGTCGCCGAGAACGAGCACCTCCTCCCCCGCCTGCGCGGCTCCGAGAAGAAGCGCCTCGCCGCCGAGGGCCCCCGAGGAGGAGATCGCCGCCATCGAGGCCGAGGGCCGCGTGCTGTCCAAGAACAGGGCCGGCAAGGTGTTTGGAAAGGAGAAGGTCAGGCAGCGCGTCACCGTCGACGGAGACGTCGTCGAGGAGAGGGAGGGTGTCATGCAGGAGGGCGACGAGGAGTGGGACGACGAAGAGGGTGACGATAACGAGGAGGGCGATGATGTTGAGATGGAGGATTAGACGGGCTGGGAGAAAGGGAAAAATCAGCGAGACAAAGACAAAAAATGCTAATCGAGGAACCCCTATTTATCCCTTCTCTTTGACGAGGAGGGAATGGGGTGCCTTTTTGGGTTTCTGGCGTTCAGGTATACAAGGCGGTATAGCATCGACGGCGTTGGTGGCTCTGAGGAATACCAAGAAGAAAAGTTATCCGGGTCAGAACGGTCCATCATTCTCAGTCGCCGCCTTTGCTTTCCGCCTTCTGATGCCGAGCCGTCGTGGCAGCATGCGCAGCTGCACATGCCGCAAGATGGCTTCATGTTTTGTCAAGGGCTAGCGGCGCTTTGTCTAAGCCATTCCGACGATTGGCGGACGGTTGATGGCATGAGTGCCTTTTCCAAGGTCAGGGAACATAGATATCCAAATGCGAAAATACCACACCTCCTACCGTCAATAACGACTCAAGCCGAAGTGGAAGTGATGCGCCCAAAGCGAGCGTCGCGGGTATCAATACTGTAAATGTTGTACAAAAGGTTTCCCCCAAAACTCCAAGCCGCGGGCCTTCTTTGACCGAAAGCCCTGCCTCATAAACGGACGCCCCATATCCCATCAGCAGCCGATTCACGCAACCTCCTTGCTCTCCTTTGTGGATTGATGATAATACGTCTTGGGCGGCATGGGAAGCCCCGCCTCGACATCCTCGATTATCTTCTTTTCCAGCGCCTCTTTGCGCTTGACTTCGTCCTCAGCCGTCTCGCTCCCGGGCACCGTCGAGTCACCGTAGTTGCCCGCGCCGCCGCGCCCGGTAGCGCCCCTCGCGGACCGCGCCAAGCTGGCGTTCACCGCCGCTTGTGTCTTGCCCGCGGCCTCCTCTTGCTGTTTGGTATCCGGCAGCGAAGAGTGATCGTAAAAATTGCCCGCCCCGCCACGGCCGGCGCGGGCGTAGGCTGCTCCGTTAGAGGACGATGTCGGACTGGTGGTGGTGGCGGCGGCGGCGGCAGCGTCCTTCTGAGCCTCGACGTCCTGTCATACGCTTCTTGTGAGCCAATGTCTTCTTTCGAACTTGAAAGCAGTGGTCATGACAGTTTGAAGTTGCACGACATTGGTCTGGAAGCTTTGCATACCTCTGGCTTCGTCTTTTCAACGTCCTCGACGTCCTTTTTCGAGTAAAAGTTGCCTGCCCCGCCTCGGCCGACCTTTCGGAATACGTCAGACATGACAATGGTCAGTGGGTATCTTGGGTCTAATCAAGTCTGGCTCTAAACGTCTGACGCCTGCACGATGTACGGAAAAAGAAAATGCAATTAGAAAGAAATGGCCACGCAGGCAGACAAATCTATTGAATTGCCAGTCAATGAGTTAGGCAGGCGATATCTCTGATAAGGGCTGCTGGCTGCAGTGATGAGTGACGTGCGGTTTTGTTGTAAATGAAAGTCATTAGCGTGTTCACCCCTTGGCAGGTGTGGCGCCGCGGGGTTAATCAAAGCTGAGTGGGAGGCCCCGACCACGTTATCGGTGTCCGCATCCGTAGCCGGTTCTATTTTTCGGCTTGTTCTTTTTTCAGTCAGAAACATTCCTTCGTCAATGAAGACATTCCATTGCCTCCTCTGGTTGCCGCGCCCGACCGGTTGCCCGAGACTTGTTGGACGAACTGTGCTTTTTTTAAGGACGTCCTTGCTATTCTCGAAGGGGAAGATGCATGCGGTTCATTGGACGAGGTTAATGTGACGCAGCATTCGCCTGTCGATCGCCGCGTTCGAGCATCCCTCAGTGAGCCTTCATCCTGGACCTCCCACGTTCGGACAGGAGCCTCGATTTCTGTTCGGATTCGGGCATATTTGAAGGGAGATCGACAGGTACATCGACAAGGCCCCTTGATATCAAAATGAAGACCGACGTCGTTGCTCAACGATGCTCGTTGACCGCACCAAGACGGAGGCGATCGAAGACACATACCAGGTACCCGCGCGGCGCCGCCCTTCCCCGAGGGCCGCTGGGGGTAACTTTCCCTTTGCATCTCACGATGTGATCCAGAAATAATCCAGGGGTCCAACCCCCTCGATGAAGGAGGAGCGGAACGCACGGGAGCGCCAGCACCCAAACCTTCTCTTCATCCCCGATGAACCTTCCGCAGAATACGGTGTGTGCTCCTGGGGCAAAGGGCAGCTGCTCCAAAATCAAGGAAACGGAGTATGCTTCCACGTGGATTACTTTGCTGACGCAGGTACGCCGAGAGCCAGCTGTGAGAAGCAATAGTTTGAGCCACAAGGGGGAGGTCAACGACGAGTTTCGCAATGATAACGAGCACAGTTTGGAGAGTACCTCGAGGTACGGCTGGGTACCTGACATGTATCCACCCATTGACAGGGCTCTTGATAGCGACACGCATCTTGCGGAGCCTGGAGGGGTGATGTGCAGCTGCCGCGAGAGGGGCTGGCTAGACGTGCTGATCGCCCTAGCCACTTTTTGCACTCTCGTCCGCTTGTATCTCCGCCGTTTCCTGCTCTCGTCAATTTGACGCGGGGATGGCAGCGCGCAATGATAACTACGGCCGGACCGGGATGCAGAGGTGACGGCTGACTCTGCAACAATCGTCCCGATGCCGGTCGAAGAGAAGGGAAAAGAGAAAATCCCATACTCACGTAAGACGAGGCGCATCTAGCCCTCTCCCGTGCCCGGTCCCATGACTGCGAGGAAACAGGCATCTTCCTGATCCATGTCTCGTTTCCTGGAAGACGCGACTTTGGCCGTGAAGCTGTCACTTCAGCGGGAAACCTTATCTCCTGGACAAGCAGGGTTGAGCCTCTGGCCTCTGAAGACGGTACACTACCGGCACAAACCGTTTGTGCAGTTAGGTATTGTGCTGCGACTGTAAGATCGGCGGAGTTTCCTGCCTTGATTGGACAGCTCATGCATGGTGATTCCAGCTTCGGGATGGCATGGCACTGTTCACAGAGTGAGGGGTGCATCTGCACGCCTACAGGGCATGACCCTGACGTTCGTGTCTCAATTGCCCTACAGAACCACACTGCTGAAGTTTTGTGAGCAATCGTCGATTCGGCCCAGGAATTCCCTCTTCATCCGCGCGGCGGACTGGGTCCTCCCTGTTTTACAGCGCCGACAAATGGGGATAGAGTTGACGATCGACATCGAGTCGGCCATTCTCCTGTAGTATGCGATTGTTGGGCGACTTGGGGCGTTGCCCTTAGTGCGGTTTTTATTCTGCCCGAGCCAACTTTCTGAAAACTTTTGGACAGGTTGTCGGAGTGCAAACCGATGGGTCTGCGTGCCATGATTTGTTGAATGCGTGTGAAGGGATTGAAGTAATGCTTGTCCAACTCGTCGGAACTGCTGTCGATCTTGAACATGGATGCCGACTTGCTAAGCTGGGCAGCGCCAATCCGCCTCTTGCGTGGATCAACGTTGGTGATGTTGATTCCCATATGCAACTTTGAACAACTGTTCTCTCGGCTGGCCCCGATGCCGTCTGCCCCGTCCACGTAAGACAAGTCCTTGCGTCTTAATATCAAAGTCCTTGTTCAGAGCGTGTGCAGTCGCGGTTGAGCCGCTTGTGAGACCTTGACCGCCTTGCTGGGGCTCAGTAGCAACGTATTGTGCACACTGCGTCAAATATCTTAACCAGACCGATAAGATCCTAGTGCATCTTGGGCGTCTGACCAAACCAATATGTTCTCTGCGAGGGGGTCATTTCTCGCTGACGTAGCGTCGATTTAAGAGTTGCGGCGTTGGACTAAGAGGTTGGTCCTTCTCTCCTGATATCAAAAAGGACTAGCTGCCATCACCCCTTGGTATAAAGTTGTCGCCCGGTCTGACGAAGTTGTTTTTCAGGCGCAAGGCAGAGTATAAATTACTTAAAGGATTGATGAAACGGTAACGAATATCGAATAGTCGGAAGTAGGCAAGTTGGCGTCAAACCGAATAGCGTCGAGTAATTGACGCTGGGGAATTATTTTTCTATCGTCGAACTGCTGAAGGTCACACTGAATGGCCCCATTATGAAGCACCAGAAGACGTCTTTCGACGTTGAGAACACATCGAGCCCGAACAACGGGACACGCCCAGGATGTCTTGGATGCATTCAAAGCGTCAGTTTTGGCTACTGAAACTCCGATCAACCGAGCCTGGACTTGACGGCTGCGCCCAGTGACGCACTGGTTGCATGCTAGGTGCATGAAGAAGGCGAAAAGCTCTCAAGATTCAAGCAAAACATGTCCTCGCTCTCCGTTGCCAACTTGCGTGCGGTGTGGTGTGGTATGTCCACGTCCGGTCACTAGCGGGCCGGCCGGTGCTGGAAGGAATTCTTCGCTGACGATCTTCCCATTGCCCTGTAAAATTCGTGCCCGCTGCTTAGACATTACACCACACCTGAGAAGCGCAGATACCGGGGACGGGGAAGTAGTGTCAAGTGGCGAACGTGGTCCATTCTGACCGGTGAGGCGGCGGCGGCAGAGACAACTTCAGCGACGGATTGCATCGGAGAGAGCACAATGACCGACGGGAGGAGCGGCGTCCCGCCAGTGCCACGAAAGCCCACCCGACTTGCCCAGAGCAGCAGGCCGCATGGTGCCCGATGGCAGAGAGATGGGAGCAGCTGACCGTCCCGAATGGCTCTGGAGGCGCTCTAGTACGGAAATGACGAGACGGGAGCGAGACGGCCCTTGGAATAGAGCGTTTGCCCGGGACTACGGAATCCGTAATGCGTGCTGCGGTAAAGACCTCAGAAGAGAGTTCTCTGGGATCAGCGGATTAATGGCCAGCAAGGACACGAATGGGGCGACAGTGGTCTGCGGAAGTCGTGCGGTTGACGAATTCGAGGCAATTAGCAGGTAGGGACAGGAGAAGTAACGCAGCCGAGCATAAAGATTCGCCATCGCATGGAATCGCATCGTATGCATCAGAAAGTGCGTACATATACATACGACGACGGGGGCGGCGGCGTTGACTGACGCGCCAGCCAGCACAGCAGCGTCAGAAAGCCCCAAGCTCGGGCAGCCTCTTCATCGGATTCGCTCCCTGGCCGCCCCAACAGCAACCAACAAGCTGGATAACTTCAGGCAGACCGTCCCAGCGGGTGAGTCCTGTGATTTGTGGTCACCGGGAGGGGCCTGCATTGGACCAGAACGTCTTGGTGGTGGTTGGAGGTAGTGGTGGTGGTGAGGAGGAATCGCACAGTTGGTGTGGCAGCCCCAGGCGGAAAGGTCGCCAAGTGCAGAGCCCGCCCGGCCATCCTCTTGGGGGCACGATTAGCACGTCGTCGCTGGGGGTTTGGCTGGACTGCGATGCCCTTACCTAAGGCAGGATGAGGGACGAGCTGTGCAAGGAATGGGATTGGAAAGACAACCTGAAGTGAAGTGACAAGGAAGAGGGGAAGAGATAGAGGAGGGGCGTGTGGGTGGTGTGGTGGCAGTAGGTACGGATAGTCAGTAATACCCTACCAATTGGCCAGTGGTTCTCTCTCCATCGTCGCAATGGCTGTCGCACTCTTCAAATCAACTGTGTACCGCGAATTTTTTTTTCTTCTCAATCTGAACTTTTTTTTTTCTTTCCTCGACGAGAGGTATTTCTTTCCCCTTGCTTTCCACCGTGCTTTCCGCTCAACATGGAACTGCACCTGCTGCCCCTGATCTGACAAGAATGGAGACTTTGAGACCTGGTCCGTGTTTGCACAGTCGAAAGCAACTACGTCACTGGCCATCTCTCAATAGGTACGGACGGACATTCCCCAGGTATCCGTACACTGTCCCCACTGTGCAGTCGCAAGAACGATGCTCGCTATCACCACACAGTGTGCAATCACCGCTCCTCCAAGCTGGCACTGTAGTGTGCCTTGGGGGCGTGACTGTAGCACCGAAGGGCATGTGGTTCCTCTGAGGGGGCAGGGTGAGGTATCTTTCGGCCTCTTGACCAATGGCTCTGCACTGTGCAAGAACTGGTTCCTGCTTCTCCAGCATAATTTTAGTGCGAGCACCTACCCAGAGCGAGCTCACCCAATGCTGATCAGCCCAACAGCGCCGTCGAAGAACTGTCTCTAGCTTGGCTCCCGTGTGATCAACGATCAACAGAACCGTCGGGGAATTTTATTTTCTTTATCGTTTCTTTTGGCTTCTCTGCGGCCTGCTCAGATCTCCGGTTCTTACCACTCAATTGATTGGCAGGAGGAGGTGATGGCAAAGTGGAAGCCAGACAGCATGCACGTTGACAGCAACAGAAACCAAATCAGGACAAAAGCTCTCTGTGTCTATGTCTACCCGAGCCGATGTCAAGGCACACACGGCAATCGAAGAAACGCTGCACATCATCCATCCGAGTTTCAATATCTGTACTTTGCAGACACGCAGCACTTTCTTATTCCACCTTCCCCAAGCTTCCTGTCTCTCGTCCCGGCCTGTTACCCCTCATTCGTCCACGGCACAGCACAACACAGCGCATTGCGCACAGCTCACACAGCTCACAACCTTGAAGCTCGCACAGCACAACGCGGCATGGACAACATGGCAAGGCAGGCCATGGCATGGCAAAGTATCGAAACCAAAACACGGCAGAGCTACGGATGCTGCTACTGCGTTCCTCCCCGCGTCCTCTAACTCTCGTTCCTGATCCGAAGAGGAGCCACTTCTCCATTTAATTGAGAAACGGAGGCGACCAATGCTCCATCTCCAGACTCCTGGCCGCGCCCGGGAGCAAAGGATGGTCTTCCGGTTGAGGTTGGACGGATACGCCTACGGGTACCTGATGGAGTTGTCAGGCCAGCAGGCAGGGGAGAGAAGCTGTCGTGGGGTGCAACGCAACTAAGCGTGGCGGTCGCCGAAACATGCCACTTGCTTAACGACGAGCCTCTCGCTTGAACCAAGACATGGCATTTCCTGAACCCATCCTCTCAATCATTCCACTGGGTTCCCTCGCGAACAGCATCTTTGGTCAAATCAACCCCAAGAAGAAGGAGAAAAGAAAGGCTGGTACAAGACTACAGGAAGTTCCGACATTTCTCACTTCAGACGAGAGCACGACGAGGGAAATCGACTAGGGAAGAATAGGCCACCCGAGCCAAATTAAGCCACCTTTGTCCGGGTAGAGCAAGGCACGAGTCCACCACCTTTTGGAGTGAGACGGGCGAGGCACCGTACCAACAAAGAACGGCGGTCCTTTGCTGGGGCATCTCATTACGTTAGGCTTTGCGCTGACGGTGGATGCCTTTCTCCAAAAAAACATCCAACGCTTACACCTAACCCGAGTTCGTCTCTACCGCCTGCAAGAGCAAACCTGCTCAACAAGGCTCGCAACAACTAACTGCTGATGGCAATCTTTCTCAGAACCATCGCTTCGAGCACATCAGCTTCGAGAGGATAAAAGTGCCGGACATAAAATTGCCCATTGCTATTTACGACATGCAACCCAGGCACGCTATCGGGCTTGAATCAGCAAGGATTGGTTGATGGATCTGGCTGGACTGAACATGGGGACGGGGACTGCAACTTGGGCCTGGGTCTGAATGGACTGGTTTCCCAAGATTGATTAGCTCACCCCTCTGCGAGTGACCTTTCCCCGCCGCACCGGCGCCTTACGGACACATCAATCGCTCGGGAGGCCGACCATCGCTGGTCCAGCGGCGGCCCAGGGCAAGCCCAGAGGGGACAGGACACACCACGGGCCATGCTCCATGCTCCTTGTTCCTGGCGCCCGTCCGCTGTCCACGGCTTCGTCGTCCACTTCCCACCACCGGAGCGAGCGCGTGGTGCTACCTGACAGCCCAGGCCTGGCGGCCTGTACGAAGTATCTTACACTGTGGGACTGCAATTGGCACTGGACACCTCTCTCTCCTCCTGCGGCTGCGCAAGGTGGAAGGGGGCAAGAGGTACCTTCACTTCACCATCCATACCGTGCCCGCCCCGGTTGCCCACCCATGGACACTTCTTCCACTCTCCAACCAAACTCCAAAGTCTACGCCCCCTTTTCCACGGCCCACCCCCAGCCCCAGCCCACCACTACATCCCTCCACCCTTCCTCTCCTCTTTCGCTGTCTGGCGGCGCTCTACGGCGGTACATAGCACACAGTATGGCGAAAGGTGAGCAATGAGGAAGTGGGAGGGAGTGTCGTGGGCAGAGCGAGAGACGAAGAGACGCAGAGAGAAAGACGGCGGAAGAGAGACAGAGAGAGAGGAGAGACTGTGCCCCTCCCCTCCATCCCTCCTCCTGGCACCTTCATCCTAGTGGTCTTGTTGCTAAAGCGGCCAATGAAGACAGATCCTCGTCCCCGACCAGCGCTTCTCTTTCATTCTGGCAACTTGGGAAAGGGCTGTCTGGTCTGTTTCGCCCATCGCTGGACTTTTTGGGTCCCTCTTCCAAACGTCCTCTGTCTCGAGCCCACAACTTTTGCTCTCACTCAGCTTCCGTCCATACAAAACAAAGCAACACAGAACACAGCACAAGAACAAAAAAGTTGAAGCCGGCCTGGACCTCGAAAGCCCTGTTGATCATCAGTCGACTAACCCCGTCCAAAGGAAGACAGACACCCTTAACCGTTCAATACCACCACTACCAGTACCACCACCACCTCCCACCACATGCTGTCGGCTGGCCCAGCTCGGAGCTACTAGGCACACCCGCCCACAGACACACCCCTGCTGAATTGCTGCTCCTCCCCAAAATAATATTATTTCTTGCGTCCGGAGGCTTGTCTTTGCGACTCCTCATCACCTGCCTACTCGTAACACCGTCCAACACCACCACCAAAACACCACCGTTTCTACAAACGACTACGTTTATACGATATTTTGCGAGTCACAAAGTGTTCGACCACCCGCGTCGAACCTGATCAGCATCGGTGGTCGGCAATGGCCTCCTCAAAAGTATGCCCGACTTCGGGATTCTACCCCATGCCCTGCCCTGCCTAGCTCGCTCCTATCACGCATCCGCAACCCAGTCTCTCGTGCTGATTACTCGTCGTCCGTCTTCAGGAAATGCAGCAGACCACGAGGCCATTGAACCAGCACCGTCCGTCGCTCTCGTCTGCCTCTTCTTCCGGACTTACCACCCGACAATCCCACTCGCGTACCAACTCCCACTCCATCCTCAGCGGCGCCCTCAATGCCAACCACCGTGTCACCCGCCGAAAGTCCATGACAAACACTGCCGCGAACGCGGCAGCCATGGCAGCGGCGATCAAAGAAGTCGGAGGTGATAAGATCACGCCTATTGCCGTGAGCTCTCGCCGTAACACGGCGTCAAAGAGCGCTGCCGCCCGCGCCGCAATCGTCGGGAGCCTACCTTCTCCCCCGGCGAGTCTGCCAACGCAGAAGTTCCACTTGGACGGCAAGATGGACGTCAACGAGAACGCAATTGAGGACGAACCGAACAATGCATCGGGCGACGAGGGCGATAATAACACGCAAAAGGCTCGCATGCGTCGCGCTAGCGATGGCCAGCCTCTCGTCAAGGAGGGCAGCAGGAAGTTCAACCGCGTTGAGCTCAAGTGCGAGACTTGCGGAAAGGGATACAAGCACAGCAGTTGCCTGACCAAGCATTTGTTCGTTCCCTTCCCCATTCCCCGCATCCCCGTTCTCCAGTTCCCGTCCTGAGTTTCGAGATCCGAACGACGGACCTGGTATCATCAGTGTAGTAATCGGGCGGTTTGTTGACTCATTCTCTGGTCAGGTGGGAACACACTCCCGAGTGGTCTTTGACTTCCAAGCTCCTCATCTCTAAGCACCAACAAGTGCAACTACTCGAGGCAGCATCCGTCCTTCTGACAATGAACCATGGTAAGGACGAGGCCGACGCCGACGCGGCCACGCCCCCGGATTCTGCCAAGGATTTCCCCAGTGATCAAGAGTCTGCCTCTCCAGCGGCATCTGGATACTCGGACGAGAGGCACAGCTCGGCCGATACCACTCCTCCGCCTCAATTGGAAGGGTTCGCTTCGTCGGATCGTTCGTTCGCGAAGAGATTTGGCTCTGGAAGCGGATTCGGTCGGTCGTATCAATCTGCGCCTTCTACCAACCCACTCGTGACGGGCAGCATGCCCCATGACTCAGGGTTCTCCTCCCACTTCCGCCAGAACAGCCAAGACCAGCGACCACCGTCGTCAGGAAGGAATGCTACTGGCCAAGAAGACCGCGACCTTGCGGCTGCCGTCGAGCTCCTGAGCTGCAGTTTCAACAGCAACAACGGGCGCCCGGTGGGTGTTCCCGCTGACGCTCCTCCCGTGCCTCCTCTACCCGCGCAATATCTCGATCAGGCCGCATCATTCTCCAGTGCAGGATTCAGTGGTGGCTTCAGCGGAGGGTTCAGCGGAGGGTTCAGCGCAGGATTCCTCAGCAGCTTCCCCAGCAGACAGCCCGAGAGCTTCACTCGTGGTGAAGTTCGCGGCGCCGATGTCAAGATGGAGGACAACGACAGTGTCATGGACGATGACGACTTTGACCGTCGATCTCGATCTCGAAGCGACGAGGACGACGATGGCGTTTTCGGACGGATGGAAGAGTAGCGCTTCTGCGTTCGACCATTGATGCCGACGATATCTGAGGATATGAGTTCATGACCGCGCGAGGGGAAGACGAGGGGAGGATTGTTTCATTTGTACCACCATATACTAAACCCTGTAAATGAGGTGGTTCTGTCTCCGCCGCCGATCTCTCAGCACCAAGGAGTGGAGGGCCCGATCTTGCATCATCATGGCGAGGCCATGGGAGGGCAGCAAGGCGTTGGGTGCCAGGGGGAGGGAGATCGAGATTGCATCTCCACGAGGTTAAAGTGAGAGACGGAGAAGGCGTCGAGCGAACGCTCAAACTATCATACTGATGGATCTTACGATACAAACGAGTGCGAAGTCCACAAGAATGGCCGCAAGCTCTTTTGATCGGTTTGACGCCAGCATAAGAAATAAAGAGAAAAAAAAGATCAAAAATCGTCATGTGCAACTTGTGACCTGTTTGGCCTTGATGACGGAGATGGTTGGCAATAAATGACTGGCTGTAGTAGGTGGCTCTTGTTTACCATGGCGATGGTTGGCTGGATTGATGCGGCAGGTTGGCAGGCTCAAGCCAGCAACAAACTTAACCAGGCAGCATCCCCGGAGCTTTGCTCCCGAAGGCGAAGATTTGCATGTGAGCTCATCAAGCTTTGAAGATCACACAGGCACCCAGGCAAGCACACGGGAGGCTGGTGGAACAGAGCGTTAGAGAGAGAGGAAATGTTTGCGCCCGAGACGCGAGGGAGGCAATTGGGTATTTTATGTTTCTAGGTTGACGAGGAAGATGATGAAAACATGCAGAAGAGTAGGGAAAAAAGCAGAGAAGAGAAAACTCTGCAACATACGGATCGAATAAACGGAGCAGGTAAAATTCGATCCTTGCGAGCACCCGCTCGCTGTGGAGTTTGGGGTGCTGCAGTGGGCGGAGGCACGGCGGTCGTTCGGGGGCCGGCGGTATGGGGAATGAGCAGACAGTGGCAGCAGCGCCAACAAGCAGGACGGACCAGCTGCGCCGGGCTGTCGGCCAGCCAGTGCCAGCTGGTTGAGTTTCCAGCCTAGCTGCCTTACCTAAGACAATCAGCCACTGCGGGCCCTTTCAGCGTCCTCCGCTCTCACCACCTTCCTCTAGCTGTTGTTTCCCCGGCGACGTCACCTTACCCGCAGGCACAGCTTTCTTCTCCACTCGTCAACATCATAGGCCACGATTACCCGTATTGGCGGGAGAGGAAGGTCTCACTTTTTTCTCCCTCTTACCTTCTTGAGCTCATTCTGTCGCAAGTCGCAAACGGTAGCTGCGCCTCGCGTCGTCTTATCGTGCTATCGCCCAATTCTTCCTTTCCTCTACCCCTCTTGCTGGGCGCATCGCCAGGTGCACTTACTCCTTTTAATCGGCTCTTCAAAGCAGACATTCACTCACAACACCTCCACAACATACGAAAAAGGTCACAATGCCTACTCTCAGAAGAAGAGCGGCCTCAAGGCCCGTCGAAGATGTCGACATCGACGTTGACGAGACCAAGACTCGCGCGGTCGAACCTGTCGCGAGCAATCTTGAGACCCTGGCCACCGCGCCCGATGGACAGCTCGAAGCGCTCGGCGTCGTCAAGGATGCGACGGAGGTCACAACCAAGGAGGAGATCACAGAGCAGATCAGTGAGAGGGATCGCGACCACCAGCACCCTAGACGACAGCGCTCGCACCTGCCCACCGCGCTGCAGTTTCCCCTCGTCGCAGTCCTGAGCTTTAGCATTTCGAGCTTATGCTACAGCTTCCTTAGCGAGTGGAGTCGCGGAGAGCTGGCGGGCATCTCCAAGAGCCTTGATACCTGGGGAGAAGTTGCGACGCTGGCTGGATGGAGAATGTGAGTTGTCCCTGGGTTCGCGAGAGCTCCGTCGGCGACTGGCGACGCGATTACCGCATTGAATGCGCCTTTGCTGACATTGGTTGCTTTGGACAGATTTGAGCTTGCTTTGGGTTGGTTCGGCAACTTCGACAGCTACGATCTCGCTGCGCTCAACCTGCTCGCGCATGGCCCACCGGTACGTTCGACCCTCGTCATGGACGACGGTTGGAGACACCAGGATCAAGCTTTTCGGCGTACTGACGAGGCGTCCCGTCTAGGTTTACCTCATTGCAACTTTCTACAAGATCAGCCCGGCGACCGCGATCTCTGCGCTGGGCATCGAGATGCTTTCCACCTTTGTGCCCTTCCAGCTCCTTAGACCTCTGTCGGGCGCGCACGCTGGCGCTAAGAACGTCGCCAACCGCGAACTCCTCTCCGACGTCTCGATCACTATCTTCACTACCGTCCTCGCGGCGGCCACCTACAGCGCCCCTCTTCGTCTCGTACAAGACGTACCTGCCGACAGCACTGGTGATGTACTTCAAGGGCCTGCCGACGTTGGAGCCCGCGTATGGTTCCAACTTTGTTGCCACGCTCCCTGTGACGTTGGCTTTTGGTATCGCCGCGAAGACCTACATCTTCACACCATTTGTTGCGACCGGCAAGACCACGGAGGACGGCAAGCTGGAGGAGTTTGACCCCGTCACGGCCACACTGGGCGAGACCCTGGCTTGGAACCTGTGGGGCTACACCACCCGCGCAAAGGTCGTCATTTTCCGCACCACGGTGGCTATGATCTTGACCGGTGTCAACACATACTTGCAGACTTTCATGACGGTCAACGGCGTTGAATCTTACGGTGCTGCTCTTTACGCTGGTGCCTGGGTTGCTGCTGCATTCCTCACTGGCGTCGGGCTCGGATTCGTCGGTGGTGGAGAGGCCTAAGTGTGGGGAGAGCTTGCCTCACTTTGTACTGTAAACTAGGGGGACGGCCAGCTTGGCGGGGCAGACTTGGGAATTGCTTTTGGGTTCAAGAGGAGTTTGTCGGGCAACTCGTCATCAGCCACGGGCGGGTTTACTGCGAGCTGCTTTTTGCAGCTTTGTAACGGGCAGAAGAGGAGGCTGGCCATCTGTTTGGGACGGACCACGGGGACTGCGAAAGGTGCACAACATGGATGTTGCTCCATACCCCGTCAGTCATCAAGCTTCTGTATACCACTATTCTTTTGCTTTTCCTTTTCTCTCTCTCTCTCTCGTATCTATCTTGAGTAATGCACAACTCAATATCTCTTCAAAAGCTGTGTCTCGGTGTAGGTTCCCAGAAACCTGTTTTGATTGCAGCAAACCTGGGCATACGCTGGTCTCGTCGCTACGATCTTGCCCTTTCGGGGGTGAAATGCCGGTCATGATGAACCCGCAGTCAGCCTCGCCTGGACAATAGAGCTGGAGGCTAGTCCATATCAATCGGCTCTGTGCAGCGCGCTAGCGGGAAAATGTCTCTGGCGCCTGATTGGGAACGGACTGGAGGAGGAGTCGAATTGAGTGGTCAGGCAGCCGACGTAGGGCTGAAAAGGTGGGGGGGTCATGATGGTGGTGCACCGGTGGACGAGCCCAAGAATGCAACGACGCAAGAGCCTGGCAGCCTGGAAAGAGGGAGCAATTCTCTCGGGTTTGGCTACGGTGTGTACGCGACATGGGCGGCGGAGGACGCAGCTGAGGCACCCTTTTTTTTCTGCCCGCTCTTAATCAATGCACGTTTTGGTGAGGCGAGGTCACTTTTTCTCCGTTGGTTGATGTAGCGTGGTGGTCGGACATTGGGCATGCTTTTCTTTGTGAGGGTGCAGGCGAGGCTGCGCCCTCCCCTCCTGGTGGTGACCGAGGAGGTCGGGTCGGGATGATTTGCGCAGGGCTTGATACCGAAAGGCGGGTTTCTTGGACTGTGTTTCTTGTCAGGCTTTCTTTTTGCGGGTCCCGCCGGGGGGAGGGGGGGGGGAACTGCCCAGGGGTTTTGTTTCCCGGGTATTGGTGATGAACTGAGACTATGGAGAGGAATGTGTTCAGGTGTTCATGGGGGCGCAGACATGGTCATGGTCATGAACGGGATGCATGCTCCGGCGTCTGCCGCGCTTGAGGGGGGTTAGATGGAGGGGTGGGTGAGGGCGGGATGATTTGCCCGGCGCAGGGCGGTGATGTGCAGCCGGGGTCATGATGTTTCTTGGGATGGATGATGATGATTTGCCTTGCATTTCTTGGGACATGCACATCTTAGCGCAGGTGAGCATGCCTGTTCGACGTTGCGTGACGGTCGATCGGATGCCATTCTGGTGCTCTCGGGCCCTTGCTTCTGGTGGTGACCGGTCATGTTCTGCGCGGAGGTGGGAATGGTCGAGGTTGACTCTTGCTGGGGTTCGCGGAGAAGAGAGTGAAATTTGCGTCGGATGCAACCTGGAGTATTCAGCTTTGCGTGCTCTTCTGTGGGTTGTATGATGCGGCTGAGGCGTTTGTCGGTGGGATATCGCTGACTTTTCTTCGAGGACGGCGTTCTTGAGAGCGCGGCGACTTGGGGATCTCCATATATGAGTTTGGCGTCTCCTCGAATAGAGACGAGGTTTAGACGGGCATTGCACTCTTCTTCCACGGAGCATTATTGTCAATATTATTCTGCATTTACTGCTGCTGCGTGTCTCTTGATTCTCCCAATGTCTTCTTCCAGATCCAAGAAGTCGTCTAGAAAAGGCCAGGAGAGCACGCGAGAACATAACTACGAAGGGCAGTACGCATCACCGGCGGGGACTGAGAGCTACTATGCTTCCTCGTCGACAACGGCACCAACGACTGCGGACCCGGGGACACCCAAGCAGATGGTGCTCAAGTCCAAGTCCATCAAGAGCGAGGGCGAGATCACGATCCAGGGACCCGTCGAGGTTGCTGGGTCCGTGAGGTCGGGGGGTAACATCACATTCAACGGGGATTTTGACGTCCGGGATAAAGTGGAGGCGTACGGAGGGATTGAGGTTAATGGAAACCTGTCCTGCGAGTAAGTCCCTCGGAGAATTCGGGTTTTGGAAGAATTTGGGTGCTGATGAATTTACCAGGGGCAAGATGAAGGCGTACGGCAACATCAATGTGGCAGGGTACATGTCTGTCGGGTAAGCACTACGACCCGGCTTCAACACTTGACTGACTGGAAGCTGATGAGGATGGCCCAGTGACAAAGTCAAATGCTTCGGAAAGTTGAAAGTTACCGGCACATGCGAGGCCAAGGAGCTCGAGGTGTACGGGAACACGACGATCAATGGCTTTCTGTAGGTCCCAGATGCCCCCTTTCTTTCCGCGTGGCACGACAGTGATCGTAATGCTGACGGTGTCGCGAGGTAGAAAATGCAAAAAGATGACGTTGTATGGCACCCTCACGATCATTGGCGAGAACTCTGGGTATCAGGCCGAGGAGGAGGAAAAGATTTGGGGTGCGATTATCAGCCGCGAGGAGGAAGCGCGCTGGTGAAGCATGGGATGGGATGTGTGTGGTGTAACTGAGACATGCATGCGAGAGTCTTCCCGGGGCCTGGGAGACGGACGTGGGATGCAGGGGAGGTAATCGGGCTAGCTGAGATGCAGTTATGGGAAACGACCGGCGGGAAACATTGTTTGTACGAAATGGCGTTGGGAGGGCTCTGTCCGTTGGCTTTTCGGCGTTGGGAATGGCGTTCTTCAATGGCCTATTTTTAGACACATGTTGAAATGAAGTGTCCTTGATTGCAATGCTTCCGAAGACCAAAGATATTGTGTGCGTTCAATAGACTGGAGTTTCGAAAAGAGAAAACACGTCTGCCTAAAAGTGCAGCTGAGAGTCTTCAGCTCTGAAGTCGAAAGCTGTGACGATCTCGATTGGCAATGTTGATCATTGACACTAAAGAGTCACCTGGTTCGGCGAGGTCCAGCGTAACAGGGGTGAGATACTGACTTGGCCCGTGCTCGAGCCGCCGGGGGGCTCGGCGGCAGTTCGGGAATGGAAGTTGTATGTTCCGATCATGGCAAGCACAGGCCAAGTCATGGACAGCTCAACAAGGATCTGTCAGTGGATGTCAGGGGCCCCGCTACTTCCTGCTAGCGTCAGGAAGCTTCCCAAGCTAAACTGGGCGACGCTCAAGGTCGCGACACCCCTCGTAAACGCGCAACATCCCAAGTTATGCGCAGCATCAAATTGCACCGCAACCAACACCCACAATCGCAATTCTCGATACAAATGCATCCATAGGGATCAGCTCCCCAAAGAAGCGGCCGCAGAGACATTTTCAGCTCAGCAAAGATGGCCACCGCGAGGAGCGCGCCGGAGACGCCATGGACGTCGATGTGTCGCCCAAAAACAAGACCACGGTCGAGCACGACATCCGCCAGTCGCTTGGCTCCATCAGCAACTCCGTCGAATCTCTCGAGATGCGCGCCGATCCCGACGCGCAAGCCACCGTCACCGACTTCCTCGACTTCACCGAGTACCTCCCTTCCGATATGATGCGATCCCTTACCCTGATCGGCAAGCTCGACCAGACCTACTCCGAGGCCTCCCTCAACATCCACAACCTCACCTCCACCTGGGGCAAGCTTCCCAGTCTTCCAGCCGACGAGAGACCGTCTCCCACACAGCTGCGCGCCGATATCTCAAGCAGCCTGAGCCATGCCGTCAGCTCGAGGGTGTATTCTCATGCCGAAGCGGTGCGCATGTCAGAGAACGTCAACCGGCATTACCATCGCGCAAATGCGATCCTGGCGAAGTTGAAGAACATGATGGAGAATTATCCCGCAGAGGAGCAGAAGAGCCCTGTGGCAACATCCAAGTCACCGCAGATGGTCAGAGCACCCAAGATGATGCGGACCGGGGATGGGGACAAGGTGCGGCGCCCACGGATTCCTAGGATTACTGTTCCTGGTGAGGTTCTTCCGCCGTACGACCAGTTTGTGGCCTACTCGGATGATAGCGATGAGAGTTCTTCTTCCGAAGACGAGGAATCTCTTCCACCTACCCGGTCTACGCCTGCACCAAGAATCAAGGTCGTCAAAACACCCAAAGCAAGACCTCCAAAGACTCCGAAAGCACCGGCTTCATCGCGCCCTCCCAAGGTACACACTATACCAGCCACTCCTGCTGCTGCGTTGCAGCCGCCACCGGAGAACGCCGTGATAGGAAGCACGGATGCCCCTTGGCTGCAGCTGACGCCTTGGGAGCTTGCAAGGCTCAGGAAGCGCATGAAGAAGAACGCTACGTGGAACCCAAGCGATACTATGATACTACGAGAGCTTAAGACGTTAGGCCGTGGTATTGATGCCTACAAGGAGGCAAAGAAGAAGGCCGAGGATGAAGGCAGAACCTTTGATCAGGTCCCGCCGGCTCTTGCGCCTGATGCTGGATCTGAAAACAAGCCGATTCCCGAGGGCGCTATAAGTGCTGCTGCCCTCGCATCCGACGATATTCAGCTGAGCAACAGGGGCATGAAGCTAAACGAAGCTAAGAAGTTGAAGCGGGAGTCGTTAGCCAAACAGGCTGCCGAGGAGGCTGAGGAATCCGCCCGGCAGTTCAGAGAGAAAGCGCAGCTTTTGATGTCTAACAACAAACCACCCGCACCGTCAGTTACCAACAACGAGCAGGCAAAAGCAGCGCCCAAGTCAAGTTCGAGGTCTAGGCCGAAGGCGAATGGCAACAAGCGGAAAGAGACTCCATCCCAGAGGCGGAAGCTGAGAAGCCAGAAGTAGTCGAGACGCCGGCGCCACGCCCGGCACCGAAGCGCACGAAGACGGAGACTCCGGTCCCGCTGCCGAATCTGAGAGCGAATCTTGCCTCCCAGCCGTTGACCGAAACTCCCATTCCGCCACCGGTTCTCACGCCAGGAGGTTCCGCTGCCACGCCCAAGATCTACGCCGGTGCCAATCCCTGTGCCAGGTCAGGAGCATGCACCTGGGACAAATACTGCGCCAAAGCCTGCCAACACAAGTGCACCAGCGTCGTCGCCAACTGGCTCTGTCGTTCAGCTGGGCCCCCTCCCGCACCCATCCCGGCGAACATTGTAACCAAGCCACCGGCCGAGACGCCGATTCCACCGCCGGTGCTGTCTCCCAAGAAGTCAACGACACCAATTCTTCCACCTGTTCGTGACCCCGGAACACGTAGAGAGACAAGGGCGAAGCTAAGAAAACCCAGCAACAAGCCGATCCTCCTACATCTGTGCCGCAGCCTCAGCTGCCGCTTGTACACCGCTCATCGTCCGCCGCTCCGTCTATCAAGCAGTCATCCTCCAGGGCCGCGACGCCAGGCACCACACCTGTCCCGGAGAGTCGTCGTCCCAGCTCGCGAGGAAAAGCTAGTAGTCAAGAGCCACAGCCCTCACTGGCCGCCGAGCGACCCCGTAGAACTAGTACCGCTAGGAACACTCCCGTGCCAGAGATTAGACAGCCGAGCAAGAGAACCAGAAAGCCCGCGCCTGGTATCGTCAGCAAGACGAACGCTGGAGGCAGTAGTGCCGCCTCTAAGCGAAAGGCCGCGCCGAAGAAGAAGCGAACCCAAAAGAAGGAGAAGGGCCAGCCGATTGAGATTGAGTTGGAGGAAGACGATGAGGGAAACCCGATTGATCCCGACGAGCCGAGATATTGCGACTGCAACCGCGTTAGCTTCGGGGATATGATTGCATGCGACAATGAAGTAAGTCTCTCTGCCTGGCATGAGCGTCCGCTTTATCTAACAAGTTACCTAGAACTGTGATAAGGAATGGTTCCACCTGGAGTGCGTCGGCATGGCACAGATTCCCGCTCGAACGACGAAGTGGTATTGCCCTGACTGTCGCGTACGTCTGAACATTGGAGAGAAGGGCGAGGTGAATGCTAGGGGTATCAAGATGTAAGATGACGCGGGACATGGTATGATTCATTGGCACTGCGACGGCGTTGACGGGGGTTGAGGCGGACAGGGCCGCGAAACCCATCATGACTACAGGTCATGACTGTACTTGTACTACTAGTGTATACCCTTTTGCAATGCTCATACTTTATTTGGTTGACGAAGAAACACTGCGGCGCCTGGAAAGTACGACGCGATGAAACGGTGACTAACGTAAAAGAAGGTGGAAGAGGGAAAAAAAAAAGAAGCTCCAACGTCTAGCCCCAGCGTTGTATGTAGTGAACAGTCGTGTTGAGCTGACATTTGGGCCATACTCGGCATATTCACGGCCACCGCTATACCCGCTGTTGCCTGGCTGGAGATGTAAACCTCCTTATATCCCAATGGCACCTGCCTTGGGATGCTTCACTCGCGCCTTCTGCTGTTGCCGCTGCACAGTGCCTTCTTTGTCCTCGTGCCCCCTCGCTCTTACCTAATCTACGTTTTCTTCTTTCTTGTTTTTCCCTTGCCTGCTACCAGTCTCTGAAATAAATCATCCCGTCAACCAAGGGAACTCTCACCTCGCAACCATTCCGGGCATCTTTCCGCGTCGACCTCCGCTCACCTCCGTGTGGACGGGGACCCACTTTGCCTATATTGGAAGTAACTGTGAACTCTCCCTCCAGGTTCACAGTACGACGCGTTATTGCTTTTCTCGCGTCGCGGATCTAGATGCACCTGCCTTGCGCGGCTGCGTTGATTCTTCTCACTTCGATTCAATTCTGTATGGTTTCCTCTTCCTTTTCACGTATTTAAGTTGTCGCTTTGCCGCCCTTGGATTCGATCTCAAGCCAGCTGCTGCTCTCCGCGATACGCGTCCCATCGAACCTCATCCAAGTCAGACGCCCTTTCCTTGAGACTTCTAGATTAAGACCATGGGAATCAATGGGTAAGTGTCAACTGTGAAGCAGACTCAGACTTGCGCTGATAATTGTCCATTCTAGGTTCTGGGATGTCATCAAAGACGCCGGCGTCGACACTTCCTTAGCACGATGGTCCACTGACCACATCAAGGAGCATAGGCGGCCGCTTCGTATTGCTATAGATGAGGCCCACTGGCGGTACAAGTCCATCACTGTTGAAGCCTTCGAAGAGATCACAAGAAGTTCGTCGCCAGACTCCTCTATTGCATTTGATGTTCTACGCACCCAGCTTGCCGATGCTCTTTCCTCCTGAATCCCTACTCACATTTGCCCAACAACCGAACCGAGGGGCATCTAACAGTTGTTCATCTAGGGACTCCTCCCGCCAGACCACGCGAGTTGAACATGCTCGACCGTATTTGGTCCCTGATGCACATCGGTATCCAGATCATCTTTGTGTTCGACGGTGAAGGTCGGCCAGATGTCAAGCGCGGCAAAAAGACCGAGGATTCTACGGGACGCAAAGCCAGGGAGGAAAACAACGATTTATTCAAAGAGACCTTGACGAAACTTCACATACCCTGGCGCCAGGCTCCCGGTGAAGCTGAGGCTGAATGCGCTGCCCTACAGAGGCTCGGCCTAGTCGATGCCGTTTGGTCGGAGGATTCGGATACGCTTATGTTCGGCTGCACCGTCCTTGTTAAGAATCTCCTCAAAAGCAATGGAGACAAGAGCAAAGAGGAAGCAAAAGTCTATCGGCTGAGCGATATCGAACAGAAGACGGGAATTTCAGCGAACGGTATCATTTTGTATGCCATTGTGGCGGGGTGTGATTACACCGAAGGTCTGTACGGCTGTGGTCCGGCTGTTGGCCGAGAGTTGGCTACAAAGAAGATGCTTGTGGGAGTTTTCAAAAACATCGACCAATGCGGATGCAAGCATATGGAATCTGTGGCGGAGGCGACTCGAGGCCCAACTGGGCATTCTCAGCCCGACATTGAGATCTCACTTTAACAAAGACAAATCGAACATCAGCCAGTTTCCGAATTTTCAAGCGTTACGATATTGCCGGAATCCCAGAGTTTCCAGCGATGACGAACTACGCAATTTGGACTGCATGCACGGTGACTGGTACAAACGCTATTCCACAGAGAGCTTGTGCACGACCATACCGTACATGAGAGACAGATTTCACTACAACAAACCATCAAGATGGTGGTTTCGTCACCTGGCGCCCGTTGCCTTGAACCAGAGGCTGCTGGCCCTGGAACCCGGCGCTCGCGATCTCGTCAAGAATATCAAGCAGAAAAGGGGCCAGAAGGTCACCAGCGTTGTCGACATTGATCCACGCCAGATATTTCCAGGCATTGAGGAAGCTATATGTCCTCAAGGAATGCCTGTGCTTAACGGGGTTCGGACTGGGAAAGTCGCTGACAGCGCCGTCGTGGGGAAACCTCTTGAAATTGTCCAGTCCCAGATTCTGGACGCGGTTCTCGCTGGGGAATGTCCGACGGAGAATTCTTGGAATGGCGAAGGGCCCAAAGGCAACAGATGGAAATGGCAAAACTGCATCTAAGAAAAGCGCGTTACCCAAAATGCAGGCAAACCAGCGCGGGCGAAAGAGGAAGGCGGAAATTTCTCTTCCAGTAACGCCACTACCGAAACAGCCGGCAACATCTAATCCCCCGCAAAATTCAAATTATACGAAGACGATCTCTTGGACTTAGATAGCCCTCCATCTCAAGAAATCAACTCAGGGCCAGTAACGTCAGGTGCCCTTGGAGCGGCAAGCAACCCACCGAACGCCATCGACAAAACAGCACAATTCAGACCTGTCAATCAAGCCAGAGAAGAGTCTGTGAGCTTTTCCTCGCCAAGAAACAGGAATGAATTGTCTTTGTCACGCGAGACTCGCCAGCCCCAAGAAGATGGTGTCAGCGAAGTTGTGAAAACACTGAGGAAGCACTACTCTGCGGTCAGTTCCGCCAGACATCCGCCTACAGGAAATTTCGGTTCGGCACCAGTGTTGTCATCTTTGGCAAAAGGAAGGATGTTGCAAGGCAAGGGTGGGAGTATTGATGACCCAATCGCTTTAGACGATTGATGGGAAGTGGGTTGGAATGAGGCGCTAAGCATTTCATTTCAGTTATTTAGCCAACCAGACTAGCTTTTGCTCAACCATGCAGTCTGATAAGAAGCCAAAAACATTTGCTTCACTCAAAAGGTTCAAGCATCCAATTGCACCAAACACAAATTACCATTAAGGCCGTTATAATTTTAGAAGTGAGATCAAGGCCGCAGAAGTGAGAACAGACGCAGCATAAGAGACTACAAAGCAAAGACATCGGTCTTACTAACAGCTGTCTTCACAGCTAGATGGTTGTGCATTTTTTAGTTCATTCTGCAGGTGTGATGTGAAACTCTCAACATTCTAAACACACTCATTGACCCCAAAGTTGCGACGCCGCCTGAGTAACCTGTCTCTCAATACACAGCATGATTCAAGACAAACGGTTGGGGATATGAGACCGAGACTAAGATCATTCACATTCAAGGCAACGAGCTGTGTTGTAATTGGTGATCTTCAATGAATAATATAATAACTTTTTGTTTCTGAAACCAGTATCAATGCTGCGCTGTAGCAAAAACACTCCCCAGCGCCTAAGTGAGCAGCGAAGCTATTAGAGATACATGCGTAGATTTCTGCCTTGCAGCAATAGAATGCAATCCGCCCCCCTGATATGTACTTTTCTTTTTACAAACAACCTCCAGTGTTGTCAGGTCGTGAAATATCCTCCACAAGAAACGAAAACGAGCTAAGCTATTTCTTCTCCCGCTTCAAAAACTCGGTGACCACCTCAGAGAAGGTATCGACGACGCTGCCCTTCTCCGCCTTCCAGCCGAGCTTCTCCATCCTGGAAGCGCTGACGCGCATGTTGATTCCGTACATGATGGCGATGTGCATGGCCCAGGTGTCCGGCGGCGGCGGCGTGTCGTCGGGGTCGTAGTCGCTTCCGCCCATGCTGGTTCTCGCGGCCTCAACCACGCTGACAGACTTGACCTCCTCGCTCTCGATAACGCCGTGCTGCTTGAGAACGGGCACGAGGTGCTTCATGAACTTGGCGAACGAAATATCCTCGCCGGTGGCGAAGTAGTACGCTCCGGTCCCCAGAGCTCAAAAGGCTCAGGGTCAGACGCGCCGTTGATGGCCTTTCCGATGAGGATCAGGAAGATCCTCGCGAGGTCGGAGACGTCGATCCAGGCGTGGGTGTTCTCTCCCTCTGCGATTTGCCAGCCCGTCTTCATGGCGCGGGCGGTGAGGAAGATGGCGGGCGTCGTGATCGGGGTCGGGTGCTCGATGGAGGGGCTCATGCCGCCGACGAAGCCCGGAGAGACGATGGCCACGTTGACGTCCGGGGCCGCATCGCGCACGATCTTGTCGGTCACGGCGTGCGTGTGGGCTTCGCCCTTGAAGGCGAGGATGTCCTTGGTGTCCTTGATGTCGTCCCACCAGCGGGCGTCTTTGGAGCCGGCGGGCTCGTCCCAGATGAGAGAAGCTCCAGAAGTGTGGATGTAGTACCCCTTGGGTCCTTCGCGCGCCTTCAGGCCCGCGAGGATCGCCTTGATACCCGCGTCGTGCGTGATGTCCGGAGACGTGTTGATGACGATGTTGGCCTCCTTGCTGCACTTCTCGAGAAGCTCAAAGTTGCCCGTGTCTCCGACGACAGTGCTAACCTGCGGGTACTTGCTGACCAGACGCTCTGCCTTGGCCTCATCTCGCACCAGAACCTCCACTTTGGCGTCGGCATGTTGCTGGAGAAGAAGTTCAAGCACAGCACCGCCGATGTGGCCTGTACCGCCAACACTGTGAATAACCGGTCAACATCTGATCATTTTGGTGAGACGGCGATGAGAAGACAACTCACAAAAAAATCTGAGCCATGGTTGACGATGTCAATGTCCGAGGTCTTGGCCGGTGCTTCCGGGAAACCACGTTTCAAATCCTGGGAGCCACGAGATTTTTATTACCCGAGCGACCCCTCACTAATCCAATGAAGATCTTTGTGTTATTGGACTCCACCGGTGTGGGACGTCGATGTTCAGGGGCCGTCTGCGAATCGAACCCCAGACAGTCTGTGGAGCTCTCATGCAAGAACAGCTCAGTGGTTGCATTACTTTGAGGTCTGCCAAGTTGAAGAATGAGCCTGATGCGGCATGTGCTCTGCGTGGTACGAGTTTAAATCTACGGCATTTGGAATGCATCTCGTTATCGCACCGCTTCGTTACGTTGGCCGATATCAATGACGTAGTGGTAGGGGGCATGGCCTTTTGACAGTTATGCAGTGTGAAGCAAAGAGTTGCTGCTCAGGGCGGAAGAAGCTACAGAACATAAGTACAGGGGAAAGGTCTCATGATCACCAACTGGTTATCATATAAAATTATTCGACCCGCATACTGGCTTGACGACCCCGCCATCCATGCTACGAAGCGTCGGGCGGAGTTAGACATATCTCTTACACGCAGGTTAATCTAAGTTACTTATGGAGGATGTAAGTTGACTATCATTTTGATCTTCGCGATTATCCTCGATATTTTCTTGGCCTTACTCGATGCGTACTTAATTGTATAAAGCCTCATGAATGTAATGACGGATCAAACCTAAACGCAGTAACTGGTGTAGACTAAATTGTGGTTTCCCAGTACTCGATAATGAGTCCATTTGTAATTAGTCTTAAATAGAAAAGATTCTGTCTGTGAGCGCATAATACATTGATATGTAGCACTTGGACAGTTGCGATTAGTAGTTGGTGCTCAAGATAGTACCTTAAGGATATTTGCCCGGATAGCAAATCTACCTAGAAATAGCTAATGACCTTGAAGCTACCGTGATCTCTTAAGAACCCCTCACCCTCGGCTGAAAACATCCACTGAATTGCCGACGGAGACTCAAAATTTTCGTTGACCATGTAGACACAATCCTTCTTGATATCTTTTGGAGATTCCATCTTGCTGTAAACTGCGTTCGGCAATCGAGCCTTAGTACCAATGATGATATTCACCCCGCGATACTTGCGGAGGTCGCCTGATAGAATCTCTCCTCTTCGAGATGACCAGACTAGTTGTTTCCACAAGAGGTCCGTCCAGTGCAGGTCAAAGAGTACCTCTTCGATTGGCAGCTTGTTGATCTCATTGACTGGTATCGTGACCTGTATAAGCGCGACTGATGAGCGACTCGCTCTGCGCTTCGCGTAAGCGCCTTCGAGTTGGGCGACCTCGATGTCAGGGCTGAAGTAGAATGCTGACGAATGTCCAGTGAAGTCTGAAGGAGCAGGACTGCGGAGATCTGCGATGCAGTCAAAGGCCCCGTTCTCGTGGAATAGTCTATGGGCACGACCCAAGTCTACAGCTTTGAACAAATTGCGGTTGTACGGAGACCTAAGATTGGCCACGTGCAGAATGCTTTCGGGTGTCTGGCCATAGTTTTCCGCTGTTGAAGATTGCAAGGACGGAGGCGTCGTGTATTTATTTGCGCATCTTTTCAACCAGGCGTAGCGCATCTCGACTGTGTCTTTAGCCCAGAAACGTGCAGATTGAGTCAAGCGAAGGTGTTTGAATTCGGGGTCCATGATGGCATCTTGCGTATCGCTGTTGATGCCGTAGCGAGTGAGCGAGTTTCGCCATTCTGTTTCGTCGTCGCCCCAAACATCTCCGTCGTCTCTCTCCAGGCCTGCGATAAAGAAGTAGTCAAACATCATTTGAAGGCCCCCAACATAAGGGTCTGTCTCTCGGCTGACGGGCCCTTCCGGCCAATTTGACCACTTCCTCCAGAGTTGCTCTGCCTTATCCTGTGAGAAACCAATCTCAAGGAGGGTTTCGAGGGACACCACGGAGTTTGTAGACATCTTAGCTGTAACTGGCTAGAATCAATTTGTGGACGAAAGTGTAGAAAGTGAAGCTGCAAAATAGGGATTGTAGAATGAACGATGGAAATAAATCGAGAGGATGATGCAGAGAGTATCTCATTTAAATAGGACGACCTATGTAGCCATCAGGGATGCTATTATTCGAGTACCTTGTTACACATCACTGCAACCATTTTGTCTTCTGGGTGAGTCATCTCCAAAAGGTTCCCGCGTTGAGAGAACTCTACGCCCTTGTCTCCGACACAGAAGCAAATTGATGATGCTTAAATGCAGTGTTTTTCGACAGATTATAAATCTAGCATTATGTAGAATCTCAGGGTCGGGTGAATTATTCTCTCATGCGTCACTGGTGGTGTTTTGATGTTAGGAAATGACAAAATCACCTCTTTTCAAAAGCTGTAGGTTGTAAAGGTTCTGCGTATTCCGATAGCTGTTACCTTGTTGGTATTGAGGTTTACGTCTATTTCATCTTCAGTTTAGCTCTCGTATCTAACGTCCGTCACAGAAAGTAACACACAGTCGCGCCTAAGAGGTACTCTGAACAGGTCATAAAATAAGACATTGGCCAACTTTCAGGCAGATGCACACTTCTCTTCTCCATACTCTTACCATTCGTCTTTTACCATTCATACTATTAACGTACATACTCACAACATACTGCATTTACACACCAAGGGTCCTCAAGCGGGGAAGACCAACCCAAAGAAGGCTTCACCTTCAAAGAAAGAACAGGAAGACATCCCCTTGCTTTTCTACATGCCGGATGCCGAGTGGGGGGAATTCTGTCAGTGGCACAAAGCAACATTCGTTGTGAGCAAGGCTGCAATCTCCGATCTTGTCGGCCACTTAGTTGACGAGGCCGACCCTGATGGCAGCATCACGTTCAACTGCTCCGAGCAGTTCATGATGTACTGCAAGGCAGTCAGGTTCCACGACACCACGAGACAAGCTCACATACTCGCCACACCAAGCCCCAAGGAGCAAAAGGCACTCGGTAAAGCAACCGTAGGCTTCGCCGACGAGATGTGGGATCCCATCAAGAGCGCAGTCGTAGAGGCAGGTAACATTGCCAAGTTCAGCCAGAACCCACACCTCGCAAGAAAACTGCTCTCTACGCATGACCGCCTGCTGTGTGAAGCGGCATCGCGAGACCGCGTTTGGGGCATCGGATACAGTGCTAAGCATGCCATGAGCCAACGAAAGCATTGGGGAGAGAACCGCTTGGGAAAGGCGCTGATGGCCACACGACAGCACCTGAGGAACGAACAAACGCGTGGCCAGAGACCGTGGGAGCGGTGGCAAGACTGAGCCGCCATCCTCCCCGCCCGCCACGACGACTTGAGGGATGTCAACCAAGTCATCTCTAGCCATCACTACCACCACGACATCGATCCACCAGCCGGCAACTTCCTAACGGGCTGGCTACGAAAGATGATTGCAGGTATCGCCCTGCCCGACGTATGCTCCAGATACGGTCTATCGTAAGCAATGACCCATTGCCGTCAGCAGACACAAGTCTAACATCTACAGCAGCAAGAAGAACAACATACTCAGCACGAGGGCCCCATCCCCAGAGGTCACCCGTACCGCGTTGCAGCTCGCAGCCGCAAAATAACAACAACAGCAACGTGGCATCATGAGGTTTGCCATCACCAGCGGTCATCCGCTCCGCGTTGCAGTATCCGCGCGGCCGCCGCATCTCGCAGACAGTGGGCAGGTACATTGAGTACATATTATGAGCTGGCATAGCTGGCTATCCCAACAAAACACATCTCGCCTGTACAAGCATTTCTGCCCAATACTTCTCCAAAACCTCGCAACTTCGTGGTTTGGCTGTTACCAACTTGCCAGAAGCTCATGAACCAGACTGCCCGCGCTTCAGTGTCCTGGTTCCTCTGGAAAATCAAGAATGGGTGGGTGGATGGGTTTTGGTTTCCAGGTCAAAGGCTTTGCAGAGTTTTGCAAGTCTGCAGCTAAACTTTAATCACTCAAACGTCGCAAAATAAAGAGCTTCAAGCCCTGGCAACCAATGACAATAGTAATACAACATGTTTCGCGACGACTTGGCCCAAGTGAGTGTAAAAAGTGAAAGGAAAAGCAGTCAAATGCTCCAAGTGACGTTGTTGAATCTTTAGCGCCAAGGAGTGGACTGGAATGCTGTCTCTCTCAGTTAAATGCAGAACCTGGGAGATGTCCCGAAATGAAATTGTACGATGGCAAAAAACTGACCAAAAAAGAATTGGTTCTCCCCTTCCAGAATCGAACTAGAGACCTTTCGATGACAATGTAACCATTACAGTCGAACGTGATGAACCAACTACACCAAGGGGAGAGATTAGAGGCTAAGCCTCTCTTGGTGAGATGGTCGGAGAAGCGGATTGCGGGACTAAGGAGGGCGCCCCCAATTTCAACCTCGGAACCCCACGAAAGGCGGCACTCAGCCCGCATTGATGGGAAGGAACCTCAACGACTCTGACGCTGCATTACCGATTCAACTATCGCATCGTAGCTTTGAACAAATGATGACAGGTTGCCGTGCATTAGCCGCGCAATTGCACTATTGTCGCAACGGAAGTCCCGACTCTCATGATGTTTCTTTCTTCCCGGATAACAGTTCCGAATTTCGGGTGCTGTCAGACCAGGTGCCCGGGCCGAAGACTTAACTAACACTGGGACTTGGGACGGATATAAACGTCACACACCTCCGCCGCTCGCTGGTGTGTGCTCGCATACGTTGAAAGAAACATCATCATTGAGAAAGTTCACCGTACGAAGTCGAAGATGGGAGAATTCGCAGCAACAGAAGGCGTCGAGCCGTACGATAGCTACTCACGGCTGGAGCCGTTCTCGCCGACCGAGACGGCAATGGACCGGGACCTTCGGCTCCGCCTCAGAGACTTTTACCGGACGAGCGACAACAAGGAGCTGAACGAGCAATGGCTGGCGTTCTTCACGCCGGACGCGAAGGTCAAGATTGGACCGCAGGCGGCCGAGAAGCACGAGAGTACGTACGACGCGGGTGATGAGTTGCAGCCGTAAGCTGACACTTGGATCAAGACCTCCGGCAGCTGCGGACGGAGATGTGGGGCTCAGTCGCGGCGAGGAAGCACTGGATCACGAGCGCAATCGGGTCAGTAACCGAGCAGGGTGTGCACGTCATGTTGAAGGGTGGCGTCAGGAGAAAGGGGCTGGATGGAAGTGAGAACGTGTTTAGTTGGGCTGGGAGTGCGGCGTGGAAGAAGCACGATGGTGAATGGCGAATGGATGACTATCGGGTCTGGCTGGACCAGTGGGCTCCGATTGAGGGGCCACCGCCTCCCGAGTCCAACTTTTGAAGTGTCGAATGCGACACCTCGGACATTGTAGAGCCGAGAGGCTGGGAGTTGTCAAGGCAGATTTAGAATTGGACGACGTACGTCCATGGCATTATCCGCCAAAAGACAGATGTTGGACGAGACGCTGGGAATTGGCGCAAAGTGTGTTTTGTCGAACCCACTGACTGCGCCTTTCGACGATGGCATTCCGGTGTCCCATTCTCAGGCTGACGGACGGGAGCGCATCGATTTTTGGTCTCATCGATGACGATGGATTCATCCGGTGGTAGCTCCGACCTCAAACCGCTCCATGCGCTTGCGCTTCGACAAGGTCGCGACCACGGGCGTCCCCGTGCCATGCGTCGTCCGCGTCGCCTCGTCCTGCACCATCTCGCCTCGCTTCGCCTCGTTGGATCGGGGCTGTTGTCTTAGGTAATAACCCGACGGTAGCCAGAACTCAGCTTTCCCAACAGATGACTTCACAACCGGCATCTCATCTTGAAACGGTGAGGGTTGGGAGGTTCGAGGTGTTCCCAGAGATGCGAGCCCGCGGGCATAAGGAGGGGTACCAGGAGAGCCCTACGTCAGTGGTGGTGTGTTGTTCTCGTGGGCCACGGGAGAGCTATGAGTGGCCCGTTCACCTGACTTGGTGGCCCCCCGTCCTCCACCGAGGGGTCAGGTGTCTTTGTCAGTTGGACGGTCTGGCCAGAAGAGTGTCGGGTGTGGCAGTTTAACAGCTGGCGCGCGATAGGACGGACGGGTGACCGATGACGGGGACGGGGGGAAAATGGGATGGGCGACGGCACACCGTAAAGAGCCATGGAGAAGCGAGGTTGCGAGGCAATTTCCAGGTTGGCGGTAGGTGAAAGACGGGCAACCGTTATTTTAGTGTACGAACCGTCGTGCTGTTGTCCCGGGGGAAGCTTGGTTGAGAGCGTCCAGCAGGTCGTGTCTGCGCCGCCGTCACCAGGCCAAAGCGGAATGATGGCATCGGTCACCCCCGGATCGTCATTATCATCCGTCGTCCCCCGCGGGCGCAGGCGCGTGTAGGCACGCACAGCCCAGGCGTCAGCAGCTGGTCCCGGACACAGGGGTGAGATTGTAGTGATTTGACGGAGATTGATGAGCGAGATTGGTGGGTGAAGGGGGGGAAGGAACGTGGAAGAGCGAGCAACAATGGGAGTGTCAGTTCGGCATTGGTCTTGGTATTGGTTGACTGGGTTGGCTCTGACTAGACCTGGCGCCGTTGCCGCCTGCGTCCCTGACTGCTAGAAAGAGAGAGATTCCAAGGTTGCCCGTCGCCGGCCTCGGCAGAAGAGACTCTGTATGCGTATGCAGAGCTCAGCTTAGCACCAGGAGTGTGGTGTGGTGTGGGAGGCCAGCCGTCAGGCACATGGTAAATCGGTGGAAGTGTATGGAAGAAGAGATGGTGAGTGTTGAGCGAGACGAGGGGTCTCAGACAAAGATTGAATTCGTAGCGTTGGATCGTGTCCCTCTGACAAGCGGATGTGACTTTGATGTTTGCGTCTTCGATTTCGCACAAGGAGAGGACCACCGCGCATCTGCAGTTCCGTGTTGAAAGAGCTGGAGGCGTATCCCAGATAATGCGATTGTTGCTGGGCTGGACTGAACTCCGGGACACCAGACCAGGCCAGGCCAGACCCGACTGTTCTACCGTGTAGAGAGAGGCCTGGGCGTGTCGACCTGAGTGTCAAGCAGCAAGCGTCCGTTGCTGATGTCTGGGATACGTACCACCGTACCTTAATGGCTTGCAGTGCCAAGTATCCCGAGATCGAAACAGGTATTTCTATGGCTATTGTTAGCACTGAGAATACCTCGGAAGACTTCATCATCTTCAACCTGTCCCAACCACCCCCTGTCCGATGAAGAAGGCTGGCTCCAGATTGGTGCGCTGTATCTGTAGCTGTATCCGCACTGCGTCCTGCATCCTGCCCTGCGCTACATGCCGCCGAGATGTACCGGAGGCCATGCTCGAGGGGCAGAAGATACATCGAATCTGGAACCTCCCACCTTGCAGTTGCAGTTGCGGGACAGTGCCAAACAGCATCAACAGCAGCAGCAGCAACATCAGCGCGCAGCACCAGTGCCCTGGATGTCCCTCTCCCCGGAAACACCCCTCACCCTCCCACCCTCTTTCATTCCAATCCTGGCCAGCTGCCTGCGCTTGACACCCCTGCACCCTGGCCCCAGTTCCTCCAACTGGCTGTCTGATTGAAGTGGAGGGCGTGGAGGGGTGGCTTGGAGGGGGCATTCAGTGAGTGGCACTTGGGGGCACCGCGCCGTCCTCGGGTTGTCGAGCTGCGAAAGCACGCAAACGCCCCGCTCCCTCCCGCGGAGAGCTGCTGCTGCACCAGTGACCTGCTGAGGGACGAAAGTGCAGGTGGGTTGGATGTCGCGAGGGGTAAATGAAGTACCTACCTCAGGAAGTCTGGAAGTGGAAGTGGCAGGTTGGGAGGGTAGGAGGGGAGGTGCTGTGTAAGGAAGGTCCGGCTTCCCGTATCTTATCTGACCTCTTCTGTTCCATTACGGCATCCGATGTACCGCTGTACCCATTCTTAGACGACCCCGGCGCGCCTGTGATTTGATGGTGGTGTACCTGACCAGGCCCGGCCTGACCTGCTGGAGACCTGCTGGCGGGGAGCACGTACCAGCACCTACCTACTCCGTACCGGGGACCTGCTATGCTACCTACCTACCTGTCGCCATGACTGACCTCACTTCCTCCCCCCGTGCTCCTTCCCTTCGACTCATCAACAACAACCAAACCAAACTACGATAGCAGCATTCCCGTGAACATACTCGTCACGTCACGTCCTGTCACGTCCGTCACGTCTTTCCTCTTCTGTTTCCTTCTATAGACTGTTTCTTCACTTGCGACCGTAATTACTTCCTCTCCATCTTGGCTGTGCCTGGAAAGAACGCCGCTCTTTACCCTTCTGCTTCTTCCGTACAACCTTGACCAACGACAACTTGCACCAACGATACGAGGCACAACTTGCCCATTTTCTCCATTTGCCATATCGAGCCGTTGTTCAAATCGAAGCATATCCCAGCGTCTGCGGCACGTTTACCCTCCGAGGTCATCTGCCGCTTTTCTCGCCGCGTTCCGTCATCTCTAATAGACCCAACCAACCGTCGCTTATCCCGATACCCCTCATACCACCATCGAACCTCTTATCGCCATCCTCCACGACTCTCCATACATTCAAAGTACCCGTATTCTCTCAGAGGGTAGAGCTACCTTGCGGGAACGCAGGTTCTTGGAGCAGGAAACTGCTCCAACTGCGGCGCAACACCACTTGAATGCCGAGTAAGTTCGGACCTACTCTGCGCTTCTGACGCATACGCGCCAGGTCCAACATACGAACATCATACTCATGAATATTCTCAAAACAGGCTCTAAGAAGGACAGAAAGAATGCGAAAGATGGTGGAGTTAGCGCCGCGGTGACGAAACTCGCCGCGGGCAAGTTCGCGTACGTTCTACTCCTCTCTCCTGAACCCCGCCATCAGCACCTTTGAGTCACTGCTGCCTTGTTCTGCGTCTTTGCTTCAACCCTTGTCGCGATAACTTCCACTGACATGGTCAAAGAAACGGCAGTCCTTCCAAGAGTCCCCCATCCGATGCGTCGTCGCCTCCTGTCAACTCCCCCGACATCAGACCCATTGCTCAAGGCTCGTCACCCTACGATGGGCACCCCACCATCTCGCCGACTCTGGATGCACTCTCCACGACGTCTGTGTCCGCGAGTACTGCTGCAAGCACAAACCACGAATGGGCAAGAGGAGGCCTCGCTGGTTCTCCGGGAAACTTGATTAGCCTCATGGGTGAATCCCCGCCTACCCAGCCGTCCTCCTACGAGGATTCCGGTCGCCTCCACCACGGGTGGGCTGTCCAGCGCCAGTCCTTGACTCCCCAAACTGCGTCGCCCTCCCCCCCGAACAGCATGCCGAACCACATGAAGCGCCCCCTCAGCTTCCAAATGGATGCCCAGTATCCACTTGAGGCCTACCATCAACCGGCTGCAGCTGCAGCCTTTCGCCGTAGCTCAATGCAGTCACAGCTGTCCCACGCAAGAGTTGGTTCTCATCCTCCACTTCCCCACCAACCGCAGCCGCATTTTTATGGCGCCCCGGATATCGATTTCGACATGGCCTCCAAAGCCGGCTTGAAGGCTGGTGACAAAGGCTACCATTTCGGCTTCGACAATCTGCCGTCTCCTCACACCGAGCTTGTTCCGGGATCGGACAACGTCGCACTGGCGGGGTACGAGGGTGGCCTGGAAGTTTACTCAGTAAGCAAACGCGGCCTCGACCGTGTTGCCGGCCTCAAGGGACTTCGGGGTGGTGTGTACAACGCAAAGATTCTGCCTTGGTCCACTCCAAATGACCAGACTGAGCTTGGCCCTCTGGTCGCCGTTGTTGTCCACGGTCCAGTTCTACCACAGACATCGCCAGAGATCGCCATTCAAGCTGCAAATGAAACCATCGCTGAAGAGCGCGACGTTCCTGGCAGCCCCCGAGCGGATGGCAGCCAGAAAGGAGGGCTCTCTGGGCGCTTCACCCCTGCGATCGAGTTCTACCAGACCTCCGTTGAGTTGTACTCCCTGAAGACGGGGAAGCTTGTTGACGTTCTTCTTCAAGCTCCGAAAGTGCCTCTTTCAACGCCGGTAACGAGTCCAATCTTCAAGGCGCCACCTCCCACAGGCGCGTTCACCGTCAAGGCCGACGCTGGCAACATTGTCATTGCTTCAGGGGTGAGCGGAGAATGCTGGGTTTACCGACAGATTGTGGATGTCGTCGACAGTCCTGTTCGCTTCGGCTGCGTGGGCAAGCTTTGGACCAGCCTTCAACAACTCCCACGAGGGGAAGTTGCGGAAGAAGCGGAGCGAAGACATTCGCCCGCACCGCCGCGTCCTAACCCTCAAACCCCGATTCTGTCGCTCAACGGCAAGTGGCTTGCCTACTGTCCTCCTGCCGCCAATTCGCAGATCGCGCTTCGCGCGCACGTACCGGTTCCCATCTTTGGCAAGGCTCCTGGGATTGCCTCGGTCACTTCGCCTGTGGTTCCTGGTGTTACCGGCGCAGTCGACTCTCCCATGGCAGAAAGCATGGTGAACAAGATCATGCGCGAGACCACGCAGGAATTGATCTCTGGTGCGAAATGGGTTGGTCAGCAAGGCCTGCAGGCCTGGAATTCGTACTGGAACAAAGGTGCGAACCAAACGCCGCCCCAACAGCCGAGATCGCCACCACTCGCAGCCCAGCAGTGGGCTGGTTCCTACCCTCCCCGTCACGATGCACCCCAGTTTCCGCCAACTCATGGCACGCCGGGCCAGGCGGTCACTAAGGATCCCGGTCTTGTGTCTATCCTGGACCTGGACAGTCTGCCAACGTCGGCCATCTTGCATCCTCTGATCACGTTTGCTTCTCCTCTAGGATGCAGCTTCTTGTCATTCTCGCCGACGGGCCTGTCGCTGTTCACGGCAAGCGGTAAGGGCGACGTGCAAACCGTTTGGGATCTGATGTGCATACAATACACCAAGTCGTCCCCGCTTCAGGTATCGACGTCTAACAGCGCGATGGGTCCAAGAGTACGTCAAGTCGCCCAGTTTTCGCGAATGACTGTGGCCCGAATCGTCGAAGTTGCTTGGTCGAAGCCCAACGGAGAGCGAATCGCCATGGTCACTGAACGAGGAACTGTCCATCTTCTTGATATGCCATCGAGCGCGTTTACTTGGCCTCCCCCTCGCCGCCGCAAGGCAACGGAAGAAAATGGAGCCCCCGCGTCGGACGCCCCTAGCTCTGCCGTCTCTATTGCTTCCAGTGCCTTTGGTGCAGCCTATCATGCTGCCAGGCCTCTCATCACTCGGCCGCGTAGGAGCAGCTCGAATGCACAAGGCGTGGCACATGGCAACTTTGTCGATTCTGCGAGTGTTGGTGGCAGGGCGATCGCTGCCAGCATTAGCCATTCCCTCGGCAAGACCGGTGTTGCCATCAACCAACTGCGTCACACAGGAGAAAACCGCGTGTCTCTGCCGCAAAGCCAATGGCTGCCCACAGCTTCGTGCGTCGTATGGATTACTGGTAGAAAGTACCATACGCTTTACGTTGTCGGCGATGGTCTCGTCCGTTCTTACCCATCCAAAACCCGTCGTCCTGCACCCACGCCTCCGAAGCAGCGAATGCCACGAGGTAGTCGATACAAGGACTTCAAGGTGCCAGCGCTGCTGCATGATGGATTTGCCCCTGCTGTTAGGCAGTTCATCGACTCAGATGAATATCTTGACTTGTCCGATCGAGAGATGGACGCTGGCAATACGTTGACCCTGGACCCTCGTGCCAGACCGCTGCACGCTGATCTGAGCGCCGAGGCGTCGATCCCGCAAGCTGAGATAGAATCCAGCGCACCTTATCAGCCCTTCCATACCGACAGGCGAGTGTCTCTCTTTGAGTACAATGAACAGGCCTCGAACCCGACTCCCTCGCTGGCTACACTCATGGCAGAGACCAACCTCGATGAGCGGCCCACGCCCAAGCAGAAGAAACGGCAACAGCGCCCGCAAACCTCATACACACCGGTGGAGCCGAACACTTCCCAAGCATGGGCGTTTGGTCAGCCGCTCAACATGGTTCGGCTGGACCATGGACACCACTCGGTTTCAGAAGATGAATTCAACATCTCGGATGATCATCGGGCGCTTCCGTTGTCTTCGATGGAGAGAGTCATGCATCGTGGCGAGAATGGTGACGAGATTGTTGTCACTACTCGGAGACGGCGTGGAGCTCGTCATGCGGAGGATGAGGATGGTTTTTTCGAGGACGACTGTGAAGTCCTCGACTTTGCTGATCAGAGAGTTTGAGAAACAATGCAAGGGGCGTTTGGAGCCAGGTTAGACCGACAGTCATTCGCGCCATGATTTCATTACTGGGTGGGCGAGGGGTCGGTATGTAAACACGTTTGCTGGCCGATGCTCTAGGATCATGGGGGCGGATACTTGGCCAGTCGTGCCACTCACTCCTTTATTGGTCTTTTTTGGTATTATTCTCTCTGGCATAGGGTAGTAGTCCTTAAACATGTCCAGAGTAGGTAGCACTGCTCCGAGATTGGCCATGTGCTCAATTCTCCAATACAACCAGCTTTAGATACCCATTCTTGTCTACAAATGCGCAACCCCCTTCGCTTGATGTTTGCGGCGGCTTTGAATGTAAGACATCCGATTGTAATAGATCGAAATCGGCCCTACAAGAGCCACGACAGTCGTCCTGTAGTGTTTGAAATCCTTTACGCCTTCTTCTTCGCGGCAGCCTTGGCCTTGGCGGCCTTCTTTCTGTTGCTTCGGATCATGACGGTGCCCAAGAAAGAGCCGACAACGGCGCAGCCGACGAGAATGAGGATGACGGGGATGCGGATGGCCCAGACGCGAGGAGGGAAGAAGTTCTGAAGCGGGTGGTCGTCATCGACGAAGGGCTGTGGCGGGGCGTGTTAGCGCACCTTGTGGTCTTGCTGTAGGAAGGTGGGAAAGGGCATCTACCATGAGCAGGGTCCAGATGGAGTAGTATGTGAAGATCACAGAGGCAGCCACGAGCATGGCGAGACCGACGAGTGTTCCAAGCTGAAGGAGGAGCAAAAGTTAGTCAGGAGAGTCCCTCAGTCATCTTGCGCTGCATCCCTTGTTGCGCAAGGTGGGACGCATGAATAAGTCTCTTGGGAAGGGTCGACGTACCATTGTCGTGTTTGGTAAAACGGAAGTAAAGGAGCGTGAGGAAGGAATTGGCGGGTTGCGAGTGCGGCTGCCGGTGAGAGAGTTGACAGGTAATCGGGCGGGAGAGGTATCGTGGGGAAGAAGGAAAGCGGTTAGAGGTCGACAGCTAGCTGGCCGATCGGGAAAATTGTCGTCGCGATTTCAGGGGATGAGGGGGCGCCTGGTGGACTGGACTGGACTGGACCTGTGCTAATAGAGGAGCTGCCACGGTTGACAATGTACTTCCACGCACGCTTGCTTGGGCGGGTCCCCCTGTCAGGAAGGCAAGCTCCAGCCGCAGCTGGCTCGTGCGCCCTTCTCGATTATGGGGCGTTGCAAGTCCCCAGCCACAATTATGATTTTTAGGTACACCTCTTAGGAAGCCTTCCATCCAGGCTGCGTCAAAGCAACCTTTTCCCGAAGAAAAAAAAAAAGTGTCGCCAACAAGCAATCAGCGTGTATCCGATCTTCCGCCCTTGCCTCAAAGCGTCGCGAGCTCCCTTCGAATCCAGGATCGATTTCTGGGACTTGGAGAGCAGCAGGCACGATGGCATCGGCAGACGTTGAATCGCCGCGCCCAGAGCGCCGCGAGCGCGATGGCGAATCTGCCGACGAACGCGACATCAACGACCGTCGACCGCGCCACGAAAACGATGGCGAGCGCCCACGCGATCGTGGTCGCGATCGCGCTCGCCCCGATAGCTACCGTCCAGCGCCCAAGGAACGTCGTCCGAGCCCGCCTGCGAAGACTGAGGAGGAAAAGCAGGCCATCGCGAAGGCCGAGTACGAGAAGCTCCTTTCGATGCGATCCGGTGGCACGTACATCCCGCCTGCTCGACTGAGGGCGCTCCAAGCCCAAATCACCGACAAGAGCTCGAAGGAATACCAGAGGCTGATGTGGGAGGCGCTGAAGAAGAGTATTAACGGTCTGATCAACAAGGTCAACTACTCCAACATCAAGCACATCGTCCCCGAGTTGTTTGGCGAGAACTTGATCAAGGGCCGCGGTCTTTTCTGCCGCTCCATCATGAAGGCGCAGGCAGCGAGTTTGCCGTTCACGCCCGTCTTTGCGGCCATGGCTGCCATCGTTAACACGAAGCTCCCAGCGGTCGGCGAACTCCTGGTGAAGCGTCTCATTATGTCCTTCCGCAAGGGCTTCAAGCGCAGCGACAAGGCTGTCTGCGTCTCCTCCACGACATTCCTGGCGCATCTTATCAACCACCAAGTCGTCCACGAGAGACTTGCTGGTCAAATGCTCCTGCTTCTCCTGCACAAGCCGACCGACGACAGTGTAGAGATTGCCGTCAACTTCTTCCGCGAGGTCGGACAGCACTTGCAAGACATGCAGCCCGCGATTGCCATGGCGGTTTGGGACCAGTTGAGAAATGTGCTGCACGAGGCCGATATCGATAAGCGCGTGCAGTACATGATTGAGGTGCTCTTCCAGGTTCGTAAGGACAACTTCAAGGACAACCCGCCCATCAAGGAGGAGCTGGATTTGGTGGAAGAAGAAGACCAGATCACGCACATGGTCGATCTGGACGGCGAGATTGATGTTCAGGACAGTCTGAATATCTTCAAGTTCGACGCGCAGTGGGAAGAGCACGAAGAGGCTTACAAGAAGCTGAAGGCTGAGATCTTGGGTGAGGGCAGTGACTACGAGGATGACGACGACGAAGACGAGAGCTCAGAGGAGGAAGAAGATGAGGAAGAGAAGGCTATGGAGATCAAGGATCAGTCCAACACGGACTTGGTTAACCTTCGACGAACGATCTACTTGACGGTTATGTCGTCAATCGATCCAGAGGAAGCTGTACACAAGCTGCTTCGAGTCAACCTCCCAGCGGGCCAGGAGCCAGAATTGCCCTCCATGATTGTGGAGATCTGCTCTCAGGAGAAGACATACTCCAAATTCCACGGTCTCATTGGAGAGCGGTTCGCAAAGCTTAACCGCCTTTGGACTGGCCTTTTCGAGGACTCTTTTGTCGACTACTACAACAAGATCCATCGCTACGAGACGAACAGGCTGCGCAATATCGCGCGCTTCTTCGCTCATCTACTGGCTACCGATGCCATTGGCTGGCATGTTCTCTCCGCCATCCATCTCAATGAGGAAGAGACGACCAGCAGTTCCAGAATCTTCATCAAGATTCTTTTCCAGGACATTTCTGAGGAGATCGGCATGGCCAAGCTCCAAGTGCGCATGAAGGATGAGATCCTACAGCCGAGTTTCACCGGCTTGTTCCCAAGAGACAACGCACGCAACATCCGCTTCTCCATCAACTACTTCACCAGTATCGGCATGGGTGCCCTTACCGAGGCATCGCGCGAGTACCTTCAGAACATGCCCAAGCCGGCGTTGCCCGCCCCCGCAGCCGCCGACGAATCGGACTCAGAATCGGTATCCAGCTACTCCTCATACACTGGCTCTTCGTACTCTTCACGGTCAAGATCAAGATCAAGGTCTCCGAGACGGGTCACAGATCGCAGAAACGCAGAGTCCAGATCTCCTTCACCTCGCGGACGAGGCCGCTCGTACAGTCGTAGCTCATCACGATCTCGCTCATACAGTCGTTCGGTCACCCCTCCGCGCAGGGGACGCCGCGACGATTCCTACTCGGCGAGCCCACCCAGACGACGCGGCCGATCCGTCAGCTACTCGCGATCTCCCTCACCAGCCCGAAATGGCCCCAGAGATCGCAGTTTGAGCGGAAGCCCGCCGCCTCGTCGTGCCAAGAGAGATAGCCACTCCGCCAGCAGATCGCCTCCTCCGAGAAGAGGACGGTCTGCATCTTACTCTGCAAGCCCCCCGCCAGCCAGGGGTGCGCCCCGCGGCCGGAGCCCCAAGCAGGACACGCGTCGGGCCGTCAGGCGAAACAGCTCATCGGTGAGCAGCGCGCCCCGGAAACGCGCCCGCTACGGCAGCCGATCACCAAGCCGCTCGCCCAGCCGGTCCCCGAGTCGCGGGTCTTCGGTGGACTCACGATCCCGTTCGCCGGTTGACCGCAAAGGACCCAGAGATAGTCGGTCCCCGCCACCCCGCGGTAGCGTCTCTCCGCCGCCGAGAACGCGAAATGGTCGCCGAGACTCTTACTCGAGGTCATCGAGCCCGCCGCCCAGAAGACAGCCTGCGCCGAGAAGGGATTCGCCGGTGCGGTCGAGCCCGGCCGGTGTAAAGCGGAGGAGGCACAGCGACTCGGCGTCGAGGTCGAGAAGTCCGCCGCCCGTCAAGAGGGGACGGAGGGGAGATTAGAGGGGTGGAAGTGTATGATGATGAGAATGGAAGAAGCCCGTATGGGTCAGATTGAATTGTATAGCTAGCAGGACTTAGGGTCGGTGCTGTGATAATTGAATGGCGGTTTGCTGCTTTGAGCGGCCTTACTACAACGTTGGTCTTTTCGTGTGATCATAACGCGGCGTTGATGGTCACGAACTGCAGCGCTACTTTCTCCCCTTTCCCGGCTGTCTTCTTCGCCTGTACGCTACGCAATCTATTCGATATATAAGCAACACTCACTGCATACTTCATGCGAGCACTGGAAATCTGTCTCAGTTTGAAATAGCGGGATTATGTTGACAGGAACTCAACGCGGTACATTTGTGTTAACGACGACATTGATGACAACCAAGCTACCCAAGCTACCCACGTGAAATAAGGACTGCACAGATTATTACAAGTACATGTTGCGGCGGTGGGTGAGCGGCCACTCCCGCTTGTGGGGCTGTCGGGAGCCGATGTGACGTGGGCGCATGTTCAGGGTTCATGTCAAGTCACGTTGGTGCAGGTCTGTTGGGATTTCACAGGTTCTACATGTCTTTCTCGCCGCTAAACGCAGCCTGGCCACCTTCGCACGACTGGCCAGGTAGGACAGGTTGGATATTACATCCAGAACCCAACGATGCACAGCCCGGAAGTACGAATCCGACGGGCAGTGCAACGACCAAACTGCCCCAAACCGATCAGTGGATTCCTCCCTTCTCTAAAGAAAGCGCGATACGATCAACAACACCGCTCGGCACATGCCTCCCGGCCACCTTTCGATGCGACGACCAAATTGACGATCCAACCAGAGACATCGTCGCTTTCCTCAAGGCAGACTTGGGAACGCCAAAATTGAACAAGATCCACCGATATCTCTGGCTAGCCGGACTTCCGCGACCCGCGCGTCCGCTTCACCGACAGAGACTGCTAGGCCGAACAATATACCCTACAGAAGTCGCTGATGAGCATCTGGTATGGCACGAAACATATATCCTCATCAAGCCGATACCTGAGTTTCTTCTCAATTACGAGTTCTGGGAGGATAAGATATGCCCACATGCGGGACTATATGCGAGCGCTTGTGGACTCCTGTTGTCCATGACTGGCTCGTAAGCTGCAAGATTGACCTTCACATGGCATGTGAAATGGGCTTGCTTCCTTCTCACATCAAATGGAGCGATTAGTTAGCCTTTACACGCGTTTCATTAGCCGTCTCGATGGCCAGATGCCATCCGTCCTTAATGATCGATTCATATACGGTGAGCTGCGTCTCTCTCGCCTCAATTCGCTCTACCATTTTGGCGCAGCTGGTTTCTCCTTGAAAACTCTAGTCTACGGCTACATGTATGGCTCGCAACGATGCACCACCTTTTTCGAGCAAAACTTTGGTTGGTTGCTTGCTGCGTTTGTGTACGTTACTGTCATTCTCTCTGCGATGCAAGTGGCCCTGGGAACAGACAAATTCGGACAAGATGCTCGGTTCCAGAGTCTCTCGTATGGAGTAGCTCTTTTGTCATTTGGGCTTGTTCTAACAAGGGTCGGAGCTGTACTAGCTGTATGGGTCGCGCTGTTTGGTTTCATCTTATATTGACATTGCTGTACTGCAAGAAGGCAGAGTCTCGGAGGCAGAATAGCATTGCGTGACCCGGACTTATCTATTCTCGTTACGGGTTTTTTTTCGTAGCGAGTCGGTGAGTTTTTCAACTACCCCGCAGACGTGAACTGCTCGGCGGCTATGGCTTTCCTACCTACTTACCCACTAAGATGAATGAACTGGCTGGTCCAATAGAGTGCTTCATGAACATGCATATGCATTGCCTCAAATTATCAAATTAGCCATTACACCATCCTCAGGCATCATGCTGCCCAATTCCTTAGGCCCGACACTGGACAGACCTATGCCCCCGACCCTTGGACAGACAGGCTGCAAGCCAGCCTCTCCATGCCTCTCCTCGCTTTCCAATTCAGCCAGTCAGTTGAACGCCTCCTGTCCATGACCCTTGATTACAAACAAACGGCCAGCTCTGACATCATTTGATTTAACCATAAGCCAACCTATCATGGCTTTGAAGGATTTCGATCCAGCCGCCTTGTGGGCAATCCCCGCCATTCTCAGTCTTTTCATTTATCACCAACTTCTCTCTACTTCACGGCCAGAACCCATCACCAATCCACCAAAGAATAAGGAGAAGACAAAACCGAGCTATTCCAAGACTTATCGCATTCAGGGCGTGCCTATCGAATGGGATAGCGAGCGACTCGAGTCTTTTCTTGCATGTTGCAATGGTTGTCACAATCCAGTCGTCGGCTCACTCGCCCTTGAAGTCGGCGGCTACTTCCAGACAGCTACAGCTTTTTTTGGGAGCGGAGCCCAACCACCGAAGGAGCTGAGAGTGATCTCAGGGCCCGGTGAAGAAAAAAGCATTTTAGCTCTGACTCTCGACGAGAAATTTCATGGCCTTACCACCCTATTCAATCCTCTACCTGAAAACCATCAAGTCGAGTAAGTTCTTGTTTTAACACCACTGAGATAGAATGCTAAAGGCCGCAGCATCATCGCGATATCTGGACTGGGCGGCCATGCGTTTGGGTCGTTCAAAGAAAGAGACGGGCAGCACATGTGGCTACGTGACTCGTTGCCTGGCCATCTGATTGATGAGCAAACCGGTCTTCCGATGGCTCGGATCATGACCTATGGCTACGAGTCTGTTGTTGCGAACAGCAGCAGTGCGCAAAATCTAGAGGACCTCGCTACGCCGTTTTGCATAAGCCTTAGCGAAATCGTCTCATCTCGAAGAGCCAGACCTTTGATTTTGATTGCCCATAGCCTTGGAGGTTTGATCGTGAAACAGGTCAGTGGCCACCTTTTGAACGAAAGTTTCCTACCATAGCAGAATGCTGATCTACGAGGAAGGCAATTGTGATACTAGCGAGCTCTACTGAAGAGCATCACCAGAAATCAATCCGAGCCATCTATGGAATTGTGTTCTTCGGTGTTCCTCATGATGGTATGGACACTAGTTCACTCATCCCAATGGTTGGAGATGGACCTAATCGCGAGCTTGTCGGCTCAATTGACCGGATCAACCCATTGATCCTTACCAGCGCCCACCCCAAGGCAATCAATCAAGTTTGAGGCTCAAACTTGACTTGATTGCCACATCGCGATGCCATACTTGATTGATTGCCAATTAATTGCAAGTAATTGCCAAGTGAAGCTATTCAGACCCACCAAGCAGTGAGATTGCACCCCTCTTATGCCATTGCCTCATACATTGCAGCATTTCTAGCCTTTCTACCTTCATCGCCAGCCTCTGTGAGGTCTGGGCAAGAGATGCAGCACTGAATGCCCTCTCACAGTGAGATGACTGTGAGGGTATCGCTAGTATGCTTAATGCCAGCTTACTCAGGCGAGGATATTCTTCTTCATAGGCAAACCACTAATCAACAGGATTGCAGTTAGCCTGCCTCTGTAGACCTAAGTACTTCTCTAACTTATCCAGCTCCTCGTCATCCTCGTCTTCCTTAAGTACAGTGGCTTCTGCTTGAACCTACTGCTTAAAGTCATCTAGATTATGAGGTTCTGGGCGTTGGCTTGTATTTCTCATACCCTCCCCTTCTTCAGAAGGATACTATCAGTTGAAATATCTCTTCAGAGCTAACTTGGCATTGGATACCTATTCCTGCTGGCGAGGGGATTGCTAGTTCTTTTCCACGTATTTCATATTAAAACCAGGGTGGAGGAGTAATATAGCAGTATACAGAGGTAACTCCTCTGTCAGGGTATAGTACTTATCCAGCTTCTTCTATCTATTATTAATAGAAGTCCTTAAGTACTGCTGGCTACTGCTGCCTATCTCTTCTAGGTTAGAGATGCTGTTGATATACTCTTAGCAAGTATAGGCAGGTAAAAAGCTCTTATTAAGCTGTCTCTAAGATAGTTATAATGCTTAAGCATATGATAGGACTTGCTGATATGCTGATCAAGTGAATCTTTGAGATGTTTCCTGTGAGAAGGCTTGTGACTCTTCTGATTCAAGATCTTGAGAATTCCTACTGCTGGTATTATTATAGAAGGTCTTCTACTCCTCAAAATAACTTAGAAGATACTCTATAGCAGTGATTACCTCTCAAAGTCTATTATATAAGCTATCTTATTTAAAACCCTGCATTTGAAGTATAATCTTCTAGATAGGCCTTAAGATTGTTATGATCTCTATTAACTGCAGCTAGTTATCAGAAGTCAAGATATCTTAGGCTGGTATAAGATCTTTAACACTCTAAGAAGAACAGAAGCTATCTACTTCATCCTTAAAGCAAATTGCACACTTAATTATAAGGTATATAGAGTTCCATCTCATAGCATTATCTTAGATTAGTTCAACTTCTCTGAATATCTGCTGAGAGAGAAGAATATCACTAAATTGCCTAGATCTCTCTGATATCTCACAGGATAGATTCTTAAACCTCTGTGTACGTTGCAGCGAAGCTCTCACAAACTTCACAATATTATGAAGCTTACTAATAAGGCCAGTCTTTCGCTAATGCTTAAGGTCAGCCTCATCTTGCTGTAGAAGAACATATATATCTGACTGTCTCTTAAAGCTCTCAGAGTCCTTGCTAAATAAGAAGGCCTTCAATATAAGGTTGAGGATATACCTAAAGCAATAAATCTTTCTAGCCTAGGTATCTGTTACGGTCAGCTATCCGACAGTAGGGTCTGCTAACAGAAGCTGGGGATTGACACGTAGTAACAGTACACTGGGGTCGTGGTCTGGGTCGTAGGTCGTAGGCTGTATCGTAGATCGGTGGTCAGAGGCTAAGGTGATCAATCTTAGACTCAATAAGTATTCGCAGTGAAGGTAGGCTGAAAGTATCTTTAGAGATATTCATAAGTTGATTGCTGAAGAGCTATGGAAGTCTGACCATGAGCCAGGCTTAGGTTATACTATATACAAGTCCTGAATAGTACCCTTTGTTTAGTTACGGGTGATCACCTAGGTGCATGAGGTGATCGCGATCAGTTGGCATTGCCAACTGATCACTGAGCGCTTCCTGACGCGCCCCACTGATCGTTCCTTATCTTATCGTCATGTGACTTGTACCATAGTTCTTCCGTTCCTGAGTGAGTTCCTGTTGTTCCCGTGTTCCTGCGGTACAAATGTCCTGTCATAGCCGCCCGACGCCTGAGTGGGTCGTTCAGCTGTTATCCTTGTTTACGGGTCGTAACAGTATCTTGCCTCTTCTTTGCAGAGAGGTTAAGTTGAGGGATCAGATTTACTATATAAGTATTATTTAAGCTTATATTATTAGAGATCAAAATTCTTACTTAGTTTGTAATGCCCCAGTCTCAAATAACCTCCTTAAGAGTATTTATAAGGTTAACACTATTATAAGCCCTAAGTTGCTTCTTCATAGCAATCAAACATACTTAGGGACCTTTCTCTCTGGTAATAAAGTATGCAGTGACACCTATAATAGCTTGCCAGCCTGGAGAAGTCTATAGATCAAAGGCCAGATAGATTTCAGAGTCAGCATGCAGAAGTTCTTGCTGTATAACCTCTTTCTGATGCTTCCAAATACCATCAAGTTCAGAAACTATCAACGTGGCAGACCATGGCAACGTTTCCAGCTTCATACTAATACCAGAGATTATACTCTGAAAAGCAGGGTTCTTATAGATGGTGAAGGGAAGGTTGGCATCTATAATGAGGCAGATGGCAGCCTTCTGGACACTTTTTATATAATCTTTTGTCAAACTAGTGAAATCTAAATGCTGTCTTTTGTATAGAACATCATCAGGTCTTTCAGAGCCTTCTGAGCTAACAGGTGATGCTTCAATCTCTCTGGCATAGTTCTTTTTGAGGTGCTCTGAAGCAGATGAAGTTGCTTTGATATTAAGAATGATCTGCTTGCCCTTGAGATCACAGTAACAGCAGGCCCAGCAACTGGCCCCTAGTTAACCATCTGGCTAGCAGAGAACAAAATACCAGCCATGGCTTCCTATCCAGCTTGTCCTCTCTCTTGCACCCTTTCTCCAAAGTTCTGACTCTTGTATATATGCCTTATTGTTTATCATGACTTTGAAGAGGTTTTTGAACGAAGGATGGTCGGGTAGGGGGTGGTTTTTGCCTTGCTCAAGCTGTGATGTGATAGATCTAAGCCTTGAGAGTTGGTTGAAGGTATTTGGAGGAGGGGTAGGGGTTGAATGGAGGACTGCTGGTGTGGTAGACATCTGGCACAGGATGAGCAAGGCAGAAGAGAGGGTGGCACTGGTGATGCCCTCACCTTCACAGTATATTCAAGGGATGCTAACAGATAACAGGGATAGAGGATAACAGCAGTGAAACAACAGATTTGATGTAGATCTCTGGAAGATCTTGAAGGGCAGATTTCAAGCTCTCTAAGGGGATTACCTGGTACCCAAGCCAAGGCAAGAGGTTGGAGAATATCACACTAAGTTCGTCATAACAACATTGGCTTGGGGGGAAAAAAGAAGAAGCCAGATAGGCAAAAGGGGGCAATTTATACCCTGCCAGGGGGGGTCCCATCAGAAGTGGAGGGCAGATGAGGAAGGGCAGGGAAGGGCAGGGATATTCGGCAGTGGAATATTCATTTAATCCGTATCGTGATCCCTGTCAAAAGAGTCAAGGCAATCAATCAAGTTTGAGGCTCAAACTTGACTTGATTGACTGGCGATGGCTTCATACTTGATTGATTGATTGATTGAACTTGACAAGTTTACTTGCCTTGCGGGGAGCGCTGATCCTTACCATGCAGCAACGAAACTTTCATCAGGCACTTGGACCAGAGGGTTATACGGAGATTTTTTACTTTTATGAGACAAGAAGATCACCTACGGCGCAAAAGGTAGAAAGATCATGAATACTTGAGAGTCCAGTTTCTAATGCGTCTCAGGATGAGAATGGCAAATGGCGCATGATTGGACCAGAGGCCATACTCGTCACAAAGTCTTCGGCTACTCACTGCCGGCCCTGGGAATATGGACCGCAGCATATTTGCGCCATCAACCGCCCGCATTCAGACATTGTTAAATTCGGACGGCACGACGATGCGTACTCCCAGACGCTTTTCGTACTCAAAAGCCTTGCCAAACGCTCTCTCGATATCAAGACTCGGCTTCGGGATGAAAAGACAATGTGTATGTAACTGATCGCAAATAGCATCCAATCAAACCGCTGAGAAAAGTGCAGTCTTCGTAAAACACCACAAGAACCCAGACTATGTCAGCCGATCTACAATATTAGATACAATCATAGAAAAATTCGGGTACGGCAAAAGCCGCGATGAGCGACGTCCCAGCTTATCACTATGCGGCCTCGGCGGCGTTGGGTAAGTCAAAAACAAGGTCTGCTGCACACTTGATCTTTCTAACAAAGCATGTAGGAAGACCCAGATTACACTTGCGTTCGTTTACTGGATTAGAGACAATTGTCCAGATGTGTCTGTTTTCTGGATTTGTGCTAGTAACGGAGACAGTTTCAGTAAAGCGTTCCTATCTATTGCAGAGGAGTGCAAGATTCCCGGCCGTGAGCAAGCCCAACCTATAGTGCTTGAGCTTGTCAAGGAATGGCTAGAGAGGAAAAGACGTGGCCGTTGGGTCATGGTCATTGATAACGCCGACGACAGGGAGCTCTTCTTCCCATCAAAGTCAGATCACGCAGGCACCCCAGAAAAAAACAGTCCCAAGTCATCAACGCGGTGGAGCGACTACCTGCCAAACTCCGAGTATGGATCTATCTTGGTCACGACCAGAGACATGAAAACAGCAGCGGACTTCTCACAGAGCCAGTCGTCATCAATCATCGAAGTCAATAAGATGAGCGAGAGTGAGGCAAAGGAGCTGCTACAAAGGATTTTGGGCGACAAATTTTCACTCAAAGGGGCAGCAGCCCTCTCAGCCCGTCTTGAGCACTTACCGCTGGCCATAGCACAGGCAGCTTCCTACATCATACAAGGGAACGTCGTTTCAATTGAAGAATACCTCAAACTCCTGAGCAAGGACGAAAACCTTGTCAATCAGCTGAGCGAGGAATTCGAAACGGTTGGAAGAGACTCACAGACACCAAACGCAATCACGGCTACATGGATCATCTCTTTCGCTCAAATACAGCGACAAAACATTCTTGCCAGCGAGATCTTATCACTGATCTGTCACTTCAACCACCAAGACATTCCAAAGAGATTCATCATGAACTATTGTGCCAAGAGACATGAAAGCCTACTTCAGACCAGCACAGCTGTTTTAGAAGTTAACAATGCGCTAGGTACCCTTAAAGCGTTCTCATTTGTCGTGGCTGGGAGACACGACACATTCGACATGCATCGATTGGTACGCTTAGTCACAAGAAAGTGGCTTGTGAGAGATGGCAAATTTTTTGATTTCGGCGGACACGCTCTGGAAACTCTCTCAGAAGTGTACCCGGTTGTTTCATACAGTCATCGGCAGAGATGTGCGGATTACCTTCCTCATGCAATTTCAGTGCTTCAGAACACTGGTCCTCGGGCGCATGATAAACCGCAAGCCCGGGCCAAGTTGTTGTTACTAATGGGAGATTACTTTATTCATTGTTCTAGGTGTTATGAGGCTGAGGAGAGCATCCTAGAGTCGGTCAAGTTAATGGAGGAGTGTTATGACGAGAAAGACCCGCGGACACTCGAAGGCAAGGCTAGCCTAGTTCAAGCGTTCTTGCAACAGAATCGACCGGAAGAAGCGGAAACGCTAGCCTTACAGGTATTGGAGGTACGGAAAAGATATTTGGGAGAAGAAGACAGGTCCACACTGCGAATCATGAGTCTTCTTGCAGAGGTGTATGAGTTTCAAGAGCGCTTTGACGAGGCGGAAGAATTAGGAACCCAGGTTGCTGAGACGTACTTGAGCCTATATGAAGATGCTCGCCCCGAAACGATTTTCGCTATAAGCAACTTGGCTTGCGCGTATAAAAACCAAGGAAGGCTAGAAGAGGCGGAAGAATTGGAGGAGGAAGTACTAAAAGCCAGCTCGATGATACATGGAGAGGAACACCCTATCACACTCTCTGCTCATGAAGAACTCGCGCGTACTTACTGGTTACAAAATAAGTCCGAAGAAGCGGAAAAAAAGCAGCGAATGGTACTGAGGATCAGGCAGAGAGTACTTGGAGCAGATAATGAGGAGACGCTCAAGAGCATGGCGTTTCTAGCCATATTTTTAAGAAGTTGGGGAAACTACGGCGAAGCCTTTCGGCTTCTGGAGGAATCTCTAGTGCGAAGGCGGCAAACGCTGGACAGAAATCATCCTGATACAGTTACTACGGTGCAGCTGTTAGAGGAGTGGGCGGAGTCTAATGGGGAGGGTTCTCAGCCTCCTGAGTAGGCATTTGAAAAGTTTCAGGGTTTCATAGTATATTGTCGCAGCTAAATCTTGCGCTCAGTCCCTTACTGTGAATTGTAGGGCATTTTCAAGCGATGTGCAAGGGGGGTTGAATGTTTATCATTAACTTTACAAAATTGCGATACCCATGGTATCTGCGCAACGCCGGCACACGGGCTTTTACCGGAGTCAAACTTGGCTCTCAAGACTCCATCTGCAAGATGCGAGATAACCATTAGGGTCACAGATAACGTATCTCCAACACCTTTGACATGGAACTTGACATTCGTGCTCATGGCATTGACTCCTAGCTTAATCCTGATTTCGCAACTCGTGAGGCATACCAGCGGCTGATCAAATCCTAAGGCGTGTAGACACATGACTTCCCAACTAGTTCTGCACATCCTCATTCTTATCTGCATCCAAAGGTTTGCGGCCGTAGATAATGTACCCTTGCCAGTACGCGTGAATCTTAAGGTCCTTGATCTCGGACCTGACCTGAGCGCAGAGAACGAGAGTCTCCTCCTTAGTCCAACCCAGAGTTCGCGTGAAGAGCGCCAGGCTCATGCCCTCAAGACCAACTAAGAGCGACGCCTGCGTCCAAAGTCCAATGGCCTTCATCGTCTTATCCTTTGGCCAAGGTGAAACGGGGAACCTGATAGGCTGCTTGTGAACTTCCTCAAATCCGGCGTTTTCAAGAACCGTGTCGAACGTGTGAGTCTTAGTGGCGGGGCGTCCGATTATGTCACACGCCTCAGCGGTCATCCTGGCATACTTCGCTAACGCAGAATCCTCCGGCAAGGTTCCGTCATCACAGCAGGCGGGGTACTGTGCGTCTTGGATCTCGAAGTAACCGCCAGGCTCGAGGTTGTCGTAGGCCTGCTTAGCCATTGCATCCCAGTCCGAGAAGCAGCCAATCATGTTACGGGCGAGAATAAAGTCGAACGGGGTAGACCAAGTCCATTCCTTCTCGACGTCGTCGACCTCAAAACGGCAGTTAGGAGGAACGTAGCTTGGCTGAATCGGGCTCAGGTCGACGCCAATGACCTCAGCGTCTGGATAGGCGTCGGCGTAGTCGAGACACCAGATACCAGTACCAGTACCCAGGTCCAATACGCGCTTGGCGCCCTTGTTCTTGGGACAGAGGGCGAATTCGCCGTCAAACTGGAGCACCCAAATATGGTTGACAATGTCAAGACGCTCTTGCTCTTGCTCGTCGTTGGGCATGATGTACTTGCCATCACTAAGGCGGTGATAGGTACGACCATTCTCACGACGGTAGTCAAGAATGGTCGATCTCAGCGATGCCTGCGAGTCGTCGGTCGTGGAGTAGCCATCGATCGAGGCGCCATCGTCGTCCGCCTCAAGCGGATCCTGCTCAGGCTCCGGCGTGGGCTCGATGATGGTGGAAGACTGGGTCGCCGGTGGGGGGCTTGAGACCGTGACCCCGGGTGTGGCCGTGGAGGCAGCAGTGGCCTCACCTTGATGTTGTTGATCGGTCATAATTTGACTTTCGCATACCTCGATGTCGTCTGAACACCACTGTAGTTCCCGCTTGCGCTAGAAAAGCGTGGGCGTTGCCTTTTATTCTGGGAGCAACGGTAGGGAAGGCCTGGTGTTCCCCCTCCTCGCAGGGTTATCCTCGTTTGAACCTACCCGCTTTAATATGCGGCAGGCGGTTGGTGAACTGCGGCCCCACTTGCCGTTGTTGGCTTCGTTTTCTCTCCCAACGGCCGGGGCAACATCCCGCCCCAATCGGACTTGCAGCAGAGCTCCACTGCTGCAGTTTGCTGTCGATTTTAGTTCCAACAGCATATTGCATTCACTGTTTTGGATCTGCCCTCCGAGGGATTCGCGTCCGGCGGTTGGTGTGGTTGGCTGTCTTCTGATATATGCCTCGGGGTCGGCCTTCTGGGCCGATGTCCATAGTTTTGGATGGTTGGTGAAACCAAATATCCGAACCTCTTATCGGCAAGATGCTAGTCACACAGTTAGCACTGCTACTCTCATGATATAAAGCAAGGCTCCTGCAGTCTTGGTGGCTGACGCTGTTATGAAGAAAAGCTATTAGTACCTTCTTTACTTTGTATTGTGTTTTCTCTGAAGACGTCTATATCTTTCTAGTACCAAGTTTGAAACTCTCGTGTTCACCTGTTAGATAATCTCTGTTGGGGTTGCTTAGTTCTTTTCATTATTTCTGTACCTTGCTGTGCATTATAAGGTTGGTCACACAGTCTGGCTAAGAGTTCCAGGTCGAAACCGGAAGACACGCTCGAATAACCTGCGTAATGTTCTGAACTTGTATTTACGCAAATCTATGTTAGCTAGACATACATGAATTTGGCCACGCGCCTGGCACACTTGTTCTGTAGTGCAAGCGACCTTGAGTTCTTGAGAACCTTGTGGATAGCCCCACAGAGACGTAACATGATAAGGTTAACGTTTGCGATTTCTTAAGCCCATTGCGAGAATTTCAATACCTTGAGAGACATCTTGCCATATGGCTCGGTTGCAGCCTAAATAATTTTATAACTATTTAAGCGCGATGACTTCCCTAATCCCTCTTACGACTCAACACAAACGCGCAGCCACCGAGTCAATCAAACAATCGGAACTGACACAGTTATCTCGACAAAATGTCTTCTACATCACTCCCAAGGTAAGATCCTGAATCATCTTAGTGTTTCATTCTAATCGCCATGTTGCAACAGCTCTACCCAGTCTATACCCGTCACGTTCAAAATCGGTCGCGCAAACGCCGTGTTTTACGTTCACAGTGACCTTCTTGCAGCTCAATCTCCGTCACTGGAGAAGCTCGTGAAGGAGCACGGAACGGAACAAAACTATGGCTCGGTCCATTGGGAAGATGTCAACGAGGCGATCTTCGGTCGTTTCGTAAGCTACATCTACACGGGTGACTACAAAGAGGCAAAACTTGTCCATCGTCATGGCATGACTGGATTTGAGGACACAAACCATGATGATGAAGACTCCATGTTATCTGAAACTTTGTCCCGGTCTGAAGATTCATCGTGGGAGCAACCTGCACAACGCCAGCCGAAGAAGCGGCAGCGCAATCGCAAAAGACCATGGAGTCAGTTCTTGGACCTGCACCCGGAACCGACACAGCTGCCTGAGATTGTGGATGCGAGGGACGACCATACCGAACTTTTTCTCTCCAACGCGGAAATTTATGTCTTTGCTAAAAGGCACGGCATTGAAAGTCTACAGGAACTGTCACTGCGCAAGTTAAGGGCAGCCCTTGAAGAGCTTCTCCTAGATGAGATCAACGACGAAGCCGTCGGCGATATCACAGACCTTGTCAAGTATACCTACAACGCTACGAAGCAGGATAACGAGGAGCCACTGAGGCATCTCATCACTCTGTACGCGGCTTGCAAGATAGATATTTTGTGGACATGGGAGAGGTTTCGGGACTTGGTTGAGAATAATGGTCAGCTTTCCAAGGGCCTTATCACTCACATGTTGGGCCGCCTCTGATCTTAACAAAATTTGGCTGGACTTAAGTGGTAGTTAGTATCACTCTCAAGGTTATCGAATTAAAAAGCCTGTGAATGTCCATGGGCCAGATAGCGAAACTCGTTGATAGATCGACGATTCTAAGACAAACTTACTACATGTACTGGCACCTGGATAGACATGTATGATCAGGCCCTAACCCTAACCCCTACTTGTCTACCTTTTTTGCCTTCTTGGTTTAAACTATTCGCCTCACACCACAACGGTGCTATCATACATGCAGTGAAATGAGAGCATTTGGTGGTTCTGAATATCAATTCCCTAACCGTGTCTACTAGTGAGGCGCTGTTCGTAACCCCAACTACTTCCACAAAGCTATTGATGCGGACGCGCTGCTGAAAGTTTCTCATTGATCCGCAATCATTCAGCAAGCGGCCAAGAGTTCTGGAGTGTCTTGTTCAAACTGACAACACTGAGACTGAGTGGATACTTGACGCCTGGTTGCTGGTTGAAGACTGAAGCCCCTAGGATCATGAGTCTATCAGGCTGTTTCTGGAACACGTGCACTGCGCGGCTGTATGAGCTCGGCTGTGACACGTTGTTGACCTGCCAAGATCCCTCATCGCCGAGCGCCGTGTTCGTGAATACTGCAGAGTGATCGGCGTCGGAGACGATGATCGTACCGTTGGGCGCCGGTTCGGGCGACCAAGTTACGTACGGAGATGCGCTGGCCGCCGCAGCTGAGCCAAAGCGCCGCGTGTCAAGAAGGTGGTGTGGCGCGGCATCAAACTCAAGGGGGCTGCGTGCGATGCGGTAGTAAACGGGATATTCAGCGCCAGTGATATTCGGAGCTCCTGGGAACTCGTACACCAGCACCCAGCTGTCGATTGGCTGCACGTACGTCACCACCGTCATGCCGGGGCGTCGGGCGTATTCGGCATAAGCGACATCGTTGACAACAGGTTCCCAATGTCGCAAGTCGAAAGACCTTTGGTGTGCCAACTTCTGGCCGTGCAGCGGGTCACGCTGATCGCTGTAGTAGCAAACGAGGGAGTTGTTGTAGACGCTATTGTCATCGTGAGCTCAAGAGCAGGGATAAAAGCCCAAGGACTGCACACAAATTGCCCTGCGCGATGGGATGGAGGAGTGCTTACAGCAAGTACGGTTCCCACACGGGATCTGCTCCATTGGTGGTGTTCGGCCTGCCGCCCTCGGCCGCGAGGCTTACAAACTCCCAAGTCTTTGCTCCGTCGGTGCTGGCGTATATGTCGAAGCGAGTGCCATTCTCTGACCAACTGTTCCCTGTAGCAAGAATTGTGCCCGCCGGGTAGCCACCGAGAGGCTCCGTCAACTCGGCTAACGCAGGCTGGGCGCTGAGACCCCAACCATTGACCTGGTCGGTGATGTTGGAAATCCAAGACCAACTTGCACCGCCATCTTTGCTCTCGAAAACAGGAAAAAATGGTGTTGAGTAGCCACTCAATGAAGACGTGACCAGAAGTGTGCCATCTTCCAGTTCGACGAAGCGGGGATACAAGGCCGATTTCCCATCGTCTGGCTGGTAGATAACGTTGTTGTCGAAAAACCCGAACGGCTGCGGACTATCTCTTTCCAGAACTTGTCCTCCAGCTATACGAGCCAAGACGACAGCGGCAAGGGGCGTGAGAAAAGATGAGACGAGCATATTTTCGCGGTTGCAGTGGTAAAAGAGAGTCTAGAGCCGGCGGGATGACATATCACGGTTATTCTTGGGACATCTTTGAATATTTATAGTCCGACTGAGTAGTCGTACCCTCATTTAATTAACCTTCAGAATTAATATTGCAAAATGACGTTCTACATGCGTTGCTGTAAACTTCTCGTGTTTGAATTGCGAGTGCCTCGGACACGCTCGTACGGACGGGAATATATTTCCCTCAGTCCGCTACATGAGCCTGGTGTCATTTTAGCCTAAAGTATGCATCTCCGCAGCATACTTTTGCAGCCCTCAAATAAACCAAGTGCAACTTAAGGTCTTTCCGGACAGTCATGCGCAGCGTGGCAGTGACTTCTACCAACTGACGAGCATCTAGCTAGTTGACAACAGCATGTTAGGAGACCTCCCCATACCTTTTGCGCTGCGCAAGAAGAGATTTATTTGACATGCTTCACGTTGCTAAGCCAAATATTACAATTTGTGTGCTGGCGGATATGAAGAAGAAAAAGGATAAATCAGACCAAAGGTTACCACGATACGTTTATTGAAAGAGCGCCGAGAAACCAATTTCCGACGGCCATTTGATCTTCTTCTAGTTTTGAAAGCCTTTATGACGGAATGTAAAAGTAAAATGCAACAGTGATCATGACGTTGATCAGAACAGCTACGCTGCTGAACGCCTTCTTTCCCAGTACATAAACATCAACCTCGACTTCTGCTGTTGTTGGCTTGGAGAAGTGGCTCAACTGAATCTCTCCATAGCCCGCTAGTATTGAATCGGTCATGGCGGCAAATGACCGTTCCAGACTAGACAATGTCGCCTCACTCTCTGGCACCAAACCCTGTGCGTTGAACGAACTGTTCCAGGCGGCAATGCTCGAAAGTAGGGCATCTCCAAGTACAGAACCCCAGAAGCTTTGCAAGCTGTTTGACATCAAGTCAAGCTGTCTGACGGCGCTTCGCGTCAAGATGCGCTCTGGGTCGATGTCTTGAACCTCGGCGCCGCTCATTGGAACGACACTGACGCTCTTGTCTTTGACATCGACCGATACCTGGAACAACGTAGGCACAAAGTCTACTGTGCACTGTGTAGTGTTCAAAGCTCGGTACTTTTCTCCTGCAGCGATGGAGATGTGCCTTCGAGGTGAGTGAGGGCTGTCGGCGACACCAATGGCGACGATGGAGTCTGAAGTTACACCGATGTACTCGGACCACTGCGCACTCCCCACAGAGTCGGGTAGGAATCCAGTGACGGCAAAGGTTCTGTGAGGATACTCTTTCTCGATCCGGAAGTTCGTGCTGCTGTTGTACAGACACTCAACCTTAGGGAGGTAGCCAACTTCCTCGAACCGGTAATTCCGGACCGACTTCTTGAGACCATTGTCTGCGATGCCCACCGATGAGGCAACTCCATACGACCTTCCCTCAAAGAAGTAGTCTGTGTTATCGAGCTTCGGTTGCTTTGATGCAGATGGCTTGGATCCGATCAAAGATTTCAAAAGGTTGGAGCTGATGGAAGAAGTGGATGTTCCGTCATTCGTGTCGAACAGGTAGTTCTTCATGAACGTCGTGTTTGCGAAGGATGGGATGGAAATACTGCTTTCGATAACCGCAGTACTTCTTGTGGGCATCATTGCGCCAGTCCATAGTGCTGATGAGAATACGCCAAAGACAGAGAAGATGACAATCGAAGACAATGAGTTGGAAGACCCATCTCTGCGTGCTCCGAAGTTTTGTGGGGGGTCTCCCTCTTCGTATCGCTCCAAGGAGTTGTCGTATGGCCGAGAAAGCCCGAAAATATATCGTTATGGATGAGATAGGCAACCGCAGAGATGTGTGAGATGGCGATGGCGTAAGCGGCAAGGCGGACGACGAGCTCAAAAGCAACGCGTTTTGAAATGTTGATATGAAAAGCATTCAATACGTTCCCCGACAATTGAATGATTGGCCGGATGACAGAACATGTTGAATCATTTTCGGCCAAAGAAGATTCATACCAGGCTGGATCAAGAGCCCATCTGCGAGAGTCCGAGACAAGCAGCACCAGACTAAGGATTCCGGTGACGCACAAACGTGCCGAGACGTTTTGCCTTCTAAAAAGTCCGGCGATGGAGATTCGCCTATGACTGAAAAGAGTCCTCATGTTGGTGGTTGCAAGCAGCCGTTCCAGTGAGTACACCAAGCGCCGTGCGAATCGTTTGCGTCGCGAAAATGGTGCTTGAAGGCTCTACAAGACTGACCCACAGGATGCAGAATGTTGAATAGGAGAGAATCAAAATGACCGAGCTTTCTCCTGTTTGAAGGACGCTTTGTAGTTATGTTGTTGGTTCCGGGGTGCTGCATCTCTTGTTGGTGCTCGGACCCAATCAGAAACGTTGATTTGCCGCTCGAAGATGCAACCCCTGACTGCGCCGCTCCGCTCTGGCGCGCGCCTCACCACTTGTGAGTTGTCTCCTTTCACGATGCTGCAAGTTCAAACCTTCGTCTCAATCGATTCGATGCATGGATTCGGTGGAAGACGGCGGTCTTACACAGAGAGCTGGTGAAAGAGGACCGGCGATGCGATTATTCCTTGACCTCAGTTACCAACTGAACTTGCGAATGACCTCCTCTGCGCCGCACTGAACCCTGTCAAGTAATGTAAAGAGTGGAATCGTGAAGCAAGGGTTTGTGTCTGAATTCAGGCAGGCAGCCGTTGGTCTCCTTGGCGATTGATTCAAGCACCAAGGAAACGGGGATTGTGCCCAGTGCCTACTCAACTTAAGCGTCTTCTTTCTTAGTCAAATTATTCCTTAATGCCAAAATATGTGTCACAAAAGGGATTAGAAACCCATATGCTGGCAGTCAATGCGTTGAGTGCGAAATGTTCAAGTTGCCAGGCAGCGTTTCTTCGTACGAGTATGGTTGGGTCTCATTTAACGTGCATGTCTTGGAGCATGAGAGCAGCAGCCGCCCAGACTTCAAATCGTGTTGGTAGTACTTTGAGTGGGATTTCTGACGAAACTCGACCAATTGCAGTGATTACCGACGATGTGGCACGGCGACGAAGACTGACCCGCGTGTTCCGACGACTGGAAAGGCAGGACAAGTTGGAGACTACCCACCTGGTTGACAATTTTCTGGGCGTTGTTCTTCGCAATTGCCATGGATCTTGTAACCCTTTGGGAAGAAAATGAGGCACAGCCAAATCGTGGTGTTGGTGTTCCATGTTATGCCCATTCCCTTCTGTCTTTTGTTTTCCTCCTCTCTTCCATGCATTTGTATTCTTCGTGTATGTGTCGTCAAACTCAATTTAGCCTCTAGCCATGGCAGTCGGTTTCCGAGGCTCATCTGTGGCCTTTTCTTTTTGGTTAATACATTCCTTGACCACGCTGACTCAAGCGGCCAGTTCGGCTCCGTTCGAAGCGACATGGTCATCAGCAACATTCGGCCCCGATGGCCCGTGGCAAGCAGTTGAGGTCAATGTCGGCGAAGACTCGAAGGTCGCTCTATATCCAGGGCACACATTCCAGTCCCTCGTCATATCCACAGACTACTGCAAGCTCAATAGCTCCAACGGTTGCTACGCATCGAAGGCAGGGACTTATAATCGAGCGCAAGCTTTCCAAGATGGCACCGGATCTGCGTCTGGAATTCAGTACAAACCACCGCTCCACGAATGGATGGCTGGGATGGACGTGCGCGGTACCTTACCTACCTCCTGGGTAGATTCGGTAACTCTGAAATCGGCCGCAACTTCTGGACCGACACATCAGGTCGAGAATGTTAGTCTGACACTGGTGGAAAGCCAGATGATCGCGTATCCGGGCGGTACATGGTATCCTGCTTTTGTTGGGTGCCTGGGCACTGGGGCTGCGGCAACTGTCAATCAATCCTTCACAACATCATCATATCCGATAAATGCCAGCCTTATACCTGGTGCGCTCTGGTTCGACGACAAAACATCTTCCAACTCTTTCAGCATGCATATTGGATCGGTCTCGTCGCAGATGGCAGGATCTCTCTGGTTCGGTGGGTACGATCAGAACAGACTGGTCGGCGACGTTTTGGTGGCAGACGAGGACTTTGTTCGAAGTCCAATAACTCTCAAAGACATTGCTATCGATGTCATTCAAGGGGCTTCGCCATTCGACTTCACCACCAAGAGCGATCTCCTAGCGGCAGGGAACAGCTCTATCACCAACGGGCTCCCAGTGGCTGTTGATGGATGCTCCCCTTACCTCACCTTACCAAGATCGACCTGCGACAACATTGCTGCAAATCTCCCCGTCAGCTTCAATGCCGATCTCGGGTTGTACATCTGGGAAACCGAGTCTACAAAATATCGCCAAATCGTCTCGTCAGCATCGGCTTTATCTTTCACCTTCCTCTCCGATTCAAACACGAAGACGACTACGGTCCGTGTGCCGTTTTATCATCTTAACTTGACGCTCTCCGAACCCCTTGTCGACTCCCCGATGCAATACTTTCCCTGCTTTACTGGCGGCCCTGGCACATACAATTTAGGTCGAGCGTTTCTCCAGGACGCGTTTCTCGGTGCAAATTGGGGGCAGTCTAAGTGGTGGCTCGGTCAGGCACCAGGGCCGAACATTCAGCTGTCTCCAAGCGTTATTGAGATTACCGAAAATGATGTTTCTATCAAAAGTGGCAGCAATGATTGGGAACAATCGTGGGAAGGAGCGTGGAAGGCTTTGACCGAAGATGAGGCAAACGGCACCACTACCGTAGAACCTCCCGTTCAGTCCGGCGTGTCGGGAAATGACAGCCAGGAAAAAGGCTCTGCTGTGCTTTCAACAGGAGCCAAGGTAGGCATTGGTCTGGGTTGTTCTGTGGCAGCGCTGGCTGGCATTGGCGCGTTGGGCTTTTTCTGCCTACGACGGAGGAAAGCAAAAGCTCCCATGATGGATCAAACGGTCATGGCTGAAAATCAAAAGGGCCCTGCAGAGATGTATGGCTCTTCACCTAGCGATATGACACCTGTAAGTGAGGTCGAACCGCGGCTGAGGCCAAAAGCAAAATCACACGATCCGGTGGAGTTGCCGTAGCATTTTCAGCAAGTCAATGTCTCTTGGATGTGTCTTCCTCGTCTCAGCATCGCTTCATCTTCTTTCTAATGTAGTACTCAAAGTCGTCAGATTTCTAGTCTTGCTCACTGATTTGTGCCGATCATGATTGATGTACAGTCATTCCTGTATTTATGAATTCTACAACGGGCACTTAGGTCAGCCGCAATTGACAATTTTGATCATACTGAGTAGTGAAGTCAATTAACATATGGTATGTACAAGTCCTTTATGCACTAGCCTGGAGCCTTTTCAACTCTTCCTGCTTCATCCGCTCTTGAATTTTAAGTCTCTCCGGAATGACTCTCTCCCTAGGCGCTGTGATCTCCCACTCAGGCAATGACTCTGCACCCAAAGCCCTCAAAGTTGCCTGCTCCACCAAGCTGAACTCTGACCCGTCCGGCCGATGGAACCGATGCGGTTCTCTGAGAGACACAGGCGGGTTTGTGATGATACGCAACTTGCGCAGCTGGTTCCTCGACGCGCTGTGCAGCATCAAGGGATGGAGGAGGTACACGTCGCCAACCTGCCCAACGGCCTCGACAAACTCCCCGCAGCTTCCAGCAAGCGAGTTGAACCAGTTGAGGTTCCTCTCTGCGGTGAAGTCCGGATGATTTCGTGGCACCATACGAGGCGAGACCCCGTCCGGATGTTCATACAAGTGCTTCGCAACTTTCGGAATCGCTTCGGGGCAAATCACCGTCCCACCGCCGCCCGGGACGATATCCGTGAAGAGGGGGATGACGAGCAGGCCCTGCTCTGCGGAGTCGAGATAATGGACGAAGAAGTCGCCGTCCACATGCCAGTTGTCGAGGTCCTTGGGGTTTTGCTCTTGCCCCTCAAACTCGGGGCTGCCAAGATTCACGATGAGGGAGTCACGCCAGTGTTTCGAGTCGGATGCGATGCGGTCTTCACCGCCGCAGACTTCACAGATGGCTGCCCAGGCTTTCGGTGCGAACTCGGAGCAGTCGAAGGTGCGATGGGAGGGCATATTTGTGCGGTGCTTCCAGGTTGACTTATCGTTTGGGTCCATTCCCAGACGGGTCCAGACGTCCTTTGTCACCCATTCTGCTTGCTCTTTGGTGAAACAGTTGCTTAGCTTCAGCCAACCGATGGTCCGGAAGTGCTCTTTTTGAGCTTCGGTGAGACGTTCTACTAACGGAGACATGACTATGGAACGAAGGGTAGAAGACGAGAAAGGTTGATGAATCGTTGGGAAGGGAGAATATGCTGGGTTGATATAGACCCCCACTGAGGAGCCAGGTACCTGCATCGAGCCCCTCGAACGGCAGCGAGAAGATGCGGGGTCCCGGATAAGGTATGCAGAAATAGCAATCAAGCCGTGTCTGATTGGGCTGGTTTCAAGGCTTCCTGAGACTCCAGAAAAGACCAACCTCACCAAAAAAACTTTCAGAGACGTCAACACAAGCAGTGTTCGGAAGACAAATGCCGTCGTGAGGGCTCACAAGTGGTCAATGTTAACAAGACGGCTTTGGAGTTCATGCAACTACGAATAGCGGCGGCTAAATGGAAATTCTATGGTCTCTTGCCGATCCCCCACTTGGAAGAAAACCCAAAAGCTTTACAGGCCTTCAATAATGGGATGATGTGAATTCGGGGGGCAATGGGAGGAATGCCGAGTCATCCAAGTGCAGGTTGGGGTCATAAGTCGTCAGTTTAACGTAGAATCGGTGATTGGTCATTCACCGACCCACTCACCGAAAGCTCGGTCAATCAAATGCCGACACCAACCGACCAAATCTTTCAGGTTGATATACCAACCGTCACCAGCTTTACCCACGAAACCCCAGAACCTCAAGATGCCGCCAGACCCAACGATCGACGACGAGGAGTACGAGTCCTCCCAAGACTCTGACTTTGCGCCCGAAGACGGCCCCGCTGCCGGTGGCGGTGCCGAGTCCGAGGCAGAGGACTCTTCCGACTCCGACTCCGAAACCGCGAATACCAGCAAGCGCAAACGCGACGCCGCCGCGGGCGACGAGGCAGACGATGCGGGATTCGAGAACTCCGGCGACGAAGCGCTGATAAAGAAGGCGAAGAAGAAGCGCAAGAAGGCCAGAGGCGGCGATGGGGTGCCAGACGGGGATGACGAGGGCGGCGAGGGAGGGCTGGTGAAGACGCGGAGTATGCGCGCTGCAGAGTGAGTTGTCGCGTCGTTTTCGGCTACTCAATATGCCTGAGGTGTTGACTTGGTGCAACAGAAAAGTAGAGCGCAAGATGGCTGCTGCTACGGGACCGGTGACGGTCGACGTCGACGCGCTTTGGGCGCAGATGCTCGCGGGGCAGACGACGTCGCAACCGAGCCAAGAACAGGGCGCTGGAGAAGCGGACGCCACCGCGCAGCCCTCCGGCGCGACAGACGCGCAGAAGCAAACCGACGCACCAGACACTGAGGCCTCAGATATGATCCGCATCAAGCGAACGTACAATTTTGCCGGAAAAGTGCAGACGGAGGAGAAGCTCGTCGCGCGCGACTCGGCCGAGGCGAAGCTCTACCTTGCCTCCCTGGGCAAAGACGCACCCGCCGACGAAGCGACCGAGCCGGAGGAGCCCAAGAGGGTTCTGAAGAAGGCATTCCGTTCGGCGTTTGAGCCCACTATTGAGATCGTCGGCCAGCGGTCCGACTTGAACCTGGGCATGACGGTGCGGATCAAGGCGCGCGAGAAGCAGGCGCAGGCGAAGAAGCTCAACACGGTCGAGAAGAGCAAGATGGACTGGGCCGGGTACGTGGACAAGGAGGGTCTCAAGGACGAGCTGGAGCTGGCGGGTCGGTCCAAGGAGTCTTACGCCGGGAGGCAGGACTTTTTGGCGCGCAGCGAGGCCAAGAGGGAGGAGGAGGCCCGGCGGGCAAGGATTTCGGGGCGTGTATGAACAACTTTCATATGGAGTCTGGGTTTGGCTAGGCGTTTGTTTACGGCAAATTGGAAGAAGAGATACCCCCTCGTTCACACAGATAACTACATTCTCGCTGTCCCTCTTTCACAGTTTCGTGTCCTTCCTCTGCGACCCGGGCGGCAGGATCGCAATATCCTGGAACGGGACGCCCAGGAACTCGTACAAGAAATGGAACCTGTCGCTGCCGAAGAAGGGCTCCTCCTTGCCCTCGTCGTTCACGGCCAGAACCACGGCGCGCCGAACGCGCCCCTTTCAACCGCCTCCTGCGTCTTGGCCTTCACCGCGTCCTTGATCTCCTGCGTCGCGGTGCCCTCCATGATCTTCTTCACATCGGCCTCGCTGAACAGCTTGGCCTGGCCTCCTGCGGGTGGCGGATACTCCTGCGGCGCGTCGGCCAGCGCTTTGACCAGGACGTCGGGCTTGGTGAGGTTCATGTTGGGCGGCTCCCAGAAGCAGTGCAGAAGCCAGTGCCAGGCTGTCTGGTAAGTTGCGTCTGGGTAGGTCTTTTTGATAAAGTGCAGGGCGCGCAGGGGCAGGATCGTCATGCTGCGGTCCATGAAGTCTGGGGGCGTGGTGATGTCGGGCTTGCCGACGCGCATAGAGGAGCGCCGGGCGTCATGAGTGCCATACTTGGCCTTTGCGGGGAGTGTCCATGGCGGCTTGTTTCCTGCGGGGATATCAGTGGAGGCAGACCTTAATGGAAGGGGGCCGACGTACCGGATGCCGCGTTGATACCGCCGAGAAGTACGGGGTGGAGGCTGCCGGGCGATGACAGGTGAGACAAAGGTCAGGAAGTGAGGGATGGGAACGAACTCTAGCTTGACGCCATGCGCGGCGAGAGCACCCTGGTTCTTGATGATGTGAAAGAATGCGATGTAGCTGTACAGAGATGCTTGGTTGCCCAGTCAGTCTCACAGGCTTATCTGCTGCACACCGAGACTCACCGATATCAATGTACACATCTACTTTGCCGCCCATCTTGGCGACGCAGGACCGAACTGTTTTTCCGGCAGGCTTCGTTTTTCTGCACGAATGGCTTCAAGAACGCGATGGATAACCCCGACTGTCGCGATGTCGCAATCGCTCAAAGTGGGAAAGTTGTTAAATAACCGGGTGATGTGGTAGGCATGAGGTGAAGTCGCTAGAGTGGGGTTACATCCTCGGCACAGGTGGAATCTGGGGAAGCTGTTAGCTCCGGGGTGGATGATCACTAATACACATCACCGACAACCGACGACATGCGACACGACAAATCGAAGTAATCAATGCCGAGAATGTTCAAATCTCAAGTCTAAAAAGAAAATCCCGTGCTTTGGTCTCACGGGACCTTCAAGAACCACCAATCTAAACAGTTGAGCTCACAGTGGCATTGAAACAATCCTTCATCGTTCTTAGCAACCCTGCCCAGCTCAGACTTCAGCTGTCAAGATGGCCTCACCGAAACAAGTCGCCCTCGTCGTAGGCGCATCAAGAGGCATAGGACGTCAAATCGCTATTGATCTCGCAAAGAACGGCTACGCCGGTAATCCCCCTCTGCATTCGCCCAGCTACCTCCTGACCGCTAATACGTTCCACAGTCGTCGTAGCTGCAAAGTCAACAAGCGACGCTTCCAAAGTCTCACCCTTCCCACCAGACCCGAACTCACAAGCCTCGACAATCAGCACCGTAGCCCGCGAAATCCACGAGGCCGGCGGCGACGCGACTCCCATAGCCGTGGACGTCCGTGACCAAGAAAGCATCACGCGACTCGTCGACCAGACAATCCAGGTACGATTCCCAACGTGTGCTGATCCCGAATCTAAATCCCTTTCCATCGCCGCACAATCACAAATCTCATCCATCACCGCATAGATATACTCCCGTCTTGACGTCCTCGTCTACAACTCCGGCGCAATCTGGTGGGCCTCCGTGGAAGACACGCCACCCAAACGCTTCCAGCTCATGCAGCGCGTAAACCCAGAGGGCCTCTACCTGACCCTGCACGCCTGCCTCCCGCACCTCAAGCGCGAGGGCGCCGGCCGCATCGTCGTCGTCAGCCCGCCCATCTACAGCCGTTTCTTCCGCGGCAAGACGGCTTACGCGATGGGCAAGGTCGGCATGAGCGTCTTGACCAAAGGTCTAGCCATGGACTTTGCGAGGCAGGGGTTGGACCGGATGGCCATCACCAGCATCTGGCCCGCTGTGGTATGTAGTCCCCTTTGTTACACTCAAGTCCTCAGCAGTGTACAAGATATTCACCAATTTGCAATTTCTAGGCAATCGAGTCCGCGGCCACGCAAAAGTTCCAGGCGTCAAATCCAGACGAGGCCAAGGACCTGCGCAAACCCACCATCTTCTCCGATGCGGTGCTTGCTATAGTGCGAGCCCCGGCGAGTGTCGTCAACGGCGAACTTGTGCTCGACGAGGACTTCTTGAAGGACCACGCGGGTGTGACGGACTTCTCCAAATATGCCCTCGTGCCCGGATCAAGTCCGCGTAGGATCATGCCCGCAGAGCTCCCGGACTTGACCGTCAAGGAGCAGGATGATGAGGGGAAGAGGTACAGCAGTGCAAAAGCAAAGATATGAGAGGAATACCTCACTGCCCCAGACGTGATGTCGATGCAACTATTGTCTATTGCCTGCCGCGCTACGCAGGCAGGATGCGGTGCTTCTCGGTATAGTGTACTTTATCAAAGAAAATGAGGTCGTCCCGTCGCTCGCAAACTAGTAGACCCTTTCCGTGTCCCCTTTCCCACTCGCCAAATCCTTCTCTCCGCAATGCCGAAAGAATGTTTTGAAAAACCAAACAACAAATGTACTATTTTTACAAACCCCTCGCAACACCACCATCTTTCATTTTACGCCTCCTGGCTCTGCTGGAAGAGCCCTTGGATGTTTTCGATGTCGCTTATCGTCTCATTAAACACCTTGGTGAGGTCTCCAAGAACCTTCATACGGTTCCACTCATGCCTCGTGCGCCAGATTTCGTCCATCAACTCGCGGTTGATCTGTTCGAGCTGCTCAATGGTACAGCCCGATGTCCCCTCGGTCAACTCGTCAAGGAAATTCTCAACCTGGGCCTCGTGGATGACAGGCTGTTGCTGCGACGAGGACGACCCGGAATTTCTAATCTCTTCGCCGGGCGAGTCGTTCAGGATGTTAACCAGAGTCGGGGCATGCGACTTAATATCCCCCGAGCTCCTGGACTTGTTAGGTGATGAGTTCTGGCTACCTGGGCCGCCCATCGAGGGATGGATGACACCGCGCGCGATGCCTTGGGCTTGAGAGTGTGGCCAAATTTCGTCGCTCGAGGTGGCCTGGCTAGCCTGCATGCCCGCTGGAATCTGCGTGTCTTGCAGCAGAGAATTATCGCCCTGGCTCTGCTGCTCGCCGTGCACACCATTAGTGACCTGTGTCCACTTCTCCCCCGACGATCGCTGAGATGGATCTGACGTCTTAGTCGTTGACGCATCGTTCACTAGATCTGAAGGAGACATGCCAGGAGGCACCGTGGTGATCATAGACTTCTGAGAAACGACGGTTGTGCCGGTTATCGCGCCCGTTGCTTGGTTGCCCAGTGCCGGCCACTGAGGAGGCTGCATAGAGGAGCTGTCCTGGGTGGTGTCATCATCGACACCGCTCATGTGAACGTCGCTTTGCCGTGATGGGTTGGACGTTCCATTGCTCTGGGGAGGAACAGCAGGGCTGCCACTAGGCCCCGGGCTCATCACCTGGAAGCGAGCCATGGCATGAGAAGAGCCAGGGATGCGCTCGCCCAAGGTGACAGGTCCTTGAGAGTCGCTGTCATTACCTCCAGCTGCGTCAGTTTGGACGCGATCGACGATGGACTGCATGGCCTTCCTCTTTCTCTCCTTCTCGGCCGCAGCCCTGGCACGTTGGACTTGTCTCTGGTACAGAGACTCCCAGTCCACGGTGGCTGTGTTGCCTTCGATGGTCGCGACATCAACCTCGACATTGCTCACAAGCTCGTTCGCCTTCAGCGTTCGCTCCTTGTCGCCGATATTCTTGGAGTCCCTTGCAAGAGATTTTATGTCTTTTAGGAAGTCCTTGGGACGGCAATAGTACCCGTTTGACAGACGCTCCTCTATGGTCGTGGTTTCCAAGTTGGAGAACGTCTTGCCCGTGGCCGTTTCGCGAAGTACGTCATCTCCGTACTTGTCCTTCACAATCTCGAAAGGCCGAGGCTCGACACCTGCCAGGTCGGGGCGCACGAAGTTAATTTGGTTCTCGGCGAAGAGGTAGTCGAGTTGGCTCTGGGGAATGACAGGCTGTCTGAACTTTTTGTACTTTCTGTTGATCTGGTCCATGATTGGTTGGAGTTGCACTTTAAGAATGTTGAGAAGCTGATGATCGCGTTTCTGCATGGCCTTGACTTCTTCCTTTGAAGGCACCTTGGGTGGTGGCGGCGGAGCCACAGGCAGCTGGTCCAAGACCCTCTTCTTCCGGTTGGCAGGATCAGGGAATTCGGCCGGGCTCTTGCGGACGTGTTCCACGATTGTAGAGAAGTACTCGCGTCGGTTAGGCTTGGTCATGTTAGTCAATGCCTATTTGCGAAAAGAGAAGCGCTAGTACTCACATGCTTGGGCCGCTCGATTTGGAGCCGGTTCTTGCGAGAAAATGCAAATAGCTCTCGGATGAGATCTTGGGAGAGACTCTCTCCAGCCTCATACTCCGAGGTCGCAAGCACCAAGATGGGATCCGTTGGCGGAATCGACTTGAGCATGGCCTTGAATGTCATGAACGGCAAGCTATCCCGCAATGATGCATACCAAGACTCGATGCCAGGAATGTAAATTACACTGGGCTTGTGTCTCTTGACTTCCGTGAAAAGGCCAACGATGACCTGTTCCATGGGCTGCAAACAGGTTAGTATGAATACCACAAAAAGAGGGAGAAGAACCTACCCGTCCATCAGCGAGCAAATTGGGAAGGCCAAAGTTTTGCACCTGGACACCCTCAAAGTAGTGAAGAAGCGCAGATGACAGGTAACTCTGGCCCATGCCGGCAAATCCGTGGATCAGGAAGCGTGGGCGGAAAACACGAGATCGCTCAAACTCTTGGTGCATGGCCTCGCGTCCAAACCCGTGATCTTCGTCATCAAACTGCTCGTACATTGCCTCCTCAAGCGCTGTGAGCTTCTTCTTGCGGGGAAGAACCTCATCGAGAGCCTTCTTGATCGAGTCGAATTGGTCACGCAACAGCGGCTCGATTCCCTTGGGCAGCGGGGCTGCGCCTGTGCCAGCGGATCTCTCTGAAGAGGGAACCATCTTTTTGATAGAGATCATGAAGTCGGTGGCATGGATGCTGATGTTTTCGGGGTTGACGATAAGCTTGTCTTTTGAGGAATAAATCTGTGGGTACGTTCTTTGGATGGCATTGAGAGCGGCCTCCGTGCAAAGTGCTCGGAGATCGGCACCACCATAACCCTTGGTGTTCTCCGCAAGCTGTTTCTTGAAAGGTTCTGAAAGACCCCAGTCCTTGGTGTGAATCTCGAGAATGGATCGACGGCCTTCTACGTCAGGTAGAGGGAAGTAGAACTCTCGATCGAACCGACCAGGTCTTCTCAGCGCAGGATCAATGTTGTCGGGACGGTTGGTTGCTCCGATGACGATGACCTGTCCACGGCCATCCATACCATCCATCAACGCCAGAAGCGTTGACACGATTGACGCATGAATCTGCTCCTGTTTACTAGAACGTACTGGAGCCAGACCATCGATTTCGTCGAAGAAGATGATACTTGGTTGCGTTCTTCTGGCTTCCTCGAACAGCAGCCGCAGCTGCTTCTCGGCTTCACCAACCCACTTGCTCAGGGCATCGGCTCCCTTGCGCATATAAAAGGTGATCTTGCGGCCACCAATACCAACAGAGTTGGCGAGGGCACGGGCGAGGAGAGTTTTACCGGTACCGGGAGGACCGTGGAAGAGGACACCTCGCGGGGGGGTGACATGGAACTTTTGGAAGAGCTCGGGGTATAGGAGAGGTAATTGAACCATCTCCTTCAGCTGGTCGATGTGACCCTGAAGACCACCAACTTGGTTGAAGTCCACGTTAAGGTCGACACCAAGAGGATCGGCATCAGCGAGGGCCTTTGTGTTTTTGACCTTGCCAACGTTGGGAGTTGCGCCGACACCACCACCTTCACCACCCACAGGCTGCGCGAGACCAGGGAGCAGGCCACCTGGGGCAGCAGCCGATGTGGGAGTCATGCCAACATTACCAGCGGCGCCAGAACGTCCACCCATTTCATCGTCACTGCTGTCGGAATCGACACCTCCGGCAGCGCCGGTGCCCCAAGGTCCAGCAAGAATGGAGCCTGCACCGCCTCCGCCTCCGAAGGGACCAAAAGTCGTGTTGAGGGCGCGGTCCCATGCTTGACTGGCGCCTCCACGCCCGTTACGGCGCCGTGCAGGGGTCGGGGCGGGGTCCTCACCATCGTCTTCCTCTATGTTGACGGCAGAAAGAGGAGGCATGAAGTAGTTCATTGGCTTTGCTGCGGCTCTGCGACGCTTCGATGCCGTTTCTTGGTAGATGATTGCGGGTGAAGGCCGCCTTGTGCGGCGAGAGCGCGAGTCTTGTCGAAGTTCGTGGAGCTCCTCGGCAAGCTCGTCATGGTCTAGCTCGACTTCATCTCCGGACTCGGCCCCACGGCGCGAGCTTCGAGTGGATCTGCCCTTGGGTTAGCAGCTCTACCGCGCGGGGCCGGGCTGTCAAAGTCGCCATCTTCAGCATCGGCGGAATTCTTCTTGGTGGGCGAGTCAGACATGTGCGCATCTTCCGCCGACTCTTCGCCAGGTTCAAAATCGCTACTGGGCTCCTGGAGGGATTTCGACTTTCGTAGTCCTCGGCGAGTGAGACGCCGTGTTGGGGCATCGCCATCAGTTGGTTCCTTGGGGTCTTCCTCAGGTTCCGCAGCTGAAGGTCCGGATGCACTTCCCCTCTTAGCTCGGGTCCGCCGTGTGATTGGGCCCTCATCCTCTTCATCGTCATCATCAGCTGCAGCGTCAGGATCGACCTCGGTCGATTCTTTGATGGCATCTTCCATTACCGCATCCTTGCTATCGATAACCTCCTCGGTGTCTGCAGCCACTGGCTCCGCATCGCCAGCCAATTCATCGGCATCGGCGTCGTCGTCGCGACGGAAGCTGCTCTCCTGAGTTGCCTCCTCAATCGTGTCTGGTGCCTTCTTCAGTCCCTTAACTGAGCGGGAGTTGCGAGTGCGGGCAAAGGTTTCCGGGCTTCGACTCTTAGAGGCACGCTGCATATGCTTGCCCGAATTTGTCAACTCAACATGCTCTTCCTCGACCTCGGCTGTCCGGGCGCGGGTAGATCTCCTGGTGGCGGGTGCAGCAGAAGCCGGATTCTTAGGCACCTTCAGCTTGATCATCAAGGATTCCTTCTTCTTCTTGGGCTTGGCATGGTCCTCTGAAAGCTCGTCTTCGGATGCTTCAGCTTCGTCAGACTCAGACTCGCTTTCACTCTCCTTGTAGCTGTTGTGCTTTGTTGCGGCCTTCCTGGAACGACGTCCGGCGGCATTGACGGGTAGATCTTCTTCCTCCTCCTCTTCATCCGAGACGAATGAGCCCTCTACCATACTATCAGAGACATCCTCATCATCGTCGTCGATGTCGGATCCACGATATTTGTTCGTGCGTCTTCGGCTACCGCCGCCGCCGCCGCCGCCAGAGCTCTTAGACTTTGAGCCGCGCGATCGCTTCTTGCTTCGTGCGGCTGGCTGGTCGGTGCCGGGCTCGAAGTTCTCATCATCGGAATCCGACTTGTTAGGATCGAAGTCCTCGATGTCGCGCTTGCGTTTGGACGGCATCGTGGTGCGGGTGGATTATTAATGGCAGGTGCGGATTGGTTGTGCTTTCGCGTTCTGATTGTTGTGCACGCCGGCTGGCGAAGAGCAGCTGCTGCCTGTTGTCGCGAAGAGGTCTGTTGACGCGGTGTCAGCATCCACATGCACTCGAGTATCATCAAAAAAGTGTCTGAGATGGTGAAGGTATCGAATTTGATCTGTATTGGGGCTATTGGGAGGTTGGTGGATGCAAGGAAGGCTCACCTCTGTCTTAGCGCTCAGGGAGAAAGCAAGAACAATGGAAGCGGACGTCAGGTGGTGGTGCAGCAGTGCGCCATTGGGGTTGCGACGATGCAAACGCGAAAAGTCAAGGTGGCCTTGATGTCTACGACGTGCGTCGTTGGCGATCCCGGGCTGCGTGGAGATGAGCTGGACCACAGGCTGGTGATAGGTTCAGATTCGCAGAAAAATCACCATCGCGCGTTCCACGTCTTGCGCGCCAGGCGTTCACACTCTTGGGCGAGAAGGACGGGGAGTCAGTAGAGTGGGTCTCACGTGCAGACACCAGCCACAAGTGGTCCGAGCGGCGCTTCTTTCCACCTCTGAGGTTGCCATTTCAAGTAGCAGCCATTGGCTGGACCCATCTTTCCGCAGTTCAACGGGAAATCTTGGGGGCCTCAGATTCAACAATCGCGCATCTCTGATGCCAAATTATCTCGATCCGAAGTAACCGGGTCGGCATATGTTTTGCACCTGCTCAAGCATCGTCAGTGTCCTGTCAACTGATTTTCGTCTCGACCTACCGCAAGTCTGAAATGTCAATCACCGTGCAAGGATTGACGGTGCTCATCGGCGCGCGAGGTTAAAAAAGTCGGGCCCGGGGTAAGTGGGCGTCGAGTGTCCACCACAAAATGTCGCGCTGTCGCGACCACGGTACCACTCGAGGACAGCAAGAGACTGGTATTACTGAGACGAAGTGCGACTATGGTCGAGTGCATCTTGACTGCCGAAAGGGATGCAAGGCGGGCCGCCGAGACCTCACACCGACTTCGTGGGCATGCGGACTGCGGCGCAGATATCTGCGAAACATCGAACGATGAACGGCAATGATGTCATTTCTGATCGTTCCTCGTTGTCGGGCCTCAGTTTGCGCCGTCTCTGACTGTCGTGCGGTTTCCGGCTCTCCAAGAGGCCCAATGCTCTGTGAGTTTTTGAGGGCGTGTCTATCCAGGTACTCTCGACCCCGACGTCTAATTTTCAGCTGCAGTCCGCCAGAAAACTCCCAAACTTCATCATCGCATCCTCATCACGGCGGCTCAACACCAAGCTTCGCCAATTCGACGCTTTATCAGCCCTACAGAGTCCGAATCTGGGGTAACCCGCGGGCTTTAAGTTCCGGGCCGCCAAGCTCAGGAACGTGGCCGGGGAACGTGGCTGGTGTGTTGATGCCCCCTGGATAAGGCATCTGCACGGAAGAAGTGGCCCATGCCTTGCGGCCTGAACGTGGCTCGGTGCGCCCGAGTAAGCAGGCAGCAATCTATCAAAACATCACGTGCAGCAGCGCCCAGAGCCGCAAACGACGCTAAACCATCGGCGTCGTCCGAACGTGCGGGACGGATGTGACTAAACCAGCACTGCTGACGACGCTGCCGTGCCGACGACCCGTTCCTATTCGCAGCTACGCAAATACGGAAGCTCGACAAGGAGTCACGGGATCGATACCATGCAGAGCCTTGCATAATATCGGTTTCTCGCGTCCCTCGGGCCTCGTGCTTCGCGACCAGCCAAACGAGGCTCGGGACTCTTTACGAGCAGCAGCCTGAGTTTCCTCATCCGGTCGTCATCGACGGGCCTCAAACCAACCGTCGCATACCTGTCCCTTGTTCTCTCCTGGGCATGTGCAAGCTAATTGCCTAGCACCAACTTTGAGGCCATCACCCAACAATCAGCCCAGTAATGTTGGCCTGCAGATCCTCGCGTATTTTGCAGCCAACAGGGAGGACGAACGCGGAACAACCACGCACAGGGAGAGCGTTGGACAAGCCTGCTTTAGCTGTTGCCTTACGAGGCCATCCCCACCTGCGGTTCGCACTCGGTCGCATCATGGGGAAAGCGTGTCCAGCAGACCGGCCTCAGTGGGTCCACCAGCGACCGGCAACCCGGCCAAGTCGGTAAACGGCCACTCGGGGCACAGCATTTTAGACCACCGAGCTCCATGGCGACGTCAATCCATGCCGACCAAGCGGCCGAGAGCGAGAGCCAAGAATAAGCAGCCGTGCAGCCGCATTCAGAACAGACATCCTCTCAAGCATTTAAGAGACGGACACCCCCGAGGTCTAGACGAGTCTTTCCAACTCATCGTGTAATCTTGCCTCGACTTCACACACACACATCGACCAATATCGAAAGCCACAAACCAATCGGCTTCAACATCCATCAAAAAAAACACTTTCAAACCCAAATACCAAACAAAATGTCTTCTAACCTCTCCGCCTCCAACTTCGAGATGCAGCGGCCCAAGAGCAGCCGTGCCGGCTCCGACGCGAGCTCCATCTCCGCCGACTCCTTCACCACCAGAAGGGCAGTCTCCCACGACTCTCCGCGCCCGGCGAAGAGAAAGTCCTCCCACTCCCAGACGGTCAACGTCTACACCCACTGCGGGCGTCACAGCTCCCAGTTCCTCTTTGGCGGTCGCTCATTCACCGACATGGCGCGCTACATCTTCAAGCGCGACTAAATTGTTTGTGAAACGGTGTTCTTCTGTGAGAAAAGACAAGAAGCCAGGAAGCACCGTAGCAAGCAGAAAGTCATCACCCACAGACGGTTTGGTTTATCCAACCGTCCGCCGTCGCCGAATGCGACCGGCAGCAGACCCGCCAAGAAAGCGGCGTAGCCGCAGAGCTCCACAACGGCTCGAACGGCTCCAGAAGGCGGCGCCAAGCGGGAACCCGCAAAAACCGCCCTCCGGTGTTTCTTGCAAGTGTCTTCTGTTACTTGATGCGGAACATTGATCTGCAGAGCACCGGATGCGGCGTAAACAAACGCGCAAGTCCCCTCCTCGGCGCCAAGATGTGGAACCGTACCGGGACAGGAAGCGCATTCCAGCCTCCTCCTCCTCCTCCTTCTTCTCCCTACTCACCACGAACTTCTTTTCCGTCACGTCACGCAAGACAGGACAAGACATTTGGGGGCGCGCAAGGGGAAACAAAATCTCCACTCCACCCCTCCATCTCACCTTTCGTAATTTTACGGGGGAACTGATTGCTGGCGCCTTGGCGGCGCTGAGAGCCACGAGTAAGGACGATGAGCTTGAATTGTGCCAAGCAACGGGACCGTTGAAACGGAAGACGCTCGAGCCAATCAGAGGCCGTCCTGGCCACGTCCCTCGTCAACTTCCAGCCTGCTGCTGGCTGCTTGCTCGCCGCCGCATTGCGGAGAAGGGGAGACGAAATAAACTGACCCCATGGACGACGTGACATCGCTCCGGTCAGAATCCGTCTTGTTCTTTCTCAGCTGCTCCAATTGGCAAACAAATGGCGATCCCTTCTCGACGACACCGCCCGCGGACCAAACGCATTAGCCGGATTTCGGTTTGTCTTCACGAAGACAACTCGGAAGCGGATAAAGCCCCATTGGTTTCCGTAGCCTTCATCTTCAGCTTTTGTCTGAGACAGCTCTACCCTTTTTTTTTTATCTTGTCTTCTCATTTTTGATACCATGTTCCTTGTTCTTGTCTCTGTTTTGTCAATGATACCAGGTAGTCAAACAGTCTACAAAGCATTTGTTTAACAAGTTTTCGTCTGAATAATAAACTACATTACAACAACAAAGTGTCTTATCTCAATGCCAATTCGTGACCCTGTCGCCGAAAATCCAACCCCTGCAACTCGTACGCTTATGATGTCGATACCATGGCTCTCTCGCGTCTCTCATCTCTCCATATGGATATGACCGCATACCATGCATGTATGTACCTGTCGTGCCGTCCTCCTCGATGCAATATGTACCCAGTCTAAAGTGCCCTTTGTACGTGTGCCCGTGTATGCCCCCCATCACAGAAAACGCCAGTGAAAAAGCAGAAAAACTCTCTCTCCATGAGATCCACATCGGCATAACCCCGACACTAGTGTAGGTAGGCCAGGATCCTCACCTCACCCCCAACAATCCACAACCACCACCAACCTAAGGCGACATGGCATTCAACATGACCCTGGAGTGATCCAGCAGGTTCTTCTGCCCGGGCACGTTCTGCGTGTACCGCGAGTTGAACTTCATCACCCTCTTGGCCGCGCGGAACGTGACGTCGTCCACCGTCAGCGGCTCCGCGACCACGTTCCACGCGATGCCCTCGGTGCACGGCGGCGTCGTCAGGCTGCCGCTGTACTGGTACACGTCGGACCGCGCGAGCAGGTCCTTGAGCTCGCAGAAGTCGAGCGCCTGCGTCTCCGCGTGCGACCCGGGCTCGGCGACCTCGTCGAGGTGCGCGAACACGTTGGCCAGGAACGGCGACGGCGCGGCGTTGTCGACTTCGATGAGGAATCCCACGACGGAGGCGGCGGGACCGGTGGAGTCTGTGGGAGAGAGTGTAAGCAAGATTGTTAGAGATTTATGAACTGCCAAGTTTTTACAAATACGAGAGACACGAGAGAAGAAAAAAACAGGAGGAAGGAAAGAAAAAAGAACTTACTCTTGTTCGCCTCCTCGTCCGCCTCAAAGACAAAGTGCACCTCCATGGGGAAGTACTCGCTCTCGACGCGGTGCTCGCTCGGCGTGTGGAAGTGGAACTGCTTGAGCGCGTACACCCGCCCGTCCCGCGTCAGCGTGCCGTTCTGCGCGACCACCTCGAGCGTGCTGCCGAGGTTCTCGAACACGGCGCCGTCCGGTGCGCCGGCACGTCGAAGCCCAGGGAGGCGCCGGGGACGAGCGTCGCCGAGGTGTCGTTGAGTTGATGGGTGACTGGTGCGTGCCCGTGGCGCACTTTGAGCTGGCGTTGTTGCGGCCATGCCAGTTGAGCGGGCCCACGAGGTCGTTGTAGCCAAAGGTCGCGACCTCGACCTCGCCCTCCGGGGCGGAACGGGCGTAGAGGATGTGCGGTGGTGGCAGATTGCCGTTGTGAGGGTTGCGAAGGGGAGGAGGGTGGAGGGTCTCATTTTGGCTGGTGTGAGTTGAGGAGACTGCGAAAGAGTAGAAAGCTGTAGAATGAGATGAACCTCGAGACTGGAGGCGGGAAGATGGGGACTCTTTATCCTCTCGAGATCTCTGGGCACACGATCTCGTCAGATCTTGAGGTGGCGTACGCCGCTTGTCTGGCGGGTACGCACAAAGAACAAGCAGGCATTGCTCGACTTGGCCTCCAATGAGCCGCCATCTCACGAGGCTGGGTATGACAAAAACCACTTGTCTTGCTCCCCATTCAAGCAGCGTCCAGAATCTTGGCGAGCTCCGTTTCCGCGAAAAAGTGTCGGTAAGGTACGGGCAGTCCAGTCTCCCCCACGGCCAGGGTACTGGACCGGGGGGTCCACGAAGGAGTCCCATGGGGGAGGGAGGGGGCGTCGGTCTGCCAGATGAAGATCACCAAGTCCACTTTCGTCCCCTCGAGAAGCAAGAATGAAAGATGCCAAGACGAGAGGCGGGAGGCGCAGGAGGAGAAGGAGGGGCTTGCAATAAAGCCGCCGTCCTTCTTTGGCTGGATCAATGAGAAAGGAGGGGAGAGAAAAGGCGGATGACAAAGATGCTCCGGTCTGCGTAGAAGGAATTAGACGGCTGACACGTCGTTGGACGGGTTGGCCAAAGGCCGTTTGCCGCGGCGGACTAAGCCTCGGGATACGACGGATGGAATCTTTTTTTTTCTGACTACAGGCACTCACGTACACAATTTTCCCAAATATGATAGAAACAGCCATGCGAAGAGCCTCGCTCCTAGTCTATCCTCATAGCCTTTCCCAAAAAACCTCGTGGGTTCCCAGCCCTACCTTCGGGGTCTTGGGAGATGATCTCACATGAACCCCCAAACCATAAGCAAACAAGCTCGTTGTCGTCCCAGGGCACACACGAGGCAAGTTACGCCAAGACGCATTGCTAACGCTCACCGGCACAACGGTCACCCGCGGAAGATCCTCTCCCCGTCACCAGGCGTCTAGCCAAGCACCCACGACGTGCTTTCAGAAGAGCACAAACAGCAAAACCCACGCAACTGTGAGACAACCATCCTTCGTCCCGAATCCTCGGAAACCATATTCCCAAGTCGAGTTAAAAAGGCTTCTTCCAAGCAAACCGCAGCCCTACCCAGTGCTCACCGCGCCACCACGAGTTTTAGACGCTGACAAACGCCGCGTCTAAGCAGCTTTTCTTCAGCGGCTAGTGTATCCTTCCATGGCAGACACCGAGAGGCCAAATTCGTAGGCTGCTCTATTGAAAGGGAGACCACAGCAAGCCCATCAGCTACAAGCCACGCTGGACGTCAGCGCATGCTGACCCCTCCCCGCCTCGGAGATTTGGGATTTGTGTGACGCCGTTGCAGGTGCGACAGTGCACATGACCGACGGACACAAGAAGCAAGCGGCCAGACCAAACAGAGAGAACTCAAACCAAAGCCTGAACAGCTTTTGCCAGGTCTGGGGATGCCAACGCCACAAGAGGACAGAGAAAAAAAAGTCCAGGCCTTTGACGTCGAGCTTGCCTACCTGTGATCGACTCCAAGACCGCTAAGCCTTAAGCGAGGTCCAGTCCCAACGGTCCCGCAGTGGCTGAGCGTCTTTCCTTGGAACAGTTTCATGGTAAATTCTCGAGCTAGCGGCAGAGCACGACCTACGAAAATCGGAAAAAAGTCTGGGGGAGAGAAAAAAAGAGGAGGTGATCGTCAGTTCATTTTCGATTTCGATTCGCTGAGACATTCCACCTTGGTCCGAGGAACGACGGTCGTTGGTCTTTAAATTGACGTCGGTCGGAGGATGGCCGAAGCTGCGCTGCGGGGTTGACGAATGGGAGTAACAAATCGATCTTGGGAGGCGACATTATCAACAATTGAGGATATTGACGACGGCTCTTGTTTGTGTATTATGTTGCCCCTTGTTTGTGTTCTGCGTCATTCCAAAGTCTCCAAACTTCATGGCATCGCCGCCGCAGCTTTCGAGGGGCGTTCCGCGTCTTGAGGCCAAGAGAACTAGGATTCAGACAATGACGGCATGTCAAGACTTCTTGACATACTCCATTCTGATATCGGCCAAACCGGCACTTGGCTCATCAACGTCATGATGATGCCAGACCGGCACGTCTGGCAGGCAAACACGGTGTCGAGTCTGCCTTCATTGAAATGGCCAACATCGCACTCGGACCCTTTGCTGAACGCCTCCGGTATGGGCATTTGCGTCCTCGTTTTCCCATCCATGGGCACAACCACTTGGTTAGCTCTTTGGTAGCAAAACAAGCACCCCCCCACTGCCGCAACCGATAAGCAACTTCGCTTGAAGTCCATTCACAGCCTGGAGAAACCCTTGACGCCCTACCGCACAAACCAGATCGTCAGCAGACGAAGGTGAAGGTCAAGGTTGATGGATCTCTCAAACTTTCGACGCATCTCCTCGTAGAAAGGATTGAAAGATGGGGGAGCGTTAGCAGAAGCTGGTCCCGCATCCTCTCATCCCATGAAACGCCGCATGGCCGCACAGTTGCCCGAAACGACGCCCCAACATACATCTCCCCTCAACTCTGTATGCAACCTCCCGAAGCACATCTTGGCAAACCTCTGAAAGCAAGACGTCTCGAAAGAAGGAATCGCAAGCGTCCGAATGTTTGCTCAATCGTTCCGCGCAGCAACCCGTGCTGTGGTGTCGCAATTCCATGCCAGACTTTCCGGTCCCATCAAAGCTTTCTTTCTCGGGGACAGATGCCTAGGACCAAAACCTGGCTCCTTCTTTATGGTGTGGCGCTTCTTGACCAGCGACTGGCGAGACTCTCTCCGCTGACCCAAGCTTTACTTGGGGGTCGCAAGGCACGCCATATGAACGCAGAACGAAGAGCCTTAGTCTGCGGAGGTGGGCTCAAAAGCTTGACGATGAACCTCCCCGCGTGACACGGCTGATCGATGTGGCAGATGGGAGGGTCTTCAAATGCCTAGCGGAAAGGTTCATGAGACTGTTGCCGCCATCCCCAGAAGTTTGATCGATGTCATACTTACATCGAATATTACAAACCTTGGAGTGGGCAAATAGTCGAGCGTTGCTCCCTCGTCTGCTGAGGCCCGCGTCGGTAGGCAGTTGAGGTGAAATGTCGGCCGTTGGTGCCCGATCGATATCAAATGCCTTGCCCATCTGCCTAACAATATGTTGTTCATTTGTTTGACAGGCACATGGGCATTGAGCAAGGTGGCAATGCATATGCCCGAACGCATACTTGCGTTCGCAATGCAGGCCTCTCAACAATGAAGGCGGCCACTTTGCTGACGAGCACTACCACGGTGCTCGTTGTATGCCACCAGGCGCGCCTGTTGCCATCATGATCAGATGCTGAACGAGCCAGCTGAACCCATCGTGGAACGGCATCCCTTTGCTTCAGCAAACAGCTTCGGTCAGCAACCACAGGCATATACGCATCTTCGGACATTTAGCAGCCTGTGCCAGCCAGGCGGGCTGAGTCCGCGATGGCTATTGTCTCCAACAGACTGAAGCCATTCCCGTCGTGGATATGTACAATTCCGGCCCGTGGCGGCCACTCGGCGCCGGCGGTGGGGTTTGGAAGCTCACCACCGCCCGTCCCCGGACCAAGGCCAATCCCGAACAGCGGCACTGAACACCACAAAACCCCAATTATCCTAGCACCGGAGCAACCCGCATAGCATCTCCCATACGTTTCAGCCTGCAGAACGAGCCTCGACTTCGCCTTCGGCCTTACGCAGCTCGTGCAACCTGGCAACCCAGCTCTTGGGCCGGACGAGACTTGTGCCCTATTTTCCCCTGGTAAGCAGAAGATGCGAACGGTCCGGGCGCACAACTCAGTGGAACTTGGATGCGTGAGGCTGCCAGCCCAAGGCATCAGAACCCGATCTCTGCACGACAATAAGTCCTCCTGGAGGCCGGAAGCCCTGACACAGTCGCACGGCGTGGGACGAACAACCTGCATGTGGCCGCGCACGGGGTGGACCGGAATGCCGTCCTACGGTGCGGTCGCCGCCTGCAGCTGGAGAAAACTCCACCCGGCTTGGCTCGGGATACTGACTCTGCCGGACTGGATGGAGCCCTCTGAGGGAGGACGCGAGTCGGTCTGGCGGTGATGCTACCGTCTGCGAAGGAACGCTGTGTGGGCGCGCTGCTCCGTCTATTCGATTGCTGTCACCGGCTCATCCCTGGCAGGTCGTCTCCATTGTGGAAGCGAGCGTGGTTGGCATGGCGTCTTTTGGTCTAACTATGGCCAGTTGACGGCAACAGGCGGGGAATAACAAGCGTCTTAATGCCCCCCAGTGTCCAGGGCTGGAGTCCATCTGCATGGGATGGGGGGAGGGGAGAGTGATTGCTTCCAAGTTGGAACTGAGCAGGTGCCGTATTGAGTGGGTTCGGTGAAGTTGAATCGCCCAGGGCGGCGGGCCACACGACGGGGATGTTTGTGCTGTCCGGACCCTTTGGGGGAAACCAGCCGCCCATCCGCCTTAAGTTGTCATGCTATTGGGGGCCGCCGGGTAGCACTGAATGGGAGGGAGTGCGCGGTCGCCTCGTCTCGCTTGTGCTGGCTCTATTGAATTGATTTTTTTATTGGCAACTCAACCATTGCTTCCTCCGGGGTTATTGGCGGTGGCCAAGTATATCCTCGTACGCTTGTCGTTGTACTCAGTATCTCGCTAATCTTTCTCGGAAGGATGGTGCTGCTCCCGGCCTCGGCAAGACTATGGGAATTGTCCAGACGTCGGGCAGGCATGAACATGTCGAAAAGTGCGGGGGACGAAGTTTGGTTGCCTCATCTCACCGCAACTGATCTGTCATCTTGGATGGGGCGTCATCACCTCCTCTCCAGCATTGCACAAACTCGGAGCCATGGCCGGTCTTGGCCGTGCGAGTTTGCAAGCCTTGGAATCGTACCCACGGGTGGAGGATGATGGGTCCTGCAACGATATCACCGATTGACCGGCCAGTGTGGCCTCATCGGGATTGACTTGCGGTCTTGCGGTTGCGCCTGCATCGCTTGCAGCGGCTTCAAAGCGCTCGCATTGCGTGCGCATCTGCACCTAGAACTTGCTCGAAGCACACAGCATTTCTCTGCTTCGTTCGCGAAGTCTACTTGCGCAACTTGTTCGGCGTTGTCGCACAGGGGCCCGCCAGGACGGAGGGCGAACATTGACGGACTGTCTCTGGTAGACACGATCGTCGCCCATCATCTTCTCGCTAGGCTAGTGCGGGCGATGGCGTTGTGGACTGGTGCCGCAGCCCAAGGACAAGCCACCAGGAACCCACAGTCTTGATCGTGGGGCCATGTGAGATGCAGCACGAGCGAATCCGCCTGTTGGAGGTCAGTTCTCGTTCTTCTTCCACCCGCAGATGCGATTGCGTCCGAGGGCGGACCTCCTGGCCCTTGGTGGTGTTGGTGGCTTGCCGCGCAAGTCTGTGGAGGACGACGGGGCCGCGAATGGTGAGGCGGTTCAACGAGTGACAACTCTGACAATTTCCACGTCGCGTTGGGTGGAAAACACTAGCCAAACAGCCCAGGTTCGAAACAGCCTGCCAGTCCGTGGGTGCGGATGCTGAGCTCTGCTGGCAACCGTTCATCAGCAGCGTTGGCGATGTTGAAGACACGGGATAAACTTGGAAGACCACGACTCAAGTGGTTGCGTACGGCTTCAGGGACCTTGAGCCTCCAGTCAACCATTGAGTGTTGCCGGCATTGGCAGGGTCGTAGTTGGCCAGCGACTTTTGCCGGTGGACGGCTCTTCTTGAACCCCCGAAGCGATCACTACCAAGTCGGTCCACAGCCAAGGTGATCGTGATAGGACAATCTCCACAAGGTGCGTCTGATCTTCGACACTGCTGCCAGGACACCAACAGGAATGACCTTGGAGGAGGCGACGACTTGTCAATGTCGGTATGCAGTTTTCCTGCAGGTTGCAAGGTTGGTCCAGATGAAAAGACTGCCCGCGCGAAAGACGAGACGGAACGCCCTAAATCGCGGGCTGGAAGGGAGATTGCAATACACATTGCGTGGAGCGGCGAGATCCAGGGACCACGCGCCTTGTCAGCCGTCTGTATCTCTGTCCAGTCTGTGTTGCTGAATGCCACAGTCGAGGGCTATTTGAAACTGACGTGAATCCAAGTCTGAATTGCGCTGCTGTTCCAAGCAAACGGCAAAGTGCGCGAGTGTCCAGTCTCGATGGTATTATTCCCCCGCAGCGCCTGAGAGCTGCGCATGCGAGGTTCCTGGTTGCAGTGCAGCGGGCATCTGTGCGGTCGACCAATAGCGTCGTGCAAGTGATCCCCCGCACAGCTAGTAAGCAGGAAGGAAATGATAGGGATTCAGATCCCTTGGAGTCGGTCAGTCCCTAGCCGACCGAGATTTGAGGAAGAAGAAAGAGCCTAGCATGGCCTGGCATGGATGGCACTCTGTGCGTTTGGGTGTTGTCAATGTTTGTTAGCGCGACTGGACGCTCTGGGCGCGCCCGCGAGACTCTGGCGCGTTAATTAAGGTCGTGTCTCTCGTCTCTGTGAGGTCAGGAGTTATTGGGTGTACCCGTGGTTGTGTTGGTGTTGGCGGATTGAAACAAGCCGAACGCCAGAAGAAAAGATCCGTGTCCGCGATACTAGTTGAAGTTAGCCCGACGTCCCAGCACGCCTTGGCTCACCCTCAGCGAACAATTCGAGAAGTGCGGCCAGCGATGCAGGGAAGCCGCTGGAAGGCGTTGTGAGAGTCTGCAACGGTCGATCGGGCAAGGGTGGCCCGTCTCTCGTTCTCTGGTCTGGTCCAGTCTCGTAGAGCGTGCCTCGGGACAAGATTCGGCGGCTCAGATGGCACCTTCCAGATCACTCAGTAAGGCCGACATTGCGTGTCCGGATGCTGGACATATCTAAGCCTTTACTAAAGTATTGCTTGTACTTGGCCGCCAGGCACTTATGTAGATCGCGATCGTGTCATTTCATGGCTGGAGCTGCGATGCAGCTGTGTCCGTAGAGGTTTCCAATGTAATCAAACCCGGCTTGTTCGGCCGTCCTCCTTGCTGTTGATACACATGGCAGCCGTCCATGCCCCCAGCTTGCCCGGCTTGGCTGCCCCCGAAAGCCGCAAAATGCCCGCGTCATCGAGTGTTGGCATTCGGCAGCTATCTCGGTCGTGTGCTGCCCGATCGGGTCATGTTCGCGGGGAGGGGAACGGCAGAGGCAGGAACAGTCAATCTTTGTGGAAGAGTGGCTGCCAATTTTCCACCCTGCCCCTTTCTTCTCATCAATGCCGTCGTCGGCGAAGACTCCGGACTTAGTCACCAAGAGTGCATCCTAAACGGGGACCCCTTTGATGTTGAGCTTGTTTTCCCTACATACTGTCAACGTAACGGTAGCACCGTGACGGGTGCAAAAACGGCGAGGTTCTGGGGTCTTCGGTTTTTGGTGAAGTGCTTTCCGCATTTTCCTCTGGAAGGAACTTGAAAGACCAGATTGATTGCTGACGGCCCACGGGGGGCATTGAGCGACAGGGACGGGGGTTCATTGGTTTAGGAGCGGAAGGTTTGCTCCAGAGACGTGGGATGAGGCAGAAAACGTTGCTGGAAGCTGCCGAAACTCTGTTGATGGTGATGAGTTGATGATGTCTGCGGCGCCGAGGCTCTTGGAAAAAGACCAGACGGAATGATGTTGCCCTCCCGTGCAGTATGTAAGCTGCAGAACGCAACTCTGTTGTTGCAGATGATGTTAAAACCCTACCCTTTCAGGCCATCAATAAGCAGCCAACTAAGTTGCAGCAGAGGTTGTCGGTAGGCTCTACGGCGTAAGTGCCACCCCCCGCTACGACAAAAATTCTCGTAAACTTGGTGACAGTGAAGCATCGGTGTCTGGGACAGCTGTTTCAAGCAGACAGCGGGACGTTTCCAACGAGATTGAGACTTGTGCACCTGGTCTGGGCTTGTTCATCTCACAGTCGCAAGAACCTTCGCCAGACGTTGGTGCCGACGGCTTCCCCGTTGAAGGAAGAGCGCGGCCGCCAGGGATGTGCTGATTGCGTTATTACCTGGGGAAGAATTTGTCGGGAATAACGATAGCGGGTGAGGGCGCAGAGCAAATCGGCTGGCTTCGATGAGATGATGCTCAGGCCGTTCATCGCTTGACTGTTCTCCATCTTGTCGTTCGTCTCCTTCAATCTTAATTGCGATGCTGCTCATCATCAGAAGACATCATCGGCATCGCCTGAACAACCTTAAACTGAATGCTTACCTCAGGCACAAGAAGGGCCCGGTGCGACTGACATCCTCCCCATCGCGAACATCACCACAGCCCAGGACCAAGGACATGGGGGCGCATCATCCAAACAGCACTAGCCAGCGACACGAATCTCTGCATCAATGCATGGGTGGGCAGGAAAAGCAACACTGACAGCCAAAATAGTTGTGCTGTTGCGTGCTGTATTCATGCTCAGCGGTCCAGCTGTGGCTCGATAGTTTCTAGCAGATCAAGCGCCATAAGGCTGAAGTATCATTAGCTCATGAGTTGTGCGCTGCATAGCCTTCTGTGTAAGAAGCAGATTGCGCGCAACCAGGCGTCTCCTTGTAAAACCATGCTAGCGGGACCTGGGCTGGATTCTTTTTTCTTCTGGTCGCTGACAGGAAAACTTCATTTCCAAAGCATGAGCTTCTAGACTGCGTTGCGGAGTAATGTGCTGAAGTCCCTCATGGGGTTCTGCCAGCATCGAAATGCAGAGAGCAACTCACCGCAACTCACTTCACATCGCCAGAGACGCGTGCCGCTAGCGCTGCTGCAGTGGCATCAGGGTCAAGCGTCCGTAGCTTGCTTTGATATGCAGCCTTCCACAGGGGAGATAACATGGGATTGTTTACTCATGCCCCCATATCCCCCTCGCTGCATCCTGAAGGCAAATTGCACAGTGGTCAGCGTGTGGAAGCATCACATCTCATCGGCAGGGGGCGCCGGAAAGTTGTAGGGGGCCGCAAGGCCGTCGCCGCATCGCCGCCAGAAGCGATCAGGGCCCGTTGTCAAGCATGCTGCGTACCCACTAGCCTGCTAGCGTCATTCCCGCCCCGTTGTCGTTGTTGACCCCGTTTCCAGCCTGTGGGAATCTCGTGTGGGCGTAGTTGTGGTCGTGGCCATGGCCGTGGCTGTGGCCGTAGCCGTACACTGGTTTGTAGTCGCCGCCACTCGCGGCAGAGATACAATGCGGGTACAAGTACCTAGTGGACCGGGCGAGGTCCCCTCCCTTTTGCATGTAAGCCGCGGTGCATCCCACGTACAGCATACCTCGAGTGTCTCTCCATCGCCTGCCTCTCTCGTGTGCTGCTGGCAGCCCGTTGGTCGTTGGTCCCTACTTGACTTGGTGGATCCCCGACTGGTCTCTGGCCACGGACTAAATATAGTGTATAAAAGCGAGCTAAGGCCAAGGTCCAAAGGGCGAAGAACAAGCGTGAGGAAGAAAGAATGGATGAAAGCAAGAAAAATGTGGCAACCATGGGATGATGCGGCATGCAGCTGCAAACTCTGAGATCGGATCGGAGGCCGGGCCTCAGTCAACGTCATGGGAGGCTGTCAAACCTCAACGGCCGGCCTCGAGAATCAGGCATAGCCGTGGTGCAGCATTCTGAGCCAAGCAAGTGACTTCAACAGGCCATTAACTGCGCCGGAGGTAGATTGGGATGGACTCGTGAGACAGGGCACTCTTTTTTGGACGTCCGGATATAAAGTGCATCGTCCGACAGGGCTTGTTCGTCTGTGATTTGTTCGTGATGGCTGCGGCGCTGCTGCTTGCTGATGCGGCCGAGCTGCGGAGCCCATCATGAACGGCTTCACTCCCCCCTCCCCTCCATCTCCTCCAGGCTCCTCCGTCGTCCAGCATCCGGGACGCCATGACCAGCCAGACCAAGTCCGGCAGCATCTCCAGACGGCCCTCGATCCACACGTTCCGCTGTCGGGCCCCCGTGGACTCTGGAGTGGGAGATGGGCGTTGAAACTCGACAGATGACAGGTGCGGCCGATGAAGAGGCCCTGTGAAATTTCCTTTCCGGAACAGGGGAGGCCATCCCTTCCGATATGCACGTAGCATTACCTCACCATCTTAGCCAGGCGAAGCCACGGCGGTGGGGTAAGCTCGAACTCAAATACGGGGAAAGCGTTCCCTTTTTCTTCGTATCCCCCGGCCCATCACACGTAACAGGTGACTGGCCACTGCACTGCAGCAAAAGAGGGGGCAAAGGCCAGAGGCAGGCAGATATTCATACAGGCCGTACAGCGCAGGCAGACAGACGGGCGGCCCTGGCCAAGAGAGACTGACTGAGGCGACGCGGGTGTAATTGGCTGAGCTGGATTGACAAGGCATGTGTTTGTACCGCCGTGGCGGTCTGGCTGTCTTGCCCTCCACCGAGAGATGCGTTGACGAGCCTGGTTTGGTGAGCTTAGCTGCGCGATCTGCTGCTGATACGGGAGACCGGCCGAGTTGAGGAATCTGCAGGGTCGAGCTACTGTGTTGTATTCGTGCTCCGCGACTGTACGCCACTTGTTGGTGCGCATCACCTAGTTGGTCCCCTAGGCTTTGGGGCGACGGCGGTGTGGTGTGTGGTGTGTGTGGTGTGTGTGGTGCGTGTGGTGTGCCTCAATCCCGAAAAGCTGGCTCTGGTCCAGCGCAGGTCTTCTCTGTACTGTCTGTGTACCTTGCGTAAGGGGTCTCGATGTGAGGCTGGAGGGAGGCAATTCGGGATCTTAGTGTGAAGATTTTCGTCTTGGGTCTAGACGAGGGCCGTTTGTTGCCGCTCCTGGTGCCTCGTTTCAACGCAAAGACAGATGGCGATGGATTGCCATTACGTGTATTTGTTGTGTCGGAGGAGGCGTTGCGTCTCCTGGATGCAGCTTCTCATCTCTCGTCTTACTGTGCCTGGGCCTGTGCTCTGCGCCCTGCGTGTGCGTGTGATGCCGCGTGATGCTTGTAGGTAGGTAAATGGGTAGGTAGGTAGGCAGGTAGGTGGTAGCTGTCAGTCCTGAACTTGGGATTGGCGCTGATGAGCTGCGTCGACCGTGCTTCAAAGGGGCTGCTGCGCGTCTGCGGGACATATTGATGATGTGCCTTTTGCAGTTGCTTCACGGCCCTGCGCAAGTCAGTGTGAGCGCCTGTCCTGGTGGTGCTGATCAGCCTGCTGCACTATCCCATCCAGCCAATTGCCCCCCATCTGGCCGTCACCAGACGGTGCCGGACCAATCCCATGGGCAGTTTGGCGGTTCCTTGGCGTGTTCAATGTTGTGATGTGTGTTTTGTTTCCCTTTTACCGTTGGCTTACCTCATTCAGGAGAGAGAGTCGAGCGCGGGCATGTCTGTCGCCCAGGAGCAAGGGGTAGCGCGGTCGTGATTCGCCGCCTCTCGGCCGTTTGCCCAATGGCAAAATGCCAAAATTCTCCAAGCCGAGAGACAACTCCCCGAGACGAAGGGACGCGTTCGCACCATTCCCTATCGGGGGCTTCCTGAAGGCCCGCCCTGTGTGGTGGAAGGTCTCACACAGGTCTTGTCTTGGTCTTGCTTGGAGGACGAGACGAGCAGAGGAGAGCGAGGTGGTTGAGCGAGCCCGGTGCAGTGCGAGGCCCGGCGTTGTGTATTCTGAAAACCTGGGCACCTAAGCAGGGGCGTCCTGAAGGCTGATGAAGCTGACGGAAGGTGCCCCTGGAACGAACCACAGCAGCACTGAGTAACTGAGCAGATAATATCCATCTTCTGACGAACAGCGGACAGAGTGCTGAGTGAAAGGGGGCATGGCATGAATTGCACGTCGAAGGCCATGGCAGCAGATGGGGGGGGGGAAGTCCCCTACCTGCTAAATTGGACCAGTCAGACGCGGCGGCGTTGGACAGGGCACCCAGGCTGCCGTGGACATCACAGGGTGCCGGGGTAGACGGGACATTTCGCTCCTCGCTGCACCAGGCCCCCGTCGAGGTAGCGGGTACGAATGGGAACGTCGAACGGGTGCATGGTGTGGACAGTGGTGCAGTACTGCATAGTAAGTCTGCCTGTGGAAACTCGGCCGGGGTCCCCTCCCAGGATGCTTTGGTCCAAGTGGAACTCCATCGCCGTCTGGCTCCAGCAAGCCAATGCAGCATCGGTACGATAGTGCCAAAAACCTTCCCATCTGGCAGTCTCCAATCTCAACCAGACCCTTCCTGGCTATCCACTGTCTGTGTCGTCTGTCTCCAGCGTGCTCCTCCTCCTTCCAGGACTCTCGTCGTTCACTCTCACCTCGCACCTCACCATCTTCACACCCGACATCCTCTCTCTGTATCCCCTCAAAAAATTCCCATCTCGTCTTCCTTCCCTTTTCCCTCCCCCCTTCCCTTAGTCCCCCTTCTCTACCACAGCCTCCTCAGCCCTTTCCCCCCAAACGAAAAAAAAAAACCATTCTCAATTCGTCCCATCAACGACCCCTTTTTTTCGGTCCCAAAAAATCACGAAATCCGCCCCCCAAGAAGTTGTCTGACTCTCAGGGTCCTGCTTCCCAGGTTGTCCCCATATTCAATTCCCCGGTCCAACGTTGTCCCCTCGATCACACCTCAACTCGTCCTTCGCTCTTACCGTCGTTCTTACTGTGCCTCCTTTCCTTTCCGTCTGTTGCCCGTCCGTCTTTCCCAACCCAACAAGAAAAAAAAAAAACACAAACCGAAAACACAACCGACTCCTCCCACGATTGCCTCCTCTTTGTGAATCCGACGGAGCTTCTCGAAAAGCCTCCTTCCCATACCCGACGACGACAACGATAAGACGATCCCGTTCCCTGACTCGTCATCACCCATCCCTCTCCGTTCCCGACGACTGCTGCGTAACGATTTCGAACCGGATACGAGTCCCTGACATTCCCATGTTCTTGGTCGATTGCTAGCTACGACTCGAGTTGTCTCCGTGACACTTGGTCCCCTTCTCTCTCTGCCCTCGGTCGATCACCTCTTCCATTTTGGCTACTACTTCGTCGACGACGACGACGACGACGACGACGACGACGACTTCGCGGTAGCAGTGAAGCGTCTACTCTCTTCGGCACGACGACACCGTTACTGCCCCTGGCCGCAGGCGACCTTCCATTCCACACCCGCGTTTTGACCACTCACGCCAACTTCACTTCTCCCACACGGTCATCCATCACCCGGGATACAGCAGAAATATTTTTTCCCCTTTGCATTCGAGAAACAAAAAGGTTCGTCCATCGCCTGCCTCGCGAATCACCCTAGACCTTCGTACAATTCCACGGCGAACGAGACTTGTGCGTTTGCAGCCTCGCCATTCGAATGGCTTGGTCTGGATGGGCTGCTAAAAGCATTACATATTGGCTAACAACTAATTTTTTTTAGTATTTAGCATTTGAGCTGCAATTTGCTGGTTCACCCGTCTGTAACTATCCGTCGTCGTTGCATCCAATTCTGCTTGGACCTGACCTACGAGCAAAACGAGGTTGACGTAAGAGCACTCGTTCGGCACCTTTGCAGTTGTCGTTTGATTGGAATATGGCTGCGTTGGTTCAAACGTATCCCCAGCAGACCAGCACTGTCACTCTCCAGACCCGATCATCCGGAAACATGATGCCCGCACAAGCTCAGGCAAATCAGCAGTACATGGCCGCCCAGCAGGCGCAGCGAAATTTCTCTGGGGCGTCAGGCGTTTACCGCGGCAGCAATGCTCCCATCCAGCCCTATGCCTTCACCAGCACTCCCAGTCTGAACACGACTGGCCAGTGGCAGCAGTATGGCAACGGCTATCGCACGGCATCTTCTCCCGCTGTTCCGACACAGGGCATGGTTCAAGGACACGATGGCAACCGGTCTCGTCACACTGGAAGCTCTTCCGTGGCATACAGCCATAACATGGGTACGAGCCAGGGCGGATCCAGAGACGATTCAGCTATCCCCGCCGCCCGCACAAATCCCCAGGCACAGAGACCTCAATCTGCATATCTTGCCGGCAGCACGACACCGCAAATGACGTTCGCTCAGGCCGCCGGTGCTAAGACGACACCTGATAGGTACAGGCGCCCGGCTCTCCAGCAACAGCAGCCTCGCCAGACTAGCGCCCCTTCAGGGTCAGGCATGGCCACCGTTAGTCATTTTTACAATGCACCTGGCTCCAATGACCAGAAGAGCGCGTCAGTGCGAAGCCGGAATGCGTCTTTCCAGAGCAGACCAAGCAGTTATTATGGCGCGGTTGATGACATGCAATTGAATCGACCGACAGAGGACACCATGCGACTCAGGCGGCGCAGCATGCATTCGCTAGACTCTGCCGATTATCCCAAGCCGCTAACCCCACAGGAATTCGCTCAGTCGGAAGAATCCTCCCGTCCCGACCGCGTTCCTCCCAAAAACAACGAAAAATCGCTTCGCATGGTTTCCAGTCTCGCTCCTCCCACCGACACCAACATGCATGTTCGCAATGGCAGCGCAGAAAGCGTCGCGTCGAGTCGAAGCAGCCATTCAAGGCCGTCCTCGGTAAGTATCTCGCTCTGCACGCACACCGCATTACCTGTTTTTTGTTGATGCGTCTTCTCGCCTCATCCCTCTGATGGATTGCCCAATCACGCATTGGCCCGACCATCCTGAAGTGTTCCATCGCTAACAAGGTTATTTCCACCAGTCTGCCAACCGTAGCGTACCCACCCCCACGGCCAACCCCTCTCTCTCCTCGTCTTCCTCAGCCCCAGATGATGCTTCGTCGAAACATGACCAGCTCAAGATCGTGAACATTCCGCCACGAAACTCATCGTCAGATGCGGCCAAGCGACAACCCACTCCGTCTCCTCTCTCCAAGCCGGTGACCATGTCGACCGAGTCCAGTCCCCAAAAGCCACCTTCCTCTCTGGGAAATGCTCCGCAGCAGGTTGCATCCAACGCCCACGCCAGCAGCCCCGCCGCGCAGCAGCTCGCAGCAATCAAACAAAATGGCACAAAATCGAAGAGCAAGACATCGCGACTTCGCCGAGCATTCTCTTTCGGTAGCGCCGCTGATTTTAAGAAAGCTGCCGGTCCCGAGCCCCTGGCGGAACCCAGCAATGCGAACGCCGGCGATGCATCAAAGTTGCACAAGGACCCGACCGCAGATGAGCTGTACGAGCTGAGCAGCGGCCATCGCCAAGAAGCAGGAGGAGGGGGGAATTGGGAGCAACATTTATGGTGGAAGGCTGTTTTCTGGGTCAACCGACAACCTGTCCATTTCGTCCACGGCGTCTTCTGCTTCTATCATGATCCGTAAGATGGGTCGCGGCATGAAGAAGAGCACGCGATCATTAGTGGGTCTCTTCCGACCGAAGTCTGTTATTGGTGTTCCCGCCGCCGATGCCATGGCTCCGGAAGCTAGCCAGGCCGCTGTCTCGATGATCACTGTCGAGGCCGAGAGGGTCAACGTCAACCCGGACCCTCGTGCGCAAAATGGCGGTGGCACAGGCTTTCCTCACCTGGAGCGAAACTCGCTGGACGTCTCCAACACTCCTAGCATGGTTTCCGAGCGTGCTGGAAGCTCTGGTACCGACAGCGCCGGTCGAAAGCATCGTGGGTGGCGACAGGGAGCGTGCCGAGGTTCTAGCTGCTGTCAGAAAGGGCATCCTCAAGCACAACGGCGATCGAACAGCCAGCTCGCGACGGCGCCAAGCCCTTTGAGCTTCCCGCCATCCCCAATGTTTCCGATTCGCCCATTTCCACCGCGCCTAGCACGCCGAATGATGAGGCACAAGGCCACAAGCGTTCAGGGTCGGTCGCGATTGGCAGCGAGGATTATTTCATGACTGCTCTTAGACTTCGCCAAGACAGCAAGAGTGCCCCTGGAACGCCTTCAGGGGGCACCAAGAGGAACGCAACATTTTCACCGAGAATCGTCTTTCACGACACATGGCCAAGTGGAGAATATGATCGCAGGGGCGAGATTGCCACATGCAACCGTCTTACGCCTATGTTGGCTCAGCAGATCAAGGAGGAGCTCAACACATTCAAGATGGTACGTTGGCAATGCAGGGAATTTGGACTCACAAATGCTAACAGCGCACAGGAAATGGAAGTTCACGAAAACTCCAAGATTTACACGCACTTCTTCTAACGACGGCTACGCCTGCAAGACGGAATCTTCCAAATTTTGCTTCTTGCTGATGGGCATACCACCCCATCATGTATTTGAACTACATTTACCATTCGACGGCGTTCAGGAACAGCATCGTACGGTGTCAAGGCGTTCTCAATCGTCCCTCGACAGCATTTTCCATTGCCTGGCTGGAATGGCTGAAGGGCCGCCCTCCACCGATTAATTTTCTGCGGATGGGCTGGGCGACACTCGGAGTTGGCGGCCAGCCAGAACAGCATACACAGGCCAGTCAGTGCACACACGGGCCGAAAAGCCTGTTTGCATTTGGGCAGCGATCACACGGACCATAGGACACGATGGCGATAATGGTGGTAGCCTCCATTTATCTTACACTTTTTATCAGATGGGCCCAAGCCTTCTGGAGGACGAGATGCGGACTCTACGGAGATCCCATCGCACTCGACACTCGGTCGAGTTTTTCTGTGTTTGTATTTGCTTTGTTGGCGGTCAACGGGTTTTCTTTATCTGTCGGTTCCATTCGCGTTCTGTGGCCTTCCAGTTTCGTGGAGTCAAGAGGAGGCAGATAGAGAGAGTGTGTGGCTTTTTCATGTCGAAAAAAACAGCTTTAGTCTCAGCGAGGTCTTGATGCTGGTGTCGACCATTCCAGCGAATTGAATACTTTAGAGCGGACTGCCTCCCTGCAAAACTTTATCCCGGGTTACATGTGACGACGGCTTGAAATGCTACCCACCAGGCGAAGTCCTTTGTTCTCCTGGCGCGCCCTGACTGGTCTGACACACCGTCTCAGTGCTAGATTCAGACGAGCGGCGCGATGAGACCCAACACCTCGTTGTACCCGGTACATGCTACCCCTTGCGGACCAGCGGGACGACGTCATTCGTCGTGCGTCGAGGGCCCCTTGGGTGCGTGGGAAGTGGCAGAGACCCGCAGCCCCACCAATCAGATAAGCCCAGAGTCTTCAGCCTCGTGCCCACCAGCGCAAGGCTCAAAACTTTTTTTTTTCGCCTTTGTCATTACCCATCAAAATCGCCCACGACGATGCAGCACTTGGTCGCATGCCCACTGGACTGATAACACCGACACTCTGGAGGTTATACTGAGGCTACGGAGGCTCCGGACGCCTCACATCATCCGGCTCACCCGCTCCTTCTCGACTAAAATGGCGACATACGCGACCGACACACCCGCCGCGGGGCCCGAGGCCGCTGCGGAGGTCAAGCCGAAGCTTCACGGTCGGGCCTTTTACGAGAGCATAGGGAGCCCAAAGTACATCCTGGCTCCCATGGTGGACCAATCTGAATTCGTGAGTTCTCCCATGCGCCCCATGAACTCGGTTGCCTCGGGCGCATGACTGACAGCTTGGCGTTTATGTAGGCATGGCGAATGCTGAGTCGATCGTTCCTCCAACCCGAAGAGCAGTCCAACCTGGTCGCATACACGCCCATGTTCCACGCCAGGATCTTCAACGGCACGGAGCACTACCGCGACGGCCACTTCCAGGCCGTGCGCCCCCGACCAACGGCGGCACCGAAGCGAAGCCGACGCCGACGCCGTGCTCGACGGCAACCCGAAGATCGACCGGCCGCTGTTCGTGCAGTTCTGCGCCAACGATCCGGACGCGCTGCTGGGGCCGCGCTCAAGGCGGCGCCGTACTGCGACGCGGTGGACCTGAACCTGGGGTGTCCGCAGGGCATCGCGCGCAAGGGCAAATACGGCGCATTCCTGCAGGAGGACCAGGAGCTCATCTTCAAGCTGATCAACACGCTGCACAAGAACCTGCCGATCCCCGTGACGGCCAAGATCAGGATCCTGGACACCAAGGAGGCGACGCTCGCGTACGCCAAGAACGTGCTCGCGGCGGGGGCGTCGATCGTGACGGTGCACGGCCGCCGGAGGGAGCAGAAGGGCCACCTCACGGGGCTGGCAGACTGGGGCATCATCAGGTGGCTGCGCGAGCAGCTGCCTGCCGAGACGGTGCTCTTCGCGAACGGGAACATCCTGCAGCATGCGGATCTGGCTCGCGCGCTGGAGGCGACGGGCGCGGACGGGATCATGAGCGCGGAGGGGAACCTGAGCGACCCGGCCACTTTGGCAAGGAGCCCGAGCCCGGGCGAGGTCGAGAAGAGGAGTACTGGCGCGGGAAGGACGGCAAGGGCGGGTGGAGGGTGGACGCCGTCATGAGGCGGTACATGGACATCCTGCACAGGTATGCGGCTGGCGTCGAGCCGCCTGCGCGGCGTCCGCTGTTTGTGCCTGGCGACGACACGGCGTGGATGGGGGAGATGGACCAGGCTGCTGCCGAGGAAGACGAGCCTGCGCGGAAGAAGAGGAAGAAGGACGCGCCCCCGAAGAAGGGGAGCGGCAAGAAGGAGCGCACGAATAACCCAAACTACGCGGCGATGCAGCCACACATGTTCCACATGCTGAGGCACTTTGTGTCGAAGCATACCGACGTAAGGGACATGCTCGCGCGCGCCCGGGCGGGCGACATGGAGGCCTACGAGGAGATCCTGAACAAGGTGGAGAGGAAAGTTGCGGACGGGCTGGTTGAGTATGAGAAGAGCGACGGGAAGATGTTTGAGATGGAGGGTGAGGGAGGGGATGAGGAGGAGATTGCCGAGGATGGCGAGAGCTCCAAGGGGGCTGTGCAGAGGTGTGCGAGGCCGTGGTGGGTTGTGCAGCCCATCATCAGGCCGTTGCCGAAGGAGGCCATGGCCAAGGGGGCTGTCTCGCTGAGCAAGAAGGACAAGGCCAAGCTGGCGAAGGAGAATGGCAACGGGGAGGTGAATGGCGAGAAGAGCGTTGAGGAGAAGGTCTTGGAGACGGATGACAAGTTGATCGCGGGTTGACGATGGAGACGAAAAAGTAATGGAAATGATATACCCCCTTCTCACTTTAACGTTGTGGACGATGGATGTGGTTTGATTTGAGATATGAGCGACGATGCAGGCCGGCCAGTCTTTGGTGGTGGTGTTGCAGTCAATCACTGACTATCTCTTGCTCCTTGCTCCTTGCTTCTTGCTTCGCGGGCGGCGGCCAGAGTATGCAGCAGCGCTTCCAATTCAAACCACATGCATCTGTTCTTCGAAGAAGGCCACTTAGTGCAGCAGCATTCTAATGAATGATGCCACTGATAAATCACCAAGAATCTTTCAGTTCAACCCTCAAAGGTCGAACTGGGTGGGCTTTCTCCTTTTTCCCCCCTTCGTCCCTGAGAAGCTCTGTAGAAGCCACAACTTTTGCCCGCTGAACTTTCCCTTCCCCGCAGACATAGGGATAGGCGAGGTCCAATCGGCCGTTGACTGGGGGAGAATCCGGGTTTTCATGATGTTTCTTTGGTTTTCTGCACTGGGGACTAGAACTACTTAAATCAGACCAAGACAACTGTTAGCCATATTAATAAGACTCTTTGTTTTGTTCTCCTGCATGAGGACCTTGGAACCAGCGCGCATCGCAGACATACGGAGGCTGTACAATTTTTGCACGGTATGAATGCTTGAAACTGAGACTCCAAGAATTGATCCAAGTCAAGTTGGCGGGGCTGCATGTACTAAACTTCCGTAGACTCTCATAAGATGCAGTATCTGCCCGACACCCTACGTAACAATATGTATGAAAGGTCTTGTCAGTCTAACCTCAGCTTAGGGCTCGTATATCGTTTCAACTTGCTTTTTTGTTCTCCTAATCCTCTAAAGTAGGTTAACTAATTAACTTCCCCCTAAACTTGAGCCAATACTGTATTGATGTGCAAAAGTATGGAAACGTGTCAGAGCTCTCCCATGTAAGTCCTCCAGAACACAACAGCCGGATACATGGCGAATCAGCCGAGTCTCTCTGTCAGATAAAAATCCTGAGTCTTGCCGGACAGTGTGGGCTCTGGTCTGGACTAACACGGAAAGATCCAAGGCTGGCAGGGGTTGAGGGGCTAACCGGCGGCTAAAACATGTTGGAAGAGGAGAGCTTCCAACCGCACCACCCGATGGAGATGCCAAGATATTCTTTAGCTGTGCCTCATCTCATCTTAAATGCAAAATGTGTTGGTTTAGCGTTGCATTGTAGACTAAACAGGAAGGCGTCAAGATGCGCGTCGTAGGAGGGAGGCGCGGCTGTCACCTGTCGCGAACATCTCAATTGATGACCTCCGACGACAGACTCAGACGATCACTACATCCCTCAAGCAGCTTCGCTATCCATCGATATGAGTACGATGAACGGGTATAGGGAACCGGCGGAGAAAATCATGGCTCACGAGGTGGATCACGGGCCGGAGGTCGTACCAGGACAGTACTGGCCTACACCTGCCCACCACGGCATCGACGCCGGGCAGTATAGCTATCAGATTCCACCACCGAAGTCTGGTTCCGATGGTCGGAGGATATGCGGGTTGCACCGCTCGACGTTTTACCTCGCGCTCGTTCTTGCAGTGGTCATCATCGTGGGATCGGTCGGCGGAGGTGTCGGCGGTTCGCTCGCGGTCAAGAACGCCCAGAGGTGAGAGAAAGACATACCCTCGTCGTGTTGAGAAGTATGAAAGCTAATTTGAAGCATCCAGGGAAGCCCAGTCTGCACAAGAGTCCCAGGCTGCTGCTACTCCGACCCTGACAGATACCACGATAGCGACAGGCTCACCAACAGGGTCAACGACAGGCTCGCCAACAACTACCACCTGGATATCGACGCCCACGTCCGGGTTGCTGGCGCTCGACTGCCCCGGGATATCAGGGACCACCGCTTCCATGACGGTCGGCGGCCAGTCGTCCAGGTACGACATCGAGTGCGGGGTGGACAACAACGGGGCAGGCATCGACATCATCGCCGTCGTTTCGTGGTCGCTGGACGATTGTCTCAGGGCGTGCTCCTCGTTCAACGCGAACCGGGAGAGCGGGTCCGAGAGTTGTGCCGGGGTGCAGTTCCACGCTGACATTGTCGACTTGGTTTCGAGGTTCTCTGGGAACTGCTTTTTGAAGAACACGGAGGGGCGGGCGGTGATGGATACCAACTCGACGAACTTCAATCTGCATGTGTCGGCCATGCTGTATTCGTGAAAGAGGGGGCTTCTGAGGAGCCGAGCGAGTTCGGTCATGTAGCCCAAACGTCCGACGACCTGGGCAGTAGATGTCATCATTCGAAGATTGACAACCATTTGGCGAAATTGGTTCACTACCTTTTTCAACGTTGGTTGGATTCAAAAGACCTCGAACGATTCGCTGTGCTGTCAACTTCAATCCTGGCTCTCCCAGTTGCCGCTCATCTGCCTGACCATACAATTGTGGAAAAAGTCCTACTATTCGGACGGATTGGATAGTGGAATCCCTCAGATAAGCCTTTGAAAGCAGACGCATACCACCTACAGCAACATTCGTGACTTGAAGCGGCCAGAGTACTTATTCCAGAGACTTGAGATATGTATCCTCAGAAAGAAAAGGCGTTGTTGCTTGAAGAGCAGGCGTGCTATAGAGCTCTTGTTGTACGTTGCTTTACGATGGGGCATTCAGATAATTCCTAGGTCTTGCACACCACTCATAAGTCCTAATGACCTTTCATATCGAATTATCAAACGCGTTCGACTTGATGATATTCAGATTTAGATTGTTTCTTAATCGAGTCAACATTCACTATTCATTTCCCCCCTGTTTCTCTCCCGGTTGAAGTTTCTCTCGAGTCTCTCCACCTCTGCCTATGTCCGTGTCTGCTGACCCCTTTGAGTTGACCATGCCCTTCCTCGAAGCCTAAAACAAGCGCTGATGACTTCAACTGACTTCAAAAATGTAATTCAGCAGTATTAGCTTTGTTTAGAAACAATCTTGCAAGTAAATAATTTCGAAAGGAGAGCCTAGCGTCAGAGATAGGGCCGGAACGTATAGGAGTCTCATTGTGAGTCGCTCATCGAAAGATTCAAAGTATAACGGGTCCGAAGTATATCAGACTTAAGATACACTGAAACTTGCTTCATAAATGCCTGTTAATTGGGAAAGCTTTTACCTGTCTCCATTCTGGAGGATGGAGGATTCGTCATGCCACAGCTTTTGTTCGTCTCAACCATTCGTTCAACGGCGCAAGGTGACCGACATCGAAGCTGAAGCAGACTTTGACTTGCTTGCTGCATGTGATTTCTTTCTGACTTGCGGAAAGTAGGATGTTCACCATAACCTGAGCCACCCACGCATACATACCTACTAGAGACGTTTCCGCCTCTTTCCCAATTCCGAAACTGGTGAGGATTTGGACGACTATTCCGTGGCCAGTTGCCTGCGATATCACGTTAGACGGTATTAGGAAAGATTTGCTTGCATGTAGATGCGAAGCTGGCTGGCTTTTCAAAAACAGACGAAATGAAGTGTATGGCATGCATGCGGGGATCAGGGACGAAACCCCATACGGCTATCCCGAGATATGTCTCTCATGGGGCAGATCCAAAAATTTGGTCGGCAGCACCACCACGAAACTTGATCTCGATTTCCAATGGCTTGGGCGTCTGTCTCTGCCGTGTCTACTACAATTGGTCATTCCTCACTGGAGTGCCACGTCGTGGAGGTGCGGATAGGCAAGGTAGGTGCTCTAGCCATGCAGGTGCAGCTCCATTCCTAGCGTTCCACTAGCTTTCGCTTAAGCAAGGACCCTGGCCGAAGGAACGGCTTGCGCCTGACATCACCCCATACTTTAGGCCCAGCCGTTCTATCTAGATTTTGAACACCGCGTCTTCCCTCTTTACAAACTTGCTCCGCGCCACACCTCGTCAGTACCGACAGAACTGCCACGATGAGCGACGAAGAAGACTTTGTGGTCGAAGGACCAGAGCTCGCGGAGGATGACCCCATGCGCGCATTCCTTCCCGCTTCATTCGGCAAGAAGTCTAAAGAAGCCAACATTGCTGCCCAAATCGACCGCAGCCGAAGAACAGCAGAGAAGGCCTCGGTGGGAGGCTCAAAAGAAGGATCCGCAGGTCCAAAACTGAACAGAACGAGAAGAAGCCCGACTCAGACAGTGACAGTGACAGCGACTCAAACTCGGACTCGGACGATTCGGATGACGGCGACGATTACCCAGTTTCCCATGAGCTGGTACTGAAGACCCACGAAAGAGCGGTAACGACGGTGACGTCCCGCCGGCGGACGACTTGTCTCGGCTTCTCTCGACTGCAAAATCAATCTGCACGATTTCGCCTCCATGACGCCGAGCACACTGCGTGCATTTCGAAGTGTCGACCCTTGGGAAACGAAGGCTTCTGCTGCCCAGCGCCGAGTCGCATCCGATCCACCATGTCGAGTTCAATCACCTGTCGGGTAGCGCCTTCCTATGTGTATCCGCACATCCACAGGCCAAGATCATGTCGAGGGACGGCGATATCTTGACTGAGTTTGTCAAGGGCGATATGTATCTTCGGGACATGAACAACACTAAAGGCCACATTTCCGAGGTCACGACCGGGACGTGGCATCCTGCCGACAAGAACCTCTGCATCACCGCCGGCACAGACAGCACCCTCAGAATTTGGGACGTCAACAACAAGCGCAGCCAGAGAGACGTGATTGTCTTCAAATCGAAGGCGGCCGGGTCGGCCGGACGGACGAGGATGACGGCGGTCGCATGGGGCTCACCAGTGCAAGGAGGCAACAATGTGCTTGTCGCAGCAGCGTTGGACGGGTCTTTGGTCATGTACAGCGGCAACAGCCCCTTTTCACGGCCCACTGCCGAGATCCGCGATGCCCACAAGCCGGATACGTGGACTGGTGGCATTGACATTTCTTCCGATGGCCGAATGGTGGTCACTCGAGGAGGAGACAACACCATCAAGCTGTGGGACACACGCAAGTTCAAGACGCCTCTCGTTACAGTGGATCACACCTCTACCTCGGACCATTTCCCGATGAGCAACATTCGGTATTCGCCGAACTCGACCAGCATCCTGACGGGTTCCGTGAATGGCGATTTGCACATTCTCAACCCCGGGAACCTGCGCCCCGAGCATGTCACGCCCATCACGCCAGGAGCGCCTCTCATCACGGTCGACTGGCACCCGAAAATCAACCAGGTTGTCACTGGATCGGCGAATGGAGACACACGTCTTGTACAATCCCACGATGTCTACTCGCGGCGCCGTCGAGGTCATGTCACGAGCGCCGAAGAAGCGGCACATTGATGACGACCCGACTCGCACGACTGACATGTCGGTGGGAATGTCGGGTGATTCCATCGTCACACCGGGCGGTGCGATGGCTGGCAGGAGAACGGGCGGAGTCACGGCATCCGGCAAGTCTCGCGACCCGAGAAGACCTGCGGTGCTGGAGCAGACGCCATTCATGAGAAACCAACCGGACGAGAAGCACATCGCGGAGAACATCCCGCTCGCGAAGATGTTACATGAAGATCCCCGAGAGGCGTTGCTTAAGTATGCTGATGCCGCGAACAAAGACCCGATGTTCACCGCTGCTTGGCAGAAAACACAGCCTGTGACGCAGTATGCGAACTTGAGCGATGAGGAGGAAGGACCTGAGAAAAAGAAGGCCAAACGGTGATGACGATTCCATTAGCCATGTCCTCTAGTACCCTCGCAGGGCAATTGGGGTATGAAATATCGTTGGCCGGTGGTCGGTCGAGAGCCGATTGGTGATGGCATGATGGGTTTGGAACCTTGGGGCTAGTTTTCTGGCCGGGGAAAGCTGCTACTGGGGAGATGTTTGCGAGGATAACTCCACTCGTTCATCTCCCCGATTAGCTTTGCTGGAGAGTAGTCTTTGGAGAGGATGCAGGGCGACACGCAAGCGCTACTGTGACTTGCAGCAATGTGGGCATCCTGGGCGGGCGGCCAACTCATCGGGGGCCAGGCCCAGGGTTCTTTCGCGTGGGGTGGGAAGGGAGCGCGACTGGAGGAAGGAATGGAGCGACGCGCCCCTAGGCGCGACGGAACCATGTATCTTTATTTCATCCTGTTCTTAGGTGCCTGGGAAACAAGACCAGAGCCTCAAGCCTCCCGCAACGACAGATGCCAAGCGGCGTGGACCTGGCATTCTCTGGCGGCCGGGACAGGCGTTAGGCGAAGGTAGCCGGCAAGGCACCTGGTAAGGTAGGTAAGCAAGTAAGGAAGCACGGGAGGTAGGTCAGGTACCTTGTGAGTCCGAAGCCAGTTAAACTGGCAAGCACCTGCCTCCTGCTGCTTTGCCTGCGTCGGACCAAGGAAAAAGATGGCCCGAGCGCTCTCGCTTGTATGTAATAAGCCTAGCGCGTATCGCCTCAGGCATCAACATCTCGCTGTGCTGAAAATTACGGGGACCGCGTTTCACAGACCGCACCAACCATCAATGAATCTTGTCGTTGTCCTCACCTCTCCATCTCAACCGGCACCGCGCGCATCGAAAATCGCCATACCCCCTCTGCAGGCTCGACACCATCTCGAAAAATTGTCCAGCAACCTTTTCGACGCGATTTCCTCGCGCATTCCGCTCGAGCAACGCCCCGACGTCGCGCCTTTCCCCCCAAATCGCATTTTCGCCTCAACCGCGATTCCCCCTTCCACCCGTTTTCCCCCCCCACGCTTCCATTCGCGGCACCACAGCCCATTAGGTTGGCGGCCAAACTCCATCGTCCATCTCGGTGAACGACATCCACGCGACCGCCGTGCATCTAGTTTCCCCACGGCATCGCGTTTTCAGCCCGACCCGACGGCGCCGCTCCCTGCTTCGCCGTGTTGACGACGACGCCGGATTTTTCATCAGCCACTATTAGCATTCTAGTCTTTCATTTCGCGACGAGCCCAGCGCGCGACCAACCTTCCACACGGCTCCACTTGTCCACCTACACGAGTCTTCTTGCAAGATAATGCGCACGAGATAGTCCCTGCATCTCTTGAGATTCCAGCAGTCCATAGATTTGCAGCGCATACACTGCCAAATGGCTTCTGTTCAAGCACCGCCTGCCGTCCAGCTCCCTGGCGCCGGCATGGCAGCCACCACACCTCAACAGGCCCAGGAGATATTCAACGTAAGACCTCTCCACCCGTAGCCTGCGATGGGCATGCATCTCCGTGACGGCCAATTCTCTTGCTTTTGATGGACGATGCTAACATGACCCAGAAATTCAAGCAGATGAGAGAAAGCGGCGTCCCGAACACCGATCCCGAATACATCAAAGTTGAACAGTTCGTCTTGTCCTTCCAACAACAAGCCCGTATGCGACAGAAGCAACAACAATTTCTGCAGCAGCAGCAGCAAATGCAGCGACAGATGCAACAGGCTGGCCACAACGGTGCTGTCAATGGCGCGCAGCCAGGCCAACAGCAGCAGCAGCAGCCTCAATCGACACAACCTCCATCATCTACCGCCCTCGGTGCCTCTGCACTACCAGCACAGAGCTCAAATAATGCCGCCGCATCTGGCTCACCAGCCACCGCAGCTCCGTCTGGTGGACCTGGAGCTGGCCAGTTCAACCCGCAGCAGCTGAGTCTGCTTCGTCAGCAGATTCATGCGTTCAAGCTCTTGACAAAGAACGCTGGAGTACCGCTGCCGATGCAGCAGGCCATCTTCGCTCAGCGCGAGCGCCGCAAGGCCATCGCCGCGGAAGCCGCTGCTCATGCTGCTTCATCAACACCAAAAGCGCCATCTCGCGACTCCGTCCAGCCCGGTTCCGCTGCTGGTGAGGCGAAGCCCGAATCTGTACCAGAGGTTCAAGGCCCAACTTTCAAGACCGTCAAGGCCCCATACGATGACCCTACCTTGGTTCGAAAATCCATCAGTCACTTTGAACACACACAGCGCAAGAACCGCAAGCTCATCCCTGGCCTGTTCCCCACTGGAGTAGACTTTGAGCATCTGCGACACGAGCGCGAATTGGTCGTCTTCAACCGAATGAGAGATCGTTATGCTGAGCTGAGAGCTACCCCGGCGAACATTGCTCACTGGGATGCCACCAAGGAGAACGTTGAGCTTGACGACAGTGCCAAGGTGAAAGCCATCATTGAAATGAAGAGTATAGGTCTCTATGCGAAGCAGCGCGCTCTGAGAGACAAGATTGGCCGTTCCATGATGTTCTACGACAACCTCGCCATGACAACTAATCGATCTGGATACCGCCGTACGAAGAAGATGACTGTTCGTGAGGCTAGAATTACTGAGAAGTTGGAGAAGCAGCAGCGAGACATTCGCGAAAACCGGGAGAAGAAGAGACACATCGACTTCCTCCAAGCTATTACTCAACATCGCAACGAGATTCAGCAAACCGCATCCAGTCAGCGCAACAAGTCCAACAAGCTCAACAAGCTCATGTTTGCACAGCATTACAACATCGAGAAGGAAGAGCAGAAGAGAATTGAGCGAACTGCGAAGCAGCGTCTCCAGGCTCTCAAGGCCAACGACGAGGAGGCTTATCTCAAGTTGCTCGACGAAGCCAAGGATACTCGTATCACCCACCTTCTCAGGCAGACCGATGGTTTCTTGCGCCAGCTTGCTGCGTCCGTCAAGAGCCAGCAACGGAAGGCCCAACAAGAGCAGTTCAACGAAGAGGAGATCCAAGAGGAGGAAGAGGAGCCCAGTGAGGTGGACAGCGACGACGAAGAAAGCGCACGGAAGATCGACTACTATGCTGTGGCTCATCGCATCAAGGAAGAGGTCACAGAGCAAGCCAATATTTTGGTCGGTGGTAAGCTCAAGGAGTACCAAGTCAAGGGTCTGCAGTGGATGATCTCGCTCTACAACAACAACCTCAACGGTATCCTTGCCGATGAGATGGGTCTCGGTAAAACAATTCAGACGATCAGTCTGGTCACCTACCTCATTGAGCGCAAGAAGCAGGAGGGCCCGTACCTGGTCATTGTGCCTCTCAGTACTCTGACCAACTGGACCTTGGAATTCGAGAAGTGGGCGCCGTCCGTGTCCAAGATTGTCTACAAGGGCCCACCTTTGGCCAGAAAGCAACACCAGGATAAGATCCGCCAGGGACGGTTCCAAGTTCTGTTGACCACCTACGAGTACATTATCAAGGACCGTCCGATCTTGAGTAAAATCAAGTGGTTCCACATGATTATCGACGAAGGTCATCGCATGAAAAACCAGAACTCCAAGTTGACGTCCACGATTCAGCAGTACTACCACACCCGATTCCGCCTCATCTTGACTGGTACCCCGCTGCAGAACAACCTCACCGAACTGTGGGCCATGCTCAACTTCACGCTTCCCACCATTTTCAAGTCAGCTAAGACCTTCGACGAATGGTTCAACACGCCCTTTGCCAACACTGGTGGTCAAGACAAGATGGACCTCACGGAAGAAGAGCAGATTCTCGTCATTCGCCGTTTGCACAAAGTGCTGCGCCCCTTCCTCCTTCGTCGTTTGAAGAAGGATGTCGAGAAGGACCTACCGGACAAGACAGAAAAGGTCATCAAGTGCAAGTTCTCGTCTCTCCAATCCAAGCTGTACAAGCAGATGGTCACCCACAACAAGATTCTCGTAAGCGACGGACAGGGCGGCAAGACGGGTGCTCGTGGTCTGAGCAACATGATCATGCAGCTCCGAAAGCTTTGCAACCATCCGTTCGTTTTCGACGAGGTCGAAAATCTGTTGAACCCAATGAACGTCAGCAACGACCTTTTGTGGAGAACAGCTGGCAAGTTCGAGCTTCTCGACCGCATTTTGCCCAAGTACAAGGCGACTGGTCACCGTGTGCTCATGTTCTTCCAGATGACAGCCATCATGGACATTATGGAGGATTATCTCAGGTACCGCAACCTGAAGTATCTTCGTCTGGATGGTACGACCAAGTCAGATGAGCGTTCCGACTTGTTGCGCGAGTTCAACGCTCCCAACTCCGAGTACTTCATGTTTCTGCTCTCCACGCGCGCTGGTGGTTTGGGTCTCAACCTGCAGACTGCTGACACTGTCATCATCTACGATTCTGACTGGAATCCTCATCAGGATTTGCAAGCTCAGGATCGTGCCCATCGTATCGGTCAAAAGAACGAGGTGCGAATTTTGCGTCTTATCAGCTCCAACTCGGTTGAAGAAAGATTCTCGAGCGAGCCAGGTTTAAGCTTGACATGGACGGCAAGGTTATTCAAGCCGGTCGTTTCGACAACAAATCCACGGAGACGGATCGTGATGCCATGCTGCGAACACTCCTTGAGACTGCCGATATGGCTGAGACGGGCGAGCAGGATGAGATGGACGATGATGAGCTCAACATGCTTCTAGCTCGTAGCGACGATGAGATTGGTGTCTTCCAGAAAATAGACGAAGAGCGCAGGAGTGATCCAATCTACGGCGAGGGACCCGGCAAACAGGGCAAGCCCCGTCTCATGGCTGAGGATGAACTTCCCGACATTTATCTTGGCGACGGAAGCGTTGTCGAAGAGGAGCAAGAGACCAGCCTGGGACGTGGAGCTCGTGAGCGCACGAAGGTCAAATACGACGATGGTCTCACTGAGGAGCAGTGGCTCATGGCAGTCGACGATGACGATGACTCTCCCGAAGCCGCGGCCGCCCGAAAGCAAGCTCGCAAGGACAAGCGAGAGACTAACAAGCTCAAGAAGACGGCCATCAGCAACGCCGCCGATGCATCGCCTTCTGCAAGCCGCGCCAGCACTGAAGAGGTGGAGACGCCAAAGAAGAGGGGCCGCAAGCCGGGTAGTAAGAACCAGGAGAAGCGCAAAGCAGAGGAGGGTGACGATGAGCCCCCTGCCAAGAAGCGTCGCGGTCCTCAGGGCAGACCCAAAGCCGTGTCCGTGTCTGCTGCGGTCGCTGATGTCCCACGTGTCAACCCCCACCAACGTCAGGTCTTGCAGACCAGTCTTCGTGCTCTCTACGACGGCATGATGAATCTCGAAGTCGATGATCCTGAGCCGCCTGAGGAGGAGGATGACGACGAGTCAGTGGCGGGCAAGCGCATCATCATTGGACCGTTCCTGGTACTGCCTCCCAAGCGCGACTACGCCGACTACTACTTGATCATCCAGAACCCTATCTCGATGAAACAAATCGAGACCAAGATCAAGAAGAACCAGTACTACAGCTTGAGCGAGATGCGCAAGGATGTCGATCTGATGTTCAACAACTGCCAGACATACAACGAGGAGGCATCGCTGCTCTACCAGGATGCCCAAGTTCTTCAGGTTGGTGAAGAAGACCCCCGCCAGTTGAGACAGTTTGCTAACTTTTGCCAGAAATTCTTCCATGCAGAGCTTGAAAAGGAGCTTGAGAAGCATTCCGAGTTACGGGAGCTTGAAAGTGAAATAGCCGCCAACAAGGAGGGGTCTGCGGCGCCGAGCGCTAGTGCGAGCATTGGGACACCTCAACCGACAACCTCTGGCACTAGAATCAAGCTCATCTCGTCAACAAACGGCACAAAAGCGACAAATGGCAGTGCCAACGGGGCTCAAAGCGATGAGGATTAGGGTCTTCTATTCTGACGTGTCAGTGGTCACAGGAAGGTGATGTTTTAATGAACTTTGAGAGTCGGTTTTTTTCGGGTTTGACGCAAGGCACGACGGCGGCGTAAACTGAACGACTCATCTGGTGGCAAGTGCCGGCTGGCTCCAAGACCACGACGTTACTGTCAAACCCTTCTACACATTTTCCAGGCGTAACGGTTAGGGGCGGTTTTTGCAACATGTAAAGGTTACGGCGGAACGGCACTCATACAACAAATACCATGGGCCAAAATAAGGGCCACCGGGGCAGAGGCTTTCGAAGGGAGGATGGCTGACGAGAATTTCTACCCCCGGCTTCACGGCGGTAGAAGCCTCGTTCGCGAGTATGTTAGATTAGCAAGCAATTGTATTTTAATAGATGTGAGCACGATGTATCGGCCGATTCACTTTCTGAAAATGTACGAAAATAATGCCCAGTCATGACAAATGTCGTGATGTCTATCCACGGCTGCGTCCATGTTGATGGGGTTCGATGGTTGATCAATTCGCCCCGAAATGGTGTAGGGAACGCCCCTGTTGGGTTGGGTGTCAATCGTAATTAGTGTTGAAAGCCCCTCCCCCAAACGCCAGGAAAGCTCCCCATGATTATTGTTTTTCGTGCGGCCTTAATTTTGGCTTAATAGAGGGGGCTGGGGGGTGGTGGTGGTGGTGGGATTGAGCGATCGAGGTTGGTTCGGCGGGCGGGCCGGGGGTGGCGGAGCGCTGACCTCTCTCATCCATCTCTCACGCACCCTCTCACGCACGCTGATCGCTCTCACTGGCAGAAAGCCGCGTGTCGCAAAGCTGCAGTTCTACTTCTCTTTCTCATTTTTTCCTCCTCCCCGACTTGTCTGTCGCAAAACGCACACATCGACGAAAACCATCGGAACCAACGTCGCTTTTCATCGGATATCGGTCGCGTTCATCGGCGCTGCAGTTCCACGGCACTGCGGCATCGATTCCACTTGGGCTCTGTCTGTTTTTGAAGGGCTTGTTGGTTGGGCTGGGCTGAGCTGGACTGGAGACGTCCGTCGCACGGTTGATCGCCTACCTTGCCTTTCCTTACTTTGGAGGGAGGGGCCACGGCGCAGAGGGGCGCGCGCACGCAGTGAGCGCAGCAGGTTTTGAGGGAGGCTGCGTCGTGGTGTGCGTTAGGCACACATACGCACACACCAAACTCTTTTTTTTATTTTGCCCGACCTTGCTTTGGCCTTGCCATTGCATGCCCATATCCTAAGGTTTTTACTGGGTTCGTCCATTGTTGGGAACGGGAAAGAGTGCCATTGCGTCCGATATCGTGAGACGCTTTAGATGGACCACACGTCCCCGTCCGCCCGCGGCAGCGGTCCGGAGGCCAAGGGTCCAGGGCCCGCGGGAGGAGGGCCTGGGGGAGATGGGGTGGGAGCAGGAGTTGCGTCAGTGTTGCCGGACGACGTTTCTTCTGCATCTTCAATGTCGGACGAGGAGGATGCGGGCGGATATAGACCACCGACGCCCCCGCCTCAGAGTCACGGGCAGAAGCGGCCCCCGCCGCAGAAGAGGCAGCAGCAGCAGCAGTACTCGCCTGTGCCTCCGCCAGCGCCGACGCCTTTGCAACCGCGAGATTCGTTCAAGGCTGCCAGGGTCGAGAGACGGGATCGAGAGAGGGACTTGCCGAGGGGGGATCGATACATCCCCCGGGAACGCGACAGAGATCGGGATCGAGACCGGGACAAGGACGACGACAGAGACAGGGACAGGGAGAGTCCTCGCCGCGAAAGGGATTTACCGAGCAGCCGTGACAGAGATTGGGACAGGGAGAGCCCGCGGCGTGAAAGAGACGTCCCGAGAAGCCGCGATAGGGACTGGGACAGGGAAAGCCCACGGCGTGAAAGAGACGTTCCGAGGAATCGCGATAGGGATTGGGACAGGGAGAGTCCGCGCCGCGACAGAGACCGCGACAGGGAGAGCCCGAGGGATCGCGACAGAGAACGGGTCAGTCCGCCGCGGGACTTGAAGCGGCACAGCGTCGCGGCGGACCCCTCGCACCTCCGACGACCAACGGCGCCGCTGGCGAACGAGAGCACCCTCCACCACAACGGCAGCAAACGACAGAGCATCACGGAGCGGCTTATGAGCACGTGGCAGGCGCGCACGGGAAGGGAGCCGCCGACGGGGCCGTCCGTCACCGCTCCCTCCCGGCGCGCCTCATCCGCCTCCACGGCCGCGGGCAGGTTCAACCCTATCGCCCGCGTGCGCGAGTGGCTCGACACGTGCAACGCGGAGCACGGCGACCACTGCTCCGGCCCGCCCGGGGAGACGTGGCGGCCGCTGTGGCTGATCGACTCTGTCAACCGGTGCCTCGTGAGGGCGCGGGCGACGGACCGGTATATCGCGCTGAGCTACGTATATGAGCCGCCACTGCCGAGCACGAGGGGCCCGGTGGAGACGTTGAGGGAGAACCTGGACATGTTGACGGCGAGCCTGGACGATGCGGACATACCGCAGACGATACTGGACGCGATGTGGTTGGCGAGGAAGGTCGGGGTGAAGTATCTGTGGGTGGACCGGTTCTGCATCGTGCAGGACGACGACGTGGAGAGGGAGGAGTACGTGAAGAACATGGCCTACGTGTTTGCGAATGCGTACCTCACGATCGTGGCTGCGGCAGGGGACGCGGAGAGCGGGCTGAACGGGCTGGTGAGGCGGACGCCGGCAAAGGCGCCGCCGGGGAAGACGAAGCATGAGGAGCTGATCCTCGGGTCAAGGTGGGCCACACGGGCGTGGACGGTGCAGGAGGGGATGTACTCGAGGAGGAAGGTGTACGTGTTCGAGGAGACGGTGACGTGGGAGTGCCATTGCGAGGTGTGGCAGGGGGCGCCCGGGGCCGGAGGCCGGTTCAGCAAGATACTAAAAGGGGGCAACAAGAACGCGCCGTGCCTGCACCGGACGTTTCCTGCCGCGACGGGGTTCCTGCACCCCGTGTGGCCCGACATGGACGAGTACGCGCGGATCGCGATGGACTACAGCTCGAGGCGGGTGACGCTCATGTCCGACACGACGAGGGCTCTGCGGGGCATCACGACGGTCATGTCCAAGTCTTTCGCGGGCGGGTTCGTGTTCGGCATGCCGGTTTGCTTCCTGGACATCGCGATGCTGTGGCAGCCCCGGGCGATGATCAGGAGGAGGATGATGGTGCAGCCCGTCACCGGGATGAACCCGCTCCCGAGCTGGAGCTGGCTTGGGTGGCACTACGACGGGGTTGCCGCGGACATGTCACTATGGAGGGCGGCGGCGGATTACGTGCAGGACGCGCCGCCGGCCTCAGGAGGGGGCCGGAGGGGGGAGAAGCGCTTCAAGAGCCCGTACGCGTTCCGGCTGAGGCCGCTGGTCAGCTACGAGCTTACGGACCGGGCAACGTACACGCGGCTGCCGAACGACGGGCTGATGTTCCGCGACCGGCGGCACAGGAGGACGCAGCCGTTGCCGGCGGGGTGGTCGAGGAGCGGCGGGGGCGGGTTCCGTTATGCGGGGGATCCGGAGTGTGTTTTCCGGTACCCGGTGCCAGTGGGGGAGATGAACGGGCCGGACGCGGCGGCGGCGCCGTTGGGGGATTACTCCATGAACGCGACGCTGCTGTCGTTCAGCACCACGGTAGCCTATCTGGAGGTCGACTTTGCGATGGCGCGGAACGCTGCGCCGGTGGATGGCAAGGGCGGCGGCGGCGGCAGCTGGGGCTGCTGTCAATGGTGCTTCCGCGGTGGGAATCGCCGGGCCCGGGAGGGGGTACGGCGTGCCGCTCGCGATCGGGAACATCTGGTCGCGGACAGGCAAGTGGTGCGGGAACGTGACGGCGCACGACAGCTGGCTCGGCCTGCAGGGGGCGAACCACACCGGGGAGGAGAAGCTGGAGTTCATCGCCGTCTCGACGGCGAGCGAGAGGGGCGGGAGCCACGTGTTTGATATCCAGGCGTTTCGGGACAACATGGACGAGGACGAGATTGTGGACTTTGTCAATGTGCTGTGGGTTGAGAGGGTGGGAGGGGTGTGCTACCGAAGGGGACTGGGGCATGTCGTGCAGCGGGTTTGGGATGCTGTTGCGAGGGATCGGGTTGAGATATTGCTTGGGTAGGGTGTGCCTTTGGCGTAGTTTGAAAATGAGGTGCAAGCTTGTTCAGATAGTTGTATTGATCAGGATCCTGGATGGGTGGTCATCTGAGGTGATTTATAATTGGCGGGTGGTTGACGGGTTGGCAACGTAGTCGAGGGCACGTCTAGGTGATGCCTTTTTGTGGCTCGCGATGCTTGGCGTTCTGAGCACGGAAACAAGCTCTACTCTTCGGATTTCACAATGGCCCAATTAATATGAATCCGCGATGCAAGACTCTCGTTCCCATCATCGCACTGCCTGTCCTGTGCAGCCATTGTGCCAGACATGGCCGACGCTTATGAACGACGGTTGCAGATCACCTCAAAGTCTCCCAAAGCCTACTCCAGTAGCCCAATCATGTATCCCCGCTTGATCCAGGAACGGCGCAGATCCACGTGGTTCATCCCACATCAATTGTCCGAACCTGGAGCTAAATCTGAAGATGGGGGGGTCACATGGTAGGATTCATGATTGTCCATTGGATCTGCCACCGAATCCCATGTTCAGGGGATGGGCATTTTAGTGTTCTTGGATGTTTTGCATTTCGTGTGCTAGTCGAGCTTGACCGCCTAGATAGTTGGCTCCCCCTCACCGACGGATCTATCCACGATGTTTGTGCCTGGTATGGGGATTGACTCGGCAGTCCCGACACGATCGGCAGCGTGCACAACAAAGTTTCTCTGGGCAATGTAGGGGATTGCATTACATCGAAGCTCAGGCTGGCTTGTTCTTTTGGAAGAATGCTGCATTGCTGTGTTTTTGCTGCTCTGCTGCGCTTGGGTTCCCTCGCTGGATGTCCGCGTCTTACAATGACGTCAAGCCAGCCCCCGTGCCAACTACCACACCGACGGATAAGGTGACGATAAGAGGGCATCTCGCATGCTTGTTCAACTCAATTGCTAACTTAACAAATTCAGTATCCGATGTGGCCTTGGCGGATTCGTTAGCTTCGCAATCCACTATTGCTTGAAAACCACGCAATCAGTATCTCATCAGAGGTTAGGCCCTCATCAGCGCGAGTGCGTCATTCGATTGTTCAGCGGGGCACTTTTAGTGACCACGAGCTGTTTCTGTGGTCTTCTTCTGACGAGCGACGAAAGGGATGGCTATATGATGAATCTGCTTGACCTGGCCAGAAGTTTGTGACTTGTGTGTGTCGGTACTCACCACTGAATGTCGGTGGGCAGTAAGGGGAGTGCTAATGCGACAAAAGTGCTGCGGTCGTCTGGCGATGAGGTCTTCTACTAGATGCATTGACAGCGCTAGATTGCAGAGGCTGTGGCAGGTTATTCTTTTCTTCGCCAACTACTACTCATTTGTTCTATAAGTTCATTTCAAATTCTCATGACCCCCCGGTGCCTCGCCCGGCTCGTTCAGCCCAGCTGACGGCCAACTCATCTGTGTGATCGAAACAGATTGACCACGACCGATCTCCATCAGTAAGAGCTACATGTAAAAAAAGATTGGTATGCGCACGAATACGCAAAAAAGTGATCGTGGCAGGGCTCGAACCTGCGACCTCTCGCGGACATCAATGTGAGGCGAGAATCTTAACCAACTAGAACACACGACCTTGTTGTATTTTGTGGCCAAATCTAAACTTGAGATCCCTCGCAGGGGTACGTGCTTGATCACAGTGAGATTTCGTTGACCTGGGCCTTGGCGAGCCAAACAGAACCGCAACATCCTCTAGGTGAAATATGAATACTCCTTGCATGAATTGAGAAACTCAATGACATTCATCAATTGAGAAAAGGAGAGGGAGAGAGAGAGAGAGAGAGCTTCTCTATTCATCTGGTTTACAGTTTTGGTTCTGGTTGCAAGATTCAACCCTGGGTGTTACTTCATAACAACCTTCCAACTTCTGCTCAGTAGAGTACATCACACAACTTTGGATCAACCATTCAATTCTCGATATTTAATGAGCTGTTAGACTCAATAATCCTCAACAAGAGCTTGCTTTGACTGAAATCAAAGCATTGAAAGCAAGTCAAACATCACAGCAGCTTTAGACGCAGACCCAAAAAGTTACGCCGGTACCGGGGCGAACCCCACCACCGACGCAAAACCTGAACAGGAGGGGTTGTGTTCAGTGAGTGGACAACGGCGGACCCGTGGTGACGCATCTCGAAGAGGAACCTCCTTCAACAATTCTCAGCCACGGCTTGAAAAAAACACATACACACACAGATATGACTCGATTCAGGCCGTGTATAGACCTGCACGCGGGGCAGGTCAAGCAGATCGTCGGCGGCACGCTGGACAGCACGACGGCGGAGCTCAAGACCAACTTCGTGTCGACGCACCCGCCGGCCTACTTTGCGAAGCTCTACCGGGACAATGGGCTCACGGGGGCGCATGTGATCATGCTGGGGCCCGGGAACACCGAGAGCGCGAAGGAGTCGCTCAAGGCGTGGCCGGGCGGGCTGCAGGTCGGCGGAGGCATCAACGACGGGAACGCGAGGGAGTGGATTGAGGCGGGCGCGGAGAAGGTCATCATCACGTCGTACCTGTTCCCCGAGGGCCGGTTCAGTCAGGAGAGGCTGGACGCGGTGCTGGAGGCTCTCGGGGGCGACAGGGGCAAGCTCGTGATCGACCTGAGCTGCCGGCGGCGCGGGGACGATAGGTGGTTTTGGCCATGAACAAGTGGCAGACCATTACGGACATGGAGGTCAATGCAGGTTGGTTTTTTCCGTTTAGATCAATCACTTGTGCAAGAAGCGGCTGACCGAGGTAACACATTTCCCCCCCCAGAATCTATCAAGAAGTTGGAGCCGTACTGCTCCGAGTTCCTCATCCACGCCGCGGACAACGAGGGTCTGCAGAAGGGCATTGACGAGAAGCTCGTGGAGAGGCTGGCGGAGTGGTGCAGCCTGCCGGTCACGTACGCAGGCGGCGGCCGGAACCTCGAGGACCTGGAGATGGTGAAGAAGCTGAGCCAGGGCAAGGTGGACCTGACGATTGGCAGCGCGTTGGACTGTTTCGGTGGCAACGGGGTCAAGCTGGAGGAGTGTGTGGAGTGGAACAAGGGCCAGCAATGAAGCAGTAGGGTAGCTAGCAGTCATATCAAAAAATAAAAAATAAAATTTGGGGACATAAAGACACCTCTCTCTGTCTTTCTCGCTCTCTCAGAGAGTTGTTGGGATGACAGGCGTCACATTCGGGTGGGTGACCGTGCGACTGGGACGAGGGCGGCGGCGTTGAGTCGTTTCAGCCAGTGCGACGCTAGAAAACCGGAAGAGAAGGCGGAAGAGTAGGAAGAGGAAAAAACAACGAGTTAGTTTAGTTTCCAGTGGTAAAGTAAAACACACGATACTCCTCTTTCTTTGGTGCCCGTGGCGATACGATGAGGCTAAGGGGACTAAGAGGGCCCCGTCCTGCGAGATTTACGTACATGTGTACGTACATGGAGATGCACGATCGATGATGTGCTTCCGGCTGGGCATTTATTCTCCTTCGTGTCCGATCTCCCCCTCCCTCGCCGGGGCTGAGGAGGATGACAGAGGGAGAGGAGGGGGAGGCAGTGGAAGGGAGGGGCAATCCGATGGGATGGGGGCAGATGGTGCACCTGGCTCGTGGAGAGACAGACAGAGAGAGGCACGAGGGTGGACGGGGAGGATGGAGAATGGAGACGGAGACTGGAGACTAGAGGCGTCTGGACATGGGATCTTGACAGGAGGAACCACAAGGGGAGGGGAGTCAGTCAGTTGCGGCGCGGCGCACACCGGGCCTTGGGAAAAGAGCGATGGCTTATGCGCCGGCGGGGGCGGGGACGCAGATGGTGCAGCTTCTAGGAACAAAGTCCGGGCGATCAATTGCGCGGCGACCTTGCCTTTACCTTCCCTCAGGTTAGCTACATGTGAAAGAGACCGGATCACAACTTGACAGACGCAACGGTTTATAACGAAGCTAGAGGAAAAAACCCTTTCAGGAGAGAGGAGAAACACGCCAGGTCAACGGACGGCTGCAGCTAGGCAAGCCCGGGTTGCGCAAGTGAGGGACCACGGAAAGATAAGACGGCGGGAAGACGAAATCCGCTTTTCGGAGGGCATGGTGATACTCTACCAACACGCAATGCACCTCTGCAGTACCCCTAGCAACTCCATAAATGGCCTGCCCAGCAGGAGTAGTCTTCTACGGATACATGTCCCAAGCCTCGAGGCTAAAGACTAATAAACAGCCCACCAAAGACAGAGAGGGGGCCCCGTCAGACTCGACACAGATGCGATGCGCAGATGGACAAAAAGCACGACATCGTGTGCCTTGCGCCGGACAGAAGCGAGCTCTATGGAGCAGGACCAGGGACGGCAAACAAGGTGATGGGCCACGGTGATCACGATGACTTGGACTTGGTTGAATGGTATTGTCCTGATGGGATGGCGAGATCCTTGCTCTCAGCTGCCGTGTTGGCCCGGCGAATTGTGTAGGTACGGCGGCTCACAACAACACAGGAAGCAGGTTGTTGTTTACTTTGTGTGCTCGTCTGCAGCTTTTTGGCTTGCCTTGCCTTGCCTTGCCTATGCCCATGCCTTGTCTTGCATGCTAAGTACAATGCCCTTCCTTGCTTGGTGTCCCTGGACAGGCAGGCATCCGACCACTGCACGGCTAGAGGCTTCGCTTTGCTTTCCATGTTGCTTGCTTGCTTGCTTCTTCTCCCTGCAGTCTGTTCCTTGGGGAGGCCATCGAGGCCCATTACTCGCTCGCTAAGGTCACAGAAAGAGTGGGAACGTGCGGCAGAAACAGTGGTGATGGAGTGGTGCTCCAGGCGGGTAGCTGGTGGATAGCGGCGGCCTTTGGGGCACCTGCCAACTGAAGCTCCCCCATCCTCCATCCACTGGACGTGAGGTGCTGACTGCCGTGTGTGCCCCTCGTCTACGGTAGGTACCTCGTGCAAGTAAATACGCCGTCGCCAGGAGCAACGCCCGCCCGACAAAGAGCTGCCTTCCTTGTTTGTTTACTTCTCCCGCACCCGCGCACCAATCACCGCTTCCCCGCCTCAACCTCGACTGCAACCGCCGCCTGCCCTTAAACAACAAGACAAACCACACCGACCAACAACACGGCCTGCTTCTTCTCTTGTTGCCTTCTCACCACCCTTCCCCCGTCGTCAGGAACGCTACTCTTATTGTTGCTGCACTTTTGGCGGCACCGCCTTTTGGTCTTTTTTTTTTGTGTGCGTTGCCTGTTGTTTTGCGACCTTCTACCCGCATCCCGCATCCCGCCATCCATCCGAACCTTCTCCTGCTCCATTCCAGTCATCCCTCGTCAAACAATTACACCCACCAGAGCATCGGAATTTTACCACGGCAAGGAAGGGAAAAAAAAAAGGCAGAGCGACAGAAGCGTCCCCACAGACGCAATACGTCAAACATTCATTCTAGTACAACCTTTACGCATCGCGTTTTCCCCTTTGTGTCTTGCGAGCTGCTCCGAATTCTACGACAATCCCCGAGAGCAGGATCACCCGCAGCAGAGCCTGCCCGACCCTGAATTTCTTTTCGAGCATTCATCGCCAAACTCATCTACTACTACGATTGTTTTCCGCCAGATGCGCCTTCGCGGCCACAGAAACATCACCTAAAATGGCATCTCAAGAGGACCCAGTAAGTGCCGCTGCCGCTGCCCGCTGCCCAGTGCCCATGGCAACCTCACGACTAACACGTTCACCTCAGGTACACCCTTTGCGCATCTCCAAGGGCTCCACGGGCTCAGCAGGATCACCGCCTCCCAAGCCAGCGAACCTCCCTCGCGCACTTTCAGAGTTGTCCCCTTCGGACCTTAGACGAAACTCTCCCAGCTTCAAGCAGCCGTCCAAGGTAAGCGGATCGTGTCTTAGACAACCCCCCCCGGCCCAGAATTTCCTCTAACAAACGCCGCGCAGAAGATGAGTCTGAACACCGACTCCTCTCCATTCCAGTCGTCTCCAATGGAGACCACCACGTCACCTAGGCTGTTTTGGCAGAAGCGTAACCTCGACTCCATCAGCACCGAGACCCAGAACCTATACGGCGGTCGCCACGGCTCGCCCTCACCAACCCGTCGCACATCCATCGAACGCCTGCAAAAGGCTTCGCGCGTCAAGAACAGCAACATCCTCGCTCTCGAGCAGAAGCAGGAATACGACCCTACCAGAGTGCCTCAAATCGAACGTCCTCTTGCCAACTACTCGGCATCCGCATATGGAGGATCAGCCGCCCTACCGCCATCATCAACGGGCTTCGGTCCTCGGACTCTCTGAGCAGGGCTTCGGCCACCAGCGCAACAACAGCAGCAAGTCGAACATCCCCATCTACAGCCCGGCAGCGAGCCCGACCAAGGCTTCTGGCGACTCCACTCCGATGCAAGCCAGCTTCTCCAGCCCTCCCAAGAGCCCAGGCAAGGAGCCCGGATCACCAATGAAGTCGTCGCTCTCTCGCAGCAACTTCAAGAGCAGCTTCGACCCCGAGACCGGCACATGGTCTGCCGATACCTCCTTTGACGACCGCGAGCTTCCCTCCGGCAAATCCCTCCACAGGCACGCCAAGAGCGTCACCTTCGACGCGGCGCCTCCCCAGATCAACGAGTATGAGATGGCCACACCCGACATTTCATCCATCGGATCCAACTCCCGCGAAGGCAGCTTCGACTCCATGGATGACGAGGATGACGACATGGAGCACTACCATCTCGGCGACCACGACATCGGAGAGGATAGCTTCGACGCTTCCTTGGAGGACACAGATAAGACACCTGTCGTCGGCCCCGATGACTGGAGGCAGTCTGCCGAGCGCATGGAGGATCCCTTCGAGAGCAGCCCCATGCCCGAGTCGCTGCCCGCTCGCCCCGGTAGGCCAGAGCACGTTCGCTCCGACTCCTCCACCTCGGACCACCGCCCCTTGCCGCCTCTCCCCGGCATGGGTGGCTCATTCACCCGCAGCGAGTCTCGCCTCAGCGATTCCCGCGGCTCACCCGGTATCTCAGCTACTGCTGAAAGGATGCTGGGTACCCACCGCAGCTTGCCTTCACCGCCACCCGCGGCCGCTGCTGCGAGCAAGTCGGAGATCCAAAGCATCGGCAACGGCAAGATGACCCTCGAGGAGAGGCTGAAGCTTATGATGCTTTCCGACGACCACAAGTCGGCCAGCGAGCAGCAGAGAGAGCGTCGTCTCCGTCGCGGCGCTCAACGCGATAGATTCCAGAGCCCTTCGTCCGAGACGGAGACTGCTGAGTCGAGCATGCTCGAGGCCGATGAGGAGGACGACACCATCGGTGACATCTCGGCGCTCGAGGACTATGAGCTGCCGACTCGCATCTCTCGCGAGTCCATCCTCCGCCGCGTTAACACTGGCGAAACCGCACATGAGGCCGAGTACTTCTCTTCCCCGGCGCCAAGCTCCAGCCCGGAGCGCCCAAGCCCTGAGCGTCGTCTTCCCCTTCCTCTTGACCCCGACGTTCCTATTCCTTCCACCGAGGACTCCATATTGGAGGATGAGGTCTCCGACTTGTCGGATGAGGAAGGCAGTGTCATCATCCACCGCGATCAGGAGGACACAGATGCTGAGACTGAGTCTATCACGGACTTCTACGCCCGATCCGAGGACGAGAACGATGCGGACTCTGCGAGCCACTACTCTGACGGCCCGGCTCGCGTGCCCGAGGTCACTCAAGTGGATGAGGAGATTCTCACTCCTCGTGCTGCTAGCCCCCAGCAGGCTTTCCAGTCTTTCGACATTGCCTCTGAGATAAGGCCTCTTGAGCTCAAGTCCGACAAGACTGGAAACACCCCTACTGAGTCGCCTGTCGAGTCTCCTTTGGAGCTGCCCGCCAAGGAGCCTACACCCGAGCCTGCGGAGGTCATTGAGCCTGAGGCTGAGATGGAGCCCGAAATCCAAGACACTGAGCAAGAGCAGGAGAGGCAGGTCGAGTCGCCGGCTTCCGTCCGTTCTGGTCTGCCTGAGGTGAAGGATGGAGGCAAAGACAACGAGTTCTCCAAGGGTCTACAGTCCTTCATGTTGCCGCCTCCTCCCGAACCCACGGCCCAAGACCTGGAAGAACTTCAGCCCCCTCCCAAGATGGCAGACGTTCAGGCTCAACGTCCCTTTACTCCTCCTCAGCTTCAGGGTCTCTACGACGGCTCTGGCTGGGGCGAGCCGGAGGATGAATACGACGATGAACCCGGTACGCCCGAGTCCGTCATTCATCGCCCGATTGAGGATTCGGACGAGGAGGAAGACTATGAGGAGTCCATGCTTGAGGATCCTCCCTCGATTGCCGAGGAGCCCCTGGAGTCTCCTGCCATCCCCGAGCGTCAGGCAACCATCAAGGCCTCCGGCTCCAAGCTCAAGACTAGACCGTCCAACACTCCCTCCGACATCATTGCCATGAGGGAAGCCCGGCGTCAAGTTAGTCGCGAGGTGCCAGATATTCCCCCTATCCCTGAGCGTCACCGCAACAGACTGTCTCGCGATCTTACCGAGGAGTCCACCGTCGGTGACGACTATTACACACAGCGCCACCCGAGCTTCAAGAAGCGCAGTCTCACCTTGGACCTCGACTTTGGTCTCAGCCTCGATCAAGATTTCGATCGCGTCATCGAACAACAAAAGGTTGCTTTTTCTCAACAAGTTTACGAAGCCTCCCAGATTGCGAGCAAAAGCCTCAGCAGACAAGCGTCTAGGCCGACCGCATCCAACAGAGAGATCATCGCAGAAGAAACACAATCACAGAATGCTAACATCAAGTCTCGTAATCAGCGCGGATACCTCATGCGTCAGAACACAAAGCTTGTTACCGCAAGTGACAAGGAATCTGATGACAAGTGGAAGACCAGATCGGCTGGCAATTCCCCGGTGAAGACCGACCGCCCGCAGTCGTGGACCGTCGAGCCCTGGAATGGTAGGCCCAGACAGAAGAGCGTACGACGATCGCGCGCACACACGAGCGGGCCGGCGCCGCCTTTGCCCGGCCAGGAGAGCAACGCCCACGCTCTCAACCCCTTGGCCGAGGAGGACTTGAACCCCGAGCTGGCTACCGAGGAGAGCGGTGAGCGCGGCAGACTCTTCATCAAGGTGTTGGGTGTGAAGGATCTGGACCTTCCCATTCCTAGAAGTGAGTCGCACTGTCTGATGAAGCGCCATAGAGTACTAACATTTGCCAGACGAGCGAACTTGGTTCAGCTTGACCCTCGACAACGGTGTTCACTGTGTCACCACGGCTTGGCTCGAGCTCGCCCGCAACGCACCCATCGGCCAGGAGTTTGAACTTGTTGTGCCTAATGATCTCGAGTTCCAACTGACCCTCAACGTCAAGCTCGAGAAGCCTCTGCCGAAGAAGGTCGTTGTGCAGTCGTCTCCTACTAAGGCTAGCAAGCCCAAGACGTCTACCTTTAGCAGGGTGTTTGCGTCCCCCAAGAAGCGCAAGGAGATGGAGCTGCGCGCCCGTGAGAGGAAGAGAGACAGGCAGCGCAGCAGCGTGAAGCCCAGGCTAGACAAATGAAGGTCGCGCCCAGCGCCTGGGATCTGTTGTCACCTCTCGCTGCGGAGGACGGTAGCTTCGCCCGCTCCTACGTCTGCCTCAAGGAGCACGAGTCTCGCTGCTACGGTCGCCCATACGTCGTCAACGTTGCCTGCTTCAACGAGTGGGCCACGGAGGAGGCTGCCTTTGCATCCAGCGTCAAGAGCAAGCGTGGTAGCACCGCGGTTGTTCGCCGTGCCCCGTACAAGATTGGAAAGCTGGAGCTCCAGCTCCTCTTCGTCCCGCGCCCTAAGGGAGCCACGGACGACGACATGCCCAAGAGCATGAACTCTTGCATCCGGGAGATCAAGGCTGCCGAGGAGCGTCTTTCCAAGAACTGGGAGGGCCACTTGAGTCAGCAGGGTGGCGATTGCCCGGTAAGACACCTTCATGTCCATTGCTTCACTTGTTTGCTAACATCAATCCCAGTACTGGCGTCGTCGCTACTTCAAGCTTGTCGGCACCAAGCTGACGGCCTACCACGAGGCAACCCGTCAGCCCCGTGCCACCATCAACCTCGCCAATGCCAAGCGCCTGATTGACGATCGACGCGCATTGACGGAGAAGGACGACAGGCAAGGGTGGCCGTCGCCGCAGGTCTGCCTTTGCCGAAGAAGAAGAAGGCTACATGTTTGTTGAGGAGGGCTTCCGCATCCGTTTCAACAACGGCGAGCTCATCGACTTCTACGCGGACACGGCCGAGGACAAGGAGGGCTGGATGCAAGCGCTCACGGACGTCGTCGGTCGACCAGAGGGTGGAGGCGAGGGCGACGACGGACCTCGCAGCAAGGGCAAGTGGTGCGAGCTCGTGCTCAAGAGAGAGGATGCGCTGCGACGTCGGGCGGAGGGCCGGCGGGTGCACTCGCGGACCAAGAGCACATTCAACTAAAGCGATACCCCCTTCTTTTCTGTACGATTTTGGCATGACCGGGACGATCGGGAGGACGAGGACGAAGGAACGGGAGACACGGCATGATCTATGATTCTCTTGGACCAGGTGTTCGTGATCGGATGATCACGTGTCTCGTCCGCTCTTGACCGAAAAAAGATGGCTTGCGTCTGCCTCGCGCACTCTCGCCCCAATGTTTAATAATTTGGCTGATAGGACGGCGTTCGGGCATGGTTTGGAAGGCAAGCAAGCAAGCAAAGGGTGGAAGTTCCGGAGATTGTGAGAGTCATTGTCTTTGTGGTTTTTTCTCTTTCCTACTAGATTCGTACGCGGTCTCTGGAAGCATTGTTCTGGAGTCGGGTTTCCCGTTTAGGTGTACGTATGATGTAGTACTAAAATGGGAGGTTTATATCATTTTGACATGCGCGGGTCGGCGGTGGTGGTTGTCGTGATAAGGTCTACGCGACACATGCAGCTTCTCACCTCGGTGAGGAAAGGGATCACGTGCGGCACAGGCGTGATGCGCATGAACTCGAGAACTTGGCTGGACCCTTGCTCCATCATTTTGCTGTAAGTGGAGGGGAGCCACGGAGGCGCAGCTGGCCCGGGGGAGTTTCACGCAAGGTATCCATCTGTAATTCCAGCGCTGGACGTCTTCAGTAAGTGGAAGTGGGTACGTAGCTGGGCGGCGCAATGAGCAATGTCGCTCCAGTGTCGCTCCTCGTAGCGGCGGGAGAGGCAGGTGGGTGAGGTGGAAAAGGTACCTGAAATAAGGTACCTGACCGATGGAACCAGCAGCACCGTGGACCACACTCATCTGTCAAGGTCCCGCCGGGCCCGCCATTGGGGAACAACAGCTCTACACTAGTGTAAGGTAATGCTAACTGTAGCTATCGATTCCTCCGCGTTCCCAGTCGTCGTCCTCGTCGTCCCCTTTTGCTTTTGGATCACCAAAACTCGTCGCAGGCCTTGGCCTTTTGCACACAGCATTCTCTATCGTCTATCGTCTGCATCTTTGCGATACCCCTTCCCCCCTTTCCCGACTCACTCCCGCATTTCCCATACCCTTTTAACATAATACATCCTTCCATATGGCGGGCCGCTTTGTACGAGCGTCGAAGTATCGTGGGTCTCTCTCCGTCATCCCCTTTGTCGCAACCAGCCGCGTTGCGCTGCGAGAGGCTGACTGCTGACGCCCGACCTCTTTCTACACAGGACACGTCTTTGGAAAGCCGACTCGCAAGGAGTTCTGCTACGACAACCTTCACATTAGCCGAAATGCTTGGGATACCAACCTGGGAAGGTAAGGGGGAACTGGGCTTTTTTTTTTTCCACGGTCGTCTGGCCGAGACACGTCAATGGCCGCCCGCGAATTTGAAGAGACGCAAAGAAGCTGACGAGATACTTTTCCCAACTGCTAGGCCAACCCCGAATACCTCTCGGTCAATTGGGAAGCTGGCGGCGGCGGCGCCTTCGCCGTCATCCCCCTCGGCGAGAAGGGAAAGCTCCCCGACCAGATCCCGCTGTTTCGAGGCCATACCGCCACCGTCTTGGATACCGACTGGTACGCCGATCCCGCGACCGCCTTGCCCCCCCTACACCTGCCTCAAGCGCACGCGACATGCTGACGGCTCACGTGCCAGGAACCCCTTCAACGACCGCATCATCGCCTCTGGTTCTGAGGACGGAAAGGTCTTTGTATGGGAGGTTCCCGAGAACTTCACCCTCTACACAGATGCCGAGGAGCCCGGCCATGTTTCTCCCGTCAGCAAGCTCGCCGGCCACTCGAGGTTCGTCGCGCCACGAAATTCAACACCCCCCCCCCTGTGAGCTACAATTGCTGACTGCTAGACGTACAGAAAGGTTGGCCAGGTCCTCTTCAACCCCGCCGCCGAGAACATCCTCGCGTCCGTCCGGCGACTTCTCGATCAAGCTGTGGGACATTGGCACCGGCCAGTCCACCCACGCCTTGAAGCACAATGACATCGTGCAGAGTCTGTCCTGGAACGCCAGCGGCAGCCTGCTGGTCACGACCTCCCGCGACAAGAAGATCCGCGTGTGGGATGTGCGCGCCGAGAAGCCCGTCCACGAGGCCCCCGGCCACCCGGGCGCCAAGAACAGCAGAGCTGTGTGGATGGGCGAGCACAACCGATTCGCGACCTGCGGTTTCTCGAGAATGAGCGAGCGTCAGATCGCCCTGTGGGAGCCTGGCCGCAACGAGCCCATTGGAGGATTTACCATGCTGGACTCCATTTCGGGTGTCTGCATGCCCTTCTGGGGTTGGTGCTGCTGTCTCCTGAGTGTCCATTGCGGAGGTGCTGACTTTGTATAGACGAGGGATCCAACTGCCTGTACCTTGCTGGAAAGGGGTGAGTGATTTGGTGCTTTGATACAGGTGAAAGGCTTGCTGACGCGTCTGCAGTGACGGCAACATTCGTTACTTTGAGTACGAGAACGACAAGTTTGAGTTCCTCAGCGAGTACAAGTCTGCGGAGCCCCAAAGAGGCATTGCCTTTGTTCCCAGACGTGGAATTAACGTGAGTTAATGCAGCCTTTCAAGCAGCGGCGCAAAGTCTGACTCCAGCAGGTCCACGAGAACGAGGTTATGCGCGCTTACAAGACGGTCAACGACACTTACATCGAGCCCATCTCCTTCACTGTCCCCCGCAGAGCCGAAACCTTCCAGTCCGACATCTTCCCTCCTGCCACCGGTCTCAAGCCTGCTGTCAGCGCCAAGGAGTGGCTTGAAGGCAAGGACGGCATCCCCAACAAGCTCGACCTCGAGAGCGTGTACGAGGGAACTGCGCCAAAGGAGGTCGTCGCCGACTACAAGCCCCCTACGATCGCCTCCGCCCCCACGCCGGCCGCCAAGCCTGCGCCGAAGCCTGCTCCCGCTCCCGCCCCCGCCGGAGCCTGCGCCGGTCTCGCGCTCGCCGCCTCCGTCGATGAAGGACCAGGGTGCGTCCATGGCCAACATGGCGTCCAAGTTCAAGGATGACGAGCCCGCGGAGCCGGAGGTGGAAGACGACAACTCGAGCTTTGAGGAGGTGCAGAGACCAGCTCAGCGCGCCGCGCCCGCTGCCACCCCTGCCCGTGTCGAGCACGCCACCAAGATCCCCTCTCCTATCAAGCCCGCCTCCCCGGCCTTCAAGTCTCCCGCCAGCACGTCGCAACCGTCCCCCATCAAGCAGTCCGCCCCCTCTCCCAGCTCCTCGGGCCATATCGAGTCCTCATTGGACCAGATCAGACAGATGCTGGAGCAGCAGACCAAGCTCATCGGCAAGCAGAACGACAAGATTAGCCAGCTGTCGGCCGAGGTGGAGGGTCTGAAGCGCAAGGTGAACGCTGGTGGATCTCAGGACCAGAGCGAGAGGATCAGACAGTTGGAGCTGGAGCTCGAAGCCGCGCGGTCTTAGATCACATCACATCCCTATGCTACTACAACTACCGCTGCCGCTGCTGCTGCTGCCCAGATGCATGTTACTTAAACCAGGGGAGGGGGTGTGTGTGTGGACAGTGGGGGAAAAGATGTGATGAAAACGGGGGGATTTTGGGATGGATAGCAAGCAGTGTTTGTCAAAGCTGTATAGTTTGGTGTTTATTAGTTCTTTTTCTTCTCCCCCCGTTTCTGATTTTGCTTCTTCTGGGTGAGACCTCGGTGACGATTGGGCGCGTAGCGTAGCTTTGGCGCTTGTGATCCCCCACCAGCAGCACCGCCGGGCACGCGCGCGCGCGCGCATACGTGTATGTGTGTGTCAGAAGGAACCATTCGATCTCGTCTCCTCCCGTCAGCGACACCAACGTATCAAACAGTCATCCCTCCACATCATCTGTAGTTCTTCTGTTGTTGTTCGTTTCATCCAGTCCACAGCCCAGCAAAAGAGTTTAGCATCATTGGACGCCGGCAGTTTCTTGGCATTCCAACTTTTTTTTCTGATTTGTTCTCTGCGGCTTGGAGTAAGACCTGTTATTCCCTTTCTCCATCCCACACATGAACAGACTTTTTCCTTTCGCTAGTGCCGTCCCATAATGTGAGAGTGCAGCAGCCAGTGCTGTTTGATCAGAAGGTTTGGGGCTTTGTGCTTCTCGTGAGACGGTGAGGAAGGGGGGGGATGAATGTACCTTTTCCCCCCCAATCCCACCAAGGCTGAGTGAGCTTTGTCCACCCCACATTAGGGGGGGAATGTTGGAATGAGCTGGCCAGTTAGGATTGGGGTACCTATGGTTGAGGTGGACGAGGCTGCATGGACCCGCTAAAATTTCAATTCGGAGCTCTGTGTCTCTCGCTCTGTCTCTGCACCGGGCAGCGACAGTGGTTTTTTTTTTTTTTTTTTGCCTGTGTCTTTGCATTCAGCAGAATCCTACACCACCGACGACGACGCGCATCCTTTCCACGGCCTCTTGTGAAAACGGTCCAATTGCGGATTACGTCGACCGCGCAACCTGACACTATTACCGGGAGTGGAAAGAGAGAAACAGGGCGAGAGAGCAAAAGAAATGGCATCCGTACTCGGCAAGCGCAAGGCGCCGTCCGCCAACGTCTCCAAGAAACCCGCCTCCGCGACGGCGACGAAGAAGAGCAGCAGCAGTGCCGGTTCCAAGGCAGCGGCCGCGACGAAGAAGCGCAAGACGGCAGGCGCGGTAAAGCCGCCACCGAGCCGGGAACCAGAGGAAGAGGACGAGGCGACGATGGACGCGCAGGAGATTTTCAGACGGCATTTCGAGGCTGCGTTTGCGCCGCTCCCCCGGCACGGCTGGGGCGAAGCGCAAGGCGAAGAAGAGCAGGGCGAGGGCGGAGGTTGAGGAGAGCGACGAGGAGGAGGAGGAGGAGGATGACGACGGGGAGGAGGAGGATATGGATGAGGATGGTGGGGTTGACGACGAGGGCGGTGAATGGGGCGGTGTTTCTGACGGTATGTTCTTTGGAACTCTCGAATCGCAAAGGGGAGTCCGGGGCGCTGACATTCTCACAGAAGACGAGGGAGACAATGCGGTTGAGGTGGTGGACCACAGCTCGTCCAAACCCCTCCCGGCGCCGAGCATGTCCAAACGCGAGCTCAAAGCCTTCATGGTACGCTACCCTACCTACCTATCCTTCCTCCTTTCTATCGCCCTGCTAACCCATCATCACCACACAGTCCTCCAAACCCCCCTCCCAAACCGACCCCAACCCAACAACGCCCGCCTCCGAACCCCCCGCCGAAGCCGACGACGAAAACGACAAGTCAAACCTCGCAAACGACCTCGCCCTCCAACGCCTCCTCTCCGAATCCCACCTCCTCGCCCGCCACAGCAACAACAACACATCCACCCCGGCGAGCAACCCAAATCCTTCGCGGCCGGGAAACTCCGCCAGCGCCAGCTCGACATGCGGATGCAATCCCTCGCCCCCGGCGTCGCCTCCCTCTTCAAGCAGGACAAGATGCCCATGGCCCAGCGCAAGGGTATCGTCGCCAAGGCCGCGCAGAGGGAGACCACGCGCAGGAGGCAGGCCAAGGAAAACGGCGTCGTGCTGGAGAGGGAGGCGCCCGCGCCCAAGAAGAAGAGCGGCGGCAGGGGAGAGAGGAGCGTGGGCGGGCCTTCCGTAGGACGCATGAGGGGCGCGCAGTTGACTTTGAGTGAGAGGGACGTGAGGAGTATCGAGGGTAGTGGTGGCGGCGGTATGAGAGGTGGACGAGGTGGAAGAGGCGGACGAGGCGGAAGAGGTGGTAGGCGATGATGATTGCATTGGGGATTAATATTTACGGTCTACGTTGAAGTACCTCAATGATATCCCCATGTTAGACATGGTCATGGAATGCTTCGAACACACGCGGTAGTACTAGGGGTGCGTATTCCAAGCGTCAAGGTCATGGACATCCTTTTAGCATAATCAAATATCACTCGGGACAAGTCAAACAGTGTGATCAACATATATCAGCATTCAAGACTCTGCTTCTGTTCGTGACATGCCTGTCCGGAACTTATAGAGTCGCCGACACAGTTCTCTCCTCCTAACCCTGGTATCATCTGGCCATACAGGCAAGCTTGCTTCTTCTCAAACATGCCTCTCCAGCACAAAGGAAAAGAAACAAACTATATATACATGTGCGAGTCGTTTCTCTTCTTCGCATCGCGACCCTAAGCTCATGCATGAAACTCTCTTTTCCATGGGTACAACAACGACAACAAAACGCTGCTCGAGATCTTCCCAGTCTCTCGGTGCGCATCTATGTGTGCGGGTTTCCTTTTTGGTTTTCGCCTGGCACCGGAGGCCAGACGATGATGCTGAACACTTGAAAACAACAAACGATGAGGAAAGAAAAAATAAATCGCCCGGAGCCAAAGGAGCAAGTGTCCAGTCGCTAACGCGTGCCGAAAATCCATGGTTGGATAAATGAAGAAAAAATGAAAAGTCCCAGACCGTTTCCGAACCGTTTGTCATAGCCATGCCGCCCACTCTAAAGAACACCGTGAAGAAACGTAACTCCAGTCGTAATGAGAGCTAAAGCTCAGTTGCCGTCTCACATGATAGCGCTCGCGTTGACTGCCGGTTGGCTGATGGTCATCGGCATGCTGAGCGTCTGCAGGCTGTTGAACGTCGGGGCCGGTGCCATGCCGGCAGACGTGGGCGTTGACGAGCTGTTGACGGCGCCGTTCATGGAGGCCGTGACGTAGGCGTTCTCGGAGCTGGGAGAGGCCTCCTCAAGAGAGCCGAGCTGGTCCTCGCCAGAGTACTCTTCCTCCTCCTCGCCGGAGAAGTTGAGGGCGGCCTCGCCGTTCTCGCCACGATCATGAGTACGCTTGTGTCTGTAGAAGCATCCGGGTCAGTCCATGTCCTGCTAAGAAAAGATTTCTTGTCCCCCCATGTTGGTGGCTGCGATGATGTGTAGTGTTGTGTTGTGTCGTGGCGGTTGGACGTTGGTTTTGATCGCTTGGGGTCTCGCTCCACACTCTACATCTTCTTCTGACAAAGGAAATGACAAAGGAAATGATGTCAAGGAAAGTCGGGGCATACTGTGCTAGGTTGTCTGATCTGGAGAATGCCTTGCTACAATAAGGGCAGATGTAGGGTCTTTCTTGTGTATGTGTTCTCACGTGTCTGGAGGTTTTGGTTAGATTTCAGGCAGGTCGTTTTATGGTTGGTGACAAATGAAAATGAGATCTGGTTCTTACCGCTTGAGGTGCTCGAGACGCTTGAAGAGGCGGCCACACGTGGGGATGGGGCAGGAGTGGGACTTTTGGGGGTAGGGTCCAAGTTCCATGACGGTCGCGGAGCGGGCTCTGCGAACGACGCCGTTCGGGCCCTGCATGCCGGGCCGCGACGCGCCGTTCATAGAACCATCACCGGACAAGTCGTCATTGGTGAGGTGGGAGTAGTCTTGCTGCTGGAGGGACATGGGGTTGAGTGCTGGGCTGCCTTCGACAGTGGACAGCGGGGTGCCGTGTCGGGACATTTCCAGCATCTCCTTGTGCTGCTGGCTTACCATGGACATGGCGGAGCTGCTGTAGGCAAGGCCGGGAGGGGAGTTGTCTGCAGACTCGTCGCCTTCAGCGACAGGGCCGACAGATGCAGAGACTGACCGCCGGAGATCCGAGGGTCTGTGCTGCTGAGCGGCAGCCTGCGCCTGGGCCTGGGCGGTTGCAGCGGCAATGGCGGACATTGACGGCGGGATGGAAGAACGGCGTCTTCTCTGCTTGTAGGTCGGGGAGCCCTCAATCACAGAGTAGACGTTGTTAGTGCCGTAAGCCCTGGAGAACTGAGGACCGGCGAGGTTGGAGGGGGGGAGCTGGATCATGCCGTTGAGGCCGTTGACGCTACCGCCCATGTCGGGGATCGCGGTGTAGAGGCCGGTCTCCTCGTTGGCGATGTAGGCGGGCTCGGCGGCCATGCCGAGAGCCTGCTGGGGCGGGGTGATGGGCTCGAAGGAGATGCCCCGGTTGCTGTAGTCCTCGTATTGGGAGGAGACGAAGGAAGGAGCGGGCGAGTACTCTAGGCCGTAGGCGGGCATGGAGGCGTGCCTCTGGTGGCCTTGGGTGATGGGAACGCCGTTCTGGTTGTACTGGACGCGGGCGTAGTCAGGCTCCCTCTTGACCATCTGCTGAGGAGGCATCTGCTGGTGGTGCATTCCCATGGCTCCGTAGGGAACCATCGCCTCCATGCCATCCGCTAAAGGGGCCACCGATTGGGGGATCATCTGCGGGGGAGGCATTGAGTCCATGGCTCTCATGACGGGAGAAGTGGACTGGGACTGGGAGAAAGTCACCTGCTGGGCGTTGAAGGATGAAGAGTTGGCCTGCTGGGCCTTGGTGAGCTGCTCGTACAGCGACTGGGACGAGTCGTACTGGAACGACAGGGCGGGCTCGCTGACGGCGACGGTGGTGGCTTCCTGACCCATCTTCTCTCGCTTCAGATCGCGCTCCAGGGCGTCGAGGAACAGGCGGTCGTGGGGGACGCTGTACCAGTAGAAGACCTTTTGCTTCTTCTGCGTTCGGATGCAGTTGTTCTTGTACAGGAAGTCGAGGAAAGGGCTCTTGGGCTCCTCGAGGGAGGCGTCGGTTCCGGACTTCAGATTTCTCAGGTCGGAAAAGATACCCTCTTCGAACTTCTTGGAGTTCTTGACTGGACGACCGAAAGCCTGGAATCTGAAAGACAGACACCTGACGATGTCAGTGCCGGAGATGTGGAAGAGGTTGTTCCATAGCACGCAGGAAACGTATTCGCCCGTAGGGAGAAGGAATCTGCGGATGTACTGATCCGGTTGCCAATCAACGGGAGCAGAAATGAGGAAGTACTTGACTAGAAGGTTATCAGCACAAAAGGTCGGAATCCGCCACTCAATCATAACTCACGGTTGTCAACCTGCTGGAGGGCGACCTGAGCATCGTGGGGGAGAGCCTGCTGGGCCTCGGTGCTCAGCATGAAGGTCTCTGGTTTTTGGGGGGCCATGCCCGCGGCGGCATGTTGTGAATACATCCTGTCGGTGTTTTGAGGATGTGGAGTTGTGGTGATTGACGACGGATGTCGGTCGCGTCTGACCGGATCGAGAGCGAGACCGCGCGGGTTGTGATCGAGTCGGCAAGACCGCGTCAATAGATGACAGTCAAAGAAATGTTGTGAGATTTTGAGCGGAATTCGCTATAATTGAGGCGCTGCCGTGGAGATTTTGATGTTGTTGGTTTTAGAGAGACGTAAATCGAGTCCAGCCGGAGGAAATAACTTTTTGGCACACTGTTGACCAGCACGACCCAAACTCGACCTCAAGCGAATGATGGGAGGGGGAATTCGACACAGGCGGTGACCGTCAAGGCTGCTGCGGCTTAATGTCGATGTGGGCGGGTTGATTGGGTATCGTCCTCGGGTCTCGTAGTGGAAACACGGGATCGAATGAATTAAGGGTCGAGTTGAGGATGGTGGATGCGTCAATGGCAAAACAAGAATTGTGAAAAGCTCGACGAAGAGGATGACCCCGCAGGAACTGTAGGCGACTGTTGCGACTTGTTGGTGGATTTGTCGATTCGCGATGGTGATAGACAGCGTGCGACAAGCGGTGTCTGATGTGTCGACGGGAGGGATGATGTGCCTCGGGGTGGTCAGTCCTGATGAGATGGGAAAGAAAAGCTCAATCCGTAACGGGGGGCGGGAGGTATGTGCGGCTCCGACGAGGAGAAAGGGAAGAAGGGGGAGGGAAGTGGAGAGAATAGAAAAGAGAGATGGGAAGAAGAGAAGAGTCTTGTAAGAAGAGATATCAGAAGACTTTTGGGAATGGGAGGATGGTCTGGGGGTTTAATGATTTTGGACGGGGTGAGGAAGGGAGGAAGGGGAAAATAGGTCGAGCGTGAGAGATGGAGCGAGAGAGTGAGGGACAGGCCACAGGTACTAGGTAGGGTAGGAGCAGCTAGACTAGGAGACTGGAGGAGGGACACAAGCAGACAGACGACAGACAGACAGACAGGACCCGACCAGCGGCAGCGGCAGCGACAGCGGCAGTACTAAGGCAAGGTCGCAGCGCGTGGGCGTGGGCGTGTGTGTGCGAATGTGGATATGGGCAAGGTATCCGGAGTGGAAGAAGAGAAGTGGATGTGGAGGCGTGCGGTGGTGGAGGAGGGTGGATGATGGATGGTGGTGGTCAGGTTAGGTTGGGTCCAGTCCAGGTTATTGTTGCTGCTGATGGGGAGTGAACCTGGTAAGAGGAGGAGGAGGAGGACGGGGACGAAGACAGAGTGTGTGGTGGCAGCGGATGGGCGAGCGAGGGCACAGAGACTGGCCAAGGAGGTACTTACAGCAACTGGATGCAACTGGGCGGAAGTGAGAGAGAGAGAGTGAGTGAGTGAGAGTGAGAGAGACTGGCACCGGGGGGGAGGTGTTTAAGGGGGAAAGGGGGGGGTGGGGGGGGGGGGGGGGGGGGGGGGTGCGATAAGACAGGAAGGGGAAGGGGGGCAGGAGGAGGAGAGGAGGAGAAGGAGGATGAGGGAGGGGAGACGCCATCCATCTGCCCAAGGCAAGGACATTGCATGTACCGTACCTTCTCTGTACGGATACCGTAACTTGCTACCTTCCTACCTACTGACCTCAGGTACCTCCTCTCTCTCCCCTTCTGCCGCTCGACGCCTGGTCTTGATGCTAGCCCACCTCACTAGGATTTGCCCATCGAAGCAGACTCGATTAACAGGAACTGCATGCTGTTCGACCAGTCGTTTCCTGCTCGGAACGGCATACACGCACGCGCAGACAAGAGGGCAACACTGCTACCCAGTTGTGAGTAGCAACTCCGCGAGGTCGTGGTACCGTGGCTGCTGGGTACTGAGCAGAGTACCTCCATAGACGAGGGACTGAGCCGGGACCTGGTTGGGAAGTGGGAATGGGACTTTCTGGACAAGGGGCCGTGGTTGGATTGTGGATGGGATTGTGGAGGATGGGAGAGAAAGACGGGAGGCGCTAGCAACTAGGGCCAGGGCCAGAGCCAGGGCCAGTCCAGGTCCAGGTCCAGGAAGGATGAGAAAGACGAAGACCCAGTCAGTCAGTCAGTCAGTCAGTCAGTTACCAATCGTCCAGTTTGCATGTACTTCTGATAGTACGGACACTGCGTGGTAGAATGAGCCAGAGACAGGACAGGCACACGGCGCGCGCGCACATGCACAAGGGGGGAGGACACGCGCGCGCACAAGTCTCCCGCAGAAGAAAGAGAGCGAGACAGAGACAACGAGCCATGTTGTCAACGTCAATACCTTAGTAGTAGGCCTATGTAGGCAGCATGGCCGTTGGCATGCATCGGTAAAATGTTTCTGCTCGCTCTGCTCCGAGTTGCCATGTCGTTCTGTTTCTGCATGACCTGTCTTGGCTGTTGTGTGTTGTATGCGCGGTGCTGGCGAACAGGGGATTGTCAGAGGAACAATGGCCATGACGAGTTTGTTTGTCTCTGCGAACTGTCTAGACTCAGTGCCAGTGCCCGTACCCGTATCCGACAGGAAGCCGAGTTGATAGATCATAGCTCGCCGGAGGCTGCCGGATTGTCTCTCGTTCGGTGATTGTGGTATAACACGGCCGGTAGTATACGTTAGGGAACAAGCGGCCATCTACATCCAGCCCAGCGCATACCACGCAGGATGCGCAATAATGCAGCGTCGATATAGCCTCAGCTTACCACAAGTAGAGTAGGTTCCCGCCAGAGCGAGATCATCTTTAGGGCTCCCTAGAGGCTAGTTTCCGTGCGCGAGATTGAGATTGAGAGGGAACGCGGACGAGCGTGGTAGTGGTAGTCGCGCATGTGGATGGCGGCAAAAGGGTCAACTTAGACGAGAACAAGTGTGGGAATGGAGCGTGCCCTGTGCCTGCTGAGTGCCCCTCTGTGCCTGGTTCCTGCTTCCACAGCGTGACGGTGCCTGTTCTAGGAGGGGCAGTCGAAGACGAGAATTCAGAACAGAAGGCACTGGACCTGGCCTGACCAGAGGACAGGAAAGGGTGCGGAAGTACCGACCGGGGGTCCAGGGGTTCCATTGTGGATCGCCGATTGGCCGGACATGGAGCTAGCCTCGTAGTGTCCACCTTGACCAAGCAAGCCAGCCAGCCAGCTTGTTTTCTTTCTTTCCCTCCCGCTGGCCTTTTTTGCGCCCTGCTTTGCGGCGCTGCCCTGCCACAGTCCACTGTCGACCACGGCTTTCGAACTGCGTGGCTCGCGTCCGGCTTCTTCTTGATCTTCAATCTCGCCCGCCCGCCCGCCGCCCCGGTTGAAAGATTGCCTACCTCCGGACCCAGCAGGGGGGGGGCAGAGACCGCTTGTTCACTGCATTTTCCGTCGTGGGAGATGGTCCACGTCCTAGCGCAAAGAGCTGCTAGACGAGAAAGCGTAACATGGAAAACGGCAAAAGTCAAAACGACAAAAATCGACAGACGCGTGGGAGCGGTACTTGCGATTGACCACTGACTGCCCGCGAGGCACATGTATCCTTGGCAGCCCACCCCTTCAGAGACCACGGATTGAGTTGAGCTGGGCTAGGATATCGCATTGTGAGAAGGAGAGGGTGTGCTGTGCTTCTGCTGATGCGACGCGGCAGGCAGACCACAACCAACAACCAACAACCATCCACATCGGCTCGGTCGACGGGCAACGACACCAGACCGCCGGGCTGTGTTCTGTACCATGCAGCACATATGTCTGTCATGGACTGAGCATCAAATGTCTTGCTTGCAGGCCCTCTACCTCTGCTACCTCTGCATAGAAGCAGAGCCAGAAGCAACGTCAAAGGCCCAGCAGACAGATGCAGAGCAAAGCCTACCGAGACCCTGCTCAACTTGCTTGACTTGACTGACACTGACACTGGCTCCCGCTCGTCCCTTTTCTTCCCCTTGCCTGCGGACTACTCCTGCACCTCACTCGGAAAGGGTAGCCTTCTCGTCGACCGCCCGACCGCTCAGTCGTTTTTCCAACAAGCCCATCAAGCCCAAGTCAGTCACCAGTCAGACAAGTCTCGCGCCCGCCTACCGCCTTTGACCTGCCTGACGTGACGGCGGTAGCATCAACCAAGACCACAAGTCAGGGCAGTCAACTCGGTCAGTGACAAGTCCCTGCGTTACCCTTCTCCCTCTCCGGATAGCCTGGCTCTCACCCCCTACACGGCGCGGCAGCGCTCAACTCTCGCCTACCCACCACGAATTGACCTCGCATGTCATCGTGTCCGCCGTCAACCTTGCCTCCGTTTCTGTCAGGGCTCTCCTCTGGAGCCGGCATCCACTACAAATCCACCGCGCACACACACAACATCCCAAGGGGCGAGAAGTCATCGAAAATCCGGCACCCTTACGCGGTAGTGGTTCTCGACGTTTTGCGGCACCGATGGACTGATCCCTGGCTGCAAATCTCGAAAGACTGGGCTCCTCAGGGATGCAAGAGAGGGATCAATGCTCCGACCATCTTGTCTTCTTTTCTTCTTCTCTCCTCCGAGCGGGACGGCTCCCAGGTGCGAGGCGAGGGGAGAGCGGCCGGGCCTCGCAGCAGCAGCATCAGCGCTACATCTCCACTGCTTCTCGGGATTAATATGCGCGCCCTCTCACTCTAAGCCCCCCGATGTCTAGCAGTAGATCCCCTCCATCGGGCCACACTTTCTAATCGCGCCCGCCAGGCCTTGCTCAAAAGGTTAAACGGCGCGAGCACCTAATCTCGATAGTCCAGGGGATTCTCATTTCGGTCCCCGGAGAATGGGCATATGCCCATCATCGACGCAGAAGAATTGCGGAGTTTTTCCTCTTCCACGCGTGCGCGGATGCCAATAACTTTTTTTAGCGATGAAGCCAAAAAGAGCAAATCGAAATCAACAAATCTGAGAGGAATCTCTAGTGCCATCGGGTCCCCTTGCTGGCTGCCACCCACCAACGCCCGCCCCCCCGGCTCCCCATGAGAGCAGAGCAAGATGGGCGTGCCGATAATTCGTCCTCTGCTCTTGTTCAACCCCCAGGCAAGAAAACCGCAAGGTACTCCCGTACCTTCCAGCACGCGGAAAATGGTAAGCATGGGTGACGCGAGTAACGGCGGCCGGGGTGTGCCATGGCACGGAAGAGGGAAAACTGGGGATACGCAGCCAGGGGTTGTGGATGCTCTGGAAGAAGACGACACAATGCTCTCTCTCTCTCTCTCTCGTCTCTTGGGGAAGATCTATTCCCATCTTGTAGGTGGACGTCCACTTTAACCCTGAGCTTTTCCTGGCCGTCGTCATTGCCGTTCTCTTTCGTGCTCGCTCCCGCAGAAGGCGGGTGTTTTTTCCTTGGCGGACACGAGGTTTTTCTTTGCGGATACGCAACGTCCGCTCGCTGCAGATTTTCTGCTGTTGTCTTTTATTGCGGTTACTATTTGCGTGTCACGTCACGAGACTCAAGAGTCAAGAGCCAATTCTCTTTGTGGCTGTGGCAGAGGGTAGGTGGTGGTGGTGGTGGTGTCATGTTGTGATCCCGTTGAAGAAGTTTGCTGCTGCTGCTCAATGGGCGGCGTCTGGCGGTTGATGAGACGTGCTGCCCTTTTCTTGGTCGCCAGTCTCAGGGCGCTGATTGGTCGGGCAGTGGCACTTGGATGTTGCTTGAGTCGGTGGTTTATGCCGAACATGCGGGTAATAGGTAAAGGCAAAGATGGGTGGTATGTCACACACACACACACACATGTACCCGAGGGTGGGAGGGCAACAAAGTAATCATCAAACCAGGTCGATGGGCGATATAATCTGTCGTCTTTCGGGATCGCTTTTTTTGGTGATTGTCCTATGCCAGACCGAGATTGATGATGATGATGATGATGGCCCTGCAGGCGGGAGACTGTCCCGGATGACCGCCTCTTTTGTTGAGAACGAAGGTTATGGATATTCCCCCCATGTTTCTGCTATTGGCAAGGCATCTCTTCTCATGGCTTGTTGGTATGTATAGGCGACTCATACTAATAACATGGTAGAATCCAGAAGGCCGCGCTGCCGTCTTGTTTCTAAAGACGGCGAGACAATCCGAAAGGCACGGTTACATTGGGGACTTTTGGGGATTCTCTTGGTCCAAGGGGTCTTCCTGCCCGGCAAGTCATGTGCCTCGTTCGTTCTGCCTGCGGGCCTCGGCCCCAGGTAACTGCGTTATATAAGCTGCGTTGTTTAAAAAAGAGACTTTTCGAGACTAATTAACAGGGTACTTATAGCCACCCACCTACCCTACTACGAATCCTCCTACGCCTAACACTACTAAATCTTAGCTAATAGAGCTATTTACTATATTATAGTTTCTAGTATATTTAACTATACTATATCTAACGTTTCGTATAGAGTACTATTATTAATAGTAGTTAATATAGCTTTAAAGTCTTACTAAGTTTAATAGATTACTCTTTAATATTCTATAATATTAAGTAGAGCTATATAAATACTTAGGAGATATATCTAGATATTCTAGTAGTTAGTTAAGTTATTTACTATTAAGATATTAATATTTCTCTTGAAATTAAAGTAGTAATTAAAGAAGTCTAGCTAGAAGCTAGTATTATAGTAGAAATCTAGAGTATAATTAGAGTTATTAGTAATATTATTATATATATTAGCGGTATTATACTAGTTAAGACTAGGGCTTATTAATATCTTAGTTATACTGAAAGTAGTATATATAATAGGGATAAAATCGTAGTACTATAATCCTTGCTTAGCTAGTTATAGCTATGCTAATCCTTTCCCTCAGGGTTCTCTGTAACCTTGGGAGATGAGGCTAAATGGCAGGATATCTGTCACGCCTTGAAGCTTATTAGTAAAAAAAAAAAAAAAAATCTTTTTCTAGAACACTAAAAAACTGGGTAACAAAACCAAAGTGCCTCGTTCGTTCGTTCGTTTCCCATGTCGTCAGTTTTTTTTTTCGATAACGAACCCAAGAGGGGTTCAACGGAGCGCGGACCTTGTCCGATATGGGCATGGCATCGTATCTTCTTTCGGTTGTTTGTTGTTTCCCTCCCCGTACCCGGATGATGCACATGAGCCCATTGAAATCTGTGACCCAACAGGCCGGTGACAATGGGCGATGCAGCTACTAGAAGGGGAAAGACATGGTGGATACCTTTTTTTGTTTTTCTGAACCCCGTTCGCATGCCGCAGGAACACGGGAATGAACTACAAGTATCTTTCTGCGCACCGGAATCTACGGGAGAGGGAGGTGACGAGCTACGCCGAAGAGCCGGGCAGAAAGACTGCTGAACCACCTTACAGGCGGAGGGCCATTGCGTTTACGACCAGAACTCTGCGAACAAAAAAGAATTTTAAGTCTGTTCTGTCGGGATTTGGCATATTCTATGACGCCCTACCAACCTACCTACCTACCTACCTACCCTATCCGCAGACAAGTCATCGCATGTCGCGAACTCTCCCATTGTCTTCCGCGAACCGGAACAGGGCGGGTCCTTGTTGGGCAGCGCGCGCGGGGGGGTGCAGCCGGCCAGCTGGCTTTGGGTGCGCCTTTCCCAGATGACCTCTGCAGGACACGATCCCCGGAGCGGAGTCTCTGTTGCTTGTTTTCTTGCCTTTCGCGGACCTGCATTTTTGCTGGTGATGATTGGAAGAGTCTTATTGGATAAACGAGACAAAGGGAGATTTGACCGCAAAGCAACGGGGACGAGGAAAAAGGTTTGGACCAGGCTTTCCGCTAAGAGAGAACGGTAAATGCATTCCCTCCTCCTCCCCCCCCCCCCCCCCCGTGTTTATCGTGCAGGTGAGGAGATTTGGGCCAATAATCTCCACATTGCATATCGCTTGTTTCCCCCGGGGGAGTGCGAAGCGAAAAGAATCACAGCACAGCTGCCACCACCACCACCACCACCACCACCCTTCAGGTGCCCAACGGCGGCGCGGAATGCAAGTCTACACGCGGTTGCTGCAATAGTTGACACATCGCTGCCCTTATGTCATTGTGGTAAGATTAGGCCTTTCTCCTGAGCACTTGCAGAGACGAAAAGGGGATTTCAAGTCACTCCAGTCCGAGCGCATTTGGTGGTTAGTTTGATGAGAACAAGACCGCACTAGCGAAGCTGTCTCGACATCAAGATGTAGCTCGGACGGAAATGTGACGGGCTCAGCGCCACGGAACCATTCCAAAGTCGGGGTTTGGGCTTGAGGGACGCAAAGCAGCGACATATGTCTGGCCGTTGAGGACTGCAGATGCAAGAAGCAGAGCAGGACGTGACTCTGTAACAAGAGTCGTTCTCGATGGCTTGAGCGTCAGTGCAAACAACGTGGCGGGCTACTCCCCCTTCCCCCTCTTTCGCTGCTGATAGAGGGCCAGCAGCACGTTCGGAGATGCTCCGTTTCGCGACAAGCGTTGGAACTTCTTTTTTTGATTTTCTGCGCGCGTCTCGGAGGGTTCTTTTTGCTGAAGAAGTTCGGGCTGGGTCATCTCAACAAGAGGCTCGTGTTGCGACCCCTGGCCGAGGAGATGGGCTGGTACCGTTCGATGCGACGCTGTCGTTTATATCAGCTGAGCCACGGGTTGAAGGTCCGAGGACCTGGCGATGCCACCACGGCGGAAGTCGGTGAAGCGATCGAGGTTGTTCACGTGTACGCAGTAGTCTGGAAGGTGCCAGAGTAGAATGTGCAGCTGCAACCAGCTGGCGGGAGACGTGTGTAAGTGCCGACTGAGGGAGCGGCCGTTGGAAATGAGCCGTTGGCGCGCCCTGTCGTGGGCTTCAAGACGGCTGCATTCCTGTGCCCTTTGGCAATTTTTTTTTTTGCAACAACCCGCACTTGGACGGTGGGCCGCAACCGTCCGTGTCTGACTGTGAGAGAGACAAAGGAGATTGATAAGGCCAAGACAACAGCAGACGCCTACGTCGCCAGAGTGAGCCATCGTCAGATTGCGTTCAGGATCAAGGACGGCTCTTTTCATCTCAACCCATTCTCGCCGGCCAGCGGTGAGATATGTCAGCAAATCTCCCGCTGTAGACACAAGCATGCTACAGGTGCCAGTCTCTGTAGGTCGCTAGAGGCGGCAGGCTTTACAGGCGGCTCTCAGTGGTTGTGTGTCGTTGTTTGTTTGGGGTGAGATGGAGGAGGGGGTTTGTGTGTGTGTGGGTGTGTTGCGCGGCCCGGCGCGGTACTCATCTCACAGCGGGAGGCCCGAGAGGGCAGAAAAAGCAGCGGTCGCAGTGTCCGTACCACCGCCAAAATGGCTGCCTTGTTCGTCAGGCCTCGAGAGTGGGAGAAATCTGATGCTGTCGCGGGAAGAGCCCTGCAAATTGTGAAACATGCCTGGCGCATTGCTTCAGAAAATAGCTTGGGCTGCTAGCTTCCAGCGCTAACCCACTTCCAGCCATGCTTTTCTGCCAAACCTACAGCCACTGCCCTCCAATCACTCCCGTCACACCCCTCCTCCAGCGGAAGCAGAAGGAACCTACCTCAAGTCACTCTCGTCAGGGCACCTCAGCCAGATACCTACTTGCCTACCCAAAACTGCGGAGTGAGTGCTTGCTTTCAGCGTGACGATTTACCCGCGCCAGGCCGGCCACACCAACTAACTCACTAACACCATGTTTCCCACTAACACGAAATGATTTGCTCCCACGAGCCACGATCCGCTCCAAAGAAGCATTCGGCAAAACGGGCTGTGCAGATGGTCGTCAAGGACCCATTGGACGGCCTTGCACCAATTGCGTCCGAATGCCATCAACCTCTGGCCACACACACCCGCACCAAAAAGTAACCTCTCATCGAATCCACAGCCCAACGGCCCATGTCTTGCAGGCCACTGGGCGCTCGTCCCCTGTGCTCCCATCGAGCTTTCATGCGCGCCGCTCTACAACTTGATACTGGCCATTGCTGACCGCGGCATGTTGCTTCTTCCAACCCGCTTTGCATTAGACACAACCTAACCAAAGCTCTGTGGCGCTTGCTGGCAACCGTCGGGCTCTGCCTGCGCATAGCAGTATACCCAAAGCTGGGCTCCAATCTCGACGTCCCCGCCCATTGGAAACCTCTTCCCGGCTTCTGGCTGTATATGCGCAATGTCACCAACGGAGGGGCCTTGCTTGAGTCGCGTCGTTGCCAACCAACTGACTAAGAGCACGATTGCGGCCATGTGGAGAAGTCGGGCTCGAGAGCCATCCCGTTTTCGCACTTGCAAGCCATCCGATCCGGGCAGCTCTTCATCACGGTTGCTGTCGTCTCACGGAACACCGCTCCTCGCTTGCTACCCAGAACGGATATGAACTAAACGGGAGTGGATCTCCCTCGGGGATTAAACCGCACATCCTCCGGCACCAGAAGAACTGGAATATGGTACGCCGAGCTGTCACAATTTTTTACAGCCCGGCTCCCGCATGTCAAAAATCTCCTTGGACGGATCCAACGGCCCACCCGAACGCGCTGCGGAAGTAAAGAAAGAAAGAAAAAAAAGACACATCGCGGCCATGATGGTGCATGGGTGCTGGGAGGGCGTTCATGGATCGATATCACGACGTCGACGTCGAAATGGGGGCGACGGCCGAACCTCGGACGGCAGCGCGGTGCCTCCCATGCAAGGTACCAGATCTCAAGCATCAACCTTCCAAAAACTCTCTCGACAAGACGGCAAACCGGCGTGGTGCGCTTGTACATACGTGGTGGGGGGCCATTCGCAACCTGGGTACAACCGTCCATGGACCATGGTCGTGGCTGTTTGATCACCATGGCAGAATGCGACGCACACTACCCCCCGAGCTTTCTGAAACTCCCACCCAGCAGCTACCAGCTGCAAGTCGTCAGCCTCGACAGAGAGAGCGACAGAGAGCCCGAACACCCACCTCGCCGCCGCCGCCGCCGCCGCCCCGTCCAGTTCGTCTTCGTTGTCGGCGTGGGCGAGGATGATGGTTGTGGTGGTGGCAGGTCCCACGCAAGGCAAGCCCACGCTAGGTCCAAGTCAAGGTCCGGGTCCCAGGCCTGGAGGGAAGGACGGGCAGCTCATCCTTCACTTCGCCTGATCGTCCCGCTACCCTGGCCGTGTTCAGTGCGTTCAGTCAGCTTGTGAGAGTTCACGTTGACCGCTGTCCACCCACCGCACGGCCGGACATCATCCGCACGTCTGGGAAGTGATGTGCTGCCGGCCCTGTCCACGACTCGACGGTCGAGTCGTCGACGATGGCCTCGCAGCCCTCCTCCCACCTCTGTCGTTGCTGCGGTGCGGAGTGGTGCCCGTCGGGATGGCTGGAATCCACGGTTCGGGCTCCCGGACTTGTGTTCACAACCCACGCAGGCGACGAGGCCGGAGACATTGCCGAAAGAGGAACCTGTCCCGCAGGCTTGTCTGCCATGATACCATCTGCAAAGCCCCTCCGTAATCTTAAATTTTACCGTCTTGTGCGGTCCTGCAGGTAGCGGCAAACAATAGAGGCGACGGGAAACTCTCGAAGAATTATCGACGATCATTATCCTCCTTGACAGGCGCATCCTGTCCCGCGGGGACAGCATCATGAGACTTCCGCCGAGGGATGAAAATGCAGTGACGAGGATGAGGCGAGGGAAGTTTGGCTGGAGCCCGTACGCAGTACCGCAAGTGGACGACGCGCAGGGACCAGTTTCCCAAGCTGGCTTGTCTTATTCATGTGCGTCGCCATGGAGCAGAGCGAAAGTGGGAAGAGGGCGTCTGCGAATTAACCCGACAACTCGCTCTGTGAGGCATTCAACGTCTGCTGCTATTTTGAGCCGTCACGGGATGGTGGGATAAGCTGGAGGTCGGTCCCCGTCCCAAGAAAGCCCGGAGCCCAAAACACGCACACAGGCGCGCGCAGTCTTGACGACACCTTGTCATTGCCCTATGCTACTCCGACTCCAGGCGGTCAACAGTCAACGGCTCTCACACACACGACAAGGACGTTGACGTCCATATTTTCCGAAATGACATCGTCGTGTGGGCAGAAGAGCGGGAGGCAGAGACAGAGACAAGGCGTAACGCCTGAGGAATGCAGGCAGATGGGTTCGTCCCCACCAAACAACCCGCCGACGGAGCATTTTCGCGTGGAGGAGCAGCAGGGCCATGTGTTGAGATTCTCACGGCCTGGTCTAGTCTGCTGTCTAGTGTCTAGCCCCCCTCCCCTCTCTCTCAGTCTCGCCCTTGGACGCTAGGGTTGTTGCTCCCCCGTCATTCGTCATATGGTGATTGTGTCTAGCCAGTAGCTGGGTCTAGGCACGATCGTCATGGATCACAGCCAGGCAAGGAGTGGAAAAGAAAGAGGCACGTCCATCCAGTCTCCAACAGAGAGAGTCTAGATGCCGCCCAGTCGGGCACTCGCTGACTGATGCCGTGGTGGGCAGTTTCAGAAAAGGACCCTTGGTGGATTCGGCCTAAGCTTAAGCCGCAGCATCCAATCAGACTCCTGAAGAGCTGGCCCTGCAAGCGCTACGAGCTTCTCAGGATGGTGATTGGCTCCCTCAGATTCATTCCATGATGGATGATGGGGCACCGGCCTGTCTGCTCGTCACAAGTGGTCCCGCCGTCACCACACCTCCTCCATCCATCCACCACGCACACGCACACACACCACCAGTCCACCACTCACTCCCTCCTTTCTCACCACATCCATCCACTCAAACTCACTCCTGCGCTTTGCTGCTCTGCAGTGTGCAGCACAGCACACACGACAGACGTGGACCTGCTCTCTTCCAATGTCTGGCCTGGTCTTCCCGTCCCACCTCCTCCTCCTCCGCCTCCCACCTTAGACCGGACCACACACATTCTCTGAACTCGACATGGGCCAAGAATAGCTTTTGCTTTCTCGACCTCGCAGCCATTCATCTGGGAATAGTTGCACGACGCATGCGGGAGTGAGATCGGGTCGCAGAAACTTCGACCGCCTTGTCCCGTCTCCGGTGCGTGCCTGGCGGTTGCTGAGATTAACTACCAGCCTTTCACTGCACTTTCATCACCCGCAACCCCTCGCCTCGTGACCTTCAACGACTGATGCCACGACTCGTCCCGCTGGCTGACTCGCTACCGTCGCCGCTACGGGGACTGCTGCCGCTACCGCTACCGCTGCCGCGGGGCTCCGGCCGCCAGCAGGCCGAGGTGTCTTGACGCCGACATGGTATTTGCTGTCCTGTCCTTGGGAAACACAGGAATAGAAACATCACGCTCCGTGTGCTCGCCTGCCTGCATGTCCCGAGGGGAGAAACATCAAGTCCAGGTTACCACGCCCATCCGCGATGGAATCGTCCGGCAATGGCACGCTGTGAGGAACGACTTGCACAATGAGATGAAACTTGAACCCCGAAAGAGACGGGGATCTGAGCATGCCGGCAGTCGACCTACCAACCTGGGCTTGCCGCCTTTTTTTCAGCCTTCGAGCTATGGGATACCTACCTGACAGAGCAAGTACCTCGCCGTCGCGCTACAGGGCATGCTTTTTTTTTTCCTCTCCCCATTTCTCCGGACGGGTGATGAGAAGGAGACGGTCGCCGCCGACGCCGCCGCTGCCGTGCCTGGCTTGGGTCACTGTCAAATCTGCACAATAATTCCCGACCAATGTGGGCGAGTTCCACCAGCTACTGCAAACTTCCCTTCTTCAGACTTCATACCTTTCACTTTTGGAAGGGGGGGTTGGTAACTTCTCAACCCCGGCAGACGCAGGGCTGGCCGCCTCGGAGGAGGACGGTCACCTCGCCTATGTGATCTCGAGTCCCTGGGATCACTACGGCTAAGTGGAGATGGGAAAGTCTACCAAAGCCAGAGCCAATCTGAAACGACAGGGAAGGCGGCCGATCTCCCTCGCCTCGCTGAGTCGACGAAACATGACACTTTCGACGTCGACTTCCGCCGTTCTCGAGCCGTGGATGTGGATTTGGACGTGGTATTGGTGTGGGCAAGCTCCAACCTGGATGGGGGGGAGCCTGGAGGGGGGACACCACGACAACCTCGTCCTCGTCACTTGCCTTGTCCGCATTCCGCCATGCCCAGAGCCTTGCCGGCCGCTTGCCAATGCGATGCGATGTGCCTGATTCGTGCATGAACCTGCCTGTTCCCACCCAGTGCAGTTCTCGTGCCTGGGTAGATAGGTGATGGCGGAGAGAGAGGACCGTGGTCGATGCGACAGCAGCAGCATGCACCCAGCCATCCGTTTCCAGCCGTGGTTTTCCTCGTCAGTTTTCCTTGCCTATCTGTGTGCTGCTCCCCACCCAGGATACGACAACGGGCTGGTTGATTCTAACTGCTATCGCGCAAGCACGAACAAGCAGCTCGTGTTGATGTCAACCCGCAGTTGCTTTCTCCAGTTTTTTCCTGTAACCGACGGCCTTGTTCACGGTTGCTCCGCCGCGTTGCTCTGCGGTCTGGAAGCGTAAAGGTGTGCTTTGAGCCAATGTTGTGCAGCACCCGAAACACGGCGAGAGGGGCGATTTTCAGGTACATGAAACACGAGCGAGCGACCTTTTCTAGGGACATGTCACATCGTCCTTCCAGAACGATTTGAGGCAGCGATCGGCCGTTTATGTCAGCTTTGGACATTGCTCTCTCAGCCCTCACGGGTCGTCTGGCCCCAAGGGCAGACCCCGGGGGAAGAGACTGGGCCTGGGCAACGACCTTGCGTCCCATGCCCACAGGTCGTTGCTCGAGTCCCCTTTTTGACAGGGAATCCCACTGGAGCGTTCCGGTTGGTCCAAGAAAGGTCCGGCAAGACTTGACGGAGCCCACCGCCCACCAACGACGACCACAACGACGACGGCGGTCGTGAACGCTCGACGGGCTCCGCTGTCACGGGTCCTTCTGATGGATTCAACGAAATGGGAACGGACGGTCGACCGGGAGGAGGTCTGCAGGACACGGACTGGTGCTTTATGGTGTCTTTCTTGACGGCCTCGCGGTTGATGCCTCGCGGGCCGGGACAAGCAGCCCGCCCCAGAGTCAGGTAAGCTTCAGTGAAGTGCGGTTTAAGCATACGGTGAAAGGCTATGACGTCCCGCTAGAAGCCCTCGAATCGTGTTAGTCCGCCAGCCTTGTGCGTCTGCCCTCGTCTTTCTCTTGCGGCCCTCGCGGACGCCGCCGCTAATGCCCCCCGTACTCGGAGGAATCACCCGGATCGATATCAAATCGCCGCAACGCTACTGCGTGTGTTGGGGTGGACGAGACAACAGCTGGCCAAAGTTCCGCGCCGTTCCCAACTCTCGTCTCCAATTTTTTTAATTTTTTTTGGAGTCCTGTTTCCTGATGTGTGTTGGACAAGGCACATCTTTTTTTGGGCATATCTCAAACTTGACGGCGTCTGCCATCAAATCTTTCTTCACCCATACCACCACCACCCATCTCCTCCTTCTGCCGCCCACCGCTCTTGTTTCACATGGCCGCGTTTGTTTCGTAGCCCAGCACTCCCATGAACACGAAGATCTGTGCCTGGATCACTCCCATCCTCCCCCCCCAATCCACCGGGCAAGCATCCACCATCCCACCACGCACCGTCCTTCTCAATCCAGTCCTCGTCCGAAGCGGCAAACACCAGGTTTGGTCGGTTCCTCTTCCTGCACGGCATGGGTTGCGCACACTTTCTCTCCTCCTCCTGCGTCGTCGTCGTCCACTGTGCTGACGAGCTTTGACGCTGTGACCTAGTTGCACAGGTAGCACTCGGGCAGATATCTGAAACAATGACAGACAACTTGTTCAGTCTTTTCTCGTCCACTCTCAACAGACGTTCTGGCCTGTGTCCGTCGTCGCCGCCCACTATCACGTAGCTCCCCCCCTTCCCTCGTCCGCCACCGTCGCATTTGCCTGCCTGCCTCGTGGCGTGGGCCATGCCATGCCTTGCCCATGCCATACCTGCCTCGACTGCTCTAGCTCCCCAGTCTGTGGACGAAGAAGCGCCGACATAGCCTCCCGAGCTGCATGGAATCCTTCCATCTCGCACCCGAATCTTGCCTCCATCACCGTTGCCCTAAGGTAGCTCCCCTTTACCCGACGACGGCCTGCCCGTCATCGTCGTCTTAGTCACTCTGTCTCCCCTCCCCCCTCAACATAGAGACGAACGACGGCAAAATCTTTGACAGCAATAGCCCGCCATCATGTCCGCGCCACTTGCCGCCGCCGTCGCCGCCACCCCGAACGAACCACTGCAAGCTGCTCAACTGACAAGTCGTAGTCGATCAAGCTAGCCCTTGTCAACATGCTTGCTGCCTCTCTTCTTCCGCCCTTCCGCCACATACCAAAAAAAGGTGACCTCTTCCCTGAACCGGTACGGTAGAACCATCCATGATCCCCGTTTGTATCCTGCCCAACCCCAGCAGCCGCGATCTCCCATGCCCAGGTCCTCTCCAGATCGCAAGAGCTCTCTCAAGTGTACTTTGTTCGGCCTCGTCCCGCCGGTAGACCCCTGGCTCGAGATCGACTCCTGAAACCGCAGACCTCGCCCGCCTGCGGCTGCCATTGGTGTATGCCGCCCTGAGGCATAAAGTTCCGTAGGCGCTCAGACTCGACGACAAGGACACCGGCGCCTTTTTTTTTCTCTCCTCGCAGGGAACAAGCCCATCCCTCGCGTCCGGTTGACTCGTTTTGGTCGTTCCCCCTGGGAGTGGGCGAAAAGAAGGGGTGGCCTGCCGGGCGTCTCCTCCGACTGGCTGGGAGCAGGACGTGGTTGAGCATACACAGCTTGGGATGTATACAACACGCGATAGAGAGGGCAGCTGGATACCTACGCATTGCGACGGGCCTTCCTTTGCTGTCCCCGCACGTGGCGTGCTGTGAACTCTCGAGGAGGGAAGGTTTGCCGAGACTTTCATGCCCTTTTGCCCACTCTTGGCGCGCGCCGGCAAGGTCGAGGTCGATCACTCTGGAGGGAAAGGCCCAGCTGGGAAAGCACGCGGGTCGGTAATGTTGGGGGCGAAAGGGCGAAGGACGACACCGGGGGACGGAGGGGAGGGCACCGCTCTCACGGTGAACAGTTGCCCGCCCAAAAAGTGATGCTGGCCGTCGTTGATCCTCGGTGTTGTGGCCGCTTTCTACTTCCTACCAAGCCGGAGGAGGTGGTGGAGGGAAGGTGTGGTCAGCGAGATGGAATACCCGGGGCGGGCGGCGGCCACGACGACGCAGGAAGGCAAGGCGAGGCCAACGGCGTTCCCCTCCTTCGGTGCGTCTGGACGTGTGTGTATTGCTGCTGCGGTGGCATGAATGACGGCGTTGCCGCCCTGGTCCATGGCCTCATCAGCAGATCTTCCCATGCCGTGCCGTCCTTGGTCTCCCTTCCCGATGCCTGCGTTGATACCTACTGGAAGGCCTTGCTTCTTCCTTCACCGGGCCCCCGGGAGGAGAAGGACGGCAGATTCATGGCTCCAGAGGGCCAGGCGGGAAGGCGCATGAGCATGCCCCATCCGTGGTCTTTCTCTTTTTTCTTCTTTTCGCTAGGTAGATAGATGTTGGGATGCTTTACATGACGTCTGCCTCTTTCCGTCCCGCGTCCCGCAACTTGTGCTTGTCCCGTTGAAATTCCTACCGGTCCAAACCCCCGGAACCCTCTCTCCATCGGCTATCCAACCCTCCCCGGGGTGACGACGAACACGGAGAGATAATGCGTGGCGTGTTGACGTGTATCGGTATAATGTTGAGAACGTCCCCCCTGGTCTGACGAACAGGACCCCTTCTTTTGCGCGCCGTGAATCCGGCGAAGATACCGGCGAGGGTAGAATTGCTGCCTTCTTCCTGCCCTGCATGCTACCTTTCGCCCGAACTAGCGGTAATTATTTCAAGTGCTTCTCAGCATTCTACGACCGTCCGGGTTCGGTATTGACGGGGGGAGTTAACAGACTAGGCGCCCTGTCGTGTGTCCTCGGCGTGTGTATGATCTGCACATAGAGTTTGAATCTTGCACTTCTAGAACGGTGTTCTCGGGAATCACGGACGGATAGCAGGAAAAAACAGGGCAAAAGGTATCGGGGCCACCAAGGGGACCTGACTCTGGTTTACTGCTACTGTGTTGAGGTATTAGTCCGAGGAATCTTTTCAAGTGTGTGTAAGTGTGTATGTATTCTTTTTCAGCTGGGGTGAGGCGGACGACGACGGACGAGGACCGAGTTCTGCGGCGGAGGTCCCGTGCGGAGGACGTAGGAAGAAGCATTGAATGAGGCTCCTTTTCTTCTAGTTGGTTGTTGTTCTTGTTGTCGTTGTTTCTTCGCCTCATGAATTGGGAGCAAGGACCAAAAGGTTTGTGGTTGGGGATGCCGTGATAGGTCCGGAAGGAAGGGACGAAAAGGCAGCTGGTTGAGTTGGAGTTTATTCGGATCTTCCGTGCCTGCGGCTGGTATGTCCGTGTGGACTTGGCGCGTGCAAGTTGGAATTCTGTTTTGTTCTTTTTTCTTTTTGATTTGCCAGCCCGTATGTGCGTGTGTGTGTGTGTGTGTAGGTGGACGTTAAAGTCTTCTTTTTTGTGTTTGACTCGGGCCCTTGGTGATCTGATGTTTGCCTTGGATCTTTCTTGGATCTAACTGGGATCGGATTGTGGGCGAGCGAGCAGGCGCATAGAGCTCGGAGCGGGATTTGGGGGAGCGAGGAGGACTCTCTCGGCTCGGGTTATTCTGCGTTGCTTGCGAGGTGACGGATGTTGGACATTTTTGGTCATGGATGGGGCTTGGTCTGTGGTGTGTGTGTGTTTGACCGCATTGCAGTCCATGATATCGAATCGACACTTAGTCAGTTGAGAAAGAGAGAGACGGGGGAGGTTGGCATGTGTTCCCGTTGCCGTGGTGGCGTTTGTTTAGTACGGACAGTTTTGCCTTTCCTTACTCGGCCTTGTTGTCTTTTCCTTCTCGGCCGGCAAAAGTTGACGTGATGGAGTATTACTGACTAAAGGACGAACTGACTTGTAGTCTTATCTGTCAGTATGCAAGATGACGTTGGGGGTCTGGTTGTCGTTGGCGATGATGTTATGCTGCGGGTTCTCCCCTTCCCCCCGTGTCAGTTGTGGAAGTTGAGTAGAGTTCGGGAGGCGCTTGACTCGAGGGGAGTGACGATCACGCGGCGCATGTTGGAACTCTGGATGGGTCGCGGTTGAGAGATGGACAATGACGATGACTGCATTCTCATGTGAAGCTTGTGTTCTTGAACGATTGGATGGGACGCGCTTCTGTTCATGGAGACGGAGGTCTCGTGGTTTTTGAAACTGGGGGACAATCTTTGGGAGCGGTCGTCGGTTTGAACTGGACCATCTCGTAGTTCTAGTTTGGAAACTAGTTGCTAAACTCTTAACACCAAGTCAAATGTCGCTTTCGAATGCGTATTGTGCGCTGCTTTGAGGGACCACCCTTTCCCAATCTTGCCACTTGCAGATCTTGTTAGCCTCACAAGAAATGAAGACATGTTTTTGACGTCCTTGGATATACTACGAAGCTCAATAATGTGGGATCACTTCAAACAAAGTCTGTGGCATTCTTTTTTCTCCTGGAACTGATTCTGGAATACGTCGCGATGTTCTTTGTGTTTGACAGGTGCAGCTGGTCATGTCAACGAAGCCATGTTGACACAGCATCTACGACAATCCCAGACGTCTCAACTTGTATCTACCACGTGGTTTAATTCCATCTCAGAATGTTTCTGATGTCATCAGTTGCTAACCATCACATGTCTCACGATCGTCTGTATCCCTTCTCGTCTTCTCGGAGCACGCCGGGCCCTGCGAACCGCGGATCCAAGATGCCGTACTTCTTCTCAACATGCCGTGGATACTTGTAAAGCTCTCTCTGCATTTGCGTGTCTACCCCCACCAGTAGATCTTGTGCGCGAAAAAGGGTCGGAATTAGGCTTTCTTATGCCCTGCAGCCTCCCGTCTGCCCTCCCGAGTGGATGACGCCGCTGTATGGGACCCCATGCGCGTTCCCTTCGAGGCAATGCGTGATTTTGTGTGACTCCACGCCGGGGAATGGGTTCCGGCAGAAGAAGCGGGTGGCTCGGGGGTCTAGACTCTTCAGGAGTTGCTTTTTCCTCCCACGGGAGGAAGCCACGGGCTGGCTTGGAGAGGGAGCTGTGGCTGCTCGCGGAAACATTCGTTGGTCGAGGAAGCGACGTGCCAAGAGGGAACGTTGTATGTCAGCGGGAGATGGCAGATGTGTTGATTCGACGTGGCTTCTGCGTTGGCTCGCCGACTGGAGTGGCTTCTCGGATGAGGCCCTGGCGAGCCGTACCCCTGAAGCCAGAGGTTTTTGCTTTTGATATTCTGCTGACGAGGTACAGATGAGATCGGAAACACATGTATGGTGTGTCTCAATGTTAAAGAAACAACTACCCATCGGAAATTGTTGGTTACCTCTTCTACTGTGTGAGATTGTCTGTCAATGCGAGCGCTTCAGGAGGTGCTGTTTCGAGGTGAGACCACTTCTCGTTGTGAGCGGAGTGATTTGTCTCCTTGCTGCGGGCTGAGCTCATAGCTCTGATGACATCGTGTCCCAAACTAACTGACCAGATGTAGACAAGTTGTCGCACGTGGTCTGGCGCGCTATTGAAATGTACCCCAAAATCTGGTCGATTTATAGCTTCCAACGTCACCAGGGCTGTCTTCGAAGCCTTGTAAAAGAAACTCAAAGTCAGCACTTGCCCCATCTTAATTCTGAGCAGTGGAGGAGCTTTAGATGGACGAAGTGTAATATACTAGGCGTCACAGACATAATTCGTTCTTCGACGAGTAGTATTCAGATATCTTCTGTTCTAGGCATGAGAGAACTAACACGCTTTTACTATTCCCATGACTGCAGTGCCCAACTCAAGTAAAGTAGGGGCTCATTCATCATCGTAGAGCACCAGCCTCGGGTGGGTTGGTCTGGGACAGGACTTGTTGCGCCCCATCAGGATGTTGCATGTAACGACAAGCTGTTTTGGCTGGCATCAATAAATTCGTAATCCTGGATGAACTACCTAAGAACTTGAACTTGTCTTATGGAGTAAACGAGCTGGAGGGTAAGAGTGGTTAGAATGATGTGAAGAATGAACTTCACGAAGCCATATTGACGGCGCTTTCTGCCGACTCAGGTCACCAAACAAAAGACTAGATAACTGGACGAGTAGATTGTTGAACGAGGGTCAGGGAGAATATATTTTGCTTCAATGCTGACCTTTGGAATGGTATAAGTCGTGAAGAAGACCAACAAGCATGTTTCCTTCGAGCTCCTCACGACTCCTGTAGTTGCGGCTAGGTTCAGGCACACTCACCACCAACGATCTATGTTTACGTTGGGCCCATAAGCTCCATTAATCTCGCTATATACACTCGTTCCCATTGTTACTTGTCTTCTATGAGTTTTGGGATTAAACCAACTCACTTCGGGCCAGAGTCCCAGCGCTTGTTGCGGCAAAGGCGGCGTGACCGGCCGTCTGCAGCGCGGTTGAAGGGAGACGGCGAAGACAAGCAACAAACTATGGATACTGTAGACCCAAAATGAGTCCATGTAAGCGACGGCGTAACTTACAAAAGCAGAAATTCATTAGTTAATTACATAAATATCCAACTCTTTCAGACAAGGCTCTCTCGACTCGTGAGCTTGTTTCGATCGTTTTAACATCCAAGGCCTGCCTCCTGCGACGTTTTCCTAGATCATCTATGGACAATGCTGCCGTTTCAATCTCTCGTAGTAGCAGCCCATCTGGTCACCCTTCTCCCACTGGAGAGAGCAGAAGACGACCGCCTAATTGCCACATGGGTGGAGCAAAGCGGTCTCGGTGACTTGCCCTCGCATACCACGTGGCAACGACCTTACATCACTCCTCTGATGACCCGGAACATCGGCGGGGCTCTCCCTTAGGAGGTCGTTTGTCGCTCCCGGGGAGAGACGGACGATGGGCAAGTGTCAAATCAGCAACTGCACCACCTCAGCGCTGCCGGCACAAGGCACCTTAATTCCGGCCTTCCCTTTTATGTCAGGGATTTCCATCACATCGGAGATGCCGACCGCGACAGTTACAAACACAACGATGACCGCGGGAGCCTCCGTGTCATTCGCAGCCTCTCCGGTCTGTATCGGTGGCACGAGAGCCGAGAGAGTTTCGAACGACTTCACGAGTCTATGTCAATATAGTTATGATTCCAATCATTTTCCCGCACATGTCTCTGTCTGCACTGTCTCTGCGACCGGGTCTGCGGCGAGCCCGGAGTTCACCGATCGTTACGGTTGCCCGGATGACTATGGCGCTGGTGGTCCGGACAATGTGGGACTGTACTAGTTTACGTGCAGCCATGTTCATTGCCCGGCTGGCGCATTCGAATGCTGTAAGAAGATATTCACAAGATGTGTAATTGGTTCACTTCCGACAAGAACGTGTTATGCGGACGATAGGAGTACAGGGCTTCAATGCCTTTCACCAGAAAGGTTGTATTTATCCACCTGCCTCACCCCTAACCTGCCTACCTTATGTCCCATCTCAACTAGGCGACCAACAGTTAGCCATATAAAAACCTCTAAATATATTAGCCTCGAATCAAAAGAAAACACTATATTCTATTCTATGTTTTGACATAACTAGAACGAGGTGCAAAACACCCGAAAAACTTCTCATCTCGCGCCTAGCAATTGCGCCGTCACCTCGCAGACCAGAACTTGGAAGTGTTCATTATTTATGTTTGAGCTTTTTGTAGGTTTTCCAAGCTTTGCTATCCAGGTAGTATGTGGACATTGTAAAGGCGGAGGACCGGAGAATCGACATCGGCGACGACGCTTGCTGGGGGCCAACGATAGATGTAAACGATAAGTTTACTAGCTGTTCAGTAATCCGTGCTCCGCGATTCAATAAGCCCAAAATATCAGCTGCAGAGACCTGGCTTGTTGGCTGGAATAATTCATGTTTCATGAGATACTTCATGAATAGTTCAAAGACAGTTTCGCCGTCCCATCGTTTGCAATTCAGCTGATCCCCCTTGGGAATGCTTTTGAAGATGGCCAGCTTGCGCGACCCCTCGACCGGCATGTCGGCCACGTGATGTAACACTGTCGTCCATTCGCGCGTTGAGTTTGACGACTCTGTAACTGGCTGCCTACCCCTTGTTACTCGACGTAAAGCGCGCTGCAGACGATTCGCTGCTGTATGACTTAAGGGGGGACGGTATGCAAAGTCATTCACTGAGCCATCAAAGATCGGTCGCGATAACTCCCCCTCCTGCTGTAGGATGAGTTCAATATAGTCAAGGTATGACTGCCCGCACCTTTCAGTCATATCATAGCGTAGACTTTCAACAGCCGTCCTGTAATTCCCGTGCATCGGCTCGTCGAAAGTTTCGTTGACATTCGCTCCGAATTGGAGGAGGATCTCAGCCATACGCCGGTCAGGGTACGAGCCAGGAAACCATCCAGCGTAATGCAACAACGGCCTCCCTGGCTTGTGGATCTGATAACATCCTTTATCAAGGACCTCTCGAACGAAACGATACATCCGATGACCCGCAGCAAATGCGAGAAATGTAGTTTCCCAGGTTGTGTCGTTCACGCCCCACTGGCCTGCATCGTGCTTTGATAAACATGCGTCTATTCGAACCAACAGTGGGGTCGGAGAATATCCTTTGAACTCCTCAGTGGCAGGTGCATGTTGAATCATAGTGTTCATCGGGTCTATTCTCCACATGGATTGTTCGAGTTCGGTCGGCTCCAGGCTGAAGTATGCGTCCACGAGACGCAAGTTCAAGATGTGACCATCATCTATTGGATTCTGTGACTCCGTCGCCCAGCTTAGGATGATCTCGTTGATTTGGTGTTTGTATCTTGGTGAATCAAGAAACTCTTTCACTGTCTGGTGGAGAAATTGCACTTCCCACCGTGGAGCGTTGACCTTTTGATATAAACGCAACCGCGACTGCTGGAGTTCTGGATGATACTTGGATGGAGCTGTGAGGTACGGGTCAAACCGAGCCAATGCTGAGGGCGGAACCACTTGAACCAATCCACCCGTACATCTTCTCAACCGTCTTTCAATTTTGTCACCATCGCCCTCCATCTCCGAAAGACAGCTGTTGGAAATGACGTTTGGGTCATTTGGGGGATGGTGCGACGAAACCAGTTTCAGCATTACTCCCATGCTCAAAACTGACACTGCCTGTCTTGTTCTTAATAGTGTCTGAAGAACCCCGTAAGTCTCGCGCCGAGTTTCTTGTGGAGTTTTCCTCAGAATATGCATGAAGAACTCTGGGAGGTTTTTCTTCGGGAGATTTTGCAACCTGTTGCGAATCGACAAAAGTGGTTCGCCGTGTGTCTGGCTGTGATACACGTCCTCTACAACTAGACGGACCCAAAGGAAAACACCTTGGGAGTTCGCGATAATTTCTTGACAGATATCGTTGAGCCATTCGTCATAGTTAGCTGGTCTATCGTTCGTCATAGCATCGGGATGCGATCGTAGCTCTCCGTTGACGAATTTGGTGATGTCACCAAGAGTCCACTCCTGCATACGGAAGCCGTCCAGTCTCTGAAATTCAATATCGATCTCGTTCTCTGGGCGGCTGGCAGCGCAAATCTTGATAAGACCCTTACCAGTCTGACTCTCGGCGGCAAGTTGTTTCAGAAAGTTAACCATGAAGTTTCTCGGCGTGATTTCGTAGTCCATCTCGTCAAGTGCGTCCACAAAGAAGCAGATTGAAAACCTTGTGTCTGTCTGGTTCTTGCAAGCCAGTAGAATATTCTCGAGTGCTATTCGAGAAAGGGGGTGGTTCGTGGCATCCTGACTGACCACCAAGGAATTTATAGTAGACGTCAGAGGGGGAAATAACTTTTTCAGCCAAAATACCATTGCCGCCAAGACTCCTTCCCACGATCTGTGGGCGTCATCCACACGGTCTGTCAAGAACATCGAGGCCTGTAAGCATCCAGAAATGTGGAGAGCCTCAGCCACGGAGTTTCCTATGTGGTCTTTTTGCACAAGACTTTTCATCGCAGTAGATTTTCCTGATCCAGGTAGTCCTTGAATCCAGAATATGTCTCGGCCAGAGCGAAGCCATTCAATGAGACCTGGGCCATCGGGTGCAGGTTGTATCAACCAGGCAAGGGTATGAGAATAAGCGTCCTCAATTTGTCGTCCTCGATCCAGCATTGTTTTGCTAATGCGCTCCAAGTCGGCATTGAACTCTGCGCATGTATTAGAACAATACATAATATCCAATACCATAAGGCAACTTTACATACTCTTCAGCAGTTCCTTTTTCTTCGCGCCATCGTCCTCTACATCATCCAGATCTTCGATCAATTTCAGGGGCGCCAGATACCTTTCAATTTCAGGCTTAACCAGTTGCTCGTATGTCATGTGTGTTGATCCCGTGAACCCAAACTTGCACATCCGTCGATGATCCTCATGTATCGGTACTCTGTTCTCGTTCCGATGGCCGATGGTCGAGCCCCTGGCATCAACGATCTATAGACTTTTAGCTTTGCTCAACAGACATTATCTTCAGTTGGCATAATTACTTACAGGGTCATCCAACCCTCGGAGCTTGTGACAGCCCTTCTGTTCTTGGTAGGTGGTGACGCGAAGTCCTTCGTCAAGTATAGTTGCGAAGTCGTCCATCACCTGTTCAAGAAGTGGATCATTCGGTTTAAGCAGGTTGAGATGTTGGTTCGCAGTTGACAATCCAATGCCTCTGATGATTTTTGAGGCTCTTTTCCCCGCTTTGGCCCAGTCGCTTCCTCGATGAGGTGTACCAAAAAACATGACGCCTTTGGTCGATGAATGTATGCAGCGTAAAGCTTCATCGCCTGTCGTTTTCGACTGTCGCAACGTCTGTATCCGGTGTTTTGATTAGTTTCATGACGATTCAAACGAGGATTCTTCTCCCACACGCAATGGACAAACATCCAGGCCGGGTCTTACTTACAGCCTTCACAAGGAGGCCCCCAAGTGAGTGTGCGATAAAGAGCAAAGGTCGCTGACCGCAGGTTTGTCGCTGATAAGAGAGCCTGCTCATGAGGTCTCGCCCGAGGTCAAGGATAGAGCTGCGATTGGGCGCGCCTTCGAGCGGCTGTGCAACGAGAGAATCATACCCAAAGGTGAAGACTCGTACTTCTTTGAAATCTTTAGCCAGAAGGTCGTGTGGCCAGAAACACTCCTTATCCGGCGGAGTGCAACTTGAATTGTGTTTGTCTCCCCAAGAGATCATTAATCTTTTCATTGGGGGAGGTTCTTCCGGTTTCCAGGTCCAGGTCTTTCTGGGGTGGCCGCTGAGACCATGCACGAATACGACATCGCAGATTGGTGAGGGGCCGCCATCAGCAACCAGAAAAAGTCCTTGGCCATCAGAGCCAATAGACTCAAAGCTTGATGCCCTTGAAGAACTGTCAGGAGTGTTCATCTCTGTGGGATTAACAAAGAAAGATCAGTTTGTCACAGGCGTCATTCACCGTGAGTAAATGGTTTTGTCAAAAGGAAATCTGCCGGGGTATGTTATATTAATAAGAGTAGCTTGTTCATTTGGTGCCAGCCTTGAGTGGCTGCTTATGTACATGAGAACGTCAATGTGAACATTCTTAGAGCACTGCCACGTCAGCTCGGGGCAGTGTGAGTTGCAACGGTGGCCTACACCCTCCAAAATGCTATTGTTTGCTGCAATCCCTTGAAGCTGAAAGTCCTGCACTTTCTTCTGTGGTGCCCTAGAGACGACATTGGAAGCGTTTCCGGTTGAATTTGCAGCAATATGGACGCATGTCTTGCTTAGGTTGGCCTGTGACTGGCTGCCTGGTCTGGCATAGCCTGATTGTCAACACCACCTCCCAGCTTTACTGCAGGGCGTTCATGCACATGAAGCGGCTACCCCGCTCGCAGGCTGGATTTTCATTGCTGATTTCTCAAGGAAAAGCGTCTGCTTAAAAGAAGTGGATGACAGAGCAATAAAGAATATGGCAGCGAGTAACTTCTTCTGTCTATTAGAAATATATATACATGGAGGATGGAGGTACTTCGTCTTCGTAGTTTCTCGTTGGCTTCCTAAAGAGGCAATCAATATCTGATTGGCTCGGGCTGGAGGCTGTCAGAGGGCGGGTCCCACCACGCTAGTCCTGGAGTAGAAACTAATATCTGATTGGCTACTGAGAGAGCCCCACACGACTGAGATACAGATCTGGGCCTTTGAATGGCCGCTTCTGATGTTATTCTCACCATCAGACTGACCAGAATGATCCCACGCGCGTTGGATCGATTGTCGCTCCGAGGCCGTGCCGTAGCCTGGAAACTATCTTCGTCCCTGGGAGACTTCGAACAATGCTGCCTGCGTGGGATATATAAGGGATGAATGCCGTGTCGTAAACACGCCGGCTCGCCCTCCTTGAACTCATCTCAAAGCCTACTTTCTCTGCTTTCCCAGAACCTTTCACGAAAATTTGCAATTTCTTGCAGTATCAGTAAAGATGGTGATGCTACGGCTGACTGCGGAGCAGTACAGGAAGCTCCCCATCCTGGTGGACGAATCGACCTGCGTGGGAAAGACCTACGTCATCACCGGAGGCAACTCCGGCTTGGGTCTGGAGACTGCGCGGCACCTCGTCGCTGCATCAGCCGCGACAGTTGTCCTGGCTGTGAGGAATCTCAGCGCCGGAGAAGTGGCCAAGGCAGACATTGAGAAGTCGACGGGACGCAAGGGCGTCATACAGGTAACGTTGATTTGGCACAAACACCGGCAGCCGAGAACGACAGACTGACATCGGAACCATCGTCGGAAAGGTGCGGCATCTGGATCTATCAACCTATGCCGCCGTTCAAGCCTTCGCCAAGCAGATATCCCAGGAGCTGGGTAGGATCGACGGCTTCGTCTGCAACGCCGGCGTCATGATCGACCAGTGGACGACTTTCGAAGGCGTCGAGAGCAGCATCTTCGTCAACGTCGTCAGTACGTTGTTCCTTGGTGCCTTGATGATGCTCAAGCTGAGCGAGAGCGCGCGCAAGTTCGGCATCAAGCCAACGCTCCTCTTCATCGTCAGCGTGCTGGGATACACCGTCAAGGCGGAGACGGACAAGAGCCGCAACGGGAGCGTCTTTGACGGGCTCAACGACCCGAAGCGCGCAGACATGGACTCAAGGTTCGTCGGAGAAGCAGAAGAGAACAAGCGGCCTGCGACGGGACTGACGCATACCAGGTACGCTCTCACGAAGCTCGTCGAGGAATGTGCCGTCCGTCAGTTTGCGGCCCAGTTTCCCGTAGACCGTACGGGCGTGGTCATTACCATGGTCGCCCCTGGTCTCTGCACCACCGGGTTGGGACGAGATGCGAGGACATTCACCAAGATCATGCATGAGGTCATCCGGGCCATGATGGCTCGCACGGCGGAGGTGGGCAGTCGCACCATCCTGCACGGCCTGATGGTGGGCGAGGAGGGTCACGGAAAGCTTCTGTCGGGCTGCAAGATCAAGGAGTTCTGGGTACCGGACTGGTTTTGCAACGATGAGGGCCAGCGCTTGCAGAAGGCGATATGGAAGGAGCTCGTTGCCAAGCTGGAACAGGTGCAGCCTGGATGCATTTCTCAGATTTCGTAGATTGGGTGTCTTTGAGGAGGCTTAATTGTAGGGAATATGAGATACCCTGATTAATTTACTTTCAGTTGAATGGAGCTTCTTTGACAGGCACTTCATATCATTCAACAACCTCGAATGCCGATGCTGATTTATGGATGTTGGTTGCTGTCCGATAGAACCAGTCAACGGATTGAGGCCGTATGAGCGAGTTCAATCAAACACAACGACAGGTTCATACTTGTATCACTGTAGAGAGCGTCCAGCTCGGATTTATATCTAGGAAATCCGGCATCAGACACATCTATTCTAGGCTAGCGTGATCTAAAGATACGTATCCCATCCCATTGGAGAGAGGCACAGCAACAGCTGACCTCAAAGGGAGGATGCCCCGCCCACCGTAATCTTCAGTACCGACATCGACCATACCCTTTGAGTGATCAAGATGAGCCCTGGGCTGGTGTTCATCGAACAGAATGCGGCCGGGATAGGCAAATTCGACCGTCGCGCCCTTCGTTCTCATGTCATGAGGGGCAAGAATGCCGGCAGACCACGACCCTCGACGCGAAGACAGACGAACAATGTCCCCATTAAGCGTCAGCTGAAGATACCGCGACGGGTGTTCTGGAATGACTTTTGTCTGACATCGTTCCCGCAAGAACTCGACTCTGACTCCACTAGACTCATGCATCGGTGTACGGCTCACCCAACCCGTCTACCACCACCACCACCCTGACCTCTATCCTGAAGCTTCTCTGACTTGCCTCCTCCAGGGTTCCTTGACATCAGTGACACGCTGTTTCCTCCCCAGTTTTGCTACAAGTTCGACATCTTGAAATCGATCTGGGTCAACTGCATACTGGTAGATGAAGCATGTGAGTAATTGCAATCCATGCAGACAGGTTGTCATTTCAACTCACCGCTGCCGCAGACTTCCACTCGACCTTGGCCGTGTCGGCATCGTACGTCGACTTTTTCGAACGAAAGTCTACCACGTCGTCAAAGACTTTACATCACATATGCCAGGCTTATTCGTTGGTCAACCTCAAACTCTCAGGCCCCCATGCCATATCGGACAGCGCCATTGCTGCCGTTGTCACCCTCGCCATCTACCAACAGATACACCAGCAACACTCCACCGGCCTTGTCCCCCTCAAAGGGCTTCATCGAATGATTGAATTGCGCGGAGGTATCGCCAGATTGATGAAAGAGAACCGTCCATTGGCCCTCAAGCCACTCAGGTATGCAGCCTCTCCCCAGTCTGACATTCAACCTCCGAAGCAAAGAAAACTGACCAACAGCAGGCTGGATATTGAATTGACCATGCAAAACGGGTCACCTACGATGTTTGATAGTCAGGACGTACCCGTAACAACTGTGTTGTGCCCCTCCAGCACCGTCGCAGAACAGCTTTCTGCCTGCCCCCCCCCGGGCTGCCCCGCATCATGCTAGATCTCATCGTTTTCGCTGGCATCCTCAATGACAGAGTGAAGAACGGACGATCCAAGCTCAACCCTCTGGACTACACAGAAACTCTCATATCACTCCTTTATCGTCTCTTGGAAGATGAACCTTTCAGACAGCCCCCACTTGCTTCAGAAGGCCTCTACGGCGACGCAGCACACCTCGCGATGCTGGCGTTCATGACCGGCCTGCTTCCCAACTACTGCCGCGATAACTTCGGTTCGTCACTTCTATGTACCCGTCTAGAGGACGCCATTCGAAAGCTCCATTCGACGCACGTAGACGCGCAAACCGGCGATGTCTCCCTGCCACTCTGGATCCTTTTCATGAGCGGTATCTCGGTTCTGAAAGTCGATGACCACAGCTGGCTACTTCTTGCAATCGTGGAGACCTGCGATCGCGCAGGTCTGCGCGACTGGGCAACGGTTCACAATCATCTCAGCGGGTTTCCCTGGATATACACACTACATGATGCGCCCGCGCGGTGTTTATGGGAGGAAGCTCGTTGTGTGAAGTCGTCCCGCTTGTCGCCGCCGCTCGCGGATGCGGGAGCGAACTCGGCGTCCACGAGGTAGGCCTCAGGCAGGCCGATGATGGACCGTTGGTGGACTGCTGAGATGTAGTGATGAGCCTTCACATATTCCCTTGAGGCATCTGAAGGCTTGACGATCAGGGACTTTGCCTCGACGGGTCGGTCTGTACCGCAGTACCGCAGAAATTCCGGGCCCTCTTCCTCTTCGTTGTCGTCCCCCTCATCCTTCTCATCGATGGAATCTTCTATCACAATCAAGCCTTCGGATTACATGCAGGACTCTTCCACATTAAAACATGCTTCCCATCGAAGTCCACCACCCTGAGATTTGGCCTGTCAGAGAGGAAGGCGGTAGCGCTAATATATGAATAATGGTAGTCGCCTCGCTACACTGTGCTCATCCACTTCATGAGAAGCTCTTTGGTGGTTTGCTCGTCATTCACCAGTCTGGAGATTAAATAGTAGAGACGCATCACTGGCCTTTGCTCAATGAGAGGGCAGATGGTCAGACAGAGGTAGGTCAGAGTAAGTCGGCCATCACAATGCTTCGACTGATAGGAGTCTCGCCGTGAACCTTCCCAGTATTTATCGAAAGAGCCTGATAGGTCCTTGATCTATAGGTGGGAAGCCTTCTAGTCGAGAATACACATCCGCACAGCTCTCACCGTGCCTCATCTATAGCACTATCGCCTTTTCATCGTGTCTGGTGTCTCATGAAACGTATAGAGATCGCCATGAAGTCAGACTATTGATGTCGAGACTCTTTATAGCCTTCAAGTCATACCTAGTGAGCTCCATTTTGGAAAATTGAATTATGCCGGCGACAACCTCGACAGAGTGCTGGCTTACAAATAAACTCAGTGTACAGTTGGCATACGGTTTGCTCAGGTGGTCTGCAGACCGAGGGGGTCGGCTTGTTACGGACAGTAGGGAGCAGATGTTGCCGACAGCGAAATACCGCCGTTCCGGTGATAGGATTACCAGCGAATTGAATCCCCTGAAGCCCTCACATCCGTGGTCTTGAGTCAATCACTAAGGATATCGGGTTCTTGTTCACTGAACCCACTTTATATGAGAAATTGCGGTGATGTCCGCTACGGGAAGGTCGCCCTGCTGTTCTCGTCATCTTGTCACAGTACTACTGAGGAGACAAAAATGAAAGCTGAAGATTAACAGACCTGTCTAGAGGTTCAAGAAAGAGTCCCCCAAGTGTGTGATCATACAATACAGGTTGACGGCGCGATCGGTCGGTGACGGACATGTGTAGATGAATTCTCCCGACCCGAAGACCGCGATGCTCCGATTCGTCCACTGCACAGGAAACTTAAACATGTGGCTCTATTTGATGTTTTCCATGGATTTGTAATCACAGGCTCGCGACTCCAGAATGCCTTCAACTATTATCCAAGCTCGTGGTTCAACGTCGTCGCGAAGGCCGAGGGAGAGGAACGGCTGCTTCTTGGCAGATTTTACTGACAAATTGAACGAACAAAGATGCAGAGCAAGAACAAATATATATGTGTGTATGATGCGACCGTCTGTCTGACAATTTGGTCCTCATCTGCATCGAATCAGCCTTGCCTGTCATTCCAACCATCATCTTACTCATCCATTCGCCCACGATGCTCATTTTGATTGCAGGTATTACTGGCCTTACAGGTGAGCCATGTGCGCGCTCTGCCCTTGCACGGGGCCACAAGGTCAGAGGTCTTGCTCGTGATCCGAGCAAGATTCCGTCAGATATACGGGAGAAACTCGAAGGGGTTGAGATTCTGCACGACATTCGCGACCAGCAGGCAATTGAGCGCGCCGTCTCCGGCGTGGACGCCGTTGTGAGCGCCGTTGCCGCCGTCCCTGGCATGATCATTGAAACGCAGCTGCTGCTGTTGAGGGCTGCAGAGGCTGCGGGTGTAAAGGTGAAGCGTTCGTTCCTAAACCGGGCGACGACCAACAGACTAACAGAAAACGACTACAGATTTTTCATGCCAGCACTTGGAATTACGATTGGCGGCTTGGCCCGGGAACCCACGAGCTTTACGACGAGCTTCAAGCGTTCGCTCACCATGTCGCGCTCAGCTCGCACATCAAGCCCATCTACATGTTCACAGGTGCGATTGCGGAATACGTCTTTCGCAGAAGCCCGAGAGATTGGGACCCCGCCACGAAGACGCTGCAGTACCACGGACACTCGACGTTCCCTATGCGTTACACGACGGCCGCCGATCTAGGCAACTACGTTATCGAGGCGATCAGTGCTCCCGATGCTGCTGACGGAGGCTATCTCTGCGTCCAAAGCTTCGAGGCCTCTCCCGAGGATGTCGTGGAGGCTTACAACAGGGCAAGGGATGGAAGCGTGAGAGCGTCGCACAAGTGCGTCGGGACAGTGGAAGACGCCAAGGCCAAGCTGGACGAGGGCCGGGCCAAGTTTTCCAAGCGGGATTGTTGGAATTACATGTGGTACGTTTACCAGTACCACATTCCGATGCGTACTTGGGACTATGAACCAGTCGATGTGGCCCGCTTTCCAAGCGTCAAGCAGACAAGCCTGGTGGACTTCTTTAGAGAGAATCCCGACTTGTAGTTGGTAACTTTGTTGGCGTTTAGTGTCAACATTCTGCAAGAGCCTGCACACAAGGAAAGCTATGTGTCCATCAGCATCTAAAGACTATCAGTGAGAAACACGAGTCACAAACAGCAAATACACGCATGTTTCTATTCAACTAGTTGTTTCACTTCCGCATGGAAAGATGACTGAGTCGTTGCTGAATAGCAGGTGCCATCGGCAACGTAGTACAAGCGCGCGAGAGCTAGACTATCCTTACCAGTCGAAGAGCACCTACATCACGCCGAAAGACCCTTGTCAACCCCGTCCATGTTACGTACAGAAGTATTGTGAACACGTTCGAGCAAGTCGATGAGAGGTAGTGGCATTCGAGGTATGCTCAGTGAGATGATCGATAAGGTGAAGTCTCTTAAAGGAATTCCCTCGACGCTGTTTGAGATCAATCATGGATGACTGTCGCTCTTTACTGATTGTTGCCGTCCTCTTTTGGCTATGCAGTTGGCGGGCAAAAAGCTTACCTGAGCATTGTCGAAACATTTGATCAATAGTGGACGCGGGAGACGTAAGTGACTGCCGTCGTCAGGGCCTCAAACGGTAAGCCGGTCTCTCATATGCGGTGCAGGATACCGCCACAGCAACCAATCTCCCCATTGCCTCGAATGGCAAATTCTCAGGAGTTTCGATGGCAAGGGATGTCCCATGAATACAGGCGTCCACCGAAAGACCGCGAACGCCTTCAACACGGGAAACCACAGCAGACACCGTGGCGATACGAGAGGTCCCTCGCACAGCCTGAACGTCAGCACCGGAGAGGGGCGGGGATCTCCAAACAACCCTCCAGGGATCCACGAGGTTGTCAACGTCTTTGGCCACGAACATGGGTTCAGGTTCCTCCAAGAATCCTCAACGAAAAAAAAGGGACCCAAACATCCATCCTTTCCTCTTCCAAAGCACGCAATATGCTGTTCTCGGGCACAGTGTTCGTTCGGTCCCGACTCGTCGACACCGATTGGCCGTGGAGGGTGTGTCTGAACGACGGACCGCCGTGAAATCCTTCACTTCACGTATTCCCCTCTCCAAGCGCCGTGCTCTTCAACACGAGGGCAAGGGGTAAAGGACAGAAAAATCCCAAATCTCAAATCCCATAACGCATACACCGGACTTTCCGAGGGACCAAAGCACCACGGCATACGATACACAACACGACGCACGCCTGCTTTTTCGCGACGTTGAGAATCCCGGAGAAACTTGCTCTTCCCACGAAATATCGTCATCATCACCCCCCCTTTCGAAAGAATTCCTGTACGAGATGGATCAACACTGACCACCCCGAGATCCGCACCTCCCCAACGTGAGGCAGAATGCTCGACTCGTCCAACACCTCCTGAGCGAAGTCGGGGCCAGGCCGGATGTCGGCGGAGGCGAAATTGCTGACTGCGATGGGGGCGGGATGGTGGGAACTCGGGCCAAGTCAACTTCTCCTTCAAACTTCGGCCGGAGGAAGAAGAGTAGCGGAGAAGGGGGCAAAACAAAAAGGCTGCCCAGCGCATGAAAGGTCCGGGAGCCCACCCACGCTCGACTTGCAAAACAGCCGGAGTTGCGAAATCATGTGACGAGAGATAAGCGCCGTGAACCAGCCAACTGGAGTTTGCCCGAGAGAGGGAGACTTCCGGGAGTGTTCGTAAGCTTTGGGGACAATGCCTTGTTGGTTCCGGCCCAAGTTTTTTATCGTAAGTGCTGTTTGAGACCAATCCTAAGAGAGAAGCGCCCCCCAAACTCTCCAGAGTTGGTTGCCGTTGTGTTAGTTTCAGGAACATTTGTAACGAAGGCACAAGTCACGATGATGCAAGCGAAGGAACGTATGTTTGTTTAGAACATAGAAAAATTTGATTCGATTATCCGACCGACCCGACCAACGCCAGAACAATGGTCTTTTGTTACAATTAGAAAAAATCGGGGGCCATTAGTGACAGTTGTGATGTACGCAGTATACCGAAAGCGCGTCATCTAGTAAACCCCCTTTCCACCCCTTTGAACCTTTTCTTATTCTTCTCTCTATGATGTGACGAAAAAGATTTTTTGTGAACCCAAGTAAAGAAAAAATAATTTGCAGAATGCTGTGTTGGTTTTTCGATAAAAACACGCTGACATGTCTTTTCTCGCACGCTCTTCTGACGCCGACTCTAAAATGTTGTGAATCATGCGGTTTAACCCTCCTCGACAACGGTGCGGTTGGCAATGTAGAACCTCTCGCCCTTGTCGTCCTTCTCGTGCTCGAGGGCGACCTTACTCAGCTGAGTGAGGACGTTCTCGATCATGGTGTCGGTGACGCTGCGCTTCTTGCGGCCCATGTCGTTGAGGCTCTGCATGTTGGTCATGATGTAGTAGACCAGGGCCATGACGATGGTGACAGCAACGGAGTAGACGAAGACGACACAGACGGTGACGAAGTCGGTGCGGCCGTTGTCGGACAGGAAGCGGTTGAGCGACGGCGGGGAGGCGGGCTCGCCGCGGCCGCCGGAGAACCAGCCGAAGACGCAGAAGAGGATGGCGAGAACGTCGACAGCGGCGATGGCGCCGATGAGCTGGAAGGAGGGGAAGGTCTCGAAGCCACGGGTGACGAAGATGAGCCAGTTCTGGGTGAGGGTGATCTCGAGGAAGAGAATCTCCTGGATGGAGCCGTACTCGTGGATGACACCACCGTCAGTGAGGTACATGGTGCCGCGAAGGACCCAGGTACCACCGGCAAGGAGGGCACCGAGGACAATGGAGATGATCCAGATCTTGGGCAGCTGCCACTCGACGGGACGCTTCTCGAAGTGGGCATTGTCGTACTGTGAGAATGTTAGATATTGCACGGTAGTGAAAGAGAGCAGATTGGAACTTACAGCGACCGCGATGGTGGCCAAATCGGCGAAGAGGGCGAGGAAGACGATGAGGTCGGCGCGAACGGTCTCGTTGATGATGATCATGGAGGAGACGAGGTAGATCTCAAGATGCAAGCAAAGAGCGATACGGTACTGGATGTAGGCCTTCATGCGCTGGAAGATCTGGCGAGAGAGCTTGATGGCGGAGACAATGGTGGAGAGACCGGGGGCGAGGAAGACGATATCGGCGGCGGCCTGGGCAGCCTCGGTGGCGCCCTCAACAGCAATACCGCAGTCAGACTTCTTCAGGGAGGGAGCATCGCTGACACCGTCACCAGTCATGGCAGTCAAGTGACCACGCTGCTGAAGCATCTCGACGACCTGGTACTTGTGCTCGGGGAAAACCTCAGCGAAACCATCGGCGCGCTCGCAAAGATCGTGGATGGAAGTGCCGGCCATGTCGGAGTGGAGGAGCTTGTCGGAGTTGTAAACCTTGGTGCCGAGCTGGAGCATGCGGCAGGTCTCGACGGCAATGGCGTGGGCGTCACCAGTAAGCATCTTAACCTGAAGACCGAGAGCCTGGGCCTCGAGAATGGTCTGGCCGGTGTCGGAACGAGGGGGTCGAAGAGGGACAGCATGCCGAGCATCTCCCAGGGGCCATCCTCCTCCTTGACGGCGACGGCGAGCGAACGGAAACCACGGCGGGCGAACTCAGCGGCCTTCTCCTTGAAGAGAGCGGATTGCTCCTCGGTGCAGTCGGTGAGAGCGAGGACGGCCTTGGGGGCACCCTTGGCGCAGGTGTAGCGGACTCCACGGTGGGTGGCGATGGTGGTGATACGCTTGGAGACGGGGTCGAAGGGAGTGAACTTCTCGGTCTTCCAGCCGTCGGCGATGAGCTCCTTGGCCTTCGGGTAGCGCTTGAGGGTGAGGACGGTGATCTTGTCAATGGGGTCGAGAGCCTTGATGTTGTGGGAAGAAGCGAGAGCGGCGACGGCCATCATCCAGTTGATGTCAACACCCTCCATGACGAAAGGCTCGCGGACGGAAAGCTGGTTGGCAGTGAGGGTACCGGTCTTGTCGGAGCAGAGAATGTCGACACCAGCGAGGGACTCGATAGCGGTGAGCTTCTGGACGATAGCCTTCTCCTCGGCGAGGTAGGCGGCACCGACGGCGAGAGTGGTGGTGGTAACGCAAGGCAGACCGATGGGGACACCGATGATGAGGAGAATGAGAGCGTAGTGGAGCAGGTTAACGGAAGAGCCCTCCTGGGAGACCTCAATGTTGCGGTAGAAACCACCAACCCAGGAAGCGAGGATGAAGATGACGACGAGAACGAGGAGCGTAGTACCGATGGAGTCCATGACGGCCTTGAAGTGACCCTGGTCCTGGGCACCCTGAACGAGAGAGGCGGTCTTTCCGACGAAGGAAGCCTGGGCGCCGTGGGTGACGATACAGTAGGCCTTGCCGCGCTTGCAACCGGTGGTGTAGTAGACGGTGTCGGTCATGAACTTGTCGACGGCGAGAGACTCACCAGTCATGGCAGACTGGTCGACAGCAAGGATAGAATGGCCGAGCTGGGGAGTTCCCTCCTCGCCGTCCTCGTCGAACTTCTCACGGTTGGGAGACATGACATCCTGGGCCTCGAGTTCGGCCTTGTAGGCGGAGTATCCGGCGGGGTTCTCATAGTCGCAAATCAGGCGGGCATCAGCGGGAACGACGTGGCCTTCCTCGACGATGATAATGTCACCGGGCACGAGGTCACGGGCGCGGATCTCCTCTCTCTTCCCTGGCGAATGACGAGGGCCTTCATGGCGATGTCACCCTTCAAACTGGCGACGACGTCGGCAGCCTGCTTCTCCTGGTACCAACCGACGGCGGCGTTGAGCAACAGAATTGCCACAATCAAACCGGCATCGAGCCAATCTTGCAGAGCAAAGGCGAGGATGGCAGCAACCTCCATGACTGCATTAGACAATTAGCCTTTGGTCGGGGATGTTTCATGCGGTCATGCCAGGCTGTGAAAGTCGGGCGTGGCCACAGCGTCTTTGGGGAGTAGCTTACCGTAGAGAATAGGACCACGGAAGAAACCGACGAACTTGAGGAACATGTTCTCCTTCTCGGTGGAGAGTTCGTTCCAGCCAGTGTATTTCCTGCGACGCTCGACTTCCATGGGGTCAAGACCGGTCTTCATATCGGTGTTGAGCCAGTCGGCAGGCGTAACGAAGGCGCTCTGGCCAGAGGTACCGTCGGCCTTCTTCTTCCAGAACATCCATGAGGGTGTGGCTTTGTGAGGAGGAAGTGTCCTCCAGCTCCTCAACTTCCGCATTGGGATCACGGTATGTGTCGATGTAGCGGACGAGACTGTTGTAGGTTGAGAGTTAGTGATACGGCGCCGGCGAGAGAGCCAATGGCTGGTTTTGGGGGTGTGTAAGACGTACGACTTGTATTCTTCGTTAGAACCACTTTCACCCTGAGCACCCTCAACCCGGTTGTTCCTTTGGCGTTCCTGGAGGAAGTTGCCCGTTTCCAGGTCTTGGTCGTCCTCCTCGGTGCTGATGGCCGTAGGGTAGTGCTTGTTGCCACCCTTGCCGATTAGACCGGCCATTTTGAAGGGAGCCATGGTGACGAGGGATTACAGTCCAGCTGTAGCCAACACGAGCCAACTAGCCAACAAGAGTACGCAAGCAGGACAGGTCGAGATTGAGGGTAGGAGGGGTTCAAAGAAGGGGGGGAAGGAGTGACGGAAGGGTGAAGAGGTGAAAGGGCTGAGTTAGGAAGACATGAATCACGGTGGGAGGAAGGGCATATTATATTATCTGTCAAACGGCGAGGCCGGACGGGGTGAGTGGGTGAGGACTTCCGCGGATGCGCACAAAAAAAGAAGATGGGACCAAGGTATGCCGGGAAGGCAGACTGAGCATAACTCGCGGCAAGCACAGGACTGACGGCACACACACACACATACGCGCGTGTGTGTGTGTGTGTGAGTGTGTATGTACACGAGTAGAGGCCAACCCAGATGGAGGCAAGGCAAGGCGGCCAGACTCCAGCCAGAGACACGAGAGATACCGCGGCGGCGTGTGAGCAAGGGACCGGCGTGTAGCTGCGTACCCCGTCTTGCTCGGATCAACGCCAAGAAGTTGCAAGCATCAAAACAGATGCGGGTGAGGGAAAACTCCACACACTGTGACCGGGCGACATCGATGCTATTTCGAGCAATCAGCGACGACGGGACAGCAGCAGTGAGCAGCAGCAGCAGCAGCAGTGAGTAGCAGTGAGTAGCAGCCACCAGCAGGAGCAGTACGTATAGACGGACGGCAGAAGATGGGACGGGGTGAAGGGTGAGGGTGAGAGAGACAGAGAGAGCTACCTTGTAGCGGTCCCTTCACAGTACGAGGATTGTGCCATCCACGACGGCAGAAGAGAGGAACCGGCGGGCAAGGAAGAGCGAGGTAAAGGCGAGGCAAGGCAAGGCAAGGCAAGCAATAGCCGAGCAGCTTCTTTGGAAGAGATGGCCAATTCTAGCGCAAATTTGCCAGGCCCCATTAGACGGGCCGACCTATCAAGACAGAGACAACTCGCTGTCTCATCTGCCAGGATGTGAGGATGCGGTCCTGACAACAAGGGGAAGCCAGCTTGAGTCGTGCGTTTCGAGGAAGAACTCTCAAGTGACTTGACGATGTGCGGGAAGAGGGCGTGGAGTTGTGGGTAGTGTGTTGGTCTCTGAGTACGGGAAATAAAATGCCTCAGTGGTAGTATGAGTGTACCTTGAACGGGTAAGGGCCCTTCCATTCAATGAAAGAAACAGTGGGGGGAGCCTGGAGCCGAGCCTGGAGCCAGCCAGCCAGCCAGGCCGGCCCAGCAATAGCGAGAGAGCGAGAGAGACCAGGCATATGGAGTAAGGTACTGTATCCGTATGGGAGCGAGTATGGAGAAGAAAAAAAGAGGAGGACTTGACACAGACACAACTCCGAGATTTCGTCGAACAAGCGTGGTATCCGTACTCCGTACCTCGACACGGGCCAGCCCCCCCCGCGCAAGTCGTAGTTGAAAAGAACAAAAAGACTCCAGTCTTTCATCGAGAGTCCCCGTTGTTGCTGCGAAGTTGACTACGTACTAGTCCAGGTTGAGCGCGGACCCGGACACACCCCCCTGGTCAAGGACATGTTCCGTGGAGAGAAGAGACGTTTGACCATCTGGGACCTGGTCCCCTCCACCCTTGTGCGCCCCCCCCCCCCCCCCCCCCCCAATGCCCATGGCCCCTCCCACTCCCTCGTCCGGCCCCTTGGACGCGACAGTTTCAGCTCCGAAACCCACGTCACGTGACGCTTATCTTGGTGCAGAATTGCTGGAGACAGGCGGGACACTCACTCACCAGGTACTAAGCAGTGAGCACTTACTAGTGCGATGGAGGCGTTCAGCAGAATGGAGACAGACGATGGAGACATGGATATGCATCTTGCTGCTGGTGCATCCGCATCTGCATCTGCAGGCATGCACTGCACATCTCATGTCCGTACAACTTCCGCCGCCAGGCCTGCTTGCCTTGCCGTCAGTCGTCGTCCCTCGTACAGTGCCCGTCCGCACGTATCGACTCGGAAAGATGCACACCAGGATCTCCTCTGCTCAGCAAAAGACGCAAGAAAAACAGAGCCTCTGCTGCCAAGCCCTGAATTGTCATGTCCACGTCTTGCCGTAGAACGCGGCCACACATCTTCTTGGCCCTGAGAGGCGCGCCAAGAAATGCCCATCCCCGGAATAGAGCGCGGCGGCGAAAAAAAGACGCTCACTCGTCTCACTCGAGAGGTGTCGTCTGCCATCTACCGCGTCTCGACGTCAAACTACACGGCCATGTCCCGCGCCACACAAGTCAAGACAAGGTCATCGTCGTCGTCGGTATAGATAGCAACAGTCCATGGCCATGCAGGGTTGCAGCAAGAACGCCCGAGCTCATCGCCAGGTCTTTCCTTGGAAACACTCCTGCCTCTCTCTCAGTCTCTCTTTGCGGTCAACCATCTGCTGCTGCCGCCACTGTCACTGCCACTCTCCCACTCACTGCCGCCGTTTCTTCTGAGGCCGTAGTCAGTTTAACCAAATTTCCTTAACACCCCGGGAGAAACCTGCCAAGCCCTTTCCCCGGCCAAGCCCAAAACCCATCTCGGATCAAGGCGACTGCATCGTCAAACGGTTGGGTTTCCTGGAATAGCAAAGCAGAGCATACGCATCGGCAATTTTAGCACCCGGCACTCTCGTCCATCATGCCCCATCCAAATTCGCCAATATGGGGAGGAGCCTTGGATTCCCTGAAGGTCCCCGGGACGATGCCCGGTGTTCGGGGATTAGATGGGGGGGGGACTGAATCAGCGTTGAGAAACCGAGGAAACCTCCGCGATGTGCAAAGCGGGCCAAGAAGCAAGGCAGACTGGCTGACTGCCAGAGACTTAATTCTGTCATCGACCGCTTCTCTCGCGCTCGCCGCGGTAGTAATTCATGCATTGTTGGGAAATTTCAACCAAGAAACTCATGTAAATGATGAATGACTGATGATCAAGTGCCACATGGCATGGTCTATGCCCTTTACAGGTCGTCATGTTCATCATCCCGCCTTGTCACTTTTGGCTGTGTCCATTGGGGGTGTGTGGAAGCGCACCGCAACTCGGCACGGAGAAGCGGGCATGGAAGTTGGAGGCGAGATTTGACGATGGATGATGGATGAAGGCTGTCTGGGTGCGTTGGGGGGTGGCGAGCGAGCGAGTGAGCGAGCAAGCAAGCAAGCAAGCAACGACAACGACTAGTGAGCAGCGAACAGCATATCGGCCGGGCCGTACACGGCGTACACCGTGTCAACGGCCACCTTGGACGGAACAAATTGTGCATCTAGTCAGTGAAAAAAAAAAAAAGTGAAAAAAAAAAAGACCGGCGAGAAAGACGCCGACGTGGCATATGCGCGGGTTTGGCGAGCGTCATCTCGGCGCCGCGACACGAGCACACCTTTTCTCTGTGCAAGGGCTCCGTTGGGTGATCCTGCAAATCTGTCGTAATTGAACACCTTAACAAAGTCGCGCTCACTCCGCTGCCTGCCATGCCATGCACAAACTTGGCACAGTGAGAAAGGGCGGACGATACGATACGACACGATACGCAGCGCGGCGGGAGCGACGACGGCGACTCGACTCAGGGCACAAGGAGCTGGCATCGTAGGGGAAACCGTTCGCGCTGCATTGCTGGGCTTCATGGACGGCACCAAGGTAATGCCTGTCACGATAAGGGAGCGGCAGGCCGAAAAGAGAAAGGGAGCTCCTGGGCCAGAGCTAACGAGGAGGGTCCTTGCTGTGGGACAGGCCCCCTGCAGAGCCCCAGGGAACCCACCACGATCCCCATCAATCCTTCCCCCCCTCGATCGAGCAGGGGGCATGGAGCTTTCAGTGCCGTGGGGTTGACGTGCTGCGAGTAGCGCGCAGGCTAAGGGTTTATGGACGATGATGATGGGTGGGTGGGCATGCTGTACGTTCCTCCGTACGGGCGATTATGTTTCCTACGCAGCCAGTCAGGATCTTGCCTTTTCCCATTTCCATTTCGTTCGACCTCGCAGCGGGAGAGAGGCAGAGAGAGAGAGAGGAGGGGGGACAGAGTTGAGGGCTGTGAAAAGATTTGATGTGCTGGACCTGCATGCCCTCTGAGTTGGAGGGTGGGAGAGTTGGCGGTGGTCGTCATGGCTTTGAGGCGCGGACGTTGGAAGTTGGGAGGATACGATACAGATGATGTGTGTCCGTGTGTGTGTGTGTGTATCTTATTTCCTGCACAGGAGTGGGAGAGGATGACCACGGGCTGAGCACGACAAGTCTTACGTCTGAGTTGTGAGCTGTACAGCCAATCTTTGCCAGAGTCGTCGGTATCAGAGGACGACGGGAGAACAGACACGATGACAGCCGGACGAGCTTCAGCCAAGGCCAGGGCCAAGAGAGACAGACGGTCGGAGTCGGGGATTGGGCCCCGGAAGTCAAGTCGCGAGGTGCTCCAAGTCTCGCCCCAAGGCGAACCTGGAACAAGCAATCCCATCCATCCATTGTTCGGTGAAAGTCCCGCAGACTCGGTGCAGGAGCCGTGTGGGCGGGGTGGGATGGGCAGGCCAAAGATGGGGGTTCGGTGGGAAAAAGAAGGGAACGCGAACAAACACGGCAATTTTGCGGACCTGAGAAATGCTTGCCTCTGCCTGCCAATGCCAATGCCATGGAACTCATGGAGTAGCATGCCTGTCTCCCTTTTTTTTTTTTTTTTTTTTTTTTTTTTTTTTTTTTTTGCGTCGCGTCGTTTTAACGGTTCTGTTGGGGTGCAAAGTGTCGATGTCTTACAGGGATGTACCACGCATTGTCGGTACTTGTTGGTTCACTTCTTCACTCTTCATTGCTTCCCAATTTTTTCTTCTCTCATGTCCTCTCACTGCGGCGTTGCGTTGCGTTGCGTTGCGTGGGATTGTCTTGGTCGAGTTGAAACAGTGGGAGAGATCAAACAACCAGGGAAGAGACGAATGGGGGCCAACGTCCAGGGATGGTAGAAGCTTTTGGACAAGACCGATCCTCGCGTCGCACGACTGGGATGTCTTCGGAAACAACCGCTTGGCGCGCGAGATCCGTGATCGCTGTTGAAATGATGATGATGATGCTGTGGTGTGAGTGACTGAAAATAATCCGTACTGTGTGCTGTGTGAGTGAGTGCGTGTGCTTGCTGGGTGGTGCGTGCGTCCAAGTGAGTGTGCATGCTGCGGCTTCGACATAAAAAATAAAATAAAAATTATTCATGTTCGCTGCTAGCTCGGTGTAGGATTAGGGAAATTTCTTCCATCATCAAGCGCGAATCGCTGAATTATTTTGCCGAGGCTGGGGAGGCTTGTGTTGGATCTATACCCGTGACTATCCCCGTCCCCCGTCCCCCGTCTTTCCGTGTATTGGCAGAGCCCTTGACTGGTATGGGCCGAAATCGACATCTCAATCTCGCTCTCGTGCTCTCCTGCCCCTCACATCGTGGACTCGTGCCTCCATCGCCCTCGTGAGCCCTCTCTCACAAAAGCGAGATAAGCCCGTCCCGCCCCAGGCTGTCGTCGGCCGTCCCATCTCAAGGGGCCCCCAAGTGAGGTTTAGTCTTGGGGCTTTCGCAATCGGGAGCCCTTCCCTTTCGCCAGGGAAATCGGGAAATGACATGGAATCTGGCATTGAATCCCGCTCCGAGGAGCCTCGGAAAGCATATCGCCAATGGGGCTTCACGTCATTGTCATTACGGGAAAGCAAGTTGGCCCAGCGTTGAAGTAAAAAGTGGCACCGTTCCGCAAGAGAGAGCGCAACAGAGACAGCCTACGGTGCAAATTGTCATTACGCGGTATCCCGCCCGCTCGCTTTCCAATGAAAGAAGGCGGTACAGCCTCGATTGGGCCAAGGCCGTCTCCAAAAGTCTCCAAAGAGCCAAATTTGATGGTGGGGGATCGGAGAGAAAGAGGGAATTCGGCTGGCTGGCCTGCAAGTGCTGCTGCAGCTGCTGCAAGGGCAGCTCACATCTCACAATTACGCAACTGCTATCCGTAGCTCCTGCTCCTCCTCCAACTTGCCGCTGCTGCACCTGCGCCTGCACCTGCATGGGGGGGATTGGTTCATTGGGATTGGGAACTTGGGGATCATTGGGAATTGCAGGGCATCGAGGCTTAGCTTTTTTAGCTTCCCAATGTCCCAGTCCTCCCACACGTCCCAAGCAACGGCCAGAGTTGTATCCGCGTACTGTGTTGTGAAAGGCGCCGTGGTGGATGGTGGTCATCTCACCCACACGCACCCATCGTAAACCGTCATCATCATCGGCAAAGCCTCCTCCACGGGCCATATGGCCCATGCCCTTATCGTCATTCCTGAAGCCAATTGCCCTATCGAATCCCTCCCTCCCCCTCCCCCCTCCCCCTTCCCCTCGAATAGCGGACAGGAAGGAAGACGAGGCTGCACCGTGGGGACCCAGCAGGACCTGCCGAGGCTTGCTCTGACTGATAAGTTACCTAAAGCTTCAACGGGGGACGGACGACGACAGTGGCACAGTGGCACCCGGGCTGGGGTTGAGATTCAGATGGGTCCCTGGGAAATTTCTTCGGTCGTTGGTTCAGGTTGAGCAAAAAAAAAAAGTCTTAGTCCTTTTCCTCTCATGTCCCCCCCGTCCAGTCCCCATTTACCAAGGTCCCGCCGCCGCGGCCGCGCGCGCGATAAGACGCGCAGCAAAGACTCCATTCAGACACATAGAGTTACCTCACACGTCTTACCTAAACCCTTAACCCGACAACGGGGTGTGGTGGTGGATGGTTGGACGGAATGGATGGGAAAGGGGAGGGAGGAGCGGGATCACCGTCAAGCAGCAGCAGCAGCAGCAACAACCTTTGGCTCTGCAGCGAACACAACGCACGGCGGATGCTCGCGAGACGGGTTGGCAGTGCACTGTCACACCTGTCCATCACCACCACTACGTACTCAACGTCGTGCGCGTTCAAAAGTTGGGTTGTCGATTGCAGCGCCAAGAGAACCGCCATCCCGCAAATCCTGAGTAGCGACAGACGCAGCCAATGTGTGTCCGTCAACCAACAACGACACTCGGCACGTTTGCCCTAGCCACAGTTGAAACGCAAGCTCTTTGTTGTCAGCCCAAGACATGATAAGGTGCGCATCTCGCAGGGCCAAGAACGACTACGCCACGTCAAACGCCAGCGCCAACCACCAACCACAGGAGTCGAGACCGCCCGTCCATCTCTCGCGCCATCAAGTGTCACGTCAAGTCAAACCAGCAGTGCGGGTGCGCCCGTCGACATGATGCCCGGCCTAGTACAGCCGACGTCTGCAGATCGGCCACTAAACGCGATGGCGTTTCCAGTGCCTGTGCCTGTGCCTGTGCCTGTGCCTGTGCCTTGCCTGCTTCTAGGGGCCTGCCGCCGCAACGCAACGCCACGCCACGCCAATCGAGCCCTTCCCTTGACGGAGAAAAGGCGGCGAGATAGATAGGCATTCGGAGAGACAAGAGAAGGAGAAGCGACAGACACACGGCCCGTCGTCGATGCCTTAGTGCCGTGTCAAACCTGTCGTTCCTTCTGTCTGGTCTCGCCCGTCATCCATGATCCTGCCGCTGCGGCCCTGTCCGTCTCCGTCGTCGTCGTCGTCGTCAATCAATGGGCGGTCAAAGAGACAAGACGACACACACAGGCACCTCAAGCACGCTACAACGTCGCGTTTCTCCATCAAAGATCCAGCCCAGCACACGCAGTGGTGATACATAGGCGTCTAGTGTGTATCGCGTTACCGTCGCAGTCGCAGCCGCGAGGACGACGTCGTTCAGTTGTCGTTTGGGACCAGCCCAAGCCTGGTCGTCAAGCGAAAGAAACCCAAGAAACCCCCGGGACCTGTTCCTGTTCCTGCATGTCAAGGTTGCACCGAGCAGCTGTGCGGCGTCAAACGGTGCAACCCTCCACGTTCCCTCCCACGCCGGGCCCCTCCTCTCCTGGCACAGTGGCACCTCGAAAGCAGCCAAAAACCGCCCACCCCTCCTCCATCGAGTCCCCTCGTCCAAACAGAAGGAAAGGCCCGACCGCTTGTGGTAAGGGCCATTGGACGGCGGCTGGGAAGATCGGCTTCGACGTGGTAGCGCTACAATCTATCGTATCGAACGTAGTGTACCTTACCCGTCCCATCCAGCAGCCAGCCCAAGGTAGCACCAGCTAGCAAAAAGCCTCCTGTGCCAAAAAAGACCTCAAATCCATCAGAGACAGGCAAATCAGAAGCGCAGACGCCAGGCGTGTTCTGGAACTCTGCCTCGTCGACGGCGGTTCGGCTGAATTCTGTCTTCTAATTTTATGCTAACGGAAATGCACGACAGAAACGTACATGTGCTCGCTGCGTTGCATTTCCCTGCCTGTCAAAACAAAAGAGCGAACAGCTTCACTCTGACTGAAACTTCAAACGGGAGAGCTCGCCGAGCCTTGGAGGGGGCCTTTGCCATTTTCCAATTTGGGGCTTGGGGGTGGGTGGTCCTGGGCTTGATTGAAGCTTCTTCTCTCCTCCTCACCAATCACGTCCAATCGCGCGCCTCTCCTTTGCTCACACTGCGTATCCCCAGCCACTTTTTTCTCGACCTCCACGACTCCAAGGTGGCTCCGCTTTTCCGAGCGAAACCTCGTTTTCCCTCGTCTTTTCTGGCTTGGACGTGTTTTTCTCTCCGCTTGGTCGGTGGTCCAGTGTCTCTCCTAGCTTTGGTTGTGGGGTTGCGACGATGGGGCTAATGAATGAGATTGAGAGAGCCATTTTTACCGCACCCGTACCTGCTGCTCTCGTCTCTCAGAGGAGGAAGGGCGGAGGTCCCATCAGAGGTCCCTGAATATTGGCCAAATATTGGTCCAATGGTCTGGCCCGCATCCTGTGGGAAATTCGGCGCGCCGCCTCCACATCCAATGACACAAGCGCGCCGTTTTCCCGAATGTCGTCAAGGTTGGCCGGCTTGGTTGACCGCGCAACACGATAGACCTGCTGCTGCCGACTCCTGCTGCCTCGGAACTCCCTTTTTTGTCTGTGACTATCTCGCCTCTCTCTGTCGCGCCGCCATTGCTATTGCTGTCGGATCTTGACCGCAGATTTCACCGCAGATTACGATTCACCACCACAGCTTCGTCGGCCGCATTTCTTGCTAGGCATATTAGCGCGATGCCGGTTCATATTACTGAGCTCCATGGATCGTCACTGACGCGGCCCTCCTCCTTCCCTTCCACCGTTAGCTGGCTGGCTGGAGCGGCACACAGTGACAGGAGAGGAGAGTCGGAGACAGAGCGACTGGCTGGCTCGTCCGTCTCCAGTGTTTCCTCCTCACTCCAGCTCGCCCAGCTCCAGTTCCCATATCTCCATGGCTCCTCCTCCCAATTACTTTCTCCATCCGCTATTAGCTAATGCGTTTCTTGGCATCTGCTCCAGAAAAAGAAGCAAAAGTCGGGTCCCCACGGGGGTGGACGTTTGGCATGCGGTCAATCCCTCTGCAACGATTCCCATTTGCTGCAGCGGATTTCTTGGCAGAGTCGGGTGCTGAATCAGTACAGGTCCCAGGCCGACGACAACTTGCGGCAGAAGAGGACTGGCATCACACTTTTCTGTCTCTGCTTTTTTTGGAATGCAAACATGGCTCGTGCAGAAGAGACGTGTGAAGAACCCAACCCCAATTGGCTTGAACGAGGCAAAAGTATGATTGGCGTGATCTCCCGCCCATCGACATTCCCGTCCGTCCCCTGGCAGCCATGATCGACCGGCTCTCCTGCTGGCCAGTTTCCCCCTGCCCCCCTTCCCTTCTCTTGCAACCACACTCAAACACCCATTCTTCCCTGTGAGAGGTGCGTTGTCGTCTTCGAATGTCTTGGCAGGTGGTTCAGCAGGTCTCATAAGGCTGGTTGGTGTTGCGCGGCGTCCGCAGCGAGCGAAATGGCGGCGGCGGCGGCGGCGGCTGCTGCGCCGTGTTCAAACGTTCTCCCTTCCTTTCCCCGTCCAATCCATCCAACGGGATGCACTGCCGGCGGGAGTTTTGCTTTTTTTTCTTCTCTACCTTGTCTGAACAACGCATTGTTCTTTGAGGCTCTGCCAAGAACAACCCAAGACACATACACACACCACCCGCATCGGGGGAAAAAGCTTTGTTCCCAATCGTCTTGGCCTTGGTATTGGCGATCGATGCCGAGCCCAGATATGGTCCGTTTCTACCGCTCTTGGTCTTTCGGGTAGATTCCCTGGGCTATGCAGAGGTTTCCCAAGACTTTTTTTTTGTTGAAGCTTTTTTTCTTTTCCCCAAAGGACTGCCGGAGCCAAGAAGTTCGCTGCGAGGTTGAAGCCTGCCATTTGCATCTATCAATGCGACCTCGGGTCAAAGGCCCCAAATCCTCTCTCCTTGTGATATGCCTAAACGTAGTAGTCTGCCCTTCTGCCATGCGTCTGTGTGTCTTGTCCCAGCAGGAAATTCCCCGAGTCTGTCGTCTGGCGGGGGGTGGATTAGTGGGATGTCGCCATATGCCGCCGCCGGTCACATATCACCTTTTTCGCCACAGTCGTGCCCAAACTAGTAGACGAGAGAGACGTTGTGCGTGACTGAGATTCGCTGATAAGACGTCGGAGGTATGGGGACAAGAATAGGAACCAAGGTGTCAACCGCATTGCAGATCTGGGGGAGATGGGACGCGGGGGTTTCTATTCTCACCGTGTGTCAGCGACGACGACGCCCCCGGAAGCATATCAAAGCTGGAGAAGCCCTGCTTGACGTTGCGGTCGACGATGGCGAGGCGGTCCGGCAGTCAAAGCTTGTGTTCTTGGCGTAACTGTCGATGTAAGAGCCCCCTCCGCGACCCTTGAATGGTGAGTGTGAGACTGGCGATGGGCGTGTCCGCCTTCCGCATCTGGCCACCCCGTCTTCTGCGGTTCGGTATTGTGCTGTCGCAGGCGGTTGCACTTGTTTCTTCGTTCGCTCGCCGTCATAGTCTGCTATGGCTGTTGGTGATGTTCATTGGGGGGATGTGAATCTGCGACGATGTGCTCATCTGAGGGCCACTTGAATGCTCTGAGACTATGGTGACGGTCTTCGTGGTGTCAAGTCTGTCTTGATCACATCTCTGGAGAGCGGGTAGAGGAGCGGTGTGTTGCACAGCTGTTCCACGCCATCATACATTCTTGTCTTTCAGTACCTCCTAAGAGTGCAGCTCTATTGTGAGCCATCATCTCATGTCATCGGTTCTCATCATTCTCCATTGTTTGACGCTCTACAACATCGATTGCATTGTTACACTAACTACAGGTGCGTATTCAAAGGAGCAACGCGGTAGAAGTATGTGCTGTTGTTGCTGACTTGGTCTCATAGTTCAATATACAGTCAACGAAGCGACGGGGCGAGGGCTGATGCAGTTCAATAGACAGATCGCCCCAACTCCATCCCGTCCGTCGGTGTATACAAGACGTCGCTGGAGATATTGATTTCTGGCACACAATGTCAACACACGTCTGCAGCTGTCGATGAAAGGCCAACTCAAGGACCTCATGCCTAGCGAGTCCTGGCTTAGACTACACTTGGAACCATTAGAAGACACAACCGAGACTCTTCTGATCATGAACAAGTGGTGAGGCTCGTTCAGTTTTCTGCAGGCAGTTACAAGCCCCAAACGAGGTTGGACTTCTTCATGCCATCATACACACCGAGATTCACTCACTTACACCACGAGCAGTTCGTGGATCCTATCATCATCCTCATTCATATTTCGGCAAGGCTATTTTTGATTGACGCCACTACCAGCCTTCTCCGACCTCCGAACCATCCTCGTCGCTCGCTTCAGGCCGGTGACGACTTCGGACAAAGGTCAAGATATCCCGCGACTGAATATGCTGTCAATCCATTGAGCCGGGCGTCATGGAGATGCTGAATCTACGAGACCAAGCATAGCCGACCCGGCTCTTTTTCATATTGCTTATGATCCGTCAATACCCAGCTGACTGTTGATATCAATCAGTGCCTGGAACAAGGTATGATGGTGAGTTTGCTGGTAGTAGCCCGGTTCTGCTGGGAGACCTAACAGCGGTTGACAGAACCCCTCAAATTGTGCTTCACAAGCAAACAGGTGACTCGTCATGGGGACCGGAAAATGAAGAAAGAGTCGTTTCAAGACTGATGCTAAGATGTTGCAGAGTCTTGGTGTCTCATTCACTCTTCTTGTGTCTGAACCAGACATGCAACTGTCTACTGCGATGTGTCTTTGTTTATCGAATGACCTTTAGATGATTTCCTCCGAGCGTTGCCCAGCAGAACGCGAATGCTTTGTCGACAACCAACGTGAAATGTGACATGCCCATCTCAACGGCCCACTCAGGAGTGCAGGCGAGCGAACTGAAGAAGGGGTTTTGAACCAGACCTCTTAAACCTACATAAGTGCATGTTGGTTCTCGTTCTGGCTACTTGCGCTCTTCAATCCCCGCTCTCTGCCTGGAGTAAGATTCTTCCTCAACTTCTTACTGCTGCTCTAGACTTTTCCTTCCTCTTTTTCAAGACTAGGTACTTGAGGCAGAAGGGTTACGCTGAAACTTCCGTAAGCCTTGACTTTGCCCTCGCTCCGTTGCCGCAACAGCGCAGCCCCGCTCCGTCGGACCCGGGCTCTAACCCGACGTTTCCCCCGCAATTGAAGCCGATCGCCGGCCATGTCCGAGTACAAGCACAAGCCGCTCCTGCACCCGGATTCCTTCCGACTGCTCCTCCTCCAGCCCTCTACCTTCCACGATGATGAGCTCAGGGGGTCCCTACTCGATATCTCGCTCGCAGATTGCGATTACGATTTGGTCGATCACTACACTGCCCTCTCATACGTGTGGGGGAGCGCGGAGAAGCTCTGTTATATACGTCTTGACGGTAACGTCCTAGATATCACCAAGTCGCTGAACAATGCACTGCGCGACATCCGCGACACTACGCGCGCTAGGAGAGTATGGGCCGACGCCCTCTGTATCGACCAGGGCAACATTCCAGAGCGAAATAGCCAGGTGAGCCTTATGGGGCGTATTTACTCCGGGGCTAGTAGCACCATCATCTATCTCGGGGACCTGACTCCCGAGGCAGCTGAGGTCTTCGCCGCCGCCCCCCGAGAATCCTGTAACATTGCCTCCAATTTAGGCGGAAAGGACATTGATGAGATTATCGAGCTCGCCGCCCAAGATCTCCTTTCCAGGCCGTGGTTCAAACGCGTTTGGGTCTTCCAGGAGCTAGTGCTTTCCCGAGATCCCTGGGTTCAGTGCGGCAGGACACGCGTGCGCTGGACCGACCTCTGCCGCTTTCTTCTACGGCGGCGTGGTGCAACGCAGAAGAGGCCGGGCCTTCTGGGGGACATGGCCGCGGGCCGTTCCCGCAAGGATTCATTCTCGCTCCTCGACGCTCTCAAAGCCCGTCGAGGTTTGGGGGCTACTGACCCCCGGGACTTTGTGTTCGCCAATTTGGGCATCGTATCTGATGCTCCTTTCGAGGCCGACTACAGCAAGTCGACCCAATGGGTATTCTGCCAAGTCGGAATTGAGCTCGTCAACAAGTTGGGCGTAAGGGGGCTCGTCAACCATGTTGACGAGATTAGCGCAGAAGAACGGGTCGAGGGCTTGCCGTCTTGGGTCCCGACTGGACCCATGCGGCTCTCGGGGTGCCTCCATTACATCGAGAATGGGATTCACAAGCTCAACATCAACAATAAGTCGCGCAATAGGCCATGGCGCAAGACCCCTCACGCCTTTACTGGTGGCAATCTGCCAGTTGTGCTAGGCCTCCCGGGCAGCGAACTCGACGTCGTGGAAACTACGTGCGGTGTCGTACCTCTCACTCCCGGTGACATAACCGCCGGAGAGAGCTCTGACTCGGATTCTAGACGACGCAACATCAAACAAGAAGCGAGGGCTGGGGCCTGGGCCCGATTCTTCCATAATCTCGAAAGCCCGTCAACGGGAGAGGCTTCAGAAAACGATGCATTCCTTGCATCATTTTCTCGGTGGGAGTCGGAAACCTACCACCCAAGACAAGAACCACCATCCTTCCACTCCCATAGATACCTGGAAGCGGGTGTTGACTACGTGGAAGAATATTTTGACCACCCGGGAACCACAACCGCGCTTGGAGGCAGAAGGCTTGCCATGACTAGGGAGGGAGCCTGCTGCGTCGTGCCGGCTCACACCAGGAAAGGCGACATCATCGGCTGTCTCATGCCCAGCCGGTTGACGGTCGTTCTCCGAAGGGTCCAACCCCCACGGGAACAAGAGATTACCCATGCCATTGTGCAGGCGCTTCATGGTCAAGAGATTTATGAAACGGAATTCGATCGATACGGGGGAGCTTTGGAGGATTACGACGGACATGGAAACCCAGCAGGCTCCTATAACACCACGCTGCGTTGGGAAGTACAGAAAGATGTTGCAGACGTGGATATTGGCCACTACATAATCGTTGGTGCATGTCACTTCAACAGAAGTGGTCCTTGCTCTAAGGCATATAATGGGCATGTGAAGGTGTTTGCTTTACATTAAACAGCAAGCGTCTTCTAAAAAGCGCCCTCATCTCGAATGATGAGACCAGATAGTTTTCAAGGTCCCTTGAAATCGAGGGCGAGCTTAGCGAAATGATACGTTTGTCATGAAATTGGCCCCCCCCCTTTTTTTTTTTTTCTTTCTTTCCAACAGTATCTTCGTTTGGCAAGATTAGATGAGAATATGTCGGGATGCCATCTTCGGCGGCGATCTGGATATGTTTTCTCGGGTCGTCGTCTAGCTTCTTGCGGCTGCCCTCTTCAAAGAGGGGCTGGTTGGAATTGGCGACTTTCTGGAGGAAATTTTTATTACCCTCGGTCCGAAGGACCTCGTTATTGATGGTTCCCTTGTTGATATATCGTATGAGCCTTATCAAGTAGTTCACTGCTAAGCTTTTGGTATCCGGCTTATCCGATTGCCATAGCCAGGCTCCCAGTGTCTTGTTGGGCGTATAGCGACATTTTCCTCTTTGGCGGTATGAACCAGCCGTCGCGTCGTCTTCTTGGGGATCTAGCTCCATTGTGCTGGTGCGTCTGCAGAGTTGAATGAGGGAGCTGACGGTTGACTTGGGAGAGTTTGAGGGTGTAGCGCGTCCCCGTCAACCACGACCGTCTAAGACCGGCACGAGAGCGGGTGGGTCCCGCCCGATCTGAGCCTCAACCCAACGTCAGGTCAGTATCTGCAGGGCGGTCTATGGCGCAAATATTACATGCAAAATAACTGTTGAATTTTCTTTGCTCTAATTTGCACACTAAATACTTTGAGGTGCAAACATTCTATATTCCAGCTTATCTTTCTGATATGAACACCGCATTCCACCCGTGGATCGTGTCAGTAGCTCCTATGACGGTGCTTCCGAGTTCCTGAGGACGCAATGAGACAGCTTGATTTAGGAAAAAGAATTACGTAGTTGGAAATCTGGTCAAAGGAGAAGGAGCGAGGAACTACGGTTAGCTATCAGACAAGGTCAATCTTCGATCCGAATATTTGAGTCAAGCAGCAATGAATGAGCTGTCTTGCTATTCGCGTGAGATTTATACAATGTATTTTCGAATTACTTCTAGCTGGCAAGATGGGAGCTCTGCAATTTTGTGCAAGTCTAGCGATGACAGATACTTCCAATTTGGCCCTTCTCTTAGTTGACTTGATAAGGCTGCGCTGCGCGTTCGTTCCTACCTTCCTTAAAAGCCAAAGTCCGGTCGCCGTTGCCAACTGTGGGGACCTAAAGCTTGCCGCCCTCAGTGCCTTTTCGGTGCCGACTTTCTTCTTCCTCACACATCCATTTTCGCGATCCCAATGCCAAAATGGACAGCAACAAGCGCGAGCAGCCTCAGGATGGCAATCCTTCAAATGCCAAGAGAAGTCGACAGGACGACAATTCCTCCATGCCCAGGTTCAACCTGCCACCCCTGACAAGCTTCGCCACTGGTGGCTCGACCGGCGTGATTTCCAAAGAATCCGTCACGACATTTGGAGTGTATGCCCAGGAAAACCTGGCTCGAGCACAGAGGATGAGTAATCTCGCAAAGCGACTTGAAGGTCGCACCGATATCTTTGCTGACGCTATTCATTATTTCGACCCTGAAACCCAGCCCGAGCGCACCAGCGCATTCGTCGACTTCGACGACGACGAGATCGACTTTGGCGAGAGTAACTCCGCCCCCAGACAGAACACGCAAGAAGATCGCGACGACCAGGTGTATCGTGAGGCCCACGCCCACTACGACCCGCCACCCCCGGCCCTTACCCTCCCACGGGTGGCCACAGACCATTGAATCCGGGAAATCCGGTTCATCAGACTTACCCTCATCCGGGTTCCAACAGCTACGGTGCGCCTAGCTACGACATCAGGTCTCAGACCTCGGGCGAAGACTATGGACCAGTTCGAAGCGCGCCTCCATTCAAGGCAGAGAAGCCACCCCCAAACGAAAGGATAACTTTCATGACCCTCGGTCGTGAGTCAATCGACGAGCTCCCCGCGGAGGGGCAAAGATGCGGAAACTGCTTCCATGAAGGCCACCGCCTCATCGACTGCGCCGTACCCGCTCGCGCTGGCGTCATTTTTGGATGCCCCTGGTGCAACACTAGCGACCATCTGCTTGACTACTGCCCTCGTTGGGAGGTAGATTTTTTTCTCGCGGACCTTTTTCACCTCATCGAGAGGCGCAGGCGCCTTTGTGGCATCGCCTCGAAAAAGTGGCCTTAGCCTAAGATCGCTTAAGTATTTGCTGAAGGCGAGACCAATGTGCCACAAGATACCCAATGGAAGCCCAAAGCGGCGCTTCCGCTGACAACTCAGTTTGTGCGAGACACGTGGGATCAGAAGATTCCCAAGAAAGGCTTTCCCATCAGAGTGTGGGTTCGCTACGACTACAAGGACAAGAGCCTCCTCATGAAGGATCCCGACAGTAACGACTGGAAGACTGTCTCGGAAAACTACGACAGCCTCCTCGAGTCTGAGACTATAGGACACAGCGCTGAAGTGCATCACCCAGACAAAGAGCAGTAGCTCCAAGAACACAGACCGAGATCAGCTCGATAAGGACATGGATGACTGGAGGGTGGCGAACATTCCCCTGCCCAACCTCTATGATGATGATGACATTGAGGCCCACGCCACATCCAATGACACGACGGATCTTTCAGAATGAGATAGCTAAGATCAGTATCTTCAGACCTTACGACTGAGATAGCCGAGATCAGCTTCTCCAGACATTGTCAAATTTGACAACAGACTGAGCCAGACAGCTCACAGACGAGGCAACTTATGTAGAATGAAATGATGGATTCGACCTCAAAATGATCTCTCTGTGGCTTTGTGGTGTGACCTTGTGATGTGTTATAGACATAATAGCAGTGAAAAAATGTGTAAACTGTTTCCTTTGCTTACTCAGGTGATATAGCCTAGACGCTGACGACTTTGAAGTAGCGTAGCGTATATAAAGGGGACGTTATAATATTTCTTAATTATATCTCTATATTAATAAGAGATCTCAGTCCTCAGAAAAGTGTTCTTATCCTAATTTGCTACGTGCTATGTACTAAGTACGTTAGAGTAACATGCTGAAGTTTGTGCTGATGATAGGAAATTCGCTAGCCCTTGGGCCAGATAGGTAGCTTCTACTAAGTTCCCGCGTTTCCAGTGAGAGGAACTTAGCTCCACGCCCCTCACATAAATCGTGGTGGAACTCAACGATAGGCACTAAAAACAAGCTGTAAAACTTTGAACAAGATCTGAATTTCTATGGACTGTAACCTGGCCCGGTTGCCTTCGCGAAACAAAACTACCATCTGTGCCCGCGTTCCCTCTGAACCGAACCTGTCTGTCTTGCGACCGAACCCATACTAGACGCAGGCAAATCGATGGCGTCTGCCCTGATGCAGCCCGTAGGAATATTCATTCCACGGCGATACACAACGGCGCGTTTCTACAGATCAGTCTGATTGACGCAAACACCGGCATTAAAACACTTCAACAGTAAGCACAACATCTCCAGACCGGCTTACACGACGTCAACGCCGAGAAGTTTTAGAACAGGACAAAAGGGCACCAAAAGAATGACAGCCATCGAATGAGTCTGGGGTCTCGATCGAAACTAGTTCAAGAGGCTGTCATGGCCAGTGTAAACTGCTCGCTAGATGCTATGAAGCTACTTAGCCAGAGTTCTTGCTAAATGGAGTGAAGATCCTTGAACCGTTTAGGCTTGAAAGGCATGCCGCCAGTCACCAGCTTCCTCCCAAGAGCCCGAAAGAAAGCAGCGAGTAGACGAAGAATCATGTCCATTCAGACGAAGCATCATCATCTTCTTCTTCTTCTTCGTCGTCATTGTCATCGTCATCTTCAATATCAATGTAGCCAGGAAGACTACACTTCAACCCTTGTTCCTCGCAAACATTGCGTAGTTCCCGCATGTCGCGTGCGAACTTGCCATCAGTTCCATTCCCCATCCTTCTCGCGTCCAACGCAAACTCCTGCAGCTTTGGGGTACTGGTACTCCAGCCGCCGCCCAGGAACGCCCGCAGCAACGGCACGTAGACTTGGGTCGGCCATTTATAGAAGGTAATGTAGTCCCACATGCTGTCGTTGATAGTGAGACGCTTGAGTTTCGTGGGCAAGCCCTCTGACAGCGGCGGCAGGGCGTGTAACTCTCTGTCCTGGCCGTAAAAGACACACAGAGATATGTTTAGCTCCTCCAGCAGCTCGAGGTCCCGGAGAGAGTCCAGACTTCCCCGGACCAAATGACTCAAGTTATCAGGGTCGGGATAGTCCTCCATACATTGACTGACCGTCAGATGCATCAGCGTGCCGCGTACGTGATGCAGTGCTTGCCGCAAAATGCTTGAATCTTGACGATGCGTCTCTGGAATGTAACTGTCCAAATAGAAGGATCTGAGACTCGGTGTTCGCTTCAGCAATTCTTCAATGCTTCTGAAAGTTGCCGCCGAGCGATTGAGACGTAGGCTTGTGAGACTCGCCGCATCGGGAGCCGCGGGAAACGGCCATGCGACGTGGGATCTTTGAGCGTTTTCATCCCAGGCATCGATGCGAGGAGTTCTCCCCAGACGCAGGCTTTTGATTTTAGGCAGATACAAGGACAGCATGAAGAGCTCTTTCGTAATGTGATCCCAGTAGTAAGTAACGTTGCACCTATGATAGCAGGTGACGTCAAGCTTTGTGAGGTTGCCGAATGTCGGCGGACGAGTGTCGTCCTTCAGACCATGACGGAAGACCGCCGTCAGCCACTTTGCTCCCAGCCGGGCGAATTCGTGATCTACCGTCAGACTCTCCAGCTGGTTGCATTGCGCTAGGATCAACGCCGAGGCGGCGGTCAGGTCGTTATCGAAGATCGCCGAGATCCATTCCGCAGCACACAAGGACTGTGTCTCACGGACGGCTTTCCTGACCAGTGTGTCGCTCATGTCGCTGGCAAGAAGCGAAGGGCCGGTCCATTTGGTGAGGATCTCCGCCCGCTCATCGGTCAACGAGTCTAAACGGCGCACCTCTCCTGTAAACAGCCGCATGCTTTTGATGTGTCTTGTAAGGTGAGGGCTTTCCAGGACGGTTCGAAGAAGCAAGGTGATTCTTGAGAGGTGATTATTGATCGAGCCATTCGAAGTGATGGCAATGTCACGATAAGCCAATGGCAGAGAGATTGAGCGCAGATTCCGGCATGTTTGCGTGAGGCTGACGAGATCGGGGGTGGGAATCTCAAGGAGAATCGTGTCCAGAATCTCGTTCGGAATGGTTGCCAGTGAAGCCATGGTGTACTGAGCTAGAAACCGTGAACCAAATCAGCAACCCATAACTGCCCGTCAATTATACAATCCGATTTGTCTAACTTGATGTAGATGGCCTGCTGTCATGGGCCATGCCCTTGTGCTTATTGGACAAGGAAGCGTCAAGAGGGGGTCCGAATTGTCGAAAGCATCTGTTGGATGGTAATGGAAGCACCTAGAAGTTATTGATTTTCAAGTCTGTCTTCTCGACGTACATGAATCGTTCCGAGGCACAGCACAAGACACAGAAAGACGTCGAATGAGACAGTAAAAAGTCGTTATAAAGCCATGAAACGAGCACAAGTCTAAGACAAAGTCATTCTGCCACATTGACATGGCAGCCAAGAGAACACTCCTCAGAGGTAAACAAGCCTTGTGATATCAATCAGCCAACCAATCCGCCGCAAATCGCCGCAACGCCATGCCCGGTTGACCCCATCACTTCCCAGATGAGCCCGTCTTCCTCATACCAATATTACGAGCGGTGCCACATACAACTTCACTAATATCCACAGTCTACTTGCCAGCGGCAACGCCCTCGACGAAGCTGAGGGCCTCCTCGGTAGGAACGCAGTCGATGGAACTCGTCTTGCTGTGGAAAGTCACACCGTAGCACTTGTCGGCGACGTGAACAATCTCGGGACGGAAAGTGGTGCAGATGAATTGCGTGCCGGCCTCCTGAGAGATGGACTGGAGAAGGCTGGCGACGGCGGTACGGTACTGCGCATCCAAGTTGGCGTCGACTTCGTCAAAGATGACCATGGGACTGCTCTCCGTCTGCTGGAGAGCGAAGATGAGGCACAAGGCACACAAACCTGATTTGCCAAGTTAGTAACTAGGTGAGCAAAGGGATGGGCGGCTGGCTTACTCTTCTGACCACCACTGAGTTGCTGGATTCTCTGCTGCTCGTCGAGAGTCTTGGAGTTGAAGGACACGCTGATACCAACACCAGTATAGTTCTCGACACTGCCTCTGGCTTCTTCATCAGACTCGTCGGGGTCCACACGACGGTCGGTACGGCGCTGAATAACCAAGCGACCGTGTCCGGCCGGCACGAGCTTCTCGAAGATGGTGGCAAACTCGCGGGACACCTGCTTGAATGTACGCTCAATAGCCTCGTCTTTACGTTGATCAAGGTGAGCAACGAGCTCCTCAATGGACTCCTGAGAGGCATCGAGTTCCTTGCGACGCTTGAGGAGCTGATCCTGTTGCTGAGTGAAGCTGTTGTACTGCTCGAAAGCCTTCTTGTTGACGTGCTGGAACTTCTTCAGCGCGTTGCGGACCTTCTTGAGTCTGGTGTCGATCTGTCGCGGGTCCATGTTCTCGTACTTGTCGAAGGCCTCTTCAGGCAGAACGCCGAGGTCTCTGATGGCCTTCGCAGCATCGGCAGCCTGCGCCGTGTACACAGCCTTTTTGGACATGCTCTTCTCGATCGCGCCGCGCTGCTTGGCCTCCCTCGCAGCGACCGTGGCACGGATCTCCTCCTGTTCCGCCTTCTTGGCTTCCCGACGGTCGAGCTTTGAACCAAGTTCTTCAATTCTAGCCTCGATTTCTTGCATCTTGGCCTCGATTGCCTTGGTCTCCTTCTGGAGCTTCTTGAGTTCGCGCTGAGCCTCCTTAAGACTGCCGGACTCGCCAGACGAAGTGTTGTTCTCGAAAGCGGCGCTGTTCAGCTGATCAAGACGCAGCTGCAGGTTCTGGTTGATATCTGTCTCGAGAATCTGCTTCCGACTTTCGGCATCACGTCTCTTCTTGCTGGCATCGTTCCATTCCTTCTGAAGCCTCTGCACCTGAGCGTCCAACTCAACCAGCTGCTTCTCCTCAGCGTTACTGAGGGCCTTCTTGAAATCAGACGCCAATTCAGCCTCATCAGCTGCCAGGCTCTCGGTGAACACCCTCATGTCCCGCTCGACGGATTCGCGGTGTCTCAGGGCGTCGCTCAAGCGCTTCTTCTCGTGCTCAAGCTGGAAGTTCTTGTTGTTCAGCTCGTGTTTCAGAGGATCAAAGCCAGCCTCCAGTTGCCGCAGCTTCTGCGCAGCCTTCTGGACGTCACCCAAGGCGCGGGTGATTTCTTGGTCCTTCTGCTCGATGAGAGTTCGGAACTCGTTGGCTTTTTCAAGTAGACGTTCGTACTCATCGCGCCACTTGCTGACAGCCTGAACTCCCTCGAGCCTAGATCGCCTGGGATCAATGTATCCACCAGTCATGGCACCTCTCTTGTTGGTCGTGTCACCGTCGAGGGTAATAGCATCGACGCCGTGACTCCTTGCGTACTGACCTCCTATGCTCAGATTCGGGCACACGACGACCTTGCCGAATACTTGCTGGAATGCCTTCTCGAATGTGGGATCGTAGTTGATCTTGCTCAAGAGAGGGACGATACCGTCTGAAGATCTTGGCATGTTGATGTGCCTTGGGTGAAGCCGGTTGAGTGGCATGAATGTGAGCCTACCGCCGTATGACGAGCGCAGGTGGTTGGTCAGGTATGTCGCCGTTTGGTCAGTGTCCACAATGTAGTGGAACAAGCTGTTGCCGGCAATCTGCTCGACAGGAAGTCGGTAGGTTTCGCTGACCTCAAGCAGCTCAGCCATCGTCCCGTAGGCACCAGGCAGGTCCTCGGTGGCCTTCAGCCGACGAATGGTAGCGAGACCCTGAGCGGTGTCTCTGTCCATCATCGTGCTAAGCTCGCGGTCTGCGCGCTCCCTCTCTTGTCGCGCATCCGACAGAACGGTGTCGAGCTTCTCCTCCTGACGGACTAGCGCCTTCCTCTCATCGTCGAGCTTGTCCAGAATCTCTCTCGCCTTGTGCTCTTCCTCTGCAAGCTCGTGGCGAGTTCCATTGAAGTTCTGCAACTGCTCTCTGAGATTGGCAACCTCGCTTTCTAGTTGCTTGATGGCGTTCTCGGTTCTGGTGACATCCTCGTCGGCCTCCATCTTGTTCGCCTTGTGGCTCATGAGTCTGGAGTGGAGATCCTCGATTTCGGCTCGCAAGTACTTATCACGCTCGCCCTTATTCTTAAATTGGGATCCACGGCTTTGCTTGGTAAACAGACGGTTCCGTGCAGCTTCGGCAGTGTCCAACTGCTGCTTCTTCTCCGATTCCTGGGCCTTTCGTCTGATAAACTCGGGGACGATGCTGTTGAGTTCCTGCTTCTTCGCGGAGATCTCCTCGATGGTCGCCGAAAGGTCGGCCTCGTGTTGTTGTTGGGCTTGAACAGCCGCTGACTGTCCGTCAGACAATGTCTTGACTTTCAGCTCTGCCTTCGCCTTGGCCTTTGCCGTTCACGACGATCCTCCTCGAGTTGGCGGCGCTCGACCTTGGCCATATCCATCTCTTTCCGTAACTTGTGAATTTCGGCCTCAAATTTGGTGACAAGCTTTTCGGCCTCCTTCAGTTCTGATCGGATGGAGTCGGTATTTTCTAGACCATTCTGACGAATGTTTTCGATGCGGTCGAGCTGTTCCTGAATTTGCTGCTGCTCCTGGTAGTAGAGTGCATACTCGAGACACCTGCGCTCGCGATCCTTGTCTTGAAAGCCTCGGAGTTCTTCCTTCTCTTCTTCCAGCTCGGCCAGACGCTCCTTGATGTAACCCAAAAGTTCGTCAATCTTTCTCTCTTGTTGTTCGTTTCGTTCATGATCTTCAACGACTCGGTTCGGCGCGCTTCGTAGACCTGAGTACCCGCAACCTCCTTCAATAATGTGAGTCTGTCCGACTCCTTCATGTTTGTCAACGCCGTGACGCGACCCTGAGGGACAATGTAGTAAGGGTTCGACCTCGAAAAGCCGGCTGCCTCGAGCAGGTTGATGACGTCGGTCTTTGTAACGACTTTGCGATCGACCGAGTACTCGTCCTTCTTGGTTCCGATGGTGCGGCGCAGAATGACCTCCTTGCCTCCGCCGTGGAAGCGCTCGTCACTGTTGTCGAAAATGATCTCGACGTAGGCCGACATGACGGCGGATCCGGAACCTTCGTGCAGCAGGGCCTGCCGCTCCTCGCGGGTCATCTGGGTATAGGCATCGCTGAGGACGAAGCGGATCGCAGCGAAGAAGTTACTCTTGCCGGATCCATTGCGACCGACAATGACGTTCGTGCCGGGGGAGAAGGGCTCGATGACGGTCTGGTCCTTGTAGCTGCGATCGGGTCAGCGGGGTGAGGTTGGGCGATTGTTGTCGCAAGGGGCGCACAAACCTCTTGAAGCCCTGGATGATAATCTGTTTAATGTACATGGTTGCGGAGAGGATGCGGCCTCAAGGGCAGCGAGATTGCGCGGTTGAAGTCGCTGGCGGGCTTGATCAAGCGTCGCGCAAGATTTTCATCGGTTTGCCCAGGAGCTGCGACGGATTGTTGGTGATGGTGGGGATTGACGCGTCTAGGACGGGAACCGCGATACCCTCGACGTGGGACGTGGTAGAGGGAGGCGCGTCGAATGGTGCGCTCATTTGGCAGGTGGCGCGTGCCTGAGGAACAACTGCCCGGCTTGAGTGGACAGTACGGAAACCGTGCCAGACAGTGTTTATACTGTGGCTCTACCCCAGGATTGTATATTAATCGGCCTTGTCAGCGTCCCGGCCAGACGGTTGCACGACGCTCATCCCGTCCCGCTTAAGGAGCCCTAATGACCTCTGACTACTAGTGGCTCAAGAGCCGCAGATGGGATTCTTTGATTCGGATTTGACAACGGCTTTTTCTTTCCGTTGGCAGCTCTCAAGTACCGAGACGGTTGTTTTGGCTGCTGCTCCCTGCTTTTCCTCTCTCGGTAACCTGAAGAGAGGAAAACCCCGTCATTCGCGGGCACGCTGACTCGATCTTGTCAAAATTCAAATTCGTCTGGTTGTTTTCTAAGCTTATCCGCGGCTTTGGCTGACCTTTCACGCGGCTGCGGCCGTTCGATCGTTCGTTGGCTCAGCCTGATCGTAAAGTACCTTACCTAGCAACTGGGACACGGCGCTCGTCGCCGTACAAACCTTGAAATGGCCAGACGGGGGCTTTGAAATTCGCCAGTCGGTGGTTGAAACTGCAGTCCGAGTCGGACGCGCCGACCATAGTTCTCGTCGCATTGGGATGACTGACTCCGGCAGATATGTCCGCGAATCTCCGCCTAAATACCAGAGACTCGTCAGAGGAATACCTGCCACCATCCTCGCCGAGACAGACATTACCAGAGGAGGGTGGATTGCAGCCGGTGGGTGATGGATGGTTGAGTGTGGAGGCGGCCCTGACGAGCTACCGCTCTTGGGTAGCATGGCAGGTCTTTCGGGGGCTGGTGGAGGAGACGCGGAGGTCCATGGAGCTCACGTAAGGGTTCAGCGCAGTGATCCGACACTTCCGCGTTGGCCTCCATCTGGTTGCCAGAGCCGGCGCCAGTGCGCATGCAGAGAGCTGTCTGTGTCTCAAGGTCGGGAAAGGTGCAAGACTGTGGGTGCGCCGGGCGACCGCGTGAGCGTGTCGGTGTGCCTGAGCAGCATTCATGATACCGGGCGATCAACGACTAGTTTGAGCTTCAACATGGATAGAGCTGGATCCATCCCATGTGCACCCCGGTCGGGTCGCTGTCGAGCTACCCGCACTGACCATTTGGTCGATACAGCGTCCACGTAAGGTACATTTCCCTGCCAACAACTGGCTGAGAGACCACGTATCACTGCAGCTGGATAAGGTGTCGGCACAGCTGCCAAAGTTGAGGCGATTCACTTGCTAGAGCCCCAACCAAGAACCTGTGGATGTAGGAACGCAATCTATGGGGGCAACGAGAGAGGGAAGACCGAGTCCTGGGGAAAAAGAGAGAGCGAGAGAGAGGGCATGACAACTGACAGAGACAGAGGCAGGGGCAGAATGGCCGAGGCGGGTAAGACATTCCAGGCCGCCCTGGAACAACCAGGGACGGACGGGACAGGCGGAGCTAGATGTTAAATGAGGCCATCGTAATCGGGGCAGTCTGAACTGCATCGCTTGGTTCCATTGTCACTTGTCAGTGATACCCTACGACACAGCAAAGCAGCGACCAGACAGCCAGACGAAATGCCCCTCGGCCACATACTATCCAACATCACCGAGCTTCTCTAGATCTTGAGAGGAGAAGACGGGGAAGACGGAGAAGAAAAATAAGAGAATGACCCAAAACGAATCAGAGATGGCGTGTCGCTGGAACGCCAAAAACTTGGGACCCTGCGGCACTGCCAAGATTCCCAACCTTACCCCACGTCTTTTGTGCCAGCCGAACCAGCTTATTTCCAGTTCGAGGCATCAAGCCAGGACTGGCCGTGGCCGCAGCTGCACGCCCTGCCTTAGCTATGCCTGTGATGATCCTCGCGCCGTCTCCTGCATCGCCAGTGCCAGCAATAGTCGTATCCGCATCCACAGCCCGCCCATCGCCGCCAATCCGGCTCCCATCCATCTCGTCCATCAAACTAGGCACTCAATCCATCGATACATCTAAACCAGATGGTCATCCAGTCATCTGCCGTCTCTTTCAGTCCAGTCGTCGGATTTTCGGGAGGCACGATATGGTGAGAGACTGCCCAATGCTGCTAATAGGGCGAAAAAATGCATCCTGTCTGTGTGTACCTAAGTAACGTGCATGTCCGGGCTAGTCTCCAAGGGGTAGCCTGGTATGTTAATCGCAGGCTCGGGTTAACAGCCATGGTGAGATCTATCCAATCTGACTTATTGTTCAGATGCGATGGAAGACGTAGAGTCCGCCGTTGGCATAGCCTTTTCTGTCATTCATAGGCACATTGCCCATTTAGCTCCAGTTAATGAAGAAATAGCCACGCCGTTGTCTGGTGACAAGGGGGCAACGTCTGGTATGTGCGGAAGGTCGTCAAGTAGAGAGACTCTTGGAGATCTGCCGTGGGTTGGGTCTCGTCTAGGTAGTCCAAGAAAAGTCGAGACATTGAGGCAAGCTCACCGGTCACCTCACGCAAGGGGGAGAGGCATGATGACACATGCGCAGACTGGACTCCGATTCGCAGTTTCCAGAGATAGCACGTTAGCGGTGGGCGAGGATCGTGATAGGCTCTGTCGCTGTGGAAAGTGCCGAGCGGGAACCTTGAACGTGGGGATGATGGCAGAGACAGGATAAACTCAAAATAGAAAGATTCAAGGCTCTTAAAGGCATGTGTATGAAACGCTGATTATACCGTTCTCAGCTTTTTCCAAAGCGTGTCTGAACCGTTGGGGTCAGTCGAGCGGCGAGGCTGCTCGAATGTTCGCTGGCTTCGTATCTACACTTTTATCTTCATCCTTTATCAGATCTGGCGCTGGCGGGTGGCGCCAAGAATATCAAAGTATTGGCAGCGTGATGAGGCTTGAAAAACTGTGAAGTGCATATAGAAGTCGCGTCGTTGAGGTGGTTCGGCAAACTCACGATGCGACTAAACATTGTACCCTCATGTATGAGAATTTGAACTACAGGTGCAAAGCTAGTTGTGAGCCGCTATGTGTTGCCTTGCGAATGGCAGCAAGGCATGGGATTCGATGTGAAGGGATGCAGGTTGGACCAAAAGGGACGATGAGATAGGTGGTGACTTAAGGCAGCGAGGCACACCTCTAGATGGAAGTGTCAACGTACGAATAGGTCACGACAGAGACAAAATGGCAGGAGGCCGGAGAGGACGACGACGACTACAGCCGGCAGGGGTTATTGTTTGCTGGGGAGTGGAGGTGGACCAGGGGCGCTAGATGACGCTAAGGAAATTAAGCGAGACACCGTCGCTGCGTGAAGGAACGGCTGGCTTTCCTTCCATTTTTTTTTCTCTCACGGGCCCACGGGTAATTATAAAAGTACTGCAGGCATACCTTTAAGACTGTCCGGGCCCCTCCACCCCAAATTTTCCCTCCAGAGCGCAGTCCCGCGGCCACCAGAGGTGCTGCCCTTTTTCAACCGGACCCCATCCAGCCTCGGATAGCACCATTTGATTGGCTCAACAGTCCACGCCTAGCCAGAACCACAGGCAACCAACAGCACCACGAAAGGCAACTGCAGCTGAGATCCCTTATCCTTAGGCCACCACAGCAGCACTGCATTCCCGCCTCGCACCTGCCCGCCACTGCATCCAATTATCCACCCAGAGGCGCGTCGCTTCCTTCCCACTTAAGGCGTCCTCCCTTCTGCCTTCTGGAGCCTCACCTCTCCGGTGCCTTCTTTCGTCGCCCCAGTCTGCAACCACCACGTGCGCGCCACCCCGAATCACCATCGCCAATCGATTCTCGTGCGCATCACGCTTGCATCGCAACGGCAACTTGCAATCAACTAGTTTGTCGACTGCTGTCATCTCTCGGTCTCGGGTCTAAAAGTCCGACTCGACCCGGCACTGCGACATCAATTGGATCCTGCTTGCCCGATGCATGCAAGGTAGCCGCTTGTTCTTAAACAAGACTCGGCCTGATCCGCAGTGGACGGGATCGCGATTGCTTTCTGGCCCCATCCAGACGGATGCTCATCACTTCCACCGCTTGCTTTAGAGACAGGTACGTATCTTATTCTCTTAGCCAACGTCTGTCCTGCCCCGACATCTGCACGAGACACCCTTTCTCTCATATCTCTCCAATATCCGCCTTTTGATTGGCTCGCTCGGTCCTGCACGTCTCCATGACTGTACCGCAAACGCATTCCATTATCCGTGTCATCCCACCTCCATCAGCTTCCCCAGCTGTCATGATTCAGACTCAACCCAAAGTGCATCACCTTCGTTTGGGCAAGTCAGGATGGCATACACCACGTGTTTAGACTTCCACGTTTCTCATTCTTTATTTTTCGCCCCATCCATGCCGACACCCATTTACCCGCCATGCCCCCTTCATCCACTTTCAACAAACTCGCAACGGGCTCCATGAGACGCCGCTAACACGCCAGCAGAAGCCCAATCTATGATGAAACTCCCATCAAGTCCATCATAATACAAGATGGCGTCGAGGTGCGTTTTCTTCTATCCGATCATCGCGATCGCCCGCGAACTTATGCCGGAACTAGCACTAACCTTGTTGCCACAGACTTGACAGATTGGTCACGTGAGTAAATCCATACTGCAAATCAAGTCCCCTTGCCAAGCACTTCCGCTGTCACGTTCCATTCGCTCGTCGTGTGGACCGTCACAGGCTGCAGTCACCTTTCAAGGGACTACCACGTTCATCGTTCAGTAGACAGCTGACATCTTACAGGATTCTCGAAACGGGGAGCACCCGTCTCATTCGTGACACTGCTGTCAATCAATTGGCCGACTGGCAGAAGCAACACTCAGATGAGCTGTTCAACCTTCTGTCCAGAGTTGTCCCCTATCTTAGACATAAGGAATGGGAGACACGATCAACAGCTGCCAAGGCCATTGGCAAGATCATTGAAAACGCGCCTCTTTATGACCCAAATGAGGACGAGGGAGATTCTGCGCCAATCAAGAAAGACGAGCCGGAGGAGAACGGCCACGTGAAAAAGGAGGAGGAGAAGGACATCCCGTCATTTGCTTCCGATGAGCTCCTGAAGTTAGGGACGCTCAACGTTGAGCACATCATCAAGCATGGCCGGCAATTATTACGAGGCGGCAACATCGATTTCGCCTTGGCCTCATTAGACCCCTCTGCACGACTTGCACACCAAAAGAAGACCCTCAATGGACGACTAGGTCTCCTTGGCAGGGTCTTCGAGGACGCCGAGATGCCCGTCCTCGTGGAGAAGGACCACAGTCCCATGACTCCCCAAGATTCAGCCAACGGTCACAACGGAAGCAAGGAGAATGCCTCCCAAGGCCAGAGTCAACCGGCAGAGGAAGCAGGATTGAGTTCAAGGCAACTCAATGTGCTGAAGAGAAAACGCAAAAGAGAGCTGCAGAAGGCCGCCCAAGGAAAGGGCGGATTTGGAGATCTGTCCATAAGGAGGACGACCACCGCAGGTTCAGAGGGTTTTGACGACACACCGATGCCGATGCTGATTCAAAGCAAAAGAACGGAAAGGTCAACGATTACTTCAACCTGGACAGGCCGGCCGACGTCGATGAGGAGTCAAAGGTTGTCAGCGAATTCAAAGGGCCCGTGATTCCGATCAAGTCCGAGATTGAGGCAGACGAGACCATGGAGGGTGCTGAGTGGCCCTACGACCGGCTATGCGACTTCTTGAAGGTGGATCTTTTCGACCCATCCTGGGAAACACGGCATGGAGCTGCGATGGGCATACGTGAAGTAATTCGTGTCCATGGTGCTGGAGCCGGCAGGATACGATCCAAGTCTCGGGCTGAGAATAACCGCCTGAACCAGGCCTGGCTCGACGATTTGGCTTGCCGACTGTGTTGTGTCTTGATGTTGGACAGGTTCACTGACTACAGTTCGGACACATCCGTGGCACCAATTCGCGAAACGATTGGCCAATCCCTTGGGTCAGTTCTTCGACACGTTCCGGCAGATTCAGTCCACGGCATCTACAAGATCCTCTATCGCATGGTCATGCAAGATGATCTGCATCTTGAGATGCTCCAATGGTCGGTTTGCCACGGTGGCATGGTCGGTCTCCGATATGTCGTCGCTGTCCGAAAAGACCTGCTCTTGGAAGATAACGAGATGATTGACGGAGTTGTGCGTCTCGTCATGAAGGGACTGGAGGAGCACGATGACGATGTCAGATCAGTGAGTGCTGCCACGCTCTTGCCGATGGCGAAGGAATTTGTCACAATGCGCCCTGGCTCCATCGATGGACTCATCAACATCATGTGGGGAAGTCTCGCGGATCTAGGTGATGACCTGAGCGCAAGTACTGGCAAGATCATGGACCTTCTTGCGACGCTCTGCAGCTACCCCGAGGTTTTACAGGCCATGGAGACATCTGCCGCTCAAGATGAAGAGCGTTCGTTCACTCTGCTCGTACCGCGACTCTACCCCTTCCTTCGACACACAATTACTTCTGTCCGACTAGCCGTATTGAAAGCCCTCATGACATTCGCCAATCTCGGCGCTCAAAACTCCCGCGGCTGGCTCAACGGCAGGATTTTGCGCCTCATCTTCCAGAACATCCTTGTCGAGAGAGATCGTGAAACACTCAATATGTCTATTGATGTGTGGACAGCCCTTGTGCGATCTCTTTCGCAGACTCCTGACGTTTTGGCTGATGAGTTTGCCGCACACGTCGATCCTTTGATGAGGCTTACCCTGCACCCCGTTGGTGTGTCAAGGCATCCCCTGCCCATGCCTGCGCATCTCTTCCAGAGACCCTCAGGCGGCACTTATACGGCAGTCACTGCCACACCCGCCCGCAAGGCATCATCTCCTGAGGGTCCTGAACGAGCCACCAAGCGTCGTCGGAAGTCTGCCAAGACCGATGACGCGCCCGTCGCGACGCATACACATGATGTCGATGGCCATATGATCCAAGGGGACGTCGACTTGGTTGGCATGGACACTCTCATCCGTTCGCGAGTTTCGGCTGCCAAGGCGATGGGTCTGGTTATGTCTTTCATTCCGAACAGTCATATGGCTGAGTATGATCAGCTCATCACCAGTGGTCTCGCAGACAGGAACGCATCCACACAGCTTGCGGCTTGCATGGTCATCGACGAGTACGCCAAGAACAACACGGCAGCCGAAGGACCTCAGAGATTCGTGGCACCATTGCAAAAGATGATTGAGGCGGAGCGGCCCTCTCATTACGGAGACCTAGTCAGCTACATGCACCGCGTACGATCTCAGTGTCAGCAACTTCTCAACATGTTCCGCGATCATGGCAAGGTCTCCAGCGGTAGACTCCCTACACTTGCCGTTCTGGTTCAGGGAGACGAGCAAGCTGGGCCTGGTGCCTTCTCCATTGCCGTCGCAGACAAAGTCGTTGGCGAAGACTTCGACAAGCTCAAAAAGGCAATGTCGCCCGGACAACGCTTGGTGGCCAGCCAGCAGCTCGGAGAAGCCAGAGACGTGGCCGCGTCAGCCATCACCGACGCCAGGACTGCCAAAGAAGCTCGAGATGTGTATCCCGCTCAAGGCGCGCTGTTGCGATCAAGGTTCTTCCGAAGAAGCCGAGTCCTCTCATCAAGGGAATCATGGACAGCATCAAAACAGAAGAAAATCAGGAATTGCAATGCCGTTCTTCTGCCACAATTGCCAGTCTCGTCCAGCTGTTCAATGAGAAGGGCCGTCGCGGGCCTGCCGACAAAGTTGTCTCTAACCTCATCAAATTCTCTTGTGTTGAGGTTGCGGAGACGCCTGAATTCCCGGTACATGCAACCAAGACTGATTGCGTGCTCTCCATGCAAAAGGAAGAAGATAGAGTCGATCATGCAGACGCAGCCAAGTGGGCGAGGGAAGCCAAGGCGGCGCGCATCACCAGACGTGGCGCCAAGGAGGCACTTGAAATCCTGTCCAGAATGTATGGTGCCGAACTACTCACGGCCGTTCCAACCGTGAGGACGTTCATGGAAGAACCTCTCGTGAAGGCATTTAGCGCCGACTTACCCGCCGAGGCACGGGACCCCGAGAACACCTTTGGTCAAGAAATTATCGACGCATTGTCACTCATCCGGACACTCATGCCAACTCTCGACAAAGCCATCCATCCGTTCGTCATGGAGAAGGTGCCGCTGGTCATCAAAGCCTTGCATTCCGAATTGTCCGTGTTCCGTTACATGGCAGCGAAGTGCATGGCCACTATCTGCAGCGTCATCACCGTGGAGGGTATGACGGCTCTTGTTGAAAAGGTGCTCCCGTCCATCAGCAACCCTGTCGATCTCAACTTCCGACAGGGAGCTATCGAAGCTATCTACCACTTGATCGCGGTCATGGGCGACGCCATTCTTCCGTACGTCATCTTCCTGATTGTTCCCGTCCTCGGCCGCATGAGCGATTCGGACAACGAGATCCGTTTGATTGCAACAACCTCGTTCGCCACCTTGGTCAAGTAGTACCTCTTGAGGCCGGTATCCCAGATCCTCCAGGTCTGTCCGAAGAGCTTCTCAAGGGTAGAGATCGTGAAAGGACTTTCATCTCGCAACTGCTTGATCCCAAGAAGGTGGAGAGCTTCCAGATCCCCGTCGCCATCAAGGCGGAACTTCGTTCATACCAGCAAGATGGTGTAAACTGGCTACATTTCCTCAACAAGTATCACCTCCACGGCATTCTCTGCGACGACATGGGTCTCGGCAAGACTCTGCAGACGATTTGCATGGTTGCCAGTGATCACCACAATCGCGCGGAGGAGTTCGCCAAGACCGGTGCTCCCGACGTTCGTCGTCTTCCGACTTTGGTCGTCTGCCCTCCTACGCTGTCTGGCCACTGGCAGCAAGAGATCAAGACTTACGCCCCCTTCCTCAGCGTCACGGCCTACGTCGGTGTACCTGCTGAGCGCAAGACGATGAAGGACAATCTCGACAAGACCGACATCGTCATCACCAGTTACGACGTCTGCCGCAACGACGCAGAAGTGCTCGCCAAGTACAACTGGAACTATGTCATCCTCGACGAAGGTCATTTGATCAAGAACCCCAAGGCAAAGATCACGATTGCGGTCAAGAAATTAGCAAGCAATCACCGTCTGATCCTGACCGGTACTCCCATCCAGAACAATGTCCTTGAGCTGTGGTCTTTGTTTGACTTTTTAATGCCGGGATTTCTCGGTGCGGAAAAGGTATTCCTGGACCGGTTTGCCAAGCCCATTGCTGCCAGTCGTTTCAGCAAAGCATCATCAAAGGAGCAGGAGGCTGGTGCATTGGCTATCGAAGCACTCCACAAGCAGGTACTTCCCTTCCTCTTGCGACGTCTTAAAGAGGAGGTGCTCGATGACCTGCCACCAAAGATCTTGCAGAACTACTACTGCGACCTCAGTGATCTTCAGAAGAAGCTGTTCGACGATTTCACCAGGAAGCAAGGCAAGAAGCTCCAAGAAGTGGCTGGGCGCGAAGACAAGGATGCCAAGTCGCACATCTTCCAGGCCCTGCAGTACATGCGTAAGCTCTGCAACTCGCCAGCAATGGTCATGAAGCCGACGCACAGCATGTACGACGAGACCCAACGCATCCTCAACAAGCAGGGAACTAGCCTCGAAGATCCGGTTCACGCTCCGAAACTGACCGCTTTGAGAGACCTCCTTGTCGACTGTGGCATTGGCGTGGAAGAGGCTGAGTCTAATGATCCACTCTACCAGCCGATCAAGCCCCATCGTGCCCTTATCTTCTGCCAGATGAAGGAAATGCTGGATATGGTCCAGAATACCGTCCTCAAGAGCATGTTGCCTGGCGTTTCTCACCTGCGCTTGGATGGCTCAGTCGAAGCCAACAAGAGACAAGACATTGTGAACAAATTCAACAGCGATCCGTCATACGATGTGTTGCTCTTGACGACGAGCGTCGGAGGTCTGGGTCTGAACCTTACGGGTGCCGACACAGTCATCTTCGTCGAGCATGATTGGAACCCGCAGAAGGATATGCAGGCTATGGATCGTGCCCATCGCATTGGCCAGAAGAAGGTTGTCAACGTCTATCGTCTCATCACGAGAGGCACGTTGGAGGAGAAGATTCTCAGCCTCCAGCGTTTCAAGATCGACGTTGCATCGACTGTTGTCAATCAGCAGAATGCAGGCCTGTCTACCATGGACACAGATCAGATATTGGACTTGTTCAATCTGGGAGATACAGGACCTAGTCTCATATCCGATAAACCAAAGAACGCGATGGAGGGCAGGGAAGAGGACATGGTGGATATCGAAAACGGGTGACGTCGTTACAGGTAAGCAGCCCGGCAAGAAGGCTTGGCTTGATGACCTCGGCGACCTGTGGGATAACAGCCAGTACGAGGAGAGTTTCGACCTGGATGGTTTCTTGAAAACCATGCAATGAGACACGGAACCATCGAATCAATGACCCGGAGTTTGGCTTGGCATCTAGATTTTGACGAGAGCGACTTTGATGCTCTTATGTTTGAGGGCACGAGAAGCCTTATGCGACTCTGTATTCATTACGAAATCGTGTGCGAACTTTATGTATCATATCATAGTAATGACTCCCACAAAGGGAGTCAAGGGTGGAGTGGTGGGCAAAAGCACCACACTTGAATATGCATCTTTAGAGCGTTACGAATTACTCGATAACTCTTGTATCATCAATGTTAAAATCGTAGAGACCTTTGGTACTTTTTTCTCAGCTGTGGGTTCGTCGGACCCGTCTCTCTCAACACTTTATTTGCAACGGTCTCAACCGAATCTGAAGAGTTACACATCATCGAACCAAGATGGTCAACGTGGGCGTTGCCCAGAAGGGGCTCATCCAGTACATGTCAGACTTGCACCTCGAAGTCGGCAATCAGTATGCTACCTTTGACTTTCCAGTCATGTCACCCTACCTCTTGATTGCTGGAGACGTGGGCAGCTTAGCCGACTACGAGGAGTACCTCGCCTTCATCCGCCGTCAGACGAACCGCTTCGAGGGCGTGGTGCTCGTTCTAGGCAACCACGAATTCCACGGCCTTGACCACGACAGCACAATTGAGCGGGCGCGGCAACTTGAAACGGAGCCCTCTCTGGAGGGAAAACTTCACGTTTTACATCACGGTAGATTCGACATCCCCGGCTCGCTGGTGACGATTCTGGGATGCACGCTGTGGTCTCTGGTTCCCGACGAGGCCAGGGCGGCGGTGACGGCCAAGGTCAAGGACTTTGAGCACATCGAAGCGTGGACGGTTGATGACCACAACGAGGCGCATCTGGAAGACGTCACTTGGTTGAGGAGGGCAATGGGTAATGTGCCGGAGGAGAGGTCGGTCATTGTGGTCACGCATCACGCGCCGTCGGTGGAGGGGACGTCGGAGCCCAGGCACAGCGGCAGCGTGTGGTCTTCGGCGTTTGCTACGGGCTTGTTGGAGGCAGGGGGGTGGGAGAGGGTTCGGTGTTGGGTGTTTGGGCATACACATTTTTCGACGGATGAGGTGGTGCAGGGCGTTAGATTGCTGAGTAACCAGAGAGGATATGTGCGCGAAGGAGGAGTTGCGAAGGATGGATTTTATCCCGGCAGAGTAATAGAATTATCGCGATGGTAGAGAACAAGCTGCCTATCATACTAAAAACCCTGAAAAACAACAATAAAACAAATCGTTGCATAGACTGTGTTCCTGCGTCGTTTTATTCCGTTGTCGTCGATGTTGTCGTCCTCGTCTCCGCTGGTCGCCCGTCGTCCATCGTCTCTAGGGGAGACTCCTGCTGACCTCATAGCTGCTGCCCTGGGCTGTTTTGCTGCTGCAGCTGTGACGCGCCTATCTACCTAACGGACGGCGGGGTATTGCCCCGCACCTGTGATGCTCCGTAGGTAGTGGCGCCAAACCAGCTCCTGCCCTCACAATCCAGAACATTCCACAACACAGCGAGTTTTGAACCACAACGACGACAGAGGCCCTCCTGGCGACATACATCGCATCGCCAAATAACGCCAAAATGCCTGTCGACTACAGCAAATGGGTTAGTCGCGCAGACGTTCTCGTAGCCCGCAGCCTCTACTGACCGCAAACCTCACAGGACGCGCTGGAGCTCAGCGACGACTCCGACGTTGAAGTGCACCCCAACGTCGACAAACGTTCGTTTATTCGCGCCAAGCAGAACCAAATACACCAAGAACGACTACAACGGAAGCACCAGATAGAAACGCTCAAGTACGAGCGCGTCATCAACGATGGCCTCATGAAGCGTATTTCCGGCTTGCTCGAAGCCCTCAAATCCCACGCTTCCGAGGCAGAGACGCGCAACCCGGGCGAGGTGGCCTTCCAGGCCGTTATGGAGTCCGCTGGAAAGCCCGAAGACGACCAGCCGCCCCCGCGCCCCGAGGGCGTTCACACCGAGTCGGAGCCCCTGCCCACCTTCTCCAAGATGATGGCCGTGCTGCTGGACCAGGTCAACAAGGAGCTGGACGAGAAGAAGCCCGAGAACCGCTACCGGGGCATGCTCGAGGGCGTCGAGGGACACTTGAAGAAGGTGCAGGGCCTGCAAAAGGAGCTGCTGGCCAAGCTCGCCGAGCTGGAGAAGGAGGAGGGCCGCAAGATCACGAGCGAGGGCATCCACACGGGCTTCGATAGCTCCCATGTCAACAAGTCAAAGTCGGAGGGCAAGGAGCCGGAGCGCAAGCCGGAACTGCTCAACCCCAACTTTGACATGTCGCAGACGCTCCCCCCGAAGGACTCCAAGACCTCTTATGACGATGACGAGGAAATCGAGGCGTCGCCCGCCGCGAAGAAATTTGCGCAGATCAAGGCCGCGGACTACTCTTCCAGTCTTGCGTACCTGTCGAGTAACCCGCAGATATTGACAGAGAAGGAGACGGACGGACTGCTCGTCCTCGCGTTCGACGCGGCTCTCGAGGGCAAGGACGACTACTGCCGGCAGTGCGTACACCAGGCGCTGCTGCTGCAGTACTGTCGGGCACTGGGCAAGGATGGCGTGGGCATGTTCTTCAAGCGCATCACGACCAAGGGGCACCAGGCACAGGATGTGTTCTACAAGGACGTTCAGGACACGTACGGCAAGATCAGGAACCGCGCGAGAGAGATTGTCAAGGAGCGCGCCAACGAGCCGGAGGGTGTGGAGCAGATCCAGCTGCATGCCGTGGAGCCCGGCACGGAGATCAAGATTACCATACCGCCTGAGGGCAGCGAGGACCCGGCGATCAAGGAGGGTCGGGCCATTTTCGACGGGTTCAGCGCCGAGTTCCGCAAGGCGCTCGAGAGCGGCAGCTTGGACGAGGTGAACAAGGTGCTCGGCAACATGAAGGTTGACGAGGCGGAGGACATTGTCGGCAAGCTTAGCGAGGTGAGTGGGCTCTTTTCATTTCTTTCGATACGAACGCTTCTGTTTGATGGGACATGTTTTACTGACGAGATTGCGAATGACAGGCCGGTATTCTGAGTCTCGAGGAGCAGATTATCGATGCCACAACGGAAGAGGGCCAGAAGGCGCTCAAGGACATGGAGACAGCAGCCGGCTCGGAATCCGGCTTCGCGCCGGACCCAGAGTAAAGCAGATGAGGATGGGCCGGCTCATGGGCAGTGAAAACGCAGGGGCGAGATTGTGTGTGTTGGAAGCCGAGGTCCCAGAACTTGAGGGCCGAGTATGATGATGGGCAAAGACTGATGACCACGTCAAGAGTAAGCAAATTAGATGAAAACAATAAGAGCAGCATCCGAAGAATTGCAACAAGATATTGAAGAAGTGCTGTCTGATGGGGGAAAGCATTGAACACGGCATGCGCACTGCATAGCATTTCAAATGGCAAGACGAACAGGGAGTGTGGCTTGGCATCCTTGAAAACCACGACCACGCGGCTTTTGCGGCTGGTTGATCGGTCGGTTCTCCCCCACAGCATGACTTTTATCCCAAGAAACACACCCGTTGACTGGTTTATTCTCTTGTGGCATGGACACCGCCGAACATATGGTCCAAGACCTTTCTCTCTTGCCCTCTATTCGATCCCGAGCGCCGGGCTTAGTGATGCGGTTTACGTATGCTCGATGGTCTGAACCACTTGTCCATGCCCTTTGGACGTTAGGCCTCACACCCCGACGATGGCTGCAAGTGTGCATTTCGTTCCGTGATATGGATACGGCAGTACCAGCGTGAAAGGTCTTCAATGCCTGGTTGCAATGATTCTGTTTACTCTTGACGTGCCCGGTTGTCGGTTTTTGCTTATTATTATTTTCGGGCCTCAATTCTTGAAATCTCGGCTTTCATGGCTGCGGTACGGGATACGGCAGTGCTAGTGGAAATCACCAAGCCTGGGAGTTCGGCAATTTGGCCAAGCTACCGAACGTACGGTTCGGCATTCGCCAGACGTGAGACGGTGAGACTAGAGGGGGGAGGCGCGGTGGCCGTCCGCCCGCAACCCGTGATACCTTGCCATTTTGGCGGTTTAAGCTACACTGCATAACCACAGTTTATCTGCCCTCCTTTTCTCGGTCTAGGGATCAAAGGCCTGTTCAAGACGGGAAGGCGAGCCGTCACTCAGGGATGTGGGCGCAAGTGCCGGCGTCGGGTGACACGGGTGGTGGTTTTGACAGGTTGGTGCGCCGCACGGCGAGGCTCAGCGCAAGCAAGCATAGAAAAAAAGACTACGAAAACTGTCGGAGCGCCGAACCGATTGGTTCTAGACCGGCAGGGGCACGTAAAGAGGCGAAAGATTTCGTAGGTCGCGAGTTATTTGCAGCAGCAGTGGTAGTCTTGTCATTCTGGTCGAATTGAATACGAACCGTTTCTTTCGTTCCCGTGGGGCAACTCTGGGCGATGGGGTCATGGCGATGGGGTCATGGCGATGGCGATGGCGATGCCATCTGGAGTTCTGTGGATGATCACTCTGTGTACCCGAATGTGACATTGGAGAAAAGGGCGATGGGACAAACCGCCCGGGCGCGGAGGCGACATGTTTGTGCGTATTTTGAGTAGGCGGTTCGGATCAAGCTACCGGCCATGTGAGGTGACGAAGACTGGGGGTGGTGGTGGTGCTTGGGCTTCTTTTGTCTCCTTCTTTTCCGCTGACTGACGTCTCCCCGCATCTTTGCGCGCGCCATGCCTTGCGCTACGCCGTGGTGCTTCTGGGAAAAGGTCTAGATGCATTTGGAACGGTGTTTCACGGTGACTGTTGCTCTTTTCTCTCTGGTCAAAGAGACGTGATTGTGTTGGTTGTTTGGCGTGTTAGGGCTTCACGTGCCAAGAGTACTATACTATCCGTCACCGAGTCGTACGGTAGTACAGCGTAAGGCTGCCTTTTTTTTCTTTCTTTTTTGGGCTGGGGCGATAATATTGGCTGCCTGAATGGAAGAGCTGGATCCTGGAAACGGTGTGGTGAAGTCGAGAGAAACATTTTGTCCCAGTCAGGGGTGGTGGCTGAGAAGCTGACGGGGTGGAAGAGTGACACACGGCGAAGAAAAGTCAAAAATAGCAACCAGGGCGATCGGCGCTGGGGATTCTGTGGCAGGGTCTTTCCTGGCGTTGTGGGTCCACACCGATCAGCCCTCCGTCTCTCATCGGGTTCACTGCCCGCGGGATGGGAATCATAGGTCAACTTCAATGGGAGCCTACGAAGTAGCTGCTGTAGGTTGTTGAGAAAGGTACCTAAGATCTGCCCAGTGCAGTGTGGGAGGAACAAGTGCTGATGGCAGATGACGATGGTCTGGGCCATGGTCGACCGGTTGAAGTGGTTTGCCTGCCAGGTTTCCCAGCGTCTCCAGTGAACGTTTCCACTAATTCCATGAAATCCCATGGTTGGGATTCTGGGGCCCTTCAGATGATCGTCTCTGAACGGTCTCAAAAGTCTTGGAGGTTGCAGCTTGTTCTTTGATGGCTTCGAGACTCCGCTGCGTGGCATTCGTGGCTACGAATAGCTGAGGTGGCACAGGGGCCGGTGGCTGTTTTTTTGGTGGCACGTATGCCGTTTGCACCAGTGAGGTTGCGAGAAGCCCATGTGGCTCTGGGAATATTGGGGAAACGGTGATCCATAACCTAGCGGTCTGGCAGCCTTTCTTTTTTTTTGTTGATTGTTTACGGGTACCTGGAGCCCAGTTGTTGATCTTGCAACTCTGTTCCTGTTCTCTCCCGTGCCTGCTGCTGTTTCTCCAGCCTGATGCAGCCAAACACCAAACTTGGAATAACACTGGGCTGGGAACGGCTGGGCAACGGTGATGTTACTGGACAGACACACATACTGAGTTGACTGCATGCATAGGTCGCATACGGCACATGGTCCGACGAGGCGAACGAAACAAAACAGCCGCACGAGTCATCCCCTGCTGTCTGTATTTTCCTGAGGGTCGTCGTTGCGAGGTTAACAAGGTGATCAGCGCGCAGGCAGAGGTTGGTTGGCTAGGAGAAACATTGGAGCCCCCATGAAACCACAACCACAACCTCCTGTATTTCTGCCGTAGGTGATGGAATGGAGACGGGATGCATCATCATTGCCAGCAGATTGAAGGAACAAGAAGGTTGGAGTCAGTCATCTCTCGCCAACGGTCGGTCGGTCGGCTGGTCGGGGTCTCCATCAGAGATCGTCCACACCAATGGAACGCTGTCGTAGATACGTCATCGGTATTGGGGGGGAAACTACAGGTGACATCCATACTATGCAGTACAGCGGTCGCAGATCGTCCACTATGCGCACTTGCTTACCACCACCATCGTTGTGCTTCATACGCCTCGGCCGACAGCCGACGGCCGGTGAAGGGGTGATCGCTCGCCGAACAAGAAGCGAGAACGGGAAGCCAAAGCAGGGGCCTCTTCTCTCCTCCCAGGCTTCGGATTACTTTGCACCGCTGGAGGGGACAACGTGGTAGCGCCCGCGGTGCGAGGAGGTCCGCTGCGACGGAGGGGGGAAGAAGGGTGTTGTTGTCCCAGGGTGCCTCGTCCAAGGTTTGAAGGGTGAGACGTCGAGCGATGTCGAGCGCCGTTACCACCGTCTTCTAGCTGGGACTGTCTCAAGTCCGTGGAGTCGGGCCCTCTCTGGCTGCTGCTTCTTCTTCTGTTCCCGCTGCCTGGCGCCTGTTCTTGTCTTGCGCGTGTCACCTTGACGCTAAAACCGTTGGACTGGCTAGTGGACAACTTGATGGAGGGCCTTGGAAAGAGACCTAGAGCAATCTGGATGAAGCCGGTCCCCTTCCTTTGTACCGTCTCACTGCCGGATCTGCATTGCGACGGGCATTAAACGCGGGGGAGCAGGCTAGGGATGCTACGACAGATACATTGGGCGGGTTCCATCGCACGAATACTTAGGTACCGTACCTCCACCTTCAAGAGCGCGATGTGTGCTCGGTGGTAAGCCTGGGTGGATAAAACGTCTGCCAATGCACTGCACGTTCTTGCTGACGCGACTCCTTACAGCCTGCCTACGAATCCAATGCACGCACTGGACGACAGCGAGGCGGCTGTGCAGGTCTGAGTGGTGAGAATATGCCGCTTCCGTCGACCCGTGTGCTGTCGCTGTTTCTATCTCTGTTCCGTCTGTCGTTGAAAGGGTGAAAAGGGGCCAATGAAGAATAGACAAGCGAGAGACAGGCACACTATCAGAAACGAGAGAGGCAGAACACCGTGAAAAAATAAAGTGGTTGAAGAGCCGTGTTCGCGGGAATACGTACTTGCACAACTGCCAAGTTGCGACTGCGCCATGCCGCCATGCAGCCCGCCCACACGCCCGGAGCCCCACCGGGACGGGGGACGGACTGGGGGCCGCGCAACCAACAGGGTCCAAGGGCCTCTTCAGCTTTTCGTAACCTACCTTGGGTACCTACCCAACGACGGCGAGAGGGAGCCGCAGCACTCGCTGTCTGATATTCGCCTGGGGGCATTGGACCGAGGCCAGCGTCGCTACCACTGTGCACCATCGAACCCAGCCTCAAAATGCTCCATCGGCGAATACGTAAGGCGGGTAGCCACCTTCTAGAGACTGCCGTAGGTGCGAAGTAGAGTCCCTCACCTTGCATGGGTGCACACCACACCCATCTCACACGTCCAGCCTTGGCCTGGCCTTGCGAGGATGCTCCTTCGGTCCCATGCCTATTAAGACTGGGGATCCGGCACCGCTTTCACTTTTGCTTTCCCGACAGTCGAGGTCATCGCAGTCTCCTCTTGCTTCTTTTGCTCTTTAACCTTTGGCCAGCAGCTACCTGATACCCTGTCCCGCTACCTTCCATACCTTACCTGACCTTACCTCACCTGGTCGTATCCCGTCCATCCCGTTGCCCTGCTTGCAACCTCTCATCAACCTCCTCCGCCGCCTCGTCTCTTGTTGCTGCTCCACGCCAACCACCTCATTGTTGCGCCTACTGCCGATCAAGCTCTCGAGACAACATTTATATAACGACTAAAGGAAGGATCTCTTTCTGGTCACCTGGTGATTCAAAGCCGTTCAACTTTCACATACACGCATCAACACCACAAGCAAACATCATCAGCATGGTTTCCCTCCGAAGAGCGTTCGCGGCCCTGCTCGCGACGACATCTCTCGTCAACGCCCTGCCCTCAACAGTCTCCGACACAACCTCCAACGCCGCAGAATCAAACTCAACAACGGCCTGCAACAACTCACCCTCGCTGTGCAGTCGCAAGTACAACAACATCACCCACATGGGCGCTCACGACAGCGCCTTCCTCCGCGACGCATCCACATCGAACTCCATTGCTGGAAACCAGTACTACAATGCCACAGTCGCCCTCAACTCCGGCCTCCGTCTGCTGCAAGCTCAGGTCCACACCGTGAACAGCACCTCTGGCACGACTCTCGAGCTCTGCCACACCACTTGCTCCCTCCTCGACGCCGGCACCCTTGAGAAGTGGCTCTCCTCCATCAAGACCTGGATGGACGCGCACGAGAACGAGGTCGTCACCATCCTCCTCGTTAACTCGGACAACCAGGTCGCCTCCGTCTTCGGCAAGGTCTTTGAGTCCTCTGGCATCTCAACGTACGGCTACACGCCCTCCTCTTCCTCCGCTACCTCCAGCTGGCCCACCCTGCAGGAGATGATTTCGAACAACACCCGTCTCGTCACCTTCGTGGCCTCCATTACCGCGGACTCAACTTACCCCTACCTCCTCCCCGAGTTCTACGTCTTCGAGACGCACTACGAAGTCACCTCCGCCTCGGGCTTCAACTGCACAATCGACCGCCCCTCAACCTACACCACCGCCTCCGCCGCCGTCTCGGCCAACATGATGCCCCTCATGAACCACTTCCAGTACCAGATCCTCACCGGTGACATCCTCATCCCGGACGTCAGCGACATCGAAACCACAAACTCCGCCAGCACCTCCACCCAGGGCAACCTCGGCCTGCACGCGCAGACCTGCACCTCCCAATGGGGCAAGAAGCCGACCTTCGTTCTGGTGGACTTCTTCAACAAGGGCCCGGCCATTGACGCCGCCGACAATCTCAACGGCCTGTCGTCCAGCGACATCTCCGGTCGCAGCAGCAGCAACAGTGCCACCGCAAGCAGCGCTGGCCTCGCAGGTCGGGCGCCCGGCGGCATGGAGACGGGAGCGCTCGTCGCGTTCCTGGCTGCCGCCGTGTTCCTGTTCTAAGAGGAGCGAGAGCGATTGCGAAGGTCAATGCGCCTGCACGCGACTCACTTTATTTCATTTACACTGCGCCGGGATCGGAAAATCATGGGCCTTCATAGATTTCCTCACTCGGTCTTCTTTTGTCATTCGAAGCATAGCGATGGCGTTATACGGGCCGGAATACCGGCAGGAAAGGGGGTTATGGTTTTTTTCTTTACGACTTCTTGTTCAGCGGCCTACTGCACAGCAAAGCGTGAAACGTTCCGCTGGCGAGGAGGATACATACACATGCCCGCAGTCAGGGCCACGACACATACCAATCACAGCAAAGGATTAGGATAGGCTTTCACCCATCAAAGTACAAACACGTACTTCAAAAAGAAATAAAAGTATCCATTACTATACTCAGAGACTGAGAACGGTGACTCGTGATTTGCTAATACGTGGTGATGAGAAAGGTAGCCATGAGCTCATGTTGACCCCTCGTTGGACGGGTGAGCCCCGCAGACCATTGCATCATTGGATAATGCCGCAGTAAGCTTTCGACCTCTGCCCTCATATCACGGCGCCTTTTCAACGATTCGACAGTGCTTTCGTTTTGAAAGCCCCAAGGACTCAATCTCTTTTTCCCTCTCCGTTGCGCTCAGCATATCGCTCACGAGTCCCCCAAAGTCAAAGACACCACCACCACACACCAACACACAGACCGAACGCTAAACGCAACACCACCGGCAACCATGTCGACGCCGACGACGGACTACTCCAACATCCCCACCCCGGCCGCCGCCTACGCCGACTTCTGCCTCATCCCCGTCGGCACCGGCAGCGTCTCCGTCGCGAACGAGGTCGCCCAGGTCCAGCGCCTCCTCAAGGCCAGCGGGCTCAAGTACACCATGCACTCGGCCGGCACGACCGTCGGTGAGTACCCTCGGCCCCATGCCCGTGTTGACCACGTCTGAAAAACGTCCTTCCCTCCTTTGGTTATGTTGTGGCACCAACCCAATCAGAGCAATGGAAAGAAGGGACTCACGAAGAGAAGAACCGGCGATGGGGTTTGAGAGCTGACAATCATATCGCAGAGGGCAGCTGGGATGACGTCTTTCGCGTCATCGGCCAGGCGCACTCCCTCGTCCATCAGCAGGGCGTCGTGAGGATTCAGTCTTCGATGCGCGTCGGTTCAAGGTAAATTGTGTCCTCCCTCATCAAACCCCCAAAGGAGCCGGAACTGACGACGACGACGAAAGAACGGACAAGAAGCAGTCTGCCGAGGACAAGGTGAAGCGCGTGGAGGGTATCCTGGCTGAAGACAAATAGACAAAACAAGTATTCGAATGAAGTCGATTCAAGTGCATGTAAAATGATGCTTATTAAGTTATGATGACAGATATGCTAGTTGCCTCCCCGTCGCTTTTCTTCATGGTAGTACAGTATACACCTTCATCCGCGTCCAGCCTAGATCGTGATATAGACACCGCCAGCCCCCTTTAACCCCCCGTAACCCAGATACATCAGAGCATGGTCTTCTTGTTCGGAACGTTACATCAAGTGAGAAACTTTTTTTCGACAGCTTCCAATACGAAGGACAAAAGGTCGCTCAACCACGCATGGTCTGCTTCTTCTGGGCCTTCTTCTGCTCGCGCTCACGCTCCTTCTCGAGGTACTTCTTCTGGGCCTTGGCGTCCAGACCGCTGAGCTCAGCGTCGCGCTTGGCCTTCTTCTGCTTCTCGCGCTCAATGGCGCGCTCCTCGGCCTTCTCAGCCTCGGCAGCCTTCTTGATCTGAGCAATGTTCTCGTCGCGGATGCTGCGGACCTTGCGGAGGACCTCGGGACGGAAGTGGGCACCGGACACAAGGGCGTCGGGGATGCGGACAAAGTACTCGAAGAGGGGCACCAGGGAGTCGTAGTTGTTGTTGGAGGGGAGGCGGTAGCGCAGGAAGACGCGCTTGCGGGGGACGGTCTCCTCCAGGCTGCAGAATGTTAGCATCGAAACGCGGGGAATTGCGGCGCAGCAATGGACTCACGTGGTGGGCTTCTGGATGGGCTGGTCAGAGACAATGAGGTAGTCAAACGCGTCGCCGGCGGCCTCCACGGCCTTTACGAGCTCAGGGGTCAGGAGCTGCTCAGTGATCTCGGCGCTCTCGCTCATGACGGTAACCCAGTTGGGAAGCTTGTTGTGGTCCTTGGTGAAGGTGATGGAAACATCGTAGCGATCATCACGGACCTGCTTCATGCGGTCCTTGGAGACAATGGCCCAGACGAAGTTGTCGTAGGTGCTCTTGTTATCCTTGCTGCGCAGTTCGTGGGTGCCGGGGACGGAGGGGACGGTGAGAGATTCCTTGCCGTCAAAGGGGTAGATGACAGCCTCGAGGGAGTCGTGGGGAGCCTCGACAGAGTCCATGAAGAAGCTGGAAACAGTCTCGACGATGCTCAGGGCAGGGTTGAAGCGCTTGGTAAGGCTCAACTTGACATCCATAAAGGCAACATTCTGGCGTCCAGTGCCGTAGCTGGCGAACTCGAACAGGGACTTCTCGCGCAGAACGCCGTCGGTGCTCTTGGGATCGCTGTCGACAGTCGGGTTCGGGTCGAAACCGACAGACGCGAACTCGCTCTTCAGAACCGGCGCGTGAGCAGCAGCCCAAGCCTTGGCCTTGCTACGGTTCAGACGCGAGCCGATAATGTGCAGAAGGAAGATGACGGCGCTGACGGCGAGGATGGCGCCCTCGAGCTTGAACTCGTCAAGCGAGTGGCGCTCGTGGATGTTGTACCATTTCGTGTAGGGGCGGGCCGTGGCAGCGGGAGCACCACCGGCAAGGCTCGCGCCGCCGGGGGCAGCAGTGAAGGAGCTGGGCGTGGGCGACGGGTCAGGAGCGCCGGCGAAGTCTGCGAAATCTGTGCGTGGTTGGAGATTGCGTCAGTTTCAATTGAGGAGGTGGAAATGTGGGTGCGGAGGGGAAAGACGTGGGTGAAGCTTTGACATCGAGATGCAGGCATCCGGCGAAGACGAGAGGAAAAGGACGTACCAGAGTCACCGCTGGGGATTGGAGATGCAGAGGGCTTGGAACCTCCAAAGAGGCCGTTGAGGATGTTGGCCATGGTTGCGGTCGGGGGTGGATGGCTGGCTGGCTGCGATGGATTGTCAAAGGACGCAAGACTGGCAGACAGTGAAGCTGCGAGCTTGTGAGGAGGCAGATGCAGAGGCGTAACGTCGCCAACGAGATGGCGAAATTAGCTAGTCGTCAGCCAGTCAAGTGGCTTCTTCTGGAAGCTGGGGCAGATGAACTGGGCTCCACACCCGTCTGAATGCGGTCGAGCCCAGCTTGGCGGGTGCTAGTGGGTCTTCAGCGGCCGCGGAGTAACGTCCCTTCCGTTGAAGCTCCCGTTGTCTGGTCAACCGCATGGATTGTCAATAGATGCCAACGACGGCCATTGCGGTGTCGTACGACGAGATGCAATATTCCCCAAAGTCGACGCAGATTCAACAACACGCAACATCAAAAAATGGCACGCACGATAGCGAGCCGTACTTACGGCAAGACGTCGACCAAGTCAAAGGCGCGGCGCCTGTTCGGTGAGCTGCCGCAGAGTCCAGTTCGAAAGCCGCAGACGACGGTAGCAGTGGCGGTGGACTCGGATGACGATGACTCGATCATCAGGATCTCCGAGAAGCTTGACGCCGTTGAGCTTGGAGCTGAGTACGACTCTTCGGAAGATGAGCTATCGAGAGACTTTGGCTCCATCGTGGTGGAATCACCCCCAAAGCCAAAGAAGCCCGTCTCGCCGAGGAGACAGGTGCTATCCCCAAAGAAGCAAGTCCAGGAATCACCAGGACCAGCCAAGCCCGCAACACCAAAGCTCAAGTCCTCCAAGGCTACAAAGACTGCAAAGCCGGCATCACTAGAGCCCCAGGAAGAAGAGCCCAAGCCCGACTACCGCATCCTCACATGGGACGAGGTCTGCCCGCCGGGAGACACGATTGAGAAGATCGCCGAGGCCTCTTATGCCGAGGTCTACCGCGTCAGAAATGAGCGTGGCACCAGCATCATCAAGTGCATCCGTCTCGAGTCGCCCATCAAGCCGCAGACGAAGGCACAGGAGCGCTCTGGTCTTGTCGACGAGGAGCCGCATTCCGAGGACGACATGCGCGGTGAGCTGCAAATATCCGAGTGGCTTGCCGACATCCCGGGCTTCGTCGTGTACAAGGAGCGCTACATTGTGCAAGGCAAGGCGCCAAAGTGTCTGCTGGAGACGCATCAGGTCTTTCATCGAAAGATGAAGCGGAAGGACCCGGACAGGCTGCAGTTCTACCCGAGTCCGAGCCGGTACCTTGCCGACACGAAGTTTCTTGTCGTGGAGTTGGGCGATGCAGGCACGGCGCTGGAGGACTTTGAGCTCGTGAACCAAAGCCAGCTGTGGGACATCTTCTTCCTCGTTGCTATTGCCTTGCGAGGGCAGAAGAATTCAACTGTTTTGAGGTACGCTCACACAACTCCTTCCTTCTCTTCCCAGACTGACAGGTACAGCATCGCGATCTTCACGAGGGCAATCTCTGCATACGGCGGACAGACGAGCCCCAAGCCCGTGGTCATAGCAAAACAGGGCCCCATTTTGGATACTCGGGGCTCGACATCACCATTCTTGACTACGGCCTTTCCCGGGCCGAGGACCTGGACATCGACGATGAGCCCATCGCGCTAGACCTCGAGAAGGAACTCGGCATCTTCACCAGCACCCACGCACCACAGTGCAAGGTCTACCGCCAGATGCGGTCCTTCCTGATCAAGGGAGAGCGCGGCTGTCTTCCGCCAACAGCGCACAACTCGCCATACCCCAAGGCAGCGCACGGGCAGCCACTGTCCTGGGACGTCTACGTGCCGTACACGAACGTGCTGTGGCTGGCGTATCTGTACCAGTACATGATCAAGGGCTTCAAGGGCGAGAAGAAGGATGCGGCAGAGTTCAAAAAGGCCACCAAGGAGCTTTGGAAGTACTTGGATCCCGAGGCCAAGGCTGGCACCCCATCCTTTGGGTGCGCCGCGGAGGTCGTCAGGTTTGCGGTCGAGGCCGGGTGGATAGGAGAAGAGCAGCTGTCGGGGGACACGGAGGAGAGAGAGGAGAGCATCATCCTATCTCGGGAGGAGGTGGAAGACCTCAAGAGGTCCCCGAGAAAGAGGGTGCGGTGAGGAAATGTGTTTGAATATTGGGTGCATATCATTTCGTTACAGGAGCATTGGGTCGGGAGGCTGCATCAGTCGGAGCATTGGACTTGGGTATCTAGCGAAGCGGCGGCTTAGAGAGGACATGCATAGATCGTCCGATATACCCGTAGGCGTTTGCATATACAATTGCATGTTTGGTTCATCAGTCGGGACACTTCTTCCCCGGCACACTCACTAGTAGCCATGGGCCAGGTGGGGATCAACCACGGCAATGCTGAACGTATCCTTTGACACCAAGACCTAGACACAGGAGTCGCCTGCGTAGTCACACCATCCGGGTTTCTCTCTGAGGTCATCAGGGTCCAGGATGACGACGACGCAACGACCCAGGGTCCGAGAAAGCCAAGCCTTCCTGGCGACACCATGCACGTCCGATGAGGGGTTGCGTCCCCCTCCCACCGACTCCGTGACGTTGGGCGTACAAAGGAAAGCTCTTCTTCCGTCTTCTCCTGTCCAAATATCACGATGATCGGTGGTGTGCGTGTGTGTGTGTCTGTGTCACAACAGCGCGCAGTGTAACACAACGCATCTTTCATTAGCGAGGTACCCAGCGAAGCGCGCGATTGCGATGCCCTCGGCGCTTTTTACGTGATGGAGGTGCCAATGCACACAATGTCTTGGTGGTGATTCGCCTTTGGGATACAAGAGAGAAATCGCATCATATGGAGGTCGCGTGACGACGACGGACACCGCGATGCCGTTTCTCTCGCTTTTACGGATCGTCGGGGGAAAAGCCACAATACCGACTGACAGCGACTCCCCTGCTTGTAAGGTTTTTTAGATTAAAAAAAACAGAAGAAAAGACGGGCTAGGCCATGATGGAGATGTCGTGCTCGCAATTGAGGTGTGGGGGCGGCGCCTAATTCGGTGATGCGAACACGGCGGCGCGTTGCGTCTTGGACGCTTGGGTATTCTTTCTTCTCTGCTCTAATTTTTTGTTTTTTTCCTTTGTTGCCCAGTCCCTGCCTTGACCCCACGATTCGTCATTGCAGGGGCTGCGTAGAGTGATCGCCGCAGTTTGTGAGTCAAAACCCAACGACACTTTGGCAAGATCAGAGACAGCGGGCGGGTACATCAAAAAAACTTACGGTGAAAAATATACGCGATAATACCGCCGTACGACCCGAGGTTCTGAATCACCCCCTCGGCGCCGAGTATCTCCGTTACACAACGTGTGTCTTTCTCTTCTGGAAACCAACCAGAGAGAAGCCAACCCGATATCGCTCGCCGGTCTTCGCAGAGCGAGACCGGAAGGGAAGTGCGCTCGGGACCATTGCTGGGGGATCTAGGACTGGAGTTCACCTTACCTCAAGAGGACCAACCGCACCCGCTGCGTGGTCCAGGCCCGCAGGCGTATGCGGTATGCCACATGGGAAAGGCGCCGAGCGGACGTGGCCCAACGGCGGCGACGACGACGTCGTCGTTGTGGTCCCCGGGGAGCAGGCAAGAGGGTTGCCGTACGCAGACTGCAGGCCGTAGTCGAAGACGTGGGCGGGGAAGTGGTGCGGGATAACGAAGGTCGAAGGATGTTTGTTGGCGGCTGACGCCAACATGCAGCATCACTGGGAATAATTTCAAAAATCGGCGAAAAGATCCATCATACCGAGCATGGGCTTTCTCCTCTAACTCTTTGCCAAAAGTCGTTGTCAAACAAAGACCTTTGGGCAATCAGGGTCCCCACGATCCCACGATATGGATGGACCCCGGACGGGTTCAAAGAGGCATAGCTGCTTGAGGATCGTCTGCTGCTGCTGGTTGCCCACTCCCACCTCGCAACCACCCATGCTCTCGACAGGGGGGGCAAGCCGCGGACGACTTTGCAGTTGCGGTTCGTCCGCGTTCCCGTGTCTGACTCCATAGATAAGAAGAACACGCAGGAGAGGCCGATGGGTGTGTTTCTCGTGCGCGAACCAGAGATCGTGGCCGTCCCGTGTTCATGCCGAGGCCATCCCGAGCCATTCTTCGGCCCTAGTACCTGCAGACGGTTAAGAAGGGCGCAGCCCGTGGTTTGAAGCTTCTTCAAAGACGGGATAGGTTGGATGGGCCGGGCCAGGGAGAGAGGCAGTTTCCGGGTCGCCCATTTTGTCTCGTTGCATCGCAGGTGGGATATCCAACTTCCGTGAGGTGTGGCGCCGTTGGTTGGTGGTCGTCTCTTCCCCTCCGCCTCGAGCGGACTCTTGCTGCTGCATATCCGCACACCTCTTCGCCGGTCCTAATTTACGTTATGGACGAATTGGCTTTCAGGGGACCGCAGCATAGAAAGAGGGCTGGTTGTGAGACAAGCAGACGCAGGTTAGAAACTCTCAGAGGTCCCGGATGTCGTTATCTTGCATGAGAAGTTCACGATCCAAGACGGCGTTCGAAAGGTACGGATGCATGTCCGTCGAAGGGTGACCCACAACCGCATGGGCTGGTCCCGAAAGTATCCGACCCAGCTCTCCATCTCTTGGGTCGCTTCCAACGAAGAGGCGTGGGATGAGAGTTGAAGGCAATTGGGTCGTCAGCGGGAGATTGAGATCCAGCACGTTGGTGAGCCAGAGGCTGTATTGCGCTTGTGCCTTGTCGGTGAAAATTTTTATTGTTCTTGGGCTGTAAGCGAGTAGGCAAACATGTCGTCAGTTGCTGACCCGTACAACAACCAATGGCGAGCTCTCTGCCATGGTCCGTGAGCAGAACCAAGGCTAGAAGTGGTCTATTGTCTTGACCGAGGCGCTCGGTCGACTTCGTACGTAGTGGGCTCTCAAGGTGACGCGCGAGGTGAGTGAGCCTCGTGGAGTTGTGACCTCCTCAGCTCACCTTGATGGCGGCGCTTGCAAACCAGCCTGGCATGGATTGGGGCACTATCGGGACCAAGACACGGGATGGCCTTTCTTTTGCGAGGGGCACAGGTGTGCTGAAGATGTGGGAGGCCAGCTGGGAGAGAATGAATGGCGCGCATATCGCCAAAGGCTGCCGCCGCCATGAGCCGAAATGGCATCCCGGGACGGCAAGTCGATTGCGAGCGTGGTGTGCAGTTGTCAATCTCGCTGCCTCGGACGGCAAAATGTGGATTTTACCGCGTCCAGATTCCCTCTCGAGACTCGGATGCATCGAGGTAACCCTCCCTTGCCAGGCTGGCGGGAGACGGAGGCCCAGACGGCATCCTTTCTCTCGATTGCGTCGTCAATCAACTCTGATAACTCTGATAACATAGAGTGCAGGTCGAGAAGGGATGGACCCCCACGCGGAGTTGCAGGTTGTGGTTTGATTGAGCGCATATGGCCGGTCTTGCGGAGGGACGGCAGACGGGGTGGGTTGAAATCCTATCCAAGCGACTTGTCAACGCCGACTTGTCTGGCCCAGCGCGCGCCTACGCGGGGTTGCGAGCGTCAGGCAGAGACAAGACGACACGCAACCGTCCCTCGACTGAATTGTAACCCCCTTTCGCCCACGAACAGGAGCCGTATCGAGCCAGTCGCGGGAATGCGAGAGTCTCAGTGGTGGTGGTGTGTCGACGCAGCTGGCTTGAATCGCATGTCGCGAGATATGCGATCATGTCTAGGAGGGGAAAGTGGCAGCGGCAGGGACGCTTCGTTGATTGCACGACAGCAGCCGGTTGCATAGAGCTTGCCAACTCAATTGGGTATTTGAGCACGTCGATAGCAGATGGCGATATGGCGACATCCAATTGCCAGGTTGTACACGGTAGAGAAGAAGGATCCCGGGCGGTTCAAAGACGCGGCGCCAGACGACGTGTATTTTCTGGGTTCGGCCGAGCCCAAGGACCGTCACGTTGCGCCGGTGAAGCCATCAGCGGCAGCCCAGCGGCCCAGACTTGCGGTTGTGAGTCGTGTAGCGTCGCATCTGGCCGTCTTTGGCTGATTTGGCTGAGAGGGGGAGATGATAGATGGTGGTCCAGCAAGATGTGACGGGACACTCAGATGCCATTGGGTACCCTGGGGAACATGGATAGAACGGCAGTTGCGATCGAGAAGACCCCGCATCGAAAGGGGGTGAGACATGGACGAGCACCACCAGCTGGAGAAAGCAATTGATCAACGCAACACATTGGTCCCCCCGTCCGTTACGATGGCTTCGCATCTGACGGTGTGAATAATTGAACGGTCTGCTGGTGCGACGACCGACACGACACGGGGGGGTGCGGCCTTCCAATGGGTCTACTGTAGGGTCTTGGGGTATCCGTACGGCGGTACGTTAGGTCTGGGCCGGGGGATCGCCATCTAGCGGATGGCCCGGGTGGGAAGCGGTGCTGCTTAGTCAATTGTGCTTTCGCTGTGCATGAGCACGTTTCTTGTCGTTGCCCGTCGTCACGAAGCCAAACACCGTTGGCCCGTATGTCGCCATGTACTCTCACGACAAACAATGTATCCGTATCGGCATAGGCCGTTACAACTGATGTGGGCGGGTGGTAACCTGTACTGTTGCAGAGCCATATTCAAGACAAGGTGGACGGCGGATTCAATATTCACATCGGCCAATGTAGTCTCGACGTCTCCAACGGCGATGGACACGTCCCAAACACGTTGAATAATCGGATCTCCATCTGCTAAAAACTTACGACGATCAGAACAGCGGCCCAAACCCCAACGCGAGCGAGCACTACCCACCCATGCCCATGTGCTGGTTCCCGTGGTTCCTGGCCAAAGGATTTCTGGACCTTGGAGCTCTTTGCAACTTGCAGCGTGCAGCTCCGGGTTACAGCAGAGAGAAGCAAAATTTTCCGTCGGCTCCCTCGCCGGACGAGCCTGCGCCTGGGATCGCCCCGCTGTACGAACCACAGCAAGGGAACAAAGGGAAACGAAACGCGCATCAATGCTGTGGGTGTTACTGTAACTGCCCGAGAAAAGCAGAAGAAGGAAAAAAAGGAAATGGGCCATGGGGCGTCCTTGGTTGCCTCTGGCCATACACGATGCAAACACGTGTGTTGCGACGGAAGGCATCGTCCATGTCGTTACGTCTCAACGTGGATGAAGCCGCGACTGTGGTAGGTGGTTTGGCCGTACCGGAGCTGAGGTACCTTTCCACCTGCCCAGGGTACCTGTGGTACTTGCAGCGTCTGCTTAGGTATCCGTACAAAGTAGACGAGGTCCAGACAAGGTCCGTCTTGAAGCCCTGGCAGAAACGGAACCGGGAGGGAAGGAAACAGGCGGGGCACATTTTGGGGCTCTGGACTGTGGTGCCGTGTCATTGAGTTCCCTTCCAAACTCCTCCTTGCCTTTTCTCATTCGCCTCTTGCCCAGTCCAGCTGCCCTTTTCCACAATTCATCTGTTTTTTCTGCCCGTGCCCTGTTGGGTTGTGGTACGCAGTGGATTCCGTTGTTTGGCGGAGTGTTGCAGTCTTTGTGCGTTGTTCCTGGCAAAAACGGAGTCCACGGGCAGTGAGAAAAGGGATGCGAGGGACGACCAGACCAGACAAATGGGGATCTTCCACGGGACCCCAGGTCGGTCGCCAAAAACTCAAAGAGGCCTGGACGATGAGCGCCGGTCCGCCCAAGCTTGCAGCGCCGTTCGGGAAGCATGACGCCTCCAGGGCAGCGTTCACGTCATCTTACCCCTCCGCAAAAGCTCATCTTACCCCTCTCCACATATACTAGCCCGTTTAGGCTATACTAACCCTTTTAGGAAGGTAAGCCGAGGTCTTTTAATAACTTTAAATATATTAAAAATTAGGCTTTTTTTTATTATAAGTAAATTTTATAAATATATTATAAACGTATTATAAACGTATTATAAACATATTATAAAGGTATTATAAAGGTATTATAGATATATAAATATATTATAGATATATTATAAATATATTATAGATATATTATAAATATTATAGAAATATTATAAATATATATTTTATTAACTATATTTATATAATAAATAAAAACCTATAATATAATATAGTTTTATATTTTATATATAAAGCTTTATTAATTTATATAATATAAAATATAATATATTTAATACTTTAAATAATAAAAGAATAATAAGATTATATATAAATATAAATTATTATATATATATAAGCTATAATTATTATATATATATATATTATTATATATATATAAATTATTATTATAATATAATAATAAATATTATAAATATAATTAACTAATAAATATAATTTCTAATATATTATATTTATAACTAAAAAAATATAATATATTAGAAATACTATTTAAAATATATATTTTTAAATATATTCTTAAGTTATTATATAATAATAATATAAATATATTATTAGTTTACTATATAATATAAATACTTTATATAAAAGATTATATTTATATTATTAAAGCTTTAATTTATAATAAACTAAATATTTCTATATAATTAGATATATATATATATAAATATATTATTATTATTATTATAATAAAATAATTATATAAGTTATAAAATAAAATAATATAATTAAATATTACTAGTTAAAGTTAAAACTATGTTTTAAACATGTTTAGGGTACGTACCTAATTACGGGTAAAAGTGGGGAGGGGTAAGATGAGCTTTTGCGGAGGGGTAAGCTGAGGTGTTAACCGCCTCCAGGGGACTCAGGGCCTCTCTTGGGTACATCCATTCCCGCTGTGGGGACGATCCTCCATGTGAATGGAGGCAAGCCTTGGACGACCGGGCTTCCGGTGGCTCTCTCTCCTGAAGTCCCTCCTGAGAGTCCTGACTCCTGAGAAAAGATGGCCCCCAACCAAGGCCTGAGACTTGCTCATGGGAAGCTGTCGGTCAGAGGTCTAGTTCCCTCCAGTCCCAGTTGACCGTCTTTTGTGGAGTTGTTTTGAACTCTGTGCGTTTGTCCCAAGCCGCAGCAGCTCTTTTGGGGGGCCCCTTCGTGGGGAAACGTGCTCAAGAGAGTGGATGGGGTGATGCGAGTGTGAGAACAGCACTATGAAGTGGTGAACGAACAGCCAAATAACACCGGGTCCCTCTGCGACTGGCTTTTGCAACAGACACCGCGGCAGCAGCCAAACACGGCTGGGTTCGGGGAACACGGCGCTGTAGCAGCAGGACCCTCTCCAGAGTCTCCAGAAATTCTTCTCTCTGCCGGGTCACAAGGTGCAGTGTCGTCTCTGGGCCCTCGTTTGTACCTGCCCATTCCCACACCAACTTACTAAGGCAAGGAGTCAAAGGCCCCGCGATGGGCTGACGATAGAGTGACGGGGACAGTCTGGTGCCCCGTCTGTTGTTGCCCTTTGACGAGAACTGCAACATCCAGGGACGTGCCTAAACTGAAAAAATTGGAGCTGCGTCACGGCTGGTGGTTCCCTCTCGCAATTGCATCATCCCTCTGAGTCTTTTTGAGGGCTAATTGTTCCATTTCAACCTGCCTCGGGCCGGTAGGCATTACATAATGCGCTACTCTTGTAAGTGCCGCCCAGTACCGTTGTTTGCGGGCGTTCAATTTGCACTCCTGAGTCATCTGTAAGAAAAAAAAAACTTCAAAAACCTCGGATAGAGTCAGGGCATTTGAGAAACATGAGGGCTGTGCAGAAGATGCCAGTTTAGCGGTTGAAAAAAAAAAAATTGCAAGAGAGCTCAAATGCCTCATGGAACGCGGCGGCGGCGGCCAGTCCCAATGAAGCAGCTGGCAAGATGCTGTACCGTCTTTGCCTTGGCTTTTTGAGTAGAGACACTACGTATGTACCATACCATGGGATATGCCATGCCGCTCAAGCGATGGAAGGTTAGAGAAGATTTGACGGTACCGATGCAAGGTACCTACCTACCTACCTACCTCTCACGTTCATGTGTATGTGTGCATGTGTGTGTTGTTAATTTTTTCCCTGGTTCCTTATGCACACGGGACGGCTTCCATCTCTCCATAATACGGGGTACGCAGCAAGGCACCTTGCATCCAGCTGCGCGAAGCCGACTGGCCGTCGCCAGGGACTGAAAAGTTGCAGTGTTCATGCGGATGGAGTCCTCAACATATGATCACGATCGATGATGGGCGGCGGCGGCGCGCGGGCAAGGTCACAATGTCCCCTTCCGTTCCATCTCCACCGCATCAAGTGCTTGTTCACTCTGCCCACTCGTCATCTGTCGGGTGTTTTTCATCCAAGGACTTTGGACGGAAGCCGTGTCTTCAATGTTTGATGTACCGCTTGGCTCGTCGTCAGCCGGGCCGGTACATGTAGTGTCTGAGGGAGCCGACAGCGAGGCCGTAGAGGTTTCGACTTACATAAGGCGCTTGAAATGCAATGGCCGGGATGCAGGATTGGGGGATGGGCATGGGGATGGGGATGGGACGGCTTCCAGCTCAGAGCTCCAGCAAGGAAACGACCCAAACTTTCTAGGTTGTCGCTACTTGTACATCTTAGCTAATAAGGTGCCCTCTGTGATGCAACAAGTCAGTCGTCCATGCAGCCAAAGCTACCTACCTTACCTCTGCCCGTCGGCGTGCACTCCGGCCGCCACCCACCTACCACATTGCAGCACGGGGAGCCGTGGGCCGTGGGTGAGAGAGAGAGTGATGGAGTGAGCTGATGACAGCATTGCGAAAATGATGCATCGCAATGGCAACTGAGCCCCCTCGGCTCGCGTCAGGCCTGGGGGAGAGCCTCCTTACCTTAGCTTGCTTCCCACACAGTCTAGTCCTTCGCATGGCCCGTCACCTGGCCACACCTCACCTCACACCTTGGCTTAATGTCTGCACTCTGCTGTCCAACAGATGCCCTCACACCCTCGGTGACCTTGATCTCAGGGCCTTTTCCCCATTGCCCTGTCAGACTGGAGAGACCAGATAGAGCAAGCAAGGTACTGTACCCCGTCCTGCATGCCGCTGCATTCTGTGTCCGTACCTGACATTCTAGTTTCGATCATGTAATGATGGAGGGGTCGTGGCTACCTTAGATTCGTAATCGCAGGCTTGAATTCACCATTCACCGTTGACCGCCAGAGTCTGCTCCAGCCCTGACGCTGAGTACGTACCCTACCGGAAAATGGAAGGTACTCTGGGTCTTGGGAGGTCGTCGCTGGAAGTACTCTTCTGATGCTACCCGTCCCCAGACTCGTTCGGCAGCATCGTGCATCACCTCTGATTTCCTTTCTCGCTTCCCCATATTTTGGCACTATTAAAAGCCCTGCTTGGCCATTCTGCCCTAGCCTGAAAGCGCCTAGCAGCTTTTGGACGTGGTCCCCGCCAGTCCACTCTGTGTCTCCGCCGCAAGAAAACCAGACCACTTCTCTCTCTCTCCAAGCTCGCCGACAGGGGGTCCGGATTACCCAACAGAGCCTTTCGAAAGACAGGCTTCCCCCGTCCACGGGCAACCTCGCAAATGCGCCAGAGGGATCGAGAGCAGAGAGGTACCTACCTGCCTGCCTCGCATCCTGCCCACTGCAGAGAGAACAAACACAATCCCCGTGATGACCTGAGCTCTGGGGGCGAATTGCGATATTAGCCTCGGACCCCGATCTTGAAATCTCGATCTGAGAAGAGACAGGAGGGGAGGGAAAAAAAGTAAGAGATTTCTCGCTAGTGAGCCGCATTCCTCGACACGTCAATAAGTCGGTGAAGGAAGCGTAGAAGGAGTACGAATAAAAATAAAAATCCAAAGACCAAAGGAGGATCAAAGAATTCCCAACCAAATTAGTCTGCATACGAAAAAAGACACTCGCACATCGCGTTTAACCACACAGACGTCAAAGAAGAATACCTTGGGCTAGACATTATTCTCCGGTCTCACCTCCCGTATGCGAGAGACAAACCCGCCGCCATTCATTCCTCTCGGCGGCCCTTGCTTTTCTCCAATTCGTCCACCGCCGCTTGGGAGCAGCAGGAACTTTTCTGCTTGGCGAATCTGCCTGGCGAGCGAAGCAGACAGAGACGATGAAGACATTTGGAGAGACAGGGCCACAACCCACACAACGCACACGCGCACTTTCTGAACAACTGGAACAGCAGGTCAAAGGATTATTTGAAATGGTACATAAGGGGAAAAGGTCATCAGGGTGTCTGCAGTGTGCCCTGTCTTTGGCAGCATGCTACCTTTGCGGCGGGCGGCCAAAATTGCGCGTTTCTGCACTTGTGACTTTGCCTCTGGCAGCACAGTGCTCTCTCTCTCTGAGCAGGATTTATGAAGAAAAAAAAAAAAAAGAAAAAAAAAAAAGGCCGTCTGTCATGGGCAAAGTTGAGACGACGGACGAATCGGCGGCGCTCTGCAGAGTCGATTGGCTGAAGGCCCGTCCGCACCCCGACATCTCCGCTTTCGGCGAACCCACGGCCCTGCTCGTCCTTGCGTCAATCCGAGGTACTCTTTTTGCGGACAATGTACCTTTCTCTCAACCGGGCTCTTGCCTGGGTCCAAGGTCCAGGGCAGACAGCGAGAAAGGGAAAGGGAAAAAACCCATCTCCAAGGGAGTGTGTAGAGTACCTCCATAGTAGTAGCAGTAGTAGCACGACAACGGAAAGAGTCACACTCGTCAAGCGGCTCCATCCATCCCCAGAGACCCCGAGAGAAAGCAGCAACAGCTTTGATACAAAAGGAGATCGTCCTGCAGCACTACAAATAATTCCCGAGCCCTCCCGTCCGTTTCCAGAGCCTCTCTTTCGCGTTTTCCCGTATCAGTTCGGACTACGAGGTATCTGGGTCATCAGTCATCATTCTCATTCTTCTCTCTCACACTATCTCACTCTCTCTTCTCTTCCTCTCTCTTAATCGTCCCCGACTACGCCCTCCGCTTCTCACTCCGACCCTTGGCTAAAACCCACCGCCGAACATCAACGACAACGGGACCAGACCGACATCCCAATCCACATCGACATCCGCAAAACAAACCGCAAACCACTCCGCCTTGCCTCAACTTCCCTAGCTTCCTTTCTCTCTCTCGCGCGCTGCTAGCCCTGGTCCCCGCATCCGCAATCCTCTCGCTCTCGTGTGTCGTCATCGTGCTTCCAACCAGCGCATGTTCGTTGCTGCATCCGCTGTTTAATTAAATCTCGAAAAAAAAGCGACGACCGTACATTGCTGCAGCCACTCGCTACCCGGCCACGGCCCATCCCTGGATCGAGAAACTACTACCACGGTGCAACTTGGCGCTACAGACGCCCGCGTTGCCCCCGGCTTGTTTACGACTTACACCAAGTTTGCAACCTCTCGCACCTAGGTTACCTTCCATACCTAGGTATCTCACCTACCTTGCCCTTACCTAGCACGGCAACATCAACCACCGTCAGCTACAAGCCTCTCAGCCGAGTTAGCCTTCGCAAAAATAGAGCGCCCATCCGGCCATCCTTCCTGTGGGCTAGCTAGCACCACCACGGCCGCCCAGCACCTCATCCGCCTGGGCTTGAACACCGTCTGTGTCAGCGGCATCTCGCCGAATTGATAATTAGATAGGAACCTGTTCCTTGGGACCGGGCATTCATAAAGGCGTATCAGCCGCCCGCACACGCTGCTGCACCCGCTACCGCTTTCGCATCCTCACACACACGCTCACACTGCTCACCCACTCACTCACACTCACTCACACATACAAACAACACACACCCATCACTTATCAGCTCGGTCAAATACCTACCAGGCCATATCCACACCCCCAGGCAAACCCGCCGCTATCTATCAGTTCCCATCACCAAGCCGCCTTAGCTATTGGAAATAAGGCACACCACATCAGGTGTCCCCTGCACTTGCGGCTGCTCTCGACCCCTTCTTAATCCTCCCAGCACCCGCTCCGACCTGGCTTGTCTGCGGGGGGAAACTTGACTCTCCAACGAACGGGCAAAAACAAAAAATCTCTTCAGCGGCATCGCGCAACGGTCCAGACCTTTTTTTTGCCACTCGGAACGCGTGAGAAAGCAAGGACCAATTTCCTGCATTCCCATTACAAGGCCACCAACAGGACGGCAACCCGTATCACACAAACCCCGTTTACGAAAATTTTTCACGAGAGTCACCAACTCGATTCCTTCACCTCCACGGGGTTTTAAACTGGGTCTCTCTGTCTCTGCTCGTTGCCAAACCCGACGGCCGAGACAGCACGGGCAACCACCTTACAGTTGTGTTGGTGTCAATCATCGCTCGTTAGGGGAATTGCACGGCGCCTACCCCTCCACCAAACCACCATCCCCGCTTATCTTCCTCCGCCCGTCACCCACTGGACTGAACCGACACAGGCTCCCGCTGCTTCACAGGCACCACTAACTGTCTGGGAGACGACAGAGAGCGACGACTGTCGACTACAAGAAAGACCCCTGCCAGCATAGCATTGGCTTTCCGACCTCACCTCCCGATCTCTATCTCTCTCTCTCTCACATATACTCACACACACACAACAACACACAATGCATCACAGTCGCAGAAAGTCCGGCAACACCTCCATGACGGAGAAGACCGTTACCGCCACTGATCCCTCCCGCTATGGCAAGCGCCCAACAACACTCTCCAGACGCCAGACACCCGTCGCCGCGCAAAAGCTGGGCAAGAGCCACAGGGACCGCGAACGCGAATGGCAAGACTCGTGGGACGATGACCGAGAAAGCTTCCCTCAGTTTTGGTATGTAAACATGATTTGTCTTTCTTCCCCTCTGCTTCACCTCGGCCTTTCCTTTCTTTCTCTTCAGCCTGGCGCATGTGGCTGCTCGCGCCATGTTCTAGACTGGCAATCCCCGCAACAGCTCCGTCATGTTCTACGCAATGATCTTCCATGGCTGGCTGCAGACGGTTTCCCTCTTCGGGAGTGCTGCAGTGTCACGATGGACGCGCAGCTCGGGGCGTCACCCACTACCCCGTATCCCGAGAAGCCTCCCAAAACCATCTTGTCTTTCATGACAGTCACAACACACCCGCTGACTGGTTGTGTTCTAGCATGACGTGCGAAAAGCAATTCGTGCCGCAAGACGTCAAGACGCTGTACTGCTCAGAAGCGTAAGTTACACCCTTTTTCCAACATCTGGATGCTCCAAGATAGACTGACACGGCTCAGGTGCCGCCTCCACGACCAGCAGAGCGCATCAATCGGCAGGAGTCACAGCCAGATGCACCAGGGCCACTACCCTTTCTACGCTGCAGGCAACCCCGAACCGAGAGACATCGTCCCCCGCGCCTCGCCATCGAGGCCCAACTCGATGCACTTCTCCCCGCCCACGACACCAAGTGCCACCAGCGGTGCTCAGTACTCGTCTGCCATCTCCGCCTGAGGTCGCTCAGCATTCGCCCTCCCAGCCCGCCATCCCCCACATCCTCGCACCCCAGCAGCTTGTGGCCCTTCACCAAGAGCAGCGCCGCCAGCCCCAGCTCCTCCTACAACCGCAGCGGCAACGGATTCTTCCCCGCGACCTACGACGGTGGTTACGCTTCCACCGGTTACGCCTACAACTACAGCTCCAGCGGCATGGATCGGCCGCTGCCGACGCGGAGACCCACTGGCCCGGGCTACTCGAGGCCGAAAAGTATCGAACTGGTGACCCCCATGGTTGGTCGCTAACGCCCACCCAAAGGGCCGGGGGGGGGGGGGGGGGGGGGGGGGGGAGGACTGGCGCCACCAGACGCACATGGTTGCGGACCACCAAACCCATTGGCAACGCACGACGACATCGGGGGCGGAACTGGCGTATTGTTCGGCGACCTCCCTTCGCACCCGAACAGGTGCACAGCGGGGGGCTGACGGGGGGAACCTCGAGGGCTTTCTCGCCGCTGCAAGCCCCGCTGGAAGCTCCTCTCGTACTCGCCTGCCAACCCCCAGCCCCCAACGCGGGGTTAGCGTCGATTTCGAGCGCCGGAAAACGCGGGGGTTTAATTTACGGGATGGACGACGGCCGATAAGGGGGGTTCGATCCCAAACTTCAGCTTCTGCTTGCTCTTCCTCCTCCTGCTTCGGGTCGCCACATTTCCGAATCATCCGGCACTCATTTTTTCTCCAGCCGATCTCATTCCAACACCCCTCGTCCCTTTTACCCCACGAAAATGACGCTTTGACGCGCGCGGAGAAACCAGCATGGCGGAAGTCACTAGTGTGGGGATTTGCCAATTTGCGCATCTGCGGCGTGTTCTCATCGGTCATGTGAGCGGGGGAGGAACAAGGGAATGGGGGAGGATCACACACTCAAAACACACAAAATCGGGGTTGCATTGGCATAGGTATTGATTGGCATTGACACAGCGAGTTATTGGGGATATTGCCTGTCTGGATTTCGAACCGGCCGTTTGGTACGCCATACCCAACTCATCACGGAAGATCTCAACGACATCTCCGTGCCGGGGTGGGCTGTGGCCGGGACGGGGACGATTCATGACGGGGGAGTTTTCTTACTTTTTCCATCTTCTCTGAGCGTTGCGCACGTGTTGTGTGTCGTTCACGCCATCTTGAAAGCATATTAGAAAGGCGGGCATTTACGGGTCTCTCCGGCTTCTGCATGAAAGGACAACGGGTTCTTCAGGTTATTACTTGGGCGCATTCTTCATCATCATCATCATCATGACCTTGGGATAGGAGGCACATGGCGGATACAGTACTCCCCCTCCTCTCAACAACGACCATAGTCTGGCTTTTTATTGTATGTATCTCATTCCGCGATCTGGCAAATGTCTCTAGAGCAGGCATTACCTGATTTCGCAAGGAACAAAATATGAATCACATCATAATCATGTTTGTTTGTGTATACGCACAATGTCTGGCGTCTGTCTCACTCGTACAGCGCGCGTTTAGAGTGCATGATTGGTGAATACCGGACGCAGCAGACACGCCTAGCTACCTAGTATTAAGCAACTAACTCGTGCATCCGGGGGATGGTGAGGGAAGATACCTGCTCTGCCGGTCATGGTATCAGTCCCCCCCGCCTCTCTAAATCCACACTTATCTGAACCTGCCCACCTCCGCAAGACCCATTGTCGATCTATCTCTGTTTTTCTCTGTGGTTTCTTTTTACCCGGACGAGACATGTATGGAGTGGTGGCCCCGCGAGCGATGTGCGCAACTGACTCGGCGGTGGGTTTCTTGCGGGAGATGGACAGGAGTAACCTACCTACCGTTGCAGAGACGGCAGCGCGCGAAGGAGGGTTCACGGATAATTGGGGGGGTGCTGCTGGCCCAGGGGGTGGTGGGAAAGGTGTTGCGCGCACCGTGGGATTTTGATATTAATTGGACACCCGTGTTTGGCTGTGCCGCTCAAGAATAAGGTCTGGACCTTTTTTTCTTTTCGGGTGAGGTTGTATAACGTGCTTACGGATGGGGATGATGTATGTGTGTGGTCTGGTTGGTTGGATGGCAGATGGTGAAGGATTATTGTGCCTGTGGGTGGGGGGAGGGGGGGGTAGCAATGTTGGCGCCGGGCGATTTCCGATATTAGAGACTACCTCAACGCTACGTGTGATTGTGCTATGTTTTTGGAGAGCTCATGGATTGGGGGTGTGTGAGGTCGGGATTTTCCCATCACGACGACTCGTAGGACGCGTCGAAGCTTGCGGGCGCGGGAGAACTACGGAGTGGGGTTTTGGGGGGAGGAATGGTGTCCCGGGCTGTTTGACAATTTGGGAGGTCACTTTTTGTTGCGTGGGGCTTGGCTTTTTTGGTTTTGGACGATCGTGAGGAGCAAGATCTGGGGGTGGGCTCTTTCCTCGGTCACGTTTGGGTGGGCGGTGGGGACACAATCCGGGAATATGGGGGGGGCGGCGTCAAGAGAATATTGGATTATTACTGTGTGGATGGGTTCCGAGGTTTTTTTTTGGCATACCGAGTCATGTGGGTTTGCTACATTTGCTCGCGGGATGGTGATTATGTTGTATGGGTTAAGTCAGATGAGTTAGTTGATTGAGGTTGAGGCGAAGTCGGGCCCATGGTTAGGTGTCCTATGACGAAGCGGTTTACGAAGGTCTCGTGCGTGCGCGTGTGTGTGTGTGTTGACGATCGTGGTGATGACTTTGGCTGACGTACGGAGGGTTGGGTGTTGTTTGTTTGGGGGCGGTGTAGGTCCGGTGAGCGGTTTGAGGATCCAGGTGAGCGGAGAGGACGCCGCGAGCCGCGAGCCGTGAGCCGTATTAGTGCCGTCGCCCATTCGTACCTTGGACCGCTCACCCCCGTCTTTGGAGCCGTTGCGATAAGAGATTCTGGGTGGCGGCGCGGCGAGCGGCTGAGGCGCCTGCTGTGCAATAAGGGACGGCGTGTGACGGTGTCCCGAGGAAGGGGGAGTAGGGACGACTGGTTTAGTGATTCTGGTTGTGTGTGGTGGGTGATGGGTGGGATGATGACGTGACAAGGGGTTGTGTGGTTCTTGCCTACTTGGGATACCCGGGGGAATCGCATAGTCGGGAAAACTGGAATCATGGTCTGCTTTGGGCAGGGTGGTTGGTTGCGTAGCGCCGGTGTTGGACTTTGGGTTGATCAGATTGGGTAGGAAGGTGTGAGAGCAGCGCATGCGAGATAGGCTAGTCTCGGTTGTTGGTGGCATTTGCGAGATCTAATCTTTGCTCGGGGATGAGATATCCGAGATTCTGGTTTTACCCTCTGGCAGGAGCGGCCCAACGGTTCGAAATACGTCAGGTTTGTTTTTTGAGACATGGTAAACAGGTTTTCCCCCCCTCGCCTCTGTGTGTGATGGGATGTGATTGATGCAGGCATTCACCATTCGCTCCTCCCAATGATTTGTGTTTTCCCGTGTTCTAAAAGTGTGCGACTTTGCTCGCGCGTTTGCTCGGGGCTGATTACCGTGGAAGGGAGAGACGGCCGGCGCCGTGTCGGCGAGGCCGGTGTGTTCGGGGTGGAGCATCGGGGGTGCCCGGGTTTTGCGGCGTGCACGGTGCTTGGGCGGCGGCCGGGGGAGGAGGAAGAGGAGATTGCGACGTTGTGCGTGTGTGGAGGAATGACTCTCCCCTGCTTTCTCTTTGGGATTGCATCGTATCGGGGCCCGGCCTTATTTCGGGAGGATACGGTGACAATATCGTGAGGGCATTATTTACTGAGCCGCTTTTGGCGGTTGTGGGAAACGGCAGTTTGTTTTCCCACAGTTGTGGTTGATAATCGCTTACTCGATACTGGTTACTAGTCATTCACACGATAATCTCTCTCGTCTGTGTTGTCACTTGTGTGTACCTGCTTCAGCAGAGGGCTCATCACATTTTCTGATTGAGTATATGGCCCCCGCAGAAAGGCACTACGCCTGCCTGTTACCACGGCCAGCGAACTCTCGACGCAGACTTTGCGACTCACGCTTCGTTCAAACAAGGAAAACAGAAGAAACCGGTAGGCTCAAGTGCTTTGTAGGATTGTTTTTCGTAACATTAGACGCATGAGATTCAAGTCACGGATGCTCTCGCTAATATACCCAATATACATCTTTGAAGGTTCTTTCACCTGTTGTAAAATGTTTGATGCCTCGAATTCCCAGCACCCGCCCGATCATCATCCCGGTTGGCGCTCAGCTCTTGCGGCGACCCGGGCAACTCCACTGGCGACGTCGGCTGGACCTCCACCGGAGGCGTAGGTTGGGCCGCCGGTGATTTCCGGTCTCCCATCGGTGGCGTATACACCGGAGGGTCCCGTGCTGGCTACCCGGGTGGCTCCCGGACGCAACTTGGACCATGCTCACCTGCGGCACCCACATGTTCCCATTGGCGTCGATTTGTACTTGATTCGACAAGGTCACCGGATCTGGAAAGTAGGCTTGTTGCGGGGGATAGGTTACCGAGGACGAGCGCGTCATCGAGGAGCCTGCTGCTGTTGTCGCACCAGAGTGGTTTCCCCCTGTGGTGGCGGCGGGGGAGAAAGAGCCGTTGTGAGTGCTGGAGACTCGGACGGGAGTTCGACGGGCGGTCCCATGTAATGCGGGACCGTTTGCGCGGATTGCGGCGGAGGAGGGGTGTGGTGGTGGTGTGAAGGGGGAGGGGTGGTAAGGAGGCGAGTATGGCGATGCCGCTGGACTCAGGTGCGTTGCCGGTGGGGACCATGCTTCGGACATGGTCTGCGTATGGAATGGTTGGCCTGAGCTCGAGTTGGGAGGGTTGTGATATTGTTGGCTGCGGCGGCGACGGATGAGGCAGAAGCAGGCCAAACCGAGCAAGATGATGAGGGCGGCAGATCCGACTGCGATGCCGACGATCGCACCAGTAGAAAGGGACGAGCCACTGGATGGAGCGGATGTAGCAGAGACCATGCGGGTGGGTGCTCGGAGGGTGATTTCGGCTTGGTCGGCCAACATGAGGCCCAAGTCTGCGGTATTCCAGCCGGCTGCGGGAGATGTCTTTGTTGCGCCGCCATTGCCGTTGCCGCCTATCACGGCGATGACTTCATCTGGGACCGAGTATGTTGTCTTATTCGGGGAGTAGAGCTCCCAGATGCTCTTGTTCTTATTCTGTTTACCGAGGTCGACGTTGTGTGTCCCCCATTGCACGGGATAGTCACAATCGTTGGATGAAGGGAAAGTTCCGCCGATGATGATCATTTGCGCGCGGCCTGGTACGATATTACAGGACAGAGAATGGTGAGGGTTGGAGCCTGTGCCGTTTGTGGAGGGGAACATCTTCACCCATGTGAATGTTGGGAGGGAGAGAACGTAGACGTCGTCGTAGCCTGCGCCAAGGACTCCTGGGACCGTTGCTCCGCCGTACATGTAGCTTTTAAAATGTTAGTGATGCGTATTAGAGGAGGAACGAAAGAAAGAGGCTCACATGTTGTAGGAGGATTGGTCAGCCGCCCATGTTACGCCGGCGCAGAAACGCCGTCTCATCTCGGGGATCTGGCCTGTCGCCTTTTGGGTGTACCACCTGCTGCTCAGGATGTCGTACATGTAGATCGTGTCCATCGGCTGGCCCTCCCCTGTTCCGTTCGTATTGAAATCCTGAATGCCGCCAAAGTAGACCAGCATACCGCCGCCTCCAGCGGGTATGTAATGCAGACTTCCTTCGGCGCGGCGGACGCTGTCCGGGCCAGTATTGTTCGACCAGCTGTTCGTGTCCATGGTGTACTTGACGAGCCCGTTAGTAGCAACTGGTGGACCTGTTCCCCATCCCGCTACGGAGGCGTTGCTAAGCCAGCCGCCGTAATAGTACGCTTCACCCCTTGTGTCGACAGACACACCAGCTCCATAGCTGACTTTTGAAATGGGAATGCCGGAGCGTGGAGTGCCGTACGATGTCCAGTAATTATTAATGATATCGTACGACCACAGATTGAATGGGGAAGGGGGTTCAGCATTGTGCTCGCCGCCAAAGAGATAGAGACGCTTGTTGACACCATCGGCCCATAGACCACCTCCATTGGTGTTGGGGATGGTTCCGTTCTTTGAGAGGTTCGCAAATAATGGCGGCATACCCACATTGGGGGCTGACTGGGAGAGGTCTTGATAGAGGAGCCATGGATCTGAATGGTGTTAGCGAGACTTCCTGAACTTTGCAATCTCTCTGGGTGCAACTATGTGAGACGGTAAGTAGACGTACTTGAGTAGTTACTCGGATTCTCATTTATGTTCCAGTTGATGAGCCCCCCATCGATGTACAGTTTGCTGTCTACGACAGCTGTCTGGTGCCCGAATCGACGGCAGAAATTGTTGACGGGATCTTGTTGTGCGACGGCCGGTGCCACGAGTAACAGAACGGACGCGCATAGCAGAGACGTCTTTGACCGGATCCCCGACACTCCTCCACCCCGGGCTGTCGATCCCTCCCGGTCTGGGGACGGGCCCATTGTGAATATATGCGTGTGATTGGCGTCCAGTCGGTAGTTCAAATGACAGGGTGAATTCAAGGCACGGCAGGCAAGGGAGGAAAGTAAGTGGAGATCAACAGGAAACGAATAGTCGAGAAGAGGGTAGTTTTGTTCTGCGGATCAGTCTTCTGTATGTCTCGCGGAGGGCAGATTACTTCTGCAAACTAAAAAGGAAAGATCGTCGGTGGGAGCGAGCAATGGAATGCTGCGCGGAGATGAACGTGGTTCAAGGGAGAAATGTGAAGAGGAACATGACAAGGTTGGAGACGTAGAAGGATAGCAAACCTCCAGAAAATAACGGACATGTCCACGAAAGGAGTTCAGACTAGGTCTGCCCAGAGATATGATCCAGCCCGGGGACAAAGAATCGAATGGGGAACAAGAGAGTGAGCAGGCTTGGCAAGCTAGGAGTGCCAGTCAACCCCGCGACCAGAAGGCATGAAGCCAGACCGGATCCAGACGGGCGGCGGCTCGGCTGCGGCCAGAGGCTGACCAGATGTGAACGGGCGAGACAGCTGGAATTCTAGCCCGGGACACCATGCCTCGATCGATATAGCTTGCTTTGCCACGTTCGGTACTCTGGTTGTCTGGTTGTGGGTGAACCTGACTCCCGGGTCAAGTGGGGGACGGGGAGGCGCTTTGAAAGTCAAGCAGGACAAGGCCTAGATCGATGATAATCGACTTCGATAATTGTAGTTTTTCCATTGGCGAAGATCCATAGCATGTTCAACCTTCGAGTACCAGGGTTTCTTTGCCCATATGACAACGCCCACACATGCCGCGCAGGCAGAGGAATAACGTTTGAGACAACTTGCGGTGAAGCAGCTGCTAAGCCGACATGCAGATGGGATTTGATGGCTTGCGTTGCAGCTGCGTCAGCCTCCCGGGAGACTCAGGTGCCAAAAAACGAAGTGGTAGCAAATAAGACGAACGGGAAGTCCGTGGAGGCTTGAACACGAACGCGGCCTTAACGTTGTGTCTAGAGAAAAGGCGGCTCAAGCTAGAGCTTGTGAACGGTACGTACGAGGTTCAATTGGAGAGGTGGTATGGATAGTCCCGCTTCAGCTCACTGGAGCAAAGTTCCGGATGGGATGGACTTCGGGCAGCCACATGGCACTAGATCCTGCATCCGGCAATGGGCGTGGCAGGGCTGAGGGCGACGGTTCAAAGGGGAGGCGCGACTTCGCTTGTTGGCTGGGCAAGGAAGGCAGTAGTTCACGACACGGGCGGGAGCCGTTGGAAGAAGGATGTGCATTAAGAACCACTTTCGACTGAATAGCGGGGTGGCAGGGCTCTGGCGCCGACGGTTGGGTCCGAACCTTGAAGTTGAAGTTTTCATTGAGCGGCCGAGGGAAGATTCCGATCGAAACGTATGATTCGTTCTTCCCATTGAAATCTATCTCTTCCAAGGGTAGCGCACCCTCGAACTATCGGTTGTTCTGGAGCTCTATTGATGTGCGTGATCCATATTCCAGCAAAGGTAGGGTGTGCACATGTGCCTTGACAAGGTCTAACAAGGAATTTGGCCATTGGTAGGCTGTCCTTGCTTCTTTTCTTTCACTGTCCGCTTCGACTATCTGCTTCGACTATGTCTTGTGGCAGAGGTCTGACTGTCGCTAGTAGTTCCTGGTACACATCGTTCAGCTCCTGCTCGTCGGGCTTCTTCTCGATTATTTTTCGGAAACACGGTTTCGTCTTGTCGGGGTTTCCCTTCTTTGGAGCCCCAGTCAAGATGCGAAAGATCTTGAATTTCCAGGTCCTGAGATTCAACCGGGGGCCTTCGAAGCTCTGCAGGTCTGAGCCACCGCCGGATTGCTCTTGTGATTCTCTTAATAGTACCTCCTTTTGGAGGGTACGCATTACTTCAGTAATGACGACTGGCTCAACCCCGTAACGATGGCTGAAGGCATGTTCGATGTAGTTCTGTAACCCCCAGAGCCTAAAGGTTTTAGCGGAAAGCCTCATACCATCGTGGCAAAGGGATAGGCCCATCGGATAGCCGTGCAACTCGCAGCGAGCGTTGAAGCTGTTGACGATGGGCAGCAGTTCAACGGGGCGCTCCAACCGACAAAGCGCATCTGATATAACCGTTGCAATAGCGGTAGCGTTGTTTGCGATTGTCTCATGGCTTTGATCAGACGTTAGAAACCTCGAGAGCAGACGCTGAAACTCTCTTGCACTGGTTGGTTCCTCCAAAAGTCGCGAAAGCTCTTCCACGCCCAGTCGCCATGAACGGGCGTTGTGCTTTCGGTGGATGAGCCACTCTAGGAGGCGCTCATCGTCTTTACAGACGGATGAGGGAATGCCGTTTTTGTCGACAACTTCGAGTTGAACACTATCAACATCTTGGATCTCGCGCCCTGGGCGTTTGGGGGCTCCCTGAAGAGCGGCAGTCATGATGTCGAGATCCGTGACACGCCATGGCTGCCAGGACCTGCTTTGAATGATCTCGAGCTTCTTCTTGGCGTCCTTGTAGTCAGCCTCAAGTTTGTCGATGCGCTTCCCCATGGCATCCTTCCTTGGGTCTGACTTCCATTTTGCGGTCTGAGCAACTTCTTCGGCCTTGTCGTACGGTCGCGTGTAATTGCTCTCGTAGCTGTCCAGGTCCAAAACCACCTCTGTGAGCTCAAAAGGCTTCCACCATGGTCCCGGTGTAGGGGTGTTGCGCTTTCTCGAGTGAATCCTCGGCCGTGTCCTTTTTGTAAGATGAGCAGTAGAATGAAATGGAGCTGCCGCGGCAGGAAATGAAGTTGTGCGACGAAGGCCTTGGATGCCACTCGCACATCTCAGAGGTGGCATAGCTGCTGCGCGCCTGGCTAGCTCATTGGGTGCTCCAAGCGTAGGTCAGTTCTGGGGGTGAAGCTTTTCAAGGACACGCGAAGTCGCTTGAAAAATCGTCCGATTCTTGGAGCCGCACACTACCGAGGGCGCGTCTAGGTGCTGAGGGGAGACTGGACGCAGGGGGCGTTGGGGCTCGACAGGGATGGCCCGGCCGCGTAGCCGCGGGTGCTTTCTCGCAGGTCCCGTTGTGGCCTCCCCCCCATACGATCCACAGCGGTGGGGCGATTTGTTGTTCCGGTCGAAGCACAGCCACAAACTGTGCACCCCACCAGCCACATACCGAAGGCTGGAGATTTTTCGGAGGAGCGTCACGGCTCTCGTCACCTGGCGCACTTCAGTTCTCCAGTGACATCCCATCTCCAACCAAGACCACAGCCAACTTTCCACCATATACGATCACCACGACAACCACGTCTTTCCCGATCACATTATCAGAACCATAAAGATGCCTCCTGCCGCCAAGAAGAGAAAGACCGAGCCCAAGGCCACCGCCAAAGCGGAAATCAAGGAAAACGCGCCGGCAGAACCTGCCGTTGCTGAACAGCCCGATGCTGCGGAATCAACCACAGAGGCAGAAGCCCCAGAATCATCCGCATCAAATGATGCCGTATCAAAAGCACAAGATCGCATGGCGCGCTTCAAGGCCCTCAAAGCCCGCGCCAAGAGCTCTTCCGACCAAAACTTCAAAGAAGCGACGCTCGAGTCCCAACGCCTCGCTACAGACCCCAGCCAACTGGCTGCTATCCACCGCAAGCAGGCCATAGCTTCGCACAAGCTTCTGAAGGCCGATGTCGAGGACGCCGGTGGTGACTTTGAGCGCAAGCGCGCGTGGGACTGGACCATCGACGAGAGTGAGAAGTGGGACAAGCGTGAAAAAGAAGGAGGCGCACCGCGACAACAATGCATTCCAGGACTACACTGCCGAGAGCAACAAGATTTACAAGCGGCAGCTCAGGAATATCGCGCCGGATATGGAGTACGAGAAAGACAAGATGGCCGCCATCGAGCGCGCGGCGGCGTCTGGTGGACTCGACATCGTCGAGACGGAGGACGGAGAGCTCATCGCGGTGGACAAGGACGGGTCATTCTATTCGACTGCCGACTCTGCAACATTCACACAAAGCAAGCCCGACAAGGCTGCAATTGACCGACTTGTGGAAGACCTCAGGAGAGCTGAGGAGAACCGGTTGAAGAAGAGGAAGGACCGCATGGCGCAAAACGGCGACGACGGCGACGTCACATACATCAACGAAAAGAACAAGCAGTTCAACCAGAAGCTGGCACGCTTCTACAACAAGTACACTGCGGAGATTAGGGACAGTTTCGAGAGAGGAACGATGATTTAAGAGCCGGATGTTGAATTAATGGGAGTAAAGGCGCGGGGAGAGCCTTACGGCTTCTTGGGGCATGATACAGTCTATGACAACTTTTAGAATACATTACATGCCCTAGAGCATGGTTTTTCTCCATCCCTTGTTCGCTAGCTCCTCGAGTTCAGGCACTTCGATAGGCCCCTGGACCTTGGTGTCATCAAGTGCCTCTACAACTGCCTCTGCCACGGACTCCACAGGCAAAGGCTTCACACCGCTTGCACCCATGAAGCTGCCCAACACGCCTCCAGTCAGCTTGTTGAACAGAGCACCAGCGCCCGTCATGGCAGCTAGAGGCAGCGTGAACTTCCTCGAGCTGTCGTACATGAAGGGCGGCCTCGGGAAGATGCCACGCATGCGCGGGAATTCGCTGGCAATTGTGCTTTCTGCCTCGCGCTTGGTGGTGATGTACCTCGCGGGCAGAACAGGCGCACCTCCGGCAGCAGAGATGTAGACAAAGGCTTTGACGTTCTCGGCATTTGACTGCTTGGCCAGGGCAATGGCGCTATCGCGGTTCATGACCTCGTAGGTGAACTGGTCCTTGGGGTTTGCGGGTTTCAGGTCGGCGCCCTCGGGGGTCTTGAGGGGGTCGACGCCGCGGTCCTTGATGGGCGCAAAGGCCTTTTGGAGGCCGGAGATGGGTGACTCCTGGCCTGAGACGACACCCTTGTAGTCGGCCTCGAGGAGAATGCCCATGCTGTGGACAACAAAGTCGGCGCCCTTGAGGAGCGGTGCATACGTCGCGGGGCGGAGCATGTCGGCACGCTCCCACGAGACCTTGTGTGCCCATTGAGGAGGGGCTGGTGATGAGGTCACTGCCTGCCACTTGGGTTCACCTGAGCGGCTGCGGAACGATGTTAGAGGATATGAAAAGCTGGATGAAGCCCTCTCGGAGGATGTACCTGATTGACGTGACATCCCAGCCTCTCGCAACGGCATACTTGCAGATCCTTGACCCGAGGAAGCCGTTTCCTCCGCAGACCACGAGCTTCTTGGTGACGGCTGATGTGGACATGGTCGCAGTATGAGGTATGACTGGCCGACCAATTGAGGGGGAATGGGAAGAGCTTCACGAGGGAACAGAGCTGGATGAAAGCCAATTGCTGTTGAATGAGATTGAGCCCCGAATTCGGCGTTAGTTTACCGATGGGCGCATGCCAGTTTCTTCCGAGAGTGGTTCGATGCCGTTCCGGACGCGGTGCAAAGTCATGAAATCATCACCCGCCCCGAAGCTCCCCCAGCTCCCCATTGAAATCTTCCAGGGTCTTGACGCAGGCGTGCGCTTACAGGGATGTGCTGCTACATTAGAGCTTGTCATTGGTCAGACAGATTCGCGTTGGCTGCACCGTCCACTGTGCCTGAGCTTGGAATATTCCATGGGACGGACGAACCGACCTAGAAGGAATGCACCAGACACATCAGACTAACGAGTGCATAGTTAGATGTTCGAATTATCCAGAAAGAAAGGTATCAATGTTTCGTTCATACGTCTCTTTTTCTTGTGCCACTTTGTAGAAAGTCATTGAGCGTTTCTCGATTCCAGTGGAGACTCGTCTATGACCTCATGACAAGCGCTTGATGCCAAGCTTAGTGTAGAAATTGAGTACCTCTCCGGAATGTACTCAAGTTCTGTGACCGAGGCGTTCTCAATAGTGTCACACCTTTCACTTTCTATGTTTTGAATTACAAGATATCTTGTGTGTTAGTTCCCTATGGGTGTATTTATAGGCAGGGTTCACACGCCTTCAGAAAGTCGAGACAGCTCTCAACTTCCGGAATTCATAACAGAGGGCCTGATTTCTGTATCTGAGCGATTACATTTTCTGTGTACTCATCGTGCCGACGACGATAATAATGGAGACGACGACAGCACAGACACCAAGAGGCCATGGAAACAGTAGAGGCGACGGCGACGAAGATGAGAGTGATTACAGGCAAGCACACAGGAAACGTAGTCAAAAACAGGCGGACACATGGAAACAGTCAAAAAGCTCGGTTCGATCGAACCTGCGCCTCGCTCTTTACACAGCATCCTTACACTGTATTTACTCACTTGCGGCTGGATTAAAGGACGGCGTCGGGTCAGAGTTTCCTAGACTCGGCAACAGATTCGATGGGGAAGGAGCGATCAGTGGTTCCACGGGTGCCTCCCAATTTGACCCACTTTAAAGTTGCGCACCTGTAAGGCTAAAGTACTTACCTTGCCTTTCTTCGCCTGGGACGCAGCTGCAGAAACTATCCTTGCGACAACTCATTTTCCACCACATCTTCAATCCCCAACGTTGACGACGACGACTGCAATTTAATACTGTATCATCACAGAAGACACATCCATACATTAGAGTATTCCACGAGAACCACAAAGATGGCGCCGCCCAGCAGCCTCGGCAAGCGCGTCAAGGGCACCCAGATCAAGCGTTCCTTCATCTACGGAACCACTGCCCGACCCTTCGATCCCGAGCGCAACCCGAAGCCAGAGGGCGTCCCTGACGACCACACCCACTCGTGGGAGGTCTTTGTCAAGGGAATTGACGACACAGACATTACCTACTGGCTTAGAAGAGTCCAGTTCAAGTTACATGAGTCCATCCCCAACCACGTGCGGAGTGCGTTCCCCCCTTCGCCTTTCCTACTAAGCCGTGAACCTTGCTAACCCCAACGAAGTGATCGATGGCGAACCCGGAAAACCCTTCATTATCCATGAGACCGGATGGGGAGAATTCGAGATCACAATTAAGATGTACTACGTGACCGAGTCCGGCGAGAAGCCCCAAACTCTGTACCATAATCTCCGCCTGCACCCCTTCGGTAGGACCGAAGCCGAGAAGGAGCAAATGGCCCGCCAGAACAATGGGGAGATTACCGCGTGGAACTACGAAGAGCAGCTCTTCAATGAGCCTTACGAAGCCTTTCACGAGATCCTCACCTCTGGAGCTACCCCCAAGGGCCATCCTGTTGGGAAGGGCGGCAAAGGAAAGAACAAGCCGATCCCCCCTCTGCCTGAGAAAACGTCTAATGTACAAGTTTCCTGGGAGCGGAGTGCCCTTCTGCCCGCCGTAAACAAGCCAGGACAGCCCTTCAGTCTCGAGACGGAGCAGATTGAGGTGAAGAAACTCGCAGAGGCCAAGGCCAAGGTTCAGAAGATGGCCGAGAAACAGCTCGAGATTTTGAAGGAGAAGGAATTACTTGCCAAGCTCAGAGCCGAGAACGCTGCTGCTGCGAGCAGCTAGAAGCCGCCCAGCACAAAACCAAGGGGCCTAGTAGACCACGCAAGACCAACGAAGACCAACGAAAGAAGGACGAGCAGAAGGTACGAGAAGCGAAGGAAAATCTGCAGAAGATCCTCGACTCCTAGATTGAACCTGTCGCGGCCGCAGTGGACAGCAATATCCCGCGCCCACAGTTTGATTACTCTGTGGCACTTGCGTCTTGCAGCGACAGCGAGGCCGACCCGTGGGATTCAAGCCTCCTTGACGTGGCCCAGAACTTCGTACTCGACAGAATTCATGACTATGCGGCAGGCCACTGGCCCCATGGGCTGAAGAGACATTTATATCTCGAAGCACTATTGGACGAGCATCAACAAGGGTGCGCCCGTTTCTGGAAGGAAAGGTGTGACAACATAACCCGGCGGATGCATGAAGTGCTTCGTCTGCGCAAGGAGCAGGGCGAACACCAGCTGCCACGGTGTGAAACCTCCAAGCAGCAGCCTGTGCCTCAAGCAGAAATGTCACAATCTCTTGCACCTGACACCGAAAGAGATTTATGGACGACGGCATCTCGAGTCCAGTCGTATACGGCAAGTCCCAGTTGCCATCATGGCAACACAAGTCAAACCCGACTCTTGGCAGCACAGGATGTGCCTGAGCCTTCGGCAATGCGTCATTTTCCCTATCCTGCGCACTCCAACATCGAACGACGTCGTTCCGAGGTCCGCACGTCGCCGTTGAAGCGATGCATCTCAATGGAAGACGTCGAGTTGCCGAACAAAAGGGCAAAGAGCGAATAGTCGTCATAGGCTGAGCAGATATATGGGCTCGGCTTAGGTTGTTGGTGTTTCATGGTTGGCGAATAAAGGTGTATCGATAGCATGCTTCACAGACGCAATTGAGAAAACAGTACTATCATAGAAGATTGGAGTTTGATTCTTCCGACATGCCTAACCGACATGCCTTTCGCCATGGCTCTCTCTCTCTGTCGAGCCAGGCTTTCGCGCAAAAAAGGATACTCAATGTCTGTCCACAGATTCCGTCTGACCCCTTTTCCCCCGCTCTTTCGAATGATATCAATGTGATTTCCTCTCCTTGTCTGCAGCAGCGGCTCCTTCCTGCTATTGTTCGACCTCCTCTCTCTGTCTATCCGTCCTCCGAGGACGTGACTCTGTGCATATAATTCCATGACAAAAGAAAAGGGTGTAAAGTATGGTATGTATGCGTACGCGCCTTTTTGAGGACGTCGCTAAAAAAAGGGCTGATGATGCCGTGGTAAGGAAGTAGCAGCAGCCGTAAAGTGTGGTGTGTCTCTAGAAGACTGCCGTTCGTCATGTCATCAGTTCAGTCGTGGTTGGTGGCCCCCCGAATCCCAACCCAAAGAATCCAAAGCGCGCAAAACAAATTCGACGATGAGGGGGGGGGGAGCCGTGGTTTCTCCAGTCTCTTGTTTTCCCCGTCGCCGACAAAACAAACATTCTTTTTTTTATGATCCCCTCCCTTCTCCTGTCGAACGCCATGCGGATATACACATTAACACTAAAGCAATCGGTTGTTTGGCAGAGCCTTTTGTGTTGTCTCCGCTTGAAAAAAAGAAAGAAAAAAAGAGAGAAGCTCCCCAAACGCCTTGCGAGGAGAAGTCGATGGGACAGACGGTAAGGAAAATGCAAAATCCAGCAGAGTGGATAGGTGGTGATCTTTGTACGGTCGTACGTTATGTTCACCTGCTATGCGCAGGTCTGTTGTTTAAGTTGAGGCTTCGTAGGCCGGAGGGGGAACATCTTCCCTCTCGTCCCACATGCCCTGCTGCTGGCGGTTCTTCTCGTCGTAGACACGGCGAGCAATCTCTCCAGCCATCTTCATGATCCAGGCCTGCTCGTAAACAGTCGAGCTCTCGCCCTTCTCATTGGGATAAGCACAAGCCTTGTCGGCGGGCTGTTGGGCCGTCGGAGTAGTATCCACATCGAGGGCGCTATCGAGTTTGATAGGTGCACTGGGAGTCTCGGTGGGCGCAGTGTAGAAGTTGGGCTGCAGAGGAGGCCGGGAGTGGAGTTGGGGTCTCTCGACGGGGCTGAAGCGGACCTTGCTCGGCGTGGAATTGGCCAGCTCAGCCAGGGCCTCCTCCTGTTCAGGATCCTCCGCAATGGAGCAGGAAGTGAGGGGTTCGGTCGAAGGGCCTGCCACGGAAGCAGAATCAGACGCTATATCCGAGTAGGTGTCGCTTGCTTCTGGTGTGGACACCTCGCTATGAGAGCGACGAAGGTTGACGACTCTGTTCTTCTTCTTCCGGCCTGAGTACGATTTCGATCTGATACCAGCTCCCAGAGACAGTCCGGTGGTCGCCGAGTTAAGGCTCACCAAGGACGGCCGGGATGGCAGGTGACCGTGAGCTGCGCTACCTGTGTCAGAGAATGTATACGTGGTCGACGTCCCAGCAAACGAGTTCGTCTTGGACAAGCTAGGGGTCGCGGTTGGTGGGGTATTGTTTGGTTCAGACGCTGCAGGTCTGGTCCAAGCCCTGAAAACCACATCGCGGATACCCGGCGTAAAGAGGGAGCAGGTGCGATGAGAGTCGTTCAATGCAGCTAGTCTCAGCAGGTTCTTCTGCGAGAAAAGTGATTGGACCTCTGGGCCGCCCTCTAACGATAGTGACGACACGTCGTTCGCATCGAGCAGGTTGCCATTCGCGTCCACGGGGTCTAATGGGGGGCTGGCCAAGGGGTCCACTACGGTCTCATCAGTGTTCTCCTTGGACGCATCCTCGTCCTTTGGCACGGCATCGGGGCACCACAGGCGGAGAGACAGGCGGTGAATGATGGCGGGGAGCTCGTCCATCATCAGATTCCTCAATTGGGCCTCGATAGTCCGCTGCAGATAATCGCGCACGAACTGGATCGAATCAAAGGTCGAGGAGACCTTAAGCGACTCTAGCGGGTCATTCCGGAAAACCAGGGTGAGCCCCTTCGTCCTGGAAAACACCAAGATGATGAAAGCCGAGAGCTTGATCTCGGACAAGGTGATTGACAGCGGGATTGTCAACCCCGATGCCGCCGCCAGTGGCTGCGGCGATGTGAAGCTTGGCTTAGAAGATAGGTAGGTATTCAGTGGATTTGCCTGTTTGTTGATATATTAGCCACTGCTATGACGCACGTTCCAATTTGGTAGGTCCGTAGAGAGGTTAAGGACGCGCATCCCAGCAAGGCAATTTGAGCATCAATGCAAGAGCGCGGGTAGGGACAAAATGTTTGATGAGTAAAAACAAACACCGGGATGGTTGGGGTAAGTGCCGAGGGGTAGGCGAGAGAAAGTTGCGCAGTCAAGTAACCGAGCTCATTGACGATGGGTTTGGAGCAGCGTCATCGAGTCTCGGCTATGCGGTCGTTGGCGGGGCTCGCGCTCATTCCAAGCACTGGCATGGGAATGGCATCGCGATTGAAAATGCTTGATGCAATGAACTCGCGCTGGAACGGGAATGCATCGGGGTTGAATTTGTGCGTGTTCGTCGGGATGCGGCCATTGTGAAGTCATTGCCGCAGCCGCGGCACCGAGCTTCGCCTCCAAAGCTGCGGGTGCAGGGAAGGCGGGATAAAAAAAAAAACCACCAGAAAAAAAAAATCGGCATACCTGAACCCGGGTTTTCAACGTCAGGAAGGCGTCGCCAGAATAGCACATTTTGAATATCCCTCGGAATCTGTCCTCCGCAATGTCGCCAATCTCAAGAATCTCCAGCTCGGGGGGCACGGAGCCCAAGTTGAATTCAGTAACGAGGATGTCATCGACGATAATCGGCGGCTTCGGAGACTTGTTCAGGGCGGTTGTGAGCATCTCGCGGGCGCGCTGATAGAACTCGGCGTCGGCCGTCAGCGGCGACCAGTTGAAGTTGAAGGCCATGTTGAAATGGCGTTAACTGCGGCCAACCATCGAAGGGTGATTTGGTGTAGGCCGTGCGGCCGGGCAAAAGTAGGACGAAGTCGATCGGAGGGGGTCGCTATGAAATCGGCATTCGACGGTAACAGCTCTTGAGGTTTGTTCGCAAAGGTTTGTCGGAAGGAATAAAGGACGGACTCGTTGAGGAGTAGAGCAATTAGAAGATGGGAGTCCGGGGAAGAGCAGCGGATAATATGGGGTGAGTGGGAGGAGAAGGAGGGTTGGTTTGGCGAGGAGGCAGGTCTTGGATGTAGATCGGGGCGAGCTCTGTGTGGTGGTGGTGGTGGTGCGGTGCGTGTGTGCGTTTTCCTCCGAATGACGCTGGTCGGGTGCGCTACGAATACACTATTGTATTCGGGAGCGCCTCCCAAGGTCAAGGGAATACTCGGAGGTAAGTGGTGCGGTGCGGGCTTAGCGTGAATTTTTTTTCCCTCCCGCAAAATTTCTGATACTTGGGAAACCGGGTGCTGTGACTGGTTGACTCCTGCAGGTGTCGCGTGCAGGGAGGTCGACTGGGGTGGGGCAACACAGGCGGTGGGCACCGTCGGCGCCCTGTGTGAGTGGTCGGCGCAACGGCTGCAGCGTGATGGGCGCCCCCAAGCCACGGTTAAGACAATCCAGTCTTCCAGGGCACTGTTTGGAGGGGTGTGCTCCACTTCATTACAGTGGTTGCAACCTGCTTGTCTGGCAGACCGGATGGCGCGTAGCACTGAGGGCAGGCAGTGTTTACAGGCCCGTCCCTACGTGCGTTTTTGCTTGTGAGAAGGGCGGTATGAGTAAGGTAGGGGCAAATTGGCCATCATGCAAGTCACCCGAGGTGGGATTCTAAGACGACGGGCTAGACTAACATCTGCCATCTGCCATCTGCCATCTGCCATCTGCCATCTGGCGCGCGCCCAAGAGGCATATCGCGGCCGGCAGCATTGCGACGGAGAACGAGCTAAACGAGAGATCGTGACGGTGGCCGATTTAGAGTTGGGCCTCGTTTCCCCAAGCGCGAACCGTCTGGGGAACGGGGGGTCGCAGAGACTCTTCAGATCTGTCAGGCTAAAATCGAATCAGCCTTCTGGGACCGTTTGGCGAAATGAACCCGCCGCTCCCACGGCACGGCATGGCATGGCTTCTTCGCATCGAATCCGCATCCGCATCCCGCCGTGTTGGTTGGTGCCAGTGGCCGTTGCAGCCTTGGACCGGTCACGAGTGGTGGAGAGTCAGCAAAGATCGGACGACGTCGACAGACATGTGCTTGACATGATCCGACATCAGGGCACTTTACGCTCTAAGCACCGAAAAAGCATGAGATGACTTTGCAGGATTCTCGAAAATTGCCAAACTTCAGGATACGCCGCTGTCCCCTTTTGGTGGATGCATCTGCATGAAGGCTGAATCTGGAAATCAATTTGGCATGGCCCGGTTCGCTCCATCTCAGACCATGCTCTCTCTCCTCTCCTGCATCGTCATCTTCCGTCTCCTGGACTGGGGGATGAAGAGATGCGCTCCACGGTAATACTCCGTGTAATAATAGCAAGGCAGACGCCAGGCCGGGGAGGTGTTCGTGGCCCCTGTAGACTGCTGGAAGAAGGATCAAGGACATGGACAAATCACGTCCGACGATTCGCTCTCGGGTCTTGCAACCTGCCCGCCTTCCCGGCCATCCCTTGGCCCCGAGGCGATGACTCTCCTTCCCCTCCTTCTGGACCATCGCACAGTAGTCCGATGCTTTCTTATCCCATCAAAACCTCCTGTCAGATCTGCTGCAGTTCTCCCGTCACCCACGGCCCAATACGACCTGCTATCTACCTACTTTCAACGTCCTGCCAGTGCCGCCCGTCCCTTTCCCCTCACTCTGGGCCATTCATCCAGCCACCACCGGCCCTGTCCTTGGATCTGCTCTCCGCAGTGGTCCGCTTATCGGTGGAAGGGAGCCAACGGGCGACGCCGCAAAGGAAGAAAACGACGCAATCCATGGATGCGTTCTGGGCCGCCGGTGGGGACTGACACGAGCGACCAACTGCACAGGCCATTCTCGGTCCTCCTCCGGCAGAGACCGGCCGGGACGGCGCCTCGCTTTTCTTGAGTGCTACCCAGAGCTGAGAGCGTGCCTTGCTCTCGCCGCAGGAACTCATGTATGGAATGGAAGCATGTGGATGGGGCGCGCGCTGTATCGATGGAATAATTGGACCATCTTTCTACGTATGCACCGTACTCGGCCCCTCAGTCTGCAACGGGAGGAGATGCGGTATCCAGTGATTTCCAGTCCACTAATAACGACGAGCCTCTCACGAGACTCTGGGGTAAATTTTAGCGAAAGTGAACAGCCTCACACGACCTACTGCTTTGCACCGACCACTCGTCCCGTCCTGTTCAACGCCCAAAACATGACAAACACGCCGACGCCGACGCCTCCTTGCGGAAAGGGTGTCAGTCATTGGCCAACCCCTCAGCGCCTGCTGAACCAAGGAAGAGCCTGTCTGCTACGGTTGTGTCGACGGAAGCTCAGCTTGCCAGCGCCAAAAAAGCCAGCTTTCTGCTCCACTCCCGGAAGGGGAAAGTCTGTCGTCATCCCAGGATCCCGCTGACTTCGCAAAGACAACAACAGCCCATGACAACAACTCGCTCGTTACGCCGCAGCAACAAATGGCAGATGGAGACGTGTCGATATCGCTCCAAATTTGCTGAATCTATCCAGGAGGTGGAGTCGGGTCAGCCGCTGTCGCTTGCCGTCCTCGCTGCCTTCATCTTCGGCCCGAGGAGGACAGCCTAGGTTGGGTTGGGTTGGCTGACATCTGTGGTCTTACCTCACCAACGTATCCAGTGTCCATGGTAGATTGGCCAAACTCACTCAAGATAGCAGGAAGATCCAGGTCGAGGTAGGAACCAGCGGTCGTTTGGACGGGCAGTGTCGGCTCCGCATTTCACCTTCAGTCGTTTCCTACCTTAGTCCCGTCTCACGGCTGGGAGGGACCTTCCACTACCCGAGTTGCCATATCACCTCAACTTGAATCATCCACCATGGGCTTTGCTTCCTCCGTCTTGGGTAAAACATTCCTCAAAGCGGCCGCCTCCTAGCCCCCAAAGTAGGTGGTTTCCTACGGTATCTAGCCTTCTAGCCTCCGGACTCTCCCTCTGGCATCGTTTTCCCGACAACATCATCTAGTTCTACAACCAAAAAATTCGCCTTTATTAAAATCCCCAGACATCGCTTCACTGCCTCCTCATCCATCTATCACCACCACCACCATCGCGATGGTACCCCCCTTCGCCAACCGCCCGCCGTTCGCGTTTGAGTTGACCAGTGCCAAAGATGCTAAGTACATTGGCCACTGGCAATATGTCGACTACGTCGCTGAGGGGGCTGCGAACGTCGTTTTCAAAACCCACTTGCCATCGTCTGCCGGAAAGCCCGACCCGCGCGACAATACCGATGAAGATCTCCTCAATAGTAAGCCATGGAAAATGTTGCCTCCGCTCGCTCGTCATTAACTCATTCGTAGAACTTCTCTTGAGAGTGCCCAAGGCACCCAAAGATCCCAACAGGCTGTACGTGCATGCAGGCTTCCAGATAAGCTACGTCCAGCGTTTTATCCTGCCACTTTTCGACAACCGGCTTGACCTGGTTGTGAAGCACAGACTGGGAAAAGCCAACAAAGACATCATCATGAATATGATGAACCATCTGAAGGCTTTGGATAACACGCCTCCACCCAGACGGCCTGCCAAGTTTCGAGGGGACACAATCCAACCGGGTGAAGAATGTTATGTCGCATTAGTTGAAGACATGCGACCGAGACCTGGTGAGCGCGCTGTCGAATTCAAGCCCAAATGGCTGGCTCAGTCGCCGTCAGCACCGCCGAAAGCCACTGCCGGTGTTGTGCTCTCGCATCCAAGAAGTACTACGACGCCAACAACCCCCAAGACGCCAACAACCCCCAAGACGCCAATAAGCCCAACCACGCCAGCCGAGCCAAGCGCATGTCCGACAGCAACGCCAAGGTGAAGGGAGACGCGACAAGGCAAGGCCAAAGCGAAGAGCAATTCTCCAGTCAAGGAGCAGCGGCTGAGCCCGGACAACTACCCCTGCCCTCTCTGGCTCGACCCTGAGAGAGTGACACCTCCAACCAAAGAATCCATACGCGCTGCGGCAATCAAGAAGATATTCAAGGACGATGAGAATCATGCTCGTCTGTACGAGCTCCTGAAGCAAAAGCCCACACTCAAGTTGTTGAAACAACATCAACTCTCAAAAGATCCACACGGTCCTCTCGGACAAGTAAAGGACCTTGGCAACGTCGATTATGGCATAGCCATGACGTTGAGGGACTGTTCTCTCTTCGTGCGATATCGTATGAAGAAAGAAAAGCAGAAAGACGGCAGTGTGAAGGAATTGAAAGAAGTGGATGATGCGTTTTTCGAAGCAAAGCTGGCTGACCTGGACTGGAAGAATATTGCGTGGAAGTTTGACGAGTGGCGCGCTAAGGAGCTCGCCCTCGTCGAAGAGGAGTGGTATACTGGTCGTGGCCAAATGAGGAACTGCGCGCTCTGGAAGTGAGGATGCCACACTCAGGAGCGCCCTCCTCTGTAAAACAGTGTATAATTAGCAAGTACAACAGTGTAATGTAATTCAGACGCAAAAGCCAATGTGGCCCATTCACATCCTTGATGAGGGGAAGAGACTCGCCGTGATGCCATGATATCTCTGGGACAACCAGAGGCCCCATAGATTAAGCTCAATTACAAACTTCACACAAGGACCATCGCGTGTTGATCTGATTAAGTAAATTAAAAATGCCCACCTCGTACCCGGCCGGATCCAGCGGCACGACAATAAAATTGACTCGCGCGAGCAAACCGAAAGTAGAAACCATCACCAACGTCGCATTCTTCATGCCATATCATCAGCGAGCGACACGCACATTGACATGCGCTCCGCACGAGTAGACGTCAAAACCGCGCTGGCCGCGTACCGCTCCCACGTGGCATCCCGCAACCGCCAGGTCCTGGAGGTCTACGTGCCCTTCATCGCGGCCGCGGAAACGGACCTAGACGACGGCGAGGACTGGGCCGGCTCCGGATGGAGAGCCTGCGGGCGCTGCTGTCTGCGGACGAGGAGTGCTTCGCGGAGTTGGGGATCACGACGCCGGGGGATGTGCTGGGCAGGTATGAGCGCGCCGCCGCTGGGGCTCGACGGGGTTACGCGCCGCAGGTTCCGGCGCGGGAGGGGGGGAGGAGCAAGATGTGGGGGGTGTATTTTGACGTTGTGCAGAGGGAGCTGAGGAGGACGTGTCTGGAGGAGGTGTGGGAGAGCATAGGCGTGCCTGAGGAGCTTCAAGTCCTGGCGGGTGTGGTTGACGCGGTGGACGGGCCTGGGCTGGCGAAGGACCGGACTGCATTCTGCTGGTGGGGGCTTAGGGACAGGCTTTGGGGGACGGCGGCGGCGAGGAGGGAGTTTGAGCGCAGGACGGCGGAGAGGGTGATGATGCCGACGGAGGCGAAGGAGATGAGCGGGCTGGGGCCCGGGTGGGAGGTTGCTGGCGGGTGGGAGCTCGGGGAAGGGAGGGAGGAAGGGTGGTTTTGTGCCGTGTATTGTAGGCGGGCTGCAGACGAGGGTAGCTGGAGGTGGAGGTATACGTTCGTGTCGCAGTGGGATTACTCTTCACGGGTGTCTGGGTCGGTGGCGGAGTTCTTGGGGTGGTATTGTACGTTCAACGAGGCAGAGCTGCCGAGGGTGGAGGAGTTGAACGCGGATGACATTTTGGCTGGTCTGTTCTGATTTTGGTACCTCACCCTAGGCATTCATAATGTTTTGTATACCCGGCAAGAGTAGATGCTCCTTGATGTAAGAAGAATATGTTTCTAAGTTGATATCAATAATCGTAATCTGTCATGCTATATGTGTATCCCGAAAACTCCGTCCCAATTCAATAATGCATTAACCAAGTACGCCATAGTATCTCCTAAATACCAGCCGCCGAAAAGCTGAGGAGACTGCCTGTCGTCAGGCCAGCCACCAGGCACAACCCCATGAACCCTCCCGTGGCCTCGCGCTCGCCGTCCTCGACCCATTCGCCGGCCGCCATCATGCAGCTCGAGCCGAGCCAGCCGTTGGTCAGACCGAAGAAGAACTGAACGACGACGAGGTAGAAAAAGTCGCTGCTAATCACCGCACCACGGCCGCCAATGTTGCAGAGGAGGTACAATGGCAGGAACCCGAGGCGGGCGAGACTCACGCCGAAGAGGGCCGCGGGGCGATGACGCAGGGAGAATGGCAGGATGGTAGCCATGCGTCCGGAGAGGTCTCCCAAGTTCCATGCGAAGAAGGCGAGGGGAATGAAGGCTGCCGGGCGGAAGAGAGCGCCCGCGGGAGACTTTTCGTCTCCCGGGTACCGGACGGAGAGAATCTTGCCGGTGAAGACAGGGAAGAACATTGCGACGGAGAAGCACATGAAGATTGCGCCCGCAAGCCAGTGGAGCTTCTTGAGAAGCTGAAGAGGGGAGACGACCTTGCGGGCGGCGCGCTCGGCTTCCTGCACCGAGTTGAGGGACTCGGCCATGTTTTCGACCATGCGGGCTTCGATGATGTGGTTGTGGCGGCGGACGAGGGGGATGAATGCAACGAGGGCGGAGACTGAGACGGCCACAGCGGCGAGAAAGTAGACAAAGGCCGAGGAGCTGGACGACTGGATCGCGTCTGCTGCATTGGTGCTGTCCTTTTCCGGTACGGCAAGGACGGTTATGACTTGCGCGATTGGGGGCAGCACGCCTGCAACACCTTGGCCGGCCATGAGGGCCTGCATGTACTCCGGACGGTTGAAGGAGGCAGCGAAAGCAAAGGCTCCGTTTTGGATGAGACCTGTGGCCCAGGAGCTGGACGCTACCATGAGCAAGATGAAGGCGAGGTAGGCGCCCGGGGAGACGTCGAGGAACATCGACGTGGAGGCCGTCAGGAGGGAGAAGATCCCCGTGTTGAGGACCAGGGCGAGGTTGATACGGAAAGGGTATGAGGCGGTATATTGGATGTTCGTGAGGATGAGCATTGCGGTGAGGTTGGTCAACGTCGATACGGTGAGGATCGCGGACTGGAAGTTCTGTTGGATCCAGACGTCGGATTGGAAGCGGACCTGGAAATAGGGAGCGGCAGCGAGAAACATGTTCCTGTGGACCGTTAGGATGCTGTCCTGGATGCTTTTTAGAAGACCAGGGGATAATTCCGTACCATGCCCATAACATCGCCATACCCAGCCAGGCGAACATTAGGTACTCTGTCCACGAGAAGGGTACCTCTTCTTGGCCCTCCAACAACGCAGAGCCCTCGAGCTCACGACCTTCCTCTGCTAAGGGCTCATATTCTTCGCGATCGGGCTTGCTGGACTTGCCCAGGTATTCTCGAATGCGATCCATCATCGCTGCTCGGCCCTGTCGGCTGTTTCGATGTCGGAGAGCGAAAGCTCGGCGTTTGGTTGTGACGAAGAGTTTCGAGTCGCCAGCAGTAGAGCACTGGATTAGATGTGACCTATTTCTGTGCTAGAAGAGCAACGGAGCGTTACGTTTCGGTGTCGAAGGAAGTCAGGTCGCGCCCGGCGCCGAGGTTCGGGGTTGTCGCCGTTGGGGACCCAGTCAATGCCCCATCCGTCGCTCATCCAAGTGCAAATCGGTCGGCCACTCGGGATTCTCTGACAACGAACGAATTCTGGTCCAGATGTGTTGGGCACGAGGACAAGCGGGTTTCGTTGGGTAGGCGTGTGTTGTCTTGAGGTCGGAGACAAGCAATCATGTGCCGTGTTCACCAGATCGACCGTCGTCCACTCAGATGAGGACTGGAATCGATGACCACGCGCCGTGCAGCTAGATCTGGGGTGCGGGTCGGTCGGGCGTGGGGGGGCTGGTTGATTACCTCAGCATGATCTTGCTGCAGCCTACCTAACGGGTGCGTGCAGCAGCACCTGGAGATCTGACAAGCCTCACCCCTGGAAGGATCTCAATCTTAATTTACTCGAACGAACTGCTGTTCACGTCGTTTCTCAACGACATCCCGATCAATTTGGTCGACAGATCTCAAGCTGCCCTACATCAAACTTCGGGCTTTGGAAACGCCGAACTCAGAATTCTTTGGGTTGGTTGCTTCCAAGTTACATGCAGTTGAGGGTTTAGTGAACGAGTCTCGTTAGTGCGGGAGACTCATCCCTATCGTCGTGCCAAACCCGAAGTTGAGCGGGCCACAAGTAGATTCATCTCACTTCGACATCCAAGCATGATATTTATTACTCTGGATGGGATGTGCTCGAAGTTGCTGCTGCGGAACAAATACTGAGTGCTGTACATGGGACTGGGTTGTGTTGCTGGTTCAGGTTACTAGTCGTATGGAAGAGTGCCACTTACCGGAGCTCGGAAATTTAATTGAAGCTTAATTCAAGAGACCGCCTAAATTCCCTTTTTATGCCGCTATACTCCCCATGTACTGAAATGGCTTGAGGCTATGTTCAAACTGACAATGACGAAGATAACGACTACGATCGAGACGACAATGAAGATAGCACTAGAGATGAGAATAGAGCCCGGAGGACATAGATTCCATCGCATACCTAGTAAACATAGGAGACCTCTAACTCAATTCCACGTCTATGCTCCTGCGCCTGGATCCGCTAAGAATGCGGCATAGGTAGGAGCAACCTGGCCTTGATGCTATCTTGCCGTAAGTGAGCATACCTGGTACAGTTTATCATTGTCTCTCATCTCGTTCTCTCCAACCAAGCCCGCAAGGCCAAGTGGTCTAGTGGTTAGCGACTCATCTCGTTGATTCAGAACTTGGTAGAAATCCATATCAATGTCCTTAGGATTTCGTAGGGTAGCGGTTCGATCCCGCTCCTGAGCTTTTTTTGATTTCGTTTTCTCACCTTCAGGGTTCGTCTCTTACGAGATGTTGCTCTTCCGCTTCTTGGGATTCTCGAGTGCTTAACCTGCACGCCCGCGCTTCTCTCGGTCTGCTTGCGTGCTATAAGAGTAAAGAACTGGCGATGGTCTCGGTGAGCACTGTCGAATGTTCCATCGCCAGCTTCACCTTGATCCCAAACCGGCAACAGGCTCCAGGAGGCCCATTCTGCGACCTACACGTGATAGTCAAGCGATGCAATGCAAGTATGTTTTGCATATTTGCGATATCTCAAGAGCAATTTTGCTCCGCTTTGAGGTTTTCTCGCACCAAAGTTCCCTCCACGTGATGTTGTTTTGATGCGACGCAGGTATGTCGTGCATTATTTTTCTGACCGCTATCTCAGTGTACTCATTCTGAGGCCTCACCGACCCGCTCACCGAGGAATATTTCAATCCCTCAAAACGTTTATTGCTGCGAGTCGAAAACGGGGCAGAAGGGGCATATCTCGTCGTAAAAAGAGCAACCGCGAGCCTCCTGTCAGGTATCTGCGCCAGACAGCCCCCAACCCCACGGAGCTTTTCTTCTTCCCTACGAGGCACACGGATGCTATGCACTGGCTCCCGAAACCCAGGATAGGGATAGGACCAGGACCGCAGTAATATCGGAGGGTTGCACCGGAAAGCTTGACCTTTCTTTACTCCTTCTCGGACCAGCAGAGCTAATACGTATGTGACTCCAATTTCCAAGGTGAAAACTCCCAATGTAGTGGACGGGGACGTTTCACGGTATCAACGCACCCACACTTCCTCGAATCTGTAGCTGCCGTTGGAGAGAGAACATTGTCCCTGGGCACCCAACCACAATATCCAATTTGTGCAAAATGTTTTGGCCAAGGACCTAACGGGCCAAAACCAGCAGCTGCATATTCGCAGCGACGTACATAAGCAGACTGACTTGGCATACGGATTGTCAGATCATGCGTGGATTTGAACAACGAGTAAGAAATCCACGGCCGTCTTTGTGCATGCCATTTTCTGGTAGCTTATCTTGCCTTATATAATTCAGGACGCATGGTCGTTAGGTGCGGACAAGATTCCGGCAGGCTGGGTAGACTATTATTGAATGCTCAAAGAAGGTCGAAATGGCCCTTTGACCGATGTCTCAACGCTACATGGCAAGATGCATTCCACTAACCATACCGAGAATGACTCGACCAAATCAAGCTTTCGTAGATGACACTCATGTCATTCCCAAAGGGATCCTGAGTCTGTGATGATCTAGACCAGAACTCTGGGTGGCTAGTGGTGTCCAATTACGACCCCTGTTGCTCTTGGCACGACGCCACTGGACGGATGAACGCGTTCCAATCTGGGCGCTCTTCAGGCGATCTTTTAGGGGCATGTCAATCGCAGACCTGTCAACCTAGCGTCCGCCCGGCCCAGAAGCGAGCTGGAAGGTTTGGTGGCAGCAGCACCTCCAGGACTACGGCAATACCTCCACTACCTAGCACTTGAGCAATAGGACGGACACAACCAGCTCGTTACACAAACGTCAACGCATACGCGGCTGCACTTTTTGGCGCAACGTCTTTTCTTCTTCATGCGATGAGGCATTGATTTGTCTGTCTTACCCTGCTCTTACCTTCGCTTCCAACGGCGCAGTCTTCCCTGCGCACAACTTCCCCGAAGTCAGTCGGAATAGCCTCGACGTAGCCCGCTGCGAGGGGCAGGCTACATCATCACCATGCGCCGTCGCCAATGGACGGCCCTTGGCCTCGTCGCCTTCGTTACCATCTGTCTATACTCATTATTCAGATTGCCACCAGACCAGCGACCGATATCGACGTCACCCCTCTCCAACAACCCTCCTCCCCCCGCGCAAGAAGCTGCGAAGACACCACCCGTTGACGATGGACCAGGCTACCTGGGCCCCCCTCCCGATAGACGGCCCAAGCCGGCGACAGGCACTGCCTCGCACCCGATGTGGCACCTCATGACCGACGCCGAGAAGGACTTCCAGACGACGCTCAAGAGGCAGTCCAAGACCCTCGAGGATGCCGTCACTGAGTACAAGAGACGTTACGGCATCCCGCCGCCGCCCAACTTCGACAAGTGGTTCGAGTTCGCAAAGGCCAACGGCGTCCAGCCAATTGACGAATTCGACATGATACACGAGATGCTCACGCCTTTCTGGGGCCTGAAGCCGAAAACAATACGGGAGCGTGCGAGAGAAGCCCTTGGCTTCGACAACAAGCTATTGGGCCTGCTGATTCGCGACCATAAGATATCGCACATCCAAGGCGGACAGGACTGGCAGCGCGAGGCTACCGCAGGTATGATTGAGAAGTTCATTCAGTGGCTGCCCAGCATGGACCTCGCCTTCAACATCCACGACGAGCCACGCGTTGTGGTGCCACATGAAGACTTGGCTCGCCTCGTCAAGAGGGCCAAGGATGTGAACATGCCCAAGGCGAACTCATCCCCAAACCCGTCCAACGCCTTCACGAAGCGACATGGAGACCTGAGCGAAGGCAAGATCATCGAGGAGTATAAGCGCACCCGCTTCAACGTCTTCGCCCACCAGCCGACTTGGACTCACTCCCGCATGTCATGCCCGCCCGACAGCCCCTCGCGCGGTCTCGAAGAGGATGAACTGTCAGACGACCTGAGCAAGTACGGCGTCAGTGAGCTCGGCTTCATCTACAACATCACTGCCATGTCAGACATCTGTCTCTCCCCTTCTCTGGGTGAGACGTTCGGCTTCTTCGACCGCCCCAACGCCTACAACATCGTCCACGACCTGTTTCCCATCTTCTCCCAGTCCAAGATCTCCTCCTACAACGACATTTTGTATCCGTCTCCGTGGTACTGGTACAAGAAGGTCGCTTACGATGAGTCCAAAGATATGCCATGGGAGCAGAAGGAAGACCGCCTCTACTGGCGCGGCTCAACCACTGGCGGCTTCTCTCGTAACGGCGGTTGGCGCCGGCAGCACCGTCAGCACTTTGTTCAAAAGATCAACGCCGCCGACCAGGCAAAGGTCTACATCAACCGCGGCGACGAGAAGAACCCCAAGTGGGAGGTAAAGCAGGTCCCCCGTGGCGACTACCGCGACATCATCGACGTCTACTTCTCGCACGTCGGCCAATGTGACCCCGGCGACTGCGACGCACAAAAGGAGTTCTTCAAGATTCAGGGTCACGCCGAGCAACAGGACGCCTGGAAGTACAAATACCTCGACATGGACGGCAACGCCTTCTCGGGCCGTTTCTACGCCTTCCTGCAGTCCAAATCTCTCACCTTCAAGCTCGCCATCTTCCGCGAGTGGCATTTCGAGTGGCTACGCCCCTGGGCGCATTACATCCCCATGAGCCTGCAGGGCGACGACTGGCTTGAGGCGGTGCGCTTCTTTGGCGACGGCGCCCTGGGACGCAACGAGGCGGAGCGCATGGCCATCAGCAGCAGCGACTGGGCGAACAAGGTTCTTCGCAAGGAGGACATGGAGGTTTGGTTCTTCCGCCTCTTGTTAGAGTAAGTTTCACCCCTACCCACCCCCTTATTCACACTCACGCCATTCCCACCATGCTGACTTACTCATCACAGATACGGCCGCGTCACCGACGACCAGAGAGACACGATTGGTTTCTCAGCAGGAGGGGTTCCGCCGCTGCCAGCGTAGAAGTCTGTTTTGGCCTTGCTCTCTTGTCACTTTTTGTAGGATGTTTTTATCATGGGGCAACCCCCCCAAAAACGGAGTTCGGTGGTATATGAAACGGGGTGTGAAAGTCGTTACTGTAGAGGGCAACGTCCAACTATACCAGAAAGGCAAAGAGGGAAATTTGCTTGCTTGCGTTCTTTTTTCATGTTGCTGCACTTTTCTGTTCCTCCCAAGAAAATTGTATGATGAAATGGCGGGAACGAGGTAGAAAACCCACCACCGTGTCTTATAAACTCACCCATCGGATAGATATTACAAAACCTAATCATGTCATGACGCAGGACCTGGGTTCTCCAGCTGTGAAGCAACTGGTCAAAGCACTGATTACGATAGTGATGGTACTGCGACGTTTTTCTCATTTCCTGTTGTCCGGTCCCTTGTCTACCTGCCATCTTTTGACTCCGCTGCACAAACTGCGTAGACTTGGCCCTTTAAGGAACTGAATGGTATTACGACGCGCCCGCCCAGTCGAGCTGTGTCCGATTGCTTCAGGTCATGAATCCTCAAATCCAATGATATCCCATGCCTGTTATGCTTTTTACCCCCTAATCATCGTCCTCCTCATCGCCATCAGCGTCCCTCTCAGGGGTGGGCGATTGAGGGGCAGCTTCCTCGCCGTTGCCCTCAGCTCCTTCAGGTTCCTGGACCTCATCGACGAAGCCAATCGGCTTTTCCCGGTACCGCTTCATGTTCTCCGCGGTCGTACCCTTGGGGTCGCAGACGGATATCTCAACTTCGTTGACGACCTGGGTGTCGTCCTCCACCTGGCTGAGAGTGCGCGCAATGTTCTTGGCACGCTGAGGGCGGATTTGGGTGCGTTGAATGACAGGATAGTAGTAGGCGGCCTTCTGCCGGGTGCTGGTCGGCTCATCGTTGAAGGCGAGGACGAGCTCCTCGTCGTACTTGGTGTTGTGGTCCAGCTCCGTTTCTTTGATCGTCTCGTAGGCACGGAGACGCGAGAACTTGAAGCAGCCGTCGGTGCCTTCGCTCTTATGTGTGTACAGAGAATCGTCGTCCTTATCGGGGTTCTCTGGATCGAACTTGGAGCGGAAGTTCTCGGCTGTGGAAACTGATGCGGGCAAGAAAAAGCTGTAGTCCATGAGATTCTGGGGCTTCGGGTTGCGGGCGGGGTCGCGTTCGTGGGCCTCGACGGCGGCTTGGAACGCATCGTTCTCTTCACGGCTTCTATCGAGGGGTCGCAGGAGACCACTGAGGAGGCGGCGGTCGTATTTGTTGCCGCTCGCGACAGGGTTGGTGAGAAGCTTGACGGTGACATAGGCGCCAGAGTCAGGGAGCGCGTCATGATCGGGAAGGAGCTGATGGGATGACATGAGGCGGACATTGGGCTTGCTCGGGTGACGATGACGGGTCGGGTTGCTGATGAAGCGCTCGGCGCTCTCGAAGCTCTTCTCAATCTTGCGTCTAATGGCAGCGGGAGAGTCCTTGTCAGGCTCCGGCGAGCGACGCTTCTCGGGACGCTTGAGCTTGGGGTTTATGAAGGCGCCGGTCGCGCCGGCACCACCCTTTCGGGGCATCACGGAGGAGATGTATTCGGTTCTGCGAAGGAAAGAGACTGAGGCTTCGGTGCTGCTCTTGGCTCTGCCTAATGTGGACAGCGGTCTGAGGAGTGGTCGATCATGGGGATGGACTTGAGGAGGGTGTGAAGGTGCTTGGATTGCTTCGAGAACGTCAGCAGGGCACTCGTGGATGCGATTGTTCGGTTCACTCACAGCTCTCGTCTCCGTCGAAGATACCTGGCATGCCAACCAGGTCCAGGGGCATACCCAATTCCGCATCGACCTCGATGTTCAACGGCTGCTCTCTGGCAAGACGCGATGCGAAGCCGGGCGTCGTATACTGGCCGCTAGCGAGGCCAGTGTTGGGAATGTCGAGCAGCTTTGGTGGATTGGGAGGCGGCGGTAGGGCATTGGAGTATCTGATTCTAGCGATGAAATCCTGATGGATCATGCGCTCGCCGCTGCGAGGCGCAGAGGAAGACATTTTGGCGGCTGTCTGAAGCTCGACGCGAATGCGAAATGTGCTCTCGTGTCGAATTGAAGTGTTGGGGGTTGAAGGTTGAGCTTGGTTGATTAGCGGAGGAACGAAGTCGCGGTCGCGTTGACGATTCGGGAAGAAGGTGTAACTGGCCCGGAAAAGTTCCACGAGGCTGAGCTGGGGGCACCTACCTCAATTGCGCCAACGCCCGGACCCGACCCCAACCAAGCCTTATCGACTTATCGGATGGCGTTGACTCCCAGCATGTCAAACAGCTCGCAACATAAAACAGGCGACGACAAGGAAGGGCAATGGACACTTTTGTGTCTGTCTTATTACAATACGTAGTGTATGAGATGAACGATTCCAAAGCAAGTCCATCATTCATCAATGGCGCAATGACTCCCGACCGAAGAGGAGCGCTTCCTCATGCGCCCTGCGTAGTTCGCCGTCGCAAGCATGCAGTCATACCGACGCCAGTTCTATACGTACAATTTCCCCCGTCGTCACCGTCGTTGCTGTCCAGGCTCATCATGGATGATTCTGCATCCTCGTATCTGCCTTCTCATCCTGTCTATTCCGCGTGCCTAGACTTACACTTGCCAACGCCGCATTCAAGAGCGTGGCACCTGCGTTTGCTCTACCGGTACCGCCCACTATGCCTCCCCTACGAGTTGTTCTTGGGGGCGTAGTTCTTCTTGCCAAAAGTGAAGGGGACGTAGCGGTACTTGATCATGTGCTGGATCTGCTTGCGCACTTGAGAGGGGTCTGGTCAGCCTTGCGCCAAGTGTATTTTGAGAGGGAGGAGACACGTACTCGTCAGGAAGAACAGGATAAACCAGTACATAACCAGAACGGGCCAGAAGACGGGGACGTTGAAGATCTCCCACCAACTGCAGAAGAAGGCGATGAGGATGGCGCGGGTGGCCCAGTACCAGAACTTGAACTCGGGGAGACGGCGGATGAAGGGCTTGAACTCCTCGTCCTGCTTGGTGGGGAGAATACCGACACCTCCGTCTTCCATCTCATTGTCAAGCGCCTCGTTGGAAGGATCGAACTTGGGCTGGAGGAAGGCTAGGAAGAGGTTGAGGAGGTAGATGCCGAGAGCGTATGCGACAATGTACCAGCCTTGCGCGACGAAGACGCGGGCGAAGAAGACGAGGAGGCAGACGCCGGTACCGACCCATCTGTAGAGCACAAAGGGCGTTGACTGATCGAGAAGCGCTTGGTATTGCTGCGCGGAGGTTAGCTACTTGGTTGGGGACCGCGAGGCTCGGGGCAGGCGTGCGTACTCTCTGGATCTTGGAGGTATGCGTAGTAACGGACGAGAAAGGGGTCTGCTCCGGCTCCATGGTGTCCATCTTGGGCAGCTTGTCGTGTGTATGACCAGCTTTGAATCCGAAGATTATGTGTTATTCTTGTTGTCGTGAGGGTTCGCCGATCAAAAGATGCGGTGCAGGTCGAGGAGGATGGTACTACGGAGAGAAGAAGAGCTGGCGCAGTCGCGATCTGTCCGGACGAATTTTTGGGTTGACTGGCGGGATCTCAGGAATAGCAGGCACCTAGGTTCAGCCACGTAAGGCTTGTCCCCTATCAGCGTAGGTGCACCAGTGATTGCGCAAAGCAAGAGGCACCCAACAGCTTGGCCCGAATCTTACCCGGTGGTTTAGCAACTCGCTCCAGTGATTGGGTCCCCTGGAAAATGGCAGGAAGGGCCCAGAACGAGCCCCTGTGGCGCAGTCTTCTAGCACGACACTTCACTTGTGTTGGAGGAGGAGCTTGGAACACGGGTGGAGCACATCTGAAGAAACGGGTCCTTTGACCGGGATGCTGCTCCCAGCGACGATAGCGACGATGGAGCCTGTGACGCGGGGGGGCCTGTCACAGTGCACAGTCCGTGCTCCCATTGCGACCGACTGTATCCTCGGCCCCGGGGCACGGAGAGCCGATGCTTTCCAGCCTGAGCTCTACCTACCTACCTACCAACCAAAGTGCTCGTACCCAGGGAGAGCTTTGGGGCGAGCTCGAGCTTGACTTTGACCTCTTACATCACTGTCACCACTTATCTCGGCCCTCACCATTAAATCCGTTCCAATTGAAGCTGCCTTTCTCCGGTTACATCTTCCGTCCGACTATCTTCCTGAGTAATCAGCGTGACCAGTGTCTTATCCAGCATAAACGTCCGAACCTGTTGACGGTCTCGTGGTTCATCTGTATATCAAAGCTACGCCCGAAGCTCCGTCACCATGAACTCCTTCCGATACTTGCGGCCGATTGCCTCCCGATTGCAGGCCCCGACTCTGCCTAGGCTCACCCGCGGTTATGCCAGCGGTTCGTACGAATACATCCAGGTCTCGAACCCGAAGCCCGGCGTTGGACAAGGTGAGTGCCCGCTCAGCCAGCTGCGTTTCGCCTGTTCGTGATGCTTACACAGGTTCATAACAGTGACTTTGAACCGACCCAAGGCACTGAACGCTTTATGCACTCCCCTCATTCAAGAGCTGAACGATGCCCTGAGAGCATTCAACGAAGCAGATGACACTTCCGTCATCATCCTCACGGGCTCGCAAAAGGCCTTCGCTGCCGGAGCCGACATCAAGGAGATGGCACCCTTGACCTTCTCCGAGGCGTACACCAAGTCCTTCATCGAATCCTGGTCGCTCCTCACCACTCAGGTCAAGAAGCCCATCATCGCAGCTGTCTCGGGCCACGCGCTCGGTGGAGGCTGTGAGCTGTCCATGATGTGCGACATTCTTTACTGCACCGAGAATGCCAACTTTGGCCAGCCCGAGATCAAGCTTGGTACCATTCCCGGTGCCGGAGGCAGTCAGCGACTGACCCGTGCCATTGGAAAGTCCAAGGCCATGGAGCTCATCCTGACCGGCAGGCCGTTCAGCGGTGCTGATGCCGCTCAGTGGGGCCTGGCAGCAAAGGCTTTCCCCTCGTATGAGATCCTGATGGAGGAGACGCTCAAGACGGCCGAGACGATCGCCGGCTACTCCCGCGTAGCCATCAACGCGTGCAAGGAGGTCGTGAACAAGAGCCAGGACCTGCCGCTGAGGGATGGCGTTGAGTTCGAGAGAAGAGTGTTCCACAGCTTGTTCGGAAGCAATGACCAAAAAGTCGGCATGAAGGCCTTTGTGGAGAAGAAGAAGGCGGAATGGACGCACTCTTGAGAAATCGGCCAGGAAATGGTCAATGTATGAGAGACGTATGAATCTGAGGAAGACAAAATGTCGTGCAACCGTCCTAGTTCGGTTCTTGGGGAAATCCGTTCGCTGTACTCGAGCGGGATATGTAATGCGAGCACAGTCAGCGCGCTGCCGAGCGTGCTTGGCCTTGCTCCTGCGGATGGTCTTGTCATCCGCCTCGGACTGGAGGGGCGGCATATCCTGTTTCTAGGATTGTCCGTAGAGAACCGAATCATATTGTCGTCGAGGGCTTACATTTTCGAAACAGCTGCAACGGATGCGCATCGCGAAAGATACTTTTGTTAAGAGAGCGCTCACATGAACAGGAAGGCCCGCCAAAGTATGATGGTTTCGCAACACGAAATCAAGCCTGAAGTTTACCAGTTCCAAGCCCATTGAGTTCGTATTCCCGTAAAGCTGCAGGGGGGTTACCTGTCTGAGAGATCTGGTGAAAGGGCTGCAGTGACCTCAGGCTTACCTAGTCTTAGACACGGCGGTAAGCAGGGATAAGGGAGCCGGGGCCAGCAGACGTGGGGTTGGGCTTCTGTAGCTCCCTTTTTTTCTTGGTGGTCCAGTGCTTCCTGCTGCTGCGGGCACGGCGCGCCTAGCCTTTGCCTTTCAAGCCCGCCCCGCCACCGCAGCTCGCCAACGACCGCCAGCCAGTCTTAATACGAACCATGTCCCCTCAGGCGCATCTTGGGCAGTTCCACGTCTTCCCCAAGACATTGCCTTGGTGCCCGGCATTTTTGGGATCTCGTGGTGCTCCATGGATTCCTCAAAGCCTGCCCTCGATCTGGAGAAGGAGCTGACGTGCTCTGTAAGTTGCCCGTCCTTGTCGTCCGATCCAAAGCCCCCGTAGCGCCGCCCTAGACAGAGTGACAGCGGTGGAAAGTGGAGGGGCACTTTAAATGCTTCTTTTTGCGCTGACCGATTCGTCTCTGCAGATCTGCACCGAGCTCCTCTACCAGCCCTTGACTCTTCTCGACTGCCTGCACACCTATTGCGGCGCATGTCTAAAAGACTGGTTTTCTTTTCAAGCCCAGCAGGCCGAGAACTCGCCAAACCCGCCGGCATCAGGCTCCAACATCTTCACCTGCCCGTCATGCCGTGCGCAAGTGCGCGACACGAGGCACAATGCCACCGTCGCAACCCTCCTCGACATGTTCGTTGCGGCAAACCCCGACCGAAAGAGATCTGAGGCGGATATTGAGGAAATGATCAAGAAGTACAAGCCGAGGGACAAGGTGCTCCCGCGCATACGCAGTCCAGAAAGAACACCGGACGAGAGAAGGGCGGAAGATGAGGAGCGGAGGTTAATGGAGGATGTGCGAGAGTTGAGCCTACGGGAGGCCGGAGTGGAAACCTCCTTGGCTCCGCGACACAGACGACGCCGGGAGGAAAGCAGCTCTGCAGACGGCAGAACACGCAGAAGTCGAGATCCCAGTCGCGACAGCCGTCAGAGCCACAGGCATGAGGGCAGTCGACGACCCCGCACCGAAGAAGGTCGATCCCACGGAGACCAGCTGCAGCCCGATGCAAGGCCAAGTGAGCAGAGGAGGAGACGGAGGAGTGAATCAAGGCAACGTGAGGAGGCATCAGCGGAATCCCGACGTCGCCAAATTGAGCATCAGTCATCGCTGAGGTCGTTGATCAGCTCCGGAGACTTGAGTGAGCGGGACATCGAGAGGGAGATTGAAGAGTTCGCGAGGCAGATCCAGGAGGAGGGCCTTCTTGATGGTCTCGACCTCGACAACATTGACCTCAGCCGAAACGACGAGCTGAGCCGAAAGATCACGGAGGCCTATCGGCGCCGACAGAGGGAGCGGGAGCGGGCTAGAGGTGACAGGACCAGGAGGAGAGATACCGATGGGCAGTCGAGGCACTCTCCTGACCGGGTTCAGGAGATCAGGGCCACTGCATCAGACAGCAGCAGGCCATCAAGCAGACAACGACCACACTCGAGATCGACCAGTGCCACAGGCGTCCCCGACGATCGCAGCCGACCCCCGCTCTCGCAAAGTGCGATGCACCTTGAAATCCGCCCAGAGGAGAGGCGAAGGAGACGTCGAACCTCCAGCGGCGGCCGTAGTGCGACCACGCCGGTTCCAGCTTCGCAGTCTGAAGTCCGCGTGGCCACACGTTCACAGACGGATCTTTCCACCACAACCGCGCACAATTGGCGGCGATGCATCGGCGCCGAGGACAGTCTTTGGCGAAGCTAGAAGCTCCAGCACTCCCTCTGTGCCGACGACGCAGCCTCCTAGTGATTCCCCCACCTCCCGCGATCTTTCTTTCGCCGGCCGAGCACCAACGTCCTCTGCGCTGGTATCTGCCAACTTTGCCCCTCCCCGCCTATAGAGCCGTTGTCACCTCGCATCCAGCGGCCAAACCGTCCGGCAGATCTGTCCATCATCAGCCAGACCCTCTCCAGCCCAGTCGGCCTGGGCATTGGCAGCCCAAACTCACCAGGACACCAACGCACACGCTCGCAACTTTACCCCGAGCCGTCCATCGCATGTTCCCGGTGTGCCAAGCAGCATATCGAGTACGACCTCCACTACAACTGCGGCATCTGTGCCAGTGGCAACTGGAATATCTGTCTCGATTGCTACCGTTCGGGCAAGGGCTGCTTGCATTGGTTCGGCTTCGGATACGGCGCGTGGGCGAAGTGGGAGAAAGCTCGCCAGGCCGGTCGTGAGGATCTGCCCAGACCTCACATGTTAACGGCAAACCGATATCTCCAACCCAAGATCATCCCTGGTGGAGCGGAGGGTAGGAGGACGCTTACGACTGAGGACCCGGTCAAGCGTCTAGAGAGCGGTAATTTCTGCGCAAGATGTCTGTCATGGGCGAATGAGTGCTTCTGGCGTTGCGATTCGTGCAATCTGGGTGACTGGGGCTTCTGTAACAACTGCGTGAACCAGGGACGATCCTGCACCCACCCCCTTCTGCCGTTGACATATCAGCCTCAGCAATCCCATACACCGCCCGCGAGCCCCAGGTCGCCAAAACCGCCTCATTCGTCAGCTGTTCTGACGGGGCCAAACATTCACAATATCGGCCCCTTCAAGCCTCTTACCTTCACAACCCGCTGCGACGTATGCCAGGACTCCATCGTGCCTAGCCACAGCCGGTACCACTGCTTCACTTGCACCAGCTCCATCGAGCCAGACACCTACCCAGGCGACTACGACATATGCACCAACTGCTACGCCAACCTCGAAGCCCGCGGCCAAGTCAGCCCCGAAAACGGCCACGCCGGTTGGCGCCGCTGCCTCAACGGTCACCGCATGGTCGTCGTCGGCTTCCACGACGGACCCGGCGGGCAATATCGGCACGTCCTCGCCGATCTCGTAGGCGGCCGTGGGCTGCGAATGGAACAAGCCTCGGGCGACGATCCAGCGCACCACAAGTGGTGGTGGACGGAGGGCTCGCAGCGACGCGAACGCTTCGTCACAACAGACGTGGCGGAGGATGCACCGGCGAGCGAGGGCCCAGTACAGGGGTTCCCGCCGGATGGAGGTATGGGGATGCGGGCCAATGCGGCGTGGGCTTGGTTCCCCAAGGCCGAGGACGAGCTGATGTTTCCCAAGGGTGCTGAGATCAGGGAGATTGAAGATGTTAATGGGGACTGGTTCTTTGGGGTGTACATGGGCGCCAAGGGACTCTTCCCTTCGCCGTACGTGAGAAACTTGGAGCAGCACTGAGAGGAATGCGGCGAGTGGAGCGTTCAAGAGAATGACTATATAATGAGGCGCCGTGATGAATGAAACGGCCGGGAGCATCAAAAGCGGCATATGTCCTGTGGACGCCACCATTTTCTCCATATAAGTGAAATGAATATCCAATTTATCAATATGAACAAGACTTGATTTCGAAAGCTTATATGAAGCGACCGGGTTAGCACTTTAAGATCTCCAATGCTGCAGGGCTTAGTCAGTCTGCTCCAGACTGTCTGCAGGCATCTGTCCGCAATGAGTACCTGTCGTCGGAGGGAAACAGCTCTTCATTATGTGGCGAATGCATCTTCGACCCAGTCTTGTCAAGGCAAGGGGATGGCCTCTGCGTCCTGGATTCTACCATCAATATCGAATCGAGTATGAGTGAATAACCTATAGAAGACTACAGCGGAGGAGGATATAAACAAGAGAAGAGAATCAAGGAGACTGACGTATACATTCGACGGCGCTACGTTTCCACGTCTGAGCTACGCCCTCAAAAGGTGACAACAAAATCTAATGCCTACATCAGGCTAACTTTAGTCTCTAATAAGTCAGTTAACGCTGACTTTGTGTTGGTAGAATCACTCTTACACCTGTCTGATTTGGAGGACTTCTCAGGACCGCCATATGGTGGACGTACTGCAGCCATCTCATGACCTATGGCATTACCCATTACCCATTACCTATATGGTTATCCATACGGATACCCAAACTATACCCGTGACCATAGGTATCCATACCCATAGAATCCATACCCACGGGTATCCAAATCTTCGTCATACCCAAACCATATCCATACCCGTACCCATGGGTATCCAATGGGTATCCAGATCCATATCCACAGATTCCATAACCACGGATATCCAAACGGTATCTACACCCACGGGTATCCAGATCCAAATCCACAGATTCCATAACCACGGATATCCAAACGGTATCTACACCCACGGGTATCCAAATCCCATAGATACCCATATGGATACTCACGGATATCCAAATCGATACCATGCCCATACCCATGTGCAAACCATATATCCATGCCCAAGCCGTACCCATACCCATACCCATGGATATCCGTACCGCGGGAGGCCATATCCATGGGTATCCATACGAACTTCTACATCCAAATCTATCTACATTCTACGCCTTGACTGGGAAAACATTGAGGAATAAGGTGGTGATCCTAGCATGAAAGGCTGCGCTTTCTCCAAGCCCTTGGCATCTTTGTGGCGCTATCGTTGTCCTAGAGATTGCTTAGTTGAAAAATCTCATCAGCATAGCGACGATAATGACTGTATGGATAGGCACTGGCCATACAAAAACTCATTCAAATGTGATATTATGGTTTGATGAACTTATTCGCACACTGGCCATGCCTTTCAATGGCTCATATGCATGTAAAGATCCACATGTATTCTCGAGTAGTCAGAGGAAGCCAACGCAACCTCTGCCGTTGACGCGATGGGACACTTGTGATGGTTCTTAGAGTCTCGTGGTCTATATAATCGACCTGCTCGACAGACTCTCGCGAATCTTCAGGAATCTCATAATAGCAATGAAGAACACGCGGCGAATCAAGACATATCACCACCTAGAAAGAGAACCCAATGATAGTACCAAATTGATACCGTTCTCAAGACTGGATTTATGCTGATAGGAGACCGACCACTCTAGTAACGACTGGGCGCACTATTCCCGCCTCGCTAGGCATGGAAATCGTGACGAAAGCTTTCCACGCACGTACGGGCTCGCATTCCTCGGTGGATGAATACCAAAGGTCAACAGAGCGTACTGCAATCTCGATTCTCGTCATGACGTAAGGACAGTTCCGGCATCAGATCTATACTACCAGCTTGAAAATTGCACAGCCAAGGTGCCTTGGCCTATGCGATGACCACCGCACTACAAGATATATGAACACACGAAACCAACCTCAATGCATCAGCGTCATGGGGAGTACTCCAAGGGAGAAAATCATATAAACCCGAATCGACAGATAGACCAAACACCACACAAGTGAGAGACAATAATCCAATTCTTGAAAACTGGGTTTGCGGTTGCATGTCAGCGGCAAAACAAAGTCAGATAGATGTTTCCACTCTATAAGCTGACTGAGTCAAGGCGTCTTGCAATTCCGCCTCGTGGGGCTGACTGAGACTCGACGGGAAGACGTCCGTACCTTAAGTGGCATCAGGGCCAGCACAAGTGTCTATAAGAAACTAAAATGCCTCTAGAACTACAGAATCGAGCCTTGTACTCTCGCTGTTTGTATTGAAAAGGGAAACTGTAAGCTCTTCGTCCACATAAAAAATGCACATTGCAGGCAGGCATTAGCTGTTAAATGTCTCGTGTTCAACATAATTTTCGGACTGGCCTCGTTCGATGAAGTGTCTAAAATGTATCATGACGCGCGCAATACATCTCTCAGCAACTACCTATGTTGCTCTTTACATTCGGACCGGCCTCGTCGGCACGGGATGATTGGCCGGCTCCCCCGACTGCCGTCCTGCGGCCCCGCGCCGTTCTTCAGCAACCCCACTACGGCCGCCTCAAGCTCTGACGTGATTTTTTTTTTAGCGGCACAGAGAACCCAATTGAACCCCACCACGGGAGGGACATCCCTTGTCACCCAGCTTAGAAAGCCGAATGCCGGAGGTTCTTCAGCACACCTAGAAACCGCCAACCCTCCAAGTCGCAAGCCGACCGACCGCACTGCACAGCTGTTCCCCGGGCTGTGATTCTGAATCTTGGAGTCACCGTTTCTTCGAGATACAGACACCATGAACCGTCTCGGTGTCCGTCGCTTCGCGACGACGGCCGTCCGCGCCATTGACCCTCCCAGCGCCTACTCTCTCAACCTCTCCAAGGCGCAAGGCGTCGTCAAGGGCCTCACCGGTGGTACGCTCTCCCTCCCTCCCTTCCTACTCTTCTCCTCAATTGACAGCACGCTGACCACACGTCTTCCCCTCTAGCCATCGGCAACACCCCGCTCATCCGTCTCAACAAGCTGTCCGCCGAAACCGGCTGCGAAGTCCTCGGCAAGGCCGAGTTCATGAACCCGGGCGGCTCCGTCAAGGACCGCGCCGCCCTCTACGTCGTCAAGGACGCCGAGGAGCGCGGCCTCCTCAAGCCGGGCGGCACCGTCGTCGAGGGCACCGCGGGCAACACCGGCATCGGCCTCGCCCACGTCTGCCGCTCCCGCGGGTACAAGCTCGTCATCTACATGCCCAACACCCAGTCCCAGGGCAAGATCGACCTGCTGAGGCTGCTCGGCGCCGAGGTCTACCCTGTGCCGGCCGTCGCCTTCGAGAACCCCGAGAACTACAACCACCAGGCCCGCCGCCACGCCGAGCGCCTCGACAACGCCGTCTGGACGAACCAGTTCGACAACACGGCCAACCGCCGCGCGCACATCGAGACCACGGGCCCCGAGATCTGGGAGCAGACGCAGGGCAAGGTCGACGCCTTCACGTGCGCACGGGCACCGCCGGCACGCTCGCGGGCATCACGCGCTTCCTCAAGGACAAGAGCGGCGGCCGCGTCAAGTCGTTCCTCGCCGACCCGCCCGGCAGCGTGCTACACTCGTACGTGAGCTCCGGGGGCAAGCTGGTGGAGCGCACGGGGTCCAGCATCACCGAGGGCATCGGCCAGGGCCGCATCACGGACAACCTGGCGCCCGATATCGGGCTCGTCGACGGCTCCATGACCATCGCCGACGAGAAGAGTATCGAGATGGTGTACCGCTGCCTCGACGAGGAGGGTCTGTACCTCGGCGCCAGCTCGGCGCTCAATGTCGTGGCCGCCAAGGAGGTCGCTGAGAAGCTCGGCAAGGGACACACCGTCGTCACGATCCTGTGCGACGGCGCGTACCGCTACGCCGAGAGGTTGTTCTCGCGCAAGTGGCTGGGCGAGAAGAAGCTCCTGGGCGCGATACCGAAGCATCTGGAAAAGTACATTGTCTTGCCGTAGTCGGCCGTCTCTTTTGGGTGTGTGCCTTTGATGCTTGTATACATAGATAATCTTACATATCAGCTGTACATAGCCCCCACCTGCCTCCTGGAGCGTCGTCTGATTCTTCTTTTTTATGCCCTCCTCTGCCTCCATTCTACTGGCATTAATCATGCCCTCCCTTCATATGTCCCGATCTCCTACGCCTTGGACTCGAAGAGGGTGTTGTAGGTTGACAAGCCGCGCTCGGCAGGAGTGCTGTCGCCATCGACAGCCTGCTTCACCTCGGCGCCAAGCGTCGCAGCAATAGCCTGCAACTTCTCCGCCGTGGGCTGGTCCACCACGCGGGCAGCCAGGAAGAGACCGTGCAGGATAGGGCTGGCGCTGGCCAGGTACTGCGTCCTGCTCGAGGCCAGGTACGCGACACCGGTCTGGTAGTTCTTGTAGGCCTCCCTGGGGTGCAACTTCTTCAAGCCCTTGTCCGCGGGCCACCTCTCCACAACCTGTTTCGCATACCGCGCAACCTTGCCGTCGACGTCCTTACCCTCGTTGTGCTTCACGGCCAGCACGGCAGCCAGGTGCAGCGCCGCGCCCAGAACTTGGGGGTCTCTGTGCAGCGGCCAGCGGACCTGCTGCCCGCGCTTGACCGTCGGGTCGTGCTTGAGCTTATGCTTATCGTCCTCGATCATCTCAATCACCATCTCCGCCCACCGCAGACTCTGCTCCGTCAGCTCCTTGTCCCACCCGCTCTCGGCCGCGCGCATCTGCACGTAGTGTAGTGTCTCGTTGACCTTCTCCGACGTGTCCAGCTTGAAGCCGGTCTTGCGCACCTGCCGCGCCGCCTCGATGATGGTGAAGATCTGCCCCTTAGAGCCCGCCAGACGGACCATCTTGGCGAAGTCGACCTGGCTGTACCGGCGCCCCGCGATGCGCATGCCCGCCAGCAGGCGGCCAAAGTTGTTCCAGTCCTCGGCGGTCTGCATCTCGCGCAGGGCCTTCCAAGTGATCTCACGTGAGGGCGGCAGGGCGTCCTGGTCGATGTGGGTGAACTTGTGCTCTTGGCCGTCGACCTCGACGTAGACAGGGTCGGTGCGGAGGGAGTTCTTCATCTTCGGGGAGAACACACGCTGGCGCTGGTGGATGGGGAGGTGGAAGGGGAGGATGATGTTGGACTGAATCTCTTCGAGGATAGGAGCGAGGCCGGGGTTCGAGGTCTTGTCAAACATGACTTGGTTACTATCTACCACCATTTGGTTAGCTTCTTCGGTGTAAACGTTGATCACGGAACGTACTTTGGTGGGCTGGTGTTTGGCTGAAGCTCCGTTGTTGCTGCGCAATGCAGCCCGCCGGCTGCTCCCATACTGACGGCTTTGCCCTCAGGGCCCTTCCGACTAAACTCCTAGACATGGTCTCCGTACGTAGCGTGGGTTGTTGTCGAGACTATCGAGACATCCGACGAAGGAGCTACGGGTAGTGCATGGTCCCCTCCAAAAATTTGGAGATGCAAGAACGGTGCAGCGATCGCGCCCGGCTCCGCATCATCGATGCACCGAGCCAATCACAGCCCGCAATTGGCACTCCGAACATCGACTTTTTGGATTCTCTCTCAAGAAAGCTACCCTGCCCCTCGGTCGACGGCAACGCCTTTCGGGTCCAAATCGCCCATTCACCTCAATATGAACGCAAACTGTCTACTCAGACGGCCTGTGGGCTGTAGACAGCGCTCCGCCAGACGCGCCACCAGAGACTACTCACCCGGTCCATGGCCACCGCCGTCGAGCAGCCTCAAAAACCAAAAGCCTCTGCTCGGGCACCACCACGCTTCAAGCTCCCCAAGCCGGCAAAATGTAAGCATTTTCTCGCGATACACTCACAGAGACGGATTGCTAAGACAACACCCAGTCTCACCCCCAGGCAAGCCCACGTTCTACGTCTGGCCGCAAGTCGAATCCATCCGCCACACCCACAAGAACCCCATGCCCGAGCTCGACGCTAAGCAGCGCGCAACCCTCGACCCGACCGGCGCCCGAACGCGCCTCTTCGACATCACCCGTCCCGACGCCGCCAAGGTCGGCGACGTCCTCATGGTCACCACAAAATCCGGCGAGCCCTTCTCCGGCGTGTGCATCAGCATCCGCCGCCGTGGCGTCGACACGGCCATCCTCGTGCGCTCGCAGCTGATGAAGGTCGGCGTTGAGATGTGGTACAAGATCTACTCGCCCACCGTCATCGGTATCGATATCGTCTGGCGCAAGCCCAAGCGCGCGAGGCGTGCTCGTCTCACGTACATGCGCAAGCCGAAGCATGACATGGGCAATGTCGATCACCTCGTCTATGCATGGAAGAAGGAGAGGTACGGCATGCGTGCGAGGGCGAAGGGGCAGGTTGGTTCGAGGTTCGAGAAGGAGCAGAAGTGAAGATTCTGAGAGGTCCCGGCTGTTGCAGAGGATGCGTGGTGGGGGAGGCTCCGACATTATCTTGGCCGTGACGGCCTCGAAGGGTGATGTACGATTAGAAAGCTGGTGGGTTGTACAACACCGACCCAAGAGTCTTGTACATGAGCACAAAAAGATCTCTTACAATCAATGAAATACGAACCAAGATTCACACCTTGAGAACAATTAGAAGAAAGAAATGGGTCTAAGACCTGGAAAGGAGTAGAGGCTTGCATTAGGGAGGCAATGCAGACGCAAGCATGTGCCAAAAATCTTCAAAATCAAAGAAACGTTTCCCATTATAGGACAAGGAAGAATGGCCAGTGTCGTTGTAGCGCCTGGAGAAGGAGCATTTGGACGATTATGATGAGGGGGTTGAATGGAATCTCAATGCTTTGACTGTGTTTAGTTAGGTACAAGCCTTGGTCATGAGCGGACGGATGACCCATCACCAGATGAATAAGAACTGCAGACATGAAATTTGAAACTTTCGATCATCAGTCATCATAATTGTACAGAATCCTAAGAATGTACAGGAATTTCCCAACGCCAATTCACAAGGTATGTCCGTAGCTTGAGCTTGTCTAGTCCGTCCTGTCTTCAGAAAAGAATGACTGCCGCACCAAATATGTGTTTCCGAACCAGTAACTCCGCACACGTGCCGATATCGTGTGTAACTCCGTAAAAGGCTTGCTCATTGTTTTGCTTCTCAGTTATTGATGGCTGTGGGCCGATCCATTGCTGCAGCGTCTAGCGCGCTGGTGTAGTGTTGACTCTGCGAGTCGTGTTCATAACCTCAGAGTCGGTAGAAGTGCTATCGTCATCACCCGGCTCGGTGGCACGCCTCCTCATCTCCTCTGCTATTGGCAGATGGTGGTCGCCGACCTCGAAAGACCTGCTGCGCCGGGATGTAAAACTGTCCTCATGCGAGACCATGGGAGGACCAGGATGCAGGAATTGGGTCAAGATGTTGATGTTTCCGCGGTTGGTACTCTGCCTTCTCGATCTCAAATGAGAACGACTGGCGCTCATGGCTGTTCCAGTTGATGCGCCAGTAGCAGATCGTACCAGTACTGGCAATGGCGCTTCTGCAGCCTCCTTTTCAAAGCGCGACTCGCTCGGGAGTAGCACAGCACGATCAAGGCCGTACGGTAGTCCGCGATGTCTTCCACGGATTTGCATGGCAATCATGATAAGCTTGCCTCCCGTGGAGAACTGCGAGCAGAGGGATGCGTTGATGTTGGGGTAGCCGAGACTCAGTCCAACGGTACCGTAGGCACTCACTATCTCGAACAGCACAGAGAAGACATCGAAGTCCTTCTTTTGAATACGGGCTCCTTCGGTGATGGCCAGAATGAAGAGGCCCAAGAACACGTACCACAAATCGAAAGACAGCTGTCGACGCAAATGGGTTCCGACGTAGGACATGGCGCTGTTCTCGTTCGCAGTGTCGACATCTTCGTCGGGGTGATGGTACACGCCAAGTGATTTCTCCTCGTAAACGTTGGTGCGACGAATGGAGATGGCGATGGGGAAGACTGAAATGTACATCATAATCATGTACGAAACCTGGACAGCAGGGTGCAGAGCCGAAATGTTAACCACGGAGAAACCTGCGGTTCTGGTTGAAGCCGCCTGGAACAGACCGTCGACGATGCGGAGGCCAACTGGCAAATGGCTGACGGCGTTATCGTTGAGCTATACTAGGAGTCAGCGATGTTTGCTATGTGAGTGAAAATAAACACCTACATCGAGAAGAACGAAGAATAACAGATCGAGGACGTTCAGACCGATGAGGATGATCAACAGCCACCAGGTTGCGCCCGCGGGAAATAGCAGGGTAAAGCAGCGACGAGGATGGTCCAGCAAGAATCGGAGTTCCTGATAGAGACCTCCCTTAGGAACAATCTTTGACAGGACCCAGATGACAAACCGGAGCATAACCGGGAAGCCAGTGTTGCCAATGATGATGAGGAACGACATGATCAACAGGATGAAGGGCACGTCATTAAAAGAGTTCATGCTGTCGGGGGTCAGGGTCAGACCCAGGTCGTTGAAGGCCGAGTTCGCGGTCCAGATGGCCCACCAGGCCTTGCTGACGCCGTTGGATTCGATGTAATTCCCGTATTTATCGTTCGAGCTGGTGTGAACCCATGGAAGGAAGCAAGCGACCGCAAAGAGCGAGAAGCCCCAGAAGTAACACAGTAGAATGACGGCAAGCGTCCTCAACGAACGGTACTCGATTCCTCCCAATTCCTCACGTTCGTCCTGTGACAAGCCAGGGAAGGCAGAGTTTCTGCCCAAAGTAGGCGTGAAACTCAGATAGGGCATATCCTCTGTCTTGTCGCGTGACAAGGCGGTCCTGAGAGTATCGACGCGGCTTCGGACTCTTGTCAAAGGGTTTTCCGAGGTGGCATCACCCTGCGGCTGCTTCTTGCGATGCCTGCGGAACGTGAAGGGGAATATGGCTCTGCCGATAGCCTCGGCTTCATCTGCAAGCTCATCCTTGACAGGGGGCTCGTGGTGGTCTCGAGGTCGCTCCGGCTCTTCGATCTTAATAGTCTGTCGTCGGCCAGCATTGCCGACATCGTTGGCCATGTCATTCGCCCCGCTGGCAGCCGAATGTTCGTGGTTATGGTCTCTATCGTCCTCCGGCTCTGGAGCATCGCCGTGTTCAACACGCTTGGGCTCTATACCCTTCTCAACGTCTCTAGGGTTGGGAATTCGCAGGGTCTCCCCATTTTGATCGTTGCGTTGCCGCTCAAGGATGGCCAAGTGTGCGGGAGAAGATGGCGGCGGGAGCTTGACTTCCGGCTCGGTTCCGTCACTTCGGAAAACATTTCGGGCGAAAGTGATTCGGTTCTGTGATGCATCGATGTCGTTGGCGTCATCTTGGGACCCCGGGGCAGTATTAGGAGTCTGCTCCCCAGAAGAACGATGGGCTGGGGTTCCAGGAATCGGGACGAAGCCATTGCTGCCAGGCGAAACGCGACCGTCCTCCTCGTCCTTCATATCGTACACGATGCCGTCGTTGGTCATTCGGCCCCTGCTCCTATGGATTACCTGAATGTTCCGTACACTTAGGCCGCGGCCCCTCTCTGCCTGATTCAAGTCATCTCCCCTGGCTCTGGACATGGATTTGGATATGGTGTTTCTGCGCTGGCGAGCCTCGCGGACGACAGTCTGGAATCGCTTCTCGAACCAGTAGAGTCGGAGGAAGACGACGGAGGAGTGGATGGTGATGGGGTTGGAGGTCATGGTGAAGAAGTAGAGACATATTTGCTGGAAAGTGTTCAGCAGATTTACGTCAATGGTGTTGAGGCCGGCTTGGGTGTTGGCTCCGCTGGCAAAGAACAGAGCGTCAATGTATGCCATCTGGCCGCCGGCAGTGGCGTAAATCAGAATAGAGCCGAGGACAGTGAGGCCACAGATCCAGAAGTCTAAAGTGGAAGCGCGGTGCAGTTAGCGCAGTGCGCAGACGGCGATGGGAAATGCGACGGTAGTTGGGACGGCGACTTACAGTGAGCCGAGATGAAGTTGAAATGGGGCTTCTTGGATATAAAAGAAGGCTTGGCTGCCCGGAGCTGGGCGAGCAGCCAGCCACGCGCGTCGTCGAGCATTTCTCTCGAGTCGCGACGATGATCTTGAGGATTCGCAGAGTGTGTGATGGGAGGAGGAAGAAACGAGCTGGTCTAGAAGCAAGCCGGTCGAGACATCAGCTGGGGGATTTGTATGAGAATGGTAGTGGTGGTAGTGGGCGTGGGCGTGGGTGCTGGCGAATGGGCCAAGTCTTGGCGCTGGTGGCTGTGATGCTTCAGTCTAACCGTCCTTGTTATAAGGATTGGATGACGGCTGAGCTGGAATTCATTATGATCGATTGGTGCGCGGCGATTTTGGATGGGGTAGTGGCAGCCGGTCGTGGTAAGCGTGACATCAGGCGGAGTCCGTGTATAAAAGCAGGAGGAGGTATGGCAGGGGCGGTTTGGGGGTAAAAAGACAGGATGGGAAAGAAGAGTCGAGGTAAAGGCAAGGTAGGTGAGGTAGGTTCGATCGGATGAGTTCAGAGTTCAGAAGGCGAGTGGGCGCACTGAAGAGGCATCCGATGGATGAGGTGCTGTGTGCTGCACAAGCAGGTGCTGCTGCTGCTGCTGCTGCACTGCGAGATTGCCGATTGCAGACAATCTTCCAAGACACAGATTGAATGCCAATGCCCAGTGCTACTCGCAACTGCTGCTGCTAGGTGCTGACTGCCGGGTCGATGCCAATGCCAATGCCCGAGGCTCTTGGCTCTTGGCTCCTTGAAGGAAAAAGAGCAAAGTAGCGGACAACAGCACCAGCAGTCTGGGAAGAAAGAAGAATGGCCGTGTTTGGATCTTTATTGTGTGACGGGGGTCAACAACCCGGAGGCGTCCGTTCCCAATTTTTTTTCTCTCACCTTTTTCTCTGTTTTTAATTAGAAAGGGACTGGAGCAAAAAACAGGCCCGTTGGATGGTGCAGCGGACTGCGGGCGTTGCGGACTGCCTCTAGTGGAGTGGTGAGCAGACCACGGCGCGCCCAAATTCACCTTCGACAGCTGCTGCTGCGGCATGTCCCAGGCCCACATTCCTGCCATCCATGCCCTTGACAGGGTCGTCATTAGGGTTTGATGGCAACATGGCTGATGGAACAGAAAAATTGTTCCCTGGGCTGGAAGCAGTTGAGGAATCGCATCTGGCAAGAGATGAAAGGCCATCGCCGAGAAACCGGAGTGCTTCCCCCAGTTTCCCAGAACAATCAGTGGGCATGCATCTCATCGTATCGAACGGCACCCGTCTGGTACTCGATCAGTCAGTACACAATCACACCATTGCATCACCTTAGGATAGCCTGCGGGACCTGACTTCACACCCGCCTATTCAAGGCCGCCCTCGCCGTGCCCGTGGCCGAGTCGGAGTGATCGCCAATCATCTGCGCACATCATTCATGTGTTGCTATCTTCATCTCTGCACATCACACACCACAGGAGAGCATGGACATTCCTTCCCGTGCGACGAGGGGCTCCTGCGGTCTGCGACGGACAGTTCACTATCAAGTAAGGTAGCACCTAGCCGTCTTAGCTTACCCTCCCGCCCGGTACTCTAGGTGAGATGAGATGCAACTCGTGAGATGTGTTTCGCGGCGTGCCATTGCAAGACACCCGCCATTGCTAGTTACCCCCAAATCTCCTGTTAGTTCCCCCCAACCAAGCAGCCGGCGGAGTGCCACAGTGCCAAGCAACTTTATTTGAAGGTGTGGGTCGCAGCCTCTCGCCCAAGCAGAACACCGCAGAGCTGCTGTAGTCGCCCAAAGGAGCAAGAGTCCAGCAGACTGCAGCTGCGACGCGACAGGGTAACAGGGGCACGACGCTACGGAATACGTCATTTTGTGCCAGCACATCTCACCCTCCTTCTCGAGGGATCTCTTGGACAGTCTCTCGAGGAGGTGCGCCATGGTGGTGGTGGCATGTGAACGCATGCATGTCCCCTCACCAGCCGGTTCCATCTTTCCTGGACGAGGTATTCATGCTTTGCAGATCGACCCCGAACATGTCGTATGCATCTGTTTATTTACAACGGCGCCGCGGTTTCCGGGAGTAAACTCGCCCAAATCGCAGCCAAGCCTCCAGCATGCTCGCATCTCCTCAGCAGCAAGAAACCCGTTCGGACCCCAGACGCCTTCACCATGACTCTCGCGTGGTTGCAACACCGGCGCAACACAATGCCTCTTGACCCCTATATTGAAACAGCATGCCGCCACGCCATACCGGCCATCCCAGCCAAGCCGACGCAACCCCATCGCCCAAAAGCTTCAGAAGAGACGCTGCAGCCAGCAGCCCAACGGCGTTCCTTGATTAGCCGCAGCTAGCAAGTACCAGCTGCAAGCCACGCCGCCTAACGTATGAAACCTATCGGTATCCCCAGATATCCTGAAGCCCATTGAGTCTTTTTTAGGCGCAACATATCTCTTACAGCGAGGCTTACATGAGGCACTGCACAAGCTCGACCACAACCTGGAAACAACTGCAACCTGGCACCGCATCGCACATCTGTCAGCCGCATTTATGGGGAATCTCACTAACACTCTCTAGCTTTGGTGCTTCGCTGGCTCAACTAGCCGGTTGCCTTCCTCGCCTTCGAGGAGAGGACAAGATAGGCAAGCTGGCTACATATACCTGAAAAAGCAACCCTGGTCTCTGTCTGAGCCGACCACAGTCAAAGTGATTGGGCAATCACAGAAAGTCCACATCGTCGGCCACCGAGATGCTGCTTTCTACAGTTCGAACCCTGTTTAACCGGATGGCCGGTCGCTCGTTCCGGCCGTCCTGCCGGCCGGGTCCTGGGGTCTAGAACACAGGCACTGACAGACAGGCAGCGAGACAGCCGCCCGGCGAGGTGAGATCTGAGAGACGACGCCAAATAATCGCAGACAACACCCTTGTCATTTCTCAGTCTCACCACCTGAATAAAACTTGTTCGCCAGCTGATGTCCTTGAGATTCTGCTCACCCGCCTTCACCGCTAAAATCCCAGATGGCCAGCTCCTCAACCGATGCGACGCGGTCCTACTCGACCAAGCCCTAGCGAGAGGCAATGCACGCGAGTTGTGAGATGGCGGCACAAGACGCTCATCTCCAAACCCGGGCTGCCAAGACATCCCCGACACCCTTGAACGCCCACGCCGTTGAGATACGCCGTCTAGATATGGCGAGCCTGTGGTATTGGAGCGACCATCGGCTTTTCACACCGGATTCAACCCGTATCAATCGCCAAGACCATCCCTTCTGTTCCTTCGAATCATTCGTCGGCTGGCCCACGTGAAGGAGAATGTCTGCCGACTGGTAGGTTTGCAGACCGACTAATTCTCCCGGGACGTTGAACAGGGCAACGAGTTTTTTGCCATGGCGCAATCCATCCCTCGATGAGGACCCCCTATCAAGCCCCTGTTCGATTCACAAACACCAGATAGGGGCGGGCGTCCTTGGCGATCTCAGTGCGGTCGGTTCCAAACATCCGCAACCGGCTGCTGTTTGTCACCTCCAACTGATCTTCCTCAAACGATCACGTTTTTCCATTGGCAACATGGGTTTTCTTGACACGACAAAATAAGAAACGCCCATCGGATTTGCAATGCCAATCTCTGCAGCCGGCGCACTGTACCCGGTCATCCGCCCACGGAAGCTTGTCGATCCTCTAGCGGAAGCTTCTGTGTCCATCCCTACGACACAGGGCCCTTGACCGACCGACAGGGACCAGAGAACACTTCCCTTTCAGCCCCTATTTTCCTACCCTTCCTTCCGTGCGGGATACCCGAACAAGTGACGGTGAACACGGACGCCGGTCTGAGTGGACAGACCGAGTACCCTAGCAACACGAGCTGGATGTCGACGGCTGGCAAATGAAAGAAGCAACTTGACTCGGAAAGCCTTGCCTAGCCTTGATATCGGAAATGCCTTTGAAGCTGTGTCTAGACCAACGCTCAATCACCGAAGGACGGCATCTGCAGGCCTCCATCTGAGACAAACGCAAGTAGGTGGGTGACAAGGTGGATGTTTTTGTCCAGAAAATCCCAAGAGGTTCCTCTGCCCGTGGCGAATATCGGGCGTTTGTTATGAAGTGCTCAACAAGCCGTCCAGAAATAATTTCAGTGGACGGTGCATTCCCCATGGATCAGCCACGCAGGTTGTTTACTCGAATGCAAGCAAGGAGAAATTGGCATGACAAACGTACAAGTCCTTTGGGCAGAGTAATGTTTCCAATCTTGGTAGACTAGCTCCCAGTGCAGAGCCGCCTTGCAAACGAAGGCACTAACTGTTATTGCATTCTTGTTGAAGGACGTTTATAAGGTCTTCTCTATAGTAGTACACCGAGCAAACCGCGCTCTATCGCGTGATCCCGCAACCCCCCAAACGCCTCGACCGTGTTCATTATACATTTTAGCGCTTGGCTTTCTCTCTCTGGATCTTCTTGAAGAAGGTGCTGCTCTCAGCCTTGCCCTTCTTGAGCTTGACCCTCTTGTTCTGCTCCATATACGCCATGTCCTGGCCACCAGAAAGATCTCCCAACAGACCTGCTGTCCTCCGCGCCGCCGCCTTCTTCTTGCCTCTGGCCGGGGCACGACCCATGTTGCCGCTGTGGAACAAGTCGTCGATAATTTCGTCCTCGCCGCCCGCCTCGTTCTCGATCAGCACCTTCTGCAATAGTTCGCGTCTCTCACTCGCCGCCGCATATGCGAGGCCTGGTGTCTTCTCAATGTTGGCGAGTTGCGTGATCACCTTGAAAGCGTAGCCCTGGTCGACAAGAAAAGCTTGTCTCTTGGAGGAGTAGTACATCTCCTGCGTGTCCTTGGAGACGAGGGAGTAGAAGAAGGCGTTGAAGCCCTCCTCGTTTCTCTTCTTGGCTCGGAGAATGCGGCCGAGACGCTGCGCCTCTTGACGACGGGAACCGTAGTGCGAGGAGATCTGGATGAGGCAAGTGGCCTCCGGCAAGTCGAGAGACGTGTCTCCAATCTTAGAAAGGAAAAGCGTATTGACTTGCGGGTTGTGCTGGAAGTTCTGAAGAATATTCATGCGCTCGGCCTGGCCTGTACCTCCGTAGATGTACACCTTCTGGAGCTTCTCAGCATACATCTTCAATGCGTAGACGTTGTCCGAGAAGACAATGATCTTGTCTCCTCGCGACTCGTGATAGTTGATGAGATACTGAGCAGCCTGAAACTTGCGAGGGTTCATAATATAAAGCAACGCTCTCTTGCGCGCCGAGGCCTTAAGGTACTCATCGTAGAATTCCGCGGTCATTGGGCACCATACTTCAGCGCACTGAACTTTGGCAATGTGTCCCTGTTCGGACAGCTCCATCCAGTTGGCCTCGTACAGCTTTGGTCCGATGAGGAAGTTCAAATCAGAAATCTTATCATCCTCACGAAGAAGGGTGGCAGTAAGTCCTAGTTTGGAATGCGTCTTGATAGACGACGTGACCTTGCGGAAGATATTAGCAGGCACAACGTGAACCTCGTCGAGAAGCATTAGACCCCACTCTCGGGTCTGAAGAAAATCCATCATCTTCTTCGCCTCGTGAGACCTCTCTCTGGTTTGCGTCACCATGGAGTAAGTCGTAACGATGATACCCGTGTTTCCCGGGAAAATCGCGCCCTTGTTGTCGGAGGTAAAGGCTTGGATATCCTCCGGCTTGATGTTTGACCACTTGAGGAACTCGTTTCGCCATTGCACAACTGACATGGAACTAGTACAGAGGACGATGACGCCCTTCTTCACAGTGCAAGCTGCCGTGATTCCGACAAGCGTTTTTCCAGCACCGCAAGGAAGGACGATCAAACCGCTCTTTGCTCGGCCGTTTCCAAACATTTTGGACAGACTCTTCTCTTGATATGGTCGAATCAGCGTACCAGGTCTCAAGTCAATCTCCAGATTCGGGTTGGCTTCATCTCTGCGGAAGTCGTATTCCTCCAACACCGGGTATTCTAGTTCAAGACATCGCTTCTGCACCGTCTCTACCGCGTCGTCCGAGATTTCAAAGGCATGGGTAATTTCCTGGTCATCGTCGTCATCATCGTTCAGCGCTGCGTAGACCTCGCTATCTTGAGCTTGAGCCTCGCCCTCGCGACCCTTGGCCTTCTGCTCCTCGGCCTGCCGTACACCTGCGGCGTTTGCGGTGCCTGGAATGACCAGGGGGCCCTGCTTAGGAGCAGCCGTTGTTGTGATCTCTTCGTTTCCGTGGACTCGCAGAGGTCCAATGACTGGATCCTTCAGAAGCTTCTGCAGAATCACCGGGTCGGTACTCTCGACAAAGTATTTTGTGTTCTTCAGCACCAGCTTGACTTTGCCGAAACTCTGTGTGCAACCTTCGATAAACTTGTGGATGCTTTCCGGTAGGGGCATCTTCAAGAAGCGGTCCAGGGTGTTGATAATGTCCCCAGGAGACAAGCCGACCGACACGGCAGCGTACAGACTGTGCGTCGTGAGGGCGTATTCGTGTATAAAGGACGGTCGCGAAATCGGTTCGGCGATGGTAATCAAGAAATCCTGCGCCTGCTCGGCAAGCGGGTTGAAGCTCTCCAAGAAGATGCGCCCCTTGGCTGGGTCGATGTAGAGTGGGCGGTTCGTAGAGTCGGGCTTCATCTGGAGCCATGAAAAGTCACGCTTCTTCTTGAACAGCGCCGACATGGATTCTTGACCATTCGCTTTTGGTCTATCGAGATAGGCGTCGACAGAGAACTTGTCGACGTTCTTCTCGAGGTTTTCATCTTCGGATTCGCTGATGGGATCTACCACGGAGGATTCATTGTCACTAGCGACGCTCCTGTTGGGGGTGGCTCCCCCGGCGTAGACACCGCCGAACCCTTTCCTGCCTTGAGGCTGCCGGTGACGGCTCCTTGAGCCTTCCTCTTCGGCGGCATCGTGGCGGATGAATGTCGTGGGATATCGGGCGTCGCAAAAATGCAGAGAAAGGATGTGAAGAGAGGATGTGCGAAGGCGAATGATGTAGCCTGCAAATGGGGCCCGTGTTAAAGTATAGGCAGGTAAGCAGCAACACCCGGACGAGCACAGGCAAGCGAGGCGAGTTATTGGATGGGCTCCTGCACTCCAGCTTTAGCGTGCCCCACCTACTAGGGTAGGTCCCAGGCGAATGCTTTACTCAGAGGTCTGGTCGGTATTCGTAAGGTGCTACGTAGGTAGGCATCTGTACTTTGGGTGGCTAGTTGATGCCTTCTGAGATGAACATTTCGCTCCGAAACTACGATATGCAATGAATAATTGATAGTTTCTACCTTATTTTCCTGTTTTTACATGGCTACATTTTCCATTTACTCTACAATTGCTGTAGTAATAATCCGAGGACGACAGTACCTTAAGTAGAGACAACCATCAAGACAACGACAGCAACTATAAAAGAGTCCAAAGAGAACTGCAGAAAGAATAGTCGCTCTGGCAAAGGGAAAATAGGCTGTCTCATTCGGTATACCTTATGCTTATGGTCAAGTACTGGCAGAGAATAGCGCGGCTATATGTCGGTGACAACACCTGCAAGACAGGAGCAAGAACTTCAACCGGGGAAATAATGCTAGATAATACGCCATTGCGTCTCTTTGCGAGTGGTGAAAGACTTCGTAAGTGGGGGGTTTTCTGGAATTACGCATTCATTAAGAAAAGATTGATGCCGTCGTTCAATTTAATCCCCCGCCCACTTGGCGGGGTGTTCAGCGGGAAGAATCAGGCACGGGAGGCGACAAGCCAGGACCCCGCCAAATTTATCAGCAGCCCAAATCTTTGGTGGAACCTTCTTCACCTCCAGAACACCACCAAAAGTTGCATATACCCCGAAACCGCTGGCTAGACCGTACAAGACAAGGGAAAAAATCTTGAGCTACGGGACAGACAATCATTCGAGGTGAACCGAGGTTAACGCAGAAGAACAACATACACCATGTGGTACGCTCCATCGAGCCTTCGCCCCTGACCGCCAGCTAATAGCTCGTGACAGCAAGCACGTCCTGAACGCGCAAGTCGCCATCCGCTCGCCATGCTGTACGCTGCCGAAGAACTCCCCGTGCCTGGAAGGACATATCTAACTGCTTTCCCCATACAGGCAAAAAATGGTTCGACTGCGCTGAATGCCATCAGGAGCAGGAAACGCACCCTCTCATGCAAACCTTCGACATGACCTTCGCCTGCAAGAAGTGCAAGAAATGCTTCCGCAAGGACGCGCAAGAGTTTGAGGAATCCGACGAGTACTGCCCACACTGCGATAACCACTTTGTCATCGACGCTGTCACTCCCAAGGCCGCCATCTCTGTCGAGGGCGAGGACGCGCGCAAGGACAGTCGTATGATCAAGGACGAACGCGTCCGTCAAGTCGAAGGAAAGTCGATATTCGATCCTACCGACGATGCGGACAAGCTGGGTTGAGGTGGAGGTTAGTTGGGCATTTGTGACAGCAGGCGATTTTATGGACACCGTTTTTAGTAGATTCCCCACGGCATGTCTAGAGGTGGTAATACAATGGTATTTGGTTGATACCCTCATCAGTGTCGTCTATCCGCGAACCCAACGCCTTTTCATGCCTTTACTCGTCACCATCACCGGAGCCTCTCATCAGGATGGCCGCACTTCCGGTGCCTGGCGTCCGGCCCGTCTTCTTCTTAGCCGCCTCCTCTTGCTTCTCCTGCTCAATGTTCTTGACGTAGTTCTCAATCTCCTCTACCGGGAGCATCTCGATCGTCTTTCCCGGAGCCATCAGAGCAATCTCGATGTTCTTGGCTCCGGTCTGGACAACTTCGAGGAGAGACTTGATAGCCAGGCGGATGGTAGCCTCCCTGTCCATGTCCTCCTTGTAGTTGCGCTCGAGGAATTCGCGAACGGTCTTGCTTGAACGGCCAATGGCGTTGGCCTTCCTATGAGGAGGTTAGCCAGGTGCTTTCACGCAAGTTTCTAGGCCAAGAACATACCATGCGGAGTAGATGCCAGAGGGCTCAGTCTGGTAAAGGCGGGGAACCTTGCTGCCGCTGTCGAAACCGACAATCAAGGTGCTGATGCCGAATGGCCGAACACCACCACTCTGCGTGTACCGTTGCTGGACACCAGCGACGTACTTGGTCATGTACTCGATCGAGGCGGGGTCTTCGACAGTGAGTCTGTGGGACTGAGCCTCTAACCGCGCCTTGTCGACAAGGATGCGGGCATCGGCGTTCAGGCCTGCGAAGGCCAGGCAGACGTGGGTGTCGAGGAGCTGGATCTTGGACGGGGTGATTCGGGTGTCTTGCAGCTTCATGGCAGATCGCTTTTCGCATCCGAGAACGACGACATCGGTGCCCTTGACGCCGACCGCACACGTTCCTATGCCAACAGTGAGCTGGAGTTCGCCCTGGGATGTGGCGGGCGCGCATTATTACCTCGCTTGACGGCCTCACCAGCATATTCGACCTGGAAAACGTGTCCATCGGGACTGTGCGAGTTAGTTAGCGGGCTTGGGCAGGTTCGAGGGAGAGATGTTGACGGACCTGAAGACTGTTTGCGGCGGGTTAGCTCAACACATTGCAATTAACGAACAGGAAGGGCGACGTACCAGACAATGCTCTATCGTAGCCGGAAGCCATCTTTGCTGTATGTCGGCTGGTAGAAAAGTAGTTGTTTGATGTTGTTCAGTTCGGCGAGATGTTCGTTACTGCGGGACAATCGCCGTGGATGGAAGGGGTGCGGTCGGTGGAGGATGGATGGAGTACTAGGTGAGGTAAGGTAGGCAGGCTGCAGGTCTGACGAAGCTTCGGTACCTGCTGGCGCTGGCATGGAAGGCTGAGTAGCTCCAGGAGCTCCTGTACCGCCGGGGAAAGTCCGGGTAATGGACCTTCCCACGCACCGCCGTCACGCCCAGCGAGGGGAGCTTCAGTGACCTGGTCTGCACCGTGGTCCGTGCACAGCTGGGCGACGACAAGTTTCCCCCATTCCCGTGTTCACACGCGGGCAGGGCCTCCATTTGATTAAATGCCCGCTTGTAAACTGAAGCTCCTCCTCCATAGCCAGTACACTGACGACGGGAGGTTCAAGTCATGCACACCAATTCATGCCACTATTTCCTCCACTCACTTTCAAGGCGGCGACGTCGAGAATCTTACAACAATTTGACCAATTTTACATTTTTATGAAGCATTAGCTGCAGTGGGTTCTCGCCATGTCGTCATAACTCTAGCGTCAGACGCAGCCTATGATACATTACAAGATAACACTTTCCCGCGATGGCGGCCAGTCCATCGCTCAACCACCACGACCGCTGGGTTGCTAATAAAACAATGTTGAAAGCATCCCGTCAACACCACGCAGCCAAATCAAGTCCGTGTATCCCAAGACCTCCACCGTTTTGTCTACAGCCGGGTAAGAATTTTGGTTGCAGGCGTCAACCTAGCACCATCGAAAACAGGGAGCCCGCTCCGTTCAAAATCTCGCAAGGTCGGCCCATTGCCTGCTTTGGAGTACATTGGCAATATCTTGTCCCTTCGATGCCAGTCTCAGCTTGAAGCCTTCACACCACATGATCTCCAGCTCCCCATCTCGCGAGGATGAGTTGAGCTCTCGGTAAAACTCCAAAGCCGTGGCGAGAGGAGCAACGAGCAAGTCGGGCTGTACTGTCGTATTGAGAGCAAAGTCTAGGGCACGACACACTCTGGCCGCGAATTCCCGGCGCTGCTGATATCTCGCTAGATTGATCTGTAGGTGCGGCGGCAGGTCCGGGTACATATTCGGAAAATCCTCGATTACTGGCTGGAATATGGCGTGGTGCAGACTCTCGATACACCGATGGAGGAGCAAAAGCGTCATCCAGTAGTAAAGGAACATGACGGCGGTAATCCCGTCCTTGAAAGCGAAGTTGTCGGCAAAAGGGTTGGCGAAAGGAACTTGTTGCGCATCTTGATCGTCCGATTCTTCGATCCAGTACACGTACGGATGCTCCAGTGTCGGGGAGCGGGCGAACGTATGCCATTCCTCCAGTTGCTGCTCAACCTGCAAGCAGCTGCTCAATAGTTCCTGCGCTTTCAGTCGGCGTCGCAAAGTTGCAGCGAATGGTATGGTGCGGTCGACTCGAGCAAAGATGCCTGGCAGATGGACGATGACGTCGAACAGTCTGTCAAAGATACTCTTGGGGTGCATTTCCCATGGGATCGTACACCACTCAAATGACGATAAGAAGGTCGCTTTCCTATGAAGGAGGGCAAGAATGATCTTGTCCTACGAATTAGCCACCCGCCGTACAACAGTGCTCTTCTTGGCTTCTTACAGCATTACATCTGTACACTCTGACGAAGAAATGGTGATTCGGGAAGTATTTGAATTGTTCTGGCCCAAACCTCTTCACTACATCTTGGTTCTCCTGGGGTACGCCCCAAGGGGTGATGCCGTTCGTTACGAGATAAGCTGGGTTTTGCTGCTGCAAGTTAGCAGTCTTTTTTCCATTGGAGATAATCAGATCCGCTCACCTCGAACAGAAATGCGCATATCCCGTCTGGTGGACCGGTGACGTTACCGGCAGGCAAGAGGCTGATCATGTTCTGCGCAGCCAGGTCTGTGTCGCCTCCGTTGTCCCAGGTTTCCACGTCGACCGGTAGGTACGGTGGAAAGGCGATGGGAAAGCTGAATCGATTGCGGTCCTCCTCGCCTCGTAAAACGTTTTGTAGCCTGGCATGCAGAGTCGCAATCTGCACCGAGTACACGACGCCATTCTCAGACAAGGAAATCAAGTCGTCCCACGCGGGTGTAAGCGGCTCTGTTGGTACAAGGTGAGGCACCGTTTGCTCGGCGGCTTTTGCTTTCGGAGACTTCTTGGACGAGGATACCTGTCGGGGAGGGTGGGACGAGCAACGGCCGCCGTCGTCGATGGTTGCGGTGATGAAAACCATCTCGCGCTCGTACCCAGCGCATTCGCGGCCGCTGTCGATGCATTTCCGACAGTACGGTCGTTCGTTGTCGCACTAAGGCAGTCATCGAGCCGTCAGCTGTTGTCTCTCCCAAGAGGCGCTCTTCAGGGGCTCTTTAAGGGCTTACCTTAACTCGCCGGGCCCTGCATGTCTCGCACCCCTTATACTTACCACGGACTCCAACCATGGTGACAAATCAGAATCTCAAGCTTCAACGTTGGAAGATACGCAATGCCCATAGCTGGCCTAGCCTCTTCAAGATGACGAACACGGAAAGGCAGGCGCACGAGGCCCGGTATATATCATGCCCCAACAGCCGCAGCGGGACGTCAAGAGGTCTCCCGTGGCCCAGGATGGCGGAGTGGGAGGTTCTTACGTGGGCGAGTGCCGACGTCTGGTGGGACCGTGTTAGGCAAACAATGGTTCGCGGGATAACCTGGTGGATGGTGTGCTGCAGCCCTACCGAGTGTGGATCATGACGGTGTATGGACAGTTGGGAGCAAGGGAACTGAACACCCGGGACTGCTTGGGCGAATTAGATGGCTGCGGCTGCGTATGCAGGCAGGCCGCCCCGAGACGATCAAATATATGCCTCCCTTTGGTTAGAATCGGAGGCAGGGTGCGGGTAGATAGAGCATCACGATTCCCCCGGCCGAGGCACGATGAGCTTCGATTTGCGAGAACATGATGTTCCGGTTCTGATTCCTTGCATGAGACGGCATCGGGGGAGGCTATCAATCTAGTTCTAGTTTCGTTCCTCGATATCGAACCGAGGAGCGCAAACCCGTGGCCAAGACCGGGCCCCTGGATGGGGAAAATGATTGTATCAGATCAGTGTCTTTGAAGAGGGTGCCTAGGTATATGCGCATGCGCGTGGGAATGCGCCAGTGTGGGAATCAAGTCAATCACCCGGTGAAGGATGACAGCATCGACTGGCCAAGCTTGGATCGTTGCAAGTGCGACCCGAGACTTGACAGGCGGGACTAACATCAAAAAGCAAACAAAAAAGTGTAAACCATCTCACCTTGTCCTCCTCCTCCCCGGCAACTACGGTGTGCACGTCCCCCCAAGGAGCTGCCTCCGTAGGGCTGCAGACCGAAGACAGGGGGTCGGGCTCGGAGGCCCCACGAGACATACGGGCCCTGATCCCGGATTGGTCGCTCGGAGGCTGACATGGTGCGGCCGCTGAGAGTGCTGAGGGGAGAGGTTGACAAGTCGCAGTGCCGCGCTCAGTGCCCTCAGTAAAGGGGCAAATGAGAGCTGAGCATGTAAGATTTCTGCCAGGGCACTGTCAGCCAGTCGGTGCGGGATGGCCGGCCGGGGGAAGGACGTGGGTTCAGGCACCATCCATCGAGACAAGGGGGGGAAACAAGAGAAACAAAAAAGCACTGCAGCAGCCGAGAGACACACGAATCCCAATCCTGACACCGCCGGCCAGAACAGCAGGCAGGGACGATCACACCAGAGACGCCCGTCTGCGGGTGTGCGGGGCTTCGGGTGTCGGCGACGGCGCGATTGTCATTGGTGTTTCGCTCTCACCTTGGGGCGGCCGTACCGTAGCCAATGGACGTGCTTACGTCGTTGCCCATCAATACTATGGTATGTGAGAAGTGTCCTTGGAACGTAGAGTCATCATTCCCCTTCCCCTTCCCCTCCCCTCTCCCCCCAGGGCTGGGAAAAGGGCTGAGACCTGTTCTCGGGACGACATGGGGCCGCTGCGGTTGAGGCTGGGGGCGGTTGTTGAACTGGGGTTGACCGACTGATGGCATCACGTTTTCGTCAACGTCCGATCTCAGACATGTCTGATCCAAGTCAATCCCGTCTCCCGGGCATGGTTCGGCGCTCCGAGGATTGACGGATGATCGTCAGATTGTGATGGATTTGGAAATTTCTCATGGCTGTGCTCTTTTATTCCCCTCAACTATCTCTGATGATGATGATGATAAATCTAGTGTGCACTTCGTGTGTGCCGGGTGATATCCTACTAGATCACGCTTGCCGAGGCACTTTCTTCTCCCTCTGTAAGACAAAACCTGAAAATATGTCCCGATTGGGAGTCATGTCTTCTAAACCACCACGAGGGGGGGCTTTTGAGAGTGCGCAGTCAGTCATGCCCACACATACGCACACGAGTGCCGCGAACACACAACACACACACACACCGTAGCCTCGCTCACACGACCACACCTAATTTTCTTATTCTTTTACAAACCACATTGTCTTCTTTCTTTCCAAAGGGTGGTGGCCATTGGTTGGCTGGGAACCCAGCCGGTGTCACAGGCGTGGGCTCCAACCACGCGTCAACAAACCGTTTCCAGACGTCAGGCCCGAAGGCTAAGGCAGCCGGACTCGTCTCCGTTCAGGGATGGGGGGTATCGTTTCTTGGCGCCTCTCAGACGTATTTGTAAGGGTTCATGATGCCGTTCTAATGGCCCAACGTCAGCATTCCTTTCACACGCCAGGCAGGCAGGGCTGATGGGTAATATTTTCATGCGGTAGGGGAGGCAGTGACAGGCAGCATCGTGTGGGGGGGGGGGGGGGGGGGGGGGCAGCACACGGCGGGGGGAGTCATCATCATCAGCAAGTGAGAGTCAGAGTGACAAATGGGGGTCACATTCTCAGTCTTACACGAACGGCACGGAAGGGTAAACGAATGGCCCCGTCGGGGAGAAGGAAGGAGAAAAGAAAGGAACCGAGAATCCACTTACCGGGTCATAGAGATTCTTGATCTGCTTCATCAGGCCAACCATGCTCTCGTTTCGGCTGTAGCCGATGAACGCCTTCTTCGCCACGCCCAAGCCGTGCTCGGCGCTGATGCTGCCGTTGCGCTCCTGGATCCACTCGTAGACGAACGGCTCGAGGACCTTCTCGATGCGCTTGTCATACCGTCTGACGGCGACGTTGAGGTGCAGGTTCGAGTCACCCATGTGGCCGTAGCCGACGACGCCGATGGCGGGGAACTCGTCCGTGTCACCGACCAGCCCGGCCGCTTCCATCTTGACCTTGGTGTCCTCGACGAGCTGGTAGAGCTCCTTGAGCGGGATCGACACGTCATACTTGTACGTGCCGCCCCAGTGGCCCAGACACTCGGGGATGCCCTCGCGCCAGCTCCAGAGAGCCTTGCTCTGCGTCTCGTCCTGCGCGAGCACGCCGTCCTCGACGATCTCGTTGGTCATGACGTCCTCAAGGAACTTCTCCAGCTTCTCGTAGTCGTGGTCGCCGTTGGAACCGCTCGTCTCGACGAGGCAGTAAAATGGGTGGTCGCCCTCCAGCGGCCTCTTGTTGCCCCTGACGGCGTGGACGAGGTCCTGGCTGCGGGCATCCATGAGCTCAAAAGCAGAGAGGATCTCGCCGAGCTGGCCCTTGGCGGCCTTGAAGGCCTGCTGGGCCTTCTCGTAAGACTCGAGGCCGAAGAAGGCGACGTTGACGGCCTGGGAGCGCTGCGGGCAGATGATGGAGACCTTGGTGATGATGCCGATCGTGCCCTCGCCGCCGATGAAAGCTGCTGAGGTCGTAGCCCGTGTTGTTCTTGCGCAGGGTGCACAGGTCGTCGACGACGGTGCCGTCGGGGAGGACGGCCTCGAGACCGAGCACGTTGCCGTGGAGGCTGCCGTAGCGGAGCAGACGCAGACCGCCGGCGTTGGTGGCGACGTTGCCGCCGACGTGGCAGGAGCCCTTGGCTCCCAGGTCGAGGGGGAAGATGTAGCCCTTGCTGGCCAGGAACTGGTCGGCGACCTCGAGATGACGCCGGCGTCGACGACGAGGGTGCCGCTACGTCGTCAAGGAAGCGGATCTGGTTCATTGGCGGCTCATGTTGATGACAATCTCGTCAAAGACGGGGACAGAGCTCCGAGACCCGTGTTGCCGCCTGGGCACGACGGCGAGCTTGTGCTCGTTGCAGTACTTGAGGATCTTGCTGACCTCTTCTGTTGACGCGGGCTTGAGGACGAGCTGCGACTGGCCGCGGTACTTGCGCAGCCAGTCCTCGTTGAAAGCCGCGAGGTCGTCTGCGGCGTCGGTGGTGACACCGTCGACAACGCCGGAGGGGCCCAGGAGTCTTTGAAGTAGGCGACGTGAGCATCCGTCACCTCGGCAAAGCGCGAATCGCGCTTGAGGTCCGGTAGGCGGCAGCAGTGAGCTTGACTTCCTTCTTGTCCTGCGCGCATCTCACGGCCGTGGTCGAAAGGCACCGGGCGGCAGCGGCGGTAGCGGCCGGGGCCGAGATCTGCCGCATGGCGGGATGCCGGCTGCCGGCGCTCAGCAGTGTCTGCCTCCGGGCCGCTGCCCGGAGGAGGGGCTGAATCCTTGATCTAGAGGCCATTGTGACTTTGATGTGGCTGTGGGACACAAGGAAAGAAGAAGTAAGGGGAAGGGGCACCGAACAGCCGCGCTCAGGGCTCTCTTGTGTGTCCTGACTAGGTTTTGAAAGACTGAGGACCCAGCGGGTTGAAGAAATCAAAAAGTTGCGTGAGGTTCGATATTTGGGTGACGTTGGTCCCGATTTCGGCTTTAAGCACTATTCCCCTGCAGGGACAGCCAGTAAGTGGTGCGGAATTGCCAACCCGATGGCGTCAAAGCCCGCTACAGCGCCTGGAGTGCTTCTGATCCTGCGTGCCATAGACCAAGTGGTTCGGTGCAGCAGTCCCGACCATTTGGCTCGGTGAAATGTTAGTTTTTGCCGTCGGCAAAAGTTCTGTTTTCGCCGAGGAGTGGAGGACCAACTGGCTTTCAGCATCCGGTGGTCTATCGATCCGACCGGCTATTCATCGTCTATATTCTCATCCTTCTGTGGCTTTACTCGCAAGTGAACACCCCATTTTTGCCTCTGAAACCCCATTCCTGGATGACGAAATCCGGACCGGTGAGGTTCAATCTCGAATTCTCCAATTCCCCAAAACGACGTCTTAGTCATCAGCCTTAGATGTAAGAGGCGACTCAGCGCAAGCAACCCCAGAGAGGCGCAGCTCATACTTGACACGCCGCAAAAAGATTCACGTTGTGTTTTGCCGTTGCCAAAACCCTCCTGCAAATTCAGGTTGTCTTATGTCTGAAGCCGTTTTCGAGATCTCTGGGTTTGTCCTCTCGGCTGCCAAAAAAACGCTGTAGGCAATCATGGTCACCCAAGTGAAGCCAAGTCGACAATAGCCTGGAGGGATGCAAATGACCTGGCTCGTGTCGAAGACGGCTGCCAACTTGCATCCGAAAGTCATGTAGCGATACACTTCAGTCTTATCTGCTGAAGATTGCATCTAGCTCGGCAAGCACCATTCCAACAGAGGAAAAGTGCGAATTCCGTCTCATTCTGCCACCTGCGTGCCGTGCTGACAGATCTCGCGTCGGTATCGGGCTGCATGTCTTTTCTCATTCTTCAGACCAAAGACTGACCTCATCATTCTTCATCCCATGCTCGTTGTCTCGGCTAGGGGCGGGACGTGTCGCAATCTGGCTCAGACGCCCGGCAAAATGGCCCTCGTGCCTCTTCTTGTCCGCAGAGGCCACGAGACGGGTGTGCTAGCAGCAGCAACAGCATCGGCCATCTCCATGCCTGTGAAACTAAAAGATTTGGGATCTGGGCAAAGTGTCCTTGCCAATCTCCGTCTGAGCTCTTTGACGCGATCCTCGTCAGAGTACCCGCGGTGCATTCATGCGTGCTCGACCTTCTCTCTCCACCGCGCGAGGGTCTCTCGGAGGATTACAGCGGGAGACCGGCGGCACGGGATAGACGACGTTGCGGGTAGAGGAACTGCCCCCCGTCAGAGGAATTTCGATCTTCGAGCGGTTCGCCGTTTTGTCGGCGGTTTCCCCCACTAAATGGAGAGTGGCTGAAGGGGAGAATGTTCCAAGAATGCAGACAGAAAAAGCCAGAACGGGCCATTGAGGCCATTGTTCAAGGATGGGCAACTAAGAGGGCCCGGCGAATAGCATAAGACAGGAGCTGCAAGCCTCCCCCTATCTCTTGCAACTGCCTTATCCGCGACGACGAAGAGGCTTCGCGACGGCCAGAATTGGAAGTCACGACCTCCATGGCACCCTTGGGGATCCCTGCCGATCAGCTTCAAGCATTATGGCATGCATGAGTGGCCTAGACAGTGGGACGAGGGGGCGGGCCAGTTGGCGCTGGGGGTGACGAGGGCGAAGGCGACAGTGACGACTCGAGCACTCGTCGAGGGCCGATTTAGCGGAGGGATCAACGGGGTCCTTGTGGGAGAGATGGGAGAAAGGGGCGCGTTCCTGATCGTGGAGTGGAGGGACGGGAGACAGGCTCTTGTTTCAGAAGGGATCTTGCGCCTGGGGGAGACCTCGCTCTGTTGGCGCCGCGCGACGTCTTTCGTCTGTACTTGAGAAGAGACTGAAGGCGTTGGAATGCGTTGGAGGGGATGGTATAAACTGCGAAGTCTCCCCTATTGTGGTTTGAGGTGTGACTGACTCCCTCGATATTCTTCTCGTCGTTGCCGTGTTGCCAGCTTGTTTTGTTTTCAACACGCATTGAACCTGCTAACCACCTTAGTGCCTTTTAGCTGTAAGTCACACAGACATGTTCATCCACAACATTCCATTCACCTGCTAAAAGAGGCACCCTTAGAAGACATCCAGAAGAAACGTTTCCCCCCTCATCCTAGCAAACCGGCAGTTGGGCCGTTATCGATAAGCCACATCACTATCGAAATCCCGGCGCCTGCAGCGGACGAGCGCTGCCAATCGACTTAGCAAGCCACTAGAATCGCCCGAAATGACGTCCACCGGGGGAGGCCCTCAGGGGCAGCGCCCACTGTCAGGCTCGAGTCTGCCCGGCAACGTCCAGTGCAACGAGGAATTCCCCGAGTTTTGTTTACACGACCACTCGGCCGGCACCAAATCCACCACCGGCAGCCACACCTCTACATCTTCACCCGCCTCCACGACCCCGACCACACCAACCAACACCGAGCACTCGACTCCAGAAAAGTCCTCCCCCGACTCGCGTTTCCGTACAAACAGCTCCGCCAGCACCACCCCGAGCCCGAGAAGCCGACGAGACAAGAAGGAGTTGCATGCACAGCGCCTGCAGAGATCTGGGAGCAGCAGCATCGCGTTAGCTCGCAAGGAGAGCACCGCCAAGAAGAATCGATTCCGCTCTGCGACCGGTTCCTCCCCCGCCGATGCCCTCGCTGCCATTGAGCCGCCGCATGACCAGGCTTGACGAGAATGGCGTTTGCTGAACAGCAGAAATGGATCACGGTCCAGCAAAAGACCTTTACCAAATGGTACGAGCCGGACCCCACCCCGAGAAAAAGACCCTGGTTCTGTCCGTGGTGATGGCGATCAGTGACTGACAGGTGCATCTTGTTATCAGGCTCAATACCAAGTTGGAGGCTCGTTCACTCGAAGTCAAGGATCTCGTGCGTGATCTCAGCGATGGTGTAAGTTGCAAGCCCCTATTCCCAGAATTGCGGGGTTCTCTTGGCTAACAGAGATTGCTTGCGCAGGTTATCCTCATCCACTTGCTAGAAAGCCTGTCCAACGACACACTGGGACGCTACGCCGCGAAGCCGAAGCTTCGCGTTCAACGATTCGAAAATGTCAACACTGGTCTTGACTTCATCAAGTCCAGGGGCATTCAGATGACCAACATCGGTGCCGAGGATGTCGTCGACGGCAACCAGAAGATCATCCTTGGTCTGATTTGGACACTCATTCTGCGATTCACGATCAGTGACATCAACGAGGAGGGTATGACGGCCAAGGAGGGCCTGCTCCTGTGGTGTCAAAGAAAGACAGCTTGCTACGACGAGGTAGAGGTCCGCGACTTCAGCGGCAGCTGGAACGACGGTCTCGCCTTTTGCGCCCTGCTCGATATCCACAGACCAGACCTGATCGACTACGACGCTCTCGACAAGTCGGACCGCCGGGGAAACATGCAGATGGCTTTTGATATCGCGCATAAGGAGATTGGTATTCCTAAGCTGTTGGATGTTGAGGATGTGTGTGATGTTGCTAAGCCCGATGAGAGGTCGCTCATGACCTACATCGCCTACTGGTTCCACGCCTTCTCTCAGATGGAGAAGGTCGAGAATGCGGGACGTCGCGTGGAGAAGTTTGTCAACAACATGGCTGGCGCTTGGGAGATGCAAAGCGCGTATGAGAGGCGTATGAGAGAGCTTCTGAGGCAGATCAGGGAGCAGGTTGAGAAGTGGCAGCAGGCTACGTTCCAAGGAACCTACGCCGATGCCAAAGCCCAAGCCAATGAGTTCGCGGCGTTCAAGAGGGGTAAGAAGAGAGACTGGGTTGCTGAGAAGAGCGAGCTCGCCACCCTGTTGGGCAACATCAAGACGAAGTTGGGCACGTACAGGTTGCGGCCGTATGACCCCCCACCAGAGTTGTCGCTGGACACGATGGAGAAGGAATGGTCGACTCTGGCGCAGACGGAGATGAGGCGGGCACAGTTGATCAACGAGACCATCAGAGAGTGAGTGTTACGTATCTGCAGAGTGAGACGATTCTCATACTGACTTCCTGGCAGCATCAAGAACGCCCTCCGCAAGTCTTTCGCCGACAAGGCCAACGACTTTGCCATGGCTCTGAACACCATGCAACTGGCAATCTCAGGTCTGGACGGTGATGTTGAGGACCAACTGCACCACGTTCGCAAGCTCAGCGACAATCTCCCCCCTCTCGACAAGTATCTCGACACTATTGCTGCAGTGGACGCAAAGTGCCAGGAGGCCAACATTGAGGAGAACGACTTCACCACTTACACCTACGATGAGTTGGTCTATGAGCACAGTCTAGTCAAGTCCTCGGTGCAGAAGAAGCTTTCCTTCCTCGACAACCAGATGGTCGCCCGCAATATGACCAACCTGACGCCCATCCAGCTTGAGGAGTTCGAGTCTGTCTTCCGCCACTTTGACCGGGACGACACCAACTCACTCCAAGAACTTGAATTTAGCGCCGCCCTTGCCTCCCTTGGCCTTGTTTTCTCCGAGGATGAGATGCACGACTACTTCATGGATACCTCAAAGGGCCGCGACCACGTCACTTTTGAACAGTTCATCCGCTTCATGGTTGACGTGACCGAGGATCAAAACACCGCCGAGCAGGTCTTCCAGTCCTTCCGTGAGGTCGCCGACGGCAAGCCCTACGTTACCGAGATGGATCTCCGCCACTCCCTGGTGCCCGACGAGGTCATTGACAAGCTCATTGAGATCATCCCACCGCACAACGGGCCAGACACCTCCGAGGACCGCGGCATGCCGCAGTACGACTATATCGCCTTCATGGAGAAGATGATCAGCGACGAGAAGGAAGCTGGCAATGTACCCAACGGCGTGCTCCAGGAGCGCACCAACCGTGCGAGCATGTTGCCGCCCAAGGACCCCAAGTTGAATGGCAACCACTAGTCAACTCGGGAAGGAAAAAACACAAAATCAAAAGCAATTACACAACGGACAATAATGGAACGGTCTGGGAGGCAGGAAGGCAAATTCTACTCTTTGGGGGTCTTTCCTATGTCCAAACTTCATACAAACACAAACCCAAAAGGTATATATACCGCAACCACCACCATCACACAAACAAAAACACTAGTTATCCCTCCCTGGGCGAGGGCCCTCCGAACACATCCCCAGCCCCCGGGCCTCTGAAAACGGGTAAACCGGGGAAGCAATGGAGAGAAAGAGGTTGGGAAGAGGGAGGCGGGCGTTCAAGCATCGTTTCCACAGCATTGGTTGGGTGTTCAGGGCGCGAGCGAGTCTCTTGTCGTCGCAGGGAGCGAAATGGATATTCTCTCACTCCTTTTTCTTTTCTTGTCGTTCTGTCAGGTACATATAAAAAACCAAAAATCAGAGTAGAAACCCTCCATATTTACTTTCTCTTTCTCCTCTTCTTTACTGGTGCCTCTGTAAATCATCATGACATGATGGCCGTGCCATTGACAGGGACGATGTTCATGTTGGACGCACGGAGAGGCATGTTGCTTTTATACCGCTGGCATCCGAAGCCTTTCCGGAAACCAGTGCTCGCACAAGATGTTTTCGCATCAGCACTTTCCCATCTTGACCAACCATGGAGGATGTGGGGTATGACGGTCTTTCTTTTATTCCAAGCTACTTTGTAAAAACCCTATGTCTAGTAATAATACCACACGACCCTCCTTGTATAATGTGCCAGTGGTGTAGTCTCGCTGTCCCTGTAGCCTGGACTGCCGACAGGTCCCATAACAAATGTCAAAACGCCTGTCTCTCCGGTATGCTACCCATGTCCTACTCGTAATGAACGCAAGCTGCCTTGAAAGGCCCCCAAAGTAACCTCACTTCTGGCCCTCGAATGCACCCATATCCTTCAATGAGTTTGCCAGTCTCCTGTAGTCTCGCAACAGCTCCAGTACTTCGTTAAGCTTGAGATCGCCCGCATTCTGGAGCTCCATGAATCGCTTGTTGGGTGGTTTGATCTGTGGCACCGGCTTGGGGGGCGGTGCTTGCTTAGGCGGCAAAGCGGCCGCGATATCTGGGAAGGCCTGCATAAAAATTAGTCTCGAATCTTAGCTGCTGCCCATGAACAACGTACCGTTGCAAGATCAACGCCTTCGGCTGCCTTGGCCGGACCATCTTTTGGCGGTGACATCTCCTTGGCCGCGACGGGCGTAGACGCAGTCCGACTAAGGCCACGAATCATACCCATGCCAGAGAACCTGGAGAGCGAACTGCCAAAGTTGCGCACAGAGTCGAGTGGGTTTGAACCTGATGCTGGCGACGACGTGGGCAAACCCTTCTCGTCGTTCTCTTTCAAAGGCGTAGCCTTCTTGGAACTGACACTGCGAGAACTGTCGGCACTGTGGTCTCTGCTAGGTTTGCGTCCGCCGATGAGGTTCAGCATCTTGTCCTCTCGTAAGGGAGCTCGACGGGTGGAGTCGGCATCCTCTGTACCGTGAATAGAACTGGCACCGCTCACGGAGCCCTCCTCCTCGGGAGGCGGTGTGCTGACCAGTTTCCTGGCATCATCAAGAGTCTTTGGCACGACAAGCCCCTGGCCCGATTCTGTGGGTGACCCTTGAGACTCCCGCAATTTACCAACGAGAAACTTGTAGCTATCGCCCAAGCTCGTCGAAATGGTCTTGATATGTTGGTCAGCAGTGTTGAGAACAGCATCACTGGCAGCGCCGATGGCTTGAGCAGGCGTGTTGACGAGTTCGCTCAGTCTTCTATTCCGAGCTTGAACTGCAGCACGAAGCCCGGCCGAGGCCGAAGGCGATGCGGGCGGCTTCGTTGGGGTAGCGTTCCCAGCAGTGGTCTCCACAGTTGTGTCCGCTGTTACCGTCAAGCCGGGCGGGAAGGCCGGAGGAAACGTGTCAGCGCGGGGCGTCCCCGGCTGGCTCGGACCTTTTCCAGGCCCTTGGGGTAGCTCATCCGCCCTTAGCGTGGATAGATCGACCGTCTCCAGGAAGGCAATGGCCGCCTCCAGATTGGTCAAGCAGTACGCAGCCTCACCCGTCAACTTGGTCTCCCATCTAAAGTACTGAATAAAGTGCAAGTCGCTGATGACGTTCAAGTGTTCAGGAGGAAGCGTGATGAGTGCGAAGATGAGCATAGGCATGATCTCATCTGCGGAAGCAGACGGATGAAAGTGCGCCAGAGTCTCGACGATGCTCTTATGAGCTGCCTTCAGGTGGTGAAGCTTGCCAAGCGGATACCTCTTCTCGTTCATCATGATGAGGTCTCTCCTGGCTTGCTCCAGCCACTTCTTGATTTCTTCAGTTTTCTCGACAGCCGCCTCAGGTGTCTGCGCCTTGTCTTCTCCAAGATCGATTCCAAGGTCTAAGGGCCCAATACCAACAAGGGCCAACGCTGCAGTCTTGGATCGCAGTTTGGAATCTTGCGCCTCATCTTGGGTGCTCTTGTGGCGATAAATCTTGTGATAGATGCCCTCGCATAGCCTTCGCTCGACGGCTTCCTCGATAACTCCCCGCTTAGCCTCAATCGCCTTTCGAGCCTTCTTCTTGTTGGCTAGCTCCTCCGCGGTGATCATTTGCTGTTCCGGCTCAGCCTTGGGCAGGACTTTTGGCTTGTCCTTGTTGCCGAGAGACGCGGCCTTGGCTCGAAGCCTACTGGCTGTGGAGACCTTGGATGACGCGGACGGAGCGGGAGACGCCTCCCGGTTTGCCGGGAGACCAGTGAAGAAATGTGGGTGTTGATGTGTGTTGATGCGACTTGGTAGAAATCCTGGAAAAGCTGGGAAACGTTGTCGATGTTCAACGGCGTGGGGTGGTGTTTTGTGGTTAGCGTCTCGACGAAGCTGTGCTCTGTCAGATCATTGTACTCTAGCGTGGAAGGCATCGGGTGCGCTACCTATCAGTCAAGCTCACAAGCTCGATTGGCAACTCGCCCAAATCCACGGATCCTCTGCCATCGAAGCCATCGTCGTTATCTGTTGAGGGTCGTGTTTCAAAGGCATCTGGGGCCTCTGGTTCGTCTGCCTGTTTCGACTTGCTGGGGACGGCCGGCGTGGCCAACGGGTCGGGTGCAGAGCCATTCTGAAATGTTTGGGCTCGTTTCGGTACTCTCAGAGGATCGCTGTCTTCGCTCTGGCGAGTGAACGATGGGGCTCGTATGGTGCTCGGCCGAGCAGCGGGAGACTTGGAGGGGCCGGTGGACGCCATGAGGGTTTCGACGGTGCTAGAAGCCATTTCTGTTAGCCGTGTAGATTGCAAGAGTGCGAAAAGACGGGCTAATGTCGCGGGCTCAAGAAGTGCTTACCTGTTGTCGTCAAGGCGGCATTTAAGTATTGAGCCGGTCTTGAAACCCGATATCAGAGGAAAGAGATCCCTGGCGGCAGCACGCGGGACAGTTGAGTCGCGTGTGAGGCGGATTTATGCCATAAATGGAGCGGGTTGGCAGGGATAATGGATCGCAGGATGGCCAAAGATGGCAGTTATGTTTCTATTCGCATCTCTAACAGAACGATGTCGGGGCTTCTTTGCGATGGCAGCACGGCCTACTCGGTGCCCGCGCAAAAGAAGCAAAAGCAACTAGGTGGAAGTCGATGTCTTTGCAGATGGAATGGAAGCTTCAGAGCAACGAGAACAAGGCGACGTAACGCAAGCAACGGGCAGCTACTGTGGGAGCTCTCGTCCCCGCTCTTGTCTCATTGGGACACTGGAAAAGGTGGAAGGTGTCATCTGCAGACGGATCCGACCTTCAGTGCATGCATGTGCTGGGGAGCTACGGATAGGCATGACAGGGGGCTTGATTTGGGCAGGGCAGGGCGCGGTGGCTCTTAGGCTACCTCACCTCGTGTCCAGGAGCCGCTCTACTGCAGGGCGAATGATGCTTCACCGTCTCTTCCGTTTTGGTTAGGTAGGTACTTACCTTCTGACCTACCTTAGGCACCTACACTTTGCCATCTCGATCTGCTGTCATGGCCGCTTCTGTTATCCAACATCTTAGGCACTATACTATCCTCAACTCTGGCCCAACGCGGCAGACAGAGAATGAAGGCAACCAAAGCTGTTTGCAAATCGTCAATGTACCTACCCATCTGTAGGCAGTTCAGTATCCCAATAAGGTGCCCCGGGGACCTGGGCGGCCAGGTCACCGTCCACAAAACTTCCTGCAGAGTCCCGTGTTAAGCCCGTAGACATCCATCTCCAGCATGAATGCGCTTGATTTGCCTCGGGCTGTCGAAATTAGGTATCCATGGCAGCTGCACCGCCCTGGGGAGCGTGACGGGATCGTCCAGTTACCGAGCGTCCGCTGAAGATGACCTTGATGCCCCAAGGTGGCGGACACGAACGAGTGTCAGGCCTCCGACTGGCTGGAAATACAGAGGACATGCACTGTCTGAAGTGACCATGGTCACATGCTGGTGTGGGTTTCCCTGATTGCGCCTTATCAGGAGGCATGGTGCCTTGAGTACCCGTTCAGGGGATCTGTTAGCAATCACACGCCATTGTTGCGTTGAGATCTTAACAGAGATCTAGATCCTGAGACCTGCCGGACACAGCGGTGGGTTATCAGGCCTGGTCTGAGCACCCTCCGCGACTCGGAGGCGACGTAAACACCCGCCAGTTGCCCACCTGATGCTGTCATAACGGGCACGCGAGTCCTCTGCATCTCAACGTCGGCATCATTGATCCCGTCCGCCCTTCCCCAACCTCGGGATTCATATCTGCAACACCAGGCTGTCGCCCTTCTTCGCCTGACACTCTGGTCAACCATCTTCCTTTCTACAACAACCACCAAATATGCGACTGAAACTAGGGAAACGGGGCGAATGCACCTCTGCTGCCAGAGTCACGGCCCAGCTACTCTTATCGTTCCTCGCGGTATCGCCAACCTTGACATCCGCAGGGGAAGCTCCCCAACAAGAACAAGCAGTCCTGCCTCCTGGACCGCTGCTGCCGCCCACCACCCAACAACCTCTTTCAGACGAGCACCTCTTTACACTACGACACGTCTTCCATCACGGCACATATCGCCATCCTGACTTACACCGACGGAGGGATGTCCGTAGCCACGCAAACGACGCCGAAAGCCAGGTGTGGCTGGCCGCAGAGGATGGCTTCGAGAGGGAGAGGGTCATGCCTCTGAAGGCTCGAAGCTCGCCGCTCAAGATAGAACGCTTGGTCGATCGCCGTCCGTCCGTTGTAGACCCCATGGTCACCGAAGCCCGACAGCGCGGCTATGTTAACATCATGTCACCCTCGTCCTGGACCATCGACGAAGTCCCCGGACCTAACATCACCGACAAGGCGACCGTGCTGAGTATGGCGATGATCGCAGCGAACGCATACGTCGAGGAAGAGGGACAAGCGGACTGGGAAGAGGTTGGTGGCCCGTACAACAGGAGTGCGGACTTTGGTTGGGAGACCGACGGCTTGCGCGGTCACATTTGGGCAGATGCGACGAACTCGACTGTTGTCATCGGACTGAAGGGCACGTCCCCCGCGGTGTTCGACGGCGATGGCACCACCACCAACGACAAAATCAACGACAACCTGTTCTTCAGCTGCTGCTGTGCTCAGCAAGGACAGTGGACCTGGCATCAGGTTTGCGACTGCGCCACGTCTACGTACTCATGCAACAATACCTGCGTCGTTCAAGCACTCAAGGAAGAGCACCGATACTATACGGCCGCTAAGGAACTGTACTCCAACGTTACCGAGATCTTCCCCGATGCAAACATTTGGCTGTCTGGCCACTCCCTGGGTGGCGCGGTTAGCTCTCTACTGGGGTTAACCTACGGTGTGCCTGTCGTTACCTTCGAAGCCGTACCAGAGGCGCTCGCCGCTGGCAGACTGGGCTTGCCTGTACCCCCGGGAGGCGAGCAGATGGTCCATCAAGCTCGTCAGAATACCGGCGCCTTCCACTTTGGCCACACAGCAGACCCCATTTACATCGGCACCTGCAACGGCGCGACTGCGACCTGTTCATTCGCCGGATACGCCATGGAATCTTCCTGCCATACCGGAGTTGAGTGTGTCTACGACGTAGTGGCGGACAAGGGATGGCGCGTCGGTATTGGAACGCACAAGATTCGATCGGTCATCCACGACGTGATCGAGAAGTATGACGATGTCCCGGTATGCCACGCGACCCCCGAGTGCCGTGACTGCGTCAACTGGAAGATGTATGAGAGCAACGGCACCGAGACCACGACCACATCCAGGTCTTCGACGTCGACGAGGTCGACGACTCGCACTCGCACCGCCACATGCCAGACTCCTGGCTGGTGGGGATGTTTGGACGAGACGACCACTACGGGCGGTCCCACAACCACCACCTCTACGTCGACAACTTCAACTTGCAAAACACCCGGATGGTTTGGATGCAAGGACCAGACGACGACTGCCTCCACTACCACAACTACTACGTCAACAACGACAACAAGCGAGTCCTCCACGACCACTTGCATGACCCCAGGACGTTTCTGGGGATGCAAGGACGCGGTCTCGACGACGGCATCTCTACCTGTAACAACCACTTCCCATCTCATCACCTCGGCCCCTCCCGCGCCAACCGCAACTCCGACTACGGCACCCACCAAGGCACCTTCAGAGCCCGAGTGTCGCAGAAGATACTGGTTCGGATGGTGCAAGGAGTGGGACCAGGTTTCTGAGGGTATCAGTGAGGAGATGTGATTTTTTCTGTCCTTTTCAATGGTTTTGTATTCACTGGTGTTAATGGGAATGGGTTTGGGTCACGGAAGCATAACAATCAATCATCAACTAGCAGATAGGCGTTTGGTCACGAGAATGAAGTACATAGCAGCAGGCTCGCGCTAGCTGTAGATCAAATACAACAAGTAGAATCAACATTAGCCTGAAGGCTTTCGTTTTACATCGCTATTTCGCGCTGGGTCACTCCGCCAAACTTTTACAGGACCCGTGATGGTGCTGAAAAGCATCATGGGTGACAGCTGAAGGAGAAGAGATATAGCATAATAATATTGTTGTTATGAAAGCGGTGTGATGGCCATGCTCTCGGTAATGTAGATGAGTCTTGCTATCCGGGCGGACTACACCTTCAAGCTGTTTACGTCGTTAGTTACTTTCCCGTTTACTACTTTTCCTCTTATTATCATCGTCTTTTTGGCGCCCTCGGTATTACTATTACTATTGGTTTCTCATCAATACTATTCGCCCGAATAGCAGAACCCATGCAGATGTGCTATGAATCACTGATGAGATGCTGCGGGAAGAAGATGGACTCGCTTGCTACAAAACATCCGGTCACTTGGGTAATCCCCCACACCCTCAACTTGAACAATGCAGCAGAGCTGTGACAAATGCTTAGCTGCAACGACTTCAGGAGGTGGCTAGACAGCCGCGGTCCGCTTCATCCAAGGCCCAACCCCCCTCATCCTGCACCCGCTCTCAATCCTTTCAACCAAGCCCGATGAACGAAAACAGGGTCTAGAAATATAACGCCTTAGTACATTTATATGAAATCACAAATCTCACGTGAATTAGTCTTTCGTGAGATCAGAGGTTTGAACCATGGTTGCAATGCCCTTCTCGAGCTTTTTATGTACCTGTTTAAATCTACTTCCTTCCCCTTACACGTTACGTGGCCATTCGATTCGTGACGTCGTAATGTTTCTTGGTCCCTCCCGCTCGCCTGCGATGCATGCACCTACCGTCCCATTTCACTACTTGACGCACCCCAACAGCTAGCTTCTGACTGAGCGTTTGGACTCGCCGTGGTCTGTGTTTAGAGTTGCATCCACGTCCTAGAAGCTGTGGGCGAGTATAGTCTCGGTCAAGCTATTGACGGTTCGAAGAATCTCTGAGACTGACAACTGTCCAGATTACTTGAAATGATGCTTTGCCAATTCCGTTCGTGTAGATCCCAGCTGCACGCAATGGGCTGGGGACTGTTGCGGTGTCGACCCATAGCCCTGTGATTGACGAGCCCTCGACACCACTGGTGATAGTGTCCGGCTGTGGAGCGGCTTTGGTTCCTCCCAGCTGCTAAAGTGCTCGGCGTATGTGCTCTGTATGTCGAGTTCCAACTCTTGGAGGCTTTGCCGGTGCTGCCACATCCCGCTCAGCAAAGAAACATAGCGTTGGATCGGCGCAATTTTCCTGTCGTGGCCTTGTTGAAATAATAATCCCATCGCGACTCAAACATGCTGAGTAAATCACGACTCGTCCATGGCGTCCGGATCGTCTTGTGCAGCAGCCTCACCCGAGCCTCCTCCGAGAGCTGCGACCACACTTTCGAGTCCCTCAACTTCGCCCTTAGCGAATTTTCTTCCTTCTCCCTGCCACTCTCCGTCTCGTACTTCTCCGTCTCTGCCCAGTTCCAAGCCTCTGACGCTCTCAAGATGCTTCCTCGTTTCGCCTTCAACGTACTCCATTCTCTCCCGCCTCCAGCTCTTATTCTTCTCTGCCCCTTCGTCGGTGCTGGTTGGGTCCTTCAGGTCAGGCATGATATTCCTGAGCGAAGTTGACAAAGCCCGCAGCGCCTGCAGCTGTGACAAGTTGAACGCCGTGGTGGTCGTGATCGGCGTCTTCGCGTCGGCCCCCGTCAAGTCACCCTTATTGTGCAAGAACTGGAACGGCGCCTTGTCGTCCGCGCCCTCCACCTTGACCTCCGCAGCTCCCAGCGAACTCCTGGCGCCGGCGGGCTTACCGCCGACAACCTCCTTCAACTTTGCCAGTAGCGCTGCGTTCTTGGCCTGCTCCGCGTGAAGCATGACATTCAGCCGTTGGCTGGCCTGCAGCTTCCGCCTCAGCGCCTCGACGCTCTCCCTCGTCGGAGCGTCCTCGTGTGCTCCCGCCGTGAAGTCGAGACCGTCGTAGTGGGCCAGGCGCATCCAGTTCCGGTGGCTCGGTTGAATGCCCAGGATGTTCTGCATCACGTACAACTCGTATTTGTCAAAGTTCTTGTCGATGGCTGCGCATAGTAGCGTCTCGAGTTTGTGCACCCCGTCAATGATCTCCAGCTTCGCCGTCTCCTCGAAATTGGCCTGCTGCTCGATTGAGGCGGCCTTCTTTTTCTGCTGCTTGAGTGCCTTTTCGAATCCGAGGGCCTTGGGTGGCGCTTTGGAGAGACCCTGCTCAACGCGGTCGAGGGTTTTATCGGCTACGGCATTGACGTTGTTGATGATGCTGTCGAGGAGCGACTGCGTTGGGGTTAGTCTCACAGTCACCCCAAGATGCGCTGACTAGGAATGAGAAACCAACGTACAATCGGCGCGTATCCTAGGTGTTCAGTCAACAGCTCGACGTCGATAATATTTCGTTGCGCCATTGCGGGCTGTTGGGCTGCAGTCAATCGGCGGGGTTGGTCGTAGTCAAGTAAGCAGCGACAATGACATGCAGTTCGAAGACGCGACCGACGCGACGAAAGTCAATATTTAGTCCAGCCCCAGGGCGCTGCTTCCTCCAGCAGAGGGGCGCCTTTTTCGCGCCTGAATCGCAAGGCGTCCAGCAGCACGATTTATCTGCCCGCTGACGGCCCTGCCAGCGCCCGACTGCCCGTTCTCTTAGCGGCCCAATAGTGGCCGGGGCGGGGGCCACTCCCGTCCAGTGTCACTGCCACACCAGCCGACGTCACGCAGCGAACCAGGATAGAGCGCTGACGAAGAGCCACCGCTGGAGACATCCATGATTGAACCTCCACCGGAGACGCTTTTACATTAATTGCACAACCCGTCACGCCTGTCTCTCCTTTTCACACCGCCCGAAACCCGAGTCGAATCTCTTTTTTTCTTGGGTGTTCCCCTTTTTGTCGAACCTCTTTTTTCCGACGTTCGAGAAACCGATAGCGGCACAATGTCTTCAGGACTCGGCAATTTGATGAAAAAAGGTTGGCATCCTGAGAAAGAGGGAACAACGTTCAAGGGCCAAGTGGTGCGTTCGGTCAATCATGGCAGAAAGCACGCAATCGATAAGCTGACGAAGAGAGACAGAATGGACTTTTGGGCAGGAATAAGGAGAAGGACCGAGAAGACCACGTCGCCAGACCATTATCGTCTCTCCAGGATCCCTCGTCCTTTGCACCGCCGCCGAAGAGAGATCCACGCCAACCCATCCCGCCGCCGCCCTCACGATCGAATGCAACGTCGCCCGGCGTACCGCCTCCGCCCTACGAGGACAATCGCTACGCTCAGCAACAAGAGGAAGAGGAAGCTCCTCCGCCACAGCCATTCCGGGTTAACACGACGGGCTTATCGACTTCTCACCTGCCCCCGCCGCCGGGACGGAAAGATGGTGCCGACGGAAGGACTCCCGGCCAGACGGCAACACGGCCACCGCCGAGCCTGCCACCAAGACTTCCACCCGAACACCATCCTCAACCTCGGTAGCTACCGCGCCAGCGTCCCCCGCACCTCCTCCGACATCCAGCGGCGGGGGATACCTCAACCAAAATGCACTGAACCGGCTTGGATCCGCAGGGGTATCGGTACCCGCCCTAGGCATTGGAAGGCCGGCTCCCCCCGAGCCCCCGTCCCGCTCCAACAACAGCAGTCCTGCACCGCCTCCGCGGTCGGGGGCTTTCTCGCCGCCTAGCACCGGCCAGATGAACGAGCTGCAAAACCGCTTTGCGAAGCTGGGCAAGAGCTCAGGGCAATCGGCCAGTCCGCCACCGTCGGAGGGACCACAATGGAACAGAAGCAAGCAGCTCTCCGCACCGCGTCCAACTTCCACAAGGACCCGAAATCAGTATCCATGGCAGATGCTCGCTCTGCTGCGTCCACATTCAACAACTTCCGTCAACGACACGGAGAGCAGGTCGCTGCCGGCGTCAAGAGTGCGAACAATCTGAATCAGAAGTACGGCATTGCCGATAAGGTCGGAAAGTATGCCGGACAGGCCAGCGGGCAGCAGCAGCAGCAGACGGGTAATTCGAGTGCCGCATCTACGCCGTTATCCCCGCCGCCCGGGCTCGTGAACGCTCTCGGGAAGAAGAAGCCGCCTCCGCCTCCGCCCCCGAAGAAGAAGCCTCAGATCGGTGGGGCACCTCAGCCGCCGCCGCCGGGCGATGATGAACCCCTCCGATTCCCCTGGCAACCAAGCCGACGTTCTAGAGTACTGCGCATTGGATAGAGGCGGGGTCGTTATCATTACATAAGGCATGCATTTGTGGCGTTTTTTTGTTACGGTCAGTCAGGCCACCCTGCGGGGAACGGCACTCTGTAGAGATCATCCGGCATTGAATAGGACCAGAAGCAGCAACTGTAGTTCACTTCAGCATTCAAGGCATCATTCAAAATATTACGGCCAACACCGAGTGTTCTTTTTTCACTTTTTTGCTTGCTAAGGATCTGAAGGGATATATGCCAAAGCAGATGGACGCTATAGCAAGGTGTCCAGACGTAAAATGGAGCCTAGCACCGAAGAAAATCTCGAAAACAGAACTTTTCCGTTGAGATTTTTAAACCTTCATCTCCTCAAGACCGTGCTTCCAGACGATGATATAGGGGGTGACACCATCCTCACGGTAGTTCAGGAGGACGACCCTGGTGAAAGTCAGTACCCAAGTGTGAAATGGGTTTGAGATGGAGTTGCTTCTTACATTCCGTCGGGGTTCATGGACTCGCCAGTGTAGAACTCGAAGTCCTTGAAGTTAGGCAGGAGGGTCTCCTTGACGAACTTGGAGGCGCCGGTCTCGAACTCCTTGACCTTGGCATCATCGGCACCCTTCTCCTGAAGAGCGGCCTTGACAGCCTTCATGTAGCCTTGAATAACGAGCGTCAGCGAAAACTCAATTCTAATATGTTGGCCATGATTCGCCTGGAGTTTTACACACCCTTGAGGTAGGTCAAGTAGCTCTTCTTGTCGAAGGAGGTGGACTGGAGACGGAAAGAGTGGACGATGTTGTTGACCTTGACCTCGGCGTCCTCAACACCCTCGTCAGCCTCCTCGGCGGAAGCGTTGGCACCGGTGTCTGAGCGTTGGTGCGTTAGTATCCTGCCGCTGGTGTTTCTTCTCGCTAGAATCGGAAGTGGGCGCGGGGTAAGCGCCCAGGGGTAGGGTGTTACGAACCGATGGTGATACCGCCCTCAGTGATCATGGCGCAGTCAGCCTCGTAGACAGTGCCAGCGATCTCCTTGAGGTCGTAGGAGTCCGAGATGATCTCGTCTCCGGTGAGAATGTCCTACATAGTGCACGGTTCTGGTTAGCTTCTTGGTCCCCCTGTCTCAATAAAAACATTTTCCTCGTTTTTTCCTCCGCCGCCCAAATGGCGGGGTATGAAGTCCATCTTGCTCGTATACCTCTGCGAGGCCATCGGCTATCGTCTGAAGGGGCATGGCGTCGTACCTTGAAGATAATCATCTTGGCGGTTTGTCTGAGAAGGTCGAGGGGTGTGAAAAATGAACGAGACTGCGAAACGGAAATTCGTTGTCTGGGTCTGGAGAAGAGGAGAGGGGTCGTTTTTGAAGGGCGAAAAGTGTTCGCAAATTTGGCAAGTGGGAGGACTGTGTTTGGTGGGGTTTTAGGCGCTAGGTCGTTTTCGGACTGGTCTTGATGACCGGCGAGGTGCGTGTTAAGGATTTGGGTGAAGATGCAGGGGCTGAACTAACGGGACAAGCGGCCTGGCCGAGGGGCGAGAACGTGCGTGCGGACCCGGAGGACACTCGCAGCTGGCTGCGGGCGAGCCTGATCTGCTGGAATGCGCATATATCAACCTGATGGAATTTCGACCTGGGTAGGCATTTTGTTTTTGCATCTTGTTTACCGTTATGTATGCACCATATCAATCTGTACTCTTGTACAGAAGTCCCCCTGACCTGTACTGCTTGACGAAACCAACGCTTGAGAAGAACCCTTTGGTCAACACCCCATCTATTGCTGGTTGAGCAAGGTGCAGCTGGGAGAGCGTGTCTTAGCTAAGCAAGCCGATGTGATTGAGGCGACGGCGCCGCAGCCGCTGAAGGCTCCAGGGCGATATCCACCACATCCACGTTCGAAGCTGGGATAGCCTCAATTGCGCCCAGCAGGGTGCGACAGCGGTGAGATCCAGTCCGATCTTTTAACTGCCAGTCTCTGGCGTGTCACATGAACCTCTCTCCGACATGGCATCGTCTGGTCTTGGGTCTGACCCTTGTGAGAATGACCCTTTTCTAGAATAGCACGTTGGGCGGAGCTATGATGGGACCAACGCCTCACTTTGGACAAGTTATCACCTTCGACACCCGTCAAGGTCAAGCCATGCCCTGCCTGGATTCATTCGACAGCCATCCGGCTGTTTTTCGACGCATGGCATGGAAAGGGGCATCATCGAGAAGATATTTTGCTGACAGCAGAAAGTGGGCGCATCATCACGATGAGATTGGGCTTTGGACTTATTAAGCATCACCCCTTCATGTCAACACGGCTCGGGCGAACCGGGCTTACTTAAGCCACCGAGTTGTCCGCGTATCCACGGTGGTGACAGGGGAGAGCCCGGTGGCCTGACACGGCAGCGTAGCAAGCCGCGCAGGGTGTTAAAGTTATGACAACATGACAAGGCGGCCGCGAATTACGCGAGGAGACAGCTCGTGGCTGTAGTGGCAGGCGTTCGTCATCGCAGCGTATTGTCGCCTGTCAGTGCCAACACGCGGCGAGACTCGCAAAGGAGCGAGGGAGCGCGCAATTGTTGAACCCAGTTCCAAGTGCACGCATAAATGAGATGGCAATTGGTGCCTGCCCACAGAGTCTAAAAGGCCTCCAGCCGATCTTGTCCCCCAAGTGACCAAGCTTAGAGCGCGACGGCATTTGTGGTTCGATCCGTGGCAAAACCGGGAGACTGTCGAAAGGCGAGAGGCCCGCGCCTTTTCACAAGCGAGATTGATAAAGCGCATCATTCTTGGAGTGGGTGATGGGCCAGCACGGCACCACCGCAGGGCCAGCGCCTCGAGAAGAGCCCGGCCTCCGAGAAAGGGAAAAAATTGCCCGCCCGCTCTTCCGCCGTCGCCGCTAAGACCGTTGCCTATCGTCTTTTAAAGCACCGAGCGGCCAGCCCAGTGAATAAGACCGTACCTCTGAGACCTGCTGTTGTTGTTTTCTGCTCTGCTCCTAACTCTCTCTCACTGTGTACTTACATACCTCAAGTCAAGCGCTATCATTTTTTTGCATTGCAGACAAGGACCAAGCTAGTCAAAGCTAGTGAAACCTCGACCAACAACTCGCCACAGGCCAGTCGACTGCTCGTCTCAGCCCTGTCTGCATTTGCACCCAAGGATTGGCATTTCATATCCATACATATCCAACCCATCCGCTCCTTTGGCCTGCGAACGTGCCTCGCCCCCCGCCCTTCCTTCTTAACCTCACCTCGCTCCTTCATTACCGCGCCCTCCGACCGAATCCATTCGCCTCACAACCTACCTCTCTCTCCTTACACCACCACCCGCCACCATACCGATTGCAATCGCCTGATCCCACGACAATCGCACCGGCCATGGTGAACGAAACAGTTCCTCCCACGATGGCCTTCAACTTCACGTCGGCGGCCGCCGACCTTCCGCCTCTTCCGGCCTACACATTGAAGCCCAAGCCGGATCTCATTTCTGGCATTCCAGACAGCTACCTCAACGTCTTCGCCCCGATCGTCGTCTACTGGTGTTTGTCAATGTTCTTCCACCTCATTGACACCTACGACATTTGGCCCCAGTACCGCCTTCACACCCCGAGGAGATCACCAAGCGCAACCACGTCTCGCGCTATGAGGTCGCCCGCGATGTCCTGATCCAGCAGCTGATCCAGGTCGCCATGTCCGTCTTCCTCGAGGTCATTGACGACGAGCAGACTGTTGGCCGCGAAGAGTACGATGTTGCAGTCTGGGCAACCCGCGTCCGCCTCGCCCAGCGCGCCCTCCCCACCGTCCTCGGCCTGCTCGGACTCAACGCCGCCTCGATTTCCAAGAACATGTCTGCTTCGGGCCACCCGTTCATCGCCGGTGCTCTCGCTGGAGGCCACTACCCGTTCCTCACCACCGAGCTGCTCGACGGATCGCACTCCGTCGTCCCCGCCTTCGCCGCCTGGGAGCTCTTCGTCGCCAAGGCCATCTACTGGCTGGTCATCCCCGGCATGCAGCTCTTCGCCGCTGTCTCGGTCCTCGACACATGGCAGTACTTCCTCCACCGTTTGATGCACGTCAACAAGTGGATGTACAGTAAGTTGAACGTCTCGGCGCAAAACTTGCTTGCGCTCCGGGATCTCCGGAAGAGCTTCAAAAGACTAACAGAATGTTCTTTTAGCCACCTTCCACTCGCGACACCACCGCCTCTACGTTCCTTACGCTTACGGTGCTCTGTACAACCACCCCTTCGAGGGCTTCCTCCTCGACACCCTCGGCGCCGGCATTGGCTTCCTTCTCACCGGCATGACCGCCCGCCAGGGTCTCCTCTTCTTCTGCTTCTCGACCGTCAAGACCGTCGACGACCACTGCGGCTATTCCCTGCCCTGGGACCCCCTGCAGCATATCTCGAGCAACAACGCCGCCTACCACGACATCCACCACCAGACATGGGGCATCAAGACCAACTTCTCGCAGCCCTTCTTCATCTTCTGGGACCGCATGCTGGACACGAAGTACAAGGGCGACAGGAAAAACCGAGTACAACAAGTGGAAGCGAGCAAGAGCAAGGCGGTAGAGGCCAAGTCCGAATGAGAAGCGAAGCAAATTCCCGAACCGGCCGAGGGAGTTGATCGGCGATAGACTCCGAAATGGATCCGAAACCACGTTATTCGACGACGAAACAACATATAATTTACCGTACAACGACACCCCTTTTCTTCGATTCTTCTGTAAACCCTGCGCGCCCTTCCGCTTTATTTTGACGCAAAAGTCGAGACTGGTTTGGATCATTCGGAATTCGAAAAAGAGGACTGGGAATGCTTGCATCCGACGAAAGAGACGGGATACCATCACTTAAGGGGGCGCAAAAACAAACACAACTTTCTACAAACAAGACACCATAGGGAAAGCATGGGAATGGGCGTTTTCATGTGACACACACAACATGTTGGGAGCAATGTTTTCTCGTTTTGATTCAAGTATTGTGACCACGAGAGAAGAGATGGAAGGGAAAGAATGAGTTGGCCTGTATGCCACACAGTCAGGAGAGGAGATGGAGGGGACTCTCTTTTCATCACACCTTTATGCAGCATGCGATTCCCGTCGCGGCCCGCATCCTTTGAGATGTCGGACAGCGGAGGATGGAGGAGGGGGAATCGCATCGGCTTTTGCGGAACGTGGCCACGAACAAACTAGTCTGAGGTGGTTGGTTGGGAGGACCAGTGACGGAAGGGAGATCATCACTTCCCACACCAGCTTACCACATCACACACACACCTAATGGACGATAATTAATTCCTGCAATCACATCATGTGGCTACTCTCACCGTGCTTATTGTGGAAGGATGCTTGGCAACAAACATACTCCTGCCTGTGTGGTTTTCAGGCACTATATATGCGATCATACATGTGCAAACAGCGAACGGATCTCTCTCGTGTGAGAGAGGCATGTATGTCACCCCTGAGCCACGGACATGACGCTGCGGCTCCGGCAACGGAACAGCATAATAGGAGGCGAAGACGTTCGGAGATGGGACTTGTAACTTCCGAAGGGTGGTCCCCGTCGAGGCTCGGCCGTCCGAACGCTTGGGGCATCCAGGCATCTTAGGCATCTGTCTGGAACCTGTCATCGCCACTCCCGAATTTGATTTGACAGATATCTATCTGTACTTTCACAGCCAAAGTCGAGCGTTAGGAAAAGGAGATGCGTTTGTTTGGGCGTCTCGTTCGCCAGGAAGGCTTCTTCCTGTTGCAGTCCCGCTGCAACTTTCAGGCATTCCGTGCTCATCCCGCTGCAAGCTTGCGCAGGTCGCCACCGTTCCTGGAAAGAAGATGATCCGACGATCCGCCCTCTTGCCTGGGACCGTTTCTAATTCTGACTTTTGTTTTTTCGCGTGTGTCCGCTGCCCGCTGCCCGCGCTGCCATGCGTGCGTCTGGGTCAAGTTAGTGTTGGAAAGAACATCGCAACAGCCCACGTTTCTGCTGCTCAGCCTTAGCACCATCCCAGGTGGAGTTTTTCTTGTGGTGTTTGCCGGTGGCTTCATTGTTTGTGCGAGTGTTTTAGGCTGCGCGAACATGACATGATGCGTTAGGTTGCGCGCGCGCGCACGCGGGAGGCAAACATGTCAGGAGTGCATCGCTGCAGCCGCACCGCACAATATGGAGGAGGAGGAGGACCGTTCTTTGGGTTTGCGCGGCCGTGCTGCGAAACGGCAGAGGAAGCACCCGAGAATTTGTGTGATCTGCGCGCAAAGTGTTTGCAACTCTGCGCGCGCGCGTTATTGACAGCGTCATGACCGCAGAGGTTCCCGTGCTCACTTCACTTGTTCCCTCAGCTCAGCAGGGGAAAAAAACAGAGCATCGAAGGGTCCCTCCCCCCCTCCATCTTGAAATGGGAATACGGATATTTGGGATTGTGGATCTACTTGGACGTCTTCGGGGAATCGGGGAGAACGGGAGAGGGGGGACGGGACGGGGGCATTGAGCGGTGATTCGCGAGGTTTAGTGAAAAGTGATCGACGCCGTCAATCTGCGAAGCGAGGCGGGTCTCGTTCTTTCCGCATGTTCCATTTCGTCTGGACGTTTGATGCCGGTTCGAGTGAGCAAAGACAGAGGGGAAACATCAGGCCTACGTATAGAAAATCACCCGCTGTTGTGAGGCGTTGATACGACGAGCGACTTTGCATGCACATGAATGATATCAAGCCAACTTTGATGGTTTCACGGTGCTCACACCACGCCGTAACACGATTGGCCGACATGTGAACCCCGGGAAATTTCGCATGTTTACTGTTCTATCAGTCGTAGGATTGTGATACGCCGGCATTGCTTCATTTCTTGAGACATGTCGTCGTCGTACTCGAGAAAAAGTATCGTAAATATCTCTTGTCTCATAGCAGACTGATTCAGGGGAGCCCGTGAGATTGGCCGCTAGTGACGGTTCGTTCCAGAGGATTGGACCCTGAAGGCGCGAGAAGGTGTGTCGTTTCTCAAGTGAGCGACGCGACAGCCAATGAGTGTGGCCGGCGCCCGACGGCCCCCAAATGTGCCTGGCCGTTCGTTTGTTGCTGACAGGGAGAGTCTGGGGAGCCAATCAATTCGGGGACCTCGGGCGATCGGGGACCGCTTGGGCGGGACAGCAATAGGCACAGCTTAAGCTGTAGAAGTCGCAGTAGGGACGAACTGAAGACGTGACATGAATTGGTGTCTTCTGCGACGTGGAGGGAATGAAGCCGAGTCATGTCAAGGTCAAAATGCGCAAGGAGCACAGAGGCATTCATGCGTGCCCGTCGTCGGCTGCATCTTCCCCTTTAAGGAATCGTCACAAAAGACAAGAGAAAGCCTCCGAGTCAAGTCGAGACGAATATCGAGTCGGCCGTAGCCAGTGGGATATTAAGCATTTGGCAAAGAAACCTTTCAGGTCGGAACGGAGCGCGGACCTCAGCCCCGGCCGAGTGCTACTATGGCCTAACACCGATAACGAGCTGCGTTGTGCTGTCTGAGATTTAGAGTTAAGCTCTGAGACCAGGTGGACGAGGTCGAGATGAAGTTGTCGGAGATGTGAGTCGAGCATGATTGGGCAGCTCAGTTGTGTTTGAGGTAACGCCGACTCTTCAGTGAGAGTCGGCGGCGGCGGCGGTGGTGGTCTGAGGAATTTGCGATCACGATGGCTCGAACGTGTGGCAGATCGCATGAACCAGACGGGCGTGGGCGTGTGCGTCGCGGACATATCGAGTCGACGAATCCGGTAAGGAGCACTTGGTGGTTATGGATTCTGGGGAAGTTCGAAATCGTTTTCAGCAATATGTCAACTCATGTCCAGTCAAGCGCATCTTGTCCGTGCCTTTGTCGTTTGAGACGCAAACGGAGAGCGCTCCAGAAGGGGGTGCATCGCGGACGCTGCGCGATAGTCGTGTTATCTGAAGTGATTTGGCATCACTTCACTTGGTCCTGCCAAAGCACCATCACTGACGTAGAGCCCTTGGCACCGCAGAAACGTTCTTGATGGGGTAGTGTGCCTGGTTCCTGATGCCAATACCCACAGCATGAGCCAATTTGACGTCAATAAACCGTTGCCGTGACATTCCAGCTGAGATGACACTACGGCTAGAGGCATGATAGAAGGGCTCTAATGCAAAGCTATGCGGTGCGCATGCTGGCAACGTGACAATACGAGTGGGCATCATTCTGGATCCAGCCTGCAAAACACCACAAAGAGATGCAGGGTTCTGCAGCCGGTACACTACACTACGCTAGTGCACATGATGTAGCTGCAGGTCCCGCTCGACAGCGGAGACATATCAGCAGCTAGCCTAGACGCCTGTCAAGATCCGGACTGTGGTGTAGTGCTGAAGCTGGAGCTGAAGTCTCCGTCGGCGGCGGACATCAGTTCGGCGTAGGTCCGATCTGGACTGGTGGTCCCCGATTGCATCTCGATGCTTGGGAGCTATTGACAGCAGCGTCCGTGAGTGGCCGAAATGCGACGGAACAACAGGGGCCGGTGACGCCCGTGGACTATTGGCAACGACTTGCAGGATGCTAATTGTTCGAGACTGAGACATGCGCGGTCAAAGGCAGGAAAGGTCAGCTTGTCGAGGATCGTCTGGCACCGTTCTTCCGGTGTCGGCGGCGGACCACGATGTTGTTGGATTGTGATGATACAGCAATGCTACGGACGGCAATCGATATAGAATGCCGTGGCCGAGAGACACCTCGAATGGCCGGCGCAACGGACAATGCGATTGTCCATCCGGGATTGATGGTCTTCGTGGTGGGAGCGTCATAGGCGGCGCGGATTAATTGCAATGCGATGGTTGCTTTTCATGCGCGGGGAGATGGGGGGCTGCGAGGACCTCGGATTGCAAGTCAAGCTGGTCGGCCGTTTGGAGTGTTCCGTGTAAGTGTCCAGTCAACCAGTGTCTCTCGCGGGGAGCAGGGAGGTGTTGGACAGGTAGTTTGACCGTCCAATGTACGTCTGGGGGCGGGAAGCAATGGCGCGGGAGTCGGGTACTGCCTACAGAAAAGCTCCAGAGTTGCCGAGTTGCGGTGACGACGTGTGCTCTGTTTGATCATCGACGACGTGGACGCTCCCTCCCGCGGATCCCAAGCAGACAAGGTCCCGTGGCCCTGCGTACAACAGTGTTGGTTGGGCAAAACAGGCAGGCTGCGACGTGGGAGAGGGGACCCAACAAGGAGGTCGGTCTGAGCTTAATAGACGGAGTTCGGCGTGGGGCTTTCTTGCCGCATGGAGATTGATTGGCCCTTGGAGCGTCACGGTTCGCCAGCTGGACCGAAAGACATGGTCGCTTTTTCTTCAGTGTTTGGGACAAGAGGAAGGAATACACGATCTCGACCTGGGATACCCAAAGACGGAGTGCAATCACGTTCGGCCTGTACCTGCCTCTTGCCAGGACAACGACGACGGAAGATACACACGCCTCATCCATCTCCGTTAGTCTGCTGCTCCCGTCCCGTCTCTGCCGCGTTCCCGTCCCTGCCGTCCGTCTGTGGGTGGCCCGCCCTCCGTCCTCCGTCCTCCGTTGGCTGCCCGAAGTAAGACACAGGAAGAGAGAGCATCGCAGGCTGCACTATTTCCAACTTGCTGTTGCCTGCAGTGGACGAGGGAGGTATGGGGCTGTAGGTGATGCTTCCAAATATGGCAGAGAGAGAGAAAGAGGCGCAGGCAACGTGCAGCCGCAGCTGAGGCAGGAACGGACTTGGAGGAAGCAGGAAGCAGGAAGCAGGCGCACGTCGTGGCTTCCCTTCCTCTCAGGTGGGTGCAGGTGCAGGTAGGTGCAATGCAATGCCTGGAATTGCAAATGCAATTGCAGGAAGGTGCAACACAGACCTGCCGATGTGAGAGAAGCAACGCAACAGGCAGTTACGTAGCACCTCCTCCTCTCCATCCACTTTCCTCTCCTTTCCTTTTCTCCGCCCCGAATCATCGCGTCTTGCCAAAAGAGAACCCAGCAACCTGCAAGCGGCATCATCAGCCAGCCCGTCATCTTTGTTCCCTCGAGTCTGAGACTGGTGGACTGTGAGACCCGATCGCCTTGAACCGGCAGACAACAGCGACAAGATTACAACGGAATCTCGTCACCTCAGATCGCTGCTGGCCAATCCCTACACAATGGTACCTTACATCGCCGGACCTTAATCAAAAAGCCCATCATCCAATCGATTCTCCCACACGGCAGCACCACCCCTGCTGCTGCACCCGGCACTCAACCTCGAACGAGGACCCCATGGCCTGACGAGCTTCGCTAGCCCTGGCCATCTTAGTGCGTTGCATGAACTGTGCCCTTCACGCTGCCGCCGCCCCCTTTCACAGCAGCTGCTGTTGGTGTTGCCTCGCCTCCAGAGACGCTGTTGGTTGAGAAACCGTCACAGTCTCTCCGTTACGTCCGCTTCAGCTTCACCAACGAAACCAATCCTCGCTGCGTCAGGAAAGGCCGCGGCCTCTAAGGCCTCTGCGTCTTGGCCAACTCCGTGGGGTCTCTGCCACCTCAAAGCCACAAAACCCACCCCGGCGAAGCCTTCAACAGCAGCCCGCCCCCATCTTACCCAACTTGGCTGACTTGACGCCGCTTGCCTTCACCATCGACGCCTCTTCAACCGGGGTCTCACGGGTCTTGCGGAATTGCCAGAGGGGCCTTTGGGTGGGCTCAAAGCGCGACTCCCGCCGCCAGATCGAGAGAAGGACCAGCCAGAATCCACTATATCCACTAAATCCACCTGTTCTTGTTCTTCTTTGCCTTGTGCTCGTGCGCGAGGTACCATTCAAATAGTCCGGGAGACCCTGGTTTCGCCCTCATCTGGGTCTGGTTCGACTGGCTGCCAGGGCACGTTTCTGTTGCGACCGTCCAATTATTCTCTCACCCACGCTACTGCTTCGGCCTACGCTACCTGACGACTCTGCTTATTGCTCAGCCCTCCGTTCCATTCAGATCCAAATCCAAGGTTCTCGAGACGCTCCCCAGCTCCGTCCAAGGTTCATATATATTAGAGAGAGACTTGCGGGAAACTTCCCTTCAACACCCACCCACACTCCGACCCACCGAGCCCGACGCCCAGAAGCAAAACCAAAGCCACAGCCAATCCTGACCAGCTGGGTACCTGACGTCCATCTCAACCTCTAACAAAGATCTGAAAAACTCCAATTCCTCCGTTACCTCGCCTGTTTCCAAACCTAGAACCGTACCTGCGTTGCCGTCCAGCATCTGTTGCTGCATGCCTAGGGCCTCCCGCTTGTTTCTCTAAGCGCTCACCAGTCATCCGTCGACCTCACCCATCCAGACTGCCGTCGCGGCGCTTCCACGCACATCCCCTCCTCTCCATTGGTCGACAACCCCCTCCGTCAATTTCAAATCTGCCTTGCCTATTCTCAATCTGGAGCTGCTCTGCGTCTATTCCGACAGAATGGGAAGCCTCCTGGTGTTTTACTGAAATCAAATCCAACTGTGGTATTCCAACCAACGAAGGCCAAGTCGACTTACACCGCACCGGCCGGGCCAACAACCAGAGGTGGAAATACCAAGCCCTCCGACCTTACCAACAGCCAACACAGTCTCCGGGCGGATTGCGCTGCTGCGGCACCGCGGAACATTCAGCCCATTAATTGAGACATATTCCCACGTCCTATTTCATTTGGGCTCTGCCCAACCTATTCCAGCCATGGACCCTACTACGACGCTTTTCACCTTTATGCTGTGAGTCTTTTTATCAGGGCCATAGGTCGTTCATACTGTTCGCTTTCGTTCCTTCATTCCCTTCGCTGGTCGAAATCTCGGCGTCGCTTTCGCTCTACCACCACTACTACATGAATGTGCGATCTACGTACCGTCATTCGAACTCGCATAATTGTATGTTTGAACAACAACAGCTTCACCCCTCGTCCCATCACCCTCCACACCCATGTCTCGCCCAATCCCACCACCACTGCGTGTACCAGGCCGGCGAAAGTTCGTCGCCTGTCCTCATTTAGCATTTCATAGTCTCTTCAGTTTCCCCAAAAAGTCGGGGAGGGCATTCGGGGACCGGCGCCGAAGTTTGTTTGCCTGTGCTTAACCAACTGCTTGGGCTCATGTTTCGAACATTGTCGGACGGAAAAGTTTATATCGGTTATGCTATGCCCTGCGTCCCCGGCCCTGGCTTGCGCCCGTTCCTCTTCTTCCACCCTCCATCATGAGCCCAACGGCAACCTTCCGAGAACTCCGTCAAACGCCTGCCAAAGCCAAAAGGCATCGCGGACCTTGGTCGGCACCTCGTCCGCTTTCGGGAGAGGGAAGGGACAAGGGCCACCCAGGCCTGATGCTCGGCGTGAGCCTAGCGGCTGACTGCTTGCATCACTGTCAACATCCTCGAGCTTCCATGATATATAATTTCTTGACATCCCCTACCTTCAACTTGCTAACTAAACCGGTCTTCAGCCAAACTCACCCTTCCGTAAGAACAGTACAGCTGGTTGGATCTTGGGACAACTTCTCCAAACCGTACACAATGGAGCGAGACATTCGACGAGATCGAGGCCAATGGCGCGGATGCCACACCTTCAACGATATCACCATCGACGACGACTTTGGAGTGCGGGACAAGAAGCGTAACGGTGGCTTGAAGATGGGCAACACCTACTACTACTACGTGAGTGACGAGCATATGGCTAATATGCCATCGGCGTTGGCTAACACGTCCTAGTACGAGCTTGACGGTACCCACGAAGCTCACAACCCTGCTTTGCCGACCACCACGCAATGCCCGTATTTGCCAGGACAAACTGTAAACACTCTGGATGTTCCATACGAGATGGCGGCGGAACGCAAGCGCAGCGCATCACTGGGCTCTCTCCACCAGGGCGAGTACAGGACTATGAACCCCGAGGACAAGTTCATTACTCCCCGCCCACCACCACCCATCCCCGGCAGCCCCCACCAGCGCCTGGGCTCCGCCCCCGCGGCTCCACCTTCCAGAGCTATTGCACGGTCTGGCTCAACTTCACCACCACCAACCTGGCGCCGTCTCTTCTCCAGGAAGCCCTCCACCGGCCGCAGCACAGAGCGTGGGCGCCTGATGGATGATGACGAGCGTCCTGTCTCTCCCTACTCTTACACCCATTCCGACGATAGCAGAAGCGAGTCTTCAGACGGCAGCCGTACTCGCGATCTTTCTCCTGAGAGCCTGCGCAGGTTCCTGTCTGATGAGAACCCTTTCGCAAGGGCTAACGATAGTCGGCCCACTGTTCTCATTCCTGACGACATAGTGGAGGAGATTGAGGATGACGAGAACTTCGCTTCTTCAGCCCTCTCCGAAATCAATCACTACGCTACCAGCCTGTCACCACCGCCATTCAAGCGCTCTCACTCAGACAGCACACTCCCTACCGTGAACAACGTGAAAGTGCTCACCCGTGAGAAGAAGTACTCTCCCCTCCCTCCTCTCCCTATTAGGGAACTTGAGGAGATCCCTCCTGCCTCACGCTTCTCCTTCTCATCCGACTCGAGCGTCGCCTCTTCCATCGAGCCGATCTCCCCTGAGGACGAGGCTCCTTCCTTCTACGATTCTAACGACGACGACCGCTTCTCTAATGAGAGCGACGTCAACTACGTTCAGCCTCTATCCCTACCAGGCTCAAGGAAGCCCTCATTGGAGCAGAACTACAGTCTGCCCCGTGCGCCTGGAATCAAGAACCACCCAGGTGTTACCACCACTGTGGTCTCAGCACCTACCGACAATCAGCTCGATGACTTGGTCAGCGAGATGGGTTGGATGGTTGACATTATCCGGGGCAAGGGCATCTAAACAAAGCCTCCCGGAGTGGTCCCACAAATGGTCGACCAAAAACACACTATCACCAACAGCAACGTCACATATAGACACGGCTATACAACAGGTCATATGTTTGCATTAGCTCCTCTGTCCTTTAGGAAGGGAACATGAGCACTTTAAGTGGCACAAGTCACAGAAACGAACAAACGGCGGAAAGGATTTTTGCGGAGTACTGGACGAGGATATACCCCATTTTTACTTCCCCTTCTACTACTTCCTTCCACTCATAGTTCGGCTATCAAGCCGACGGCGCTTTATGGAGTGGGCATTTTTGAGCGATTCGGGGAAAATGGGACGGAGAGATTGCAGGCATTCCAAAAAGCTGCTCTCTTGTGATTTTATTCGGCGCAAAAAGTTGGGAATGGACAACTACATCGCGATGGTGCTTGGAGTATCTGGTCGGATTTCTTTGTTGCGGCTTTCAGGCCAGCCAGAAGGACTGGATGACAACGTGCGCTGTTGATGGCGATGGATTTGGCAGTGTGCCAAGTGGAACGATGTATGGATTTGCTAGGTGACGAATGAAACATCTGCAATGACTCAAGAAACTTTACATCTACACAAATATCGTGATCTTTACGCGTGACTTGCACCGCCCTGCAGAAAAAAAAAGCCACCCCAGCCACTTTGCCAATGTTGCCAATGTTGCCAAGCATCTAAGGATAATACACACAGCATGCCGTCTGGAAAACTTGGGCTTCAAGCATTGATTCGAAAATAGGCCGGTTGCGACAAAAAGCCAAGACACATCTTCGCAGCAAGTTTCATAGCATCTAAACAGGAAGCACATCGGAACTGGGGCAGCACACAACAGGGCACGGGCGCGCGAACATGAGGCTCGGCGGCAACTTCTTCCCCATATGTCCAAGTTCCGCGTGGCCCAGTAGTCAGTCAGGTATTATGTGTGTGTGCATGTAAGTGTGAAAGGGAGATCAAACCCGTCAAAGAAGCTTAGCTTGCTGATCAAGTTACCAATGTTCAGGAACAGGAAAGTAGGTGGGGAGGAGGGACTGACTGATTGGCGTTATGCAGCAGATCGAAGATGATGAAAAACTTAAGTCTCGAGAGTGCATGCGGTATTCAACTTCCGCATGTTCTTAACCGTCGTCGTCGAGCGGAGTCGCCGACCGAGACACGCGTAACGCGGGATTACTCCTCTTCTTCCATGGGAAAGCAACAAATGGGCTAATCAGGTTTTCGAATTTGACGATACTTCCTCTAGACGGACATTCCTCATGATTTCTTATTTTCCCCTCTTTCGACGCCCGTCGAGCGCGCGCATTGCTTGCTGCATCTACTAGTGAAGCGGGGCGCAGAGGCCAGGAGGGTGTTGAGCAGCATGGTGCAGGTCTCGTGAGGCATGGGGAGGGGGGAATACCCTCATTCTTCCAGCTCAGGTACGCGAGCTTAAGCAGGTTTTCCTGCGTACTGCGTAGTGAGGGTGGTGACGACATGACCTTCTCTTAATCTTATTCGGGGGGTAAACGGACGATATAGCATCGCACCATATGATGATGATGTTGGTGGTGGTGGTGGTATGCGTGTGTTCGTAGTCCCCTCTTCGGGGCCGCCTTGGGGGAAAGCTACGAGCCCTGCATTCACGGCCGAGAGAGGGACGAGAGGGAGACGGGTTTGGTCGAAGGGCCCCGAGCATTACAGCGGTCTGTGGTGAGCTGGTCCATGTTTGTGCGAGTTAAATCCCCCATCTTTTCTTTCCTAGTGTCTTCAGTCTCGGTTTGTCGTTCTGTTGGTCCCCGCCAAGACGGATAACTGGCTTGCAATTCGTTCGGGGAGGGCGCCTGTGGTGGGGGGAAGAGTCAAGGGGGTCGGTCAACACCACATGAACGTTAAGCAAGGCGATCTTCAAACATGTCTTTTCCCTCCTGGGAGATTGCAGTTTTCCCCTGGCCTGCCCTGACCTGATCACTCGTCCGATGAGGCTGTCAGTGAGAAGTGAAAGTGTAGTGCCGGAATGAGTGGACGAGGTTGACGGACGGCGGAGGGTGGCCGCTGGGGGTAGACGGGAATCCGATATCGAACCCGAAAGCTTGGGATGGATTAAGATGGGTGGGTGTATGAGTCTTATGTGTCTGGTGTGCTTTGATGAGAGCTTAAGTGTAATCATGCGTCTGTGTTGCAGCAAACCTGCCCGCGCGCAGACTCTCCCCCTTCTGTGGTGGTCTACATGTGGGTGAGTTATGTGCGTGCGCTGCGCGCGTACGTAACGACGGTTGGAGAGTGAGGAGGAAAGATGGTGTGTAGGTGCCTTTCTTGCCCTCCTCGTCGTCGCCCTCCCCGTGTGGTTCTGTGTGTGTGTGTGCCTGACTATGCTTACACGGAATAGACTGGACGCACACGAGTAATGAGAAAAACTTGAGCTGCGTGTGGTGAGAGTCGAGACGATGGGTGTGAGTGGTCCAACGGGTCGAGCTGTGACTAAGTGCGCCGGCCAACGACAGAGAGTCTTCTCATCTCAGTGTGCCTGGTCTGAAGATTGAAAACGTCCCAACATGAGAAAAGATCTGTACCGTCTGTGAAGGAAAGCATATTTCGACTCTGGCGCACACCACGCCAGCACACCCTCAACGACATTTCCAAGACAATTCAATTTTTAACGTTTTTCATGCTACTGTGTGCCCATCAACGTCTATTTCCTTTTCGTTTTGCAAGTCCACCCCTCCCAGTGGACAGGGCCGCCCTCTCTTACACCTTCCGGTTTGTTCCTGGCCCCCTTAATACCTGTATTGTTTGCAGCAAGGACGAAATGGCAGAGAGAGCTCCGGCGCCGACACATCTCCGGCCGGAGCCCCGTTTACCCTTTCTGCCCCAAGTGCTCCGATGTGTGGCAGCACCCGATGTTTTTTTGGGTGGGGTGTAATCTGAGTGGGTGCGTTCGTGAAGCTGGTGAACTGTTGAAATTCTAGCGTTGTGTGTAATCGTGTTTGATGACCTGATGCAAATTCCCGAAGTGGAGAGAGCCCAGGTTCGGCGACCTTGTGAGGCAGAACATGTATTGCTCGAGATATTCTCGAGACGTCAGAGGCTGGCTTCGAAGAAGCTCCCTGAGGGTATTGTTACATACGATATAGAAATATGATTACAGACCAAGAGCGGTTCGTTACGGGCGTCAACACCAACGGGCAAACAAGCTTCTTCATGCACAGGCTGCCCGCCCTCCACTTCCCCTACTTCCCCCTCAACCCCCCGTTCCTGTTTCGGCCCCTCGTTCCGATCTGATCGGTAGGAGCCTATAAGGAGCGTCTGAGGTTTTAGGCATTCTCCCGCCGCCATTATTCAGGGACGCTACCACCAAAGTCTCTTCTTACTCAGACCGGTGTCGCGACCGAAGCGGCTACAGGGGCCGTTGTAGGTTCGGTCGCTGCCGGTTTCGCTTCCTGAGTCTGAGGTTGGGCTGGCGCCTGGACCACGGCTTGCGGCGCTTGCGGCGTCTGTGGTGCCGACGGAGACGGGGCTGGAACCGTTTGCTTCTCCGCCACCGTTTCCGGTTGTTCTTTCCCCCCTTCTTGTGGGGGTGAGGCGGTCTTGTCCTTTTTGCCTTCTTGCTTTTCGGAGGGTGCCCCGATGGTGACGTCCACCTCCTTCTCCTTTGGCTTGGGCTTGGGTTTGCCGTCACCCTTCAAGAACCTCTCCGGGACACCACGGGCCGCGTAGGTACAACTGCCGACCCATGCGCCGAGGAGACTGCTCCACTTGTACTCCCCACGGCGGAGTCTTTGAATCTCCCGTAGGCACGAACGTCATAATAAGGTAGACCCGTATCGGGTCCCGGTAGCGAGCCGGGTGAGCGGTGATGACGCAGACTGGGCGAGGGGCGGGCTTCGCAAGGCGGTCCATCCTCCGCCCGAAGAGAATCTGCGTCTGGGTTGTCTTGTCCTTGATCAGGTCCTCATCAAAGTTGCGGAGAATGAATGCGCTGCGCGCCACCTCGCTTGGGGGTTGCTCTTCGGGCTTTGGAGGTTCCGCAGGCGCGGCCGCAGGCGGCGGCGGTGGTAACGAAGCGACGACGGGAGGTTTTGGGGGAGCTCGAGGTTGAGTCGGTTGAAGAGGTGCCTGTGGCGGAGGCGGCAGTCTTGCCGTTGGAGGTGGAGGCGGAGCGGGCATGGAGAGGGGAGATTGATGTTGTGAGGTGTTGGGTGGCGCGAGAACGTTGGACTTGGGCTGGGAGTTGTGGTGTCCTAGGTGGATACCTCCCAAGGGCGGCGCGAGGACTGGTGGTGCCAGTACCGGAGCTGCCAGGACCGAAGTCTTTGGCGGAGGAGGTACTGGCGGGGGAGCCATTAACGGTGCGCTCATTGATGGCGGAGGTGATATTGATGGTGGTGCCATGAGTCTTGGCTTATCTTCAGGTTTGGAGGGTGCAGGTGAGATTGTTGCCGGTGATGGGATCGCAGGAGCCAGAGATGGAGGTGCTGCCAGAGAAGGAGGCGCCAACGAAGGAGATGCCAGTGAAGGCGGTGCCATAGACGGAGGTGCCATGACGCGGGGTCGATCCTCTGTCTTGACGGCTGGAGTCGCCTCCGCTGGTGTTGCTGGAGATGGCGTTGGTGGCGATGGTGCTTGCGGGGTGCCATTTGTCTTAGGGGCGTCACCAGTGGTCGATGCTGACAGCGCTGATGGAGCTTCAGGCTTCGACTCCCCTTGTCCGTCTGCCGGCTTCGAAGGCGTAGTCTCAGGCCCAGGTGTAGGAGTCGCGGTGGATGTTGGTGCATCTCCCTTCTTCTCCTCCGCCTTCTCGCCTTCCTTCCCGTCCTTCTCCTTGCCTTTGCCCTTCTCTGGCCTTTCCTTCTTCTCTCGCTTCTTCCGCACGGGTTTCTCCTCTTCTGCGACCCTGCCGACATGCTTCAGATGATGCTCCCATTCGCCTAGGCCACTCCAGTATGTCACAACAGGTCCCTTAAGCGTGCGGTTCTGCAGCGCCGCAAGCTTGGCCAGCCGCTCCTCCTCACGAGCCTTCTCCGCCTCTTCCCATCTGTTCAGAGACTTGGAGTTGCGCTTTTCCACAATGGCGGCTTCAGCGAGTCGCTCCGCTTGTGTCATCGGGGGCTTCTTGGATTCCGCAAGACTCTTAGCCTTCCTTTCCATTGAGAGCGCCTGCTTCAATCGCTTCGCTTCTCGTTCCTTCATCTGTTGGTGCAGCTGCTCCTTGCTGAGTACCGTTGTCTGTCGGGACGAGGCACGGACGGGCATGTCGGCGGGCGCAGGAAGCCAACTTGATCGTTCCGATTTCTTTTTGGGCCGTGGAGCTGGTGCAGTTTGCTGATTTGCATCGATGCGAACCTTCTTCCTGAACTTGGCCGGTATGGCATCCTGGGCTTTTCGCTTCCGCGCCGCAGCCTTCTTCTCCCTGGCCCGCTTCTCAAGCTCTTTTTCTCCCTCCATGTCGTCCCCTTGGTTCTGCTCGTCTTCGTCGTCGGATGACGAGTCCATCTGTACGTCGGAACCACCATCGTCGACATCTGTGAAGCCCTCGTCGTTGTCGTCTTCGGCAAACAGGAGCTCGAGATCGGAATCGGGTTCTTCGTTGGCCAGCATCGACTTCATTCGGTTGCCGGCTGTGGAACGCTTCGCACGGCCGGTTGCAAGCCATTCGACCGTTGTCGGGGTGGCTGCCGATGGTGTTTCATTTTCACTGTCGCTGCCGCTTCCAGAGTCGGAAGACTCGTCGCGCGACGAAGGTTTGGAGCTCTCGGTGGCCATCGCGTCGGTCGGTATCGATATTTCGGTTGTAATTTCTAGCCCATTTCCGCAGTGCGATTCTTCCGCGACAGAAAAGTCGCTCGTAGGTCGTAGAGCTGGCGTTTGGCGACAATAATTCGGGGGTTTTGCTAGGGATCACTTGTGTTGGAAAATAGACGACGCGTCGAAGTTGGAGGGAGAAAAAAAAATCTGGAAAGTGGCGGCTGTCACAGACACCTGTGACGTCGGACCATCTGTACTTACGCAGCTTCAAGGGACGCTCAGGTAAACTGGAAGGCGAATTGGGGTTGGCGTTTGGGGTCCAAACTGGTCGACGCCGAGCAGCCTAGTGGAGCCTTTAGGGGGCCCACGCCGGAGCCCAGGTCCGATTCGATACCAAGTCAGTCAGATATGCTCACTCATTCACTCACACGTCCAGCCTAACATAGAATCTGACTGCTTTGGCATGGCATCCAGTTGCTTATTGTTTTTTCAATGGGGAATCTGAGATAGAGTTTTGCGGACTCGAAGGCCGTTTTCCACGTTTGTGAGACGAGCACCGCGTAACGGGTGGCATGGGCATGCACATGCACGTTGGAGTTCTAGCTCACCAATTTTCTCCTGAAATTTAGCGGGATAGATACCTTACTGTAAAATGAGTACCTCTGGATGCACAAAGAACACCCCCTAGGTAGACATTTACATAATGCTGCTCAAGAAAGCGCTCCGTGTGACATCCGGATATGTCGGGTACAGATACGGCAGAGAACCGAAAGGTGGATCCTCCGCAAGAGCCGGACTCGTCGGGGCTGTTCCGGAGCAGGACTTGCGAGTGCGTGATCGCCAGCCTATTAATCCTAATTCTTGGCCAAGAGTTCAATACCGCCGAATGACTCACGCCAACTGACACGCTGGAGGTGCGCAGGATCCAAAGAACCCTATGCTTCTTTCACATCCGCAGACGGAAGGTTCAACTAAAGTGGCCGGTTATCCTCGATGCCAAGCAAACGTAATGTGGAAGTTGGAGTCGTTGAGACCCCGAAATGCTTCGCACCTACTTTTCTGGGAGTAGCTCTGCGTTCCCATGCAACATCACGGCCAAAATGTTCAGGGTACCTCGACCAAACAATAGACCATTCCACGAAAGAAATATCAGAATGCTACCAAGCAAAGGACTTCTAGAACGTCATCCAAGCATCCTAGTCTTGGCTTGCATGTTATCAAGAGTGAACCCCTCACTTTGCCCCTGTTGAGTTTATTGAGCCAAGAGGACGCCCGTGGAGAAACTTGCGCGTATAAAGTCTCCTTGGTTCAAATGTTATTCCCAGCCCAGCATGCGATGTCATTTCAAGCGACACTAGCAGCCGGGCCAAGCTCAAAGGCATCATGAAGTTCGCCAATTGTCTGGCGGTTTTGTCACCCCTTGTCGCAGCTTCTGCTGTGAAAATCACCGGTAGCAACGCCCCGCGAGACGCAAAAGTCAATTACGACGGCTACCATGTCTACCGGGTATCAACCGCCAATGCCCCCAGCGACCTCCAATCTCGTTTGGTGTCATTTCCTTCAATTGACTTGAAAGAATTCATTGAGGTCGCGGTTCCGCCGAATGATATTGGCGACTTCGAGTCTTTGGGGCTTGATACCCAACTTCTGAGCAACGACTTGGGCAACCAGATTAGGGAGGAATCTCGAGTCATCAACTCTACCCCGTTAACGAAACGAGGCGGCTTGCCTAGTCTCAGCTGGTTCGATTCCTACCACTCATATGATGACCATGTACAATATTGGAAGGACCTTCATGCCGCGTTCCCAAACAACTCGCAGTGGCTTGACATTGGATCTTCGTTTGAAGGGCGCAACATCTTTGGGCTGAAGCTTTGGGGTGGGAAACCGGCAGAGAATAAGCCCATTGTCCTATGGCACGGTACCGTTCACGCCAGAGAATGGATCACAACTATGGCAAGTGTCGTTGCCAATTAGATGACATCGCATATACTAATATCATTGGTGAAGACCGTCGAATACTTGACTTACCAGCTCATCGAAGGGTATCGGTCAGGGAACCGAAACGTCACAGCATTCTTTGACGCTTACGACTTCTATATTGTGCCCTTCCACAATCCAGATGGTAAGGATTCCCTGTCCTACTTCTGCTTCTTAATCCACTAACCTTCATCAAGGCTTCGTTTATACGCAAACGACAGATCGTCTCTGGCGGAAGAACCGTCAACCACGCTCCAACATAACCTGCATCGGCACTGACGGTAATCGTAACTGGGACTTCCAATGGAACTACCCCCTCGAGGACGGAAGCGTTTCCTCAGATCCCTGCAGCCAGACCTTCCGAGGCCTCAGCCCCGGTGACACGACCGAGAACGTCGTTCTCTCTGCTCTCTCCCGCAAGCTAGCCGCTACGCCAGGGGGCATTCGCCTCTTCATTGACTGGCACAGCTACTCACAGCTCATCCTCCTGCCTTGGGGGTTCTCCTGTGCGCCAGATGTACTCCCCAAGAACCTACAAGCACAGCGTGATGTTGGCGGCGGTTACGCTGCTACTATCAATGCGACAAGTGGCGAGGAATATCAAGTCGGGCCTTCATGTGAGATCTTGTACTACTCCACTGGTTCCGCGAGAGATTTCCACCACGGCGCGCTGAATGCGACGTATTCTTGGAGTGTCGAGTTGAGGCCTAAAACCAGTGGTGCCGGTGGTTTCGTGCTGCCTCCGGAGTTGATCAAGCCGACAGTCAAAGAGCACTGGGAGGGGATTAAGTATGTTCTCGGGGTTGTTGGCTAGATTCTTCCTCGGAACATGAGAGCATATTGGAAGTTTCGGGACGCAACTTGGGCACTATCGCGAAGAGATTCCTCCACAAAAATTTGCCGCCGTGGTTGACACTTGGAGCTTGTTTGAGCCACCAGCCGGTGACCATGTGTGGAGCTCGCACTTTCATAGAACACTTAATCAGACCATGATTCCCGGAAACCGTATACTAGAATGCCCATGAGAGCAAGATCAGGAGAAACGGCGTCTCTTGGTAAGCGGAACACATGCAACGTTGTGCCACAGCTCACTCAAATAACATAGGTGACAATTTATTCCCTGGGACTGTTGCAGGTTTGGACTGTACTCCAAAGATACTTTCGCAGGAGACGTTTTCGGGACTGCTGCATGATCGTTTCCATCTATTCTTCACTTTTGAGCAAGGGTATTGCCTTATTTGATAGGCATTCGGGACGAAGAGCCCTCGAAGACCCCCGCATGGTCTCTTACAGTACCACATCAACAACCCCGGAGCAAGTCGCCAATTTTTACGTCACTTTGAAATTGATTGTCATCAACAGAAGGCTAGAAATGAGGAGGCATTGGTCTTACTATTCTTGTTATACAAAAGTCTCTTCGACATCGTACAAGGTGAGAGCCATCTTCACTAGTTTTGCACCACCTCTGCGTTGCGATCAATCAAGTCGTAATCCCTTGCAACAGCCCAGAAAGCATGCTTCCAGTACCGATTTTCTCGGTCAGCAGCCTCCGAACGGGGCTGTCGTCGTACGGTGCCGACGAGCTTCTTAGCGGCGTCCCAGTCCTTGCGGTGAAGCAGTGACCGGAGCAGGGGCTCCAGCAGCGGCAGGCCGGGCCAGATACCCCAGTCGTCGAGGTCGTACACAATCTCGAGAGCGCCGTCGAGGTTGTCTGCGCGGTGGTAGTACTTGATGACGGTCTCCCAGAAGACGCGGTCCGTCAGAGCGCGTGCGCGGGAACGGCGGTCGTCAACGAGAGCGCGGACGGTATCGAGGTCGGGCTGATCGCGGTCGATGAAGTATTCGACGAGCATGGTGCAAATCTCGGTGGACGGCTGCTGGCCGTTGGCGCGCAGGTGGGCGAGGACGGCTGTGATGGACGACCGCGCGACGTCGCCCTGTCTGAGGAGAGAATGTATCATCTTGGCGTACGTCTCCTGATTCGGGTCGATACCACAGGCCGCCATTTCCCTGAAGACGTTCTCGATGGTGGCTCTCTGCTCCTTGGGTGACTGCTCTGATATGTCGGCGAAAGCCGTATCCATGATGATAGTGAAAGTGGCACCATCTGGCTTGACACCCGCCGCTTTCATGCTGCACAGGATCCTGTCCGCCTCCTCGTGTTTGCCTTGCTTCAACATGCGGGAGAGGAGCATGTTGAAGGTGTAAATGTCGGGCTGCAGGTCCCTCTCAGAAGCCCACTCCAAGACCTTCTTCACGCCGTCCATGCGGTCTCGCCACAGAAGCCCGGATATTGCCGCATTTACGTTCGACATGGCAGGTTTGAGAGCCTGGTCCTCTCTTCCGTTCTTGACTGCCTCTTGCCACGCTCGATCCATTTGGGTAAGCGCCCTGATGCCATCCCACCCTGCTCCAAGCCCGCCAAGCGCAGATATCCTACTTGACCAAATTTGATGGTCCAGTTTCAACCCAGCTTTCGTGATAGACTCCCACATGTGTTCGATAGGCTCGAGTCGCTTTGCCAGCTTCCAGCCCTCCATCATAGAGGTGTATGTCCTGATTGTTGGCTCAAGGCCGATGGCCTTCATGTATTCTAAAACCTCGGAGATGACCTGCGTGTATATGTCCTTCTCATAACGAGATTTGTGGCAGGCAATGTGCAAAATGTAATCGAACAGCTCGGGACATCTACGGAGTGTGACCGCCCGACTTGCATCGTTAGGTGGCTTGATTAGATCTCTCCAAGCCTGCTGCACGGCTGCATGATCGTTTCCACGATACGCCATGTTGAAGCGTTTGTGCCACAGTGCGTAGGCGAATTTGCCATGTTTTGGGGTCGAGCCGTCTGGCGCAGCACTGGCGGACTCACTCAATGCGTTTGGAGCCGCTTGAATGACACGCCAGTCTGCTCTTGGTTCAACATACTGCCACAACCTGGGTTGTGCCTCAAATATGGGGCGAAGGTTTTCGCGGTCGAAACGCTTGATAATGGGTTCCAACGCTTCGAGTAGAGGCGCTGCGTCTTCCCTCGCCTTTGTGTGTTCGTACGCAGGGTCTGAAAGCAGGACGTACGTAGTCACTAACGCAGCGTCCAACCCGACAACTTCGTTGGCTGCTACAGAATGCAACAGCAGCCTGAAGAGCTTCACCGGCTGGTTGCTGTTTCGCAAGTCCGGTCTCGAGGTGAGCCAGAATTTCGGCTCAGATTGGAGACCGCTGTCCACTCGCCGTAACGCAGAAAAATGCTTCCAGAAATCGACAAGATCCTGTAGTGACCTCTCTTCTACAGTTGCGGACTCCACATTGGCCGTATCTTTTGCTTTAGAAAGCATTGGCAAGATTGCATTGAGGAATGAGTTAATGAACCGCAAACGTGACAGAGGCTTCACATTTCCGAAATCAGACATGAGTCTGCAGAGGTCTGTCAGACTCGGAAGTTCTTTCGCATGCGTATTGACGAGTTTGAACTCTATGAGCTGTCGCAATGCTTGCGCAGTTTCCATTAAGATAGGTTGTGGTACCTTCGAGTCTCGTAAATTTGGCAAGACCTCTGTCTTCAGCATAGCGAAGTTCCTCGTTGCGATTTCAACAGTGATATTCTTCTTCAAATTTGAGTTCAGAATGGTACCGAGTGTTTTGGCAAGCCGGGCCAGCTTCTCCAAGGCGTACGGCGTCTCCGGCGTGACGGCTTCTTCGCCCTTGCTCTTGTTGATGGCGCTTTCAAACAAGTCCAGCGCTCGCTTCTTCGCATCCACATCCTCCTTTGATCTTCTTTGACGGGTCTTGTTTGGAGAGGCCTCGGAAGCCTGGACCCGCGCTGGCTGCGCAGTCTTGTCGGAGGGTTGCTCGGTAGTGACGGAGGGGAAACTTGCTGTCGAGTTCGGCCGGGTGGTGCCGGTAGCGATCGCGCCAGCCAGAAGCCTGGTCCGGCAGCGAGCGCATACTGTCCTCGAAGCCAGCATGGCGTCTGGCAATCGGGCGAGCAACCGTATGACGTGGGGTTGGAGGCTTGCGTTGAGCTGCAAATTGGTGGTTTTCGAGAAAAATTCCGGGACGAAAGGTCGGGGCACGGAAGGATGTACGCCGATTTGGTAGCAGACACCCCTGTCAATTGGCTGTGGCGCTGTAGCGCTAAGAAGTACCTATCCCGGAGAGAGCTTGGACCCAGAACTCCCACCTTCGCGAGAGCTTCTTCATTCAGCTTCAGATCACCAGAGCACTTTACTTTTCTGCCTTAGGTACGTACGACTGAAATTTTACGAAGAAAAACGATGCAAAGTGGTATATGTTCTCCGTCCACCAGTTTCCCCATTTCCCTACCCCATATCCCTTAGAATCGAGAGATGGTGGCCTCAAACTTGCCGTCAATCTCGCGGATCTTCTGAGCAGATCGTTCATACCCGGGCTCCTTCTTGAGTCGCTCGATATACGCAAATACCTTGGGATATGTTTTCTTGGCTGAACCTCCTGGCCAATTTCCGAATCCGTCGAGCCTGCCCTCAGCAGCGATGAGCGCAAAGCTGAGCAGGATATCGGCAGCCGTCAAGTTGGGACCGCAAATGTACTTGTCTCCTCCGCCTGGAGCAGTTGTAAGATGCTCTTCAATCATGGATAGATGCTTCTTGGCGTTGGGGAAGATCATCATGCTGAAGATCCTGTTTGCGACCACCGAAGTGATGGGTCGGACGATGAAGGGGACATTGTCCGATTTGAGGGCTGACGAGGCGTGTTAGTTGGGAGATCTACCGAGATACTCGATGGAGATATGAGAGGTAGACCGACCTGAGATGACAAGAGATAAAGTGAAGACAGGAAGCAGACTTCCTTCAACGTAATGCAGGTAATACTGGCATCTCGTCCACTCTTCGGTCTCTCCTCCGATTTTGCCTTCTTGGCCGTCCTTCCACTTCTTGGGGATAAGACCGGTGTCTTTGCCAAAGTGGTCGCACAGATACTGCGTCATGTAGCCACTCTCTGCCAGTTTGATTGACTCTCCAGAGCCACCCGGGAAGATCTCGATGACTGGAGACTTGCCCAGGGGATGAACCTTGGCTAGTTCAGGAGGGGCAAGGAGAGTCTGCTTGTTGCGATGGAAGACCTCCACTTCATACTTGATCTTGAGCTCTTCGAGCAGCCAAAGAATATTCTGGGCTCTAGACTGCTCCAGCCTAGTTCTATGTGAGGTTCTGTTGAAACTGGACTTCACGGACACTTACCAGTAAAGCTTCACCTTGGGTTGCTCTTCCGTTGCCATTCTGCTGATGTTTCGCTTGGAATGTGGTATCACGTCTTACTGTTTCCGATGCCAATGAACGTAGTTTGACTACCTCGAGTGAGTTGTTGACACTGATTACAACCACAACAACACACACTTTGATCGAAAGATAGATTAATCCCCGAGGCCATGTCCCTTACTTTATACGTCACTAGCACACCGGAAACTCAAGTGTCCGGGCCCCACCGACTTCACCTTCACCTGCTTCCAAACAAAAACACTTGGACCGTCGCAGCAGCGCATTCTGAGCAACACCAGATGAGACCCCACATTTTAGGCTTGCCTCGGCACAAACGCATCGGTCGACATCCCAATCAAGTGCCCAGTTCATGATCGTCGGAGAGACTACGTCTTCGGAGGAACTCTTGGCTCCGACTGCGATTTCCTCTGGTCAATGATTTCACACGTTGGCCTCGTAATGATTAGGGCCTTGGGGGGTCAAATTGACGAGGAAGCGGTTTTCTCAATGCTGTGCGTCTGGAGCCACGATCAGGAAGTAAATATGACAAGCACCAGGTAGTCCTCGTTGAAACCCGAGTCCGAGGTACTTTGCGACTGCAGCATAACTTAATTAAATGTTGGGAGATGTCGTCGAGGTTCAGACGACAAGTTCAAAAGTATCATCGACACCACGCACGCAGGGAGCGGAATACACGGGATGATGTTGATGAAAAACAGCAAAAGAAAGACACGTCAACGACAAGATTCGAACTTGCGCGACCGAAGCCACTGCCTGTGTTATTCTCCAGCAGAAGCTGGATGTAATAGCAGGGCAGCCCATTAACCACTCTGGCACGTTGACTTGATGTGATTATGTAAACACCAGCAATTGCAGCTACACCAAGCCTGCGCGAGGTCCGACGAGTCTAGCGGACAGTGTTCATGGTGAATTCGAACTGTTGATACGTTCTAAAGAGCGAGGCTATGCACAGTGTTACAGTGCGTAACTGTCTGGCTAATACAGTCCGTATGATTGGTTGCTGCCTGACCCTCAAGGCATGAGATGGCATTACCTAAGCAGACAACTCCAACGCTCGTCTGAGCATCGTGCATCACGACGCTTGCAAGTTGATGAGATCTCCCGATCGACCCCGGAAATCCGCAAGACTCGTCGTCCCGACCGAGCCAATTCTACTTCAGGACACAAATTGAGCATTGATTTGACATCAATCAAGATGGCAGGCGGCGTTGAGCACCACAGTGAGCCAATTCGAACCCCCCGAAATACACCTCGAAGAAATACTAATCCTCGCGGACAGAGCTGGCCCTTGACCCGGCCTTGGTCAAGCTGGGACGTACGTTGAACCCACTCCCCGAGCGATGAATGGGCGATTGTGAAAATGCGTTCGATTGCGTCGCGAGAGAGGAAGCAACGGCGGTGCTAACCCAACACGCCGAATAGACATGCAGAGCAACAGACACATCTTCTTCCGATGGACGCCGAGAACAGCCCGTATTTCCTTCATCTACATTGCCGTTGTCCCCGCGATCATCGGATACATTGGCTACAAGACGGACGTGAGCTTTCCCGTCTCTTTTGAACCTAGCGAGGAGCATGGTCTGGAATCTCCAAGGGGCACATATACTGACGTAGTGAATAGGGTCTGTGGGACCTTCGTGCGAAGCGCAAGGGCGACCTCGTCTACGAGCGATAGATTGACTTGGTACAATGGAGCTGTGGACGTACATAAACCTGGAGATCCACGCTGGAACGGAAGAAATAAATGACAAACAATTCAAGTTTCCATTTGTTCGGAGCAACGCCTCAGGTCACATTTGCCGTGTTTGAAGCATGTTCTGATATGTCCTGATGATGTACGGGTGCTAACGACCCTAATAAAAACAGCTGGTATTCCTTTGACACCTTGACGCCGTGCCGTTTGTGAAGCCACCGCAATAAGTCCCTTAGTCGTGATCCGAAGCCCCCTTTCTGCTTTCTCGCCGCCGGTATTTACGGAGAACCCTACTAGTCTTTCGAACCCTCGAGTTGACAGCATATCCCGACAGAGCCATAGATGTCCACTACTTTCGTGGTGCACTCTCAGCATCGAGGCCATCTTGCCCTGCATGTGCCTACTGGGGCTTTGACAAACTCATCGGTGGCCCCTGATCGTCGTCCCCCATATTTCGTAATTTTCCATGCTGGAAGCTATCTAGGAAATCCGCCTAGACGTCAAGCTTCGTCCGCAACGTCTTTTCCGAGCTCAATGGTGAACCTGGATCGATCATGTGATGCAGTTTTCCATCCGTCGCTTATGGTTTCCAAGTCTGAGCGAATTGGGCCATCGCATCCTGAAGATGGCTACCCAGTCGCGCGGTCCCCTATAATCATCAGGTCAACAACCACGGAGCGGCGTGGAGCATCCGAAGCATACCTCTTTGACCAAAGTCTGTAGAACTCATTTCCGAACGAGTGAAGCCGATACTGTTGTTTCCAGTCGAAGGCAAAGTCGGAAACTCCTCGGGTCGCACTGAACGAGATTGCCCCAAATCACCATCTGTCGCCCCTTTCTCCCCGCCTCCCTCTTCCCCATGGCCGGTCGGGGGCCTCATCAGGGAGCCTCTCACCTCTCCTCCACTCGCCCTCAGGGAAACCACCGTCTCCAAACCCAGAGCGACGCCGTTCCCTGCCCCCTCCCGGGCGTCCTGCAAACCCAGCGTCTCGCCGGTTATTGTGCGGAGGATGCCCAGCCGCGGGACCCCTCGGGCCTGTTGGCCTATCATTCCGTGCCGTCATCGCCGGCGCAACGGAGCCATCGGCGAGCGGCGGCAAGATGGCGCATGAGACGTAGTCGCCCACCACGAACTTGACTTCCCCAAGCGTCTTGTCCTTTGTCGCCGTGTCCGCGGTTGCCAGCGCCGCAGCTCCCGTCATCTCGGTATCTCCATCGTCTCCCTCCGCGCCGTTGGCCGCGGCAAGCACGGCCGCCGAAGCGCCATCGCCGCCGAGCACTACGCTCCCCAGGTCTTTGACCATGAACCGTGGTTGTGTCTGGGCGTGGTGTGCGCCCGCGGTGGCTGCGGCGTTCCGGGCGTCGGGGTAGATCAATCGGAACGCGAGCCTCGTGCCCACGGACGGGCTGGGGAGGAGAGAGGGATCTTCCGCAGCTACTTGCTCCGCCAGCTCGGTGAGGGTGCAGCTGGGCCAGGTGTAGAGCGACAGCGACGGTGGCAGGCTCCTCGATGCGAACTCGTCCGGTCTGGGAAACCAATTCATCAGCAAGCCATGTCTTCAAGCCCGACCCGACGGTCCCACTTTACCTGTGAAATGACCCATTCTTGTAAAAGAGCCGGAGCAAGAATGGGGTAGTCACCTCCCGGTCGTATGAAGCCATCACGTCCTTCCTTGGCTCTGGCTTGAGCAGGTGGTTCGGAAGTCGGGGGTGGGTGTGGTCGGACGGGTGAGGTATCACGAAACCAACACCACGCACCTAAGCCTGCAAAACACAGGAAATCGGTGGAGTAAAAGAAAACGCCCGGAAAAAAAAGCTTGACAAGCTCCCCTTGCGACGAACAGGTACAAAGACACGTTTTCGGGGGGTGTCCAGCAGGAAAACGCGGGAACTAGTTTGCGTGTGTGCGTTCCCCCGGACTGGAGTCAAGGTCGTAGGCGAGTGAGGCTGTGCAAGTTAAGCGCGATCTTCCAGAGCTTCCATGCATGGATCGTCCACCACAACTTTTTGCACTGCCTCCCCCAAGGTGTGGGGGAAACACGTAAAAATAAAGCAAAGTAAGCTTTTGCGGAACGTTTTATCCGATTTTTTTCTTTTATCCCATGCTGAGCTCTTCAACGACATCTCATCGACTTTCACCGACGCGGGCGACGACAAACAACCATCGAGGGACGGGACAGCTATCGCGACGCAGGCCCGAGACAACGCACCCTTCTGAGCTGGAACGGACCCACCCCTAGCAGCACTGGCCACGGCGACCGACGAAGTTCCCCTGACGACGAAACCCCAACGATCGATAGATAGCCAACCGTCAACATGGATTTCGCAGCGCTCATGTCAAAGGAGCTGGACAAGTCATCAAAAGAGTCCAGCTCGTCGTCATCCTCAAAGTACCTCAAGCGTGCCGACGTCGAAGCGAAGCGGAAGGAGGAGTATCTGGCCGAACAAGCCCGCCTCGAGCAAGAGCGAGAGCAGAAGGCCGCCGCGAAACGCAAGCGGGAGGAGGAGTCTGCGGAGGAGCACAAGATCCGCGAGGAGAAGAGACAACGGCTGGCGGAGGAGTCACGGAAGCGGCGGGAGGAGCAAGAGGAGGAGGAAGAGCGCGCTCGACGGCGCCGGCTCGGGCTCCCAGAGCTTGTCAAGGCCAGCAGCGAAGATGTCTCCGAGATGGAGGACGGCATGGAGGATATACCCGACGAAGAACTCTACACGAAGCTGCGCGATCTGGGCGAGCCGGCGACGCTGTTTGGGGAGAGCCACATGGCCAGGCTGCGGAGGTACAGGAGGCTCACGACGGTGGTGACCAAGGGCCCGATACCGACGACGCTACAGCTGGTCGAGGAGAAGGACATGAAGGTCGCCGGCACGGTGCCCAAGGACAAGGAGGGCAGGCGATGGCTGTTCCGGCAGCTCGCTTCATACTTCACGATGGTCCTGACGGAGTACGAGAAGGCGATGGAGCAAGAGCGGCGGGATACCACGGCCAGCAAGACGGCCTACAGCGCCATGGTACAAAGCCGCGAGAATCTGAAGCCGGTATGTCCCCGACCACTCTCTTTTGCCAGCCATTTTAATTACTGACACCGCTCTCGCAGCTCTTCCGCAAGTTTGAAAAGTACGACCTGGACGACGACCTCCTCGCCCCCATCATCGAGATCGTCCAAGCCGCGCAGGAGCGCCGCTACGTCGACGCGAACGACGGCTACCTCCGCCTCTCCATCGGCAAGGCCGCCTGGCCCATCGGAGTCACCATGGTGGGCATCCACGAGCGCAGTGCCCGCGAGAAGCTGCACGACGGCGAGCGCGGGCACGTCATGGGCGACGAGGTCACCCGCAAGTACTTGCAGAGCATCAAGCGTCTGCTCACCTTTGCGCAGGTCCGCTGGCCGCCCACCGACGTGCGGCAATTGATGGGATGAGCGAATCGAGCCCAATCACCCGATGCACGGCGGAGAAGAAAAAAAAGAGACTACGTGCGACGACTCAGTTTTGCCAAGGTCACCAAGGTTTTTTTGGGGCAGAACTTTTGCGAACTTGCTACAATGCCGAGACCGCCAAAGGAGGAGTCTTTCGGGTGGAGGTAATGCGCCATCAGAGAGGGCCACGCACATTCGGCATTCCCTCTTTTACTCGCTCCCCTTACTTTTGCTTCTCCGGGCTAATCGCTCGCACCATCATCACCAACAAAAAACCTGTACTTCAATACTGTTTGTAATATCTTGCTCATTGGTTTAGCGGGTGCATTTTAGTCCCGGACGGACAGGCGGGCATCCCACTAGAAAAGGGAAAGGAAGGCGAAAGCGAGGTCGATATGGATATGGAGTTTTGATGGAGACCAAAGTCTTTTTACCCCCCTTCCTACTCTTTTGCCGCGATGGATCGTGGGCAAGGACTGTTGGACTTCCTGATGCAGTCTAGGAACGCGAACCGCGCCCCTCCTACCCTCCAAGGGTCAGTTGGAGACATGCCTCCGAGTTTCCTATACCCTGCATCCTTGACAGCCTTTTTGGCCCTTAAGTAAAGAGAGAAAAAAAAAAGACAGTAGATACAGCGGCAGCAGAGGCGATGGCCCCCCCCCCCCCCCCGAAATGCGCCCCATTTTGAAGACTCACCGGCTTTTACTTGCGGTAGATGCGACGGGGAAACAGGGGAAGGGGACTTGTCTGCCTCGGTGTGATTTCATCGCCCCGGTCATGCTAATGGAGCCTTGTGCCCACTTGAATGGAGCCAAGCAGCGATCATCAGGTGTCTCTTCCTCCCAGGCTCTCTCCCCTTCCAACCCACCACCACCCCTACACCTACCGAAAAGTCCCTGGTGGTTCAGGTCCGTTCTCCGTTAAGCGAGAGACGCGAGAAAGAGAGACTTGACAGCACTGTGCAACTGCTTTTGCAGGCATGCGCATGTCGAGATGTGGCACACAACACCATCTTCGACCGCTAGACCGTTACGAGGAGAAGCGCCGGCTATCGTCCTCTGATCCCATCGACAGGGTAAGCTTAACTTGGAATTAGGCACGAACAATGCTGGATTCATGTAGTGGACACGGTTCGGGCGAAACAGAAGCACGCAGTGTCGCATAGGATACGGGCAGCAGTTCATTCCCGATTATTCCCATTGGTGCCACTGTACCCTTTCCCTTGACACATCCCTATGCCTGCTGCGTAAGCCTCAATCTATCGGCGCCGGGGATCCCGCGATCAACACCACCAAATGTTCCTTTGGCCGCTCCACCGTCCAGCTGCGTGAAGCCTCCGACCAGTGACCCCGATTCTAGTGGCTAATTGGGTTGTGTCTGGCGCAAAAAGTGCCATGACGTCTGAATGATACCACAGTGTTGCTAAAGTGTTGGCGAGCGTACGTATGCCTCTCTCAGGGGAACCAATGATCCAGCGCCAACCCGCCCGTTCTGCATTGGCATTCAGCCAGCCAATTTTTAGGGTTTCTGACTAGGGTGCCCGAGTGGATCGTCAAAAGTGCCCCTCGTTTCTCTGGCTCGGCAGCATTCATCGCCTGCCGATTCGCGTCCGATGCGCGGAGAACTGCTCCAACACTCGGCCGGTACCCTTTTCAGGGCGACGTACATTGTGCAGCTCAGCTCAGCTCGCCGGCGGCCGCCATTGGCCGGTTCGATTGCTCGAACCAAAGTGCATCAACACCCTCATGAGTGCCCTTGCGGGGGTTCTTCACCTCCATCTCTGCTGCGATGATACTCATGCGTCGGATCCGCTCGAGGGCGTCTCGCTCGTAGCCATCAATCGTGTCAAGGACCAGCTTTTGCAGGTTCGCTCGGGGGTTCGGAGTCACGGCGACCAATGTCTGGCAATTGGCCTGTGCGTTAGCACTGTGCGATTCCGCTTTGGGGTTTTCGAATTCGGGGGCCGCGGACTTACCTTGTCAATTGTGTTGATTCGGGCTTGCAAGGAGCCATTCTTGATCATGGTGACGAGCTCATCGACGAGCGATTGGCCCTCAACTGCAAATGACTCTTCCAAGCTGCTGAGGGTGACGCAAGAAAAGGGAATGAAGTACTGCACAATACACTTGCTCCGGATCTGAGAGTACAAGGCATTGACGTGCTTCTGGAGATAAATGTCCAGCAGATAGTCGGCACGGTACGCCTCGAGGATCGCCAGGCATGCCGAGTACCGACCGTTGACGAAGAGCGAGATGGCTTTGCGGATGTGAGGCTCCAGTTCCAGAAAGGTTCTGAAGTTCTGGTTGTCAAGAACGCGGGTCTGCAAGTCCTTCCGGTCCATGGTCGCCAGAGCCAGCAGGCCACCGTATACTGCCACGTCGTTGGGGCTCGCGATATTGCTGTAGTCCACTCCCTCTTTGCCGGCATCCGTCTGCAAGAAGCTCTTAGCTGCCTCCTCAAACTTGTCCAGACCCATGAGGGCAATCCCCTGGACTATCTTGACGTAGGGTTGGAGCCCCTTTTCATCGTCGCCGTTCTGTACTCCGGTGATCTTGCTCAGGTTGGCAATGACCATGGGCCACTCGCGGCGCTGAAGGGAGACATGAACGAGGTGCTTGCCGACGTCGATGATGTGCTTCGATGTGCTCACATCAGGTCGCATACGACTGTAAGCCTCGCCAGCATTGTTGAGGTCGCCGGTGGCCTCGAAGTGTCGGCCCAGATCCTCGTTGCCCATCTGTAGCCTTCTGTCAGTTCCTAGGTTTCGTAAGGGCCGGATTATCGTCGTGAACAACCCGAATGCTCTCCTTAATGAGATTCATCTTGTAACCTTTCAGTTCATTTTCAAGGTTGTGAGTCTTGGCCTTGTTGGCCCTGTCGGTGTTGTCTACCCATTCTTGATCGAAGACGGCCTCTGGCTCAGAAGGAGCGGCGATGTGAATGTGCTCAAAAGCCTCACGGTAACGTTGAACGTCTTGACCCTGTTTGGCCTCGGCGACTGCAGCCTTCAGGGCGTCGACACAGAGCGGCACGCAAGTCCGGCCGATCAGGAACAGTCGTTCAAAGCGGGTACGGCCTGTGACAGGTGAGAGAATAGTGAGCAGTGTGGTTCCCTGTGAGCGGTGGTCCCTGAGGGGGACGGCGGGATTTCTTGGCAGGCGGGGAGACGAGGGCGGAGGCGCGGACGGAGGCTGAGCCAAGAAGGACCAGCGAGAGTATGGACAGGCAGCAAGGCGCAGTTTACGAGAAACAAGGTTGAGACGAGGTGCTGGGGTGTGAGAGCAGAGCGTACATACCTGTATAGTTCTGGATGTACAGATCTAGATCGAGTTTGGGGATGTCTAGAGAGTGACAGTGGGTTAGCAGGCCACGCGTCTTGGCACTGATTTCCTATTTGAGACAAGACAGGGAAAGGGAGGACCGGGACCCGGCTCGGTGAGGGGAATGGGCACGGTGAACATGAGCGAGAGGCTCGGACGTTGAGCAAGGCTTAGAGAACGGGCGTACGCACCTTTGACAATGACGCCGCCCTGATTTTCCATCTGGGTGAAGAAGGTCAACAGGGAGGTGTTGGCGCTGGCGCTGGTGGCAGCCATGTTGAGATTGCGATATCGTATCAGCACTCTGTAAATGACCGTTAGCAGGGGGCTGGCAAAGTGTGTATCGGTGACACTAATGAAGAGACGGCAAGGTATGGTGCGAACGTTAGGCCAGCACAGCGCTCTGTACCAGGGGGTGGGGGGCGTGTCGTACCGAGCAAGAGGACTGTGGAGGACGGCAACGAAACCGAGGCGAGGGGGACGAAAGGCACGCCGGCAACGAGGGCAAGGACGGCGAAGAGAAGGCCGGGGAAGGGGAAGAGGTGCGGCGGCCGATGGCACCGATAGCGGTTTAGAGTTACCTGGACTAGCAGAGAGAAAGGGGTTGGTGGAAGATGTGGATGGTCGTGGAATGAGTGGAAGATTGAGGTCGGGTGGAATGAGGGGCTCTATCTCAGGTTGGCCGTTTGAACAGGGACGGGACAGTGACAGTTGGGGAAGGGTAAGGTAGGTACGGTGCGGTACGAGTAGGCAGACAGGCAGGCGAAGGCGAGGCTAACGCCGACAAGGTACAAGGTGGAAAGGTGGAAGCTCAGAGAAAGGTGGAAGGCCTCACTTACGTCGGTCGACTGCTCAGGCCAGGCAGGAATATGCCGCTCGAATTGCTTCTGCCGCTTCTGTGACCGTCTCGTGTATGAACTCGTAGTATGCGACCGGAGAGCTGCAGGCAAATGACAACGATGGAAAATGAACCCTGGCGTCTGTGTTGCACTGCGCGCAAGAGATGAATGAGACGGGGCAAGGACGACTGGATGGAGGTGATGTGATGCACGATGGGAGAGATGGAGGGATGGTGAGGATGGGAACTGCAGGCAGAGCCAGGCAGGCGCAGCAGGCTGGTGGCGCCTCCAGCAAATCAGAGGCTGTTTGGCAGTGGCTGGGGACCGTTTTTGCGGGGTAATTGAATAAGGAGGGGAGGTACCTGAATAAGGCAATGAACAGCCAAGGTACTTCCTTCACCCAGCGGATACACTCCCCTCTCCAAGTCCTTGAGCTGAGGTGCGTGTGTATCGAAGAGCTCTCTGTTCATGTCGCGACTCTCTTCGGGCGTCGTGTCGAAAGTAAAAAGTGGTGCTGTACTTTTGAATGCAACTGCAACGTTGTGGGTAGAAGCAAAAAAGTATGCAGAATGGCAATCGCAGATATGACACTGGCGATCTCGTTGCGTGTCGCGGAGCCAGTGATTGGTGACCAGATGCGGCAGTCGGTCGATCACCAAGAATAAGGATAAGGTACAAAGTCTTGGCGATACGGTAAGGTAGATTGAGTGAAGAGAACCATGGAACCTGCCACGCCTGCCTGCCAGTCTCATCGTCCTGTTTTTTCCTACCTTAGGATGTACTTTGCAGAATATGTACGTATGGGATGCAAAGCTGGGTCCCGACTCCTGCGAAGTCCACTTGATCCTAACTTATGCCACTATTTCCTGCATTCCCTTCGAGTTGTCTCACGCCTGGTCAGGCTGTCAAGTTGTGCATAGGTAGACCGGCAACTCTACAATCCGAAAAGCGGACTTGTGCATTCTGCGATTAGCGCGGCGAAGACGCCTTGCCCAAAGCCACTGTATGTAAGCGTCTTTACAACGAAGCCTACGACGATTTATTTCGTGGTGAGACCAGCTGTAAACACAAACGGCAGCAAAGTTTACATTAACTAGAAACTCCAATGCTGCTGGGCTCACCCTGTTCAGCCGGTGGTAAAATGGACCGCGGAAGCAGAAGCCGCACCTTGTTCTTCGTTCATACCCTTGGCCTGTTCGTGCACTGATTCGTTTGATGACCGAGCGGGAGGAGGGTTGATGGATGGAGGCAAGGCCGTCATGGACCGACAGGGCAGCATCGGAGTTGGATCAGAATGGATCAGTTGGACATGAATCCTCAACAGTGACAAGGGCCAGGGCCAGCATTGAGGATGGCATTGGTCTTACGATGGCGACTAGAGCCCGAATCCAAACCGTAGAAATCAGCAACTCAAGCAAGGAAAACAAGCCAATGTGTTTTTTTTTTGTCCCCGTTGAATGCGATGTGCTTTGCAAGGCAGGTCTCGGTACGTACCTGTTCAGACAGATACGCTGCACTTTAGGTGACGGAATGATCACAGAGCGCAGGTGACAGGACGGTAGTTGACCGAATATGTGTTGTTTCCAAGCAACTCAAAGCTAAAAAGACGGGCTGAATTGTCGAGCGCAGGTGGTATGTGCTTCATTGGGTGCGGTACTGCATGCCAATTCGATCGATACCATACGAGCGTCCTTGGCTTGCACGTCTTGCGCGGTCGACCTCTACGGCAGCCATATTATTGTTTGATGCTCTCTGCCTGTTGCCAGTCCATGTGAAGGCCTTGTGACGATGCGCGCCAGAGTTGACTGGTGCCGATTGATGGGACTGGGGAAAGCAAAGGATCCCTGCTGGCTGGTCTCAGATTCAGCTCGGGTTTTCAGTCTTTCATTTTGTTGACGGTGCTCCTGGTTTGCTGCAGCAGAAAGTGTAGCCATCGGCGAAGGGTTGCTCGCCCGAGAGATTGATTTTCAACGACTGCGACAGCGGCATGGAAGCTGGAGCAACTGAACTGGGCTGGGCTGGTTTGGTCTGGTCTTCTAGCCAGACAAGTCTCCAGAGAGCCAGACATGGTCCAGGTCAGGCCTCACAATGGAAGGTCAACCGGGCCTGGTCCAGTCCAGCAGAGCAGGGCCGAAGCAAGGGCAGGGTGCTGGAGTGAATTTGGGCGCGAATGACGGGTTCCATTTCCAACGCTGGGCCCAGCGGCGGGGGATCACTCATCAGTCGGGCAAAATGCAGGAGGATATTGTCAGAGACAGAGTATCCGTATTCCACAAAAAGACGCAACCTTGAATACCCAAGTCATGACTTGCTTCCTAGAGGATGGACGTTGGAATGAATGTCCGCGTCTTGCGAGGGTCTCCTGCTCAGAAGTCTGGCCGTTATCGTGATGTTGTGGGCGTGCTGTGTGGTCCTGTGGGTGCTCGCTGAATGGAAGCCGTCGGGTCGCTGTCGCATCAGGGGATGGAGGGGGGTCGCAGGTGGGTGATGTGGTCAAGCAGCCATAAGTTTACTGTGGTTCAGCGTCGCGGTCGGCTCGGGTGGCTCCTGCTCAAGAGAAGGACCACTCGGGCAGATTCAGAGTTGAGTGAGTGGTTCGGGTACAATCTGTAAGCAGTGCCAGGATGGCAGGGTACCAGGGTGCCAGGATGCAGATGAAAGATGAGAGAGAGAGGAAGGGGGGGGGGGAAGGAAGGGTACGTACCGAGATTTAGCGATGTGGACGGTCGGTCCGCCCCCCATGCTGCTCACACTGTACTTGGGTGTACCTCTTGAGGACAGTGCCAACAATGGCGGCCCTGCTAGTGGCTGACACATGCATTAAGTCTTTTGGTTCTTCTTTCTCTTTGATTGAATTTTGCGGAAATAACGAGGGCGGGCGCGGATGGGCGAGGGCGAGGGCGAGGGCACCAAGGTAACGTGGCCGGTTCCTTGATTTCCTGGTTTCTGACACCCGAGCACACTCCTGGGGGTGCGAGACGGTCGGCAGCGACGAGGCATTTTTGGGCAGTTTTGGGAGCAAAAAACAACGGGAAAAAACGCCCAATTCACAGCATCTACAGAACGTTTGATATATCAACTGAGGCTCTTTACAATCGATGGATGTTGTCAAGACAAGCGCAAGCGCGAAGGGGCGGGGTGGAAGTCTTGGCAAAGAGGGAAATCGAGCGTGCCAAGACTTAAGACCAGGAAGCTCTTGCGTTTTCTGGCCCCCCGCCCTTGGGCTGACGCGGTGGTGGGAGTGGGAGTGGGAGCGGTGGACACACCTTGGACCTCGACAGTCTCCAATCCAAGGGACGTCACGGCATTGGCGTTGCCGTTGGCTGCTGCCCTGTGGTCCGTGGCCTGGCACTTGCCGTTGTCGTCACCTTCTACCGGTCACCTCAAGTCAATTCGTACCTCAGCTCCTACCTACCTTAGGTATCAAACTCAAGCAAGCAAACGAGAAAGGTACTTACGGAGGAAAGAAAGATTCCTGCCTCTTGCCGTTTGTACCGTTTGAGGGGGGGCCTAAAGCACGGCAGGCGGGTGAACCGGTGGCAGGAACGATACCCACCGCTTGCCCGTTCCAAGACAGAGAGAGAGACAGGCAACCAGCGGCGGCAGGTGCAGGTCACTCACCCCAATTGAAGGACCCCAAAGGCTGGAGCGGGAGCTGGAACTGGAGCTGGAGCTCAAGCTCACCCCCGTCCCATGGGAAGCCAAGCCAAGCCGAGCCAGAGCCAGCCCAGCGGCAAGCACCACCCCCAAGCGCCTTCCAGGGCTCAGGTCTCGCACCTACATAGTATCCGTTCCCTCTGTAGGTACCCTAACGCAATCAATCACCCGACGGGATGCCAATCTGATCCGCGAAAAGAGAAAATTGACAGCCAAAACTCGCAATAGAGTCGACCCCAATGACGGATGCCAAGACTCCAGAACCTCACCTTCCCTCAGCCCTGGGCCCTGCTCTTCTGTAGGGCGGACCATTTGACAACGTCCCGTCAACCATGCGACGGTAATCCACCAAACGAAGCCTTTTCGAATATTCCATGCGTCTTCCATTCCCACAACGCTTGCATCCAAAGTCCAGAAGCTCGCGATGGCCATGCCAGATGCCCATCTTTCTGCGAGCTGGCTATCCGGAAGGGGCGCCACCAAGAAGTACAGGGGTCCTGGGAGCCACTCGCCTGCGCGCGCACACAACTCACACTCCTGAACGCTGACTCTCATACACACTCGACCAAGAGACTCGACGGCCTTGCTTCATGCCACGACAAAGGGGGCGGCCCGCCTGCGTCGTCGTCGTCGTCGTCTTCGTCGCCGCCGCCTTTTCTTGTCCTGCAACTTGGCTCTTGTGCCAGCACCCTCCCGTTGGTCTAGCTTGTCTCCCGGTCCCTGTGCAAGGTCACGAAGGTGTATGCCATCCTCCATACTTTTTTGGATCGGCGCGGATGGTCTCGCCTGCCGTGTCTGTCGTGCCTCTCCACCATGGCGACACAATTAACAAACGCACTGGACCCTCGATCCCAACCTCGGACCAATTCCTGCCTCCATCACTAAGGAATGTGGGTGGAGGCCGAGGGAGGTAAGAGTCACAGCTTGAAGAGAGAGGGAAAAAGGCAATCGCAAGACGAGGCAGCGGCTGATGTCGCTGACAAGGCCATTGCTGGGGAATGGCCGATGACAGAGAGCCACTCTCATGCGATGATTGGGATGGACCGATGAAGCAAGGACGAAAGACGCCCGCGGAGCCCAGACTCTCTGCACCATCACAGACCGTTTGAGCCAGCAGGCCCCGTCCTTACAATTTGGAAACTGGGCCTGCCATGCGCCGTGGTATCGTCTGGCCAAGTCAAAAGGCCTTAGCTCCGCCAGCTCAACTCGGAGACCGAATGAGTTGATGGCCTGCCTTGTACTCGGGACCGAGTGCACCCAGGGACTAGGGATGGTCATTATCTGCCTCATACTAAACGACGAAGACGGATCAGACCAGTCCCCCATCACTGATTACCATTACCATTTCACTTTCACTAGATTTTTGTGGTCTCGTTTTTTTTTTCCATTTGATTTTCTGCTGACCTCTGCGCTCGGCTGGTCACAACAGGAACTGCTTTTGCTTTGCATTAAGGAGGTACCCTTGTCGGGGGGACTTGACTGGGGGTGTCCTGGGAATCCATTCCGATCCAATTGGATCACTTTCTACCTGCCATGCGGTAAGGCACCGAATGGCGTGGAATTCAGGGCTGCGGTTGGCTTCAAGCAAGATTCGCAAAAGACACAAACAGCAGAAAAGGGTAAAAAGGCATACGTACCCCCGGCTCCGCCGTGCATCCAAACGCATGCACGAACATCGTTGGCGCCGCAGGCTCTCAATCCACAAGACGCAGAGCTGCAGCGTTGCGGCATGACTGATGATGCTGTGAGGGGAGTTGACTGACATGGCGCAAGCAAGCAAGGTCGACGGTCGCTGCTCTGCGAAGCACACAACGGCAGAAGGGGGGCGGTTTATTGCACCACAGGCTCAGGAGCAACTCAGCGTTCCGCGGCCGACGGGTCCTGGTTGCAACGGATCTCTTTCTCTCAAAAGAGTCTCCATCGAACAAAAACGGGCTGCATCCATTCCCGAAAAACCTCCGCTTTTATTATTCCTTTTCGAGTCAAATCAGCCGGGGGCCCCAAAGATGCACGGCCGGTTGCTGCGTGCTCGACTCAGGTCGCTCACTCTCGCCGCTATTATTCATCCCATACAGAGCGATTACTCGCTGAAGTATGCCCGCCTTGCGACGGCCCAGAGCCAGTCTGAGAGTGTTCCGAAGCCGTGTGTGGTCTCCCGCGCGGTACGTCCCACGGCCAATTAATCACTCGATAGCCATGAGACGAAGCAGAGACGAGATGCTCCTTGCAATCGCAATCAGCCAAATTGTGTTTACACGGAATTACACGTACCACTTGCGCCTCCGCAAATGGTAGTGTACGCCGTATTCGCCCAGGTACTGACTGACAGCCACCAACGGCAGTTCCCAGGCCCAGTCCCAGTCTCAGTCCCCATTCTTTGGTCACAGGCCCGGCAGATTGGCCATCATCATTAACTCGTCAAGACAAGGGAAGGGAGCATTTGCAACTCTGCGGGCCCGAAGCCAAACCCCAACCCGAAATTCTACATCCACGCTTAGCTTCTCGCCCCCTTCGCACCGTTGGCTTTTTCAAAAGAACCCTTCCGTTCGTTCAGATTACCCGCACCACAAAGCACTGCTATTTTTGCATACAACATGTTAACTCAACGGAGCCTAGCTCAAGTTCTCAAGATAGAAGCTCCAACTACTCCAATCTCGTCATTGTCCTGACGCCCTCCACTTGCAATGGAGCTTTTAACACGGAAACAAGCATGGCCCATCGAGTCCGGACTCTATGCCACCGACCACCGTCGGGGTTGAGAGTCTCGCTCTACCTTACCTTCTGTTCCGGTACATCTCTGAGCGTCCTCGCATTTCTAGCTTATCCCAGCACCGTAGTTTTCGCCCGTGCTGCCTGTTGCACTCTGCAGAGAAAACTGTCGGGTCGGGATGCTCCCCTTTGTTCAGAGTTTGAGCGTCCTAGCACCAACAGATGTCAGGTCCAGGGGCGGGCACCCTTTCAATTTTGAGCGTCTCTTTTCGTCCGTTTTGTTTTGTCTTGGCTTTCGGTGGAATCGACACACGATCCCCGTTCCTCCCACTCCTCCCAGCGGAAAGGTACTCTGCGACGAGATACTGCGCAGACGAACTCGCCATACAGGCACATGCTCATGTACAGACTTCTAATACCCGTACTCCCCGTCCTCGCATTCTGTGCATATACAGGCACAATAATGACCACAGCAACAGTAGTCGTTGGGCGCATCACTCACAGACCATGCGTACCGCGGAGATGGTCTCTTTCGCGCATCTAGCTGCCGCCATCTGTCACCAATGGCTACCGCGCATCTCTCACCGCGGTCGCCTCGACCGAGCTTTCACCACCCTACCTCCATCTTCCCTGGAATACGCCCCCCTCCCGGTCCCCCTTCGGCGGGTCCTTTCTTCTCTTGTTGCTTGCTGGGAAGCGGTACATGCCATTGTGTTGTGCTCTTCTCAGCCCAAGAACCCAGTTCGAAAAGTCTTGTCCCTTGTGTCTCCTCGCGCGCTTCCGCCAATGTCCCAAGCATCCCAAGCACGAGCGCCACGACAGGTCGTCTGGACGCTCTGCTCGCCTTACCTTAATTCATCTTGGCTTGTTGCTGGCCGTTGTACATACATGCCACTCAGTAGGCATAGTGTAGTCTGCCACTGCCTTACGCCTCCCCTGTTCCTCTCACGCTCCCCCCTCCCCTCTCCCCTCCCCTCCTTCGACTTCGACACACATACTCTATCATGTCTCCAAGTCGAACTCCCCCAACTTTCATCCCCTCTTCCGCCCCCCTCCACTACCACTCACACTCACTCACACATCATACATGCTCACGGCGTTGACCCTCGTACCGATCCCTATTGTCCTTTCGTCCTAGCTTCCCCGTCCCCCTTTGCGACGGTTTCGTATTGTCTCCGTTCCCTCTTGTCCCTATCCGCTAAGTGACCCATCCAGTACACAGGAAGCACACACACACATATACACCCCCAAGATCCTAGGAGACTGCTACAGCTTGCCTCGAGCCGGGGTGCTAGACTCCAAGTCCTAGGAGGGCAAGGCAGGTACACTACAGAATACTAGTATACTAGGACTAGGGGAGGGGGGGGGAGTACACCACCCTTCCCGGTGCCGCCAGATCGTGTCCTGTGTGTTGCAGTCAGTCCCAGTAGCGCGGTGACTGCACCGTGCGGGACCATATTCTCCATACCCTCGACTCGTGTACTCTCTTGTCTCAACCAACCCCGGCCGAGACGCTACCTACCGCTACGTAATCCATCCTCGCGCTCAGCTTCCGCGCGACTTACACACACCTCACGCCCATCTCTCAGTCTGCTGCTTGCTGCGCTGCACCGCACCACCGCACCACCGCACCGCACCGCACCCGCACCCTGCTCGGCCTTAAACAAGGGCCTTCCACCCCCCAGCTACCCAGACGAGCCAGCAAAGAGGCAAAAGATCCCCCGGCTCCTCCTCTCGTCTCCCGTTTTGTTTAAACTTATCTTCCTTCTATCCCCCGCGAAGTCTTGGCACACGTTTCGTTCTTCTTCAAATGTTCAAGACTGGTCAGTCCGGAAGCCGTTCCTAGCAATTGGGTTGGCTTGTCGGACAACTACCCTTGCACACATACACAAATATGCAAAGAGCTCGTCCACCATAACTGCACTTACACCGAGAACCCGTGAGCTCAAACGAGCTGTCACCACCACCACCACCACCACACAACAGCTACTACGCAACCACACATCACCTCCAATCTGGCATTTCTTGGCACACGCACCTCTTGTTGGTTTTGCTCCCACCACCAGCAATGAGTCCTCCACCACGTCCTGTCAAGACCGACAACAACTCTCCCCCGGATTCGCAAGCTTCTGGCGTCTCTCCCAACATGTCGGACAACGAATCTGCGGCGCCCTCCGCTGGATGGCCCGTCAAGGAGCCTCCCTCGCCCAGCGGCAGCCATTCTGGTTCTGACATGGACGAAAAGGCGGGCGGCCCTGACGCTCCCAACGCTCCCGTACAGAAACGTCGACGTGTAACTAGGGCATGCGACGAGTGCAGACGCAAAAAAATCAAGTGCGATGGCAAGCAGCCATGCACTCATTGCTCAGTTTACAGCTACGGTTTGTAGATTCCGAGAGATCTACCATGCCCAATTTACTGACAATTTCGCTAGAATGTACATATGACAAGCCTTCAAACCGCAGGCGCAACCCTGCTCCTCAGTACATTGAGGCATTGGAAAGCCGCCTGCAACGTGCAGAGGCTCTTTTGCGCAAGTTCATGCCGGACGTCGACTTGGCTGATCCCACGCTCGACCCTGCTGTTCAGCAAGAGTTCCGCAATAGGGAGCACGCCCGAGCAGCGGTTACCAGGTTGAGGCAAGATCCCTTTGCTATCCCTGAGGAGAAAGACGCCCAGCTTTTGTCCATGATTGAGTCCATCGGTCAGCTGGACTTGGATGAGAAGGGCGGCTGGGACTTTCACGGCGTGTCATCTGGGGCTGTCTTTTTACGCCGCATGAAGGAGAACTTCCGGGGCATGATGGGACCGGTGACCAAAGTGCCTTTTCTCCCTCGACCAGAACGACCTGCTGGCTTGATCAACCTGGATTCTCCAGCATCAGCCGCCTCCTCTCCTTTCGACCCGTCGATGGCGACTGTTCCTGAACTTCCCCCCAAGGAAGTGGCGAGGAAGCTCTGCTACTACTCGCTCAACTGCGCTACATGTCTAATCCGGGTGGTTCACATTCCCACCTTTTACGAATTATTTGACCGCGTTTACGAAAAGTCTCACGAAGATTACACCAAGGAAGAGCACCGTTTTGTGGGTCTGCTGTTTGCTGTCATGGCCTTGGGCTGCATGTATGCAAACTTGGACGAGACCGCTCCTCCCGTGGCCTACAAGGAGTCCGCGGAGGAAGGGTACGTAACAATGACTTCCAATTCTTGAACCTCGTCTAACATCGGTCACAGAATGAAATACTATGATGCCGCCAGGAGGATCCTTCAGGATATCACGGAATGTCGAGACCTGACATCCCTTCAAGCACTGCTCTTTATGATTCTGTTCCTGCAAGCAACCTCGAACCTAAGCGGATGTTACGCATTCGTGGGTATCGCACTCCGATCAGCCCTGCGCATGGGCCTGCACAGGTTCTTGAAGCACGAGCAGATTTCCATCATCGAACAGGAAGTAAGGAAGCGGGTATTCTGGGTGATCCGACAGATGGATATCTACGTTTCGGCCATGCTTGGATTCCCGCTGCTGCTCAATGCAGACGACACTGATCAGCCGTACCCAACCGAGGTCGACGACGAATACATTACGGACGAGGGTATCCTGACTCCCCCACCCGGGGTCTTTTCGTTCTTCGAGGCCTTCAACGCCCACACTCGCCTGATGGAGATTCTGGCCAAGATTCTCAAGTTCGTCTATCCCTTGAAGGGCCTTGGGCAGAGCGTCATGAAGGGGGACAAGCCGGGCGCGACATACCTCATCAGCTACGCGAATATCAAGCGGATCGAGACCGAGTTGCAGGAGTGGTACGAAGTTCTGCCTGCGCAATGGCGGCCCAGCCCTGACGGCCCCGTCGAGGTCATCCGGTAGGTCGAAGCGGGACCCTTGACAACAGAATAATCTGCTAACAATGCCACAGCGTCCGTCACTTGTTGAGATTCGCCTACGCGCATGTGCAGCTTGTTCTTTACAGGCCGTTCCTCCACTACGTCTCTCCTAGGATCAGCATGGACAAGAACATTGACGAGCTTTCATATGCTTGCGCCGCGGCATGCATCAGCGTCTCGCGCAACATTGTCCATATTGGCATCGAAATACGCAAGCAAAACGTGCTTGCCGGACCCTATTGGTTTATGCTCTTCACCGAGTTCTTTGCCATTCTCTCGCTCGTCTTCTACGCCATCGAGAATCCCGAGAAGCCAGGCTCCGCGGAGGTCCTTGAGGACGCTATTGCAGGAAGAGACATTGTTGCGAAACTGAAGAACAAGAGCCAAGCCGCCGACAGGGTCACCGACGCCCTCAACGTAAGTGCTTACCCCAACCAATATACTCTTGGCGCATCATGGGCTAACATTGGGCAGATCTTGTTTGAACAATTGCCCGAGAGGCTCCGTCAGGCCAAGGCTCAGCCGATCCCTACGAAGAAGCGATCGGCACCCGGGCCAAAGACCAGCTCGATACCCATCCATGGCCACCCGGGCATGCACGGGGGTATGGGCCAGCGCCGATCCGAAGACATGAGCCGATCGCCCAGTGTGTCCATCGCCAGCGGGCGGCTGTCGCACGTCCGCGGCTCTTTCGACGGCGTGCCCATCTCGGAGGCGGCGTACCAGGACCCGAACCTCGCGATGCAGGATCTTCTCTCCATGGACATGGCTTCGCGGGCGACCCCGGACTCGGTGAGCACGTCGGCAAGCTCGACCCGTCCGCAGGGGTTCCCGCCACCACACGCGCACAGCAACAACATGAACCACATCAGCAAGCTCGACTCGCTCATGTTCCCGTCGGAGGACCCGTTCGCCTACCCCAACCAGCCGATGGTGGAGCTGGGCTACCAGAAGGGACCCGGGCCGAACAACGTCAGCGGCCCGCAGGATGCGTCCTCGTTCATGATGCCCGGCGCATTCGACGACATTGACACGCAGCTCCTCGGCCAGTCTCCGGCCTACTTCCTGCACCAGGGACAGGGGCAGCAGCAACCGCAGCAACAACACCACCACCAACACCACCAGTCAGGGTTCGACATGTCCAACATGTACCAGCACTCGGGATACCCGGGCATGTCGGACGCGGCGAGGATAGAGCAGGCCAGGCGAGCGCACATGCAGCAGCAACGGCCCGGAGACATTGACAGGATGCTCGCCGAGTCTGCTGGCTATCAAAGCAACTGGGCGGCGGGGTTGCTCGCCAGGAACGGATATCAGGGTCTGTAAGGGGGGCGGCAGCACCATTTCGCTTCAAGTGATACCCAGCATTATTTTTGGAGCCCTGCGAGGTCAGGGTGCGATTATTTTTCTAGGGGTTCTTTTTTGACAGAAGGAGAGGAGAGGATTGTGGAAAGAGCCAGCCGGCTGGGGAAGGGAAGTGTGGTATAGGGGGCATATCGGTTCCCGCAGGCGTTCCGGTTGTTACTTGATATGAAGGGTTTTACAATCAAGTCTGCATTGGCAAGAGGCGGAATGGTATTTTTTTCTCTCGACTACACGGTCACCAGGACGAAGGCGAGGCAAGACAAAGGGCGAGGCGACTCGAAGGGAAGAACCGCCACCATCAACAACACGACCAACGAGCCATTCAATGAAGGGTTCATGGATCTATCCAGGGGATACATGTGTGCATAGTCCCCGAAGCACTCTAAAATCTGTGCCCTGTATGGTAGTTGATGCAGCAGCTAGTATACAATTGGATATAGACAACTGTACCAACATCATGAGCATCTGTATGAATCTATGTGAGCTAACCTAGGTAAGCAGCCTTGGCTCGAGAGAGACCTATCAAGCTTTGGAGCCTAGGGTGAGGGACGCAGTGACAAGCTCCAGGTGGGGTTGAAGGAGGGTTGATTCAGGCGGGAACAAAAGTGCTCTCCAGGGACCACTTGCGACACAAACGGTCCCTCCCCAGGCATACTACACTACTACGTAGGTGATGGAAATGGAGTGCAGCTCGGCGTGCATTGCAGCGCATGGCATGGCATGGCATGGCATCGCAGCTACAGGCCAAGACTTTTGACCTACAGGGCGCCGAGGTACATACATCACGTTCAGCCTGTCCAGTGGAGGAGGAGAAGAGGGAGGGGGCTGGTATCGGTAAGGCATGGCGCGATTGACGGGTTTAACCAGGCAGGGGTGGTGCTAGGTGGGTGTGTGCGTGTGTGTGTGTGTTCACTGTTCTCTCGCGATCTTGGCTTTTTTGGCAACAAAAGCGGTTCCCCAACGCCTCGACAGTTGGGGGCGGGATAGTAATCAATGTACAAGCAAGTACCTTTCTTCGCTACTCGTATCGGGTTTGAGGAGTCATGCGGGATTCAGGCAAACGAACGACGGGGCTGATGCGAGAGGAGCAGTAAAAGGCGGGAACCGTTGGCCGCCTGTTTCCAGAGCGTTGCGTTGTATCCGTCGAAGAGAGAGAGAAAGAAAAAGTGTGTGTGACAGGAGTACCCGTACCGCGGCCCTCTACTCGTACGCTCAACCTGAAGCAACAACACTGAATGTTCTGCCCACCTCCCTAGCTCGGGATCCGGTCGGTCGCTACGATGCGATGATAGCTCTCCTCGCGGGACCTTGGACACATACGGTATTCGCGAGCACACAGTGTGACCCCGATGGGGATGGTGAGGTGAGCAGCAGGGGGGAGTCGTTCGAACGGTACCTTCCGCCGCTGCGAATCCAGGGGACAAGGGGGTTGAGTTAGAGAGGGGCACTGTATGTACTATTATCCGTACCGGAGTAGGGATACATACAACACTGGTGAAGCCGCTAAATCCTTATCAGAATCCAGTTCGCTGCGGCAAGCCGTTTCGGCACCGAAGTCGGCCCCCTTCCTTCTCTTGCATGTTCTTTTCGATGGGGCGCTTAATGGCGCACTGGGCTGAATGAAGGGCGGTCCACCGGTGAGTCGTGACGGACACCGCGGACGATGGGAGTCTCGCGCGCCGGGGCCCTCTTTTCCTTCGCAAAGACGGGCCGTCCTATCACGGGCTGGTTGTTTGTCATGCTGCATCTCCTCACACTACGAGTAGAGGAACCCTGAGGTCGTCGTCAAGCCGGGCCACTTTTTCCTGCTCGTAGCGACGCTTCAAAGTGTTTTAGTCAGACTCCGTAATCCCGCAACACCGAACAGACGCCCGCGTGCCGTCGTCACCTCTCGGAGGCACCGAAGAGCGGAACTTGCGCCAACGCAGAACGACGGGGACGACCCGGGAGCCACACACCACACAGCACATACCGCCGCCGCCGGTTCGACCATTTCGCTACGGATACCGACGACGACGACGCACCCACGCTCCAGTGCCATCGTCATTCCGGCCCCTCCTTCCTCCTCCAACCCTTACTGTGCAGTGCCCCTCCACCAAACAAACGACACCGATCGACCAATCCCCAGGTTTCGCCTTGCAACCGAGACCTGATCTAGGTGTCCGTAAGGTAGCCTGCCCGCGGCTGTTGTCCGAACCCACGCAGCGGTATCCGTAGGTACAGAGTACTTTGCCTTACAGTGCACCACTGCGGTACCGCTCGGTAGAGTCTTGGCACGCGACGCCACGTAAACGCCACCCCCATCCAGCACAAACCACCCTTCACGAGCCGCATCGCCCATTGGGCTGAACCACAGAGCCGCAGCGGCACGCACCCAGAGGTCACATCTGCATCCCACTCTACCTGCCTTACCTTACCTTACACTACGGATACCCAGCCAGACTAAACCTGTGCCCTGCCTTGGCCTTGCCTTACCTTACCCCAACACCCAAACCTTGTACCTTACCTTAATCCTAGCCGCATCTGCCTTTCCTCTGCCTTGGCCCATCGCGGCACGTTCTAGAGCCTCTTGGGCGGGAACTCAGTCGTCGTCAGACCGCCTTGCCGAACCAACCACCACCCACCGACCATCACCACCCACCCTTGCCATCGGACGACGGGGAAACACACACCCACCACCCATCACCACCACAGCATACTAGGGACCCCGCCTTTTGTTCACAACCCCCAAGAGACGGCAAAGGATCGCAGAAGAAGCAACCATGACGATGGAGAGCGCCGTTGATCACGATGTCGTGGTGGTGGATGAGTTTGATGCTCTGTAGGTGGAGAATGCATTGCGCGTTCACTTCCATCTCCTTCTGTCAAATCCGGGAACTCGAGCCTTGGCGATGGAGGCGAGAGACCACGCAGCTCCCCTTCGGCCTTCCCGAGATGCCAGCGAGTTTCCTACTGTTCCCGTGTTTGCTTGCACACACGCGCACACACACACACACCCCTCCACCTCTCTCACTCGCTCGCTCTACTTCCCTTGCCTGTTCACACCGACTGATGAGTAATGTTTGCTGATTTGTGTTTTATGCTTCGGTGAAGGGCTATCGAGGTGAAGACTTCACCGACGGTCGAGTCTGTCAACTCTGTCGCGCCGATCCCGGCCAAGTATCCCGGTATGCAAGTTTCCGTTTTGATGTTGGTTGTGAGAATGTGTCTTTGCCGTGGTATTATGTGAGCCTATTGGAAGGCCCGTGGAAATGATTTGGGTTTCATCGTCAACATAACAAAAGCCTTGAGACTAACACCGTGAAGCCAAACTGCATGCCCGCAAGGTCGCCGCCGAGCTCAACGTTAGCGATGGCCTCATCTTCCTCCCCGGCGAACCAAGCCGGGAATATGAAGACTCGGACATGGGCCCGGCCTTCAGACAACGACGATAGTAATGTCAAACCCCCCAACTCTTGATCTTCGTGCCCACTAACACCGCGCATAGCTTCTACTACCTGAGCGGCGCCAACTTCGCCGACTGCGCCGTGACCTACGAGCTCGCCTCGGACCGCCTCATCCTCTGGGTCCCCTACGTCGAGCCGCGCCAGGTCCTCTGGTTCGGCCGCACCCCGGGCATCGCCGAGTGCCTCAAGCAGTTCGACGTCGACGACGTCCGCTACACCACCCAGCTGAACAAGTTCCTCTACCGCCACCTCGCCCCGGGCTCGACCCTCTACGTCATCCACCCGGACCAGGTGCCCCTCTCGGGCGAGTTCCTCCGCGAGATGGCCGACGTCCGCGTCGACCTCACCTCCCTCCAGCCCGCCGTCGACCAGGCCCGCGTCGTCAAGACCGAGTATGAGGTCGCCATGATCCGCAAGGCCAACGCCGTCTCCGCCGCCGCCCACCGCCGCGTCGCCGAGCGCCTCCTCCACCTCGAGAACGAGGCCGAGATCGAGGCCATCTTTCAGGCCCGCTGCACCACGGCCGGCACCCGCGACCAGGCCTACGCCATCATCGCCGGCAGCGGCCCCAACGCGGGGACGCTCCACTACGACGCAAACGACCAGCCCCTCGAGGGCCGCGACGTCGTCGTCTTCGACGCCGGTTGCGAGTGGCGTTGCTACGCGAGCGACATCACCCGCACCCTCCCCATCCCGGGCCGCTTCTCCCCTGAGGCCAAGGCCATCCACGACATCGTCGAGCGCATGCAGGACGAGTGCATCGCCATGATCCGCCCCGGCACGCTCTTCTTCGACCTGCACATCCACGCCAGCCAGGTCGCCCAGGAAGGCTTGCTCGCCCTCGGCGTGCTCAGGGGTGACCCCGCAGAGGTCTGGGACGCCGGCACCGTCGCGCCTTCTTCCCCCACGGCCTCGGCCATCACGTCGGCCTCGAGGTGCACGACGTCACGGGCAGGGAGAGGCTTCTCCTACTAAACAACGCCATGGGCGGCGGCGCCGGCGGACGCGTGGGTAAGCGGGAGGTCATCACGCTGGAGATGATGGGCGCCATGGCGCGGGCCACGGCCGCCGCTGCGTCGGTGCCCCCGCCGTACAAGGGCCGGCAGTACCTGAAGAAGAACATGATCGTCACCGTCGAGCCGGGCGTGTAAGTCTCGCCATCCCCACTTCCCCAACGACACTCGGAAGAGATTGTGAAAAATGCTGACGCGAGGAACACAGGTACTTTTGCAGGGAATACATCGAGGGCTACTTCCTCAGCAACCCCCGCCACGCGCGCTTCATCAACAAGGCCGTGCTGGAGAAGTACTACCGCGTCGGCGGCGTGCGCATCGAGGACGACATCCTCGTCACGGACGACGGCTACGAGAACCTCTCGACTGGGGCGCCAAAGGGTGAGGAGCTGTTGAGGGTCATCAATGGCAAGGCCTAAACTTTTCTGGTTTTTTCCCTCTTTTGTATAGACGGATGATGACATGGGAGGTGCGTCATGTGTGGCTTTTTTTTGGACGAGCGTGCTGAGATGGTATGCGCTGCTTGTTGGGTTGCGCTTGGGCGGTTTTGATGGCGAGGTTTAGTTTGCAACGGTTAGATAATTGACACAAGATAATGGCAACGCTGATCGTTGAATCCAAAATTTGCTTGCTCGACGATTGGGAGTGCCACCAAAGTGTCCGCAAGTCTACAAAAGAGCTTTGCGAAGGTACCTATGTGGCTGAGAACGATGTAGATAATTGAGACGATGAACGACGACGGGAGACAGCAAGTACAAGGACGATAAGAGTCCCAACAAGGACGATGTTGGAGACAGTAGAGCTGATAGGGATAATATCATTCATTCTGTGCTAATTCCGCCACCTAACGAACATACCTACATAGAAATGCTCACAGCACGCGAGCTTCCTGCTGCATCTGCCACAGAGAAAGAGGATCAATGACATCTTCGGGCAACAGGTCCCGAAAGAGGAACGCCGCATCGCCATGCGATTTGAGCCCGTGAGCTAACATCAACTCCTCTGTCAAGCCCGCAAAGCATGGGCTACCGAGTTTCCAGCGTATGTCCGACAAACCGTTCTGCGTGAAACCGTGAAAAATGTCACCATGTATCTCAGCTACATTCGCCCAGGACTGAATCAGCTCAGGATCATCTGCCAAAAGCTCAGTGCCTTGCCAGGTGATGCAACTGTTTCCGCTGCGTTGGTGGTATGCGAAACAATAAGCTTTTTGTTCGGTGCCAAACCATACCGCCATGGTTTTGAGGTTTCTCATGCGTATAGCAACGTTTGCGGCCTTCTTCAGCATATCCAGTATCGCGTGACCATCGTTGTTTGCGAGTAGCCGTGACGTCAGTGTAAGATACTCCAAATGTGGCCATCGGAAGAGCCTTTTTTCGTTGCACTCCTGGAAAAAGTCCTCAGCCTCGACCATGAATGCGACGGACAATTTTTTGAGCTTTTGGCTTGCCTTAGCAAATGCTTGCCCGAGTAAATTGTTGCGGACACGAAGAAGGCGATCGACACCGACAATCCTCTTGGCGTAGGACTCGTTGTTGTCCTCATACACAGAGATGTTTTTGACTTTTTTAGGCAGACATGATATGAAGGCCCTGTATTCTAAGTGATAAAAGTCAGCGCTGAATGGGATATTGAATGGACGTGAATGTTCTTGTTGTCGTCCTTGCGGTCATCCTTGCGGTCATCCTTGCTGTCATTTCTGCTGTCATTTCTGCTGTCGTCCTTGCTGTCGTCCTTGCTGTCGTCCTTGCTTTGGCCAAAGTACCATATGAATAGTCTGCGTACTTACCTTGATCGTAAAGGAGCTGGTGCTCATCATTCCACGCTCTCCATGGCTCCTACACCAGAGACTCAAGGTTCGGCAACTTTCTGAAGATGGCTCTCAGTCCGTATTCACTTTTGTCTTTGTTTCAAAGATTTTGTGGCGGGAGAAGCAGGCTGTGACGGAAATGTCTGCGCAGTACGAACTTGGTGACTCCTGGAAGCATAGGCAAACCTCCGTCTGGGCGCAAACGAAAAGTCATGTTTTTGTGAATGCGCTTCGTGTAATCTGCAAAAGCCGACATGTCAAGTTCTTGATGTACTTCAGGGGTTAGTCGAGCTCCTATCTCGTCACGCGACCCAAGATACGACTTGTCGAAGTTGAAGTGCGCCTTGCAAGAGTACGACTGTGCGCTAAGTTCGATTGCAATGCCGTTTCCGTTTGGACACGGCGCTTCCCAATCTTCTAAGGCGTAAAAAAGCTGTTGGATAGCTTCTCGCAATAATTTCTCGTGCGGATTGTGGCCCGGTTTCGTCTCATGGTCTAGTCCCCCCTCTCCACGATGGCATTCACATTTGCGTTCATGGAATGCTGTGTTCAACCAGATGTGCTGCACGTAATTTCTCAATTCGCCAGTGACCTTTGTTCGCAAATCCGTAAGGTCAGACATGTTTCCGAAAGACACCTCTAGTCTGAGGAATCTGAGGTTGTCGTGTTTAAAGTTTTCATCCTGGCTATCGAGAATTTGCTGCCAGAGCTCCTCCTCCTGGAAGATCTTGTGGCCTATGGACCATTTTTCCCAGTCATGATTCCAGGGTGTCGCGGCGGTACTGGAGCCAGCCATGATGGGAAGAGTGTGGTGGTGTTATGGGTATGCAGCGAATCGGATGATGATAAGCCAGTAAGTCGAAGTATCGAGCTGTTGAGAAGAATGTGGCAGAGTAGCCAAAATCGAGACGGGCGTAGATGAATGTGGGAGAAGTGTTGTCGTTGTGGAAGTGAAGTTGGGGAGATCTCGGGGAGAGGAAGGAGTCTGGAAGTCGTCAGGACGGCGGTCCCATCTAGCCTAGTTGCCGTTGCTGGTATGGCTCCGTGGGCGCCTTCCCATCATATTCTCCAGCTTCGAAAGGCAACGACAGCCCCAGGGTGTGTGGGAGCAGAAGAGAGGCCTGCATCACTCTCTGGGGAAAGACCTTGGCCGGCATTGTAAGCAGCACGCCCCGGTCCTGCTTTTGCTGCACAACGGCAGCTGTCCCCTAGTTGTCAGGAGTAAACGCTCACCGTGGGTGTATAAAAAGGAAAGATGGGCCACGACGCAGCCTTCTCTCCACTGCGTTCTATCCCGGAGTTGGCAACTCAACCAGCTTCACCTGCGGAGCTGCCTGCTGTACATTTTCGGTCAGGAGCCGAAGCTGGCAACCCCTTAGTTGTGAATGATAGGATTCAACCTTCCGATCTCCTGACGAATCAGACCTGACACAAGGGGAGGAGCGACATGCCTCTAGTTGAAGCTGCGACAACTTCAACGACGGCAAGAGCACGAAGGGCAGGGCGGGAACTAAATGACCAAAGCAACTTCCGATGCACTGGCATCGATGCATGACGCGGAGTGGAGCCCGTCGAGTTGTAGCCAAGGATTTCGTCAACGTCTTCCTAAGATTTGAATATCTTGTCTAGACTGGGACGACATGGTGACCATGACCTCTCCCGAAATCGCATCGGTCTGATGATGGGAAATAGTATGACATCTTGAATATCATACAGCATGAAGCGTCGCGTCCTTGGATTCGCCAAACCATGAGCGGAGGGAAGCCTCCCCCAAACACATATGGCATCACACGTTACAAGCCTGTGCATCCAGAACGGTAATCCGTGAATTTCTTTTTGGAGAGTCTATAACCCAAGCCCCATGTAGCCAATGCAAACCACGCACGCCATCCAAACCGCCAGTCCAATGCTTTGAAAAGTTCCTTCACCCGCCAGCCATGCTGCAAACAATTCGACTTGTCCCCCATTTGCGGTGGACGTCCGTCAGATTTCTTCTTTTCAGTTACCGGAACACCAAAGTTTATGTTTTGCTAGGTCGTGAAACAAAGCTCGCAAAAGCTCCAAAAACAATCCCCGAAAAGCCGGTGTTGGGCGAGACCAGCCCATACCGACGGCTCTGTTGAGTCGTTACAGGCCACGTCTAGTAATTACAATGAATGCCAGGCAGTACATCACACGGCCATCAGCTCGTGACTGCTTTGTGTTCGTGTCGTTTACTTGCGCCGTCTTGTCTTCGGCGCCGGCTCGGGAGAGGGAGAGGGCTCGACGGCCTGTCTCTTCTTTGTCGTCTGCTTCCTGGGTCTTGGGGGAGGAGGGGGTTCAGAATGGAGATGACCGAGTTCCTCCATGGCTGTGGTGTTCTCCCAAGACAGGCAGCGGTAATTCGTCGGTTCGGGCGTCGGCTCATGATGGCGGCCCCTCGTACTCATCCGCTTGGAGTCTCTCCTCTTCTCCTTCTTCTCCTCCTTCTCCTCCTTTTCCTCGGGCTCTGCGCTGGCGAGGTACTTCTTTCGGTTTTCCATGTGCTTTACGATTTTGTCCTTGAAGGCCACAATCTCTTTCCTGAGTCGCAGTTCGTTGAATCCGCGAGGATCGAGCCACTTGAGGAGCTCGTCAACTTGCTCCGGCTCACTGTAGAAGCCCCACTGACGCGCGTTATGGACGCTAGTAGTGCCCTCTTCCAGCTTTTTGCGTTCCGGAATAGTCATGTCGAATTTGGTCTTGTACTCGGCTTGGTACTCGGGATCGGTGTCGATGTAGCCCTCGCGTTCCAGGTCGTCAGGTCCCTGAACCCATATGCAACCGTTGGCGTATTCGGCGGCAGCGGTAGAGCTGTCTGGAAGCCCGCCGTAGGGCATTCCGTTCCGCTCAAACCAGTAGTACCTGTTCCAGAATCGATCCTTGCCAAGCACTCTGGTTCGACCGCAGTCTGCTTCGCGAAGGTCGTTGTCGATGACGGCAATTTCCTCTTCACACTTCTTGATGAACTCCTCCTTCTTGGTGATATCCTTGAGGACCTTGATGAATTGTTTCGACTGCTTGGGCAACTTTGCGGCCTCGGCCTTCTCTTTGCGCTTCTTCTCCTCTTCGCGCTTGCGCTGTCTTTCAGCAGCACGATCGTTGGCACGGCGGATGTTTCTGCGGGGACCGCCCTCTTCCTCGGAGTCGGCAACTTCATCCTCGGCATCCGCAACTGAGTCGTCAGCATCGGCCATCTTGACGTCTTCATCCTGCTTTTCTGCTTCAGGAGGCGGCGACGGTGGCATGTTGTCGGGCAACAAGATCTTGCGCTGGTCGTTAAGGGCACGCAGCTCCTCAAGTCTACCGGGGTGTTAGTACTCTCAGGTGAGATGGGGTTGACGTAGCTCACGCTTGTTTCCTCTGCCGCTGCCAGTCAATCTTCTCCTTGCGGAAAGCAGTCATCTGTTCGCTGCACTCCTCCATGTACGTGCGCATTGCCTTGGTTCTGGTGGTAAGCAAGCAGATGATTTGCAGTGCCTGGACGCGAAGGTTAACGTCGAGGTTGGCGTACTGCTCTCTGACGGTGTCCTGCGTGGGTTGCTCCACCTCGGGAGGAACGATCTGTGCGAGAAGGTCTTCGCATTGCTTCTCATGCCGTTCGTCCTTCGACAGCTGATGAAGCAGACCAACAATGATTCTCTCCCAGCCGCCATTTGCGAAGTTTCGCTTTCGAAGTTCTTCAATCCAGTCGTAGTCCTCAAGAACCTCGTCTGCGCGATGCTTGATTTCGGGCTCCACATTTTCGCTCTCCTTCTCAGCGGCTCTCGCCTCAGCAGCCAATCTCTCAGCCTCGGCCCTAGCCAGACTGCTTCTTGTGGCTCTGGCAGGCGGCCTGTCAGGTTCAGGTGTGGGCTCCTTTTCTTCCTCTTCCTCTTCCTCCTCAGAGTCATCCTCCTCTTCGACCTCGGGCAGTGGCACATTGACCTTGCCACCGTCTGCCTCGGCGCTGACGAGTTGCTTCAAAACGGCGCAGTGAATCTCTTCAAACAGCTGGATCGTCGTCTCTTCGGATGCAGCGCACATCGCTTCAACGAAATCGTCAAACGTAAATGAATCCAGCTTGAAAATCTCGCAGTAGACGTTGAGCGTGTCCCAAGTCTCCAGAAACAAGCCCACTGACTCCATAGAAATCTTGTCCTGTAGGCCAGCGCTGCCCCTGGTGGCGTCATCAGACTCGGTTGGGGGGTCCTTGCAGAAGAACGACAGTGGCGGCCTGATAACACCCTCCCTCATCGGCACCTGCAAATCTTCGATGGGATATTTTGGTGGCGGAGGCGGTGGGGGTACTTCGGGGGCAGCCATGGGGTGCTGCATTTGTTGGTTTCTGAAGTTGAGAGGGAGCTGGAAGGGATTCTTATGAGGAGGCGCCTGAAATACGCCATCGTGTCCAGCAGGCATGCCCTGCGAACCCTTGCCGTCGAAATCCGGAGATTGGTGCTGCAGCTTGCCCTTCTGGTTCTTTGGTGCAGGTTTCAGCTCCGGTAACCTAGCCGGCCCGTTCTGCATAGCTCCGTTTACACCATTTGCCCCGTTTGCCTCTTGGCCGTGCGGCTGGTTTGCTCGCTTCTGTGCCTGGATCTGCTTCCGCTCCATCAACTTTGTATCGTAGCGCAGGTGAGCCGGGACCCGAGAGTCGATGTGGTATTGTGCCGCATAGTCCTGCTTGACGAGCCACGGGGCGCCGTTCCATGCCTCGCGCGTCACCGTCTTCTTGATGAAGGAGCGTAGGACCGACTTTGTGAAGATCTTGCGATCGCGCCAGATGTGATCGTCGTCAACCACAGCTTCGGCGCCGGGTCTCTCGTCGAGGCTGACCGTATATCTAGTGTAGGGAGGAGTCAAGGTGCCGTCGGGCAGCACCTTGCCTCCAAACCGGGTCTTTTCTCTGACAACGCCCTGCAACCTCTCTCCGTCTGCTGTGCTGACCGTGACTGCTTCGCCAGGGTAGTAGTCCGCCCTGAACTCTTCAAAAACCATGTCTACCAGGGTATCGATTCGAGAGACCGTTTGGAATTGTACGCGTCGCAGAACCGGGCCCTTGAGGGCTTCGGGGAAGGCCTGCTCGACTTCTTCGGCGCCAGCAAGCTATCGCGTGTTAGTGTCTGGGTGTGGGGTTGACGTCTCAGCACAAACCTCGCTCTTTAGAGCTTCGAAAAACGTCAAGCCAGAGTGCCCTGTGATCTGGCAAATGAATCGGCGCTATGCGGTGTGAGCAAGTCTTGGCCCATAGCCCCACCTAGACTAAACATACCTGTTTGTAGAAATCCATTCTTCACCGAGTTAGCTCGGAACACCCACCAGAACGCGAAAACGGGGAGCTTACCTGGTTAAATAGTCTTCATAGTGGGCGAAGACTTCACCGGTCTGCGGTATATGCCAGACCTGAGGGCTTACATCAGTATTCGTCGCATCGTCCGTGAAGTTCAATTTTCGAACCTCTGCATTGTCATCCTTAATGTCCTTGGGCGACAAGAACTGCACCGGTTTGCGCTTGAATAAGACCTGGATTGTAAGTCAGCGGCGCGCGCTCCCTCGGGGCGCGTACAGGGTCCGTACCATGGTGGCGGTGGGCTACAATGGCATGGTCCAAAAGTCGAGGTCCGAATGCGCAACGAGGCTGTATTGCAGCCTTCCTTCTCTTGAACCGGTGTAGGTGGTTCTTAGAGACTCTCGAGAAGCATCTGCCGGTCGATAGCGGCGCGTCGTGCTGGTCGTGGCGGGTTGTTGTGGTCGCGGCCGGAGGGGGCGGAGGCGCGGTCGAGGTGTCGGGCAGGGGAGAGCGGGTTCGGCGGTGCACTTACACGCGAGTTGGCGGACGCGGTGCGGGTCGAACAAGACGTGTCAGGGCGGTAGATGTGGTTGCAAATGGCGATGTTGAGGGTGGTTGTGGTCGCGGGCTAATGGAGGAAACGCGCAGCCTGCGAGTCGTGGGTGAAACGTCGAGGGAAAAAAACAAAAAGGTGGGAAGAGAAGTGGTGAGCTTGGGGAGGGAAAGGAAAAGGGAAAAAGACGAAGAGCGCCAGTAAAAGCGGTCCTGGCCCACGCCCGCTTGGCCCGTTCGGCCCACGGTGCCTCCGCATCCCATCTCCCAGAGCGCTGCTCACCAGGCCTCCTCACCCCTCCTCCACCCCCACGACTCCGTCCACCTCGGGAATCCCACACCCGCGTCGGCCACCCACGATTTTGTACTCGTTGCACTCGCCGCCGCCGAGCAATCGATTGAGCACTCAAGTGACCGAAAAGACTCCAATTTCGTCGATTTATCCCCATATATGTCATGTGCACCGCCCGGCCTTGACGGTAGGCTGTTTTCCGTCAATCACCTCCTCGGATCGCACCCGGAGGAGCACCGTTTCACCACCACAACGCTTTAAAATTTACTTCTAAATACTTCAGTGACAAATTTGATATGACTGGTTTATATGTGATCTTTTTTGTATGCCTCCGACAAACGGGGCGTGAGAAAAGTCGCGATATCAAGGCCGGGCTGCTCCGACAAGGCCACTCCGGGCCGCCGAGCTCCGTGTAAGTGATTTCCTCACAAGTGCATTCCAGAGCAGTCAATTAGGCCAAATTCGATTCTGCATGGCCAAAACTATGCTCGACTTGCGTTTGTTTTGCTCTTCCGTTTGCTGATGGCATACAATGGGTTGTGTCCAAGGGGCCCACGACCCCCGGTCCCCCTGCTCAGCCGTTAGCTCCAAAATGTTGTTTCTCGCCTGGGACATGGCTGCTAGTGGATCTGGGTGCTGCTGTCAGCCTCCAGACACGTGAGTTTCTGCATTTTGATTGGCTCCTGTCGACCAGGCCCCCACGGGACGAAGCGTCTCTTTTAGACTTCCGGCAACTGGCCGTCATCACTGGCACGCAAAAGTTTCGCCCAAGGGCATAATCTTTGTCTCATTTTCGTCTTTTATACGATTAATATGAACAACCCGTCGCTTAGAAAGCGACTTTCCACACCTTTTATGACGTGAAGTAAACCACCATGAACCCGAGCCAACTGCCGACGACCCCCACCGCGCAGTACGAGCTCGTGAACATTAGCGGCAGGAATTCATACCGCTTCCCAAACACTATCTGGTGCAGCAGTGAGCAGTACAGAATCAACGGGATGCTGACTGCGATGTACAGCGTGCTGAATCGGTCGAGCAAGAAAAACCTCGCCTTTCTGGATGCCGGCGCCAATCGGTCAAATGTCAGGAGGAACAGAATCAGCCAGAAGATGGTGTAGACCGTCTTGATTGGGAATTCCGCCGACGTGAACAGGAGGGGGAAGAGAGAGACGTGCCCAGCGACAGCCAATGGTCGGAATGCACTGAGGTAGCGGCGATCCTTGAGCGCAATAAGGCTGAAGGGAATGATGACGAGAAGAATGGCCTTCTCGTGCACATGCCATCCGAAGAGGAATGAAGCATAGCCGCACAGAGTCACCGCCCCAATGAAGCTGTCCCAGGGCAAGGGTGTCTGGGCCTGGAAGAAGAGCTTGATCAGAGGCAGCACCTGGAAGAAGAGCGTGAGAGCGAAGCAAGTGCGTGGGCTGATTTCCGGCAGCACGGCAAAGGCAGTGTCACCCACGAGTCCTCTGGTGACACTGTTGATGGCTTCGGCCTTGACAGGGAGATTGAGCCTGGGTGCCACTGAAGCTCTATTAGCATGCTCCTGTAGAATAGTCATGGGTCAGTGGATGACCTACCATAAATGAGGACGCGGTCCGCGAAGGAGTACAGAGCCCAAACATTGGGGGCCCAGTAGGCATGGCAAAGACCACGTGAGAATGGGAAAAGGCGGCTCATCATCTGTGGTATCTGGTTCAGAGCAGCAAACGGTCCAAATGCGGCACCAAAGATGGCCGCAATACCGCCACCCAGCTTAATGCAGTTGAGGAACTGGATTCTGAACATGGACTTGGGCGACAGGCAGTAGGCACGGAGAAGGAAGACAAAGTAGGCCGGGGCGAGGTACAGATAGATGTGCTTCATGCACAGCAACACAGCAAACACCAGTCCGCTGCCCAGCAAGCCCGACTTGGACCTCGCCAGAACGAGGGACAGGATGAGCACACCGTACATGGCGCCATTGTACTGGAAGTGGATGTGGTCAATAATCAAAAGACCGGGGGAAAGAAGAATTGAGATGGCAGCAGCCTGGGCAGCACGTCTCGTTCCTCCCGTCGCGGTCTCGATGAATCTAGTAACATCTCATATAAGCTGTTGTTCCCATCTCGAAGGATAGTTGGGTGCACTCACCGCTGCAGCGCATAGACTAGAACCAGCTCTGAAATGATGACTGTCCATCTCTGAAAGTAAACCGTCTGCCAGCTATCGTATTCCAAGTTGTAGACCTTGAGCATGGCCGGGTCGACGAGCTTCGCGACCTGGGACATGACCCACTCGAAGTAGGCGAAGAAGGGAGGGTAGTCGAGTGTCCATTCCGAGGTCTGCTCATAGTACCACTTGGACAAGGGGAGGCTGTTTGTGATGGCGAGCCAGTTCCGGTGGACTTCGAAGTCGGTGGATTTGCTTCACGGCAGGTCAGCGACGGTGGCTTCTCGGAGGTGTCGGTCGGTGGTCCACTTACTAGGCCGGGAAGAGGAGGACCTTGAGAGCGCCGGCGACAAGCGCGCATTGGGAGAGGGTTGGATATGATTCAGCCATTGTGGCGCGTTCCAAGGGCTGATCAGCAGGTTGTCCGCATTGAACAGGGCGGTGCCGTGAGAGCTTCAATTTGGCGTGGTGGCAGAGCTGAAGCTGCCCGGCAGGTGGGAGGAAAATCACAGGCCACCTTCGCTTTCGTCAGGGGTCCTGCTCTCAAAGCTGCAGCTTGCCATTTTGGAGAAGACGTGGACTGGAAGCGATGGACAGGGGTCCGTTTTGGGGCCCGTGCAGAAATCGCGGTGAAACCAGCCCCGACTTCTAGAAGTGGGTCAGAGAAGCTTCAGTCTTATTCAAGCCACACATTGAGAGCTTCACGCCACAGTTGTCTTCACCTTAATGCAAGGAACGAGCGAGCCCAATCGACACAGCTTGGGCCATGCCACCACCTAAGACCGGAGGTGGTGGACCAGGGTCCCTTCTATTTCGTGACAGTCTCCAGTAAAGGCTCATGCTCCGTCTTACACTAGGCAGCGGGACAGTCCCCAAGCTTCATCTCTAGAATCCATCATCACGAGACCCCACGACCTCCTGAGGGACACTGGGTAGACATTTCTAGATTAAACTAGCAAAGCCGGAGGCGAATAAAGAATCATTGGTCTGCCGAGCTCTCCATTCAAGCTGATTTCATTTACTCCTTAGCTCAATCCGCTTTTCGGAAGCCAACGCCGACAAACAGCCTTCCAGAAGGGGCAGTGTGGTCCATCCACAGCAGCACAGGAGCTTCAGAGCGAGTCTTTGACACTTTTTTGTGCCAACCTGTCCTCAACCCACAGACACCGCACCACCACCAACAACCCCTGCCTCGAGTTTCTCAACTTGGCGGCCCTCTAACCATCTTCGCTATTCCCACGCATGTTTGGATCCCGCGTCTTCTGCATTTCGTTTTTTTCTCTTCAATTCTGCATCCTTTTCAGGAGCTTGCTTCTGTGATTTAATACGCAATTGATCGACCCTGTGGGCGTACGGCCGGCTTCGTTATTCCAACTCTTTGATACCCATCCACGCCCTCTCTCTCCTCTCCCCACCATTTCCAGCACCTCACATAGTTCTCGCGTGCCACCTCACCCTCAGTCGCAATGCGTGTGTCGCAAGCTCCCCTGAGCTCGGCGCTCGCTTTTCTTCTCGGTGCGAGCTTGACACAAGCTCAGTACCTCATCAATGAGCTGAGCTTTGGCTACACTGGCAGGTAAGAAGCTCCCTTGCCGCATCTCTCCAGCGCGCCCACGTACTTTGCCCATCTCCAAAAGCGCCCACTAACCACAACATCTAACAGCGTATCGCCAACAACGATGGCCACGTTCCCTTCTTTGTCCTCCAGGGACAACCAAACCAGCCCGAAATTCTCTCCAACAAGGTCATCCTCACCCCCGTCGCCCCCGGGAACCAGCGCGGCTCCATCTGGAGCACCCAGAAGGTGATGCACAGCACCTGGATCGCCGACATCGACTTCCGTGCCAATGGCGGCGAGCGTGCCGGGGGAAACCTCAACATCTGGCTCACCAGTGGCGGTTCCAACGACGTTGGCATGAGCTCGGCATACACTGCTGGCCGCTTCGACGGTCTCGTGCTTGTCATTGACGGTCACGGCGGTACTGGTGGCATGGTTCGCGGCTTCTTGAACGACCGAACGACCGACTACAAGGCCCAGAGTGATATCAGCGGCCTTGCCTTCGGTCACTGTCAGTACCACTACCGCAACCTCGGCCGCCCCAGCCAGATTAAGCTGCGCCAGACCTCCAGCGTCTTCAAGGTCGAGATCGACGGACGCCTCTGCTTCGAAACCGACAAGGTCAAGATCCCTCCTGGCTACTCCTTCGGTATTACCGCCGCTAGCGCCGACAACCCGGACTCTTTTGAGATTTTCAAGATGGTTGTCATGTCCGACTCGCTTCACGCCGGCGAGCAGCAAAACCAGGGCCACCAACAGCAGCAGCAGCAACAGCAGCAACAGCAGCAACAACATCAAGCCCACGAGCAGAAGGCCAACCAGGGTCAGCCGAGCAACCCCCGCAGCGGCAACGAGGAGCCCGTTGACCTCAACGCCATCCCCGACAGCCCTGCAGATGTGATCACCTCGTCCAAGGCGCAGTTCGCAGATTTGCACAACCGTCTTCAGTCGGTTAACCACCAGATCGGTACCATTTACCGTTCTGTCAACCAGTATAACCAGCACGCCGAGAACCGCCACGCGGAGACCTCACAGATTCTCGACTCGCTCCGCACAGAGCTGCGCAAGATTGAGAAGGTCTACAGCATTGAGGACCGCATCAACGCCCTCGAGCGCGAGATCCGCGCCATGCGCACCGATCTCAACCTGCAAATGAAGAACACGGAGCACTCTCTCAAGGGCTACATGAGCGAACATCACTCCACCCTGTCCTCAAACATCGTCAACGCCGCTCCTGGTCATGGCAAGCTTATCCTCGTCATTGTTGGGTCTCAAGTCGTTCTCGCTGTCGGCTACGTCCTTTACAAGAGAAGAAAGAACTCGATGCCCAAGAAGTACTTGTAAGATGTCGAAGCAGTGGTCCGAAAGGTCAACAATTCAGAGCTGGCTTGTGTGGAGTTGTCTTGTATAAATCATGTACGATTGGTTGCATCGTGCGAATTTCGGCCAATGATGGATGCCGTGCTACTGCAACGGGAAGCCGTTGTCCTTTAATCCTATGTAGCGTATGGGGCGACGAAGAGATATAAAATGGAGGATACACAAGAGGTGAGTCGAGTAGGGGCGATGACGACAAGAGCAAGTGCAGGCGTTCGTGTGAGAAATCGAAACCATTTTCAAGTTCATATTGCAAAGTTCCTCCTATCTCATCGAATCTGGGAGAATTGAATGCTCAGTAACGCGTACGACGCCGAGTACAGACTGACGTCCGTTGTTGAACGTATGAGTAGACTGGACGCGGCCTGGGCCCAAACCTCTTCGATATTGCCAGAAGAAGGAAGGTCGTTAGCAGGTCAGGTCTCGGCCGCAGGTTCCAGACATTCCAATGCGATTGCGATTATTCCGTCCCAAAACATCACGTTATACGTGCGGGAGCAAAATCCTGTGTGAAGGGTTCGGGACCATCACTTCCTAGCCTTGGTCTCTCATTCTTGACAACCGAGGTTCTGGGTCGAATAACCCCATGTCCAACGGGACCTTGTGTTGGACCTTCCAAGTCAACGAGCCGTACCAACTGACCAACCGTCTCAAACCTTGAGCGTAGGATATCCTTTTCAAGCCAAAGAGTGGAGCAAAAAACGATGTTTAAAACTTCCAAGTTGGAGTAGCAATGTTATTGATGCGGGGTTCCCCTCACGACTCGCCCTCTTGGCTCGAACTACCGATCACAGCTTCCTTGGGAATCTGGGGCATGTGCCGGGGGAATGCAAACCGAACGGGCGTCGTGGGGTTGATGCTCCCCATCAAACTGCCACTTCCCCAGATTCTTACCCCAGATTGTTGGGTGCGCCCTCCTTGTCCTCGGTGTATCATTGTGGACGATTTAGACCCAAGATGCTTGGCGCAATGACACAGCCCAGCCCACCGGGACCTGGCAGTCTTGGATGACATGTAGACGATGGTGGTGCTGGCTTTACCCGCTCTGCCGTCTGCGTCCCAAGTCTTTGGCATTGCGAGATATAAACGGTTCATCTCAGGATGTCGGCTGTCGTAGTCCCATTGGCAAGAGTGGACTGACTTGTTTGACAATTTCAAGCATGACGAAGACAGAGGACCAGAAGCCGGAAATCGCCCTTGAGCACGCTGACGACGTCGGACTCGAGAATCAACATGACAACCCCAAGGACGTGACCCTCGATGCCGCCGCCAAGGGTCAGGGCGTGTCGGGCTACGAGACTTTGACATTGTGGGAGACTTTCAAGGCCTTCAAAGTGTGCTCCGCTACTTGCTTTGCTGTCGCTTTCAGCGCAGCGACAGATGGATATCAGATTGGGTAAGTGTTCTTCTGCCTTTCGTTCTTTTGGGGAACCGTGACTAGATAAAAGAACGGGTATGGCAAGAAGACATCCACAAGAGACTAACAACCACGTAGCATCAACGGCAACATCATCGCCAACCCAGGCTTCATCAACCAGTTCGCAACGGAAACCACCTCGCGTGGCGAACCCAACCTTGCCGCACCCATCCTCAGCGCCTGGTCTTCCATAATGTCCGTCGGCCAAATCATCGGCATGACGACCGTCCCCTTCCTCTCCGATCGCTTCGGCCGCAAGGGCGCAATGTACTGGTACTGGTTCATCCTCTCCATGAGTATTCTCTGCGAGTCACTAGCCCGAACCTGGCCCGTATGGCTTGTTGCCAAACTGTTCGCGGGCGTCGGCGTGGGCTGCCTCCAGTCCACCGTCCCGACCTACATCGCCGAGGTTGCCCCAACAAGAATCCGAGGCGGCTTGCTCCTGGCCTACAACTTTTGGTTCGCCCTCGGACAGTTCTTCGCGCCCGTCGCGCTGCAGGTGATGTCGCAGTACGCCCCAGAGGACTGGAAGACGCCCATCTACACACAGTGGAGCCAGATCGGCCTCATGATCATCATATACGTCCTCGTACCGGAGTCGCCCGCCTGGTGCGTCACCCGCGGCAAGCTCGACGCCGCCCGTAAGTCGCTGCGCTGGCTGTACCGCGGCGTCGAGGACTACGACGTCGAGCAGCAGCTGCAGCTCCTCGTCATCGCCGTCGACCACGAGATGGAGGTCGCGCGGTCGCAGGCCAACGTGGAGTGGTACGCCATCTTCAAGGGCGTTGACGGCAAGCGGACGGTGACGGCGCTGTGGACGCTCATGACGCAGCAATTCGTGGGTTTGACGCTGTTCTCGACGTTTGCGAGCTACTTCTTCAAGCAGGCGGGCATCAAGGACCCGTTCCAGGCGACGTGCATCACGTCCGGGATCAACATCGTGAGCGGGCTGGTGTTCATATTTATTGCGGACAAGGTCGGGCGGAGATGGATCTCGTGCAGCGGATCAACTTTGTCGTGGGCTGCGTGTATGGCCATTGGGATTCTTGGTGTTGTGCCGAGACGGGGGCCGACTTTTGTCTTGTTGGTCTTTTTTGCGTGTCTGTGGAGTGAGTTGGCACTTGACCTTCAAGCGAACGAATGCTGATGATGTTTGGACCAGATATCGGAATGACTGCGAATGGAGCTACCGGCTGGGGCTTCATCGGCGAGATCTCCTCGCAAAGGCTTCGGCCTTACACGGCTGGATTCGGAGCTGCCTCGACGTGCGTTGCGGGTGTGGTTATGAACGTGCTGACCCCGTACATGGTGGACGGAAACCAGTGGAATTGGGAGCTGAAGACGGCCTGGTTCTACACCGGCGTAGGGCTACCGTTCGTGGTAGCCATGTGGTTTCTGATTCCCGAGACCAAGGGGTACGTCTGCCCACCAAAATCAGTTGGCAAACATACTGACAACATCACAACAGGCGCTCCGCCGCGGAGCTGGACGAGCTATTCGAGCGCGGCATCAAACCCTGGAGGTTCCACAAGACTCTCACTGCTACGGAGCGTCTCGTCAATGCAAGTCACGATCAAGATGTTGTCACGTCAGAGAAGAGGGACCATTGATGTTGTGTGTAAAGCTTCAACCCTGAGGTTTTATTTGTACTATAATGTTGCCCCAAAGCATGGGAAACCCTTCTCGGGTCAAAACCCATGCCTTGTTTGCAGGCAATTCCTGGCACCGCTCAGCAGTGCTTTCTCTATATGCTTGTTCAGAAGTAGGTACGAAGCAATCCAAACATGTGCGAAGTGATCAAAAATATGTAAGCATCGAAAGCAAACAAGAACCGCAGCGCTCCTTTCCCTCCCTTCCGTCCCCGTTCCTTTCCATTTCTTCTGTGGGTATATGTTGTGAGCAGTCCTTTAACTGCACCACGATGTGTATGAACCACGCAGCAATTTTTTTTTTTTTTTTTTTTTTGGGTAAACAGGCAATTCGAAGGCAATCGCTAAGCTCAATCGCTGGGTATTGTTCAATAGTGGCGTTTTGCCGGGAGTGTGACTCTGATTGTCACGATGGTTGGAGTCCTAAGAGTCCTTCCTGTGGAGTGCTGCGTAGTCTGTGTAGTAACACAAGCTTCGTTTTGTTCGATGCTTGGGATGGCATGGTCGCCAATGATGTTTGTGCTGAAAGCAATCCTGGTAGCGCCACGGCCTTGATGAGGCGGCAGGCATTCTAGGATGAGGCGGCGACTTGACTGTAGTATTGGTCTGGCACAAGTTCGTGTTGTTTTTGTAAGTGATCCTGGGAGCGCAACGGCCTTGATGTGGCGGCTGCGCATTCTAGGACGAGGTGGGACATTGGTCTACCGCGCGAGTTGTCTTGTTGGAAGCAATCCTGGTAGCGTAACGGCCTTTTGTAGGCGGCGACGCAGTCTAGGATGAGGCGGTGATCATAGTATTGGTCTACCACGAGTGTGTTGTTGAAAGCGATTATGAGAGCGCATCGGCCCTGTGCTTGTCTGAGAGGAGCTCTACCGACGGGATGGGTTTAGGCGGCAACGCATTCTAAGATCAAAGTGACCCCGGGAGCGTTACGACCTGGTGTGATTGTCATCCTGTCGGTATAGTAGGCTGCTGGATGTTCCAGGCTGGTGGCTCTGCAAGCGCGAGGTAGTCTCCATTCGTCAGTCTGAGGAGACCTGATCGCTGAAGCGCCGCTGGCGGCGTGTAAGTCGTTTGAATGGCCATATGTAGAACCATGACATCATGGCTGGCTGGAAGGACGATGGTACTGGCGAATGACTTGGTGAAGGAGAGCGGCTGCCAGAGGTGCGAATGAGTTCCCTTATTGTCGAGTGCTGCGCGGTCGATGTCCGTATAAGTAGTGGGAGAGGTGTCGCTGATGGTGGAACGGCATGATCGTCAATACCGGACTAGTCCTCTCCAGACTTGGACTCGCGTTCTTTGGAAGGGAACTCAGCCGACTTGGCAGGTTTGGTGACGCTGCTTCCTTCAGGACCATGCATAGACCATGGGATTGGCCTGGGGCCCCAGTCCAGGAGGGTATGTGAGCCCATGAGTCTGTATGGGGGGCTGCTGATAGTAGGCCTGGGACCATGCAAGACTCATTGCCGCCTGGTTTGCGAGAAACAAGTCCAAACCAGGCGGCGTGGGCGGTCTGAAGAAGCTTGGGTGTCCTGGGTTCATTGGTGTCGGGACGGAAGAATGAACCCACTGCCCTTGTTCATTGTAAGACCCCCATCGTTGGTGGGTGAGAAGCGAGCTGAGGGCTGGGCGAACGAGTTGGGGAAGGGGACCGGCTATTGAAGGAGCGGAGCTCGTGGTCGTTAACGGTGACCTTGTACTCCTTCATCTTGTCCGGCATCTCAGTCGGGACGGCCCCCTTCCGTGTCGAGCAGCGGCGGACTGCTTTGGCGAGCTGGTCTGCCCTCTCGTTGCCTTCAACGCCCACATGGCCCGGACACCACCGGACTGCGGTTGTGATACCCTTGGCCTCTAGTTTGGCGGATGCCGCAACGGCTCTCTGGACCAAGGGATCATCGTGCGATGCCTCGGCCCTCCCCAGTGAACGGATCGCATCCTTGCAATCCGTGAAGATGTTCACTTGTCGGAGGTCGGGGATGGCGCGAGACAGATAGAGGGCGGTCTCGAGCCCGAGAGCCAAGGCGTACAGCTCTGCCACAAGGAAGTCCGGGCACTTGATGAGCCTGTACGTGTTGGCTGTCCAGTCGGGGCTGAGACCAGGGCGGGGTTGCCAAGTAACGGTGGCTCCCGCGGGGTTGTCGAGTGTTGAGTGACCGCTGGGACCCGTTCCCCACGACTCTTTGCCAGGAAATGAGGCATCCGTGAAGAGATTGAGAGAGTGGGGTGGGTGAGTGGTCGTGTCAGGAATCGATGCCATGGCGGGGCTCCGGCTCAACCCAAAGGTCAGGGTGGGCGAAGGCATGTGTCGAGTAGCCTTGCCACAGTCGAATTGAACATAGCAACGGGGGCTTCTGGAGGCCACCTCCCGCTGTTGCTGATAAATATCCCGAGATACTTCGGTAGAGGCCATGCTGACCACTTCGAGACCAACGGGGTGAAAAGGGGGTAAAAGGGGGGTAAAAGGGGGGTGTGTATGTGAAGGAGGTTGAATGTGGTGAGAGTTGTGTATGTCGAGAGTCGTGAATGTCGAGAGTTGTGTGTGACGAGAGTTGTACGTGATGAGAGTTGTACGTGATGGGAGCGAAATAAATTTCAAGCTACGACAAGGAGAGAAACAGGAAACAAGATTCCAGGAAGACGGGGGCAGATCTTCGTCTTATAGACACTCACAGATCAGATTTCTGTCGAGACCGGAGAGGTCCTTTTCAGGAACCAGCACCATTCATGCCAGGAACCCGCAACCTTGGAGGTCCTGTCCAGGAACCGGCGCCATTCATGTCAGGTACCCGTAACCTTGAAGGTCCTTTCTAGGAACCGGTACCATTCATGCCAGGTACCCGTAACCATAATTTCAGGTACAGAAAAGTCTGACTTCGAGGCTCCATTGCCTCCACCTGTGTGACCCGTTAGATTGGTGGCCATAGAGGTGGAAAACTCTGCGACAGGGGGAAAGACGGAGTGAATGCCTATGAGGATGAGGGAACGGACGCCTGGATAGTTAGTTGGTTGGTGAGTGAGCGAGAAACAACTATTCAGAGAAGGAGAAAAGCGTTTGGTGACATTCCTCGTCACTTTCATTGGGATTTTGGCGGGCCATGGGAACTAGGCAGTGTGTAAGTCTGAATAGTGTTGAATGTCTGCTCTATCAAAGGGGATTTCATCCACTGGAAAATAGCTGGAAGGACATATATTGTATTAAAGAGACTACGGATTTTTATTGCTTGTGATGGGCTACAATTCCTGAGGTCTTCAGTACTATCGTCGTCCTCCTTGCTATGGTTATCGTCCTTGCTTGTTGTCGTTGTCATGGTCGTCGTCCCTGCTATAGTCTTCGTCCAAACAAAGTTGTTGCAGTGTCTGCAAATAGTGTGACAGGACACTTGTCTATTCTCTCAACTTGATCAACTGTTGATCATTCGGTTATTTCTCACCAGAGAGAGAGGAACAGTGTCTTCCTAAAGAGGCAGAACCCCTAAATGACGTCATTGGAATATAATATTCCCCCTAAATCTGAACTTCTACTTTGTTTTGTCAAGCCGTTTGTTCAATTCAGTCGTGTTCCTGCCACAGAGTGTCATTTTGCTACGCAAGCCCGCAGACAGTTCGCAACCGCCTGACTTACACGCTGGCGAATGGAGACGCCGATGCCCCTGGCACCGCTGGTCTGGGAACCAACGGTCCTCGAGCTAAACCTAATTCGGACTGCAGCCACCCCCGCACATTCCTGGTTAAGGCAACCGAGCTTACCCAGGTACCTCAGCATCTGACAACACCTCTTCAAGAGCACACCGAACTGGCCTTGATGGTGCCCACGAAAAACTTGATATCGGAATTTTACAAATCGAAATATTGGTTGCGTACCTGTCGAGTCTTCATTCCGTAGACGTGTGACCCTTAAACTTTTCAGCCAGCAATTTACGAGCTTTCATAGAGTCTTCTACGAACCCCCCCCTGTTCAAGGTGATCGATCACACGATGCCAGATGCGAGATCTCAGGGTACAAAACCCAGTCTTTCCCTGCGGTTCATCGACCCGACTCACAACGAGCCGAAAAAGATGAGGGCGCACAAGAAGAGCCGAGGCGGCTGCGGTGCCTGCAAGAAGAGGAAAGTCAAGGTGCGTTCCCTCCTGGTGCTTTGCGAACCCGTGAGGCTTCTGACAAATCCCAAGTGCGACGAGCAAACACCCTGCTCGAACTGCATCAGACGGAACGAAACATGCGAATCAACCCACAAATCCTCCGCAACCCCTGAACAAGAGGCCTCACCCGCATCCTCCCGACCGCCAGACCTCTCTGGACCGGTAAACCTTGTCCACCTGGAGCTCTTCCACCACTTCCAGCACGTCACGGTTCCTACTCTGTGCTTTTCTGAAGTATGGGGCCCAGCGACGTGTCTAGCTTTCAAGGTGGGAATATTCCTTGCTACCTTTGAGGAGCATGGAAAGTTGACTAACGAGACTGACAGGAAGAGTATCTAATGACCGCCATGCTGGCCACTTCGGCGCGCCACCTTAGTGTCCTGCGCCCAGATGAGCCGGTGTACGATGAAGCTGCCCTGACACTCCTGTCTCGTAGCTGTGCTGGCTTTAGTGCCGCCCTCAATCAGGAAGACGGCCGTGAGAAGCACAACCCGCTGTTCTTCACGGCCATGTTGATCCATTACCTCACGTGGTGTAACCTGGACTTTCTGGAAGACGAGGGAAAGCCAGCTGACGGCTGTCGATTGGACCTCAAAGGTGACCAGCTGTTCCTGCTTAGCTCCGGTGTGAGGGTATTCCTGTCCAGCACAAGGGCCCAAGGCCCAGACAGCATTTTCGCAAACATGTCCTCAATATCCCAATGCAGTGCCCTGGAAACTATCGTCGCGAGCCAGGGCATGGACTGCGATGGCATAGTCACAGACTTCATGAGACGGTATGACGAATTATCAACTAGTCAAACAGAGCTCTCCACTGAGACGACAAAAGAGCGCGAGGCATACCAGGCCATCGTCACACGTCTCTCTGTCATCCTCGCGCTCTGGAGGCACAGAGAGACCAATCCCTCCCCGCCACAAAGAGCCGATCTCGAGCGGTACATCCTCTCGTTCCGCTCTTTGCGTCGGTATCTTCTGGAAATGGTTGTTGGCAGCGATACAAGGGCACTCCTGGTGCTCTACCACTTTTATCGAACGTCGAGGCTGCTGCTGGGAACCGAGGAGTCTTGGTGGGCTTCGAGGAGGCTGAATACCATGGAGGCTTTGATAAAACTAGAACTGGAGCGACGACGTACATCTGTCACTGTTAGAGACTTCGAATGATGGCAATGGAACCCCTTGGCATGAAGGGTTGGACACGGCGTCTTGAAACACTAGGTCTCGTAGATTGTCATCAATGGAGGCGAAAATCACTTCCCAGGAGAAATGTATCCATAATGTGGATAATACGACGTTTATGATTTTCTGGGTATCAGTTGTAATTCGACATAAATGAATGTAAACTCCAAGGCTTGCTGGCTGTAATAAGCGACGCCCCAATGCAACTCTCAAAGCCGACTATATTTCGGCTGGTTCCTGCTCCACAATGCTTTCGTGATCAGTCCCGGGGCCCCCAAGCCAAGTTCATATGGCGACCTCGTCCGTTGCTCCCTGTTTGACGAGTTTGTCGGCAGATACGGCGGCGGCGGGGACGCACTCCTCACAGACGACGCCACAGACGAGACTGGGGATACTGGCGTAGCGAGCCCTCCCCCTTGGAGGTAGGAGCTCAAGTCAGCGGCCGACATACCGGGTACGCCGCCCGGGTAAGTTCCGTCGGGGACCTGACGTGCTTGCGGCGGCACTGCTGGCATATCCACGGACGAGGCCGAACTGACTGAGCTGGCTGGCGACGAGGGCCTGATTATCTCGTACCGCTGCGTCGAAGATGCACTTCGGACCAGACGGTTGGACGATGTCATAGTCGCCATTTCGAGATCGTCGTCCATCGTGATACCCGGCCCAGGAACAGCTCCGACCAAGCCATCGATTTCGTTAAACTTGTGCATAACGTCCTGGTCAGCACGACCAAGAGGCAGGTTAGCAGAGTCCTTCAGTTGCGAGCCCGCTCTGAACATCGCAAACGAATCGAGTGTGTTCGTCCATGTCGGCAGGGTGCAGATGTACCAGACGAGCAGGGCGAGACAGATGGCTTGAAGGGCAATAAGCGCACTGAGCATGACTGTCGCCCCGAGGCTGTATTTTGGTGCAACGAAGGTCGTGCCAGTGAGGTTGTAGATCGTCCTTGCCGCGTCGTTGAAGCTGCATCCTGTAGAACGGCGGCATTGGACAGGAACATGCCGACCCCCAGAGTGCTTTGAGCCACAGTCAAGTGACGCAGACCCTGGGCGATCCTGAAGAGCGACTTGGGTAGCTTGTTCAGCGTGCATCCGTTGTAGATGGAAGGGTACCATGTGTCGAATTCGTCGTTTCTGGAGTTGTAAGGCATCTGCCAGCCATGGAGAGGTGCGGGCAAGGCGCAACCCTTCTTCGTGGCATCGCGGACTGAGTCATCAGTCAAACTGAGGTTGCCAGGCATTTGGCCATCGGGAAAGGTTTGGCTGAGAAAGGCGAGAACGGCTTGTGGGTACGATTCGGCGCCGAAGAGGGCCTCTACAGTTGTCCTCAGCGGTCCCATAGACGACGTCCATCCACCGAATACGTCGCGATCCCACTCTTGATCCGATCTGGAGGTTGTTAGCTTCAGACTCGGAGTTTGGCATGTTTGAACTCACTCGCTAGTGATGAGGTTACCCGACCAGTTGTAATCGTGGTATTGGGCCTTCATCACCTCATCCGAGGGCCACTCGCCGACAATGCCTGACTGATTAAGGTTGGTGTAGAAGTTACCAAGCTCGAAGAATGCACGAGTTGTTTTGGCCGTGCATTTCAGGGTGACATTCTCCGCTGGGTCTGAGACGAAATCAGAGGCCTGCAATGCCTCAGGGCTGATTCGCGCATCGATGAACACGATTTCGTCAATATCTTGGCGTCGACGCGGGGGAAGCAGCGCTCGCTCTACTTCGGGGTTCTTGGAGTCATCAGGCATGCAGACCTTGATGATGACACCGAACCCTTCGAGGGTGGTTGAGTAGCCGACACAGTCCGAAGGAAAGTCTTCACGAGTCTACCTGACAGTCGGCAGTTGAGTTGAATCTCATCGAGTGTTGCCTTAGCGGTCCCGTTGTCGTCCCTGCGGGCATAGACGAGACCCAGAAAGCAGCGTCGTACTTTTGGTCTGATCCAGTCACAAAGCTTCTGTCAGTGTTTCCGTCGCGCCACAGATTCTCCTGGACGTCAGCTGACGTGATGCTGGCCAGCTTGGATCACTGGACTGATGATGTTGGGGAAGTCGGTGGAAACCCTCAGCAAAGCCGGCTCAGGCTCCATGCCGACCCTTTCTGCTCTATACCTTTCTCCATCACACGTGCGATCCCATTTTATCAGATGTTGAGAGCTGTCGCACGGGTAAACAACACGGGCGGACATTGGCATAAGAAGCGATTGAAGAGGCAACTGTGCCGCAACTTGGATATGGTCAGCCAATTGATCACAGTCAGTCGCCAAAAAAGCTTACCCAGGAGAAGCAATGCGGTAGCAATCATCAAGTAAGACGACGTCTGTCCCTTGGAGAAAACCGCCGTCCATTGGATGTCGGAAAGAGCAAACAGTTGACGGAGGCTGAGGGCTTGCCGATGAGATCGTCGTTGAGAGAACACCACTGCACCGTGAGCCAGAAGAGCCGCAACGCATGGCAGCGCAATGACAGCCGTCACTGCACTCAGGAACGGCGCCACGCGCATCCATCGGCTGTACTTGTCGAAATCATCCCGCATGAGGATGCCCCAGGGATCGGACGTTGTTCGCTGATTGACGACACAGATGCATATCCAGGGTCCAAGTAGGAGAAGTAAGTATACAATTAGGATGTAAATTGGTCGTCGTGCGTGTTGGAGAGGTTGGCGAGACATTTCGAATGACTTGAAAGTCGTGTACCTCGGCGGCGGTCGCTCACTGGATGTTGTGTTTCTGTCCATAATGATCGACCCAGATTCTCCCGCAGAATGTGTTGGAGAAAGGTAAGATCGATGGCGGAAGGAACAGAAAGACAAAGTGCGCGAAGGAAGGAGACAATGGTATTATGGCTGCATCGCACAGATTGCTGTTGTTTGGCGTTCTTTTTTAGCTTGCGACGAGGCGTCGGCCGGCCGCAAAGTGTGGTGCTGACCGCAGCTGACCGCAGGGCGAGGACTGTGCAATTTCCGTGCGAGCCCAGAGGAATGGGAGGAGTGAGGGAATGTATAGAAGGGGGGGCGCACAGCATCCTGCATCCTTCGGAGGGAGAATGTGCCACGAATGTCTTGTCTCGAAGACCAGTTATTGCGGCCGAAACGAGCCGAAGTGGGAAATATTGCTTCCTTGGTTGACTTGGCCAGGTCTCAATAGCCTATCCTGCATATTCCACTGCAGCGATATAAATCCGTCCTGGCAACCCTTTGTAATTGATGCGTTTCTTTGTAGTTATAGATAGCCCTCTCACTCCCCATTGTTGGAAGGGTAGGAGTCCAGGCCGTAGGTTTCGTTAAGGGAGACACGTGTGATGACTTGATCGTCCTCCATGCGGACCCAGGTCTCGACCGACATCTGCGGGTTATCGCCCTGGGAAAACAACAGTCTCAGCATCCGAGCGCCGCGGTTCCATTCGCCGTATCCTCCATAGCCTGTGTGCTTTGCAAAGCAGAGGAATGGAGCTTCGGCGCCGAGTCCGCCTTCATGGCCGGGCCAAGTGGAGCACCAAGAGTCGCCGTGGTCGTGACCAACGTAGATGCTGTGGAGGCCCTCGGCCTCGAGCAACGCCTCGATGAACGGGTCGTCCTCTTGGCCCTGGCCCTGAATGGCCAACGGGGAGTCGGCATTCAGACCCGGAAACTTGCTTGGGTCTGGATTTGACTTTTGGGCGTCGAGGAAAACGTGGGGCGGGATGTGCACGAAGGCCACGCTAGGGATGACACGGCCGTGCTTTTCCTTCAGCTCGTCGTAGGTCGTGGTGAACCACTCGGCCGTCTCAGGTGCGACCCAATTGGGAATATCGTCCATGTTGTCGGAGTCGGTCTGGAAGGTAGTGCCGCCGCGACTATCGAAGAACCACAGCAGAGCAATTGGGTCCTTGGCGTCGCCGTCGAAGATGGGCAAGTAGTAGTTGGTGATACCGGGAAGCTTGTCGCCCATGGAGGTGGTGTAGCAGAGGTCATAGCCCTTCTCTGCGCGGAAGAGCTGCTCGCGGTCCAGGTTGTGCTTGGAATCATGGTTTCCGTAAATAGAGGTCCATTTCTGGCCAGCCTCTATCATGGGCCGGACGATCTGATTAATGTACTCTGTCGAGTTCTCCTTGTGGGTGTCCTCTCCAGTGATTAGGTCGCCATTGAGCACCACAAGATCCGGATGCTCGCTCCTCATGACATTCTTCATGACGCGAGTGGAGTTGATGTCCTGCTCGATGCCCCAGGAGGCGAACTCGACTTCCCCAAAGTGCAAATCGGAAAAGATGCCAATGCGAAAGTCGCGGTTCGTGGCCCCTAGCTTGAGTCTCGGCTTGTCCAGCGACGGCTCCTTTAGCGGCCACTTTCCAGGGGAGATCTTGGTGACTAGCATGAACATGGCGGCGAAGGAGATGGCATAGACGAATATCAGCTGACAGATGCGCTCCACCAGGCGGGCAGTAGACTGCGGAGGGCGCAGCTGAACTGCTTCTTCCAATTTTGCTTCCGGCATCGTGATGAACGGTGGAGATATCTGTGGTGTCGACGGCGAAGACGATGCAGGGAGGGCGATGGTGAGTGCCGAGAAATGGAAAGATTACGGGCGAGACAATGGATATAGACGCTGGCGAAGGAGCATTACAGTGCAGAGGCTGTCTCTGGTAGATCGAAAAAAAGCACGAAATGATTGGATGCCAGGCGAGGAAACAAATCAATCTAGGCGCGGTGAGGAGGAACCAGAAGAAATATGGAATTCGGAAAGAGACATTGGATCGCAGAAAATGTCGATGTCCAGCAGAGAGAACAGAACAGCTTTAGGTGTTGCTGCAGCTGGGATTTCCCAAGGGTCAAACACTTCAAAACAGAGCCAAAACAGGCCCACTGTGGCAGATGCCGTTTTGGGGGAGGGGGAGACCTATTGGTCCACCAGAGACGGAGGCGGCCCAAGCCATCCAGGGAAAGACGAGACGAATTTCCCCCCTTCTCTTCTCCGTTAGCGACCATTGATGTGCACCTGGACCTCCACTTGCAGGAAGTGCTGGCTGAGTGATTCGAGAAACTGACATAACCACCCCCTTGTCAAGGTGATAGGACCGTGCGCAGGCCCAAAAACACAGCAAAAGGGATAGTCTTGGCCTATCCCGACCCGGAGCGTAGCGGAGGAAGTAGGGTGGGTTAGTACTATTCCAACCCTCCCCGGCGGAGCTGTTTTAGAATTGAGAAAGGAAAAAAAAAAAAAAAAAGGAAAAAAGGATGACAACTGGGATCGAACCTATAGCTTTTAGACTATAGTTAAGGGCAAGGGATAAGGTACTATACTAACTGCTACACTAAGCGAACTGAGAATGAAAACTAGCTCTCAAAATTAACCTTATAGTGTACCTGTAGGCGGTATCTACTATCACCTGAGTAATGCACAGGCCACCACGCACGGTACTCTCACCTTGACATGGGGGGGGTTATGTCAGTTTGTGTGTAGACTCGTGCTGGCTCAGATCCGGTGCCAAGTGTGCCTTTCCCCGTACTTCCCGCCCCCAGGGATGATCGTCCGGTGTTTCTAGCAGCTCCTCGCACATCTAAAAGCAGGTGGTTATCTGCAACGCCTTGGCTATGGGCAATTGTTGATTGTCGAAACGGCTGGATTGAAGATTCTCCTGTGCAACAACGAGGCTTCATTCCATAATTGGGACGAAGTGGCGGCCCGGGGTTTTGTTCCCGATGGAACAGGAAACTTTGAGATAGCTCAGCATCGAAGGACTCGACGTGGTTTGGTGGAAAGTGGGGGTCTTTGGTATTCGAATATCCATCAACATGATGGACGCAGGTCGTGACGAGGCTCACTTCGAGTCGACGCGCCAGCGACGCTCACTCTGGGTTGCGTCACGTCCAGCATGAGACACGCAACATGTTGCTCCCCAAAAGTTCCCTGTCGCACACACTCTGCAGCGAAGCTCCCGGTTGGCGATGAGAGCTTCAGTGGAGCATAAGTAGCTTTGGGGGCGACGGTTGTTTCCTGTTAGAGATCGCTGCCCTGTGAGGTGGCCTCACTAACAGCCTGAGAAGCTTATCGCGTGAGATACCACCATCGCTTCCCCGCTCATCACCCAAGCTTTCCTGGAGCTGCAGCGACGCTGAATTGACCTTCCCAACTGGTCGAGATTCCCGTCCATGGATACGAAAGGTCGTAATCTGAAGCTCGTAACAGAGCTACCCCAGGCTGCCACTGATAAAATGATGTGACGTCCCACACTCCACGACACCTTGGATTTCGTCTGCTATTTCGAGGTGCCATTTTGGTGACCAATTGCTTCATTCACCCGGAGCACTCTCGACCCCGAGCATCCTCACACGATGCCTCAATCAGCAGGCCGGTCCTCGAAAGAGGCCGATCTCTATTCCTTTCAGACCCCACCACCATATGAAGCTGCCGCCTATCCCCGCGTCCGGACTCGTCGCACTCTTGCCCGACGCCTGATATCCGTCCGCTTGCTCTTCGCCGTCTTCCTTTGCGCTGCCATTACCTGGCTGTGCCTTCTCCTCGATCGCGAGACGAAGCTCGACCATGTCGCCCAACACGCGACTTCGTCCGCCCGGCTGACCCGGTTCGAGGAGTCGCTACAACACTGCGCCTCTCTCAAGACCTTCCCTCAGACCCCCAACCCGCAGTCGCGTACATCGAACCCGCGATGGAACAAGGAGCGCGGCCAGGAGAAGCCTGTTGTGCTTCGCAACGCGACCTTCTTCGATGGCGAAACGATTGCCTCCGAGCCAATGGATATCAAGTTCGAAAAAGGCCTCTTCACCGAGGTGGCGACGACTGCTTCCAAGTCAATTAGCTCCGATGGAGCTGTCGAGCACGATGTGCACGGCCGTTTTGTCACACCTGGCTTGGTGGACATGCACTCGCACCATGCAGTCATGATGTGGCCTGGCCTCTCTGCCACCGACGACACAAACGAGGTGAACGACGCCTACGGCCCTTTGACGCCCTTCGTGCGCGTTCTTGATTCGACCAAGGCATACGATGTGGCCACTGAGATTATCATGTCCGGTGGCATCACCTCGTCTCTCCTTCTCCCTGGATCCGCCAATGTCATGGGTGGTGAGGGAACTGCGATCAAGAACGTTCTCAACTCTGGAGAGCTAGGTGAATACATTGTGGAGGAGCTTCTCCTCGAGCACGGAATTCCCATCGAAGAGCGTCATCGATACATGAAGCTCGCCTGCGGCGAGAACCCGAAGCGTGTCTACGACCACACTCGTATGGCTGATGCTTGGATTCTCCGTGAGCAATTTGCCAAGGCCAAAGAGCTGGTTGAAAAGCAGGACGAGTACTGTGAGGCCGCTACGCTCCTGTCGACGGCCTCTGCGGAAGAGAAGCGCCGCTTCATCGAGCAGCTGGGCAACTTTCCCACCGAGTTGAAGCTCGAGTCTACCGCTGGCATGCTTCGTGGTCGCGTGGCAATGCAGAACCACTGCTATCTCCCTGAGGATTTGGAGACCATGCTGCGAGTGACCGGCGAGTTTGGTGTAAAGGTCCGGGCCTTCCATCATGCCATTGAAGCGTGGCAAGTCCCTGAGATGCTGAAGAACTACGGAGAGTGAGTGTTACCGGGTAATCTGAACGACCTCAACAACTAACAAACCTGCAGCAACGTCACGATTGCCACTTTTGCCGAATTCAGTCTTTACAAGTGGGAAGCTTACGCTCCCAGTCTGTCTGCAGGTGCAATTCTCGCCAAGCACGGCGTTCCTGTCGCCTACAAATCTGACCATACGTCGGCGGAGCTGAGCGCCAAGTATATCATGTATCAGGCCGGTGTTGGCCACTCATTCCATTTGCCGGAAGAGCAGGCTCTGCAATCTGTCACCTCGATCCCCGCAAAGGCCATTGACTTGGGTTACCGCATTGGTTACGCGCGTCCTGGATACGATGCTGATCTGGTTGTCTGGGATGCCCACCCCCTTTCCATCGGCGCGACCCCTCTCCAGGTCTACATCGACGGCAACCCTCAGCTCAAGCACCAGATTGTCCAGGATAGCATGGGTACGACCTTCAACGAAGCGTCCGCCAAGGTTTCCGCGCCGGTAACTCCCAAGATGCGAACGGAACTCGAGCCAGAGGCGAAGGAAGCCTTTTGCTCCAAAACCAAGAAGAAGGCAACATTCGTCATCAACGGCATCACAACGACCTTCCTTGAGAACCACCCGCAGATGCCCTCGACCTTCCACGACGTAAGCGGGGAGAACCTGACCCTGGTGATCAACAAGGGAGGCATCACGTGTCTCAACACCTCCAAGAACTGCGCTTCAGCAGTCACCCAGGCATCGGCCGAAGGTGAAGTTACCACCCTGGATCTTTCCGACGGCCACGTCCTCCCAGGTCTGACGGCCATCACATCCGGCCTCGGTTTGGTGGAGATCGCGACGGAGCCCTCCACTGGTGATGGCTATGCCGACTTCAAGCGGGACGGCAACAATCCTGAGAACCTCGACTTTGCCAAGTATGGCGTTCAACTGGAGGGCAAGGCATTTGCACGCGCCCGTCTCGGTGGCGTCACTCGTGCTATCTCTCCTCCCGTCAGCCAGGCTGGCTTCGTCAATGGTATTAGCGTCGGCATTCTCACACGACGGGACCGCACTCTCCTCGATGGTGGAATCTTCAAACCCGAGGTCGCGCTGCATGTAACTCTTGACGATGGCGCCAAGGCTAGTGTGGGAACCATCAGTAATGCCGTTAAGAAGCTACGAAAGATTCTGGCGGACGGCCAGGGCAAGCACAACGAGACGACATTCGGAGAGGTTGCGCAAGGCAAGCTGCCGCTCATTATCAAGGCCAACAACCACGTAAGTCACCCGACAGCCTGATATGATACGTCAGAGCTAACATGGGCACAGTGGGATATTCAGCAAATCATCAGCATCAAGAAGGACTTCCCCAACGTGAACATTGTCATTCAGGGCGGTGCCGAGGCCCCTCTAGTAAGTAAAATTCTTGTCGCCGGCCCATGATTGGACTAACCATGCATTGCAGGTCGCCCTGGAGCTCGCCAAAGCCCAGGTCCCTCTCATCCTCACCCAGACTCGCCCCGCACCCGACGAGTTCCGGCACCGAGACGCAGTCGTCGGCCCGCCCCTGACGCCTAGTGTCGCCCGTCTCTTGAGTGAGGCGGGTGTCTACTTCGCCATCACCATTGTCTCTGACCGTATGCTTGCCCCTGGATTTCCTTTTCGTATAGTCACTATGAAAATAAGATGTGATATTGACGATTCCCGTTTCTTAGTCATGCCAGCCGACTACCGCCTCCACGATCTCGCGCTCGAGGCCTCCTGGGCAGCCAAGTACGCCAACCTTGGAGCCAAGGAGACTGTCCGTCTCGTGTCAAGCAACGTCGAAGACATTCTCGGCCTTGAGAGGAGCAAAGACATTGTCATTTGGGAGGGCAGCCCCCTCCAGTTCGGAGGTACCGTGGCGCTCAGCTTTGAGGAGGGCAAGGATGGCGAAATTGAGGTCGCCGCTTGCTGGCCGCAGGAGCACGATGAGCAGTAGAAAGGGCGCAATATTGTCCCATATTTGTATAAATCTACTGTAAATGTATTCATCTTTCGTAATCTAGGTTTGGCAGTATCATAGGCCTTCGGACAGTGCGAGGCGTCAATAGCAAAAGGTGGCGATCGTTAAAGACCAGTTCCTGATTGTTGCGCTGCTTGCAAACACTGCATTCATCACCAACAAGGAGGAAGGCTTAGCTTGTTTGGTCGCATTTGACAAGCTTGGTCCATAACATATGGGATAGCAAAAAGTCAAATTCTGAGAAGAATGCGTACTTGTGAATCGCTTGACGATTACTAGTATGTATCCGCGACACGCGGAAACATTTGTTCTCCTCAGCCAGTAGTCCAAATACAGATCACGATGCAAACAAGTATATAGAACCTTTATATCTCACGCTAAGATGATGATTTATTTGCTGAATATAACCGTCGATGAAAGCTCGCGGCTTGTCTGAAAGACGGTTGTCTCCGTCCGCTTCGCTCAACCACTTATCTAGCTGGGTCAAAATATCATCGAGTCTTATTTCGTATGGCTAGCAACTGAGACACCGCAAATATCTCCCATCTCGATTAGATCCTCGAAGGGGGGGGGTCAGGCGATAGAAATAAGGAGAGCACCCGCTGTCTTCATTTACTAATATTTTTGCTATGAATTCTACGTAGCAACGCTATTGCCAACGCTACCTTATGTAACAAAACCGTCCAGAGATATCCCCGGTCTGTGGGAACGAAACCCTTCTTCTCTCCATCCATGCTACTCAATCATGGCTGACAAGTGAGACCGGAACACACCGAAAGATATACAACGCACAGCATCAATGACAGACCTATGAGCGCCTGTTCCCATCTCTATCCTCCCTGTGATCAATAGTTGGATGGTACCTGGCGAGCCTAAATGGGGCTGTACTATGTCTCGCAGCGGCGTGCGGTCCAGCTGATGCGGTGCTACGCTCGTGGTATCCCACCTCGAAGACAGTGCGGTCGTCTTCGTTGTAGATCGCCCTGACGGGTCCCGGCATGACTCCAGGTCTCCAGTTGGCGGCCTCCCTGCCCTCACCCGGACTTGGCATGATGGGATGCTCGTAGCGAGGGGCTTCGGATCTGACAGGGAGTCTCTCGCGGTTGAAGTACTGGTGGGGATAGCCGTGGTTTCCGCCATGGTACGATGGAGCCTGGCGGACCTGACGTCTGACATCCGAGGCAAGGAGGAATCTGTACTCGGGCTTTTCACAGTCGGTCTCGTACTGCGAGATATTCAGAGGGTTACGTTTAGCTTGGACGTGGGGGACGGGCAGATCACTCACATGAGACGGGGTTGGGCTTCGACGGCGGCGGTGCTCGAGATCTTGATCGTCGAGGTACTCCTCCTCCTGACGAGATTCATGCATCGAGCGGTGAATCTCACGCTGGTCCTCGACATCGATAATCGCGGTTTGCCGACGCGAAGTCCTGACTTCCGTCTGCGAGGACGTCGAGGAGCCGGTGCCACTTCTGAAGTGGTGACGGCTAGACGAGTAGCTCATCTTCAGCACGCAGGAGGACTTACACCACGTAGACGTCAAAAAAGACCCCAAGTATGTCGAGAGTAGTTGAGATTGTATCAATGGCTACTGAGAGTAAAGAGAGGGTTTACTCGGGAGAACCAGGGGATTTATGTACCAAATGTTCACTCCCAGCGCGCTGGATTTGATGGGGTTCTAGAATTCACTAACCTCGCGCCGCCATCTGCACGAGGATGAGATGGCTATTGCTTATATCTTGGCGCGCATCATCTAAAGGAACACAAAGTGAATAGCATCTTCAGACAAAGTTGCTTCGAATATATCTGAAGAGCCCTGACCGTGAATTGAATGCTTCCTCTGTAAGGTAGTGGGCGTGTCTTAAATATGTCAGTCGAAGACAAAAGTCCGGACGAGTCACAATATTCCATGCATTGTGTAATAGGTATTCAGTGCTTTTGTTCCTAAACTAACAGTTCCAAGCATACCCTCTGAGTCGCCTGTAACATCCAAAGATTATTTGAACTGTTAGTTTTGACGATGCTCAACGTTGGTCATGGCAACGACTGATGACTCAGTTACATTCACAGAGGTTTGCCCCTATTTGTTTGCCACTTATTAGAAAACGAAAGTTGGTTCATGCATCAAAAGCTTCGCAAACAGGGCCATGGGTAGAAGGCTGCTGGGTGCTTAAAGGAAGAAGCAAGCGGGGTGGGTGGTTTCCTCCTCACATCGCCACCTCCTGCCTTACTTTAGTACCCACGCCAATTCACCTTCACCTCTCGCACTTTCCGTATTCACCAAGTCGCAGGCCCTTTGACGCTCCACCTTTTGCCCATATCTTCCAACTTCCACTCGAATGTTCTTGTCTTGAACGTCTTTTTAACACACAATATCCTCATCATCCACTTAAGACAATCGTTACAGAAAGGCCTACATCGCAACACTCGGTCAATACTCAGACGGGAGCACAGATTCCAAATCAAACAAGACCAGCGATGGAACAAAACGTGCAAGCAGACGCCAAAGTTCGAGCAGAACGCTCAACGAAGCCAAATGGAGAACCTGCGACAGAAGACGAAGCAAGAAGGCCGGCACAGTTGCCATTTGCACCTAGTGCGGAGATCAAGGCTCATCGTCCAGCTTTTGAAGAAGTCGACAGTGAGACCCTGCCCGCAAAAAATGCTGCTCTCGAGCTCGAGATTCAGGAAAAGATCCTGCAAAACTATGAACTTGATGGTAGAGACATCACCGCAGAACACATCGCCGTCCTCAAGGTGTTTTCGCGCGGAATTTCTGCCGCCACTCCAGAAGCCGCAAAAGAGGCCGCACGCCAGCTCAACGATCTCTGCCCTCCCTTGAACCGAACTGAAGATGCCAATAATTGGATGTACATGGTCTGGCTCGTTATGCTTGACATTGTTGCAGATATGGGATCGAGAGACGCAGTTCAAGAGGGTTGTGTCCGCATCCTAGAGGAGTTGGTGCAGTGTGCCAAAGGGATGATGGACGTCTGGGGCGTAGGTTGACTCTGCAATGTTCTGGCGTTCTACATGAGCTGATTTTGCTTCCAGACAAATCTACGCGTGTGGACAGACCTACCCGTCCTGCCAATCGCCTTTGACGAGTTCTGGGAAAATGGTAGGTTCCACCTATCACACCATCTCGAAGAATCGTTCTGAATCATTTCCAATACAGACCCAACCAGAAAAGAGGGATCAGAAAAGCTTGACCCCGCAGACGTCCAGAGCTGGAAGAACATCAGCTGCTTTGCGGCTCGACTCATGCGCTCAGGTCTCGCCAGTGACTACGACCAAGCTATTATGGCATTGCGTACAGCTCTTGAGGAAGATATCAGCACGTTGCCGGGGTTCGCAGACTGCAGGATACAAGTCGCTTGCCTTTGGATCAAGCACGCAAGCAAGTTTCTTCTACGATGGGCGCTGAAGAACCCCGGTCGTGCGGAAGTCGCCGGGGCCTCGCCAGGATACATGGAAGCAGGCCCATTGTACGGCGGACCTGCGACCATGTGTCTGCAGAGATGGGGCTTCTGGATTGAACGTCTGGAGAAGCTTGGGAAGGAGGCATCTGTATTGGAAGAAGACACGCGGGAAATGGCGCTCCAGGCCGCGAGGACGATAAGAATCGTTGAGAAGGGTGTGAGTCATACATTGTCGGCATGAACTATTTCCCAAGCCTGAAGAAAAGTTATAATAGGTTGGTAGTTAGCATTGATCCAGCGCGATACAGAGGCCCGGGGTCTCTTTGGAAATAGCAAGCGTTGTGTTACTGTGTTATGGAATTCCATAAGGACAATTGTTTCCGTCAGCAGCATAATAATCTTGATTTCCGAAAACAGCACAACTGAGAGCCTCTATCTCCGTGGGTATCTTTTTCTCATGAGGCCCAATGTGCAAGCCAAGGACAGGACAACGGAACCAATACCAGAACGCCCCAACTTCGATGCCATAGCACCATCAGACCAGCAAAATCAATGCAACTCGAGAGAATATCATCCATGTCTCATTATTACCAGTCCACCGCGTAAAATCATCATCCGTCCAAATCCAGTTCTCCGCCACGCGTTTGCTTCATGCTCCCCTGGCTTGATAACTCAGTGGCCTGTCTGCATCTCCGAAAACCTGTCATCCAATCTGCAATCCTTCGTGATGTTCTCAGTCAAGCACCTCTAAACGCCTCGCTTTCAATCTGACAAAGGGGTTAGCGATAGAATAAACATCGTTTAGAACAATGGATACTGTGCCTACCAAGAAAGAAGCTGTGTCCACGCAAACTCGCTGGCTTTCAAAAAGATGTCGTTGCTCATCTTTGATTCAACATTGCCTACTTGCGCTGCAAGCTTCAAGGCTTTGGGTTGTGGAAGGCGGGACGGTACGTCGCCAGCGAAAACGGGTGGTTCTTCTAGTTCCTTCCGTTACTCGGCTGGGGAAGAGAACGCTTCTTGTCGTGGTACGCCACGTCGAACACCTCGCGGTCTGCGTCGTTGTAAATCGCGCGGATGGGACCCGGCTTGCCGCCGGTGTAGTTGTTGCCGCGGTCGCCCTTGGACGGGCTAGGCTTCATCGGAAATTCCACCCAGTCAGGCTCTGCTTGTAGAGGTAGGGGGGTCTATTGTTGTACTGGTGCGGATAATGGCCGCGGGATCGGGGCTCGGAAGGCGCCTGGCGAACTTGACGGCGGACGTCAGCAGCGTTGAGGTGTTTGTATTGCATATCGTCTTCGTCGCACTTGGTAGAGTACTTTTGACACAAGTTAGATTGACCAAGTGGCGCCCAGGAGAAGGGAAACGGACAACATACGTATGAATCGTGGGACTTGCGTCTCTCGACCTTCTCAGGCTCTGCCTGGCGCGCAATGCGACTTGCGAAGGACTTCTCGGAGTGGTTGACCGAACGGCCTGCCTTGGGTGAGACGACGGAAGCCCAATTCATTGGGACATTGGGAGGTGTGCTTGGGCGCGAGCCGGCGCTTGTTCTGGTCTGCAGACGAGACGCGCTCAAAGACATGGTGACGACTCGGAAGATAGGGATAATTCGCGAAATGATACTTTTCAGGGCTGAGAGTATTTGCGAGACGATTGAGTGCTCAAATCACCTGGATTTGGAAGTAATGTCAAGAACAAAAGAACACGGAGAGTAAGCGGTGTTCAAGTGTTGCTGGGTTCAAAAAGAGGGGGCCACCCTGAGATCTTTTTATGGTCTTGGCCTTAAGACGCAATCACTTTGATCTACTTGAGGCCTCAGGCGTCGTGTGTGTATTCACTTAAGATGCCTTACTTAGCGCGAAAGACCATCAGACGAAGGCCACCCCTGAGGCACCAACCTCCAGGGCAACCCCATAGCAACGCACGAAATAATGCGACTGAGGCAGGATAACGCCCCCAAGCCGCGAGGTAACCCCCTATTCATTGAAGAAACGCGTGCGATGATGGAATTCGACGTATGGGTAGTGGCTCCTTCTACTTACAGATAATGATCCCGATTTGCGAATAACCTCATCTGGTGGACCCACATCGACCAACGGCACGACAAGGGCGCCGCCTTACTAGAATCCCTTAGGTATCCAGGCAGAGACCGGGAAAAGTATGAACAGTCACAGATCTTCTCTAGCAATGCTGCTGTCTGATTGGACTGCTTAATTCACTGGGCGGGTAGGTGATCTTTGAGGTGAAGTTGCAACAAACGGGTCACGTGGCGCGGTCGCCCGTGTTGAAGGGCACACGCGTCTACAAAGAACAAGCGGGGCAGCGGCTTGCTTTGAGATAATCTCTTGTCTGTCGTCAAACTTGATATTTTTTTTCAGTTCTTTCACCAACTCCCTTCCTCCACCACCTCGATTTCGCCCCTCACCCCTCAACTTCACAGCGTTTTCTGAAATTCTCTTTTCCATTCTCCGGAGACGTCACAGAGTTCATACCCAATTCTACAAGCAATGAAATGAACGAGATTGTCTCTAATGCCAAGATGGACCCCGAGACAGGCCCCTCCACAGAAACCCGGCCGGACGTCGCACCTGAGAGTGTTACGAAACCTACGACTGAAGTCAAGACTGAGCCCGCAAAAGCTAGCAACAGAGACGTGGTCGAAATCATGGGTGAGCTCGCGATCGAACCCGGCGCTGACAATACAACTCACTACGCTTCCCAATCTACCTCCGAGCCCACCTCCAAGCTCCTGCGAGTTCACGTTCCGCTGCCGACGTTCCTCTCCCTCCGAGCCCCCCTCCCCCACTCGGATTTTCGTTCAGTTCTCTTTCTCCAGGATCACTCTTTCACACCGGCAAGCCTATTGTACCCGATGTCGAGGCTCTTGCTAAAACTACTTGCACTCTGCTCAATCAAATTTCGGGCCCGCGACCCTATGAAATGCATTCCAAGCAGATCAAGACCGACAACAAAGGCAAAACAATCGATATTTCGAAGTGGCTACAGACCACACAAGAGTCTCGCGAATCTTTAGATTCATGTCTGCGCCCCAGCACTCTGATTTCAGCGATGACGGCTCCCACCGTGGTCACAGAGGACCCAATGACTGCTCTATCTGACATTGACCTGTCTGGCGACGTTGGCCTATTTGATGACGATACTGCTTCATACCACACCGCTCTGGAAGAACCGGCTCTGAAAGAAGAGTCTTTTTCCAATGTCCTATCGATCACATCTGTGTGCGAACTCGACTTTCTCCAGGACCGCGACTTCTCCGATCAACAGCTTGCGATCATCGGCGCATTGGACCTCGGTTTGCAGAGCGGCATTCCAGACGCGGCAGAGCAAGCCGCTGCAAAGATCGACAGTCTTTGCCCGCCTACTGACCAGGAGGAAGATGTCGAGGAATGGCTGTGGATGCTGTGGGAGATCTTTCTTGATGCCATGCGCAGCCCGGTCTTTTACTTCAAAGGGCGCAAGGCCCGAGGTCCCATGCTTGACATTCTCAAATGCCTGCAACTGCGTGCCAAAGGAACTGTGAAGATCGAAGGAGTCAGTGGTTTCCCGAGTGTCCCTCGCAGTAGCACTCTTTGCTAATCAGGTTGGCTGTACAGGAAGAACAACGGCTTTGGAGAGATCTGCCATCGTTTCCATACTGCATGGATGCTTGCTTCGACGGTATGCACTCACTCGGCTTTGCCTGGCTGAAACAAGAGCTCGCTAACTCGCTGACAGATCCCACTACGAGACGAACAAGGCTTGACTTCAAAACTCAGTGGTCCTGGTGCAGCCTGAACGCCTTCGCAGCCGATTGCCTGGGAGGAAGCATTGGCGGCCCGTACGACCAAGCCATGTATGCCATGACGACGGCCCTTGAGGAAGAACCGAGTTCAAAATACGGGGTTGCAGCCTGCAGAGTTGATGTCGTCTTATGCTGGATCACTTCCGCCGGCGGCAAGCTCTTCCGATGGGCACTGGAGAACGTCGGTTTCGACGGCCCCCTGGAGAAAGACTCTCCACAATATGTGGAAAGAGGACCTCTGTATCACGGACCTCCAATGATGTGCCTTCAGCGATGGGGCTTCTGGATTGAGAGGCTGGAGCAGTTAGAAAAGAAAGGTTCAGTACCGGACGAAGTCGGAAGTGTTGAACGCCTCCGCTTGATGGCCAGTATAGTGGCTTTAGACATGAGATATATTGAAGGGGATATGGGTTACACTTCGTCGGTCGCAACCTATTGAAGAGAAAGGGGACCCACGACAATAGCAGCAACGGCTGTGAGAGTCTCCAGTCATCATGTGGGTTTAGACACTAAGAAATAGCATGGTTTTAGCAGGGTAACTTTCACGTTTTCATGTCTGCGTACTCTCATGATGACAGAAAGTCGAGCAGATCGGCTTCTCCTAGATAGCAGTCTCGCAATACACGGTGATTACAACTACTCCTGACCTATGAGCACTTGATAAATCCAAAACGAGACAAATGATGTTGCCTCCTAGAAATTCTCCTCGTAGCCGCAGCTTCAAACATGACAGCGCCTCGACCGTCTGATTCCTCAGCAAGTAGATTACCGTGTAACACATCGGAGCTTGACAGATGATTCCGTCAACGACGATTGGCCCCTCGTCCAAGACATAGGGGAAATACAAGAGTATGACCTGCGTCAGGTTCGAGTAATTGTTGATCCAGCCTGTCTCGTCTCGTGGAAAATTATTGAAACTGCAGACTTCCACCGTCCTAGACATTCGGAGACACACGGGTCCAACAGAGCGAGACGCACGTAACCGTCATTCAAACACAAACTTCACCCGCGCGGGCCCATTTCTGTCAGCCCTTGCCCCGAAGACCGCGATCCGGACGCTCGGCACGCACACGAGCGAAGCTTTTTGCGTGCTACGCCATTCCGGGTAGCGATGCTGTAAGGGGTGCGATAAGGGCACACTTATGCAAGGACATTGACTCTATCTGACGGGGGAGGAGGCAACACCAGCTGAGAGACCTTTTTCCACGCTAAGGAGGAGCTGATGGTAGGTAAGTCGACACTGGTGGGCACGGAAGATGCTCTGATGTCGGTGACGGTTCGGTTCCGTGAGAGATACCCGGCTGAGCTCCCCCGGATCAACAAGCCGCGTTTACATGATCGGCTACGCTTGCTCAGACGAGGAATTCTAGACAGTCGAGGGGCGACACGTGGCTTAAGATTGGATGGCGTTCCCGGCTTGACTGGGCTCGGTATCGTGCGCGCCGCCGTCGATCCGTCCCTGCGGGAAAGTACTATCGCAAAGCGGGCAGCAATCATCTCATAAATGAATCTTGTTAGTTCGCTCGTCCAAAGGATCGTCGCATGTTCTGACAGGAATAAGAAAGTTCGGCAAATTTGCATGAAAACTGCCGTTCGCCGAGAAGTGGTGCATGGTGATGTAAGCGAGCATAGCGGTTGCATGCGTGGCTGGTGGCTTCGGTCTTTGGCTGACGGGAGGGCTGCTCGCACCCACGTATCTGTGCAAACAAAACTGAACATTGTTGTTTCCCAGAAGGCGAAAACAATGTGTTTCATATGAGAAGCCACGCATTCTGGTCTTGACCGGTATTCGTCATCTGTTTGATTGGGCGGGCCACTGTTGTGAGCCCGGCGTTTCTGAAGCGCGCGCCAGTCTGTGGTTTTCCGCCCTTGAATGCGACAGGGGTACACCCTCACGGGCTTCACAAGAGGTGAGCAAGCATGAATCGCATGACGGTCGCCCAGAGGGCAGGGTATGCTTAAATGGATTGCAACGTCGAGGCATCTTGTTGTGCCCTATTGTCGTTCATTTCGCGTCCGCTCTTGGCCTTACTCATCCAAACCAGGCCCTCTGGCGGCTTGGCAACATGAAATTGCCAAGAGAGTCACTGCCCCCCGGCGCCGACCGTACAAGCGGAGGCTGAATGACATGGAAATAAACAAACGGTGGCAGTGCTGAGGAGCGAAAGCATGGTCAGTGATATTGATGGCGGTGAGTGGTACTCCGGGAAGTCCGCTGAGGAACTCCATGACGACGTCCGGTGAATATTGCTCTGGCCGAAGAACAATTGACCAAAAACGGTGAGACTGTCTCCGACCGAAGTCTTGGGAAGACAGAAGGAAACTCGACCAAATCCGGGCAAGCAAGGATTGGCGAGCGTTGGAATGAGCCGTTGCAAAACAAGACCTAAATCGAACAAAGGGCGCAAAGGCGCCGTTGTAGATTACTGGAATGTTGCTAGGATTCGGAGTCCACAGCACGATGGCTGATCGAAGCGGGAGTTGTGCTCCTGGCTTTTCCCAGCCTGACCGAACGGCAGCATGGCCACGATGCCTGAGAGTGACAGGTCAAGAGAGCTTCCACGTCACGGCTCTAGAATCGTGGGCGTAAATCTTTCCGCAGTTTCAGCCATTTGTTGAGGGAAGGAAACGACTAGGCAAACGTGATCAGCCGTGATGTTTCCGCAGCCACCCAACCACTTCACTTTCGATGTTGGCACCAACCGCGTTTGACAGCTATCATTTGGCTGACTTGAGAAAACTTTGGCGTGCGGATGGCTTCGAGGTCGACAGCGACCTAGACCGGCAAGCGGCAGTCACGGGAGGGCCTAGAGGATGGCAAGCCATTTATCAAGTGCCATGATGATGATCTTCGGCGGCCGCAACGCCTCTGAGAGGCATGTGGTGTGGCGGTTTCAAATGCTGTCAAGTTTCCGGGTCGCTGAAGGTGGTGAGTTGGCGCTGCAGCTGATGGGAAGGAAATCCCGATGCAATGGACAGGGAGACGATGTAACGAGGTCACATTCGGAGGTAGAGGTTGATCTCCCCGTCGGGCTTGACCAATGGAACGGTGGTAGCTCGACGAAGCGTGATTCGCTGGAGGTTCCGTGAATGTTTAGTTGAAAACGTGGGTAGACATGGGATGAGCGCCGGGATGAGACGTTCTGAAACCCCACCAGCGGCTGGCTATTCGACTCAGTGGTCCTTCAAAATCCATTGACCATTGAGTCGGGCCTGTGCAATCTGTCATGGCAGGGTTCAAGACAGATCCTCCAGCCTCTGTGGGAGAGAGATATCGGCGAAGGTCTGGACTCTCTGGTGAGCCCCACCAGAGCGAATCCATCGGTGTTCTTCTTCAGTCGAATGACCTCGCAAAGGCCCAAGGATTGGAATGGAAACAAACTATTGGGTCACCACCCACTTGCAAAAATGAATGGGATTGTTCTCCTGGTTGGTGTCGTTGGAATTTTGAACCCAATCGAGTGTCGACCAAAGCGGAAGGCTATGAGCGCATAAGCAGTTATGCAGCTAGAAAAGTCTTTCCCGGGCCAAGAGCAGCCGAGACAAGAAGATTCCTCACCGGGGCAAGAAAGGGATTGTTTGGCGCAGGCTGGCTGAGGTGCGTGACGGAGAAGAATGACCCTGGAAAGAGGAGTTGTCTTCAACGTGACTGCCACTTGGTGAGAACATTCAGACTGTGCTCTCCTGCCACCGCAACTGTTCAGCGGATGGCAGGTGTTGGCGACTGTTGTCCATCATCTGGATTGTTCTTTCCAGCTTCTCTTCCCAGAAGCCCTGCAGTCAATGTAGGTACGTACCCAGACGGCACGGGGAAACCCCTGCGCACGTGGACCCGCCTGCCCAGGAACCACTTGCCTGGATTAAGGTTAGCATAGCGGCCGGCCCTTCCTCTTCTTTCCTGTTTGCTCGCCCCCTCGACCCCTCACCCCCTTCACTTTCCATTCTGAGGTCCATTCTGAGTCCAGGGAGAGCTGTCACTGCTGCTTCGACTCGTTTTTGGGCATTTCGGGGCTCGATTGAGTGAGCACCATATCTTCTCTTGTTCCGTCTCACCTGGCTGAAGAAAACAGCGACAAACGGCTGCTGCTGCTTCACCCTATTTCCACCGCCCGTCATCTCAGCCGAGATCCCGTCACCCCCACCGCAACCTCGTCATTCCCGACGACGACCGTATTGGCAATGTCCACATCATCTAATCCGTCAGCCTCTTGATGGGCGGGCGAAGACATGGCGGATGAGATGAGAAACCGTGACAGCCCGCCAGAACGTCATTTCTTGGTGGCCCGTCGGCTTCTGTTGCCCCTGAAATACGGATACTGCCAGACACTGTGGCCATGGAACAGTCGGGATCAATGGTTTTTCTGGTTGCCATGCGCTTCGGCCAAACTGCTGCTAGCTTTTCCAGACGGACGGAGCGCTTCTCGTTTCCAATCTCAACCGTCTACGCCACCAACGGGCACTCGTCGCTGCCAAAGCAGTATGCTTACCTCTTGCCGCCTGGCCTCACGGGTTACTGAGCCAAGGTGGCAGTCGCTTCTTCCACGGCGCTGATTCAACCTGGTTGAAGCTGACTGGCCGCCACTCGGCGCGGCACAGCGCTAGCAAAAAAAGAACTCACACTCAGGGGCGAGTCATGCTGCTAAGTTCGTCCTGCGTCACACTGAACGACAATCCAACCCGGGACCTGCACAAAAATGGCAGCTAGACGCAAATATGGCCAATGAGAGTCCCTCTTTCGTATGCACTATGCAGGAACAAGTCTTGCAGCACACCATCTCAGCTTTTGTGCATTCCCGCCGCCTCCTTTTCAAGTCTGGGCGTTTCCCGTTTGTAAGTGTGCAGCACAGCTGCAGTCGCAGTCTGCAGAGAGGAAAACGCCCGGCCAGAGGAGAGGGGTCTGTATCCAGGGGGCGCCAATCCGACTGGCAGCAACTCGTCCAGCTTGCAATGTTTGTTCCTTCTCTCCAGCCGTCTGACGTTTCTGTGTGGTGGGAAGCCACCTAAACAACTTTGTTTCCCCGTTCTTTTTTCCTTGATGTTGATGCCACTAATGCACATCCTGCTTCTTGGTTGTGGATAATGGCAGGATAAGCTGAGTAAATGTAATCGAAAATAGCTGCACAAGAGTGAAGGAACCTCGACGCAGTCAGAAGATCAAGGGTTCGTCCCTGTTGTTCATCCCATGTTTAAAGTCTATCACCAGGGGACGGAGGCGGGCCATCTTAGCCATCGGTACTCAGCCCAGCCAAACGCTCGCGGTCCTTCCCATCTCGCTGGTCTCCCGCCAAGATGCGTTGCCTCCCCGGCCCCCCGGCAGACTTACACCCACGCCCACACCACCTCCTCGTCCCCCGTGCCCCCATCCTCGCCCTGCGGTCCTGTGGGCATCCATCGCCGGTTTTCCCAGGCCGCACTACCCAGAACACTCCATGGCGTCACGGCTGAGCGCGCCTGGGCTCTGGACTAGCGTCTTCCTGCCCCCCGGGCCTCTTCCGCGCGGCGAGAGGTGAGCTGGAGGTGAGGTCAGGATACCTGGGCCGTAGGCTGCCAACTGCCATCCACCCTGTCCGTGTCCCCGTCCCAAGATGCCGTCCGATTATAATACTCCCCGTCCGCCTCCCTCCACCCTGATCTATACTCCCGACCTCACCTCCCATTCCACTACCTTTCCCTGTCGTACTTGCTGGGCATTTCTTCTCTCCTTTCATCATCATTCCTTTTCAAAACTAACGCTGAGCTTGCTTGGCACCACTCTCATTACAACACCCAGACATCGTCTTTGATCCGTCTGATTCATTCACTCTCTCACCCACAGTGTCTTACACACTTTTCGTCGCTCATCCGAGTCACTACCACATCTGAGCGATAACTCGTTCTCTTCGAAGGTGCTCCGGTATCAGCATCCACAGTCTCTACTCAGCGCCCAAAAGTCCCAGCGACGACCTCTTCCTCACTCACCTAGTTCAACTTCACCCTCGACTGATTTCCATCACACAAAACAAACGCAAACATGAAGTTTTCCGCCGCCGCCGCCACCCTGGCCGCCCTCGTTGGCACTGCCTCGGCCGGCTCCAAGTCTAGCGACCGCACATTCGCCGTCCTCCGCTTCAACGGCAAGGAGCTCGTCCGCACCCGTGTTGATCCCATCGTCTCCCCCGGACAGCCTGCCTCGCACGTTCACGGTGTCATGGGAGGAAGCAACTTTGGCATGTCAGCTACCGGTGACACTTTGGCCCAGTCCAAGTGCTCCAATGCCATGATTGCAGGTGACAACAGTGCCTACTGGTTCCCGTGGCTCTACTTCCAGGACCCCAAGACCAAGAAGTTCGAGCCGGTTGAGATGTTCTACGTCAACGTTTACTACTTGTAAGTGCCGTGCCTGAATTTTAAGAAATTGTGCTGACAATGTCTACAGCTTCGAGGGTACCGACGATGAGATTAAGGCCTTCCCCAAGGGCCTTCAGATTGTCAGCGGCAACACGACTACCAGAGTGGTTCCCTCAACTGGCGGCAAGCAGAACCTTGAGCCCGCCGACGGTCCCGTTCAGCCTGTTCAGTGGACCTGCCCTAGATCCAACTACAACCCCGCCTCTTACCCCACGAACTCTGATGGATCTACCGCTGGTATCGTTGACCCCAACAACGAGGGCTCTGGTGTTGGTTTCCCTGACCAGAACTGCGACGGCTACGCTTCTCCCCTTCGCGCCGACATCCACATGCCTTCCTGCTACAACCCCAACAAGGCTCTCGACGACTATGAGAACAGCATGACTTGGCCCTCCAACAAGGATGCCACGGACAAGCGTCGTGCCAACTGCCCTGCCGGCTACATCCACGTTCCCCACATGTTCTTCGAGGTCTACTGGAACACCCCCCAAGTTCTCCGACCGCTGGACTCCGGGCCAGGGCACCCAGCCTTTCGTCCTGTCCAACGGTGATGTTTCTGGCTACAGCTCTCACGCCGACTTCATGGCTGCCTGGGATACCGATGTTCTGCAGCAGATTATCGACAACTGCAACGCTGGCTCCAGCGGTATGGACAAGTGCCCCGGTCTGCTCAAGGGTCTCAACACCAACAAGGACTGCATCATTCCCTCTCCCATTGATGAGAAGACCGACGGCATCTTGGACGCTCTCCCAGGAAGCAACCCTCTTGGCGGCTGGACCTTCGGCGATGTCGTTGGCGGACTCACCGGTGGCATCGTTGCTAAGCCTTCCTCTGGCGGCGCCTCTGCTTCTGCCAGCGGTTCTGCTGCCGCGTCCGCCAAGGCTGTTGATTCCAGCGGCGCTGTGAAGCAGGAAAACGTCCCGGCGGCTTCGGCCACTGCCGTCGCTTCCCAGCTCCCTGTCCAGCAAGCCCCTGAAAGGAGGTCAGCAGTGCGGCCGTCACTTCCAAGGCAGCCCAGGCGTCTATTCCCGCCGTCGCCCCCACGAACCCTCTTGGCGATGCTGTCAAGTCCAGAACGGGCTCTTGCAGCAGCCGCAGCACCAAGACTGTTTGGAAGACAGTCACAGTCACTGCCAGCGAGGACTCCCAGCCCGCCGCCACCCCTGCGAACAACAACAGCGACGGTTACAAGAAGGCCCGTCGTCATGTCCACGAGCACGTGCGCCGCCGCCACAGCAACCACCACTAAGCGGCCAACCAACACAGACGGAGTTTTCCACCTTCGCGCAAATCTCTTGTTTGCGCCTGTAACAAACTTCTTTTCATTAGACATTCTAGGGCCTGTGTTGGGAAATTCGGGAGTTTCAGATCTTATACCAAGGGGTTCTGGTTGGAAACAAACACTGGGCGGGGATTTCGGTCAGGCTTTGGAAAATGAACTTCGCTCGGAGGCTTTCCGTTTGCTTTTTCTTGACTTTGCGTCGTTGGATTTGACGAAGATGATGAAACAGATTTACATACATACCTCACACCGTGGACACACATACTTCAATTCTTGTTCGGCCTGAGAGGGCCGCATTTGGGAAGGGTTTTTGAAAGGGAAACAAATGGAAAGAGGCGCTGGCCTATTCGTTCTGGTAGTCAGATAGACATTTCAACCAAGAACGATTTCCATCTATTGCTTGCGTGTGCAACGTGACTTAGACCATTATATTCATGGAGTGTTGTGGACAAAAACGTGCGATGAGTGACTTCACCAAGCGTGCCGCTATGGCGGTCCGATTAAGGTTATTGGGAAGAATTTGACCTCATTTCCTCTTTTGCAGTCCCAGAACCAAAGTCTTCTATCTTCTGAATCAATAACCTGATCCAGATACCTTCACCTGGCTTTAACCCAATGAAAACGTCTCCAAGAGACAAAGTCGATGGGCACGCGCCGGGAGAGACTTGTCGCGCATCCAATCCCCCGTCGTCTCCACCCGCCCGGGTCCCCGCAAAAATTCTCCGAACCGCAAATTCTCTTCAACGACGGCCGAGCAAGCTCCACAATCACTCACCGAGGCATTGAAATGCACCACACCGGACGGGCAATTCAATAATTCTTCTCTCATTTCACTCGTACCAACTTCAATTGTCATAGAACCGAGTACAGCAGGGTGGACCATGTCGCTTTACCACGAGACGGCCGAGATCCTCTCGGCAGCCCTGACCACGGCGGCAGCCTCAAGAGTCGCGTCTTCCGCAAGAAGGGGCTCAAGTCGCCGCCCGCGCAGGTCTACGCCCTGGCGTTCGAGACGTGCAAATGGAGTGGCGTGCTGAAGGAGGTTATCGAAGCGGCGGACTTGCTTCGCCATGAGCGAAAGGTAAAACCCGACGCTCGCTCATCTTCAGAACTCACTAACCGGTCGCAGCTCACCCCAATCTTATCCCTACTACTCGCCCACGACTTCCTGCTCGCCAAAGGCGGCATCGCACTCCCGCAGTCATGGGCTCAGGCAGACCATCGAGAGGCACAAGGCGCGCCTCACGTCGGAGCTCACGCGCGCGCGACTGCGGCGGCGGATGCCCTCCCTCGAGGCCCTGCGCGCGGACGTCAACGCCAACGCGGATCCGGAGGGCAGACACCCGCGGTGGATCCGGGTGAACCACCTCAAGAGCGACGTCGAGACGCAGCTGGAGACGACGTTCAAGGGCTTCGAGCGGGTGTTTTCCATCGCGGACGTGACGGCGTCGAGCGCTAAAGCCGTCTTCATCGACCCGCACGTCCCGAACCTGCTGGCCACGAGCCCAGGCACGGACGTCACCAAGTCGACGGCGTATCAGAACGGCGACGTCATTCTGCAGGACAAGGCGTCGTGCTTCCCGGCGTACCTGCTGGACCCGCACCCGCAGGACGGCGACGTGATCGACTCGTGCGCGGCGCCGGGCAACAAGACGACGCATCTGGCGGCGGTGATGAAGGGCCACCAGCCGGAGCAGGGCGCGGTGAAGCAGACTATCTTCGCTTTCGAGAGGGACCCGAAGAGGGCGCAGACGCTGGAGAAGATGGTCAGGATTGCGGGGAGCAGGGGGACGACGAAGATTGGGCTCGGGCAGGACTTTTTGGAGGTCGATCCGCAGGCGGAGGCGTACAAGGACGTCGGGCGCTGTTGCTGGACCCGAGTTGTTCCGGGAGCGGTATCGTGGGCCGGGACTCGATGCCCGAGTTGCATTTGCCAGAGGTCTCGGGGCCGGGCGGCTCGAAGGGGAAGACAAAGGGCGCGAAGCCTGATGTCAAGAAACGAAAACGGGAGGAGAAGGAGGAGGCGAAGCAGGTGATGGTCGACGACGACGGCAACGCGGTGGAGATCCAGTCTGAGCAGGAGCTGCAGAAGAGGCTGAACTCGTTGGCCGGGTTCCAGCTGACATTACTCCTGCACGCGATGAGGTTTCCCTCGGCGAAAAGGATTACGTACTCGACGTGCTCGATCCACGCTGAAGAGAACGAGGGCGTGGTGATGAAGGCGCTGGAGTCCAAGGTCGCCAAGCAGCGCGGGTGGAAGGTTCTGGTCAGGGAGAAGCAGGTCCGCGGAATGAAGGAGTGGCCTGTTCGTGGGCTTCCCGAGGCGTGTGATGGAGACGCGACGGCTGCGGAGGCGTGTATCCGGACCTACAAGGGCGATGGGCATGGCGTGATGGGCTTCTTTGTCGCTGCGTTTGAGAGGGATGGGGATGTGGACGCAGTGGATGAGGACGGTCCGTACGTGAGAGACGATGAGGGCAAGATTATAAGGGACTTGACGGGGACGCCGGTGCTGAAGAGCACTGGTGAGCCGGTGGCATTGGCTGAGGATGACGATGAACCGGCTCAGGGGAAGAAGGAGGAACAGAGTGAGGAAGAGAGTGAGGATGACAGCGACAGCTCCGAGGATAGTGAAGATGAGGAGGAATGGGGTGGTTTTGACTAGGATTTATAATAATAATGGTAGCACAGCAATATAATCGCGATACCCTCGAATCAAAGAAAGTCCCGCCTAAAGATCGCCGGACGGTTTATGGTCACATTGCCCATCATTGCAAGAGGCCACCTTTACTCTGGCTCCTCATCATAGGTTCCTAGCAGACAGCCGCGTCCTCCAGGGTAATTTCCATGCGCGATTCGAGGTACTTGGTCAACTTCCCTTTCCGTTCCTGCAACAGTGAGAGGGCGAAGTGGCCCAGAGGTCAGGTCTGCAGCAGTGCTAGCGCCCTGGATACCACATTAACCCTACTTGCTGGAGCTCAAAGGTTCGACCCGGTCCTTTTGCTCTTTGGCCTTGCTTTTTTTCTCTGTCACTTTTTCTTCCTCTGCCAATCTCTGTTCCTGCCACTCTCCCTGTTTAGTTAGTGTCTTTCTGGTATTTTTCCAGATTCTCCATTGACAGCACCTTCATCGCCAAAAGCGGGAAGATGCTGTTGAGGCTAAAGGTAGAAAGTATGATGGGAGTTCCTGCCATCGGAATACCTGCCAGAGCGCCAATCGACGAGACGGGAGGACTCAAATCCAGGCGAGAACTTAACTCCACCTCTCTTCTATCAACGGACCGAAGGATCAGACACAATCATCACTCACGTAAACATGCCCGTTGACGACGACAACGATGCTGACGACTTGCAATCATCTACAAACCAGTGGAAGCTAACCGATTTAAAGCCCTTGTCCACACCCAACGCCGGCACCTTCGGCGCAAGCTCACAAATCATCTTTTCGCCAATCTGACCACCCAACAGTCCGATGACGATACGATGGTGACAGACTACATGACCAAGAAGAAAGTGAAGGAACATATTCAGATCAAGCCCCTCGCTGACAGCTTTTTTCAATTTTTAGGGGCGCCTTCCAACAAGCTTCTGCACATCAATAGTGATTGGATGTCGGATTTTCACTCGAAGGGTGGCCCAGACCTGACGTAGGCTCTTCCCTCGGTCTGCCGTGTCAATTGGAATGATGTCGAGTATGGACAAGAGCAGTTCTGTAACGTAATATCAACAACTACCTAGACACCACTTCCATAAGTGCTGCTGCCATCATTGCTATCATCATTGTCGATATACTACAAGCGCTAGATGTACTTCCTAACTTGGCAAGAGCGACGTTTCATGCGATGCGACATGAACTACGGGCCCCTGACTAAGGAGAATACCCCTGTCTGAGAGATGACAGGGGTCGTCAAAGATATTCCCGCCATCTGCCCAACCCCATCAACCTTCTTCTCGCAACCTGATTGTCTCTTCTCGCGGCTCACTGAAATCTCACATGAGACACCGCGACATGATATCTTCTACATTCCTTAACCTCGGCTTCTGGCTGTTGTTGCTAGCTTCCGGAACCTACGCCAAAGACCAAGCACCGCTTGCAGAACCCATCTCCGGCCTCAGACTTGTGGCATGTGAGTTCGTCCCAACTTGATCTTCGCATCATCACACTAAACTCAATCGCAGTTGTCAAAGTAACTTCATCCCATGACCCAGAAGCCCCGAATCCTTCCACGCCGTAGCATCCAACTCAACCCATCCAACAGGAATCCCACGGAACCAGGAGAGCCCTCGCTCACGAATGGGACACCGTACGCTCCAAGACCAAGGTTCCCCTGGACTGGGTCACCGACTGCCCCAACGATTCGAGATGCCCGAGCCCCCCTCCCGAGACGATCCCCGAAATCCAACTTTACCGCGGACGCGAGCACGTGGCCGTCTACGCTGGACCCCAGACCGCCGATGAGTAACGTCCCTTTTTCGCATGCTTTAGAATTCCCTCACTGACCGCAGCTAGAATCCTTCGCTTCGTCGACCGAGCCAAACGCTCCTCCCAGATTCCCGCGCATGTGAGCCCGGAAGAGGCAGAGGGATTCAAAGACGTAGACGACTTTGTCTGCATCGCGCACCTACAACCCTCGGAAACATCCCTCCGACAGGCTTTCGAGGACGTGGCGAAGAAGCACTGGACAGAGTTCTCATTCGGCGTCGTCGACACGCAAGCTGCAGACTCAAAGGTCGTCTGCCGCAAGCGCGATGACGCGAGCACACACACCTCTTCCTCGCCCGACGGTCTAGAATCATGGCTCATTGAGGCCTCGCGTCCTCTCATCACGGACCTATCACGCGCCACCCACGAGCGCTTGCTCAAGGTATCTAACTCCTTCCCTCCCATATGCATGGATCACGCCGCTAACGTACTCCAGCGCGGCTGGCCGATGGTCTACATCTTCCACCCCTCAGCCGCAACTCGCGCCTCCATCCGCGCGCAGCTCTCCTCCTTTGCAAAATCCCAGTACGCCTCCCTGACGAGCGTGACCGTCGATCCGGCCTACTTCCCCGACCTACCCGGCAAACTCGGCCTCGACCCCGCGAGGGACGGGTACCCCGCCGGCGCGGTCCACCAGCTGTCCAACGGGCGGGTGTACCGCTACCCCAAGGACAGAGGGTTCACGCCGAAGGAGCTGCAGGGGTGGGGACTTGACGTGTGGCAGGGGAGGTGAAGCCGTGGACGCCACCGGGGCAGGAGGAGCCGAAGGAGAAGGCCGGGGGCGCAAACGTGAGGATCGTGGGGTCGAGCAACCTCAAGGTCAAGAACATTCCGGGGTTGAAGATTAAGATTGGGGGCCAGGAGAGAGATGAATTGTGAGATCTCAGTATCAAGTCACAGGAGGCGAGAAAACGAGGCTTGAGTCCATAGACTTTATTACTAGGATTATACATGAAAGGTCTATCTGGTATATGATGAGTTGCATGAGGCTCTTGTGGCCGCCGTGATAATGTTCCGATAAATGATGCCAAAATAACTCCTCGCCAATGCTATACATGCCGTGAAATCGGCATGCGTACGTCTCCGGGTATCATTATCTATCCCACCATCTATACATTTTTGGTAACCGTGATTATGAGGAAAGTGTCGTTGCGTCAAGGATTCAGAGCCTATGCCTTGGGGGTGGCCTTCTCGTCCTCAGCCTGCGCTTCAGACAAGACGCCGCCAGAGCCAGCGGCATTGGACTTGGCGCGCTGGCGCTGCTCACGGGTGCGTTGGCGCTCAAGGGTGCGCTCGCGCTTCATCTCCTGCTCCTCCTCCATAGCCTCGTCCTCGTTGACCTCCTCGTGGGTCTTGCGCATGCGCTCCAAGACGGCGGCAGCTTCGGCAGCAAACGAGCACTTGGCACGAATGATGTGGCCATACTTGTAGAAGAGGAAGGGGAAGGGCAAGCAGGCCAGAGAGAGGAAGGCGGGGATGGACGAGGCCCAGTGGATGCCGAGGTTCTCATACATCTGGGTGGTGAAAAGCGGGAAGGCAGCACCGAAGAGGGAACGCATGACGGAGTTGGCGGCCAGGACTGAGGCGGCGAAGACGACGTACGAGTCTACGAGGTAGTTGAGCAGAGACAGGAAGACCAGGACAAGACCGGCGGCGAAGAAGCCGGAGGCGATGATGGAGACAATCCAGTGGATCTCGGGGCCGTTGGTCCAGGCGAACCAGAAGAGACCGATGGGAAGGAGGCAGCCGCCGACCATCGAAGGCGGGAGACGGGCCTCAGGGGGAGCGAAGCCGCCCGCGGCCTTAGCGGCCTTGGCGTAGCGGCGGTTGTCGAAACCGGTGTAGACAACAGCAGCGATCATGCCCACGGCAACACCGAGGAAGGCAAGGCCACCGACACCAGGGGACCAGCCACGGCCGCGCTGGAAGACGATGGGGAAGGCGGCAAAGAGCATGTAAAGCGTGCCGTAGACAATAGCCATGTAGATGGCGGTAAGGAGGACGATGGGCTCCTTGAAGAGGAGGATCCAGGGGCGGGAAAGGGCGACCTTGAACTGCTGTCCAACGGTCTTGCGGGGCTGGTGAGCCTCGTACTTGGAGACGTAGTGCTTGCCAGTGATCTTCTCGAGCTTCTCGGCGCGACGGCGGAGGAGGACGGGGGCGTAGGTCTCGGGAACAGTAAGACCGACGACGAAGAGGAGGATACCGGTGAAAATGGCCATCAGGCCCTCAATCCAGCGGAAGCCCTCGGCGGCACCAAGGAAGCCACCAACAATGGGACCTGAACATGTTAGTTCGAGCTGCAGTGGGACAAGTTTGGATGAATTAGACTTACCAACTGAAGGACCAAGGAAAGGGGCTGCAGCGAAGATGGCAGTAGCCAGGCCACGCTCCGAGGCGCTGAACATGTCGGCAATGACACCGCCAGCGTTGGTCAGGGGCGAAGAGCCAAAGGCACCGGCGAAGAAACGCAGGATGATGAGCGTCTCGATGTTCTGAGCGCCAGCAGCACCAGCGTTGAAGGCAGTGAGGCAGATATAAGTGCCGATGAACAGGTATTGACGGCCATACAGTTCAGACAGGGGAGCCCACAGCAAGGGGCCAACAGCGAAACCAACAACGAAGAGTGAGACACCCAAGATGCCGATCTCAGTAGAGACACCGAAGGTTCGAATGACCTCAGCAATACCGCCAGAGTAAGCTGTACTTACGAACGCAACGGCGAAAGTCGCGACGGCCTGGAGGATGGTGTACGTCCACTTCTTCGACGTGGCGAATGTTTGGGGGTTGTGAGGGTCCTCGGGGAGGAAATCTACGACGAAGGGCGACTCAAGGGTGCCCTCGCCGGGGTACTTGCGGTCGACAACGGCCGGGGTGACGCCGGCCTGGTCGAAGAGGAGGTGGAGGTAGTTGGCCTTGTTGGCGGGCTTCTGAGCCTCGACGTCGGCCTCTGTTGCCGTCATTGAAGATGACGAAGAGTGTGGTGCTGACACCATTATGGAGTCTGGGGTCGGACGAGGTTTGGTGGTAGCGGCACTCGTGGCGGCCTCGTGGTGATCCGGTAGCACGGGTGGCCTGATAAGCTTATATCGCGATGTTGAACGAGCTGGACTGTGCTTGTATGACGATCGTCGAGGATGTCGGTCTTGAACTCTGGTGTTCCAGGTTGGGGAAGATGGGCGATAGATCTAGAGCGAGCTCTGAATCCCGGAGAACTGGGACGGCGTATGTTCTATATACTGCGTACCAAACCGGGTGACCGCAGTGGAGATTTCCAATGGTCGTTCCATGGCCTTCGCCCTCTTCACCCTTTGTCGGTGCCCGTATCACAATGGAGTGTCTCCATCGGGGCGGGATTGCAGGGGGGCATGGGAAGAGGGCTCCACCGATGCAAGCCCACCCGAACGGGATGGCTTCCGCGTGCACAATTCTTCAGGCCGTCGTCCATGACTGCATGACACGGAGGGTCGGACGTGGCTGGCCGGGGACAGCAATCGAGCGAGTGGTTATCTCCGTGTCGGGCGCAGTTTGTGAGTCGATGCGAATGGTGTCGCGGGCTAGCGCAAGCCTTAGCCGCCGTCTGTCTGACACCGCGAATGCGCCGCACAGATTGCAGCAGACGGATGGTGATTGCAAAGCCGTCATCTCGTAAGCAGAGTCATCGTTTGATTCGGAGTGTGGACGTGTATTGTCTGCGTCTCGGTGCAAGGGTTTGAAGACGGAATTCAGACTGTTGCCAAGAGTCGACTGCAGGAGCAGAATGCCCCTCGTCCGGATATACAATACAACCCTTGAATGTTTGTAAGCGTGGTACTTCGTTAGAAGACTGTCTCTCTTTAGTGCCTACTTAATTCAGTAGG